>JASDDO010000031.1:19621199-20916931 GCA_030015575.1 Agapanthus africanus | reverse complement strand
TATCCTTTGCATAGAGGTCCACCCACCCTTTTTTTCTAGAAAAAAGGAACCCCTACATTCTCAAGCCTCCATATCTTCAAAAAGACCTCCACATAATTTAGAAGCATCCACATCTCTCTCTCTTCTCTGAAAATAATTAATTTTTTAATTATCATCAAAGAAACTTCCACATCTCTATCTTTTTCAAAAAAATCAATTTTTTAATCAACACGTGCAACGCACGTGCACAAAATTTAGTTTATATAATACAAATATTCTTGGTTAAAAATCCATCCTTCTTCTTTTTCTAGAAAAATTGAAAAAAAAAACTTTACCTCTTAAGCCGTCCACATCATCTCTCTCTCTTCTAAAAAACATTTAATTATTTATCTAGAACCTTTTATATCATCTCTCCAAATATATATATTTATCTCTTCTATATACTTCTAGAGCCATTCATATCATCTCTCCATATATATATATATATATATATATATATATATATATATATATATAATGCAAATATATTTCTATATATAATGCAAATACCCATGGTTAGAGATCCACCCTTCTCTTTTTTTTCTTGAAAAATAGAAAAAATGAGAAAAATACTCACATCTCAAGCCATCCACATCATCTCTCTCATCTCTCAAGCCCTCCGCATCATCTCTCTCTTCTAAAAAACCATTAATTATTTATCTAGAACCTTCCATATCATCTCTCCAAATATACATATTTATCTCTTCTATATACATCTAGAGCCTTCCATATATATATATATATATATATATATATATATATATATATATATATATATATATATATATATATATATATATATATATATATATATATATATATATATATTGTAAATACCCATGGTTAGAGATCCGCCCTTCTTCTTTTTTTAGAAAAAAAGAAGAAAGGAGAAAAATCCCCACCTTTCAAGCCCTCCACATCATTTCCCTCACCTCTTAAGCCTTCCGCATCATCTCTCTCTCTCCTCTTAAAAAACAAGAAGCCCCAGCGCGTGACACGTGTCGCGCAGCGCACAGCGCAGCGCAACTGCGCTAGAGCATCTGCGCTGACACGTGTCGCGCAGCGCACAAGCGCAGCGCAACTGCGCGAGCGCATCTGCGCTGACACGTGTCGTACAGCGCAGTGCATGCGCAATTGAAGCGTTGCTTCCTTTAATTTTGCTTAAAATAGAGCTTTGCTCTGATTGGGCGCACTTTCTTGGGCGCTGCGCTGACGTATCAGCGCCTGACATGTGGCGCGTTGCGCCCGAGATTTGAAGCGTTGCTTCAAAATTTTGAATTTTGAATTTCAACAGATCTTTGCTCTGATTGGGCGAAACAAATGCCCCCCCCCATCGTTGCGCTCACGTGGCACACACGTGAGTGCAACGGTGGCAAACTCCTGATCGTTGGATCAAGGGGTGAGCTCAAGGGGCGCAAGCGCCTTATAAATAGGACCTCTGGCCCTTAGAAAAATCTTATCATTTCAAGATTTTATTTCCCAGAGCTTTGCTCTCATTCAAGAACTTTCAGAGCTTTGCTCATTTCTAAAGTCAAAACTTTAGGTAAAATTAATTAAACTTAATTGAACTTAATCTTCAATCAAAGAGCTTTACTCTCATAGATCTTTTGATCTAAAGAGATCCCCATTGGGGTTTCATAAACAGAGCTTTGCTCTTAAGAACTTATAGATCTGTAGAGATCTTGTTCATGGGTTCTAACCCATGAACAGAGCTTTGCTCTTTGAATCATCTGTAGATCTTTTAGATCTGAAAAATGAAAAAATTTCACAAGTTTTTCATGGATTTTCCAAGATTCCAAAAATTCTAATTCTTTTAGGTGTAACATTTTCTGATGGACCATAGAGCTATGATCTTTTAAGGAATCTTATTTCTCTGAGATCAGAGTTTGACAAGTGTCACTCTGTGACAGAGCTTTGCTCTGAAATAGGAGATTTTCTCCTTGTCTCTAGGGATTCTTCCCCCCTTTTTTTAATGGGAATGTTTTCCTGGGGACCAACTAACAATCTCATTCAATGATGAGGTTGTCTTATTAACTGACGTATTGTCATCCAGATTTTGTGGGTCCCTCTTTGGTCTCCTACTCACTGCACTGCTGTATGGTGTAATTAATTAATTATAATTTAATTTAATTAATGCATTTTCTTTTTTAGGCGCCAAACGTTGGAATTACAACACTAACGACTAAATTGTTCTTTTGCAGCGATCATGTCTCTAGACACTTCATTCCCGTTCGTCCGCTCGGAGGAGGGATTTCCCGAGGCGCCCTTGGACCGTGAAGTCCTGACCATGATTAGAGAATACGACCCAGAGTACAAGAACCTCCACCTTTGGGGGTCTTGGTATAACCAGATCATCATGGGTCGACGCAGCTTCACATGCACAGTGCCTTCCGAGCCCATCACGGCAATTCATTATGCTACCCCACCCTCGGTGCAGTATGCCGTGGAGATGGTGGATTGGACCGCGAACAGCTTTCTTCATCCCGCTATGGATGCGGTTCCGGTCATACGTCCTATGGTCTTGGATATCCTAGGACGTCATATCTGTCAGGGCGAGGCGAGACCCTGGGGGTAATCATATAACATTGGTCTGATCCCCCGCCATCCGATTGGCTACCTGTCGACGAAGAAGTCGCAGTTGATAAGATTAGGATTGTACACCGCGGTCTATGTCTCTCTCTTCCAGTATCCCACGCTCTCCACCTGGTGGTTTAAGGCTTTCCTGGAGCAGTGGAACATTCCCACCCACACTTTCCTTGCCATGGATCGGGAAGTGTCCATCTCTTTGGAGGAGTTCACGGAGGTATCCGGTCTACCAGTCATGGAAGAACATTATGAGGAGTTGCTCCCGACAGATGTGTACGTCTTTGGTGCTAGGCCAGTGGTAAGGGGGTCACACCGGAGAATGCCGTTCAACATCAATTCTCAAGTTTGATTAAGGTGTTGAACATCTATGAATCTCTTTTTATCGAACATGGGAGTCGGGGGGTTAACTTTGAAGATTTCATCGCTCGGTTCCTTCGCCCAAGCGTCCTCTCATCAGAGGCTGCCAAGTTTGCCACTCTGGATGACCCTTTCGGTTTAGGTGTGGACAACCTACCGGAGAAGGAGATAGATCAAAAGGGTTTTTTCCTTCCGGACTTCCCTACCATGTCATTTGCAGAAATTGCGGCCCCTGGAATGGATGAGGAGGCCTTTTTCTTAGAATTTCTTGGATTGTGGCTGAGCTGGTTTGCGATCCCAATGCACTCTCATCGTATGCGGCCCTCTGTCTTTTACCCAGCCCACCGGATGGCCATCGGGGTAAAGGTGGCTGTTGGGATCGCTGGCTTGGCGCACCTATATCATGGTCTCAACCGAGCAGCGGATGCTAACGAGCCCGGGGTATTGCATGTGGTCTTCCCGATGCACTACTTTATGTCGTGGTTCGAGCTACATACGGCGGGTGTCTTCGGAATACATAAAAGGCCCTCGTTCTTTGACAAGTGTGGTTTCCCTCGCATTATTCAGTTGATTGGCGCATCAATCATGACCCCTTCACCACGGAACGCCAGAGGTTTACTGCTTCGCCCTCACACCGTTGGAGTCGGGATGTCCTTCATTGACAAGGTATTAACCATTGGAAAAGCGTCCACCACTGCGGTGCGACCATTACAGGACTCCTTTAAGGATGGAGCTTCAATGTTGACGGCCCGGGAGACCCTCCACTTGTATTCTATTAGACCGGGCTTCCTAGTCTTCAGGCAGGGCGGTGCGGCAATCTTCATGAGATATAACCCGCATCGTTTCGCCCAACAACTGGGCTACGATCAAGGGGTACCCTTGGAAGATTTCTTACTGGAACCTGCTGCCAATGAAGAAGGGATGGAGAACGCGTTACATCACTTCATGCGCCTGAACACGGGTTCTCGTTTTTTCATCAGCGCGCCGGCCTGCGCTCCACGACTCCTTAATGTATATAAAGAGTGGTACAATCATTCGACGGGGGCCGTTATAAAGGAAGAGAGGCGAGTGTTGATCGACCGTAAAGAAGCACCTCTCGGCACCAACCGTAACGCTCCCTTAGTGCCAAGGACCCCGGTGGTTCCTCCTCTAAAAGATGCCGGGGGTAGACCATCGCGTGCGCAAAGTCCTCCACGTGAGTTGCCGCTCCCTGATATCACAGATGCACCTCCCGCACCCTGTGCTCCAGTGGAGACAGTGGTTGTATCCTCGCCAGAGTCTGGCGTGGGTGCGGACATCGAGGCCCGTCGTCCCAAAGTGGCTGCTAAGCGGAAGTCGATCCCACGTGAGCCTAGGGTCGGAGGGCAAAAGAAAAAGAAGTCGCTCTTCGCTGCGGACGTCGTGTTCGGTCAGGAACCCCATGCTCCCTATGCCGAGGGCCTGATCGAATACGGGACTAACGAAGGATTAGTGATGCCGCCACCGGACGATACAGACTTGGAGGCTGCTCTCGAAGCTTCAGCGTGGTTGGCGAGGCGTGACGCGTGGCTAGCTAAGCTTGCGCAATCAGGTAACTACTAGTCGCCTTTTCTTTATTGCAACATATCCTCTTCATTGCCTTTGACTAACGCTTTTATTTCTTTTCTTTCAACAGGCATCACTGATGAAGAAGCCATTGCCGCTTCTCTGAAGACTTTCCAGGAGGAGGAAAGTCTTAGAGCATCCATGGGCCTTAGTAAGTTTCGATTCATTAAGTTTTCATTTTCCTTGTGTTATGGTCAATCTAGCCTTTCCCTTTTAATCAAAGGAACCTCAATGCCGTTCCCAGTAAGTGATGCAGATGTCCTACCGGCTGCCGACGTTCCTGTTTCCTCGGGGTTACCACAAGAAGTCCGTCTTGAGGAGCCGATGAGAGACGCTTTAAAGGCTCTGGAGGTGTCTTTGTTTACGGATGACGACGCCGCGGTGAAAGAGGCATCACAGAGGTCCATTGTGACAGCTCGGGAGGAAAGAAAGCGGCTAAGGCGTAAGGCGAAGGCGCGCAGGGCTGCCTTGGCTGTGGGAGCGGGCCCCAGCACCGTCCCTCGCGCTGATACTCCATCCGAAGAGGCCCCTGTCGCCCTATCCACTGCCCGCAGAGAGGCGGCGCGCGCAGTTCGGAGCGCAAACGGTAAATCCGCTTCAGGTAATATTTCTCTCAGAGTTTTTGTTATAAGGATTTTAATGTCATTGGTCCTTATATCTCTTATCTTACAGGGCCAAGTCCGATCGAGGGGGAGGCGAAAATCGTTGATCCCAAGGAGACAGAGGAGGTAGCTCCTACCGAGCCTGAGCCGACGGTGGGCAACGTCGCCGAGGCTTCGGGGCCCGAGATGGAGGTTGAGGGGTCTGCAGCTGAGAGGGTCATTGATGCCCAGCCTGAAGTGGCGGCGGATGAAATGATCATTACAACTGAACCGAGGGTGGTGGCGGACGAGGCGCTTGAGGCCGGCGACCTCGTGGTGACGGTGGATGAGCCGATGGAGACGGCGGAGCCCGAAGAAGTAGCGGGTGAGATGGGAACGACTCTTGGGGAAGAGTTAGCCACTCTCTCTCAAGAGTCCGGCAATGCTCCAATCATTTCCCTCCCCGTCTATGATCTTCCGCCGTCTCCTGGCCGCGCGAGCACGACGACGGTCCCCATCGAGTCGGGTGATGAGGCCACGGGCGGTGGTCTCATGTCGATAGAGGAGGGAGTCGCCTCCGTTTCGGCCGGGAGCTCCTCAGGTAAACCCTAGGTTACTGTTTTTCTTTATTTTACAATCATTTCTGACAAATTTACCTTTCTTGTAACGCAGGTGCGGCCAACGCTGATGCCCCACTGCTTGAGGGAGCGCCTTCCACGACTGTCTTGGCGGTGGCCACCTCTCAACCCTCTCTCATACCATCTAAGATATTGGAAGGTATGGGTTTGCAATTCATTAATCCTGTACTTCAGACGTACAATTTGTGTACTAAAGTCATGTTGTTGCGTCTTTTCAGGAGTACTCTTCGATCATGTACATCAGATGTTGCTCCCACACTTCTCCTTCCCATCTGAATTCGCTTCTTCCTCTGGTGGCACTGGTGAGTATGATTTCCATTGATATCTTTCTTTTTTATTGATGGAATTGCTTCTAACCCTTTTTCTCATCCCGACTGCAGCACTACAGATTGAAGGAGGGGATACAAGATTGGCTGTGCCACCGGTCCTTCCGGCCTTGCCACCTGCCTCGGCTGGTATGGCGACTATCGCATAAATGACTTCCCCCTCTTTTAGTTCCTGAACTGTTATCTGATCACATCTTTCTTTTCTTCAGCTGTCGTTCCGGTCTTGGCGCCTTTTGAGTCCCATATTACAATGCCAGCCGGCCCTTCTCAGAGACGTCCGTCCTCAAAAGGTGCGACGAATAGTCTGCGCATGTTGAGCGACTAGATTGAGGAACTCGACGTCGAGAATCCTACGTCTGCTGCGGACTTTGCTACGACGGTTAACCAGATTTTGGTAATATTTGCCAACTTCCATGACGAGGGCATCGTCGCCTCCTGGGTTAATCACTGTCGGGAGATTGAGGCTCGCCTTCATCAACCGGAGTCGTTGCGTCCCGCTCCTGAGACCTTGGCTACCAGCATTCAAAGAGCAGCGTGGATTGAGCGGAGCGCTTCTTACTTCTGCCATCTTGAACAAGAAGTTATTTCAAGGCGTAAGGAGCGCGGTGAGACCTCGAGCAAGTCTGCCCAACTGCGTGTTCGGGTAGAGGCCAATGCTGTATGGCTGAAGGCTGCCTTTGAGGGTCTTCTGCAATGTCTTTCTGAAGGATTATGCTTGAGGCAACAGCTTGAGGTTGTTGAGCGGGATGCACCCAGCCAAGATGCAGCCCAGAAGGCGGCCGAGGAGCAACTTTCATCCTTTTTACAGCAGCGGACCCAGGTGGAAGCGGAGGTGGCCGCGGCAGCCGCTCAGGAGGAGGGGCTGAAGGAAGTGCGAGAGCAACTTGTGGATTTACTAAAGACACTTCCTCCTCAGTAGCTATCCCTCTTTGTATCGTTTGTGCTTGTAGATGAAAGAATGTGTATATATATTTTTTTTTATTCTTTAACACAATGTATTATGTACCCAATCAAGTTTATGAATAAAAGATACACATTTTCTGTAATGTCTTGTGTCATTTCTCCTCCTTTTCTTTCTTTTATTATCAGCATGCCACCTTAGTAAACATGGTCAACAGATAATAGAGCACGCATCTTGACTTTCTTAAGAAATAGCGATGGCTTAGACCGCAGGTTCAGATCTGCTGCCTAAGACTTTTCAACTCTATAAGCCGTGAGGGTCTTATAGAGATTCTTCTCCCTACGGATCGAGGGGATCTCGTAGGTGGGTTTTCTCCTTAGGAATCGTGAGGATTCCTAAGTGTGGTTTTCTCTTATAAGTCGTAAGGATCCTATAAGAGAATTTTTCCCTCTTACGAGTCGAGAGGACTCGTAAGCGGTTGTTTCCTTCCTCGTCGAAACTCGACTTTAGAGAGTGAAACCCGTGAATAGTATGCAAGAGACCGTTTAGATCGACTTGCAGGGTCCCATTGTTCAGGAAGCAAGTTTTTTTTTGGTCCTTGCTGTCTGAGGCTTCATCTTGCAAGTTGAGACGAATCGGGAATTTTCCCACGGAGACACTGGTTTCTCTGCGAGCCGAAGCGAATCAGGAGGCTCTCATCAAGGATTGTTTGTTTCCCTGAGTCGAGGAGTTTGCTAAGGATTATTTTTTTCCCTAGCGCCAAGGATTATTTGTTTCCTTGGGGTTTGAAACGAGTCGAAAATTTCCCACGGAGGCATTGGTGGCTCTGCGAGTCGACGCGGATCAGGAGGCTCTCATCAAGGAGTGTTTGTATCCGTGAGTCGAGGAATTTGCTAGGGATTATTTGTTTCCCAAGCGCCAAGGATTATTTGTTTCCTTGGGGTTTGAAACGAGTCGAGGATTTCCCACGGAGGCACTGGTGGCTCTGCGAGTCGACGCGGATCAGGAGGCTCTCGTCAAGGAGTGTTTGTATCCGTGAGTCGAGGAATTTGCTAAGGATTATTTGTTTCCCTAGCGCCAAGGATTATTTGTTTCCTTGGGGTTTGAAACGAGTCGAGGATTTCCCACGGAGGCACTGGTGGCTCTGCGAGTCGACGCGGATCAGGAGGCTCTCGTCAAGGAGTGTTTGTATCCGTGAGTTGAGAAATTTGCTAAGGATTATTTATTTCCCTAGCGCCAAGGATTATTTGTTTCCTTGGGGTTTGAAACGAGTCGAGAATTCCCACGGAGGCACTGGTGGCTCTGCGAGTCGACGCGGATCAGGAGGCTCTTGTCAATGAGTGTTTGTATCCGTGAGTTGAGGAATATGCTAGGGATTATTTGTTTCCCAAACGCCAAGGATTATTTATTTCCTTGGGGTTTGAAACGAGTCGAGAATTTCCCACGGAGGCACTGGTGGCTCTGCGAGTCGACGCGGATCAGGAGGCTCTCGTCAAGGAGTGTTTGTATCCGTGAGTTGAGGAATTTGCTAGGGATTATTTGTTTCCCAAGCGCCAAGGATTATTTGTTTCCTTGGGGTTTGAAACGAGTCAAGGATTTCCCACGGAGGCACTGGTGGCTCTGCGAGTCGACGCGGATCAGGAAGCTCTCGTCAAGGAGTGTTTGTATCCGTGAGTCGAGGAATTTGCTAAAGACGCTAGTTTCTTCGGAGTTGGACTGAACCGTCGAGATTTGGCTTCATCTTCTGGCGGAGCCTGTTGGAAAAGTATGGTTCCCTCTTTGTTTACGCCCTTGGATTGTATACAGGGATCGATGTGATCTTAACTGTAGGGCCAAAGTTTTATCATCATTTTTTGTTTTATCTCCGCGATGCTCTATCATTTCAGCTTTTATATCGCGAAGGTCGCGATTGCCCAATCATTTCGGCTATTTTTCGCGGTGCCCAATCATTTTGGCTATTTATTTTATTTTTACTCGCTGCTTTTTATTGCGAGTTGCCCAATCATTTCGGCTATTTTCCATGCATACATTTTTTTTACTTGCTGTTTTTTATTGCAAGTTGCCCTATCATTTCGGCTATTTCGTATGCATGTGCGGCCTATTGGCTTTTTTGCTGTAGACCAATTTCGGCATCAGCACCGCTACAACTGGGCTATTATCAGGAGCGAATCATCATCTGCCTCCGTCGATATCGAACAGAGATGGTTTAGCGAACAGGGTTAAGGCGCTGTCGACTAAGGCTTTTAACTTCATGAGCCGTAAGGGTCTCACAAAGGTATTTCTCCCTACAAGTCGTGAGGATCTTATAGGTGTATTTTCTTCTTAGGAATCGTGAGGATTCCTAAGCGTTTGTTTCCTCTGTAAGTCGTAAGGATCCTACAGGAGGGTTTTCTCCTTATAAATCGAGAGGACCTACAAGGGTCGTGCGAACATATCCTCCGTCACGGATGGATCTTGGTTAGGGAAATGTTTATTCGCGCCCGTGGATTGTATACAAGGGTCAGTATTGAGCCACTTGTAGGGCAATATCGGAAGTTGTGGAGGTTGCTTAAGCACAGGTTTAGGTCTCTGTAACTTAAGACTTTCAAATCTTATGAGCCGTGAGGGTCCCATAAAAGAGTTCTCCTCACGAGTCGTGAGGATCTCGTGAGTGTATTTTCTCCCTAGGAATCGTGAGGATCCCTAAGTGTGTTGCTCCCTTGTGAATCATAAAGATCTCATGCGGGTGGTTTCTCCTTACAAGGTCGAGGGGATCCTGTAAGTGTCTTTTGACGAGGTTGCGCCCTTTCGAGTTTTCACAAACACTCGCCGGTAGTCCTGCTGTTTTTACTCACGGAGCCTTTTCGGGTTTTCATCCGTGCCCATTTTGCTTATGTACATACCGTTTTTTTATTCTTTTATTTTCTTTTTCTCTTTTTTTTTACGAGGTCGCGCCCTTTCGGGTTTTCACGAACACTCGCTGGTAGCCCTGCTGTTTTTACTCACGGAGCCCTTTCGGGTTTTCATCCATGCCCTTTTTGCTTATGGACATACCGTTTTTTTTATTCTTTTTATTTTCATATTTTTTTTATATCTTGTCAGCCTAAAGATGCTGCGGTAGTAGTTTAAAGACGTTTCGGTCTGCTATTAGTTTAAGGACATTTCGGTCCGACGTTTGAGAAGGCTGGCTACGGCTGATAGAGTTTGAGCTTAGGAAGATAGTGAGCGGACATAGTCGTCGTCATCTACCATTGACCTAGGCTGCGGCTCATTAAGCATAGTATTTCTTTAGGAAGCGACCGTTTATCAGCCTGAAAGGCCTTTCACCGTGCATGTCCATGAGTAGATAGGCCACACCTTGGTAGACCTTATCTATGATGTATGGGCCTTCATAGTTTGGCTCGAATTTTTCCCGCTTGGCGCGATTGGGGATCATAGGCCTTTTGACCACTAACACAAGTTCGCCTTGGCGAAATGTCCTCGGCCGGATCAATCTCTCATATGAGCGCGTCATCTTTGCTTTATAAGCTTCCAGATTTTGCTGCGCTATGAGCCGGGTTTCATCAAGGACGTCAAGCTCCTCAAGCCGAAGGTGAGCATTTTCTTCGTCCGTTGGCTCGTAGTGGACTGCCACTCGTAGAGAGGGTAACTCTATCTCGAGGGGGAGTACTGCTTCTGTACTGAATACCAACGCATATGGCATTGTGTTAGTGGTTGTCTTGAACGTGGTTCGATATGCCCAGAGAGCCTCTTGCATCCTTTCGTGCCAGTCCTTTTTATTTCGTGACATTGTTTTCTTCATGATCTTTGTCAAGGTCTTGTTGAAGGCCTCAGCTAGACCGTTAGCTCGTGGATTATAAACCGAGGAATATCTCCAGTCTATATTATGCTGTTGCACAAAGCGACTGATCTTGTGGCTTCTGTAAGCTGGCCCGTTATCGGAGATGATCCGTCGCGGAGTTCCAAACCGATATATGACGTACGTCTTGAAGAAGTGGAGAATATTCTCCGTCTTTACTTCCCTCAGCGGTACCGCTTCTGCCCACTTAGAGAAGTAGTCAGTCGTCGCTAGGATGAAATGATGTCCTCTAGACGATGCTGGTTCGATGGGGCCGACTATATCAGTCCCCCACATTTCGAATGGCCAGCTAGCCACAGTTGGATGTAGTGGATTCGGATGCTGATGGATGAAGTCCCCATGAATTTGGCATGAGTGGCATTGCTTCGCATATTCGAGGCAGTCCTGGATCATCGTGGGCCAATAGTAGCCCATCTGTTTGATCTTCAACTTCATCTTTGGACCTGCTTGGTGAGAACCGCGGAGTCCGTCGTGAACTTCCTGGACGACCCTTTTCGCTTCGTCAGGTCCTAAGCATCTCAGCCACAGAGAATCAAATAACCTCTTGTACAGAGTATCGTTGACGAAGGCGAAAGACAGAGCTCGTTTCATGAGCTGATGTCTTGCGGACGCTTCTTCAGGCATTCGGTGGGATTTAAAGTAATCTATGAAGACTTCCCTCCAATCTTCGGTATTTTCCCAATCTTTTACTTGTAGGGTTGTCTGCTCGTTCGCTCCTTTTTCTTCGGATGATTCCGGAGATATTTCTGCTGGGGTAAGCACTCGACGGCTTTGTACCACGATTCTACCATCGTCGAGGTTCTCGTCAGCCAGTTCTTTAGCAAGTTTGGCCAACGCGTCTGCTTTGCTATTTTCCACACGCGGTATGTTCTCCAAAGTATAAGAGGGAATTTGGGTCAACAGTTGTTGCACCTTTTCACCATATTTCACCAATTCCGGTTTGCACGTTTGGTAGTCGCCGTTTACTTAACTAATGACCAGTTGAGAATCCCCGTATATAAGGAGGTTTTCAATTCCCATGTTAATGGCGATCTCAAGGCCTGCTATCAGAGCTTCATATTCGGCTTCGTTATTTTTCCTCGGCTCTGTTAGGGAGAACGCGTAGCGTATTATCCCTCCTTGTGGAGTTATAAAGATGAGTCCTACCTCTGATTTAATTATAGGGGTACTTTGTTTGCGCTTCTTCACGGAAGATGCTCCGTCGAAATAAAGCTCCCATCGGATATTATCACCGTCGATCGCATCAAACGCATGTCCGTCTGGAAGATCACAATTCAGAGGAGAATCGGCGGGTATCGGATGTTCTGCGAAGAAGTCGGCGATGGCCTGGCCTTTCACTGCCTTGAGAGGTTGATATGTTATCGAG
The DNA here is from genome assembly GCA_030015575.1 of Agapanthus africanus. Lineage (NCBI taxonomy): Eukaryota > Viridiplantae > Streptophyta > Magnoliopsida > Asparagales > Amaryllidaceae > Agapanthus > Agapanthus africanus. The sequence goes on along the minus strand of JASDDO010000031.1, from coordinate 20,904,736 downwards.
AACTCCATCAAGAGCAGGACCCATTTAGCGAGTCGTCCCGTCAATATGGGCTTTGACATCAAGTATTTAAGGGGGTCCACCTTTGAAATGAGACAGACTTCATGCGCCAACGCATAGTGCCTAAGCTTTGTTATCGCAAAGATCAACGCCAGGCAGTGTTTTTCAATGGGGAAGTAGTTGTTTTCTGCCCCTAGCAGAACTCGACTTAAGTAGTAGAGTGCTCTTTCTTTCCCTTGATCGTTCTCTTGTGCCCATAATGCGCCTAAGGAACCTTCGAGGGTGGTTGTATAAAGAATGAGGGGGTTTCCCTTGACCGGAGCAGCCAATACCGGCGGGTTCTGCAGGTATTGCTTGATCTCGTCTAGTGCACTTTGGCATTTTTGATCCCAGATGAACGGCGTTCCCTTCTTCATCAGGTGACTGTAAGGACGGCACTTTCCTGAAAGGTTGGCTATAAATCGCCGTATATACGCGAGCTTCCCTTGGAGAGACCACAGCTGTTTGAGAGTCCTTGGCGGAGGCATTTCCATGATCGCTTTGATCTTAGACGGATCTATTTCAATTCCTCGGTGTCGAACAATGAATCCCAGGAATTTGCCTGAGGAAACTCCGAATGCACATTTGAGAGGGTTCATTTTCAGGTTGTATTGCCGAAGGCGTTGAAATACAGTCTTCAAATGCTCGAGATGTTCCTCGTATGATTTGCTTTTAACCACGAGATCGTCGATATAGCATTCGACGATTTCATGTATAAGGTCATCGAAGATCTTCGTCATGGCCCTCTGATTGGTGGCACCGGCGTTCTTTAGACCGAAGGGCATCACCTTGTAGCAGAATATTCCCAAAGGAGTCCGGAAAGCGGTGTGCTTCTGGTCTTCGGGATGCATTTTTATCTGATTATATCCTGACGAGCCGTCCATGAAGGAGAAAATCTCATGAGTGGACATATTGTCTATCATCAGTTCGGTGACTGGCACTGGAAAATCGTCCTTTGGACAAGCTTTATTAAGATCCCGAAAGTCTACGCATATGCGCACTGTCCCATTTTTCTTCATCACTGGGACGATGTTGGCGATCCATTCAGGGTATTGAACTTCCTGGATGAAGCCAGAGTCGATTAACTTTTTGACCTCAGCATTGATACTCATTTCAAGCTCGAGCCGCATTCTTCTCGGCGCCTGTTTGACTGGCTTGATGTCCAGGGACATCGCCAATCTGTGTACAGCAATTTCTGGATCTAGTCCCGGCATTTCGGAATAGTTCCACGCGAAGCAATCTCTATGCTGTAGAAGCACGTCCTTTAACGCAGCTACCCTTTCTTCAGATAGTAACTCGCTGATGAATGTCGGTCGTGGATCGTTTGCCGTCCCCAACTCAATTTTCTTGAGGTTATCTGCAGTGGTATGGATTCCATCTTCCAGCTCTTTTGGCGCTGGTGGGAATTCTGAGATTATCTCGTCGTTGCTATTTTCGAAGCACCAGGGAAGGTCATCCATGTTCTCGGGCTCTTTTTTTGATATTGTTATCATGTGACAAGTGCGGATTCACTTCCAATCCCAATGCGGAACTGGTTCTTCTTTCATGGCCTTGGGTTCGTGCTTTTGCGGCGGCATTACTCTCCAATTGTCGGACAGAGCGAACTTGCCAAGCTGATGCTGATCTTCGACCCAATTCTTGAAGGTGAAGCAGTCTTCGAGAGGATGCCCTACCACTCGGTGATAAAAGCAGTAGTCTGGGTGTGAGACCTTGCCCGCTTGTTCGGGGTGCTTGGACTTCGGCAGTGTAAGCATCTGATGTTTTAGAGCAAGATCAAATATCTTCTTCGTCTTGTCCCGAGGAAACGAGTACGCTCGACCCATTTTCTTCATGAGGGATAGATCAATAACGCTCAACTCCTGTTTGCGTGGCTTCTTAGCCCTGCTTTGTTGTTGTTGAGCGCCTTTTTGGGCTTTCAACTTATTTCTGCTTTTGCGCCGAACCTTCTTTATAACAGGTTGATAAGGAGCGGCATTTTCATCCTTTACGGCCTGTTGGAGAAGGCGTTGTGTCTTGGCTTTCTCGTAGATGGCCATCTCACGGTTGTGATCATCTCGGACTTTTTGACCAGCTTTCTTTATAAGTTTGTCCATTTGTTCCTCGAACGACGAACTGGGCTCCTTTCCATCTGGAGCTTTCACTGGCTTAGGATTAGCGTCCTCCCATTGAGCATCTGCTTCTTCATCGAAGTCATACATGACGTAACAGCTGTTTAGTAGCTCCCGTTTCTTTGACCGGATGTATCCGAGTCCTTTCGTCTCCATTCTCCCGTTAGGCAGTTTGCGTTGAGTCCCGGGAATGTTTCAGACTTTATCATAGAACTTGGCTTTTCGAACCGTCTGCTTGAAGGATATCCCCTGGCGTTTCAGCAGCTTTTTCAAACCTTCCGTATAATATCTGGGGAGACGGATGGGCTGAAGCCTGTCGAGCGTAGAATCCGGACCATGCCAAATTTCTTTTTCTACCTTGGTTTCTTCAGAGCGGTAGAACAAAATTTCTTTCTCGCTTTCTCTCCTGGGAGGGATGTAGAACGTTTGTAGCTCTTCTACATTGTAAATATTAAGTGCATCCAGTTCTTTATGGTGTTCAAGCGGCACCATGGCGACTTGCAGACTTTGCTCTTCATCAGCGAACATTTGTATTGAAGGTCGAGCAGAGAATACAGTATGGATCTCATCTTCTGAGTCGCTACCAAAGATCAACGTAGGGGCGGACGGTCCTGGCTTGTTGTGTTGGGGCGGACCCGAATACACTATCTCCTCTTCCTCCTCGATATCACTACCGAAGACAGGGATGGTGGCATTAGCTTTATTCTCCGGCTTGTGACACTTCTCCGTATCTTCGAAATCCGGTAAGAAGTATTTGGTATCTTCGTATTTGCGGACCTCGTTCACAGAGAACGGGTTCAGTTCTCCCGTCACGGTATACTCAAAACCATCCTTAAAATACTTCATACACTGATGTTGTGTAGAAGGGATGATGTTGTACTCGTGTAACCATGGTCGGCCGAGCAAAGCGTTGTAGCATGTCTTGGCGTCTATGACATGGAACTTAATGTCCGTGACGAGTAGCCCGAAGCATAACGTCAGTATCACAGACCCAAGAGTTCTTGATGACTGGGAGTCAAACCCGGAGATGGTGATCTTGTCACGAGCAAGGTGCTGGACGCTCATGCAGATTTCTTTTAAGACCCGTACATTGAGGAGATTAACGGAGGATCCATTGTCGATCAGGATTTTTCCTATCTTTATATCGTGACAGTATCCTGAGACATAGAGGGGGCGATTGTGTTCGCACGTCCCAAGGAGAAGGTCTTCATCGCCGAAAGTGACATCGGCCGTGTGCACTTCCTCCAATTCATCCTTCATCTTTTCCTCGGCCAGGCATGCTTGGAATTGTTCCGGATCTTAGAGTGCCTTAATCAACGAATCTCTCGCCTCCTTTGATAACAAAAGGGCGTCAAGAATGCTGAGCTGTGAAGGCAGCTTCCTCAGATGCGCTAAGACGTTGTAATCCACCTTATTTTTCTTTGGCGGGTTGTTGGCGCTTAGCTCCTCCAGAACTTGGTCATCTAAGACGATATCTTCAGAGACCTTTTATTTCCCTTTATCTTTTCTATTCGAGGGTCCGAGGTTCTTTTCGGGCAGCATGCGATTACGTAGCCGGATATTTTCGCAAACCTTCGGTTCTTCTTCTTTTCTCAAAGCGGACTCTTTAAAGAGAGGGGCAAGTTCTAGCTCTTCATCAGAATCACTCCCGAATGTAGGCACTTGTGATCTACCGGTGTTAACCGTGCAACAATCGCCAGCAGCTCTTTTAAGCCCTTCGGTCGTATTTCTTTGCTCTCGACGAGTTTTACGCTTTTCCCGCTTAAAGCGTTGTCGATGAACAACATATCCTTGCCACCATCTATCGAAATCTTTGCACTCTTGAGTGGGGTGCGAAATCTTTTGATGATATAAGCAATAGGAGGGGTGTGTTTCCATTTCACCAGTGATGTTTCCTTCAGAAGATGGTAGCTTCATGCCCGTTGATATAGCCTTAGCAAACTTTTTCCTCATCTTGAATTGGCTTTTGTCGGTAGCGGAGGTGTTTAGCTCCAACGGGATCGTCTCAGCTCCTTTATCAAGTCACTGGCGCTTGGCCCTTTCAAATATAGCCGCCTCGCGCTCCCGATCAGCTTTACTTTTCAACCGAGCTTCATTAAGGAATGCGTCAATTACTTCATCTGATGGCCCCAGAACTTTTGGTTCAGGATCTGCCTCCAGCTTTTGGGTGCAAGGAGTCTCCTCATCGTTCGTGATCGAATGGGAAATCATATGACAGCTCGCCACATATTTCTCGGATTCATCCGATGAACTTTCTCCCTCATCTTCTTCTTGAAAGACGTGATTGAGGAACTCTTGGAGCGTAATGGGAGTCCGTGCCTTTTGGTTGTATTCATCCAGCGCGTCAATTTTTTGTAAGTCCGTGCACTTGTCGCCAGGCTTCACGGGCTTCTTAGATTTCTTCTTCTTCTTTTTTGAAGATTTTGACGGCTGGCTGCAAGTGCTTGAACCACCACCATCGGTCTTTGGAGTTGGACGTGGCTTCAACATCCCTTCAATGACCTGCGGTTCCAACAGGTTCTTCCACTTGATCGCTGGACATGTCTGAAGATCGTTTAGCATCCTCTTTGCCTTGGCTGATAATACAACCTCCCAAGGAGCTTCTTCAATGACGGAGCATGTTGCCCCCGGCGTATTCGTCCCCTTAGAGGTGTGGGGCTGCGGGGGATTCACCTTCCATTTGTCAGATAACGCGAACTTGCTCTGTCGGTACTGGTTTTCAAGCCAATTCTTGAAAACGTAGCAATCTTCGATCGGATGGCCTAGTACTCGATGATAAGGATAGTAGTTGGGCTCGTTGACGTCACTTGGTTGCAACGGACGTTTTGGATCCGGCAGATTTATGAGTCTATTGCGTAATGCCAGCTCGAATAACCTTCTCATTTTATCGCGGGGAAACGAGTAAGGACGCCCTAGCCTCTCCTCAAGGTCTACGTACGGGCGCATATTATTTTGACGCACAACCGGCTTCGAGTTGCTCGGTCGTTGTTGAGCATTAGCGACGACGATCGCTTTTCCCTTCCCTTTGTCATTTCGGGAGTCCGGCTTTGGAAGAGGAGGTTTATGGCCCATCTGATCCATCTGCGCTAGCTTGTCAATTAAGGCCTGGAAGGTAGTTGGCTTGAAAAACATCATAAATTGTGAGATGGTTGCTTGCGGATCAAGGGTTCCCACAAACATACCCACCGCAGGAGCTTCTTCAATGCGCTGCTCGCACTTTGACCATAAGTTCCGCCATCGTATAGCGTACTGAACCCACGTCTCGCCTAGCTTTACCCTGGCGTTAATCAGTGCCGTCATCGGGGTACGTTCACTGGCGCTTGCAAAACGCTGAGTAAACAGTAGCTCCATCTCCGCGAAGGTTTTGATAGAGTCGTTTGGGAGCTCAGAGTACCACTCGAACGCCGTATCCGATAAACTTCCAACAAACTGGCGAAGCAACAGCTTGTCGTCACCGCCGGTGTTGCCGCAGAGTGCCCTGAACTGGGCAACATGCTGGTGAGGATTGCCCGTCCCCTTGTAGACATGGAACTTGGGAATTGTGTAACTGGGCGGGTACTTAATTTGATCGTACCAACTTGGATATGGCCGCCCCGTTTTTACGACCTGGCCGGCTGCTTCGGTCGTATGATGAACCCGTATTTGTTGGGCGATGTACTCATCCAAATCAGCTTTGGAGATTGTATCCTCTTTAGCTGTCGATAGAGCTGGTGGAGGATTTGATGTCTCTCCCCTATCATCTCCAAGGACGATCGGGGGCTCTTCAGACGGGGGATCTTGTTGTATCATCATCCCTATCATATCCTGGAAGAGGAGGCCTATACGTTGTATGTTGGCTGCTTGTTCAGCAGCCTCTTTGTCCTTCTTCTCCAATATCCGACGAAGGAATTCGGCGTCGGTTTCTTCCTCCTGACGTTCATCCGAGGATGTTTCAGGGTTCTCTTTTGGCCCTGTAAGTGCGGCCATAGCGTTCATCATCTCCTGGAGCTTCTGTTGCTGCTCCTGGACCTTGGTTACTGATCGTGTAAGTGGTCTATGACCCGTGGATGCACGGCTGTCTTCTTTTCCCGATACCATGTAAACCGTATGAACTGTTATGCCCCCTGACTTAGGGCGTTTAGGTTCACCATTTTTAACTTTTGCCACTGACGCAGGAGTTTTCTCTGGCCTCCTTCTTTTGTGGGCCATTGAGGTTGAAGGAACCGTTGAAGTAGGCATCCTAGTAGCTGCTGTCCCCTGCTGTTTAATGGGACGGTCCTTGTCTTTTTCCACCTTCGCCTTTTTCTGGCGACGAGAGTGACCTGGGTCAATCATGGAGTCTTGAACCCTCCGCCAAACTTTATAAATTTTTGAAGACAGCCGTTGAGGGGCTGTTCTTGCTTTGTTTCCGGATCTCTCTCCATAGGTGGAGGGGATCTTTTCAGTGTAGCGGTTGGAGAGTTCTTTCGTACCCTCCTCAGCAGTTCAAAGCTGTTCCCAGTTGGAACAGCAGCATTGACTTCCACCATTGGAGCCGGTGGAGTTAGTCCTGAAGGGGAGTTGCCCCCTGCCTTTCTCACTCGTTGCCAATGGCGACGTCGAGCACGACGAGCCGCTGGGACTGGCTCGGAGATTGAGATAGCTTCTTTTTGCCCCCTGTCTGAATGAGGCGCCGCTGATGTTAACCTCTTAAAGACTGAGGTTGTCTTTTAAGGGGTGATATTCAACCTATCGAAGACAGATCCTCGAGCAGGGATAGGAGCAGGAATCGTCAGTCTTGAAAAGACTGACTCTTTGATAGGGGAAGCCGCCTCAACGACTTCTGGAGTAGCAGTTATTGCTTTCCATGGGACATCCATTTTAGAGTTCTAATTTAGCCTGGTCAAAACAGAGGCTGTCGGTTTGGTAGCGGGCGACCCGTTGACAGGGGCCGTAGTAGCAGTGAGCCGGTCGAAGACCGACTTTTTGTTCACTTCCGGTGCAGGTATTGGCGTAGGAAAGCTTGTAGGTGGGATCATGGTCCTGAAGAACAGGCCAGTGGTGGCTTGGGTCACCTGGTCTACCGGCAGAGCGAGGAAGGAAGCCTCTTGGGGCCCATATGCTACACCTCCCTGTGAGGTGGAGCGTCCGTTGCAGTGGCATTTCGAGCAGTTGGTGCAGTTAAAGGCCATTGAATCTTGAGTTCTGCGCCAGGCAAAAGACCAAATCTTAGTAACTTGAAATCCGAAGGCAACCATTTAACAAACCGCGATTGGTTCGCGAGGACGACACACGAAGTGTGGAGTGGAAAGAGGAAAAGGTCCCACCGGGCATGCCAGAATCTGTTCCCCTCCGAACGACGCGGCGGAGACACGATAAACGTCTAGCCTGAGATTCGGGGCAGATGCTATATGGTTTTATCCGTCCACCTCTCCGAAGATACCAAGTTGATTTATGGCACCGTGTATCGGAGGTTTAGACGGATGCGGCCGATGTAGCAGACTTCGTCAGATTCCCCCTCGCTTGAGGGGTTTTTGATTGTGGGGACGCTGTTCCCTGCAGGCGCAAGCCCCTGCAGTTAATTACGCTACCGCATCGCGATAACAACTTTCTCCTTCTCCAGAATTTCACTTGGTGTCGTGTGTGTTTGTTTTGTTTGTGGTTGCCCGTGGATTGTATACGGAGACTGAGTAATGCCGTCGCCCGTAGGACGTGGATTAGTCCAAATTCGTATTTACTTAGATTTGGGTTTGGTGTTTTTAGTTTAAGGATGCATTAGTCGCATTGCGGCTAAGATCAACTTAAACGTTCGTTAAGGATACATTAGTCCTGTTTTGAGACTAAGATCAACTTAACGGGACCGTTTAGATCCGGCAAAAGAGCATTTGGGGGCTCTATTGCTCCAGTTTAGGGACGTAGTGGTCCATGTTCCAGTTTAAGGACGTAGTGGTCCGTATTCCAGTTTAGGGACGTGGTGGTCTATGTTCCAGTTTAGGGACGTGGTAGTCCGACATTAGTTTAGGGACGTTTCGGTCCAATATTAGTTTAGGGACGTTTCGGTCCACGAGTTTAAGGACCCCGCAGTCCGTATTCATGTGTGGTTGTTGGGACCCGTCGCCTCTCTGACATCGTTGAAGGATTACAACGAGAGGTGTCGGAGGAGCTCGGAGATGTACCCTCGAACCGGATATAAATTGATTTAAGGGAGCAATATCGCTCAGTCAATTTAATTTGAGGACTTATAGCCATGATTGGGCTAAGTCCAAAGTATTCAACGCTTTTTATTTGTTCTTGGTCTGTTAGACCTGTGTTAAGGATTGGCCCATTTTTAAATAATGCATTGCATTATTTTCTTCTTTTTTTTTGGTTTGGGCACTGCCCATAAAAGATGCAGAGCATCAATTTATTTTGGACTCTGCAAGGCATCTGCATAGCATTTTTATTATTTTATTTGGGCTCTGCCCATTTATAAATGATGCAGAGCATCAATTTAATTAGGCATGTTTGGTCTTTTAATTGGGCCTGGCCCTTCAGGAAAAGAAATGCATTGCATTTGTCAGGCGCTTTGCGCCAATTACTGAGCGCAAGCACTTGTGGTGAGGACACGTGTCATGCTCTGGTGAGCGCAAGCGCAACGGCGCAGTGCGCTGTGCTGTTGCGCTGCTGATCAGTCGAAAATATTGTATATTTTAGCCGGCAATTTCCTTAACATTTGCATACACTTAGAAGTGTTCGGCATTCATATTCTACATATTAACAAATCTGTAACAAAATATGAGATTGCATGTATTAGACTTTTAAACCGACACTTTAAAGTAAATCAACCGCATTTCATGGCATCGCATCATTTCTGTATTTGCGCAACACTTGTCTTGAGTATGTGCAGGAAATACGGAAGAAAAAGACCAAAGAGCTGATCAAAAATACGCCAACTAAATCATTTCAGATCTGGTAGCAATGAAGAAGGAATTGTACAATTATATATATCAAACAAAGGCCCAACAAACAGTCCAAGACCAAGCCCGAAAGCACAGGCCCCAAGGCCCCAAGAGCGCCGCGCTTCCGCGGCAGGAGCTTGCATGCGCCGCGGAAGCGCGGCGGTTATGCCACGTCAGCAGGAAATGTTTTGGCACTATTCATCTCTCTGGTCCCACAGTCCTTTCTGACACTTCAAAGTCCAGAACTATCTCGAAGCTACTGCCAGATCAGCATAGAAGATTAAGAAAGGCTAATCCTAATTAAGCTCCTAACTAATCCTCTTCTAGAAGCTCCCTCCTAACTAATCACATCTAGAAGCTTCTCCTCTAACTAACTTTTGAATTTCATCCAACAAACTTTTGGAGGGAAATTTGAATTTCCTCAACAAACTTTAGGAGGGAAACTTAGAATTTGAAATCCTAGATCTAGGGTTAGTTATCTATAAATAGGAGCCTAAATCTAAGGGTTGGGGTTGTTCATCATTAAATCACCATTAGTTAAAAATAATTCCCTCTTTCATCATCTTCTTCCACAAGTCTCGTGACAAGGCTTGTGCGAAACCCTAACCCTAATTCCACTCTAAATCCAAGATCTTGAGTACCAAATCAAGCGAGAAGCCTTCAACCTTTTAGGAGCCGAGCCGATCTTCAATCGGGCAAGTAATCCAAGCCGATCCGCGATCCACGGAGACGAGCGAAGCCAAGTCGACGATCAAGTTCCTCCTCTTGTAGTTCTTGAGCGAATGTAACTAAATTGTTGATATAAATAAAAGGTGAAATTCGTTAATCTTGCTTTCTTTTAATTCTTGCATCATGATTAGATCTCAATTTGTAATTGTTGCTCTTGTTGTGATGTTTGAGTAAAACTCCGCTCGTTAAGGAGTCGAGACGATTGTAGAATGATAATGTAACAAATTCTAATACTATTTTTAAGTCCTACGAGTTTTGTAAACCCTAGCAAGTTCAAGAATCGATGACCTAGTTTCGTAGCGATGCTTTCTTGATTGTGATCGCTCGAAATTAGGGATCAACGATCGTTTCTTGAATTTACTAGAGGCTAGAATGTGAATGACATCGACGAAAGAACAAGGGATAAGATGAAACCCTAGTTTCACAAGAAATCCCTAATTCTCATCGATGATCATCGATCTAGTATCAATTCATCGAAGGATAAGAATACGTAATTGTAAGATTACATCACATCTATAGATCCGATCGATTCCTACGAGCCTCATTTCGATTCTTGAGATTTGGTTTGGAAAAATCAACAAACGATCAATTCTTGATTCTATCTTTTAATGCTTTCTTAGATCTAGTTTTTTTTCATTCTTGAACATCAACTATAAATCTTGAATTGTTTTGTTTTCTTTCATTAAAGTTTCAATTCATCTAATTCAAAAGACGAACGATTACACTTTCCCTGTGGACGATCCGCACTCACATACTAACTACAATCCGACACCGTAGTTGATTGCGGTCAAATAATTTTTGGTTGTGATTTCTTTACAATTCCATACTACACATCGAGAATTCTTTTCAATCAATGGCTCCGTTGCCGGAGACTATTTGATTCGATTTACACAAACAACATTTTATATCAATCAAATGGCGCCGTTGCCGGGGACTATTTGATTTGATTTACACAACAAGATTTTATAACAATCAAATGGCGCCGTTGCCGGGGATAGTGCGCTAATAGTTCGTATTTTGAAATTTGAGTTGAACAATTTATTCCATTATATTTTTTAGATCTAAATTCGTGCAAACACTAATACGTGTGTTGTGATTTGTTGCGAGAAAATCTGGAATCATTGGAGCTGGAGAAAAATTTTTCTGAGCATTCCAGAGAGCTGTGTAGGTGAACAGGAGCTTGTACAGAAAATTTTGTACACTGATCCCAAAATTCCGCGGCGGAAGGGCGGCAATAGGCAGCATTTGCGGCGGAAGAGCCGCGGTTCCAGCTCTTCTCTGTGCCAATTTTTCTCTGTGAGACACTTACTTTCTTATCTCCTTATTTCTCTGCTCCAACTAATATTTTGTGCAGGTTTCTTTGCAAATAAATCGCAGCGCCGCAAAGCAAAATAAAATTTGTGCGTGTTTTTGATTCTTGTGGTTGTTGCATATTAATACGGAAATTTAAGGGGCACGACCAAATCCAAATTAGGTGGGGATTTCATTACCCTTCCTAGGCCCCGAAAATCGCAAAACTTGCATCCGCATTTGACCCTCATTAATTAAAAGAAATCTAGAGATGACTCTAAGGACCGTCGCGCTCAATTAGGACAAGAGAAGGCCGTGGGTAATTCATTGTTTATCTGCGTTTTTCTGTGGTGCCTAAGGCGAGTGTGTCTAAGGCTAGTGGTTATTAATTAGGCCCACTGTAGTGGTGGTTCCTTCCCACTTACCTGGCACTTATCCGGCCACAGGGGAACAAAGAGGCAGTGGAGGATTGATCCTGCGACTTGTCTTTTGGCAGTTAGGAGCGGTCTAGAGCTTTGACCTAGGTGACCCCTAGATTTTAGGGTTTTGTGTGTTGCATTTGTTTTGTTGCATCATTTTTTCAAAAATCCGTATCAATTTTTAAAACAAACACCGCATTCATCATTTCCCCTAATTATAAATTCACGCTGCCACTTGTACTAACCCTTTTTAGTGCAAGATAGGCTGGACACGGGTGTCTAGTGCCCGTTAGTCCGCGTTTCCTTTTATCGACCCAAAAGTCGGTATTTCTACATTTACCTTTCTTTTACCCACCACCACACCCACATTCGATGGATCCACCTCCATCGAACTTCTTTTCCACTACCCTGCCGCCGTCCGTTGGTGCGCAGAATCCACCTCGCATCTCTCTCCAAGAGAGATGTTATCCAACACGAGGCCCACTTTCCACCTGTCTTTCCACACCACCAGCCAACGGGGAAAATTTTCAAATAAAACCCCAATACATCAACCTTTTACCAAAATTTCACGGTCTCGAGTCTGAAGACGCATACGTGTTTATCACGAAATTTGAAAATGTATGCGCAATGATGGGTACTTCACAGCTTTCTGTGGATGCTTTACGTCTTCGTCTTCTCCCATTCATTTTGTGCGATTTAGCCGAGAAGTGGCTATATAACACTACCGCACATTCCATTTCAAATTGGGACGAATTCGTCAAAGCATTCCTTAAGAAATTCTACCCACATCAAAAGACAGCTCGAGTCCGTAGCGAAATCTATCAATTCACCCAGCTTCCAAATGAAACATTTTCAAAATGTCTTGACCGCTTCAAGGATCTGTTAGTCCAATGTCCACATCACGGCATCCCGAGATGGGAATTGTGCCGAATCATTTATGAGGGCATTACTCCTTACACAAGACAGACCCTTGAATCCATGTGTCAAGGCAATTTTATGACCAAAGATGATAGGGAAGCCTGGAAATTTCTAGAAGATTTCGCTGAAAAATCTTTACAGTGGGAGGGTGTGAGTCAATCGTTTAGGGATGGCAATGATATTTCCATAGAAGTTAGAGCTGAAATTTCAGCTTTACACAAGAAATTTGACGCTATGGAAAATAAATTTTTAGCCGCTGCCCTAAGTCAAATATCACTCTCCAAAACTGTATGTGGTTGTTGTTCTGATCCGTCTCACTTGACGGAAGAATGTCCGTTTCAAGGTCCTGAGCATACAAATGCATCATTTCAAAGACCTAGAAACGATCCATCTTCCTCCACATATGATCAAGGTTGGAGGAATAACCCTAACTTTGCTTGGAACCAATCCCAATTTCAAAACACGGTTCCAACCCAAAACAATTTCCAAGGGGTCCCTCCACCACAACAGCAGCCACCACTTCAATTGAGTCAGCACCCCTTCCAAGCACAAAATTTCCAAAATCCGGCCAACACTTTTTCACCACATGAAAACTTTTTACAATTGACCGGTACAGATAATATCTCTGCACTAGCACAAACCTTGGATACTTTCATGAAACAATCCATCCAAGGGACGGCAAGTTTGCAATCTTCCATCGAGAATGTAATGAAGATCATTATCTCTCAAAATGATAACATCAAATCGATGGAAGAACAAATTGCACAACTAAAAGCCGAATTGAGTGCACGAGAGAAAGGGAAACTTCCAGCTCAACCTTTACCTAATTTTGGCTATTCACATGATGTGGATGCAATCACGTTGAGATCTGGAAGAGTGCTTGACCATCACCTTGGGGAAGAGTTTGATGATACTGATAAATCAATCAATAACACCCCGGCTGAGACCTTTCCACACACACACACTTCTTACCCCAGTTCTTCTACCCTACCATTTTCTTCCGAGCCTATTCTTCATTTCCCAAAAGGCTCGCCATTACAGCCCACCTCTTTTACCTCTCCTCGGACGATTCCCACTTCTATTCCGGGATCGATTCTACACCCACTTCCTTCTCCTATGATGGACCCAGCGCTTATTGCTAAAGCACCTTATCCTAATCGGTTAAGGGCTAACACACCGAGTCCACATATGGAGAAGATTATGAACATTTTTAAGCAAGTAAACACCAACATCCCTCTCCTAGATGCCATCCAACAAGTTCCTTCTTATGCGAAAACTCTTAAGAACTTGTGCACTAGGAAGAGGAAGAATCCAGTGCCTAAGAAGATTTTCATGGAAAAAACAATAGACACGGCTTTCCCCCAACAATTACCGAGGAAACGTAAGGATCCAGGATATCCTACTATTTCCGTTTCTATTGGGGAAAAACACATTAACCGTGCTCTATTAGATCTTGGCGCTAGTGTTAACTTGCTTCCTTACTCAGTCTATGAGCAATTAGGGATCGGAGAGTTAAAGCCAACCAATTGCACTCTCCAGATGGCTGACCGATCAATCACCAAACCTAGGGGTGAACTAGAGGATGTGTTAATAAAAATCGGAGAATTTATATTCCCGGTAGATTTTATTGTAATTGATACACAGCCTGTAGCGAACCCACGGAATCAAATTCCGGTGATTTTAGGTCGCCCCTTTTTGGCCACTTCCAATGCAATTATCAACTGTCGTAATGGTTCTATGACCCTATCTTTCGGGAATAGGTCAATAGAACTGAACATTTACAAGTTGGGAAGTGTACCCTCCGAACCTATTGCTCAGGTCTGTTCTGTCGACTTAATGGATGTCGACAGCAGCGAATTTGATGATCCTCCTGATATCGATCTAGACTCTTTTCATATGTTATTGTTTGACCCAACTATGTATCATACACATACGGACTCTTCCACCGAGATGTCCGGGTCAACAATTAACACGGATTATGAAATGTTCTTAGAGTCTGAAGATCACCCCGCACTTTGTGACGATATTATTCATCGGGGTATTAATGGAACTTTTGAGGAAATCTTCGCTGATGAACTCGCATTTTTGAATGACACGGGTGTTGAGATGAATTATCTTCCAATCACTGAAATTGAACCTCCACCCCTTCTTTTGACTTGTAAAAAGAATGCGAGTAATCCATCACATTCACTGCATAGTCTCTCCAAAATGAGACGCACACACATTCTCTTCCACCACTTACTTTTTCCCCACTTCTTTTTCCACCAACCCGAGCACTGCATTGATAAAATTTTCGAATGGTTGGTGTTAACATTTGGTCTTTGCAAAGCTTGGCATCGACCAATGATTTTTGACCCCCTCATATGATTTTAAAAGCTTAACATTGCATAACTCAAGTTTGGGGGGGTACATTTTCTCTGGCTCCTGAAAAGAAAATTTTTACAAAATTTTGAGCCAAAAATAAGTTTGGGGGAGGGTCTTCACTTAAATATTTTGCCCCCACTAATAATTCCTCCCAAGCTTACAGGTTTTTCGAGATTTAGCAGAAGGCAACAGTGAGGACACTGTTGAAAACAAGTTTGGGGGAGGTTTGTGCTTATTTTCGCATCATTTGCATATCATTTGCATAAGCACAAAACATTTTTTTGAAAAACCATAAAAATTTAAAAATTTTCAAAATTATAAAAATATTTCTTGTACATAAATAAGATAATGAAAGTTGAGACAGTGAACATTTACATCCATGAGATTAGAAAAATTGAAGAAAACTAAGAAATTAGAAGTTTTCTTATACGAACTAGTAATAAGTAGTTATGAGCCGTTGTCCCAAGGGTTAGTAAGATGAAGGAAGTCACTAATCTGAGGATAAAAATAAGTCTGAAAAATAGTTTCTATTCTGGAAGCCAAACATTTTGAACGTTGCTACCCTGCTATTCGCACTTACACACATCTTAAAGCCTGGGATAGTAGAGGATACCTTGAAATGCTCTTGTCTTAAAGCCAAAAGTATGAAAATAAAAATATATGGTGAGAACAATGGATACTGGTTTTGTTATCACCGAGGGCAATAAAAATATATAGCAAAAGGGTGCTTCTTCACCTAGTGCCCCAAGGTCAACTGGTCTGGGAGTCACTGCTATGCCTGAGGTGGTGCAAGATTAGGAAAATACACCAAGCATGCAAGCACAGGAGTAATCGGTCGGTTAGTACCTCAAGAAGTATTAACGGTCGCATGAAAGTGTGTGAGCTCATCGAAAAAAAAAGTATACTGAGGCTGATAGGCAAGAGTATGATAGCTTGAATTGAATTCTCCGGGTGTAAGGATGTCTTTACACACACGCAGGGTGATATGATCGATGTTTGGAATAAAGATAGGAATGAAAAATAAGACGATGTTTTATTGAAGGAGGACGTGATTTCTGACATCTTTTCATGACCATTAAGATAGGGCTCATGACAACCGAAAAGCTAGCTTAGTTGGAAACCCTAATTTTCAAGGCTTTTCTTTTACAATTCTTGTCTTTAAATGTAATATTCATGATCTTACTTTTATTATTGGATTTTGTGGGTGCAATCCGCTGAAAACCCTCAGGAGACAACACTCCTCCTACTAGGGACACCTAGAGGTTTAAAAGCTTGTTGCACGTGCTCAGTGCAATCGTGTTGCCTACGAAAGTGTGCTAGTTAGTTTTTCTCTTTCTTTATTTTCTCCTTCTCTTTTTAATAAAACATTCGCTCGAGACGATCGAAATTAAGTTTGGGGGTATTTGATCAGTCGAAAATATTGTATATTTTAGCCGGCAATTTCCTTAACATTTGCATACACTTAGAAGTGTTTGGCATTCATATTCTACATATTAACAAATCTGTCACAAAATATGAGATTGCATGTATTAGACTTTTAAACCGACACTTTAAAGGAAATCAACCGCATTTCATGGCATCGCATCATTTCTGTATTTGCGCAACACTTGTCTTGAGTATGTGCAGGAAATACGGAAGAAAAAGACCAAAGAGCTGATCAAAAATACGCCAACTAAATCATTTCAGATCTGGTAGCAATGAAGAAGGAATTGTACAATTATATATATCAAACAAAGGCCCAACAAACAGTCTAAGACCAAGCCCGAAAGCACAGGCCCCAAGGACCCAAGAGCGCCGCGCTTCCGCGGCAGGAGCTTGCATGCGCCGCGGAAGCGCGGCGGTTATGCCACGTCAGCAGGAAATGTTTTGGCACTATTCATCTCTCTGGTCCCACAGTCCTTTCTGACACTTCAAAGTCCAGAACTATCTCGAAGCTACTGCCAGATCAGCATAAAAGATTAAGAAAGGCTAATCCTAATTAAGCTCCTAACTAATCCTCTTCTAGAAGCTCCCTCCTAACTAATCACATCTAGAAGCTTCTCCTCTAACTAACTTTTGAATTACATCCAACAAACTTTTGGAGGGAAATTTGAATTTCCTCAACAAACTTTAGGAGGGAAACTTAGAATTTGAAATCCTAGATCTATGGTTAATTATCTATAAATAGGAGCCTAAATCTAAGGGTTGGGGTTGTTCATCATTAAATCACCATTAGTTAAAAATAATTCCCTCTTTCATCATCTTCTTCCACAAGTCTCGTGACAAGGCTTGTGCGAAACCCTAACCCTAATTCCACTCTAAATCCAAGATCTTGAGTACCAAATCAAGCGAGAAGCCTTCAACCTTTTAGGAGCCGAGCCGATCTTCAATCGGGCAAGTGATCCAAGCCGATCCGCGATCCACGGAGACGAGCGAAGCCAAGTCGACGATCAAGTTCCTCCTCTTGTAGTTCTTGAGCGAATGTAACTAAATTGTTGATATAAATAAAAGGTGAAATTCGTTAATCTTGCTTTCTTTTAATTCTTGCATCATGATTAGATCTCAATTTGTAATTGTTGCTCTTGTTGTGATGTTTGAGTAAAACTCCGCTCGTTAAGGAGTCGAGACGATTGTAGAATGATGATGTAACAAATTCTAATACTATTTTTAAGTCCTACGAGTTTTGTAAACCCTAGCAAGTTCAAGAATCGATGACCTAGTTTCGTAGCGATACTTTCTTGATTGTGATCGCTCGAAATTAGGGATCAACGATCGTTTCTTGAATTTACTAGAGGCTAGAATGTGAATGACATCGACGAAAGAACAAGGGATAAGATGAAACCCTAGTTTCACAAGAAATCCCTAATTCTCATCGATGATCATCGATCTAGTATCAATTCATCGAAGGATAAGAATACGTAATTGTAAGATTACATCACATCTATAGATCCGATCGATTCCTACGAGCCTCATTTCGATTCTTGAGATTTGGTTTGGAAAAATCAACAAACGATCAATTCTTGATTCTATCTTTTAATGCTTTCTTAGATCTAGTTTTTTTTCATTCTTGAACATCAACTATAAATCTTGAATTGTTTTGTTTTCTTTCATTAAAGTTTCAATTCATCTAATTCAAAAGACGAACGATTACACTTTCCCTGTGGACGATCCGCACTCACATACTAACTACAATCCGACACCGTAGTTGATTGCGGTCAAATAATTTTTGGTTGTGATTTCTTTACAATTCCATACTACACATCGAGAATTCTTTTCAATCAATGGCTCCGTTGCCGGAGACTATTTGATTCGATTTACACAAACAACATTTTATATCAATCAAATGGCGCCGTTGCCGGGGACTATTTGATTTGATTTACACAACAAGATTTTATAACAATCAGCTGCTGACACGTTGCGCGCTCCGGTGAGTTGCGCCAATTCCAGAGAGCAAAGCTCTATTTCAAGAGCGCGTAGCGCAAGTTGTTCTGTAGCTGACACGTAGCGCTCTCTCAAGAGCGCAACAGCGCAGTTTGGAAGTGCAAAGCACTAAGAATCTTTTAGATTCAAGAACAGAAGTGCAGAGCATTATTTGATTTCTTGATCTAATTTATATCAAAGAAAAATAAGTTTTTCTTTTTGTTTCAAGAACCAGTGGTTCATAAAAGTGCAAAGCACTATTTTTATTTTGTTATTTTCTTGTTTTTAAAGAACCAGTGGTTCATAAGAAGTGCAAAGTACTGTTTATTATATGAAGAACATTGATCTGGTTTTTAGACCAATGATTTATTAAAAGAGATTTATTTTCTCTCGTGAAGGGTTTTTACCTTTTTCTTTGAAATTTTCTCAGAATTCTCTCTCTGTTTGAATCTCTTGACCTTTTTTCAATAAAAAATCTTCTTTTTCTTTTTTTTGAATTGAGGCTTGGGGTCCTTTTTATAGTGCCCATAAATTAGTTAAATTTATTAAAGAGATCTTTCTCTGAGTGATTCGGGAAATTTTCCCCACCGTTGGATCTTTGATCCAAGGGCTTCTACTTTGCAGAATAAAATCTTCTTGTTTTAACAAGAACAGAAAATATTTCTTAGAATTTTAATTCTGTTTGGCGCAGATGCCCCAGCGCGTGACACGTGTCGCGCAGCGCACAGCGCAGCGCATCTGCGCTGACATGTGTCGCGCAGCGCACAGCGCAGCGCAACTGCGCTGACACGTGTCGCGCAGCGCTACTGCGCTGCGCAACTGTGCTGACACGTGTCGCGCAGCGCTACTGCGCGAGCGCATCTGCGCTGACACGTGTCACGCAGCGCAGTGCATGCGCAACTGAAGCGTTGCTTCCTTTAATTTTGCTTAAAATATAGCTTTGCTCTGATTGGGCGCGCCTTCTTGGGCGCTGCGCTGACGTATCAGCGCCTGACATGTGGCGCGTTGCGCCCGAGATTTGAAGCGTTGCTTCAAAATTTTGAATTTTGAATTTCAACAGAGCTTTGCTCTGATTGGGAGAAACAAACCCGATTGAACTGAAACAAATTTTGATGAACTGTTGACAGAGTGTACTTGTTATCTTATTTGTATCATTTCGTTGAATTCCGAACATATGAATTACTACAATTTTTGTAAGCTTATGACGTGCATATTGGTTCATATCATACATGACTTGTTAACTGCATATATACGCATACCTTACCCAATTGACATATACCTAGTATTAGTATGCGTCATTATTCAGTGGACATTGCATTATCGTGCGTGAATGATATTGGTTTAGGAGTGTCAAGAACGCAAATGAAAAAGAAGTGGATGATCCGTGACAATGATTAATACAGTGAACAGTGACAAAACCGTGCTATTGGCGTACTTGTCCACGACTAAATCATAATCATAAATAGTGTAAACCTGGGGGAAAAGGGAAAATCAAAGTGGAAAGAGTATCGTATTTAGCGGGACCGTGTTTTAGAGGATGATCATTCGAGCAGTGATATATATATATATATATATATATATATATATATATATATATATATAGGTAGGATCTAGCGATCCAGCTGACAGGGTTATGTCCCGGGCATGTGGGCCGTTGTCTCGAGTATGTACGAGACTCCTGTTAAACATGATCCTCATTTCCACTATAAGATTTCAAACATGACTTAGAGACCGATAGGGACAGAGATCATACTTTGCATCATTTAGTGACATAGTAATTACCCGCATTTTACTTTCCCTTTTGTTATCACATTTACCTGTTTCATATCATTATTATAAAAATTTCTATTACGTCGCTCTGACGACCTGAGTGTGCATGCTCAGACCTCGAGGAAGAACCAGCGTAAGAGTCAGATTTACCTTTCGAGCCGACGGGGATCTAGTCTGGAGTGCCTTTTTCTTCCTTTCTGCTTTCCATAAAGAGATCTTGTACTTGAACTTGGTTAGGAGCTCTTCTTGTTTATTTGTAAATTGTGAATAATGGATTTTAGTGTAATAATTTAGTGATGTATTTCCTTTACTGCTGTGCTTTGTTTACTGATTACCATGTAATGCTAGAAGCCGAAGTGTGACTACGACGGGATTATTCCTTGACCGTAGAAGCATGGCTGGCCTAGTCATCCCTCGTTTTCCGTATTTTGGGAAGCGGGGCGTGACATGGTTTTGTTGGTATCAGAGTCAGGTTTAGTAAAAAGGGATAACATTAACTATGTTGTATTACATTATTTTCGTTTCACTATTCCTGATTTTCATCCTCGGATCTAATCTTATCTTTTTGAATCTTCCAGCGATATGACATCCCCGAACGACCCCTCCTCGGACTCCAGTTCTCAGGACCGCACAGAAAGAATACTTAGTGCACTGACCTCTCTCGCAGAAGCTCAGGAGAGGAAGACAGACTTACTCGCTGAGGGACTCAGGGCCATTACTGCTGCAGGAGGACCCTCCGCACTCATTACCGCCCCCGAGGGCACTACTCCACCAGCTTATCCTGCTAGGGCTGGTACCGTATCAGACTTCCGGAGGTTACATCCAGATGCATTCACAGGGCTAGCTGAACCCCTCGAGGCCGAGCAATGGCTAGTGAACATGAAGAACTTACTGACGACCGCCAGGGTACCAGATGAAGATAGGGTGAACGTGATAAAGATCCAATTGGAAGATGAAACCTGTACATGGTGGTCAGTGGAAGAAAGCAGGCTAGACAGGTCGATTGAATGGGGCAAATTCAAGGAGTGCTTCCTAGACCATTATTTCCCTTCCACCGCCAAGGCAGAGATGGAGGAAAGATTCATTCTATTGAAGCAGAATGGACGTCCAGTGGACGTATATGCGGCAGAGTTCAACCGACTGAGCCGTTTTTCTCCATACATTGTCGCCTCAGAGGCCACCAGGGCCAGACGCTTCTTGCAGGGACTTGATTTCGAGCTGCAGCAGTTGATCGCATCACTGGAGTTGCAGACTTTTGCACAGGTACTCAACACGGTGAGAGTTCAGGAGCAATTGATCAACAAGTTCAGGAAGCCCCCAGTTGTTCCAGCACGTACCCCTGCACCTTCTCGAGGAGCCATACCGGTCCACAGGCCTGGAACGGCACAAATTAAGCGTCCGTTCGTGACACAGCATCACCACCAAAGACGGAACGTAGTTTGCGGCTACTGCAATAGAGATAGGCATACCCAGAAGGACTGTCGCCGCGCCAAGAGACAGTGCTTGATTTGCGGATCCAGTCAGCACAGGATTAGCAGTTGCCCCGAGCGAGCAAAGATACAGGGAGGTTCTGGACCGCCGCAGCAGAGGCCACAGGAGCAGAGACAACCCTTTACAGGTCGCGGTCAGGGATGGGCTTTCACCTTGACCGCCGAGCAAGCAGAGGTGTCAGGAGACGTTACAGGTACTCTACTCGTATATTCCTTGCCAACTAGAATACTATTTGATTCTGGGGCATCGCACTGCTTCATATCTGAGCATTTCATTGATACACACTCCATACCACATGAACCATTAACCAAGGGCTGGGAGATACATACGGGTAATGGCATTATGATATCTAGTCGAGAATGTAGATCATGTCCGGTTGTAGTGTGTGGCAGGGAATTCTATGCGAATTTCCTTCTGATCGGGACAGGCAGTTATGACGCAATTCTCGGGATGGATTGGATGAGTACCTTCCATGCAGTTATTGATTGCCGTGCAAGGAATGTGATCTTCCGCATTCCCAATCACCCGGAGTTTATTTTCGAGGGCGGAAGAGAATCTTTGGAGCCAGCCAAGTATAGAGCCAAGCCAAAGGAGCTGACAGCTATGGAGATTGATGAAAGCGCAGTCCCAGAGATTGTTCGGGACTTTCTGGACGTATTTCCTGAAGACTTACCAGGTCTACCACCTCCTCGCATCTTGGAGTTCTCGATCGATTTGACTCCAGGTACGGCACCGGTATCCAAGGCCCCGTACAGAATGGCACCAGTTGAGTTGGCGGAGTTGAAAAAGCAAATTGAAGAACTATTGGAGAAGGGATTTATTCGGCCGAGTGCTTCACCGTAGGGTGCACCAGTTCTGTTAGTGAAGAAGAAGGATGGATCATTGCAGATGTGTATAGATTATCGGGGGCTGAACAAAGTCACCATAAAGAACAAGTACCCAATTCCGCGCATCGACGACCTTTTCGATCAATTAAGTGGGGCCAAGGTATTCTCGAAGTTGGATCTCCGTTCTGGATAATATCAAATCAGAGTAGCAGCCGAGGATGTATGCAAGACGGCTTTCACGACCCACTACGGACATTATGAGTTCCTTGTGATGCCGTTCGGTGTTACCAATGCTCCAGCGATATTCATGGACTTTATGAACAGGGTATTTGCAAAGTACTTGGACACGTTTGTCATTGTATTTATCGACGACATACTTGTTTACTCGAAGACCCGGGAGGAGCATGTTGAGCATTTGCGCACGGTCCTACAAATTCTTCGTGAAGAGAAGCTGTATGCGAAATTGAGCAAGTGTGAATTCTGGCTCGACAAGGTTCAGTTCTTGGGACACATTGTTTCGAGTGAAGGCATCTCGGTGAACCCGACAAAGATAGAATCTGTCAGAGATTGGCCAACGCCGAAGTCAGTAGCCGAGATCAGAAGCTTTTTGGGATTGGCAAGGTATTATCGGAGGTTTGTCCAAGACTTCTCAAGAATCGCTGAACCGTTGACAAGGCTGACGCGGAAGGATGTATCATTTGCATGGACGGAGGGGTGTACCGAGGCATTTGACACGCTGAAGCAGAGGTTAACCACGGCGCCCATTCTTACAGTACCGGATGATTCCGGTGGTTTGGTGATACACAGTGATGCCTCAGGGAAGGGATTAGGCTGTGTTCTGATGCAGCACGGCCGAGTGGTTGCTTACGCCTCTCGACAACTCAGAAATCACGAGAAGAACTATCCTACGCATGACTTGGAGTTAGCTGCAGTAGTCTTTGCGTTGAAGATTTGGAGGCACTATCTATTGGGCGAGAAAGTGGAGGTATACACGGATCATAAAAGTCTGAAGTACGTCTTCACTCAGAAGGAACTAAACATGAGGCAGCGCCGATGGCTAGAGCTGATGGCAGATTATGACTTGAACCTTCAGTATCACCCGGGGAAAGTGAATGTTGTACCAGATGCGCTCAGTCGCAAGCCAGCGGTCATGATGTTGACCAGTCAGATGAGCATTATTGAGGACTTTCAGAGACTCGGGCTTGAAGTTGTTACACCGAGCGCACTCAGTCAACTTTGGCAACTACAGGTGCAGTCTTCCCTGGTGGATCGCATCAAGGCTGCACAAGCAGATGATCCTCGATTGCAAAAGTTCAGAGCGCAAGTAGAAGTCGGGTTGAGAACGGACTTACTCATACATGAGGATGATTCTCTGAGATTCAGTAGCAGACTCAGCATACCCAAGGGAGAGGTTCGAGAAGAGGTACTGACTGAGGCGCATAGTTCAGCTTATTCTGTGCATCCCGGAGGTACAAAGATGTATCGGGATCTAAAGCAGCACTTTTGGTGGAACGGAATGAAGAGGGAAATTGCGAGGTTCATATCCAGGTGCTTAGTATGCCAGCAAGTGAAGGCGGAACATCAGAGGACAGCGGGATTTTTGCAGCCGCTTCCGATACCAGAATGGAAGTGGGAGCACATTACCATGGACTTCGTGACGACCTTACCACGGAGCCCTAGGGGCAATAACGCCATTTGGGTTATCGTCGATCGCCTCACGAAAGCTGCACACTTCCTACCATTCCGAGTGGGACAGTCGACAGAGTCACTGGCAGAGAGATACATGCAGGAGATAGTGTGACTTCACGGTGTTCCAGTCAGCATTGTGTCAGATCGAGACACCAGATTCGTGTCGCACTTCTAGATGAGTTTACAGGAGAGTTTGGGTACCCGCCTCAAGTTCAGCACAGCTTATCATCCGCAGACGGATGGACAATCCGAGCATACAATTCAGACGCTCGAGGATATGTTGAGAGCCTGTATGTTGGACTTTCAGGGTTCCTGGGAAGACCATCTGCATCTAGTCGAGTTTTCCAATAACAACAGTTACCAGGCTAGCATCCAGATAGCTCCTTTCGAAGCGCTTTACGGGCGGAAGTGTCGATCCCCAGTATATTGGGATGATGTGGGAGAGCGAAGATTACTGGACCCCGAGCTCATCGTTCAGACAGTCGACAAGGTCCAAATGATCAGGCAGCGTATTAAGACGGCTCAAGATCGACAGAAGAGTTGGGCAGATACCAGCAGGAGAGCACTAGAGTTTGAAGTCGGAGATCACGTGTTCCTGAAGATTTCCCCTACCCGTGGAGTTATCAGGTTCGGAGGTCGGGGAAAGCTCAGTCCCCGTTTCATCGGACCTTTTGAGGTGCTAGAGCGAGTAGGAGAGGTGGCCTACCGACTTGCCTTTCCTCCATCGCTAGCTGGTGTGCACAATACCTTCCACGTGTCATAGTTGCGGCGTTATGTTCGGGATGAGAGCTACGTTCTGGACTATTCGGAGCTAGTTTTGGGTACCGATCTATCATACGAGGAGCAGCCCACTACCATCCTCGACCGCAGAGAGAAAGTCCTGAAGAATAAGGTCATTCCATTAGTTCGAGTGTCTTGGGATGGTCGTTCCCCAGGAGAATCTACCAGGGAGCGGGAGAAAGATATCCGCGCACGTTTTCCACATCTATTCGTTTAGCACTTTTGTTTTATTGTATCCTTGTTAAATTTCGAGGACGAAATTTTTGTAAGGGGGGTATGATGTAAATCCCCATTTCCTTCAATGAAAATCTTTCTACTTTTTCCCCGTATTATTACTTTATGTGAAGATTGGTTGCTTAAGTTTCAATATTTAAAATTTTCCCAAACCTTTAAATCAATCAAAGACCAAACCTAAATTTAAAACCAAAACAAAATAAATTAAATTCCCTTTCAAATCAACCCAGCCCAATCATAAATCAATTTAAATAAACTTTAGCCCACAACCTCTATCCCCATTACCAAAAATCCCTATATTTTTCCTTCGGCCCAACACTTTATTCCCAAATTATTTAAATTGCCCCGGCCCATTCTCTTTTCACTAATAAATTCTTTAAACTTTTCTCAGCCAAAAGGAATTCTTTTTAAATAAATCTAAACCCTTTTCCGGCCCAGCGTCGCTGAAGCCCACACCCCTACCCACGCCCGCTCACACCAAACCGACCCGACCCGCCTCGTTTCCTATCTCCCTCTTCCCCAACGTAAACCATTTTTCCCGCTCGCAATTTCCGCCGACCCCCGCGGCTATGTCGCCGTGCCGTTGCGCCACGACCTGCGACTTCGTCCACAACTTCCCCAAGTCCCTCAACCTCAAACCCTCGCCTCTCCAACTCCTTTCTCCCTCTCTAAATCTCAAACCTCTTCTCTCTCTCAAACACAGAAAACCCAACTTCCCACAACCCACCGCTTCGAGAACCCCCGCCGCCGCCGACTAAACCACCCCATCCTCCTCCCTCGTTTCTCCCCTACCAACACCACTACCACTGCAGCCTCTTCCTCCATCAACCGAGCACCCCCTGCCAAGCTCCCCTGCACCCATTCGACCACTACCTACGCTCGACGCCGGTGAGCCCCCACTGACATGAAACACCACGTCGACCTCTGCACCCTCTACATCTCCTCCACCTCCTCCAAAATCCACACCTGATCCCCCTACTCTCTCCCCCCCTCCAAAATAGCAAACCCTAACCACCAAGATCCAAACACCCCTGCTGCCATCGCCGGAGCGACGCCGTCGACCGTCGTCGACCCCAGCACACCCCGGGAGATCCACATAGCCTCCCCTCCGCTTCCAGCGAGCACAAGCCATCTCCGGGCAACTCCGACGTCGAACCCGAATCGCGAGCCGAGGCCGTGAAACCAAACCACGTCGTTCGTCGCGCGTTCGTGCCGCTTCCGCTGCCGTGCATCGACAAAACGTTTCCAGGCAAGTACCCTACTTGCTAATTTATTTCTGTTACAACCTGAAATCGTATAAATTCCGTGTTTACAATTCACGATAAATCATAGGACGTAATTGTTCAATGCAAGATCCCAATGAAAACTTTCGTTTAATTTGACGGAACTCGATTGCATATTTTTGCATGTTCGGCGGTGAACCTTGTGTAGAAATTTCACTGGAAAATATGACTGTTAATGACTAAAACGAACACACCCAAATACACCCGTAAAAACTGGGAATTTCCCGCATCTGAAAATTATTAAAATCACCATAAAATATGTACATATCGAAATGTTGCGTTCGAGGGCCCAAATCGAAGCCGACTCGACGACCTGTAACCCTATGCAAGTTTATAATGGTTTCTATACTGAAATTGTGACGAGAATTTGTTCGGAGAGCGGCTCTGGACTGCAGTCCAGAGCGACTCTGGTTATTGTTTTCTTTCCCGTAATGTTTACTACCTTGTTTCCGGAACTCGTATGTTGCTGAACCCTACATCTTATTGGCAATGAATCTGATAGCTAAATAACACAAGAGGTTGCATCCTGTTTTATCGTCGTTTGCTATTTAATCTGTAATTTAAAAAACAAGACGTATAACAGTCTAAAACAGAATCAGAATTGACATACTAGTGTTGAAAAGTGCATAACTTTCGACGTACAGACGCGATTAAGAATCTGTCTGTTGCGTTGAAAACCCTATTGAAAACTCTAGATTTTATTCAACTGTAGAGACACGCTAAATTCTAATCCCAACTGGGTGAAATTCATATCGCAAAACGGACGTTCAGTTCAGAAACTGAATTTCCTGCAGCGAGCACTTAAAATGAAACGGCTGTAACTTGAATACTGAAAACCCGATTGAACTGAAACAAATTTTGATGAACTGTTGACAGAGTGTACTTGTTATCGTATTTGTATCATTTTGTTGAATTCTGAACATATGAATTACTACAATTTTTGTAAGCTTATGACGTGCATATTGGTTCATATCATACATGACTTGTTAACTGCATATACACACATACCTTACCCAATTGACATATACCTAGTATTAGTGCGTGTCATTATTCAGTGGACATTGCATTATCTTGCGTGAATGATATTGGTTTAGGAATGTCAAGTACGCCAATGAAAAAGAAGTGGATGATTCGTGACAGTGGTTAATACAGTGAACAGTGACAAAACCGTACTATTGGCATACTTGTCCATGACTAAATCATAATCATAAATAGTGTAAACCTGGGGAAAAGGGGGAAATCAAAGCGGAAAGAGTATCGTATTTAGCGGGACCGTGTTTTAGAGGATGATCATTCGAGCAGTGATATATATATATATATATATATTAGGTAGGATCTAGCGATCTGGCTGACAGGGTTATGTCCCGGGCATGTGGGCCGTTGTCTCGGGTATGTACGAGACTCCTGTTAAACATGATCCTCCTTTTCACTATACGATTTCAAACATGACTTAGAAACCGATAGGGACAGAGATCATACTTTGCATCATTTAGTGACATAGTGATTACCCGCATTTTACTTTCCCTGTTGTTATCACATTTACCTGTTTCATATCATTATTATAAAAATTGTTATTATGTGGCTCTGACGACCTGAGTGTGCATGTTCAGACCTTGAGGAAGAACCAGCGCAGGAGTCAGATTTACCTTTCGAGCTGACGGAGATCTAGTCCGGAGTGCCTTTTTCTTCCTTTCTGCTTTCCATAAAGAGATCTTGTACTTGAACTTGGTTAGGAGCTCTTCTTGTTTATTTGTAAATTGTGAATAATGGATTTTAGTGTAATAATTTAGTGATGTATTTCCTTTACTGTTGTGCTTTGTTTACTGATTACCATGTAATGCTAGAAGCCAAAGTGTGACTACGGCGGGATTATTCCTTGACCGTAGGAGCATGGCTGGCCTAGTCATCTCTCGTTTTCCGTATTTTGGGAAGCTGGGCGTGACATTAAGGCATTCACATCATCATATAAAGAGACAAAAATAATTAATTGTTATGTTTAAAAAAATCTTAAAGCATCCACACCATCAAAGAAAAAGACAAAAATAATCAAATTTCTTCATTTTTTGAAAAACAAAGAAAAAAGGTACTTTTTAGAACTTGAGACAAAAAAAGAATTTTGTAGAAATTAGTTGAAATTCCAAATTCAAACTACATTCTTCTCAAACTTAAGACAAAAAAGAACTTTCTATAATTTATTTTAATTTTATCATTTTTCAAATTCTAATTTCATTACTTATAACTACCTTCTTTTACTTAAATATGATAAATAATATATTATAATATTTTCTATAATACTCTTGATCCAAGTTACTAAAATGACTATTTTATTTATTTATTAATATTCAAAATAATTTTAAATAAAAAATTAATTATTTTTTAGGAGAGAGAGAGATGACGTGGAGGGCTTGAGGGGTGAGAGAGATAAAATGGAGGGCTCTAGAGGTGAGAATTTTTCTCATTTTTTCTAGAAAAAATGAGAAGGGCGGATCTCTAACCAAGGGTATTTGCATTATATAAAGAGATAACCATGTCCATTTGCATTATATAGTAGTATAGATACATGGGCTCAAGAAAAAAATTTGGACTCTAAATAGGATAACGCTACAAATGTGCATCACTGCAAAATGCCAGTGTGTGTGTAATATCTATTTATCTATATATCTATTTAATGCATTGAATATATTAATGTGTGCATTTTATCTATCTATCTATCCATCTACTCCCTCTGTCCCTTTTTACTTGTCGTTTTGAAAAGAGAAAAGTGTCCAATTTTAGTTGACGTTTTTGGAATAAAGAAGAAATCATTAATGATAAAGATATTAATAAATAATACAATGCCAAAAATAGGCTAGAAAATTAATTATTGATATTAAAAAGCGATAATAGTTTCCTTAATAGTTAATGACAGAAATGATATGGTTTTTTTAGTGGTAATGTGGCCGTAGATTAATTGCTGATATTAAAAAATTGATGATGTTTTTTCTTGATCGATGTGCATTTCTGTAAAATGACAAGTAAAAAGAGACGAATGGAGTATATTATTAAAAGCTAAGTGTCAAGCACATCAAGCAATTTTTCGTCATCTTGTGAGAAAAATTATCCTCCGTCATCAGGAATTTAAGGATATTTGTATTCGGTCACGACGAAAATTATCCTCCGCCTCTAGGAATTTTAAGGTAGTATACATATAAAAGCCAGGTGTCCGGTACAATCCGGCACTTTTTTGTCCCTGGGGAAAGCTGTCCTAAGCCCCCTAAAATTTAAGGAAATTTACATTCAGTTCTGACCAAAATTATTCTCAGCCCTCTGGAATTTAAAGATATTTGCATTCCGTTTCTGAGCTTGCCCAGAGCCTTCTCCGTTGAAATTAAATCTTCTGGAAATTTTATGAGGTGATTGGAGAAAGTTTTTTTTTGAATGTAAAAAACAAGAGAAGATGGCATACTCAATAAAATAAATTGAAATAATATAATATAATTACAAAACAAAACAATTGTGCATAAAGATAACCAATTAGTGATCTAACTAATATCTTATGATTTTTATTTGGGAAGGAGAATATAACATTGCAATCTTTCACACAAATACAAGCATAAGATT
Source organism: Agapanthus africanus (assembly GCA_030015575.1). Taxonomy (NCBI): domain Eukaryota; kingdom Viridiplantae; phylum Streptophyta; class Magnoliopsida; order Asparagales; family Amaryllidaceae; genus Agapanthus; species Agapanthus africanus. The sequence continues at coordinate 20,874,903 of JASDDO010000031.1, read as the reverse complement.
AAGCCCCACATCTCATAATAAAAATTCTCGATGCAAAAAAATGTATAATGAAAAATAAAACTTTGCTACAATTTATTTCAAACGTCGGTTGCTGCTAGATTTGAGTCAGCTGCAAAATTATAAGATTTGAAGATAAAATCTGCATCCACTCATAGATAGCTCCATTTAATGTTACTGAAATACCATGTGCTTTATTGAACTAAGCATATCTAAATAATCAAGATTTTTTCTTCCTTCCCTTCTACGAATACTATTAATAATATTTTCATCCTCAATACAAACCCTGCAAAATGTAGCAACATTCATAAAATCAAGTGATTGGAAAAAAGTTCAGTTGTTAATTTTGTTATGTGCCTTTAAATGTTTTATTTGAAACTTTTGAGCTGAAAATTATATTTTGACAGAGTTTATTTTTATTTTTTTGTGGATAATTTGAATGTAAACTTGTAATATTTAGAATGATGTTTGATCCATATATCAAGATTAGGGTTGCATCATAATACGGCAGAAAGAGCTGAACTACTCTCGTAAACGCGAAACAACACAAACACATCTGGTAAATAGGGCTTTCTTAAGATCTCAATGGAAGGCGAGAAACACAAGAAGTTTCAATTTGAGAAAGAACAAATTAATCTTTCTATCTCATTATGTATACATGTAATCTACACGTGCTATGCACTAGTATATCAAGTTTCAATGACTTTATTCATTTTTTATTTTTCATTAAAAACAATAATAATATAGCAAGATTGTTATTATATGATGGGTTTAGTTTCTCTATGATAAATGGTGGGGTTACTTAGGATTGATTTTTCTTGAAGAACGGGAATGTCACATCAGCAATTAATTTCAAAATTGGAGATCTCGTTCTGTTAACACCGTAAGAGTAGAGATAAGAAAAAAAAGAATAAATAAAGGGAAAATTGTCTCAAGCCCAGTTTTAAAAAGTGATTTATTTTTAAACCCACGTATATTCAAAGCTGTTTAAAAACCGATTATTTAGAAAATATGAATGTTTAAGTTCATATGTATTTCAAAGGAGATATTTTCTTTTTCCAAAATATCAGCTTTACTCTTAATCAAGATATATGCATTCTAGCTTTAGTAATTTTATTTATGCAACTATATAACATTATTTATTGAATCATAAAACTAATTATCAAATCATAACATTATATCTTAAAATATAACTTTATTTATCAAATCATATCCCATGTTATATGAAATCTTAAAATGATATTACCGGCACTACATACACAACTATCGTATACAAATACTAATCAAGGTTTGGTTTTAAAAGAAGTTTAATATATATTTTTGGAATTTTTAATATTTTTGAAACTTCTTAAGTTTGAAAATCGATCAAGTTAAGAAACTGGGTCTAGGAAACAATTTTTTGAAAAGTAAATAATATTATTATTAAAGGTTTGACTAGTTGGAGTGTAGAGCTTTTGATGATAGAGCATGGGTTTTCAATATGGTGAGATTCCATCCAAAAGACTTACGACTAGTGATGGTGGTGCTCATCTATATTTTATGCCCATGTAACTCTCATCAAAAGCCCGACACTCCAACTACTCAAACCTTTAATATGGTATCAGAGGTTGGTTTGTTCCCGTGGCTTTCAAATACAGCTCGTACTGCATGCACGTGCAACCATTCGCTACTACAAATGTGTGTCCAGTAATAATGGGCATTTGGTCACGGTTTGACTCGTGACCAAATTATGGTCACGGTTTAAATAAACGTGGTCACGGTTCACACCGTTATCAAACAAAAAATATGGTGGGCCCCACACCCACTCGTGATTAAAATCAAATTTTCCCCTCCCCCGGTCCCGAGCCTTTCATTTCCCTCCCTTCCTAAAAATTTTCCCTCCCTCGCCGTCTCCCCAATTCTCCCGCCTCCGCCCCGTCGCCCCTTCTGCCTCGCCGCCTCGCCACCTTAGTACCGCCGGAGCCCCTTCCCCGTCGAATCCCTCTCCTCCCTGGTCCCCTCGGAACCCCGGCTCAGTCGATTGAGCTCGTCATCGGAGCGCTAGATTGTCATCACCATCGATTGAAGCCGATCGAAGCTGTAGGCCATTGTTGAAGTCAGGAGGTAAGTTTAATCGGTTGATTTTGATTTTTTTCGTTTAAGTTTTGATTTTTGCTTAATTAAAATTATAAATTTTTTGCCCTAGCTCATCTCGTCGTCGGCCTACTCTTGTCACTGACCTCCTGATCTCTCGTCGCCATCGCTGCTCATTGGATCATCATCAGGTTAGTGTTAATTTTTTATTTAATTTGGTTAAGTTTTTGAAATCTGGTTAGGGTTTAGAGCCACCAACCGGTTAGGGTTAAGAATCAGGGTTTAGGGTTAGGGTTAGGCATTGAGTTAAGGTTACAGTGGATTTGGGTTTGGGTTAGTGTTAGGCATAGGGTTAGGATTAGGGAGATGTTAGTGTTAGGTTTAGGGTTAGGAGGTTTAGGGTCAAGGAGAGGGTTAGGGATTGAGTTGGGGTTAGGGTTAGGGTTAGGGATAGGTTGTTTAGTGAAATGCAACAATAATTAAGAGTATTTTAATGACAAAGCAACAAAAGTGAAGGGTATTTTAGTTACCATACTATGAAATTGAGCAAGGGTTTTTTACTAAAAAATTTAATCATAGTTTAGTGAAAAACAACAATAGTTAAGTGTATTTAGTGAAATTTATAGTAATTTAGTTAATTTAAGAAAATGAGTTGTTTATTTAAATTTTCTAAGATAGTTTAGTGAAAACCCAACAATAGTTAAGGCTATTTTAGTGTATGTGTGTGTATGCTTGTGTGTGTGTTTGTGCGTGCGCGCGCTTGTGTGCATACACATACGCGCACGCGCACTACATGCACACACCCATATACACGTGTGCACGCGCACGCGCACGTGAGGGCACACACTACACACACATGCATACACACACACTAACAAGTCCAAATCTTAACAAGTCAAATCCCACTCTAACTTCAACCCTAAATCCAAAATCTTAAAATCGATTATGAAAACCCTCGGTTTTAAAAAACTTTACCCTAAACTAAAAACTTCAAAACAGTGAAATTGAATCGTAAACGTAAAACCAATTAAAGTTAAATCTTACACTAAGCGTACATATGATACTCAATAAAAATATGAAATTTTCATATTCTAATCGATAATTAATCATATGTGAAAATCAAAATGCGACTTAGTTCCCGTCTATCAGTTAACAAGCGTGCAATGTTCATCGTACATAAAACTACACGAATATTGTTAAATATCGGACGATATTGTTCAGTTTCTAACAACCGTCGCGTAGTCTATGTGACGAGAATTAATATTCAATCGTATGATAACCGATAGATTTGTCCCTTGTGGACAAATTAAGAATGTATAAAGCAGACACATGCATTCACTTGTGTTTTCATTCGTTTCGAAATATTTCGTCGGTACCTTTCCGTTGGTTCTCCGTATACAACGATAGATTATATGTTCGTTTCAATGCTATTTGATAGTATTGAAACGATCATCTTTTCTATTACAGTGTACTCGGAGAACAGCGGGAAGGTGTTGCCGAAATTTTCTCGAAATAGATAAAAGCACACATGAATGGGTGTATGCTCTATAAATTCTTAATGGAATACGTGCCTTACCCCTACAGCCGTTACTCTCGATATCCAAAAAAGAATATTTAATATTATCATTGTAATACCCGGTTCTTTTAATACACCTATATCGGTATACCTCTTTAACGTATAAAAGTTATTTATAATTATTAAATTATTTTCATAATTCCATTGAACCCAAAACTCATTTTTTCTTTTATATCTAAACCACAGCCTTTATTCCCCATTTCCTTACTATTTTAAAAGCCGGCCCTCACCCTATTTTTTCCTCACAATTTTGTTAATTTCCAACCGAGCCCAATGTTCTCAGCCTACCTCCCTTATTTAAACCCATTTTTTTAAAATCTCTGGCCGGCCCTTTCCTTCTTATCTATTCTTATTTTATTTTCCTGCGGCCCAACGAAAATCCCTCAGCCCATTCAACATTTTTACCATAAATTTAACCCCCATTTTAATTACTGGCCCATTCTTTCTTTTCTCCTCAATCTTCCATATATTTTCCTCTAGCCCAGTAGCCCGGCCCGCTTCTTTTCTCCAATTAATTCTTTTCTTCTTTATTTTCTCGGCCCGGTCTTTCTCCTTCAGCCCACACCTTCTCACTATTTTATTCTTATTTTTCCGGCCCGCTCCACTCCAGCCCACTACCCCCTCGTCGCCCCGGCAACTCCTCTCTCTCCCTCCCCCTGCATCTCATCTCTCTTTCTCTCTCTCTACAACCTCACTCTCTAACTCTCTCTGTTCCCTCTCTCTCAATCTCTCTCAATCTCTCTCACTCATCTCTCTCTAACTCTTTCTGTTCCCTCTCTCTCAATCTCTCTCACTCATCTCTCTCTAACTCTCTCTGGTCTCTCTCACACATCTCTCACTCATCTCTCTCTCTCTAACTCTCTCTCTATCTCAAAACCCTCTAGCAAAACCAACTCAACCGAGCCCGTGCCACCCAATTCAAGCCGAGGCCAAATCTTGACGTTGTCGCTCGCGCGTGTGTCGTTGCCGCTGCCGTGTGCCCCAACGTCTCCAGGCAAGTCCCCACTTGCTACATGCTACTTATTATTAATTACAAATGATAATCGTATATATATTTCATGCTTTACCTTCTGTTAAATTATACGACTCAACTGTTCGATGCGTGTTCCCTATGAAAATTCTCGTTTAAATTGACGACACTCACTTTTATAGTTTGGCCCGTAAGCCTATGGTTCTAGTGTGTGAATTTCATTAGAAAATATGACCGTTAAAGATTAAAACAACTACCCTCAAGTTTAACCGTAAAACTGGAATTTTCTCGTACCTGAAAACTAATAAAATCACCATAAATTATATACATACTGGAATGATACGTTCAAGGGCTCAAATCGAAGACAACTCGACGAACTTTAACCCCATACTAGTTTCCATATATTCCTGTACTTAAACTGCGACGATAATTGGATCAGAGTGCGACTCTGGACTGCAGTCCAGAGCGACTCCAATTGTTGCTTGCTGTTCCGTAATGGGTACCACAAGATTTACTTAACTCGTAGATTGTGGAACTCTGCTGTTTATTATAGTTGAACCTGTTAGCTAGGAAACGCAAGTGGTTTCATCCTGTTTCGTTTCCGTTTGTTATTTACTCTGTAATTTAAAAGATCGGGACGTATAACAGTCCCAACAGAATCAGATTTGACATTTTAATATTAAACAGTGTATAACTCCTGACGTGCAGATGCGATTGAAGATCCGTCTGTTGCGTTGAAAACCTTACTGGAAACCCTAGATTTCATCCAACTGTAGCGTCACTAAAATCTGATCTCAACTGGGATTAAAGCGTTGCGAAACGGACTTCTGATTCTGAAACCGGATTTCCAGCCGCGAGCGCTTAAAATGAAATGGTTATAATTAATGATCCTGGAACCCGATTGGCATGAAACTAAATTCGATTGATGGACAACTGAACATACTAATTATTACATGTTTATCGTTTCGCTAAACTATACACGTACGTTTCATGATAAATCGTGCAAGTGATAGAATACTATTTTATGACACCTTAATCGTGCTTCATATACTGTTTACGCATCATATCATACACATATCATTGCATTGATAACATAGTGATAACGTGCATTTACCCAGTGTTAGGTTTTAGTGATGATTGTGTCAAGTACGTCAGTGTTCGTGTATAAGTGATTAAGTGAAAGTGATACGTACTTGTACACAATCAGTGAACCTTATTATTATATTGCATTGTCGACGTCTGTGGGACACGTGTACGTGTGACTATAAGTGGTATGGGAAACTTATGGAAGCTCTTGCATGGGTGTCACAGATAAGGCACCAGGCACTGCCATTTATCTTAGGTATTAGTCGGGATGTGCTTGATGGAGGTCCTGCCTCCAGCTCTCGCGCAGACTTGTCACAGACCGATTGGTATTTAGGGTTATGGTTAGCGTTTGATGTAGACCACGGGGTGTGGGGTAGTTTAAGTGTGAGTTCAACAGAATCTCGGGAGTCCCATGCCGGTTTATATATTTAGGGAGATATATGGAGATTTACAGGGTATGTGATTATCACCGTGATATACATGTTGGGCCCGTGGTCCCTTGCCCTTGGGTTCTACCCTTGGGTGGAGGACACTCGTGAGTGGTTGACTCTCACACTTAGATTGACGATAGGCTTAGTGACCTGTACAGTGAGACTTAGAGACTGGTAGGGATACTGGCATTGATATACCTTACTTACCGTGTTGACATACGTGGCATATCGTTCTACTGCTTTTACCGTTCCGCTGCATTGATTACTGCATGTTCATACCTATACTATTCTGATTTACTGCTACATATATCTGTTATCACTGTTAGAATTGTCATATGATTTTATGTATTATATTGCTACTGTGTCGCTCTGACGACCTGAGTATGCATGCTCAGTGTGAGGAGAAGATTTAGTCTGGACCAGGACTAGACGTACATCACGGACACCTCGATTTGATATCCAGAGTTATATCCATATTGTTCTCCCTCAGGTCAGTTCTTTACATTGTTTCCTTCAGTTACTGCATTTCCCATTACCTGCGCATTATTTACTGTTTACCATGAAAAACTAGAAGCCGAAGTGTGACTACGGCAGGACATTTCCTTGACCGTAGGAGCATGGCTGGCCTTGTCTACTCCTCGTATTCCGTATTTTGGGAAGCGGGGCGTGACAATCACCATCTTTCTTGAAAGAAGAATCCAACTCTCGAGCTTTGAAATTAAAAGGAGAAAGTTCTCAATAGGAGTTGGAGGAGATCAGAAGGAGAAAGTTCTCAATAGGAGTTGAAGAAGAACCCAATCCATTAACAATTGAAACCAAACTTAACCAAGTCGTCAATTAAACCTAACACTAACGTTTCTTATTATCCGTCTATCGCGTATTTATGAAGAAATCTTAATTCCATGACTTATCTATAGCAATCTTGTTTCGTCCGGACTGTTCCAATATGGCACTTCTGTACCTCCACAATAAGAGTTGGATGTTGATTGATCGTGCGAAGGTGTGTATATATGCTGTAAATAACCACAATCAAAACAGTGTCGCAAATAACTAGCCGCGATGTGTACGGGTCGTCCGCAGGGAAACATGAACTTCTTTTTCCTATTTTAGACGAGTTGATAAAAGAGAGGAGGGATTGTTGTCGTTTTATTTTAAGATGGAGATAAAATTGATAATAGAAAGGCATTTTATATTAACGGATGAATGTTTAGAAATGACTCTTTTGATGTTTTAATAGTTTAAAACTATAGAGATAGCGATGAATGTGGATTAGGGTTCTTGGAGGGATTAGGTTTTCCTTCTACTGATCATTGTCCTTCCATTGATCTCTATTCATCTCAAACCCTTAACAAAACAAGTGTTTAACTAATCTCAAACCGTGGTCGTGACTATCATTAATTGATAGCGTGCCCGATAAAAGGTTTATTATTTATTTTGCTAAGATTTATAAACATTAAAATGTCAAAAAAAGTTGAGCGATATTTCATCCATTATTCTACCATATCCTACAAATCCTAACAAGCAAGAAATTACTCGCTCATGATTATTAGTGTAATAGAGAGGTTGAAGATGAATGAAACCATAATTAAAAGTGCAGGAAAGTAATGCGGAAAATTAATGCAGAAAAGTAATGCGTAAAGTAAATGCGGAAAAGTAATGCGTAAAGTAAATGCGGAAAAAGTAAATGCAAAAAGAATTAAAACAAAAACTATCTTTATTAATCAACTATTGCATTATAACTTTTCTCCTTAGAAAGTAAATTACAAGAACCCTAGTTTTGCTCTAAATCTCTCTTTTTATGGAGGTAGATGAATAGATGATTAGATTGTGAGATTATTCTTTAAATGCACAGCTCTCGGTCCTTTATATAGTCTCTGAAACCAGAAACCCTAGATGCCATATTGGAGTAGGTGTAGTTACGATCATGCCTCCAAAATTCCAGATCCAACGGCCACTAAAGGACCGCGGAACCGCCGCTCTTAGCCATGTTTGACCGCGGTTCCGCTGCCAATCTGTTGGTTTAGGTCTTGGGATTTTTCTAGCTCTTCTTCTTGATATTTGGTGATCTTCTTGATATATAGATTCTGAAAATATTGCTTTGAGTCTCTGCCGTTGCTAGCGTAATACCCAGCCCCTTTTTATACCAAAATCCGTATTTTGTTACTCTTAAAATTATTTATTCTATTTTATAATTATTTTGGCATTATAACTTTCCCTAACCCTAATTTATCTAAAACCCGATTACCTATCTCTTTTATATTTTTCATTCCCTTTAAACCCAAACCCTATTACCTATCTATTCTATATTTTCCGTATTCTTTTATTTTATTTCCCAAAACCCAGCCCAACTCAGCCACTATTTTTTCTTTTCTTTTAATAAAATCCCACAGCAAAATACCCCAGCCCAACCTCTGTTTTCTCTCTCTTATCTATTCCAGCCCGGCCCATATTTTTTTCCCTTTTATTTTTAATAAAACCCCCGAGCCCGGTCCATTCCCTCTTTTCTCCTCAATTTTCCTTTATTTTTCTCCTCGGCCCAACCCCTGGCCCGGCCCGCGCCGCTCACCCCTACCCGACCCGCTTCGCCCTCCTTTTTCTTCCCCAACGGCTAGTTTCCCCTCCCGCCCACTTCGCCGCACCCCACGCCCACGCCCACGCTCGCGCACGTTTCCCCTACGACCCGCTCCCCAACGGTCCGCTCCTCATTCTCCTTCACACCCTCGAACTCACCCTCTCTCTCCCTCGTTCTCCTTTCTCCTCCTCCTCCCGCTCCCTTTCCCGACCCACGCCCACATCACACCGTCGCCGCGCTCGCCTCGCCACCATCGCCGGCATCGCTACTCTCCCCTCTCTCCTCCCTCCTCGCTCCAAAAACCCCGAACTCCCTCTTCTTTCCTCCTCCCTGCACACCCGAGCTCGAACCCCTGCGCCCTTCTCCGGCACCCACGACGTCGACGAGCTCCCCACTGCCCCGAGCCGTCTTGTCGACCTCTACACTCTCTCTCTCTCTCTCTCCATCTCACCTCCTCACCGAGCCCCTACACCTTCAGCCGCCACCAAGTTTCTCCGCGACCCAGAACCTTCGCCGCCGCACCACCTCCTTGCTCTCGAAGCCGCCATCATCGTCGTCATCCCCACCAACCTCGCCTGCACCCTCGCTTTCCTGCGTCACCAGAACCCCGACCCTCCTCCTCCGAGCTTCGAGCTTTTCCCGACGACCCAACGTCGAGCCACCTCCGGTCACCCCACCTCCTCTCCCTAGCACCTCATCGTGGCTACCCATCTAGCCGATCCCCCCTCACAGCAACCTCCACGACAGCAAGCCCAACACCGAACCCTCGGCCTTCATCTCCGGTGTGTCTACTCCATCAGCAACCCGAGATCCTTGCTCCCCGTCTCCTTCACCTAGCTCCTAAGCTCACCATCTCCAACTACGACAACCACTGCCCGAGCTCTCTGCACCGTCAGCCACTGCCGGAGCATCGGGCCACCGCCGCTGAACCCTGTGAGCCACCAAATTCCTCTTCGTCGCAACCGCTGAGCTACCAAGCTCAAGCTCCACCGAGGCCAACCCTTGTCGTGTTTGCGTCGTGATCGCGTCGTGCCATTGCAATAGACCGCGTCGCTGCCGTGCATCCCCGAGACGTTTCCAGGCAAGTAATTTACTTGCTACATGCTATATATTCAAGTTACAAACTTAAATTATATAGATCACAAATTTACAATTTCAGATCGATTATGTGCCATACCTGTTCGATGTGTGATCCCAATGAAAATAATTGCCTAATTTGACGGAATTAGATTGTCTGTCCTGGCCCTTGTAGTGATGAATATCCTATATAAATTTCACTGGATAATACGACTAAAACGACTACCCCCAAGTTTACCTGTAAAACTGGAAATGTCTTGTATCTGAAAATCGTTAAAATCATCGTAAATTATGTACATACTGGAATGATGCGTTCGAGGGCTCAAATCGAAGCCGACTCGACGAACTATAACCCTATGCAAGTTTCTAATTGTTTCTGTACTTAAACTGTGACAATATTTGGATCGGAGTACGACTCTGGACTGCAGTCCAGAGCGACTCTGTTTACTGTGTGCTGTCCCGTAATGGGTACCACCTTATTTCCTTAACTCTTATGTTGCGGAACTCCACTGTTTATTAAAGTTGAATCGGTTATATAGATAACACAAGTGGTTTCACCCTGTTTCGTCATCGTTTGCTATTTAACCTGTAATTTAAAAGATGGGGACGTATGACAGTCCCAACAGAATCAGAATTGACATACTAGTATTGAACAGTATATATCTCCTGACATACAGATGCGATTGAGAATCCGTCTATTGCGTTGAAAACCTTACTGAAAACCCTAGATTTCATTCAACTGTAGTGTCGCTAAAATCTGATCCTAACTGGGATTAAAATGCGTTGCGAAACGGACTTCCGATTCTGAAATCAGATTTTCAGCCGTGAACGCTTAAAATGAAATGGCCATAACTAGTGATTCTGAAACCCGATTGACGTGAAACTAAATTCGCTGGATAGATAATTGAACATCCTATTTATTCCCCATTCATTGTTTCGCTAAACTGTACCCGTATGACTTATGATAAATTGTGCAAGTGGTAGAATACTGTCTTATGACACCTTAATCATGCTTTACATACTGTCTCCTTATCATATCATACATATGTGACTGCATTGATAACCTAGTGATCATGTGCATTACCCAGTGTTAGGTATTAGTGATGATTGTGGAAAGTACGTTAGTGTTCGTGCATGAGTGGATAAGTGAAAGTGACGCGTACTTGTACACAATCAGTGAACCTTATTATTCTATTGCATTGTCGACGTCTGTGGGACGCGTGTACGTGTGACTATAAATGGTATGGGACACTTATGGAAGCTCTTGCATGGGTGTCACAGATAAGACATCAGACACTGCCATTTATCTTAAGTATTAGTCGGGATGTGCTTGATGGAGATTCTGTCTCCAGTTCTCGTGCAGACTTGTCACAGACCAACTGGTATTTGAGGTCATGGTTAGCGTTTGATACAGGCCACGGGGTGTGGGGTAGTCTGAGTGTGAGTTCAACAGAATCTCGGGAGTCCCATGCCGGCTTATATATATGGAGATTTACAGGGTACATGATTATTACCGTGAGTTACATGTTGGGCCCGTGGTCCCTTGCCCTTGGGTTCTACCCTTGGGTGGAGGACACTCGCGAGTGGTTGACTCTCACACTTGGACTGACAATAGGCTTAGTGACCTGTACAGTGAGACTTAGAGACTGATAGGGATAATGGCATTGATATACATTACTTATCGTTGTTGACATACCTGGCATATTATTTTACTGCTTTACTGTTCACTTGATCTATTAGACACTTCTTTGGTTACTGTATGTTCATACCTATACCATCTTGATTTACTGTCATATATATCTATTATCACTGTTCGAATTGTCACCTGTATATATATATATATATATATATATATATATATATATATATATTTCTATTGTGTCGCCCTGACGACCTGAGTATGCATGCTCAGTGTGAGGAGTGGATTTAGCCGGGACCAGGACCAGATGCACATCACGGACATCTTGATTTGCTATCCAGAGTTATACCCTTTTGTTTCCCATCAGGTCAGTTCTTTATATTGTTTTGTTTCAGTTACTGCATTTCTCATTACCCGCGCATTACTTACTGTTTACCACGTAAAGCTAGTAGCCGAAGTGTGACTACGGCAGGACATTTCCTTGACCGTGGGAGCATGGTTGGCCTTGTCAACCCCTCGTATTCCGTATTTTGGGAAGCGGGGCGTGACATGGTTTAGTTGGTATCAGAGCCAGGTTTTGCTTTGATTGGGATTGCAGTTTTCCGTGTATAGCTTGACAATCTAAGACATCCCTCGGTCTAGGTTGTAAACTTGTTATTCTTGATCCATATTCACATTGTGTGTTCCGCTATCCATTCGCTAGGGTTTCAGGTGACTTGGCAAAGTTACGTGGTTGTAATTGTGAACTACATCACGGTTACACTACCATACTCTGTTTAAGTGACTTAGAGTCATACAGTTGATTTTCCACTTGTAATGAATTTCATCACATCTGATATTCTTGAATCTTTGTCCAATCCGTATTACATTTTGATTCTTATAGCTTATGCCCTATATCATCCTCAAAATTATTGTTTCAGGATCATATCTTCCAACAACTCTTCCTCTATCTCCACACCCCAGAATTAGACCGTTGAGATCCTGAGTGTACTGCAAAGTCTGAAGGAAGCCCAGGAGCGAACAAACGACTTGTTAGCTGAAGGACTGAGAAGGCAGGTGAATCAGGCACCAGCGGGAATCTCCAATCGTAAAGAGATCCCTGTTAGACGAGCAAAAGAGAAGAAGATGAAGCGCCCATTTGTTCCCCCGAGACAGAAGCAACAGAGGACCCAATGTTGTGGGTACTGCAGGAAGCCATGACATCTTCAGAGGGATTGTCGCCGCGCCCAAGGGAAATGTCTGATTTGCGGATCCAGCGAACATCTAATCAACGGTTGCCCAAGAAGGAAAGAGCTACAGGGAGGAGACTCATCCACACTCTCCACTTCTGCCAAGCGATGATTATTGCATAGTTCGAACTTCGAGGATAAGGCGGACCCAGCTCAGGATTCAACTCGCGTGACGAGAATGCAGCGGTCTAGTAGTCAAAGAAGGATTTTCATGTTTTCTACTTTCAGTAGCAATGTTGTCATCCTCTTATAAATATTTCTTTTCGTTTGAAATCTTGTATCCGTAGAACTTTTAGTTGAATGTAATAAAAACTTTAAATCGTAACATGTGTAACATTCTCTTGCTTTTCCCTTATTTATACTATTCTTTACCACAGCATTTTAATTCTGATTTTTCAGTTCCTGCCCACCACATATTTTCCTATACTCCGTACCCTTAGCAATTTTCTTGATGTGTTCCACAGTCTAATCATGACTTTTTCCTTTCAGGCCATGGCCCACCCTGGAGTAGCGCCGCATCTAAATGAGGATGCACAGTCATGCGTTTCCTTAGACCGCACGCTGATGAGTTCTGACGATGAGGTCAACGATCTCCAGGTCATTTTCGGAATCAGCGATTCCGAGGACGAAGGAGCTGCCGCCCCAGAGGTTGACATGATAGGTGATTCCGACGAAGAGGAAGGAGACCCTGAAGAGAATCCGATAGAGGAAGATCCCGAGGAAGACCCAATAGAAGAAAATCCAGTGGAGGAAAATCCCATGGAAGAGAATCCAGAAGAAGAAAATCATATGGAAGCAAGCCTTGATGAAGGAGCTCCAGCCGAGGAAGAAGGACCAGAAGAACAAGACCCTACTGTGGAAGAACTCCCAATGGCGGTCCCCGCGAGGCGCTATGGAAATGGACGTCCCTACCTGAGCGTGCGAGCATACCGCAATCTGCTGAACCTCCACAACCGCGACTGACGGAATTTTTAAATGATGTCTTCTTTGGCCAAACAAATTTATGTATAGTTTAGGGCCATCTTCGTTTTTCTAGAGTGCTTTGTTTTGAAATTCCTGGAATGAAATGAATTGCTGAGTTTGCTAACCTTCCGATCTTCTTAGTTCACTTGATGCTTGGTTATTTCTCATGTACATTTATTTTTCCTGCTGAAATCCCTGGCTGTCTACCCCTACTCATTGTATTGTCATAACTCTCACTGAGATTAACAAGTACCGCACCCTGATCTTTGGAATGGGCCACCCCTCATCCTTCGTCTATGCTTCGTTTGAGATCCTTCTGGGAAGGGAAATTGATAGTAAAAATCTCCAAGTTAACTAACCCTTCGGATTTTTGATTTACATGATGTACCGGCCATTATCTTCCCCATACTTTTTTCCCTTGTAGCCCTTTGCTGCTCACCCTTACTTCCTGTGCTGACCCGACCCCAACCTCTTTGACCCCCAGTCTAAATCCGTCACACCCCGACCTTTTATATGAGCCACACTCCATTGGAATCCCTACCCTAGCTAGCCCTATACATTTTGTGCCCTTCCTATTACCCTAAATATATTCAGGGACATTGTTATTCGAAAATTTAGTTTTCATTATTTTGTATTTATCGAAGAGTGCGTGTTATTGACTACTCTGTTTTATGTATTTTAAGTACACTACTACTTTCCTCATATTTCGGTAGCACGACCATACGTATTACAAATATTATTTTGGTGCTATGCTTCTTATTTTCACCATGTGGTTTTCTAAGCTATGTTAAAATGGTTTGATTGATACGTTATTCTAAAAATGTTTTAAACCACCGACAAGTCCTTCACTGTTTCATTATGACTATGACTTATATTCATTATTATTTCTGCTGTACTACTTTTGCTATACTTATATGTGCACGTAATTGGGATTTTTGTTATCGAGCACGCCTCGAATATTATTGTTCGTTATTGTTATTTATATTCCCGTATATATGTAGTTTGCTCTTATAGTTGTTCCTGCCTTATACTTATTTAGACATATCCTTTTGTATGTTGTTCTTACATATATAAACCTTCAAATTTCTCCATCTGCCTATTTTACGTAAAGCATTATGTGTTAGTTTGCGATATAGTAGATTTCGCTTATGATTTTATAACTTATCGTTTATTTTAAATTTCGAGGACGAAATTTTTGTAAGGGTGGTATGATGTAATACCCAGCCCCTTTTTATACCAATATCCGTATTTTGTTACTCTTAAAATTATTTATTCTATTTTATAATTATTTTGGCATTATAACATTCCCTAACCCTAATTTATCTAAAACCTGATTACCTATCTCTTTTATATTTTTCATTCCCTTTAAACCCAAACCCTATTACCTGTAAATTATGTACATACTAGAATGATGCGTTCGAGGTTCAAATCGAAGCCGACTCGACGAACTATAACCCTATGCAAGTTTCTAATTGTTTCTGTACTTAAACTGTGACAATATTTGGATCGGAGTGCGACTCTGGACTGCAGTCCAGAGCGACTCTGTTTACTGTGTGCTGTCCCGTAATGGGTACCACCTTGTTTTCTTAACTCGTATATTGCGGAACTCCACTGTTTATTAAAGGTGAATCGGTTAGCTATATAAAACAAGTGGTTTCACCCTGTTTCGTCATCGTTTGCTATTTAACCTGTAATTTAAAAGATGGGAACGTATGACAGTCCCAACAGAATCAGAATTGACATACTAGTATTGAACAGTGTGTATCTCCTGACGTACAGACGCGATTGAGAATCCGTATGTTGCGTTGAAAACCTTACTGAAAACCCTAGATTTCATTCAACTGTAGCGTCGCTAAAATCTGATCCCAACTAGGATTAAAATGCGTTGCGAAACGGACTTCCGATTCTGAAATTGGATTTCCAGCCGTGAACGCTTAAAATGAAATGGCCATAACTAGTGATTCTGAAACCCGATTGACGTGAAACTAAATTCGCTGGATAGATAATTAGACATCCTATTTATTACCCATTCATTGTTTCGCTAAACTGTACCCGTATGACTTATGATAAATTGTACAAGTGGTAGAATACTGTCTTATGACACCTTAATCATGCTTTACATACTGTCTCCTTATCATATCATACATATGTGACTGCATTGATAACCTAGTGATCATGTGCATTACCCAGTGTTAGGTATTAGTGATGATTGTGGCAAGTACGTTAGTGTTCGTGCATGAGTGGATAAGTGAAAGTGACGCGTACTTGTACACAATCAGTGAACCTTATTATTCTATTGCATTGTCGACGTCTGTGGGACGCGTGTACGTGTGACTATAAGTGGTATGGGACACTTATGGAAGCTCTTGCATGGGTGTCACAGATAAGGCATCAGACACTGCCATTTATCTTAAGTATTAGCCGGGACGTGCTTGATGGAGATTCTGTCTCCAGTTCTCATGCAGACTTGTCACAGACCAACTGGTATTTGAGGTCATGGTTAGCGTTTGATGCAGGCCACGGGGTGTGGGGTAGTCTGAGTGTGAGTTCAACAGAATCTCGGGAGTCCCATGCCGGCTTATATATATGGAGATATATGGAGATTTACAGGGTACATGATTATTACCGTGAGTTACATGTTGGGCCCGTGGTCCCTTGCCCTTGGGTTCTACCCTTGGGTGGAAGACACTCGCGAGTGGTTGACTCTCACACTTGGACTGACAATAGGCTTAGTGACCTGTACAGTGAGACTTAGAGACTGATAGGGATAATGGCATTGATATACATTACTTATCGTTGTTGACATACCTGGCATATTATTTTACTGCTTTACTGTTCACTTGATCTATTAGACACTTCTTTGGTTACTGTATGTTCATACCTATACCATCTTGATTTACTGTCATATATATCTATTATCACTGTTCGAATTGTCACCTGTATATATATATATATATATATATATATATATATATATATATATTTCTATTGTGTCGCCCTGACGACCTGAGTATGCATGCTCAGTGTGAGGAGTGGATTTAGCCGGGACCAGGACCAGACGCACATCACGGACATCTTGATTTGTTATCCAGAGTTATACCCTTTTGTTTCCCATCAGGTCAGTTCTTTATATTGTTTTGTTTCAGTTACTGCATTTCTCATTACCTGCGCATTATTTACTGTTTACCACGTAAAGCTAGAAGCCGAAGTGTGACTACGGCAGGACATTTCCTTGACCGTAGGAGCATGGCTGGCCTTGTCAACCCCTCGTATTCCATATTTTGGGAAGCGGGTCGTGACAGCTAGATTTCTCGATTTGCTTTAAATTTGGCATATTTGGTTTCGATATCCCGATTTGACTTGTATCTTTTACTTAGATTTCAGACCTGAACTGATACCTGCACAATATCTCAAATCAAAGTGTTAGTAGCATATGGTATTTTTGAGATATTATTCCAACCATTTATATGATATAATATTTTAAGAATATTGATTAGGAATATTTGATATGATATGCATATTTTAATTACTAATATTTCATTTAAATATTATATGCATATGTTTCCCCTAATTATATTAATTATAAATATAAAAAATATATGATAATAATCTTTTTACAAATAAACCCATATATGTTCTTTATTTATAATTAACATCTTTTAGCAGTTAATAACAGTAGGGAAAATGTTCATACAAATGTGCAATATTTTGACTAATCAGATGTACGTCGATACTCCCTCGAGAGTCAATATCTTTTTCGTTGACGGTGTTAACTTTTTCATCGATGTCACGCGCTACTTCCCAGTAAATGGAAACGATGACGTGGTAAGCCCGCGGCATATTTATCCAGATTCACTCATTTCCTAAATAAATATACTAAACGTATTGAAACAATATTACATAATGCAAAAATAAATTGAGACTGTAAAATTTTTCAACAAATATCTTTATTTACATTCAACTTCAAATATTTACAAGTACATGAGTTTCAACTGGAAAGTAAATACAATAAAAGAAAATACCTAAGCACGTGGTATACATAAACTGGAAAAAGAATGAAGCTAAGCTAATCTTGAGTAGCAATCTGGTTGTAGTCCTCCTCCGTGGCCTCCACTTCCTCCATCTCGACCGTATCTGACGAACATTCCAAGAAAACAAAAGTGGTTGAAATGCTCATCAGCGATCTAGCGCTTGATAAGTCCCAAAGATGTAGCAAGAGTAAAAATGACAAGTGTAGAATATATATGACGAGTAAAATTATATGATTCATGGGTATATATACACTATAGGTCTCTAAATAGTCACTATATTAACGTTAAGTTCCAAGTGTGAATATCAACGCAACCGTAGAATTATTCACGAGCTCAAGAGTGGGGCCCCAGGAGTAAGGAAACATGGGCCCATTTCATGTGTTAGTATCGGGACTCTAAGCTGTGGATGAGTCAATCCAACTGATATTCGAGTAAAAAAAGAGAAGTTAATACGGGACTCCTCAAGCTCCGTTGGATTCACATAAGAAACTATCCCAAGCACCCCGAGTATAAATAGTCTATAACCGTATAATATACTTAATTAATTTGATTGGTTGATTATAACATGTCTTGATCGAAACCATAGCTTGCAAAAGGTGTAGAATGAAGTCGAGTGAGTCGAGTAAAATGTGAGTCATGTCAATTGCAATCTTGGTTCGAGGCAAGTTAGTTCGAATAGACTGGGTTCGAGTTCCTGTTCAAGTTTAGATTCGAGTTTGGATTCGAGTTCGAGTATTTTTCATATGAATTGATTTAACTGTTAAAAGTCTTATGTTCGGGAGAAATCGGCAACTGCTGCACATGGACAGCAAGATTTGTATCTTTTTCTAAGACAATTGTCATTGATAACTCCGTTAAGTTGTCTAACCTGAATAGGCAAGCATTCACTTTCTCATGCTCTCTGCGGCTCAAGAGAAATGATACCGCTTAAGCCTATATTACTCTAGAGTTCTTAAATATTTATTATTTTTATTTACTTTGTATTTATATTATTTGCATTTCTCGAAGGTGTTTTGCGAAAAATACTTTAATATTGTTTAAAAATAAATCTCGAGGGTGATTTATAATATTTAGGGTTTTCATGAACATGTATTTTAATTGTTGTGGTATTTTAGTAATAAAACCTATATTTTGAAAGTTTATAGTATTTTTAGGAAAACTACTACTTTTGGAAACTTATTGGTATTTTATTAAAATTCTAATCTTTCATTTTAAAAATATAGGTTCATAATATGTTTTTATTGAAAATACGGATTCATCGTTTTATATAATTTTTCCAAAGGTTAGTTTTGTTTAGAGAAGTCGTATTTCTTAAAAACCGTATTTTTATTTTCTTTCAAGACCGAATACTCCGTGAGGAGTTCTGCATCTCGTCCTACTATCCCCAGGATGTGCGATAATGCGCACAATCTATTAGCGGGTCCCTTAACGAGAGTTGTAGAGGCTTAATTGCCAAGAATTTAAAAATATCGATTAAAAGAACCCTTTTTGAAAAAAAAAATATGGTATTTTAATGTAAAACATATTCTTTGAATTAACCATATATTTATATATCATGCTATGAAACCATAGTGTACGTGTAGGGTAGTTCGTTACCCCGTGAAATTTTCCTAAAGGTATATCTAACAATTATTGAACTAATGGTTATACTAAAGTTCATAATATTTTTCTGAAAACTTTGTTTTATGATTATTTCACATAGAAAATTTTATTAAACTAAAAACTAAAAGATGTAAATAAGGTTAAGAGTGGTGTTAGGATGTTAGTTTGACCTATTTTGCTTATAAAGTGGATTAAAATTGTTAAAAAGAAAATTATATCGGAGCCAACTTCACTATGTCGATGTGTTTTTAGAAGGTGATTTGAGATGAAAAGAAATAGAGAAAGAAGGGACTTACCGGTTTAGATTGTTAACAAGAGTGAGGGGAAGCCTTCGAGGGTGGTGGTTTCGTCGCAAAAGTTTCGGTCGTCGAGCTTAGCTTGCTACTCCACTTGGATGCTTAACTCCACTTGGTACATAGAGAGTTTGAGAGAATTTTGATAGAAATTTCAGAAAGGAAAAAAGATAGGGAATGGTATGGTATTTGTAGTGAAGAATTTAGGGTTTGGGAATTAAAAGAATTAAAATTGATGTTAAATGATGAATTGAATAATCTTTGTTTAATTGCAGGGAAATCAAACGGTGCAGAGTAAAGGGAGCTGAAGAGATGTGTGTGTAAAGCACGGAGGCAAACGGAGTAATCTGGACTGTCGGTAGCGGTTTTTGGGGAAATTCCGGCGGTTTGATCTTGGTGGTTTGCCTTGAGATTCGTGCTACGTGTTTACTCTGTGTTTACTTCTTATTTATCCCGTTTGATTTTTCTGAATTTTTTTGTTTCTCCGTGTATTGCACGTGCAACTCTTGGGCTTCCAAAAAGTTAAAAAGAAAATATTTTTAAAAAATTGGGACTGATGAGATTCGAACACACATGTTATATCACAGCAGTGTAGAGGCTTAACAAGTGAGCTACAAATTGTTTCTTGCTTTTATTGAACATAAATAACTTATAACTCCTACACAGGCTGAAATACCCTTTTCTATACATTAAACAAATAATTTTGTAAAGAGATTTCAGAGTTGTTACAACCGATTTTGCCTACGCACGTCTTAAATTACCGAAGGAGCACAAAATCTATTGTCCTTACTTTAAGTGTATGAACAAGCGATTGCTCAAGAAGCCAGAAATTGAGTTACACATCGTGAGATACGGTTTCGTTAGAGATTACACTACGTGGGAACTTCACGGAGAAAAAGTCGTTATAACGGGAGACGATGCATGAGTGCAAGAGACGGAAAACGAATTCATCGAAATGGAAACTGCAGAGTGGCAAGGAATAGTAGAAGAGGAGCAGGAAGAGGAATGGCAGTTTGAAGAAGACGAATTCGTCAAAGAAGATGATGTATTCGCACCGATCGATAACATGGATGAGCTTATAAATGCCGCTGGACTTTCTTATGATACGGAATGCACCGGTCTCTCGTTATTGGAGAAGTACAAGGCTGACTCTGGAATCCTGCTATATCCAAATTGCAAAGGATTCAAAACTTTATTTTTTCGTACGTCTCTTCTAGATAAAGTGCAAGAATAGATGGAATGGCCAGTCTTTCACCTATCTCCAAGAATTGCTGAAAGAAGCTTTTCCCGACCGAAATGAAGTGTCACCGAGCTGGTACGAAGAGCAAAAAATAATCACAAATATCGACCAAAAGTATCATAAGATACATGCATGTAAGAATGATTAAGTTTTGTTCCGGAATGAACACACCACACTCAGAAACTTCCCTGTGTGTGGGACCAGCCGATTCAAGCCTAAGAAAGACCCTCAATGGAGTGATATG
This sequence comes from Agapanthus africanus, assembly GCA_030015575.1. Lineage (NCBI taxonomy): Eukaryota > Viridiplantae > Streptophyta > Magnoliopsida > Asparagales > Amaryllidaceae > Agapanthus > Agapanthus africanus. The sequence continues at coordinate 20,853,880 of JASDDO010000031.1, read as the reverse complement.
CCCATGAAGATTCTTCATCATTTTCTATTAATACCGAGGCTCCAACGGTTATTTATGTGTGAGGAGACGGCGTCTGCAATGCAGTGACACAATAAAGCACCTCGTGAAGAGAGAAAAATAAGTCATCCCAGATATTCGACATCGTGGAAAGTTTTAGATGAAAAATATTCTTCATTCAGCGCAGACCCTCATAACGTGAGGCTGGGAATTGCAAGCGACGATTTCAGTCCATTTGGGATGGTACACGGAAGGCGTACTCACAGTACTTGGCCCGTTGTGGTGACTATATACAACTTACCGCCATGGAGGGCTACGGCGTAGTCTTATTTTACGTTGGCACTTTTAATAGACGATCTCTCGTCTCCTGGGAAATATATTGACGTGTACCTTCAACCCTTGATCGATGGGTCAAAGTTGCTGTGGGAACCTGGCGTAAGAACCTATGAAGTAGATGGTAAACAATTTTTTCAGATGCGTGCTGGTTTGTTGTGGACTATTAATGATTTTTCTGCCTACGGTATGTTGTCGGGGTGGACAACTCAAAGTAAGCTTGCATGCCCTTATTGTTATATTCATACGAACGTCGTACGCTTGAAGTTTAGCGGAAAGAGTCGTTTATGGGTCACCGACGTTTCTTTCCTATAACTCACAGATTCAAAAAGAATAAAGAATTGTTCAATGGTAAGACGGAGACAAGTAGGCCTCCTAAACCATTGTCTGGTAACAACATATTGCAATAATGAAGAGGTTATCAGAATATCATATTCAGAAAGAAACAAAATAAAGATTGCAATGCCATGCCCAACCGGTTGGAAGAAACTAAGTGGTTTATTTCAACTTTCGTACTGGTCCGATCTACCACTGCGCCACAATTTAAATGTTATGCATATCGAGAAGGGTGTCTCTGAACACGTCATCAATTTTTTGTTGTGTAAGGATAGAAAAATGAAGGACAATCTCAACACCCGTCGTGATTTGACGGATTTGGATGGTTTTCCATTAAAGAAGAATTGCATTCTCGATCCGTGGCTGGTAAAATAGGTTATTACGGGATCCCACTGGCAATCTACAACCTAAAAAAAGAGGAGAAGCGGCGGTTCCTGCGCGTGTGGAAAGAATTGAAAGTCCCTGCTAGTTTCTCATCAAATATTTCCAAACAGGTACAAGTAAAAAACAGAAAGATCGTAAAACTCAAAAGCCACGACTACCACATATTGATGCAACATCTTCTTTTTTTATGCCTTAGAGCATCGGTAAAATCCGAAGTTGGTATCTTTCTTAATGACTTTTGCACGTATTTTCGTCAATTGTGTTCCAAAAATGTGGACGTCAATGAAATAGCAGAGCTCGAAAAAGATATTCTTTTGATTCTCTGCAAGCTTGAAACTGTCTTTCCATCCTTCTTTTTCGACATTATTGTTCACATGTCCGTCCATTTGGAAACCGAGGTCAAGATTGGTGGTCGGGTGCATTGCCATTAGATATATCCCACCGAGAAGTATGAAAATGTTTATTATTATTCATTTAAATTGCAAAACATTATCGTGAATTATTAATATCTATTATTTTCAACATATGTCTATTAATTTTAAAAAACTATATCCATAACAAGTAACGTCCTGAAGGTTCGATTGCGGAAGGTTATCTCTTGGAAGAAGTCACGTCTTTATATGCTCGTTTGCTGAACGACTATGTCAGGACGAAGCTGAACAAACCATTACATGTTCTTGTCGGTCCAATTGGAGTAGGAAGGCTAAAAAACCATGTCTTACGATCTCATTGCAGTTTATATGCGTTCATCTTGCTAAACAACGAATGTTTTACTAAATATGCAGAGTAAGTTTTTCTAATTTAATCCATTTAAACCGTTTGAAATAAAGTATAATCTAATTGATATAATAATCTAACTGATATAACTGTGAATTTACGAACAGAGCGCACAAAACTATACTCAAGAGATCGAATCTTCGGACGTGGTCAGATGATAGAATCGAAGAAGAATAGAGACGCACTTTCGTCGCTTAGTGTAGAGAAGAAGTCGACGGACAAATGAATCTTGGAAAACAGATTGATAGAGAGGTTCAGGACCTTTTAATCGGTCCATTGATTGTAGCTACGTTTTACAATGGATACGGAGTTTCCGAATACAATTTTGAGATCAAAAGGACGGAACGTATTAGAGCTACGTAAAATAGCGGCATCACAACCTCCGACAATAGAGGAAATCCCTACTACGGTGTTCTTGAGAAGATAATAGCGGTCTCATACAGGCATAAGGCTGTCCCTTTTTTTATATTCCAATGCAGATGGCACGATACCAAATCTGAACGGTGTATGAAGGTCGATGAATACAAACTTAGTTTGGTAAACTCCAAATGGATAGCCTACGAATATGATAACTTTATCTTTCCCTCAATGGCTTCTTTGTCGTTGGAAACCAAGAGATTATTATAATGTGCCGACGTTGACTGAATCTGAAGATGAGAGTGACGAGGAAGAGACGATAACGCGTCTTAGTCCTTCTATTGAATGTACCAACGGTCCAAACTATTCTGCGCCATCCATCAGTACATTAGTAAGACGTGATATCGGCCAAGTGATTGTCATGAATCAAGATTTCGATAATCCACCCAACCAATCTTCAACTAATACACCGAACAAATGTGATGGGTCATGAAATTGAACTAAATGTTTTAAATTCTATAATGATTATAAGTAAATTTTTAATATTTGAATAAATATATAGGGTCTGATGGGAGGCGGGTCAGGCTCTAAACTTCATAGGAAATAACATCTAGATGAGATTAACGGGATGTCAGCAGCAGTAGAAGCGCCTATTCCTACTTGCGCCCCGGTACTAGCGACCCTCCTACCGCCCCTCCTACCGGTGCCCCTCCTACACGATCTCCACCACCCCAGCAGCCGCAGCGCCATAGAACCCGCTGCTTACCCTTATTAGCGGGGTAGCCAATCCTCCTACCTTAGTCACTCCTCCTATAGTTATCTATTCATATTTTAGTTTTCTATTAAAATAAATCTATTGAATCATCTAACAGTTTACTGTTTGCAGTTCCGCATGGTACTGACGGGATGGAGTCTGGTGTCGGTTATAGCGCCACGCCACGAATGGCAGGTATAATCGTTATTGCTTAAAGATTTTAAATAACTATTGTAATTTAAATTTGTCAGATGCTATATATATACTCTGAATATTATAATATTGTGTCAATATATCTATCTTTTTGTAAGCTCCACCAGTGTTCGGACGAGGGGTCCTACTGGGCCCTCCTCCTCCAGGCGCTACTCCAAAGACCCTGAAGTGGACCATGTCAGGTGTTCCTATTGGTGATTACTCGACCAAATGGGGAGATTACATGGGAGCGGAGATCCGAACTTACTATAAGTACCCGCTTCATATTAAGAGCCCACTCCAGACTGACAATGTTCGTCTGTTTTTTGCAGCGGCCACAGTATCACATGCCCTTTTATACATTTAAATTTATTCGTCGTTATGCGGCCATGGTATCACATGCCCTTTTATACATTTAAATTTATTTGTCGTTATATTTATATATATATATATATATATATATATATATATATATATATAAATTGTAATTTCAGACGTAGGGACATTTCGGCATCATCGGCGAGAATGGCGTGTCTACGCCGTTCGAAGCACATTACGCCATAGACTGGGTTATATCCGAGTGTCAGGCTATCAACAGGAGAGGCCGATATGAAGTAAAAATGGAACATTTCATTCTCTGGGCTGCGGCGGCTAAGGAGGAGTGGGGGCGATGATGGACACCATTTTTCGAGATGTCCCGAGAGCGGATTGGCCGATGCTGGTTGCATATTACGAGCGCGATGATATTCAGGTATAAATTTAATTTTTAAAATTATAATAATATAGCATGAAATCATATTCTGTGATATATAATATTATCTTCTTTATATTTGTAAGGCGGGGTCGGTTCGCAACAGGAAGAACCGGAATAACGACGTCAGAGACCGCACTATCCCGATCCAAGGAAAGTGGTCACAGGCTAGCGCTCAGCACCGGCTCGTGAGTATTTCGACGTTTAAGAATTTATGTTTTCTTTGTCATAAATTACTTATTGAAATAAATCCTGATTTTATCGTAGAAAAAAAAGATCCTGCCAACTACATTGCTGCCAAGGGATGGTCCGCGTTATACAGGGACATGGGGGCACGGGCTAATAAGTTTCATATATATATATATATATATATATATTCTTCACAGATCCAGTTCCAGGAGAGGGAGGACGTCTTAGGACTTGGCCCCGACGACTCGATTACCGCCATTGTCCATGTTTTGGATTCGATATCCGACGGACATCACGATGGGTATGAGCACGGGGTTGGTCCCGGAGCCTGCCGACACTTTGCTAAGCGTCCGTCCATCCATGAATACTCTGTGGCCCAGACGTGGACAAATACGGTCGTTGCGTCACAGGAGGAGATTTGTCGACTCCAAGATCAGGTGGAGCAGCAGAATGAGCGGGTGGAGAAGCTTGCGGCGCAGATCAAGAAGCTGAGACGGCCGAACGCGGAGTCCATCACGCAGGCCATACGAAAGGAGTTTGGGAATATGTTCAGCTCACGGGACGATAGAGCTGGATCGTCCCAACGACCATAAATTATTGATTTGTTGATACAAACATTTGTTTTGTTGGTTTATTGATTATTCTGTATGGTGTATGTATTTTGTTTATAATTGCGTGTGATTCTAATCAAAGTACTTCTTAATTATTATAATTACGTGAAATTTGATCATATTATTTTTATCTATTATTTGCTGTAAATAAAAACAGCGCGCGTGGGGCGCGTACATTTCTATTTTTTTAAAAATATTGATAATATATTTGGTCACGGTTTTACCCATGACCAAAACTTATATGGCCACGGTGACCATAGGATGTTGTCATAGTTACCCGCAACTAGCAGGTATCTTTCATTATGGTTTCACCTTATGGTCACGGTTTAAACCATAATCATAGGATCTATATAGTTACGGTTATCTGCTAGTAGCTGGTATCCTTCATTACGGTTTAACCTTTTGGTCACGGTTTAAACCGTGACTATATATATCTTATGATCACGGTTTAAACCGTGACCAGATAAATGGTAACGATTATAACCGTGACTATATATATGGACCCCCACACAGATCTGATTTAGTTGTTTGAAACTTTTTGGGTAACGCCAAAGTGTCTGGTCACGGTCTTAATCGTGACTATAAAAACCTATGATCACGGTTAAGGCGTTGCTAGGTTTCTCATGACGGAGTTTTAGGAAACGGATGTGTCACGGTTTTAACCGTGGCCAAAAGTGTGTTTGGTCACGGTTAAAACCGTGACCAAATCCATACTCTGTAGCAGAGGTTCAAAAATCCAAAATCAATCCGGACAATCAAAATTCCTAAATCAGAAACCGTGCCATATCAAGTTTCTTAATCTTGAAGTCAAAACCATCCATTCTGCTGCATTCATTCCAAATCATGGCACTAGTCATGGAAGAATTATGTTCAGCCCTGTCGGCAAAAATACAAGGCAGAGTCAAATTGTCCACGTGTCAACCATATAGAGCTAGCCCTGCATAAAAGGTGTCCACGTGTCATAGACTTTTGCAAACTATCACCCAAATATCCCTCAAACTTCAAGTGTCACCATTATCATACCACAAGTTTCTTAATTTTTACTCCTTTCTATTCTCTAATAGGGATTAATTAGTTAATTATTAGGTTGTTTTGTGAAAACAAATATAGAGTGATAAACAATTTTCATTCATTTTATTTCAATTATTATATTTCAATTATGTGGACGAAAGAGACTCTATAAGAGAAAGCGGAATGCATTCTAGAACAAAAATCATATATATCTCATGTTGATGTTGTATATGTATTGTAAGCATGATTAACTTCTCATATAGATTTCCGTGTTTTTGGTAGATTGTGCATGTCTTAATGTTGTACATGTATCGTATGTGGAAGCATCTCTTGAGTAACAGAACGTGTCTAATTATTCGTTAGAAACACATCCTGATCTCTTTTTTTTTCTTTTTTACAAGGTAGTCCTTTATGAATACAAATTCATAAATTGAATTTTATAATTTACATACAATTATTAAGTTTTGTACCTATTTCAAAAGGAGCAAGGATCATGTACGATTCTCATTTGATATTTTCAGAAGCATCTTGAAACATGTTATAGCTAGTCAATGTGAATTATTTACCTGTTTGTATTATAAAATTTAAATCCATTATCATTTATTCATATTAGCAACTGTAATATTAAACCAAACAAATAGTAATTTATAAAAAAAAATCAAGGTCATAGTAGCAGTAGCAAATCTTGAGGGCAAGGGACCAAAAAAGTTTATGCATATAACACTAAGGTCCAATATGCAAAAATACCTTACACACAAAAAACGTCCTATTTTCTAATTTTCTTGGTCAAATGGCTAAATTGCAGTAAAACCCTCTTATCTTTTGCCGGAATTACTAGGAACCCCTCCTAATTTGAAAAGCCTACAGTTTGTCTACTCCAAACATAACCGCGTTATTATTCTCATCCACCCCTAAACTATCCTAATTTGCTAGTGTTTCGTTAAACGCTTTGAATTAGTTTAAACAATGAGTAATCTGAGAATTAAATATTATAATTAACAAAAAAAAGTTAATGGTGTTTTAAAACAAGAGGCAAATTGTAGGACTTTTCAAACCAAGGAAGAATTCTTGCTCTTTGGGCAAAATATGCCCCCCTCTTAATTCAGCTCATCAAGTAAATAATTATACCATATCATCAATAACTCCCCAAATACTAAAAAGGAAATTTAGAATACAGCTATAGCAGCAGCAGTAGCAGCATACGATAACAGACATCAGCAGTAACAAAAAGAAAAGGAGAGAAAGAAATGGAAAAAGGCAAAGCCAGAGAAGAAGAAAAAGAGGTGGAGAAAGAAGAAGAGAGAGATAATGGATGAAGAGAAGAAAAAATAGATCAGGTATAAAAAAAGAATAAACATACTTTCATTGCTTAAACCTAATAAGCTAATCTTCATTTTGCTGGATTCCGGATCCAGTTTTGAGAAGTGGCTTATCTTTTAAACTCACTTATTTTCAAAATCGATAAAAAACCAATTGCCGAGAAAATATGTATGTTTCAAGCCTATACATAAAATTGAGATATTTTTTTCACAAATACCAGATATAACTATCATGCTAAGCACAATCTAACTTTAATAACTTTATTTATTCCGTTATAACACTAATTATCAAACCATAACATTGTTCATGAAAAACACAAATCATTACATACATTTTATGAAATCTTTTATTATTGTCAATACATACACAAATAAAATCGTTTGGGTATAAAGTCTAACTGGTGTGGGCTAATTCAGAAATCCCAAAATATTGAGGGGCCAATGTGGAAAAAGGGAACAACTGAAAGATCTCTCATGAATGTTGGTTGGTTTCCTTCAATATAAATTGCCAGCAAGCAACCAAACGCTAAAAAGCTCTCACGTTTCCATTTTTTAGAGGAGGAAGGCCAAAAAAATTTCCCCAAAATAAACAAAAACCCATTTCCCCCCAAAAGATCGAAACTTTTTCGACGATGGAGGCCCTCCGTTTCATGCGGGGGCTGCCCGCGATCCCCATCGCCGCCGCGGGCCGACGCCGACGCCCTTCGGCGGCGCACGCCGGCGCGGTGGGCCCCGCGGCGAAGGGGAACTGGGTTATGAACATCTTGAGGGTTGGGTCGATTTGGGAGAAGGAGAAGGAGGAGGTTGCGGGTGAGGATTTGGGTGCAAATGGGTGCTTGAATTGTGAGGAATGCGTTGCTTTTGGTGGTGGTGATGAGAGAGAAAGAAAAAGTGAAAGGGAAAAGATTGAGTTTGATAGGGATTCGTTCTCGAGGTTGTTGAGGAGAGTGTCGATGGTGGAGATGGAGGTCTTTGCCAAGCTCTCCTATCTTGGGAGCTTGGCTTACACCATTCCTAGGATCAAGGTATGATCTTCTTCTTCTTTTTTTCATTTTTTGATCATTTTGTTATTTTGATTTTCTTAATTTTAATTTTGGGTAAAGTTTAGTTTTTTTAAGAAGGAATGAGAAATGCCCATTTTGGGTTTTGTGAGTTTTTTTGAATAATTTTTGGTTGAGGTTTGAATTTTGCATGTTGGTTTCTGTTTGATTGAATTTGTAGGATGGGGTCAGTTTGTTTGGTAGGAAAGGGAAATACCCATTTGGTTTTTTTATTTATTTATTTTGTGATATAATGTTAAATTTGACTTTGTGGAAAAGTTTGCATCTTTTTGGAAAAAATATAGAATTTGTTGGAGATTAGAGAGAGAACATTTTTGTTTTTTTTTTAACCTGTTTGTTGAAAGGAAAGGGAAAAAATGTGTGTGTGTTTCACTTAGCTTTTAATTAAGGAGATCATTTGAGTGTTGGAAGTTTTATAGCATAGTTGCTGATTTGAAACAATCGCCATCATCCTCATCAAATCCTCTTTTAATTTAATGGTAGTTACCATAATCTATAAATGGGCATCCCATGAACCCTCAGAGGGGAAGTGGCCACAAATTAACGTTTTCAGAGCAAATTCGTGGGTCTTCTCGGTGCCCGTCGAAGTTAGTTTCGGGGAGATATCAATGTAGCATAAATTTTAAGCTTTTACAACCTACATTTTTCTCTGTGTTATCTATAAAATTTGATAAACTCTCATTTTCGGATGTTTAATTCACTTGCAGCCAGCCAACCTTCTAAAATATCATGGCCTAAGTTTCGTCACCTCCTCATTAGAGAAGAAAGTAAAATCTGCAAACAATACAAATGCCAAAAATTTGGAGTGTCCTCACAAAACAGAAGATAGTGAAAAGCAAAACGAAGACGGCTATAATATCGCGGCTTCTGCTGCGTCTTTTCTCCAATCCGGAGGAGAGAGCGAAGACGAGAGCAAAACCTCATGTTTAGAGATGGCGTCTTTTGCGGCCACAACGAATTCGGTTACTGCAGTTGTTGCGGGCAAGGAAGAGATGAAACGGGCCGTTGCAGAGGATTTGAATTCGGCGCAGTCTTCACCTTGCCAGTGGTTTATTTGCGACGATGATAAAAGCGGCACGAGATATTTTGTTATTCAGGTGATGATCTATGATGCTTGTTAGAATATGAAAATATATTCCTTTAGTCCTCATCAAAACTTTGGAGATCGATCTTATGTATGTTTATCTGTAGGGCTCCGAGTCATTGGGTTCTTGGCAAGCAAATCTTCGGTTTGAGCCTATCCAGTTTGAGGTACCACACTGCCGAACTAGTTTCAAGCCGTTGTCAACTCGAGTTTGACGAATCGAACTCAGAACTACACTCAAATCTTACGCTGCTTTAACTACATTTGTTGAAATGCAACACGTAATATTGGCAGTTATGTTTAGGACATATGATTGGAAATGCATTCTGTCAAGAACCACTCTATCCAAAATCTTTAGCATATATGTTTTGAAATAACTATTTAACGCTCCTCTTTTCGTTTGCAAAGACAGAAGGATTGATTGTAAATAATTATCTTTTAAATCGACAACGATGGGGTTTGAACCCACGGACTTTTGAACTTGGTGTGTTGTGATTATGTCAATAACTACTTTATCCAAAGTATTAAGCTTATGAGTTCCGGACCAACACGATAAGCCTAGAGAATATGAAGCGTAAGGATACGGGTTGGGGACCGCACGGGTCCAACCTTACAAACTAATAAAAGTTCTCGCATATGCTAAATTGTCGATTTTTTGAAATATAGGGATTGGATGTACTAGTGCACAGGGGCATATACGAGGCCGCCAAAGGGATCTACGATCAAATGCTGCAAGGCATTCGAGCCCACTTGGAATCTCGAGGCAACTCTGCTACTCTTCGGTTTACTGGGCATTCTCTTGGCGGAAGCCTCGCCTTGCTCGTGAATCTCATGTTGCTTATACGAGGAGAAGCGCCATCCTCGGCTTTATTGCCTGTAATTACGTTCGGTGCCCCTACGATAATGTGTGGAGGCGACTATCTACTTAGAAAATTGGGGTTGCCGCAAAGCCATGTCCAAGCCATTACGATGCACCGAGACATTGTTCCTCGAGCCTTCTCTTGCAATTACCCGGATCAGGTAGCTAATATTCTTCGGGCTGTCAACGGGAATTTCCGTAACCATCGATGTCTCCAAAATCAGGTATTATATTTTAAAATGGTTTGAATTCATGTACTTTTACATGAATATTCCTAACCAGTTAATACCCCGCCCCTCCTTGTTCTCGACAGAAGCTATTGTATGCTCCGATGGGGAAGCTATTAATCCTACAACCCGAAGAGAAGTTCTCGCCGCATCATCACCTTCTACCCCCAGGGAGCGGCCTCTACCTTTTAGGGCACCCATTGTCCGACTCGGACGACTCGGCGAAATTTCTTTTCGCCGCAAAATCGACATTTCTCAACTCTCCCCACCCTCTCGAGATCCTAAGCGACCGCTCCGCTTATGGCTGCGATGGAACCGTGTACAGAAACCACGATATGAATGCCTACCTGAGATCCATACTTAGGCTCATCAGGATATCGAAACGGGAGTGTCGAAGGCTCTTGTGGTCCCCGCTCGTGTCTGTGCCGATCGGCACCGAGGCTATCATAGGCCAAAGAGCGGGCCTCGCGGCTCGGAGACAGCGGCGGTTTAGCTTGGTGGGGGTGTTTAATGGAGGAAAGGAGACATTAAAGAGAATCGGGAGGATCGTCGCGTTGCGTAACGTGCAAATGTTTATCGTATTTTTGGTTCCAGCTCGGTTATTGGTTATAGGGACGTTATCGGTATTCCCTCACTAGTTTCAGCATAGCTGCTTCTCAGGTTGTATTCTTTATTCATTGGTTGATACCTACATTCTTTTATGTTGTGAAGATATGAAATTGTAAATATGTAAAAAGAAAAGAAAAGAAATGAAAATGAAGGGAATTATTTTATTTAGCAATCAATATGTTTGATCTTGCTTAAGTGAAGTGAGTGGTTCCTTGTAGCTACTTTGTTCCTTTAAACGTTTTGAGAGTAATCTCTCAACTGTGGTTGAGGGTAAGTTGAGGGTTCGCCAAAAATAATTCAATGAAAAACTAAAATATTATTAGCGTCACATGCCAAAGCAACTGCAGACGTCTGAAGAAGGAGTTGCGGACGTCTGCCCGGGGCCAGGTGTCTGAAGAAGGCGCGGCAAACATCTGCGTCAAGTCTACCAAACAATAGAGCTGGGAACAGACATGTCACGCCCCGCTTCTCAGGATACGGGAGCGAAGACGCGGCGAGGCCCGCAACATAACTATACCGAGAAGTAGATCCTTCTCAATACAGCTACGCTAAGCGTATGGTAATGCAACAGTACACAAAAGCAAGTAAAATGAAGAAACCTTTATTATTAACCAGCATTTTCTACAAAGGATAACAATAGAGTGACAATATACACAATAGATTTCAAAAGACACAAAAGAATACATTATGGATACAGCCTGAAAAATACAGAAATGAAAACTCTATGAGTCTTAAGCCCTCCACTGTTCCGCTGCGCACTCTAATGGCTGAGCCCGGTCCCACAAAACTGGATATCCAACTGAAAACACAATTCCCATGTATCAGAGCACCGACAAGCATAAAAACAGACGGGAGAGTGTGTTGCAAGTAATAACAGTAAATCATGGTAATATATGAAAACAAGCAAACCGAAAATACGGGAAATCATATGCATATAGTAATGTGGAAACACGTGCTGTAAATGAATAAGAATGCAGACAGGTAAACATACAGGAAGTAACAATGCAGATAAATAAGGAGTCAAGTTGGATGTCAAAGATAGAGTCGGAACATCATCAATCTAAGGGTCAATCTGAAGGTCAAGTCAATCGAGTATCAGTCGAAGGGTCAAACCAGGTCAAACAAGATGTGCATTGATGAAATTAACTGATGGGCCTACTCATATCCCCAAGGTATCTCATGACCAGCTAGAAGCAGTATGAGCTGGCGCTCGTACCTGAGGCAGCAACAATAGCATGAATTAATGTAGTAGCGTGAACATCCCCGAAAAGTGTCCCATAACTACAATGGAGTTTTGTCTAGCGTGAATATCACCCAAGTGTACAGGTATTTCCACCCTTCAGTTCCCCAATAAACAACAAGTCTAAACCGGTAAAATACGATCACAATTCAAGATGATGAATAATCTGTCTCATAAAGAAAGGTAGGTAAATAGCATGTGTGTGCGATGTAGTATGTCATATGTGTGGTGGAAAACAATATTAGGTACCTACTAAATGTTATCAACTTATTGGTTTGGTAGGCACGTATACCGGCCTCTTGGGATTATGTAATGATATAGCGGTACAGATTGGTGTTAGCTCATAGTTCTTCAAGACATAGAGTTTCAGTAATGATATCAGGTCACAACAGAATAAACAGAGTCATCATTAGTATCAGGTCACATCCGTATAACAAAGTCATCATTAGTATCATGTCACATCCTTATAAACAGAGTCTTCGATATATCAGGTCACGTCCGTATTAACGGAATCATCAATAGCATATGGTATTTTATTGTAAAACATGGAATTCGAGAAGTTGGGGTATTTCAGTGTAGACGAGGTTTCACAAAGGTAAGGAGTATTTTACTTAAAGTATAACTTGGGGAAGTTCATGGTGTTTTAGGGACATGTGTACGGTGTCTTATCTTCGATTCCTCGAGACTCAAGAGTTAAAATGCCACGAAATCATGGGCACGGTATAAGAAACATTCGATAAAAATATGAATTTTAAAAGAATGGAGACGCCATAGTTTTAAAGAATAAATATTTACAGAAAATTCCGGCAGCACCTCCTCCGTATTTCCTAAAACTCTTAAATTGGGATACAATAAAAATACTGAAAACGGATATATAGCATATAACAGAACCCTACACGGGCGATAACAACCATATAAAGAGCCGTACTCAGCAAACAACCCAAATCCAACCAATCTCACACATGTACCCAGGATGTTAGAACAAAGAAGTAGATAACGGTAACGAAATTCAATCAATCTCACGCTCGCAGAATAAATAGAGGCGGAGGCGTCATGTGTCGAGTGTCATGCGGATGAAGGAGCTAATAGATAACATGAATTCTTAAGCAATGCTGATGAATTATAGAAGTGTTTGTTGCTACCACAAAGATGTATTACCCTAAACAACCCATAACAATAATCATAATTGTAATATTATGAACTTATAAAAAATGTGTGAGAATTAAAAACTTGATAAGTGTTTACCAAGTATAATGACAACAATAACAATAAATATTCATATTCATTTAGTTAGACCTGAACTATAACAGTGCATGAAACATATCACAAAAATGATTAAAAATTGACATGCTCTAAAACTTTATTGATAGATAATTAAATTATAATAGTTATAAAACCAATATAACATAACTATAATTGATAATGTCAAATATTTAGCATTGCATTTGGAAATTATTTACAGTTCTTCGGAGCATTATATTTTATAAACAGTTATATACATGCGTGTCATGATAAGTTATGCTAAACTAAGCATGAACTGGATCGGGACGAATTAAATATGATATTAATACGGAATTATAATGTTTTTGTTGGGTTTAGGTCTGCAACGTGAGGGGTTTTGTGGTGGGACAGGATTCGGCGTTCAAGTCTGGGTGTCTTTGGGGTTTTGGGGTTTAGAGAATGTTTTTGTCTCAAAAATAATTTCTTTTCTAAAATCCACTTTATTAAAATAAATCTTTGAAAATACTAAAAACTATTTTAAATTTTTTTCTTGTCCCAAAAATTATATTAATTATATTTAAACTCAAAATAATCTTTTCCAGGCTTTTCCATCGGAAGAAATACTAAAATAAGTATGAAGATACAAAGGAAAATTACACGAAGACTTTATTAAAATGTAGACGAAACGAGGATATTACAAGACGTCTGAAGAAGAATATTCAGACGTCTGGATATAAAGCCACAGCTGCAGCGGTTATCAATCAAACGTCTGACCAAGAGGAGTCATATGTCTGCCCAATACAGTCGCTGCTGTAGCGGTTATCAATCAGACGTCCGGCCAAGAGGAGGCAGACGTCAGCCCCTGTTGTGGATCTCAATCATGCATATCGATCAGAAAAAGGAATCCCAAATTAGTCGTAACAAGATTCTGAAAGATTTTATTCTCCATAATGTAAATTGTAATATATATCCATCTGTAACATTCAATACAATTACCAAGTTCAAAACCCTAAAAACAATCTTCTCCAAGAATTCTATATGGTATCCGAGCCTTGTGATTAAAAGCTCAATTTTCTATTAATAGCTTCCTCTAAAAACTCAATCTCCATCATCTTCAAATTCACTTTTCCAACAAAACATTCCCACAGAAATTTCATTGTGTGGAGATCCCAAATTCAATCGGCCTTAATCAGTCACGATCACCTTAGTTACATCGACGACTCCAGATCTCCTCCGAGGACTATTACCGACGTCAATGACAACACCAAACGTGTTGAAAATTCAGACTCCAACCAATGGTACCGCCAGGATCAACTCATTCTCAACGCCATCCTCGGCAGCTATGTCGAGAGAATCCTGCATCATATCTCCTCTGTTTTCTCATCCAAGAAAGCATGGGATCGATTTACTACTCTCCTTACGAACAAATCTCGTTCACGACTTATGTTGCTCAAGAAACGCCTCATCAACAATTAACGCGGCTCGCGATTTATAAGCGAGTACCTACAAAAGATGCAATCTATCTTCGACAATCTCGCTTTCGCCGACCACCCTCTTGGTGAAGATGATCTTGTTCTCCACATCCTCGTTGGGCTCGGACATGAATTCAAAAAAGTTGCAGCTGCTTTCCGAGTCCATGACAATGCCATCATCTTTGACGAGTTCTATGACAAGCTCATTAATTTTTCATTTTGAAAAGATTTGCTTTTTTATATAATAAAATATTTGTATACCTACAAGAGGTTTTCTGTTAGGAACTTTAAGTTTACACCAAAATTATATTAATATGGTTTTCATATAGTTTAAATAATATTTGCATGCTAAAGTTTTGTATATTATTGTTTGATGAGATATGTAAGTAAATGTGATTTTATATTTAAGTATTAGCTTTACATATAATTATGTTTCCTGTATTGTTGCATATCTAATTTTTTATTTGATAAGATTTGATTATATCATGTAACATGAATTGGTCTAATTTTATTTTAATTTTTTGAAATAATCTAAAAATGAGTTTTATTTAACACTGATTCAACCCAAAAGTAGTCAAACGAGGCAAGTTTTTTTGGACAAATGAACGAGCCAAGTTTTGGTGAGCTTGAGCCAAACTTGAGCTCAGCCCCGGCTTAAACGAGTTCGAGCCAAGTTCGAGCCCAATTTTACCGAGACAAGCTTAAGAACAAGTCAAAGCTTGGTTCGTTCGGCTCGATTAACAACCCTAATCACAATTCGTAAGCAGGTGAAACAATGGAAAATGATGATCGAAGTTACGAGAATTTTAGGAATTATAACTGAAAATTTAACGCCATCTGTCCGAAGGACGTCCAAAAACAATCTTTTATTTCTCTCTTCCCTCTGTTTGTATCGCATCTGCAGGTATTTAAAAGAAGGGTAATGATTGATTTGAAAAATTGAGTCTTTGTATGCTCCCTAATTACCGTAATCAATAACGGTGTTATAATAGCTAGCCGATTGTGAGTACGGGTCGTCTACAGGTAAATTGTAAACTATCTTTTTTTAATTTTAGACGAGTTAATAAAGAAAACATGATTTTTATTGTTTTATAGTAAAAAGATTAGAAAATTTTATAAAAGAAGGCCTGTAGGGTTTTTTGATTGAGTAGTTAAAATATGGAGTTTTAAAAATAATTATTTTTATCATTTAATTATTTAATACTAGAGAAATAATGATGAATGTGGATTAGGGTACTTGAAGGGTTTAGGGTTTACCTCTACTGACCCTTGTCCTTCCATTGATCCCTATTTATCTCAAGCCATCAACAAAACAAATATTAACGAATCTCAAATTGTGATCGCAGCTTTCATAAATTGGTAGCATGCTCGAATAAGAGGGTTACGACTTTCTTTGCTAAAATTTATAAAAATTAAAATATAAGAAGAAAATAAGGGATTTTTTCTTCATCCATTATACCACCCTTTCCTACAGACCCTAACAAGTAAGAATTTACTCGCTCATTGGGAAAAATGAAGTAAACGAAGAAAGGTAGAAGAATAAGGAACCCATAAGAAATAACAAAAAAGAAAAGTGTGAAAAATAAATGAAGAAAATAAATGCGGAAAGTAATGGGACAAAATTAAAAGAAAAGAAACTACCTTTTATTGAGAATTTTGCATTACAAACTTTGATTGCTGAAAAAGCTAAAAGAACTAAAAACCCTAGATTGCTCGATAGATAATCCTAGATTGCTCTCGGTCTTTTATATAAGATTTGAAACTTAAAACCATATACGTCATCTTGAAGTATGTGAAAAGACGATCATCCCCCTGAAATTGCACATCCAACGGCCGCTAGGTGACCGCGGTTCCACCGTCTTTAACCCCATTCCATCGCGGTTCCGCCGCATGTTTGTGGACTTGTGTCTCCAAATTTTTTGTGCTATCTTTTCTCGATTTTAGGAGATTTTTCTGATGAATATATTTTGAAAATATCTCTTTCTCTCTGCAGTTGCGAGATCCTAAAATTTGCTCCTAAAATTCGACAGATTTGGTTTGCTAACTCTATTTGATGTGGATCTCCTACTTATGTTTGTAACCCTGAACTGATTTATTATTTTAAGACCTGCACAATATCTCAAATCAAATCATTAGTAGCATTTGGTTTATTTGAGATAATATTCCAACCAATTTTTAATTAAATTACTTAATGGATGTGATATGATATGATAAGATATGATATTCACATCTTAATAATAATGGTTAAGAATATTTGATATGATATGCATATTTTCATAATTAAGAAACACATGGATATTTCATTTAAATATGATATGCATATATTCCCCCAATTGTATTAATTATAAATTTAGAAATATATGACAAAATCTTTTTACAAATAAACCCACATATGTTCTTAAATTACAAACAACACCTTTTAACAATTAATAATAATAGGAAAAATGACCGTAAAATGTGCAAAAAATATGACTGATCAAATATCTCCAAACCTATCTTTTGATCGTCCCAAGCAAATTGTTTTATTTTTTAGAAAAAGAAAAAGAAAAAACTAGCACACTTTCGTAGGCAACACGATTGCACTTAACTCGTGCAAAAAACCTTTAAACCTCTAGGTGTCCCTAATAGGAGGAGTATTGTCTCCTGGGAGTTTTCAGCGGATTACACCCACAAAATCCCAAAATTTAGAAAATAAAGAAAAGAAGACGAAAATTATATGCAAAGATAAGAACATATAAAAGAAAAACCTGAAAATAAAAGTTTCAAACTACACTATCTTTTTAGTTGTCATGAGCCTTATCTTAACGGTCTTGAAAAGATGTCGGAAATCACATTCTCCCTCAATAAAATATCGTCTTTAATTTTCCTTCCTACCTCTCCTCCAAATATCGATCATATATCCCTGCGTGTGTGTAGAAGCCATCCCTACACTTGGAGAATTCAATTCAAGCAATCATACCTTTTTTTTCATATTCCTTGTACTTTTTAGTCGGTGATATTTTAGATGGATTTGCTCACACATTCTTCATGCGATCGTTAATATTTCTCGAGGCACTAACCAACCAATTACCGAATGTGCTCACTTACGAAGGTGTACTTAGCAATATCTTAATCTTGCAACACCTACGGCTTAGTAGTGACCCTCAAACCAGTTGGTCTAAGGCACGAGGTGATACGGCACCCTCGATGTATTTTTTTATATGCTGTCTTAAGTGGTTACAAAATCGGTGTTCATTTTTCTTTTAAATTTTCTTTTATGTGCCATTTATATTTTATTGATTTTGGTTTTTATACTAAAGTTTTCAGGTAAGAGTTTTTCAAGGTATTCTCTACTATCTCAAATTTTAAGATGTGTGTTAATGCGTATGATAGGGTATCAACGTTCACAAGTTTGGACTCAAAAATAGGGATCATTTTTCAGACTTATTTCTATCCGTGGATTAGTAATTTCTTTATCTTATTAACCCTTGGGACAACAGTTCATGACTAAGTATTGCTGGTTTCGTTCTAAGACATCTAATTTTCTTGCATTTTTTAAGTCTCCTCCTCTCTTTTATATGTATTTTTCACTTTCTAACTTTTATTTTCAATTTTTTTATAGTATTTTTTTATAGTGCAAAATGAAACGTGAATAAATACAAAGCTCCCCCCAAACCTGTTTGCAGCAGTGTCGTCACTGGTGCTGTTATTCGAGCGCAAAAACCTGTAGACTTGGGTAGAGAATGATAGGTGTTCACCGCCGAAAGACGAGACCGAGACGTTAGGACGTCTGGCCTGAATTTTGAGGGCAGATGCTATTTGGATTTATACGTCCACCTCTCCGAAGATGCCAAGTTGATTTATGACACCGTATATCGGAGGTTTGGACGGATGCGGCCGTTGTAGCGGACTTCGTCGTATTCCCCCTCGTTTGTGGGGGGGTTTTGATTGCGGGGACGCTCTTCCCTGCAGGCGCAAGCCCCTGCAGTTAATTACGTTATTGCATCGTGATAACAACTTTCTCCTGCTCCGGAGGTTCACTTCGTGTCATGTGTGTTTTTGTTTGTTTGGGTTGCCCGTGAATTGTATATGGAGACTAATTTATGTCGTCGCCCGTAGGGCGCGAATTAGTCCAAATCTGTATATTTTAGATTTGGGCTTGGTTTGATTTAAGGATCGTTATCTGGTTTGAGATTAAGATCAACTTAAATGTATGTGAGCAGTTAGGGCTCGGTTGGTTTTTTGTTAAGGATACGTTAGTCCAATTTGAGACTAAGATCTACTTAACAAGGTATTATGATCATTTTTGTTTTAGATCCAATAAGAGAGCATATGGGCCCTGTTATCTTAATTTTAGGGACATCTCGGTCCATTGTCACCATTTTTGAGGCGAATATTAGTTTGAGGACGTCTTGGTCCTTTGATCACCATTTTGGAGGTGAGATTTTAGTTTGAGAATGTCTCGGTCAGTTGATCACCATTTTAGAGGTGAGATTTTAGTTTAAGAACGTTACAGTCCGTTGATTACCATTTTGGAGGTGGGAGTTTAGTTTAAGGACGTCTCGGTCCGTTGTTGCCATTTTGGAGGCAACGGTTAGTTTAAGAATATTTCGGTCCGTTGCTACCATTTTGGAGGCAACGGTTAGTTTAAGGACATTTCGGTCCGTTGTTCATCTTACGCACACGTGTATTTGTTACGTGACGGGATGAACAACGATGATTTGGGATGCACCCAGTTTGGGGTACGATCTGATCTGAGGTGTGCACATCAGTTTGGAAGTGCTCCAAAAAATCGTTGGTTGTTGGGACCCGCCACCTCTCTGAAGACGTTGAGGAATTACAACAACATGGATCAGAGGTGTGGAGAGATGTACCCTTGAACCAATTCCCGTATTTGGGGGGAAAAGGAGTTAGTGGTAAATCTGAAAATCATTAGTCATATTTTGAGATTAAGATTTCCTTGGGAGGATGTGGGATGAGTACCGTTTTGGATATCATTAGTTGGAAGATCAATAGTCGTATTTGGGACTAAGGTCAGCTTGGGAAGTCACGAGCACATGGGCTCGGATGGTCTGAATCAAGGAGGTTCCATCCTCGGGGGGACCTAACCAATTTGGGCTTAGTCCATTCAGCTTTTTTTGTTGAAAAGTGCCAAGCACTTGTTTGGGCTATGTATAATCAGTCCCTTTTTGTACAAAGAGTGTTGAGCACTTATGTAAGTTCTGACGCTCACATATAATCATGTGGGATTTTAGTCATGGGGATTGCCCAATAAGTGTTAAACACTTTACCCATTTTGTCTTTGTATAGAGTACTAGGCACTCTTTATGGTGCCCACGTGAGAGACACGTGAGACGCTAGGCGCTAGACGCTGCCTAATGAGTGCTAAGCACTCCTCCATTCCGTGGTGTCCACATGAGAAACACGTGAGGCACAGGGTGCTGGGCACTCTCCTTTTTTTATAGCGCCCATGTGAGGGACACGTAAGGCGTTGGGCGCTGCCCAATGAGTGCTAAGTACTCTTTTCTCCTGTTGTGCCCACGTGAGGAACACGTGGGGCGCTGGGCGCTTAACGCCGCCCATTGAGTGTAAAGTACTCTTTCTTCTGTGCGCCCATGTGAGGGGTACGTGAGGCGCTGGACGCTGAGCGCCGCTCATTGAGTGCTAACCTCTCCTTTTTTCTGTGGCGCCTATGTGAGGGACATATGAGGCGTTGGGCGCTGAGCGCCGTTCATTGAGTGCTAAGCACTCATTTTTTCTGTGGCGCCCATGTGAGGCGCTGGACGCTAGATTTTTCCTTATATACTTTGTTTTGAGAAATTCGATTTCCTAATTCTTTTCTGAATCTTTGATTCTTAACAATAAGTTCTTTCCGATGAGAATTAAATTCTCAACTTGTGGGAGACTTGTCTTGTGGATCTCATATCCGGGGGAAGAACTAAGTTCTTTTAAAAGGGTTAAACCCTTCAATAGATAAATGAGATGCTTTGATCTTTCTTCTTTTTATTTACCTAGAGTTTTTTTTTCTGAGAAGGGAGATCTTCTTCTTTGTTCCTTTTTGAAGCTTTCTGCTTTGCTTTTAGAAACTTATGGAGGGTTCTTCCTTTCCAGACTTGAAGTTTTGGGTCCTTTATATAGTATAAGCAAGTTTGTTGATTAATTGAAGAAATCTCTCATTAAGAGATTCTAATTGATTTGGGGATTTTTACTCACCATTGGATCTTTGATCCAAGGGTTTCTGTTTTATAGAACGAGATTAGGGAAATATTTTCCTTTGCACAGAATTTATTCTGTAAAACGGTGATTTTTTTTAATCACCGTTGGAATTTTAATCCACCGGCTCTCTGTTTTACAGAGGGCAATCTTTCTTGTTTAGAAACATTGAGGGAATATATCCCGAAAACATAATTTTATTCTATAATTTAATTTAGGGAATGTTTTCTCCTGACAGAATTTAATTCTGTATTTCTGATGATTTATCATCTCCGTTGGATCTTTGATCCAACGGCTCTATTTAACAGAGAGTAGAATTTAATTCTACCTGGGCGCCGACGCTCACGTGTTGTGCACGTGGACGCAAATTAAGGTTTTAATTTCTTTATGTGCTTTGAACATCGGTGCCTACGTGAGGAGCACATGCGGCGCTAATATAAGAGTTTTTAACTCTGGCATTGGCGCCCTAGTGGAAGGTACATGAGGCGCTGTCTCTTAAATTTTGAACAGAGCTTTGCTCTTATTATTGGGGGAAACAAATGCCCCCCCACCGTTGCGCCCACGTGGCTTACACGTGAGTGCAGTGGCGGCACCTTTTCCACCGTTCGATCTCTTAGGGAGTTGACCCGTCTCTTAAAGTTTTATAAATAGGGCCTTTGGCCCTTGAGATGACTGCTGTTCATCTTCTTTCTAACCTTCTTCTATCTTGAGAATTTAATTCTCCTTTCAGAGCTCAGATCTCTGTTCAAAGAAACTCTTTTAGAGTCAAAACTCTGTCAAAGTTTTGGAAAGAGCCATGACCATGTCCTAATGTTTGAGGAATTTCTTCATGTCTTAGGGTTTTTAACCCATTAACAGAGCTTTGCTCTTCTTTTGCAATGATCTTTTTGAGATCTAAATTTTTTTTTACTTGAGTAAATCGTGGATCTTAAAGATCTTTTAGGGTTTTACCCTGTTAGAAATTTTGTTTTTTGAAGGTTATTTAGAATTTAATTTCCTTTTCTCGAGTGGAGTTCTGGGATGCTATCCCATTGTTCTACAGAGTTTGGCTCTGAAGAATTTCTTAAAGAAATTCTTTTGGGAATTTTATTCCCTTCATAATTTCTTGACAGATTTGAAATCTGTTTGTAGAACACAGTTTTCAACAGAGTTCAACTCCAGAGTTTAATGTTTTTTTCTCATTAATTGAGAATCCTTTTGGATTTTATTTTAATGAGTGGTTGCCCCATCATTGATGGGGCGTTATCTTGATTTTGTGGGGCCCCCTGTCCCTTTCTTTTCGAACTGCGGTGCAGTACAAATTTAAGTGTAAAAGAATGCTAAAGCCTTGAACATTGTGTCAAAAGCTGACCCTCCCTTTTTATGCAGGTATTATGGCATTTGATTCCTCCTTTTCCTTCATTCGTTAGGAGAGTGCCTTTGCCGATGCACCCGTAGATCGGGAAGTTTTCGCACTTATCCGAGACCATGACCCAGAGCAAAATTCTCTTCATCTGTGGGGGTCATGGTATAGTCAAATTATTCAGGGTCGGCGTAGTTTTAATTGCGCAATGCCTTCAGATCCAATTCCGGCGATCTATTATGCTGATTCGCCGCTGGTGACCTTCACAGTAGAAGAGGTCAACTGGACCTCGGAAGGTCGTCTTCAGCCTTCTATGGCTTCAATACCAGTGCAGCCGCTGATGGCCTTGGATATTTTGGGGCAACGCATATGTCAAGAAGAGTCGCGTCCTTGGGGGAAAGTTTACATGATAGGAGTGACTCCCCGTCAGTCGGCCGGCTATCTACAATGGGCCCGATATATCCTGTCGGCTAAGAAATCGTTGTTATTAAAGACCGGGTTGAATCCCGCGATCTACGCGTCCCTCTTTTACTATCACGCTCCTCATGTGTGGTGGATCAAATCCTTTTTGGAACAATGGAACATCCCGACCCATACTTTTCTCCTATCAGATCGGGAGGTTTCGATTTCATTGGAGGAGTTTGCAGAGACCCCCGCCTACCTGTAAGATGGGAGCACTATGAGGAGCTACTTCCTCCCGATGAGTATGTCTTCGCCACCAAAGCAGTGGTAATTGGCCTTACTCCGGAGAACGCCGTTCAACATCAGTTCCCAAGCTTGATTAAGGTGTTGAACATGTTAGTTTATGTATGCCCTGGAGGCCATTATTATACATACGATGTATATTGTAGTGGATGCTTGGACATATATATATGTACTTTCTTGCTCGACATGATAGTATGCTATCTGGTTGCTCTTTATCTTAACATGTACTATGATTGTCTCTATGTTACATGTTGATAAAGCCCTTAGGATGAGCACTTGACTACCAGGATTATGATGCAGATCATACTAGTGAGAACAATGTAGTCGCTAAGTACATCCTTCAAATGTTCCTAGTCGTGGATGTATCGAGACAGGGCATCGATATACCAGAGTAGACTAGCGTATAGCTTCTCGACCCATGTAGATGGGCGATGGATGATCTCATATCCATTGGTGTTTGACATTAGAGACAGTATACGGGTGCTCAGTGGAGACTGGGTATACTGAATGGACTCGTCGAGAACTCCCAGATGGTATTATACCTAACGTCAGATGGCAGTTCTCTGGTGACACCGGTACAGGTTAGCCTGTAGACCCGAGATCGTCATAGAGTCTTGTGTGATTCCCACTGTGCTTTGATTTCCACCTTACCACATTCATGAGAACGTGCAAAACGGTGGCTTTTGGGTACAGTCCCGAGTCATATGGAGGCAATGAGCGATAGGAAGGGTTTCGTCTCTCCCGGTATTGGGAGTTGATGTTGCGCTGTGCTCGATTGGCTATAACAGGAAGTCCTTGGCCAAGGCTACTTCAGAGATATACTGGTAAGTGTTATCAGTAGTTTCTCGACCCGTTATGAGCCTTATATCAACACAACTTATCGAGTTACTGAGGTCTGACGTTTACCACCCCTAGACGAGATATGCGACATATCAGCGAAGAGACTGGACTGTACGGTAATGTTACTGATTGGATTCATAGGAGTGTGAGCAGGCTTGCTTGTTGATCTTTCGATCGCTCAATTTCCGGGTGGCCGTTATGTTTAGCAGACCGCTTGCGGCTTATGGGTGTTTGATATTATCATCACCTACTGCCGGCGTATTGACGAGTCTTTAGAGTCCTACACAGGGGTTTCCTGGCTCAAGCGAAACGGAGTAGGAGCACATATGTGATATGTGCGGGACCGAGATTGATACGATATGAGATACCATATTCTATTCTCGCGATATGAGATATCGGTTGGTTATATATGATATAACCGGGTTATTGGATTAAGTGTTGATTCGATAAGTTGATTCATATGATATTAGTCGGTTATAGTTGATATAGCCGGGTTATTAAATCAAGAGTTGATTTGATAATATAATGTATAATTATATACTTGATATATTACATTACATTAACTAGTATTAGCTCACTTATAATTTCTTTTCTCACTTTGGATACATTGATGTATATGTGATATATGTTAAATGTATCAAGCTAGGTTACAAATGCAACTAGGGTTATTAAGGGTTAAACCATGCTAGGGTTAAGATTAGGGTTTTATATTTATCATTAAGTTATTCAAAATTGTGAATTTTATCATGGTTGATATTTGTTGAAAGCTTGTAGAAGCTTGTAAGTATCTTTGACTTTGTCCACTCTTTTGTCTAGCTTAGGATATTTATTTAACCGAACCCTTTAACCCATGGCTATGGTTAACTCTCTACAAGGGTTAAGCATGACATGCTTAACCCTTGGTTGCATTTTTAACCTCAACAATAATTCATTCTCTCTTGATAATTTTATCATTTTCTTCATGAGCTTAAAGAGAAAAGTGTTTTCTAGGGTTTGAGTTTGTGATGAAAACTTGTGAGAATATGAAATCTAATGTGAGCAAAATTCCCACTTCATCGTCCTCTACTACTTACCATTTAGTATAGGGTGTTTGCTTCACTAATTCCATGATTAGTGAAGAGATGGCTTGGGTTAGTGTCTTCTCGACGTAGATCATTTTCGGCCTCGAAGACTTCGAAGCAAGCATATTCGTTTCTTCATCGGAGCCTCTCTAGAGTCCGGGACTTCACGATCGCAGCGAAGTGACTACTACATGGAGCTATTGAAGTGAAGGACCAGTCTACAAACGTTGTATTCATTGTTCACTTTTCATTTGCAAAGTAGTTTGCATTATATTCCATCGATTTCTAGTTAACGATTCTAAGTTAGGGTTAGCTAGAACGGCAAATTTTTAAATTTGGCATGGACGATGCCTTCCGAAACCTTGCGGCCGTCCTAGGTAACCCTGCAGAATATGTACGAGAGTTTATTCCTGGAGTCTGGCGGGCACATAGTTGGCTTCGCAGATTTCATCGCCTGCTTTCTTTATCCAGAAGTTCTATCTAAACAGGCTGCGAAATTCACCAAACTTGATGACCCGTTCGGGTTTGGTTCAGATAAATTGCCGACTACAGAGGCGGATTTAAAGAAATTCTTTATTCCGGATACTCCAGTCGTCCCCTTTGCAGAGATTGCTGCCCCGGATGTTGATGAAGAGACGTTCTTTCTGGGGTTTATTGGCTTATGGCTGAGTTGGTCTGCGCTTCCGACGCACCCCCGCTACATGAGGTCATCTGCTTTTTATCCGGCTCATCGCATCGTCACGGAGACGCGCGTGGCCGTTGGGATTACGGGGTTGGCTCATTTGTATTATGGCCTGAGCTTAGCCGCTGACACCACTCAACCGGGGGTAAAGCCCGTGTATCTCCCATTACACTACTTCACATCATGATCAAGATGCATGTGCTGGGCACCTTTGGTGTTCATAAATGACCCCGATTCTACGAAGGCAACAACTTCCCCCGGGTCATGCATCTTGTTGATGCTTCCGCTCCAGATCCATCACAGTGAGAGGCTCGGCGACTGCTCCT
Source organism: Agapanthus africanus (assembly GCA_030015575.1). NCBI lineage: Eukaryota > Viridiplantae > Streptophyta > Magnoliopsida > Asparagales > Amaryllidaceae > Agapanthus > Agapanthus africanus. The sequence continues at coordinate 20,827,948 of JASDDO010000031.1, read as the reverse complement.
TCGCCTACGCATGGTTGGGGACAGTATGACCTTTGTCGATAGAGTCCTGACTATCGGCAAGGAATCTTCCAAGGTGGTCCAACCGTTGCATGATACTTTCAAAGACGGGGATTCTGCGTTGAGGGCTCGAGAGGTTATGCACCTGTATTCGATCAGGCCGGGCTTCCTAGTATTTAGACAGAACGCCTCAGTGATGTTTATGAGGTACAACCCGCATCGTTTTGCCCAACAATTGGGTTATAACCAAGGTGTTCCTCTTGAGGCGTTCTTAGTTGAGCCGGCTGCTACGGAGGAGGGTATTCGCAGCGCAGCGCATCATTTTATGCGATTAAATACGGGGTCTCATTTCCTTATCAGCGATCCGAGCTATGAGCCAAAAGCCTCGAATGCTTACGTCACGTGGTACTAGCATGCGATAGGTGCTGTTATCAGGGAGGAGAGGTAGCTGCTACTTGACCACAAGTATGCCGTCCAAGCCAGTAATCCATCGGTCCCACTGAAGCCACGGGCCACCGTTCGTCCTTCTTTAAGATAAATCACTACATCTGTAGTCTTACGAGCTTTTCCTGATAAGCTTCGACCGGATGTTCCTGCGATTGCGGTAGCCGTGGCGTCTCCGTTCTCGGGCATCGGTTCAGAGATCGGGACCCATCGTCCGAAAAAACCCGTTAAGCGAAAGCTTTTATCGTCAGTGGCAGGCATCGTTTCGCAGAAAAGGAAGAAGTCCATATTTTCTGCTGACGTCATATCAGACAAGAGCCTCACACCCCTTATAGCGAGGGCTTGTGCGAATATGACACCAATGAGGGTTTATTTGATGCACCTGTGAACGATACTGACCTTTAGGCTGCCATTGATGCTTCCAAACGGCTGGCTCATGAAGAAGCAGCGTTGATTTCTATTGTGGAGTCCGGTATACTTCATTTACATTTTTCTGCATATATCCCTTCCCTCCTTATTATGCTTTATTAATGCTATCCTCCTTAACAGGTATCTCTGCTGAAAAGGCTCTCGCGGCTTCCCTCAGGACGTTTGAGGAGGAAGAGAGGCTCTCACGGCTTCCCTCAGGACGTTTGAGGAGGAAGAGAGGCTCCGCGCTTCTTTGGGCCTTGGTATAATTCGTTTCATTACACCTTACTCTTTTAATTCCTTTTATTCATGGTCTGACTCTCTTTCTTTATCCTATTACAAGGACCACAAAAACCCAGGTTATTCCGAGTGCAGTGCCAATCCCAGATGGTGATGCAGGAAAGCTTCCAGATCCACCGACAGCGGCCGAGGCTCTCCTAAGGCCACCACAGGAGGCGTTACTGAAGCAGCCGATGATGGATGCCATAGCGGCTCCGGAGACTGAGCTCGGTTCGGACGACGACGACCCCCTGTCGGAAGTTTTAAGGGGGTCGATTCTCACGGTCCAGGCTGAGAGGAAGCGTAGAAAGCATGTTGCGAGGGAACGCGAAGCTTTCTTGGCTGCGGGTGCAGGTTCGAGTAATGTTCCACCTGCTGAAATTCCTTCGGTGGACGTTCCTTCTGCCATGTCTACTACCCATAGACAGGTTGCGCGTGCAGCTCGTGAAAAGGGTTAACGGATACTTCAAGGTAGAACAACGCACAACTCTTAGTAACAACCCCTCCCCCTTTTTTATATCATAACATACGCATTTTTTTATTTACATAGCCAGATTTAGGCGACGGCATGACAAGTGAAATGCCGACAATTAAAGAGCCTGAAGTGGCCAATCTTTCTCTAGAATCTAGGACCGTTCCAACTGCCGTTCTTTCTCCCTGTGGATCCTTGATATTGGCGGGTGACGCAAGTGTTACGACAGCCCTTGTCGAGTCAGGGGATGAAGCCGTGGGTGCTGAATCCATTCTCCCAATGGAAACCGAGAAGGCCGTCACAACCGATGACGCTTCGGGCACGATTTCAATTTCTGACCTGTTAGGTACTCCTTGGGTTATTATCTTTGAGTCTTTAATCCTGCTAAGCATTTCTGATGATATTTCCTTTGTCCTGAGCATAGGCGCTGTAGACCCTGAAGCTGTACTGGTTGAAGAATTGCCGCCAGTCATTATTCTAACTGCCACGGTTCCACCCCTTTCTTCGGCGCCTTTCCGAATTCTGGATGGTGATGATTTCTCATTTCTTTGCTTCGGTATACATACCATTTTCCTGTACTGACCATTTATTGTTGCAATCCTGCAGGAGTGCTCTTTGATCGCTTACACCAGGTGTTAAGCCCGCATTTTGCCTTCCATTCGGCATTCGTTTCTCCTTCCGGCACTGGTTAGTATACTCCTTGCTTAGTGTTTCTCTTCTTTTTTTTATTCTGTCACTAAGCTTTCCCCATATTGACCACAGTACCACGGCTCGAGGGAGGAAGTGAAGGGATAGCCGAGTCTCCTGTGCTCCCTGTCGTGCCGCCTTTAGTAGATAGTACGGTAGATCTCGTCCATCAGCCATCCTCTTTATATATATATTTTTTGTTAAATCGAAATCTGACCCTCCTTCATGCATGATTCATTTTGCAGCGATTACACCCGCTTCGGATCCTTTCGAGTCCCGCATTCTTATGCCTATGGGGCCTTTTGCCAAACGTCAATCTTCTAGGGCCGCGATGACGAGCAAGCGGATGTTAAGTGAATTTATCAAGGATCTTGATACTGAGGCTCTCACCTCTGCTGTGGATTTTGCTGACGAAGTTAACCCTATGTTGACAACGCTTGCAAATTTCCACAACGAAGATTTCGTTCGCTTTTGGGTTGATCATTGTAAGAAGATCGAGACTTGTTTGCATGAGGTTGAGCTCAAGCGTCTCGCTCCTGAAATATTGACCTTGAAGGCTCAGCGGGTCACGTGGATCAAGCAGAGTGCCAATTTCATTCAACATTTTGAACAAAAGTTGGCCCTGAAGCGAAAGGAACAGGAGATGGCTTCTGGCGAATCCATCAAATTGCGTACCCAGCTTGAAGCGACCACCGCACAGCTGCAAGTTATCCTCGAAAACCTTCGACAATGTATTTCTGGTGGGCTGGCCCTGAGGCAGAAGTTGGATTTTACCGAGCAGGGCGTGCAAGATTGCGAAGTTGCCAAGCAAGAAATCGCTAAGAGGCTTTCATCATGCTTGCAACAACAGGCTCAAATTAAAACGGAATTGGCCGCGGTAGAAACACGCGAGGAGGAGCTGCAGGGAGCGCGTGAGCGGGTTGCCAACTTGTCAAAAGCCCCGCATTCTTAACAATTGTAATTGTATTCCCCTTTTGTATTGATTGTATCTTTTAAACATTTTGATTCATGAATAAGAATATACACTTTTCTTTTGCATCCGCTTATCTGTGTCTTGATGTGGCGCTGATTAGTTTATTTACTCGTTTCGGAGTTTGTAGTTTATTCACTCGTTTCGGAGTTTCTAGTTGATGACTCATTTCAGAGTTTGTAGTTTATTCACTCATTCTGGAGTTTCTAGATTATGAACTCATTTCGAAGTTTGTAGTTTATTCACTCATTCTGGAGTCTCTAGTTTATAAATTCATTTCGGAGTTTGTTTGGTTTACCTCCCTTGGGTTTTGTAGACAAACTTGTCCCAGCGTCATAGATAACCTCTGCTCTTTGCGACAGAGCTCCGTTAGGTTTTGTGGTACTAGATTTTTTAGTCCATGATACCGTCGCGCTGGCTAATGCATTCCCCGATATGCAGTCTTTATGCTACTGTTCGAGTATCCCCGCGACTGTCATGTCTCTGATCCCTTAGGAGGCTGGACATGACGTTTTCAAGTAATCTTCTTAGGGATTTGACCGTCGGAAGAGCAAGTGTTAGTAATTTTGTCATGCTGCTTTTTACTTGAGGTTACGCTCAGTTTGGGAGCCCCGATGAGTCATAACCACTCCGCACTGGTGTGGGATGATCTCCGATAGCCTTTCAGGTTTTATTTGAGTTACCGTCAAGACCCTGAAGTTAGGAATTTTTCCTTCGCTTCCTTTTGTTTTGGCTATTTTGGAGCCTTTGTTGACATTGCGTCTGCTGTAACGAGAAGAATGTCGGGGTAGTCTTTAGGTTGTTCTGTGAACCGTTAAGACTTGGAGCTAGGAATTTTTCCATGGCTCCGTTTTGTTTCGACCCTGGGGTCTTTTGTTGACATCGCGTCTGCATCCTGCTGGAGTGAGAGGGAACGCCGTTGTTGACATTGTGTCTGTTGTAACAAGATGAATATTGAGGCAGTCTTTTGGTTGTTTTGTGAATCGTCAAGACTTGGAGCTAGGAATTTTGCCATGGCTCCGTTTTGTTTCGATCCTGGGGTCTTTTGTTGACGCCGCATCTGCATCCTGCTGGAATGAGAAGGTACGCCGGGGTTGTCTCTAGGTTATATATGAACCGTCAAGATCTGGCTCTCCCTTTGACGGAGCCTGGTGGGAAAACATGGTTCCCTTTTTCATTTGTGCCCAAGAATTGTATACAGGGGTCGGTGTAGATTCACCTGCAGGGCAGAGGAAATTTTATTTTATTTTATTTTTTATTTCCGCGATACTCTATCTTTTCAGCTTTTCATATCGCAAAAGTCGCGATTGCCCAATCATTTCGGCTATTTATCGCAGTGCCCAATCATTTCGGCTATTTTTATATTTTTACTCGCTGCTTTTTATTGCGAGTTGCCCAAACATTTCGGCTATTTTTATATGCATATATTTTTTGCTCTCTAATTTTTATTTCGAGTTGCCCCATCATTTCGGCTATTTTTATATGCATTTTTTTGCTCGCTGATTTTTATTGCGAGTATGGAACTTAAGATCCGATACCAATCTTGGAACCAACATCGTTGCGGCTGGAATATTGCCAGGAGCGAATCATCATTTGCCTTTATCGACCTGAACAAAGATGGCTTAGTAAACAAGGTTAGGATTCTGTCGACTAAGACTTTCAGATTTTTTGAGCCATAAGGGTCTCATAAAGTTATTTCTTCCCATGAGTCGTGAGGATCTCATAGGCGTATTTTCTCCTTAGGAGTCGCGGGGATTCCTAAGTGTGTGTTCTCTTATAAGTCGTAAGGATCTCATAAGAGGATTTTCTTCTTATAAATTAAGAGGACTTACAAGTGTCGTTCACCACATGAGGACATTTCTTATCATTGGTGGAACTTGGTGGGGAAAATCGTTTATTTGTGCTCGTGGATTGTATACAAGGGTCAATATTGGACCGCCTGTAATACAACTTGGGGAATACGACAGCTTAAGAACATGCTTGGATACCAGTAACTTAAGACTTTCAAATTCTATGAGTCGTGAGGGTCTCATAGGGGGAGTTCTCTTTACGAGTCAGAGGATCTCGTAAGTGAAAATTTTATGAGATTGCGCCCTTTCGGGTTTTCACAAGCTCGTCGGTAGCCCTGCTATTTTTACTCACGGCGCCCTTTCGGATTTTCATCCGTGCTCATTTTGCTTGTGGACATACCATTTTTTTTATTTTTTGTTTGTTTTTTTACGAGATCGCGTCCTTCCGGTTTTCACAAACTCGCCGGTAGATCTGCCGTTTTCCCACGGCGTCCTTTCGGGTTTTCATCCATACCTATTTTGCTTGTGGATATACCATTTTTTACCCACCGGTTTGCCAACGGGACTTGGGTTGCAATATAGATCTCAAAAGAAGATATCGTCGTATTTAAGGTGATGCGTCATGTTTGAAGCGGAGCACTAGTTTAGGGACATTTCGGTCCATTGTTGGTTTAGGGACATCTCGGTCCATGGCCAGTTTAAGGACGTAGTGGTCCATTATCACTATTTTGAGGCGAGGCTTTAGTTTAAGGACATTACGGTCCGCTGTCGCCATATTTGAGGTGAAGTTTTTCCGAATACCACTTAGAGTTTTGACTCAGGAAGATAGAGAGCGGACACGGGCGTCGTCATCTATTATTGACCTAAGTCGTGACTCGTCAAGTATGGTATTTCTTGAGGAATCGGCCATTTGTTGGCTGGAAAGATCTTTCGCCATGCATATCCATGAGCAAATAGGCCCCGCCTTGGTAGACCTTGTCTATGATGTACGGGCCTTCATAGTTCGGCTCGAATTTCCCCATTTTTGCACGATTGGGGATCATAGGTCTTTTGACGACCAGCACGAGTTCACCTTGGCGGAATGTTCTCGGCCTAGTCAGTTCGGCTCTTTTGAAAAGCTTTGTTTAGCAGCCGGTCAATTAGGCCTTCTGGCAGCTCCGGAGATTTTGGCACCGATCCTGCCCCTAGTTCCTCTGCGTTGCTTTCCGACGCCGATAGAGTTTCTTCGTTATTTAACGACGAATGAGAAACCATATGGCAACTTACTACATAATCTTCGGTTTCTTCCAACTAGCTATTTCCCTCATCATCGTCACTATCTCCGTTCTCAAGTATATGGTTGAGAAACTCTTCGAGGGTGACTGGTTCCGCGCTTTTTGGTTGTATTCGTCCAGCGCGTCGATGTACTTTTGCATGTCCGTGCGCTTGTTGTCAGGCTGCACGGGCTTCTTGGTCTTCTTCTGTCCCTTCGAAGACTTTGAAGGATTGACCTGGGTGTTTTGCCTATCGTTAGCAGTTTTCGATGTGGGACGCGGTTTCAACATCCCTTCAATGATCTCGTGCTCCAGTGGGCTTTTCCACCTGATCGGCGGACATACTTGAAGATCCTTCAGCATTCTTTTGGTTTTAGCTGAAAGGACCACTTCCCACGGAGCTTCTTCCACAAACGAACATGATGCCCTCGGTGTATCCACCTTTTTAGGAGCATGCCTCTGTGGTGGGTCCGCCCTTCAGTTCTCGGAAAGCGCAAATTTTCCCGTTGATACCGGTCCTCGATCCAATTTTTGAAGACGTAGTAATCTTCAATTAGGTGGCTCACTATTCTATGATAGGAGCAGTAGTTGGGGTTGTTAACGTCACCGGGCTGCGGTGGACGTTTTGGGTCCAGCAGAGTGATGAGTTTGTTGCGCATTGCCAGTTCGAACAGTCTCCTCTTTTTATCACGGGGAAACGAGTAAGCATATCCTATCTTCTCTTCCAGGGATTGGCGCGGGCGCGCGTTGTTTTGGCGAGCAACTGGTTTCGAGTCACATGGTTGTTGTTAAATGTTAGCAACGAAGGCCGCTTTCCCTTTACCCTTTGCATTCCGATGGTCCATTTTTTAAGAGGAAGGTCCATGGCCCATCTGGTCCATTTGGGCCAACTTTTCGATCAGAGCCTGGAAGGTGGTCGGCTTAAAGAACATCATAAACTGGGACACGGTCGCCTAAGGATCCAAAGTTCGTATGAACATGCCCACGGCAGGAGCTTCTTCGATGCGTTGTTCGCATTTTGACCATAGGTTCCGCCACCGGATCGCGTATTGAATCCAGGTCTCTCCTGGCTTCACCCTGGCGTTGATTAACGCTGTGATCGGTGCCACACCCCGCTTCTCAGTGTACGGGCAGAGGACGCGCCGCTATGTATTTACTCTGAAGTAAATACGCTAAGTGTATCTAAGCAATATAAATAAAAATGCACAAGAGACAAAGGATAAAATTGAACAGCAACTATATTTATTAACATTCTTTTGTACAATGCATGGAAAAGTAAATACATTGTTTCCCCCAATCAGAGCAAAGCTCTGTTTTTAAATTCAAAATTTGAAAATTGAAGCAACGCTTCAAATTTAGCGCTAGGCGCGCTGCGCGCCACGTGTCAGACACAGACGCGCTAGCGCCAGGTGCGCTGCGCCCTAGGCAGCGCACCCCCAATCAGAGCAAAGCTCTGTTTTAAAATTTAAAAACTCAAAAGTTGAAGCAACGCTTCAGATCCAGCGCTCTGCACTGCGCGCCACGTGTCAAACACGGGTGCGCTAGCGCAGTTGCGCCGCGCTGCGTGCCACGTGTCAAACATGGGTGCGCTAACGCGGTTGCGCTGTGCTCTGCGCGCCACGTGTCAAACACGGGTGCGCTAGCGCGGGTGCACTGCGCTCTGCGCTGCGTGCCACGTGTCGAACGTAGGTGCGCCAGCGCTGGAATTAAAAATTCCCCACCATTAGATCAAAAGATCTAATAATAATAAATTATTAATTAATCAGAATTAAAATTCTATTATGGAAAGATCTTTTCAATCTTATTAAAACAAGAAAATTATCTTCTGCAATGCAGAAGCCCTAGGAAGATCCATGGAAAATATTCCCAAATCAATCAGAGAAAGATCTCTTAAAACTGATTTAACAAATCAATTGGCCATATATAAAGGCCCCTACACTTCAAGTCTCAGAGATATACAGAAATATAGAGAAAACCCTCTGCAAACTTTGAGAAAAACTCAAACAGAGCAAGCTCTCAGAAAAAAGAAGATCATTTCTTCATCTTCAAGGTAAAGAACTGGTTCTTGAACAACAGAGATGAAACCATCTCGTAAAAAGAAGAACCATCTTCTAAAGAGATCATAGATCTACAAAAGACCAAGGTCTTTGATTAAAAGAAAAAGATCAAAAGATCTAATCATAAAAAAATAAAAGAAGTATTTACTTCATTCACAGATCCTTGATCTACAAAGGCAGAGCCCTTTTATAAAACAAGAACTTTTGTTCTTGAATCTTGAGGCAAAGCCTCCTTTAAGAAGAACATAAATTTGTTCTTTAATTTTAAATTTGATCAAATATGCTTTGCGCTATTAGAAAGTGCCTTGCGTTATTAGAAAGTGCTTTGCACTCATGAATTGCGCTTTTGCGCTTCTTGGACCGGCGCTCAACGCCAAAACATGTCACGTGTCAACCAAAGACACAATCTGCGCATTACGCTTCTGAAACAGCGCACTGCGCTCATGGACTGGCGCTCAGCGCCAAGCACGCCACGTGTCACTCACTGGCGCGCCAACAAATTAGCGCAACGCGCTCATAAATTAAAAGTGCAATGCGCTAATAAACTAGCGCTAAGCGCAACACGTGTCCCCTTTGTGTGCGCTACCCGACAGAAGCGCAATGCGCTCTTTAACTGGCGCAAAGCGCCTAACGCGCCACCTGACGAATTGTCAGAACATACTTTGTTCTGATGAAGACAAAAGATGACAGAACTCAATGCTTAGCATTATTAAAAGGGCCGAGCCCAAATAAAGGCTTAACATCCAGAACAACGAAAAATCTTAAACATTTTTGGACTTAGCCCAACTCTGGCCATAAGTCCTCAACTTATATGGAACTGAGCACATCTGCTCACAAATATTCAACTGATCTCAGTCCCAAACTAGGCTACAGATCTTTCAACCAACTCACATCGGTTCGAAGGTACATCTCGTTACTCCTCTGATATTTGTCGTTGTAATCCTCAACGTCTTCAGAGAGGTGACGGGTCCATATGACCACACATTTCTACGGACTGTGGGGTCCTTAAACTCATGGACTACGATGTCCTTAAACTTTATAGACTACGATGTCTTTAAACCGGACTGTGGGGTCCTTAAGCCCATGGATTACGATGTCCTTAACCTGGACCGAAATGTCCTTAAACTATCGATGGACCGAGACGTCCTTAAACTAACATTGGACCACCATGTCCTTAAACTGGTAATCGACCGCAATGTCCCTAAACTAAACAATAGAGTTCAAATGCTCTTTTGTTGGATCTAAATGATCCTGTTAAGTTGATCTTAGTCTAAAATTAGACTAACGTATCCTTAACAAACGTTTAAGTTGGTCTTAGTCTCAAATGAGGCTAACGTATCCTTAAACCCAAACCAAAACCTAAATCTAAGAAAATACGGATTTGGACTAATCCATGCCCTACGGGCGACAACATAAATTAGTCTCCGTATACAATCCACGGGCAAGCAAAAACAAAACAAACACCCACGACACGAAGTGACCATCTGGAGAAGGAGAAAGTTGTTACCGCGATGCGGTAGCGTAATTAACTGCAGGGGCTTGCGCCTGCAGGGAAGAGCGTCCCCACAATCAAAAACCCCTCGACGAGGGGAAATCTGACGAAGTCTGCTACATCGGCCGCATCCGTTTAAACCTTCGATACATAGTGCCATAAATCAACTTGGCATCTTCGGAGAGGTGGACGAATAGCACCAATTAGCATCTGCCCCGAATTTCTGGCAAGACGAACCTGCGCGGTCGCGTCTCTGTGTTCGGCGGTAAACAGATTCTGGCACGCCCGGTGGGACCTTTTCCTCTTTCCACTCCACACTTCGTGCGTCGTGTTCGCGAACGAATCGCGGTTTGATATGATTGCCCTTAGGTTCGAGGTATTAAGATTTGGTTTCTTGCTTGGCGCAGAAAACGAAACATCAATGGCATCCACTTGTGCGAAGTGTTCCAGCTGCAATTGCAACTCACGCTCCACCTCATTTAGAAGCATAGCTTACGGGCCCCAAGTGGCCTCCCTGTTCACAATGTCGGTGGACCAGGTGACTCAGGCCACCACTGGATTGTTGTTTGGGACTATGCTCCCACCGATGAGCTTCAGCACCTCTGTACCAACACCAGAAGCTCCCAAGAAGTCGGTCTTTGATCGGCTTACTACTACCGCGTCCCCTCTCAACAGGTCGTCCAGCTCCTCGGTCTTCGCGAGATTGGGCCGAAGTTCATGTGAGCTCGTGATGAAGCCTGCAATCCCAGAGAAGGTTGTTCCAAAAAGGATAGCCATCCCTGCTCCTGAAATCGTCAAGGCGGCTTCTCCCGCCAAAGGGTCATTCTTTACAAGACTGACTGTTCCGGCTCCCACTACGGTTCCCGTCCCTTCTCAGAAGTATGTTTTTGACCAGTTGGATACCGCTTCTCAACGGACATCATTTTTCAAGAAGCTGACGCCAGCAACAGCCCCTCACCTGAACAGGGGGCAAGAAAAAGCCATCCCCATCACCAAACCAACTCCATCGGCTCGACACGCTCGACGTCGCCACTAGCGCCGAGTAAGGAAGACTGGGGGCAACTCCCCCTTTTGGCTAACTCCACCAGCCCCAACGGTGGAAGTCAATGCTGATGTCCCAACTGGGAACAGCTTTGAATTGCTGAACAAGGTGCACAGGAACTCTCCTACCGCCGTATTGAAAAGATCTCCTACACCCATGGAGAATGTTACAGAGGCAAAGCCGGAACAGCCCCCTCAGCGGCTGTCCTCCAAAGTTTACAAAGTCTGGCAACGGGTCCAGGAGTCAATGATCGATCAAGACTATCTTCGCCGACAGAAGAAGCTGAAGGTTTAGCAAGAAGAAAACCGTCCTAGCAAGCCACAAAGGACGACAATCACCTGGGTGCCCGCTGCAACGGCCCCCTCAACGTCAACTGCTCAAAAGAAAAGAAGGACAGAGAAAGCCCCTATGACTACAGCAGATTGCAAAGACGCTGAGTCCAAACGCCCCAAGTCTGGGGGCATAACGGTGCATACTGTTTACATGGCTTCCGGAAAAGAGGAAAGCCGCACTTCGACGGGCCACCGACCGCTCACCCGATCTATCACAAGAGCTCAGGAACAACAGCAGCAGAAGCTTCAGGAGATGTGACAGCAATGGCCGCTCTCACCGGGCCAAAAGAAAGCCCGGAGGCATCATCAGAACAGCGTCACGAATAAGAAACTGATGCTGACTTCCTACGCAGGGTCCTCGAGAAGAAGAACAGAGAAGCAGCAGAACAAGCTGCCAACATAAAACAAATGGCGCTTCTCTTCCAAGACATGGTGGGAATGATGTTACAGCCAGATCCTCCAGCTGAAGACCCTCCGGTCATTATTGAAGACGATAGAAGGGAGACATCCAATCCTCCCCCGGCTCATTCAGCAGCCAAGGAGGAAACCATTTCTAAAGCCGCACTGGATGACTATATAGCTCAGCAAATACGAGCTCACCAGGCGAATGAAGCGGCCGGCCAAGTCGTCAAAACTGGGCGACCGTATCCAAGATGGTATGATCAAATAAAATACCCGTCGGGATATACGATCCCTAAATTCCATGTGTACAAGGGGACATGCAATCCTTACCAGCAAGTCGTCCAGTGCAGAGCTCTTTGCGGCAACACCGGGGGCGATGATAAGCTTTTGCTCCGTCAATTCGTCGGCAACTTGTCGGAGACGGCCTTCGAATGGTACTCCGAACTTCCAAACGACTCCGTCAAGACTTTTGCGGAAATGGAGCTGTTATTCACCCAGCGATTTGCGAGTGCTAGTGAACGCACCCCGATAATGGCATTGATCAATTCCAGGGTAAAGCCAGGTGAGACGTGGGTCCAATACGCCATACGATAGCGGAATCTGTGGTCGAAATGCGAAGCGGATCGAAGAAGCACCGGCGGTAGGCATGTTTGTGGGCACTCTAGACCCTCATGCAACTATCTCCCAGTTCATGATGTTCTTCAAGCCGACTACTTTCCAAGCCTTGATTGACAAACTGGCCCAAATGGACCAGATGGGTCATAGACCGTCTCCTCCAAAGCCGGACTCTCGAAACGAGAGGGGAAAGGGGAAAGCGATCGTCGTGGCCAATGCTCAACGGCAGCCTGGTGGCTCGAGACCAGTTGATCGCCAAAATAACGGAACTCGATCTTTCGAAGATAAAATGAGTCGCCCTTACTCATTCCCTCGAGACAAGACAAAGTGGTTATTCGAGCTTGCACTCCGCAACAGGCTCATTACACTCCCAGAGCCAAGACGCCCAGCGCAACCAGGCGACATTAGCAATCCTAACTATTGCCCTTATCACCGAATGTTGGGCCATCCGATCGAGAATTGTTACATCTTCAAAAGCTGGATAGAAGATCAATACCAGCAGGGAAAATTCGTATTATCTGAGAACTGGAAGGTGAACCCGCCTCGGCCACACACTCCCAAGAAAACAGATACACCGGGGGCATCATGCTCTTTTGTAGAGGAAGCTCCATGGGAGGTCGCTCTTTCAGCCAAGACAAAAAGAATGCTGAAGGATCTCCACACATGTTCGGCAATTAGATGGAAGAATCCACTGGAGCCTGAGATCATCGAGGGGATGCTGAAGCCGCGCCTAACTCCAAAGATCGGTGGTGATAGCCAAAGCACGCACGTCCAGCCGTCGAAATCTTTGAAAAAGAAGAAGAAATCCAAGAAGCCCGTGAAGCCTGACAACAAGCACACGGACCTGCAAAAGCAGATTGACGCGTTGAAAGAGTATAACCAGAAGGCGCGGACTCCAATCATGCTCCAGGAGTTCCTTAGCTACGTCCTTGAGGACGGAAATGGTGGAGAAGACTCATCTGATGAATCTGAAGATTATGTGGCAAGTTGTTATGTGATCTCACACTCGTCGATAGACGGTGAGGAAGCTCCTCATACAGAGAAACTGGGGGGAAATCCTGAGCCAGAACTTCTGGGGCCGTCAGATGAGATGATCGATACATTCCTAAACGAAGCTCTTCTAAAAAGTAAAGCTGATCGGGAGCATGAGATGGCCCTATTTGAAAAGGCCAAACACCGGCGACTGGACGAAAGAGTTGAAACATCCCCCGCCAGATCAAAGCACATCCGCTGCGAATAAAAACAGGTTCAAGACGAGGAAAAGGTTCGCCAAAGCCATATCAATGGGAATGAATCTGCCATCCTCCGAAGCTAACGCCCCTGGTGAAGCAGAAACACAACCTAACTATTGCTCATATCATCGAAAGATCGCGCACCCCACCGAAGAGTGCAATGCTTTTAAAAGATGGTGGCAAGGATACGTTGCTCACCGGAAACATTTTAAGCGAATGAAACGCAAAACTCGTCGGGAACAAAGAAATACGACCGAGGAGCATAAAAGAACCACCAGCAACTGTCGCATGGTCAACGCCGGGGGATCGCAAGTTCTCACCTTCGGGAGCGACTCTGACGAAGAAATGGCTCTCGGTCCTCACTTTAAAGAGTCCACCTTGGGAAAAGTGGAGGAACCAAAGACCTGAGAAAACATTCAGTTATGCAATCGTACCCTACCCGAAAAGAATCATGGGCCCTCGAACAGTGGGTCAAATAGAAAAGATAAGGGCAAAGAAAAGATCCCGGGGGATATCATCCTTGATGACCAAGCCGTCAAAGAGCTGACAGCCAAGGACCCACCAAAGAAAAACAAGGTGGACTACAACGTTTTAGCACACTTGAGGAAGATACCCTCGCAGCTCAGCATTCTCGACGCCCTTCTGCTATCCAAAGAGGCGAGGGATTCTTTAATCAAGGTACTGCAGGAACCCAAGCAATTCCAAGCTTTCCTCACCGAAGAAAAGATGAAGGATGAGCTGGAAGAAGTGCACACAGCCGATATCACCTTCGGCGATAAAGATCTCCTCCTTGGGACATGCGAGCATAACCGTCCCCTATATGTCTCCGGATACTGTCATGACATCAAGATAGGTAAAATCCTGGTCGACAATGGGTCCTCCGTCAACCTCCTTAACGTGAGGGTGTTAAAGGAAATCTGCATGAGTGTTCAACACCTCGCTCGGGATAAGATCACCATCTCCGAGTTCGACTCTCAGTCATCACGGACGCTTGGGACTGTGATACTAACATTGCGCTTCGGGCTGCTCGTCACTGATATCAAGTTCCACGTCATTGACGCCAAGACATGCTACAACGCTTTGCTCGGCCGGCCCTGGTTACACGAGTACAACATCATTCCCTCTACACAACATCAGTGTATGAAATATTTCAAGGATGGCCTCGAGTATACTGTGACAGAAGAGCTAAACCCATTCTCCGTGAACGAAGTCCGCAAGTACGAAGATGCAAAATACTTCTTACCAGACTTTGAGGACACAGAAAGATGTTACAAACCGGAGGACAAAGCTATCCCTACCATTCCGGTCTTCAGGAGTGATACCGAGAAGGAAGAAGAGATAGTTTACTTAGGTCCGCCCCAGTACAATAAGCCGGGACCGTCCACTCCTATGTTAATCATCGGTAGCGACTCGGAAGATGAGGTCAACGCCATATTCTCTACTCGGCCATCAATACAAACCATCGCTGGCGAAGATTAAAGTTTGCAAGTTGCCGTGGTTCCGCCAAAGAATCATAAAGAACTAGACGCACTTGATACTTACAGTGTGGAAGAGCTGCAGACGTTCTATGTCCCTCCCAGGCGAGAAGGTGAAAAGGTAATCCTATTCTACCGATCCAGGGAAACCAAAGTGGAAAAAGAAATCTGGCACGGCGCGGATTCTACACTCGACAGGCTCCAGCCCATCTGTTTGCCCAGATATTATACGAACAGATTAAAAAGGCTGTTAAAGTGCCAAGGCGT
Source organism: Agapanthus africanus (assembly GCA_030015575.1). NCBI lineage: Eukaryota > Viridiplantae > Streptophyta > Magnoliopsida > Asparagales > Amaryllidaceae > Agapanthus > Agapanthus africanus. The sequence continues at coordinate 20,812,734 of JASDDO010000031.1, read as the reverse complement.
ACCTTTCAAACAGACTGCTCGACAAGCACGGTTCTATAACAGGATCTGGAACGTTCCCGGAACTCAACGAAAGTTGCCCAACGGGAAAATGGAAACGACCGGGCTTGGGTATATTCAATCCAAGAAACGGGAGCTACTCCGCGACTGCTATGTCATACATGACTTTGATGAAGAAGGAGATGCTCTATGGGAAGATGCTAACCCTGAACCAGCACGAACTCCCGCCGTGAAAACGCCCAGTCCGTCGTTCGAAGAACAAATGGACAAGCTTATAAGGGAAGCAGGTCAAAAGGTTTGAGACGACCATAATCGCGAAATGGCCATCTACGAGAAAACCAGGACGCAACGCCTCCTTCAGCAGGCTGTGAAAAACGAAAATGCTCCTCCTTGTCAACCAGTTATACAAAAGGCCCGACACAGAGGCAGAAACAAGCCAAAGAACGGGAAAGGAATTCGACAGCGGCATAGCGGGACCAAGAAGCCATGCGATCAAGAACCGAGCAACCAAGATTCATCTCTTATAAAGAAGATGGGTCGAGCATACTCTTTTGCCCAAGACAAGACAAAGAAAATACTTGATCTTGCCATAAAATATCAACTGATTACACTCCCGGAGTCCAAGCACCCCGAGCAAGCAGGCGAAGTCTCTCATCCGGACTATTGCTCCTATCACAGGGCAATAGGACATCCTCTTGAAGACTGCTTCACCTTCAAGAACTGGGTCGAAGATTAATATCAGTAAAGCAGGTTCGCTTTATCCAACAGCTGGAGGGTAACTCCGCCGCAGAAGCATGAGCCTAAATCTACGAGGGTAGAACCATATCCACATCGGTCTTGGAAGAGAGCTCGTACCTGTCATGTGATAATGTTATCAAAAGAAGAACCTGAAGATATGGGCAAACTCCCCTGGTGCTTCGAAAACGATGATGACGAAATAATCTCAGAATTTCCACGGCGCCAAAAGAGCTGGAAGATGGGATACATACTACCGCAGATAACCTCAAGAAAATTGATTTGGGGACGGCGAGTGATCCGCGACCGACATTCGTCAGCGAGCTGCTGTCTGAAGAAGGGGTGGCTACGCTAAAAGATGTGCTCATTCAGCATAAAGATTGCTTCGCATGGAACTATTCCGAGATGCCAGGACTAGATCCAGAGATTGCTGTACACAAATTGGCGATATCTCCGGACGTCAAGCCGATCAAATAAGCGCCGAGAAGAATGCGGCTCGAGCTTGAGATGAGCATCAACGCCGAGGTCAAGAAGCTAATCGACTCCGGCTTCATCCAAGAGGTTCAATATCCTGACTGGATCGCTAACATTGTCCCAGTGATGAAGAAAAATGGGACGGTTCACATCTGCGTAGACTTTCGGGATCTCAATAAAGCTCGCCCGAAGGACAACTTCCCAGTACCGGTCACCAAGCTGATGATAGACAATACGTCCACTCACGAAGTCTTCTCCTTCATGGACGGATCGTCAGGATACAATCAGATAAAGATGCATCCCGAGGACTAGAAACATACCGCTTTCCGGACCCCTTTAGGCATATTCTGCTACAAGATGATGCCCTTCGGTTTAAAGAATGCCGGTGCCACCTATCAGAGGGCCATGACGAAGATCTTCAATGACCTCATACATGAAGTCGTCGAATGCTATATCGACGACCTCGGAGTTAAAAGCAAATCATACGAGGAACATTTAGAGCATCTGAAGACCGTATTTCAACGCCTTCGGAAATACAATTTGAAGATAAACCCCCTCAAATGCGCGTTCGGAGTCTCCTCGGGCAAATTCCTGGGATTCATCGTCCGACACCGAGGCATCGAAATAGACCCGTCAAAGATCAAGGCGATTATGGAAATGCCTCCGCCAAGGGCTCTCAAGCAATTACGGTCTCTCCAAGGGAAGCTCGCGTATATCCGGCGATTTATAGCCAATCTCTCAGGCAAGTGCCGTCCTTACAGTCACCTGATGAAGAAGGGAACCCCGTTCATCTGGGATCACAAATGCCAAGGCGCACTGGACGAAATCAAGCAATACTTGCAGAATCCGCCAGTGCTAGCCGCTCCTGTTAAAGGAAAACCTCTCGTCCTATACACAACGGCCCTCGAAGGTTCTTTAGGTGCGCTATGGGCATAAGAGAACGACCCAGGGAAAGAAAGATCTCTTTACTATCTGAGTTGAGTTCTACTGGGGGCAGAAAGCAATTACTCCCCCATCGAAAAACACTGCCTGGTGTTGATCTTCGTGATAACGAAGCTCAAACACTATGCGTTGTCACATGAGGTCCATCTTATATCGAAGGTGGATCCTCTCAAATATTTAATGTCAAAGGATATATTAACGGGACGACTCGCTAAATGGGTCCTGCTCTTGATGGAGTTCTCGATAACTTATCGACCTCTTAAGGCGGTGAAAGGCCAGGCCATCGCCGACTTCCTTGCTGAGCATCCAATACCTGCCGATTCGCCCTTAAACTGCGAATTGCCAGACGAACATGCGTTTGATACAATCGACAGGGAGAGAAGAGAGAATGATACCCAATGGGAACTCTACTTCGATGGAGCATCCTCTATGAAGAAGCGCAAACAAAGCACCCCCATAATCAAATCAGGGGTAGGCCTCATCTTCGTGACTCCACAGGGAGGAATAATGCGATTTGCCTTTTCCTTAACAAAGCCGAGGACGAACAACGAAGCCGAGTATGAAGCTTTGATAGCGGGTCTCGAGATCGCCATCGACATGGGAATTGAAAACCTCCTCATATACGGAGACTCCCAGCTGGTTGGCGACTACCAAACGTGCAAGCCAGAGTTAGTGAAGAACGGCGAGAGGGTGCAGCAACTGCTGACCCAAATTCTATCCTGCACCTTGGAAAGCATACTGCGTGCGGAAAATAGCAAAGCAGATGCATTAGCCAAGCTCACTAAAGAACTGGCTGACGAAAACCTCGATGACGTGAGGATCATTGTGCAAAGCCATCGGGTTCTTGCACCGGCAGAAATATCTCCGGAGTTGTCCGAAGAAAAGGGAGCAACCGAGCGAATGACTCTGCAAATAAAAGACCAGGAAAAGGTTGCGGATTGGAGAGAAGTCTTTATAGATTATTTCAAATCCCATCGAACACCTGAGGATGCGTCCTCAAGACATCAGCTGATGAAACGAGCTCTGTCTTTTGCTTTCGTCAATGATACCCTGTATAAGAGATTATTTGACTCTCTGTGTCTAAGATGCCTGAGACCCGAAGAGGCAAGAAGAGTCGTCCAAAAAACTCATGACGGACTCTGTGGTTCTCACCAGGCCAGTCCTAAGATGAAGCTGAAGATCAAACGGATGGGTTATTATTGGCCCACGATGATCCAAGACTGCCTCGAATACGCGAAGCTGCCACTCGTGCCAGATTCACGGAGACTTCATCCATCAACATCCAAATCCACTACATCTAACAGTGGCAAGCTGGCCGTTCGAAATGTGGGGAACTGACATAATCGGCCCCATCGAACCAGTATCGTCTAGAGGACTTCGATTCATCTTGGTGACAACTGATTACTTCTCCAAATGGGCAGAAGTAGTACCACTGAGGGAAGTGAAGACGGAGAATATCCTCCATTTCTTCAAGACACACGTCATTTATCGGTTTGGAACTCCACGACGGATCATCTCCGATAACGGGCCAGCCTACAGAAGCCACAAGATCAGCCGCTTCGCACAACAGCATAACATAGACTGGAGATACTCCTCAGTTTATAATTCCCGAGCTAACGGTTTAGCTGAGGCTTTTAACAAGACCTTGACGAAGATCGTGAAAAGACGGTGTCTCGAAATAAGAAGGACTGGCATGAGAGACTGCATGAAGCTCTCTAGGCGTATCGAACTACGTTCAAAACAGTCACGAACACAATGCCGTACGCACTGGTATTCGGTACGGAGGCGGTACTCTCCCTCGAGATAGAGCTACCCTCTCTACGAGTAGCAGTTCATTACGAGCTAACAGACGAAGAGAATGCTCACCTTCAGCTTGAGGAGCTCGATGCCCTTGATGAAACACGGCTCATAGCGCAACAAAATCTGTAGGCTTATAAAGTGAAGATGACGCGCTCATACGAAAGATTGACTAGGTCAAGGACATTCCGCCAAAGCGAACTCGTGCTAGTGGTTAAAAGACCTATGATCCCTAATCGCGCCAAGCGGGGGAAATTCGAGCCGAACTATGAAGTCCCATATATCATAGACAAAGTCTACCAGAGTGGAGCCTATTTACTCATGGATATGCATGGCGAAAGGCCCTTCAGACCAATAAATGGTCACTTCCTAAAAAAGTACTACGCCTGACGAGTCACAGCCTAGGTCAATGATAGATGACGACGACTATGTCCGCTCGCTATCTTCCTAAGCCCAAACTCTATAAGTAGTAGCTAAACAACGGACCGAAACGTCCTTAAACTAATAACGGACCGAAACGTCCTTAAACTAACAACGGACTGGAACGTTCTTAAACTAGTTATTGACCGAGACGTCGACAAACTACGGTGGGTTTCAGCATCCCAAAACTGATAAAAAACAAAATAAAAAAAGGGAATAAAAAATTTTAAAAAACGGTATGTCCATAAGCAAAATGGGCACGGATAAAACCCGAAAGGACTCCGTGAGCAAAAACAGCAGGGCTACCGGCGAGTTTTGTGAAAACCCGAAAGGGCGCAACCTCGTTAGAATAAAAAAAAGAAGAAAAGAAAAAGAGAAAACGGTATGTCCACAAGCAAAATGGGTACAGATGAAAACCCGAAAGGGCTCCGTGAGTAAAAACAGCAGGGCTACCGGCGAGTTTTGTGAAAACCCAAAAGGGCACGATCTCGTTAAAAGACACTTGCATAGTCCTCTCGATCTTGTGAGAAGAAACCACCAGCGTGAGATCCTTACGACTCACAAGGGAGCAACACACTTAGGGATCCCCACTATTCCTAAGGAGAAATTACACTTGCGAGATCCTCACGACTCGTAAGGAGAACCTTCTTATGGGACCCTCACGGCTCATAAGATTTGAAAGTCTTAACCTACAGGGATCTGAACCTGTTCTTAAGCAGCCATCACAACTTCCGATACTGCTCTACAAGCGGCTCAACGCTGACCCTTGTATACAATCCACGGGTGCGAATAAACATTTCCCTAACAAAGTCCTATCCGTGACTAGGGATATGTCTACATGGTGAAAAACCCTTGTGAGTCCTCTCGACTTATAAGGAGAAAACACTCTTATAAAATCCTTACGACTTATAAGAGAAAATACACTTAGGCGTCCTCATGATTCCTAAGGAGAAAACGCACCTACGAGATCCTCACGACTCGTAGGGAGAAAAACCTTTATGAGACCTTTATGGCTTATGAAGTCAAAATCCTTAGTCGACAGGATCCTAACCCTATTCACTAAGCCACTTTTGTTTGACATCGACAGAGGCAAATGATGATTCGCTCCTGGCAATATTCCAGTTGTAGCGGTGCTGATACCAAAATCGATGTCTAATTCCAAGCTTGTAGCAAGAAGCTAGCGAGCCATACATGCATACGAAATAGCCGAAATGATGGGGCAACATGCAACAAAACCAGCAAGTAAGAAAATGTATGCATGCAAAATAGCCGAAATGATTGGGCAACTCGCAACAAAATGCATCGAGTAAAAATAAAATAAATAGCCGAAATGATTGGGCACCGCGAAAAATAGCCGAAATGATTGGGCAATCGCGACCTTCGCGATATAAAAGCTGAAATGATAGAGCATCGTAGAAATAAAAAAACATATAAAATTTATGCCCTACAGGCGATATCACATCAATCCCTGTACACAATCCAGGGACGCAATCAAAGAAGGAATCACGCCTTCCCTCCCTAGGCTCCATCAGAAGAAGAAGCCATATCTCAACGGCTCACAGACAACCTGGAGACCACTCCGATATTCATCTCATTACAACGGAAATACGTCATCCATATAACCCCGCTCGGAAATACGTCATCCACATGACCCCGCTCGGAAATACGTCATCCATATGACCCCGTTCGGAAATACGCCATCCACATGACCCCACTCGGAAATACGTCATCTACACGACCCCGTTCGGAAATACGTCATCCATATGACCCCGCTCGGAAATACGTCATCCACATGACCCCGCTCGGAAATACGTCATCAAGATGGCCCCGTTCGGAAATACGTCATCCATATGACCCCGTTCGGAAATACGTCATCCACATGACCCCACTCGGAAATACGTCATCCAAATGGCCCCGTCACGGAAATACGTCATCCACATGACCCCGTTCGGAAATACGTCATCAACATGACCCCATTCGGAAATACGTCATCCATATGACCCCGCTCGGAAATATGTCATCCACATGACCCCGCTCGGAAATACGTCATCCATTTGACCCCACTCGGAAATACGTCATCCACATGACCCCGTTCGGAAATACGTCATCCACATGTCCATCCCACTAAACACTTACGGGTCCTCTCGACTCGTAAGGAAGAAAAACTCTCTTATAAGATCCTTACGACTTATAAGGGAAAACGCACTTAGGAATCCTCACGATTCCTAAGGAGAAAACACACCTACGAGATCCTCACGACTCATAGGGAGAATTTTTATGAGACCCTCACGGCTCATAAAATTGAAAAGTCTTAGGTGACAGATCCTAACTATGTTCCCTAAAGCCATCACTACCCCTCGAAGAAGCCAAGACAAGATGCTCACTCTATCATCTGCCGACTATGTTTGCTAAGGTGACATGCTGATAACAAAAGAAAGAAGAAAGCAGAGAGACGACACAAGACATTGCAAAAAAAATATGTATCTTTTATTCATGAATTCAATTAGGAACAAAAATACATCATGCGAAAGAATAAAAGAACGAATACACTTTATTCAAAATTACAAAGAGTACAAAAAATTATTGAGAAGGAAGCGCTTTCAATAATCCAATCAGCCGCTCGCTCACTTCCTTCAACCCCTCTTTTTGATCAGCTGCCGCGGCCAACTCTGCTTCAACTTGGGCTCGCTGCTGTAAGTAAGACGAAAGTTTTTCCTCGGCGGCCTGCTGAGTTGCTTCACGATTTTTTACATCCCACTCGGTGGCGTCGAGTTTCTGCCTCAACGTTAACCCATCAGAAATGCATCGCAGAAGGCCTTCGAAGATAACTTTCAACTCGGCAGCATTCGCATCAACCTGAGCATGCAGTCGAATAGATTCGCTTGATGTTTCTTTACATTCCTTTTGCTTTAAAGCCACTTCTTGTTCAAGATGGCGGAAGTAAGAAGTGCTCTGCTCGATCCACGCGGCCCGTTAAGTGCTCGCAGCCAGAATCTCAGGTGCAGGACGCCTAAGCTCAAGCTCATGCAGGCAAGCCTCGATTTCCCTGCAGCAATTGACCCAGGGCTCAACGACGCCCTCACCATGAAAGTTCACGAGCGTCGCCAGCATGGGGTTAATCTCTGCGGCAAAATCCGCAGCAGATGTGGGAGCCTCCACGTCGAGCTCCTCAATATAGTCGCTCAGCATGCGCAGACTATTCGTGTGTAAGTCTACGGTAGCGCCCCGGCCGTCTGTCCGAGGCCAAAACGCAGAAACGAAAACTTTTTCAAAACTAGAAACTGGCACTATCGTATGCTTTCATCCGGATCGAACCATTAACCTATAACTAGCTAACCAGAGAAGGGATAGAAAGGCTATACCGATCGATCCGTGTCCTTCGGTGTTTAGCCATCGTCTCTAGCTCCTCGCGGCATCTCCGGTCTCCGGTCTTCTTGTCAGAAGGGCACCACATAAAGAAGTCTTTTTACGGGCTCCCTCCTCTGAACCGAGGCAACTCGGATACGAAGTTTGCTAGCCGACGTGTCCAAGATTGCTGTAGAATATACATAGAACACTTTGTCTCAAGGTTGATGAAGTTGCCACAATGAGGTGAAGATGGAGGAATGAACTTTGGAGATGAGCTAAGGATTTTTGTTGCAAGAAGAATGAGATTACCCATCACATTCTTCCAAAGATGGGGCTGTCCAAAAATTAGTGCTCGGCCATATGGGATTGAGGAAGAAAATGGGTGAGCAAAAGCAAAAGAAAATGGGTGAGCAAAAGCAAAAGAAAATGGGTGATAACAAGAAAATTAAGTCACACCAATATCCTTTCCAATCCTATCACAATAAATGCAAAGGAAATGATTCAATCTCAATCAAAACACTCAAGAGAGTGCAGGAAAATTCTGGAGCCCCATGACCACAAAAAAAAACCTGCATTCTGTAAACCCACTTTTGCAAAGAACCCCCTCCAAAGAAAATTCAGCCAAAGAACAATAGAAAAGGAATTTGGCCAAATCAAGAAAGAAAACCGGCAACTTCAAAAAGAGATCCCGTAATAAAATTACAGGGTAACTCCGCAACTGTATATACATACCCGCATTTGTATTCCAACCGAATACAAATGCAATGAGACAAAATCTACATGATATAATACTAGGATTCGGCTTAAACCAAAGCCCGCTAGAATTATCCGTACGAACCATGACACGTGCACAAGTGCACGCGTATGTTCGAACCCTGCCATAAATCCATACAGTCTCAACAACGTTTAGCCCGAAACTTGAGAAACTGTCTGTGGGGGACTCTAAAGACTCGTCAATACTTTGGCTATGGATTTAACCACTAGCACGTCAGTGATACTAGCTGTACGTAACGGGCTACCAGGTATTGACCAAAAGGGAGATCGATGAGCGAACTCATCCTGACACCCTACTGAGCCTGTCAGTGACAATATCCGTACAGTCCGGTCCGTTCGTCTATGAGCATCGCATGTCGGGCCTAGGGGGTTGGTAAAAGTCAGACCCCCAAAAGCAGTACAAGTCGTGTCGGAGTAATCTCCTGCCTTGGTCAAGGACTTCGTGTAATAGCTCTCCTAGACACAGCGCGATCTCACCCCCAATTCCGGGAGAGACGAAACCCCTGCCGATCTGCTCACTGCCTCCATATGGCTCGGGACTGTACCCAACTAAAACCTGTTTGCACGACTCCTTTGAGCCGTGGTAGGGTAGTAATCAAAGCACAGTGGGAACTCACATGAGACAAATGACGATCTCAGGTCGATGAACTAACCTGTACACATGTCACCAAGGAACTGCTATCTGACGTCAGGTATAATACCAACTAGCATGTTCCCGGCAAGTCCTGTCCGGTGTACTCATAACCCAATGAGCACCTGTATACATATTAGGTGAACCAACTGACACCAATGGCTTGTGAGACCGGCCACCGCCCCTCGTCGGGGTCTCGACTGTATACACTAGTCTACTAATGGAGTATCGATGCCCAGTCTCGAAACTCTCACGACTAGAGACCTTTTAAGGATGTGCTCATAGACCCCAGCTCCCACGTATATGATCGCCATCATACTGCTGGTAGTCAAGCAAGAATCCTAAGGGCTCTATCAATGTGTAATAGTGATCTGTAAGGTCACCTAAAGCTGTACACGATGATAAAGATAAACCAGATAGCATACTATCATCTTGAGTAAGACTGTCCTACCGGTATAGGTCATCCCTCAATCATTGCAATCACGTGTCTGCGATCCAATAGTTGACTTTGAGGGCACTATATCCAACAATCTCCCACTTGCACTCAAGGCTAATTATTGCGATGCCGCATACTCACAGCCCATGTGATACCGAACACCCAACTCCTCTACTAATCGGTCTCACAAAGCCCATTTGCGAAACTATTGCGTTCGAGGAATAGCCTCAGTGAGTGGATCCGTCCTAATGTTTCTTTCTATGTCTCTCTTTATCTCAAGTTCGCGGAGAAAGCCATCTCTCGAAATGAGCAATACCTGTCTTAGAATATGTCTGGATATCTGATGGGACCTAGTTCATAAATGAACTCCAAATCCAAACTTCTTAGACTGTATCGTCAACTGAACTTAATCAGTATCCTACGCCATGCCTCCCTCAGTATCCACTTGGACCACCTGTCCAAAATATTGCCCCTCGTCAGAGGGAAAACTACAACTCTGACAGTCGCTCTGTCATCCGGGTCACCTTGGAAGCCTGGAATGATAACTGTCTCCTAAAAGAGGCTGTTGTTATCATATCCCAAGAACATCCACTTATGTTCTAAAACTGCTTCCGAACATTTCTCCAGGATAGGATTAATATCAACTTATTGCATTTAGTGCAAAAAACAACGTCTGGTGTGGTACTTGATATCTCATGATTGACTCAATTGTCTAAACAAGTGATCTGCCAATCATGCACATCCCTCTCCCATTTAGTCTGTAAGACACCTTTAGAGAGGATGACTCCATCACCTGCAGGTATACTACCGTGCCAGGAGTCGTCCATTCTAAAACACCTGTAGAATGTTGTCTAAGTACCCAGATTGGGAAACTACCCAAATCTAGATCTAGTAACAAGAATGTCTGATATTATATCCATATCCTATGTGGAGAAACCACTGTGTGACAACCAAAATATAACCGATCGTAGTATAGGATTATCACTTCCTACTCTGTGTATGTCGTCCAAATACCAGGACATCACACCCTATTACCTTCTTAACAGATCCATCCCTTATTCTGATGAAGTCAAACCTATGACTATCACATAAAAAATAGATGATCTATCTCCGTTATATCTGCTTTGGTCCATAAATAGACATAAGCTACTTGTCCACTATGCTTCCGCTGCTCCCACTGACTACGACAATCCTCTGGCAGAGTCATATACACGTACACTTCTAAAGCTAGTTTAGAACGACGCTATACTCATCCTCCTGCCGGGTCTCACAGTCTGGAACAACAGCAATGGCAAGTCTGGGTAAACAAGAACCTCCCTGTCACTGTCCTTGAGGCTACCGGAGTATCTCTCGGGTGCCTGAGGTTACCCACCATATCTGCGGAGTGGCCAATGGAATGTCAATCCAGATTGAATCTTTAGGTCATATTAAATTTTCTGTAATCGTTTGCGGTTCTGGAATCACTTCCAGTTCTACCATACTCCCACTACTGTTTTCTGAAAAAATCCATTTCTATTAAAACTGTGGCGAGTCAAGAACAATATCACTATTGATCTTCCAGATGGTAGAAAATCAACCCTCGTCATAGCCCGGGTCAACCCACAAACAGCCATTATAGAAACGTGCCTTGAGTTATCCAGAGTCTGGTTTTAAGCATAAGCCGGACAACTCCCCGTACCTTAACATTGTTAAGATATGAACTATTCTATATCCAATATAGAAACAGAGGCACTGATTTAATTGGAACCAGATTCAAATCATGCAGCTGTCTCCAGTGCATATTAACTAAATGGAGAGAGGACGATTAGCATTACTCAACTTAGGAGTATATCCAATTATGAGTAACCTGAAAGAGAAGCAAGTTCTCATAATCATTACTATCAACTGAATGCCATACACAAGTATCTATATCTTCGATCACCTTGAAGAATCCTGATACTTACAACACCTGGTTCTCTACTTTATTCTTATACATATACCTTCTCAAAACTTAGACCTTGCATTTCTACGAAACACATGTCTAAGAACTAGAGAAGTCACAAGTAAACAGAATATAGTACGAGTACCAACCCCTCTGTCCAAATGGACACAGGACAACATACAATATACTTTGTATAAGTCCGCTGAGTTGAATAACTCGCACACTGTACGTCGTAGGTTGAAAACTGTACTTATGGTTAAGAAGAATTACACCGTTGTTTAATACTCCTTACCTAACCATCCACTGATATAGGTAAATGTCATGGACATAATTTCAAAAAGTTATATCTCACTTTATAGAAATAAACGTACAGATATATTAATTTGAAATTGGTGCATAACAACGGATATTCAAAACCAAATATTTGTCGTCCGGCAAACAACCCAGGCGATTTCCTCAAATATCACCAATTACAACGAATCCCGATATAATGAGGATGATCACCCAATTCCCAATAACTTACTCCCACTGATCATCTGTAAAACCATACAGATGTGAGAATCAAACCTGGTAAATACATACCCTGGAGCAAGGGCTAATTGGGAAATCAGTTTTCTTTTAACAATACACAGTGAAACTGAAACATGTAAATGTTTCGAAGGGGTATCTGGGTATTCCTAGTAATGCATCTTCCATTATCAGATTCACAACTGTAACCGTATATTTCTTTTTCATCTCTCCAAATCCCTTTATATGTCTTTAGTCATTACCTTCTGTACACCCTCTTAGGCTAAATGGTTTTCTTCTTTCCCTGCCGTTCGGCACCAGCCTATGGTTTGGAAGAAGACTATCCAATAAGCATAATAGGTGTACTGTCCTAATCCTAGGAGCACTCGCAACCCGAGAGAAGGTAAAGATAAAAGACAACTGAACAAACCTTATTCCTATTTCTCCTGAACCAGAATCCATCCCCGAACTAGAACAAGTCCCTTCGAGTTCGTATATAACCATACGATGGAGTATCCAAATAACTGTGGATCTTTGTAGTGATACGGAGTGTCCTGGAGAAATACAAAGGTGAAGTAGGAGTGGCGATGAAATACTTGGTTTGGTCGTGAATAGTAGTCACAGTTTACTTTGCCCCCTTTCTAATCCCTTTATTTGTCTTAACTTATTACCTTCTGTACACCATCGTTAGGCTAATTGGTTTTCTTCATTCCCTACCGTTCGGCACCTGCCTATGGTTTGGAAGAAGACTATCCAATTAGCGTAACAGGTGTACCGTCCTAATCCAAGGAGCACTCGCAAACTGAGAGAAGGTAAAAGGAAAAGACAACTGAATAGTCTTATTCATTTTCTCCAGAACCGGAAACCATCCTCGAATCTTGAACAAGTTCCTTCGAGTTCATATATAACCATACGATGGTTTTATCCAATGGAAGTGGATGTTCGTAGTAATACGGGGTGTTCTGGAGAAAAGGGTAAAAGTAGGAGTGGCAATAAGGTATGCAACTCAGACAATCCAAAAGCCAGTGTTTTTAACAAGGTTCGGTTAACTTGGTCACTGAGTCATAGTCTGGGGTCGGGCCATGGTCGCTGCCAAAGAGAGAGAGAAAAGAAACACTCTGCGTGCACTCTAACCTAGATCAGAATGGTTATCACTTTATCTAATCAGGAAACCTCTCACTGTAACCTCAAATTCTCCTCCAAACCTGAAAGAAGAATTAGTCGGGATCACCCGAGGAGTAAACCAACTCATCAGTGGGAATCGGGATCCAACTATCATCGCATGATAATGTGATGGAATCCACTCACGTTATCACACTCCAGAAGGTATGCACATGCCTGGCAAGTTTCAGTTTCTTTAGAAACTCCCGATGTGATTTTTACCCCATGCTCTTATGACCTTGATTTTGGCCAACAAATCATAAGTCACATGTCAAGTTCTACCCGTCATTATCCAGGTTAATTTGAACCCACCCGTACCTACCCTTGACTTTGGCCAACAAAGTAGTACGACTGTCCCAAACCAACGCATCTATCTATACAACAGAAAGGTATAGCTACCATACACTATTCCTTGACTTTGGCCAACAAATATAGCATGAATACTAAGTGCTACCCGTCTGAAATGACGGAGGGCTACGAATGGTTTTTGGCGAAAAATCTTTAACGTAATGAATTTGATATCGTTGAAAGAACCGGATAGCTTTTTATAAATATAGTGGCGAAAACCTTTGCTAAAGAGGTCACTCCCGGTGAAGGGATCTCGGCTCTTTCCCCGTAGAATGAGGTGCAGGATATTCCAACTGAATACCACGATACAAAGCAAAAAGTAATCGACAATAGTGAAGTTATTACCCTGACGCAAACTTTTGTCCAAGGGGTCACTCCCGGTGAAGGGATCTCGGCCCTTGCCTCGTCGACTGATGTGCTGGATATTCATAACCGAATACCACTGTGCAAAACAAAAGAGAACGTCCTTGTAATAACAGATTTTTGAAAAATGTTCCAACAACATCAGAATAGGTTTGTTTAGCTTGCATTGATCCGAATCAATGCAGTCCCATCAATTAATCACACCACAAAAGAACGAAAATATGATGTACGTATATGCCATCCGCATTCGCCACTGGGTCCCGTCATCACCCGTTAGGTTACTTAACTAACGACAGAGCGGGGACTGGACTAGCGCGGATGTAAAACATATTCAACATCTACTAGTATATATATCAATATATAATAATCGCTCAAGGCGTGATAAAATACAACATCACAGAAATGTAATAAGCATTACAGAATAATACAGATAATCTGGGAGCCCCGGGTTTCATAGAGCCGCAACTGAAACCCGACGTTCCCCTGGTCGTGTGGATAGCATGTGCAATGAAATCCTAGACCCCTACGAATGCGGCAAGTTACTCGCCAAAACCTGAAGCGAGGCAGCCCCCTTCAACAAAGTGAATGGACCACCCAGCACTTCACGGAATCCGGTAGCTTGGGCACCCCTCCTTGGGTCAACCTATACCCCCTACGAGTGCGGCGAATAGCCCGCCAATTCTATAGTGAATCCCCCTCCGTCTCAAAGCCATGAGATGCGGGCTCATTGCCCTCTAGAACCCGGCTATCTGTGCACCCCTCCGTGGGGTAATCCTTGTACAGAAAAGAAAAAATATACAACGGGGACATCGACCTCAGCCCGGTCGTGCCCCAAAAGAATAATATACAAACAGGCAGTGACGGCAGTCCACATGTCGGACGCTCGCCCCGCAATATCAAATGTACAAATATAACCAAACTGTACTACCATTGCATCCAAGCTATCCACCACGACAAATCCGCAACAGCACAGCACAACACAGAACATCAACATGAATGTCACGTTCGCAAATCCGTCTAAAAGAACTATAGCAATTAGACAAGATTTACCGATCAAATGACATTCACGGTCACAGATATAATGTAAGTATTGTAAACTAACATATTTAAATTTTCGATCGACAAAAATTCCCGAAGTGGGCCCCAAGCACAAATCCAGCACTCAAAATAATCTGGGCCAAAACTATATAATCCAGAAACCCCAATTCCAAGTTAAAGACCACAGTAGAAAAATTGGTGCACTGAAGCTATAGTACCGCGGCGGAACCGCGGCCAAAACGTGGGTAATGCCGCGGTTCCGCGGCGCTATGGTGGAATCACACTTCCAAATTTCTACAGTGGTCTTAGAAAAGCCTGCCTGATTTTCTGACGTACCCAAAATAATTTTTAGACCACAAAAAAAATTCGACAGAAACTTGACTTTTGAAATTGCGGTTTCAGAAATTTTGTTCGATCGATATTTTAAACAAGCTAGTAAAGGTTAATGGCGTGGCTCTAATACTATGTAAGTCTACGGTAGTGCCCCGGCCGTCTGTCCGAGGCCAAAATGCGGAAACGAAAACTTTTTCAAAACTAGAAACTGGCGCTATCGTATGCTTTCATCCGGATCGAACCATTAACCTATAACTAGCTAACCAGAGAAGGGATAGAAAGGCACCACATCAAGAAGTCTTTTTACGGGCTCCCGCCTCTGAACCGAGGCAACTCGGACACGAAGTTTGCTAGCCGACGTGTCCAAGATTGCTGTAGAATATACGTAGAACACTTTGTCTCAAGGTTGATGAAGTTGCCACAATGAGGTGAAGATGGAGGAATGATTGGATATGAGCTAAGGATTTTTGTTGCAAGAAGAATGAGATTACCCATCACATTTTTCCAAAGATGGGGCTGTCCAAAAATTAGTGCTCGGCCATATGGGATTGAGGAAGAAAAGGGATGAGCAAAAGCAAAAGAAAATGGGTGATAACAAGAAAATTAAGTCACACCAATATCCTTTCCAATCCTGTCACAATAAATGCTAAGGAAATGATTCAATCTCAATCAAAACACTCAAGAGAGTGCAAGAAAATTCTGGAGATTCTGGAGCCCCAGGACCACAAAAAAAACCTGCATTTTGTAAACCCACTTTTGCAAAGAACCCCCTCTAAGGAAAATTCAGCCAAAGAACAATAGAAAAGGAATTTTGCTAAATCAAGAAAGCAAACTGGCAACTTCAAAAAGTGATCCCGTAATAAAATTACAGGGTAACTCCGCAACTGTATATACATACCCGTATTTGTATTCCAACCGAATACAAATGCAATGAGACAAAATCTACACGGTATAATACTAGGATCCGGCTTAAACCAAAGCCCGCTAGAATTATCCGTCCGAACCATGACACATGCACAAGTGCACGCGTATGTTCGAACCCTGCCATAAATCCATACGGTCTCAACAACGTTTCGCCCGAAACTTGAGAAACTGTCTGTGGGGGACTCTAAAGACTCGCCAATACTTTGGCTGTAGATTTAACCACTAGCACGTCAGTGGTACTAGCTGTACATAACGGGCTACCAGGTATTGACCAAAAGGGAGGTCGATGAGCAAACTCATCCTGACACCCTACTGAGCATGTCAGTGACAATATCCATACAGTCCGGTCCATTCGTCTATAAGCATCGCATGTCGGGCCTAGGGGGTTGGTGAAAGTCAGACCCCCAAAAGCGGTACAAGTCATGTCGGAGTGTAGCCCAGAACACCCTGAGATACTACTGGAATACCTACCAGTAAATCTCTTGCCTTGGCCAAGGACTTCGTGTAATGGCTCTCCTAGACACAGCGCGATCCACCCCCAATACCGGGAGAGACGAAACCCCTGCCGATCCGCTCTCTGCCTCCATGTGGCTCGGGACTGTACCCAACTAAAACCTGTTTGTTCGACTCCTTTGAGCCATGGTAGGGTAGTAATCAAAGCACAGTAGGAACTCACACGAGACAAATGATGATCTCAGGTCGATGAACTAACCTGTACACATGTCACCAGGGAACTGCTATCTGACGTCAGGTATAATACCAACTAGCATGTTCCCAGCGAGTCCTGTCCGGTGTACTCATAACCCAATGAGCACCTGTATACATCTTAGGTGATCCAACTGACACCAATGGCTTATGAGATCGGCCACCGCCCCTCGTCGGGGTCTCGACTGTATACACTAGTCTACTAATGGAGTATCGATGCCCAGTCTCAAAACTCCCACGACTAGGGACCTTTTAAGGATGTGCTCATAGACCCCAGCTCCCACATATATGATCGCCATCATACTGCTGGTAGTCAAGCAAGAATCCTAAGGGCTCTATCAATATGTAATAGTAATCTGTAAGGTCACCTAAAGCTGTACACGATGATAAAGATAAACCAGATAGCATACTATCATCTTGAGTAAGACTGTCCTACCGGTATAGGTCCTCCCTCAATCATTGCAATCACGTGCCTGCGATCCAATAGTTGACTTTGAGGGCACTATATCCAACATCGCGACACCTTTCGAGGACGGACGTCTGGAAAAGGGCCCTGCTGGCATTATAATGCGAGACTCGAAAGAGGCTGGAGTCGATGTGATTGCTGTAAAATAAATCATAGTTAGATCACGGCTTGAGAAATAAAGAATATACACAAAATAGAGTCTACTATACTAGCTGCAGCAGGGGGCAGAGCTGGGAGTGCTGGTAGCGCAACGACAGCCTCGTCCCCTCCTTCAATTTGTAAGGCTACAAGCAACATAAAGAAGAGTTAGCAGTAATGAGATTGCCCGTTGAAGAAAGGACGTCGTTTAGGAAAGATACTCACTGACACCAGCAGGCGGACTAATCTCTAACAGGAAGGAGAAGTGTGGGTACAACACCTGATACAGGTGGTCGAAAAGGACTCCTGCAAGGACACAGTAATGCAACGTCAGTACATAAGTTATACAACTTAAAAAAATTAAGACTGATGGGTCACGAATCCGCACCTTCCAACATCTGAGATGGTATGAGAGAGGGTAGAGGAGGTGTCACCGTCGAGGCGGTAGCTGATGGCATTGCCTCGGGTAGCGCCACATCAGCACTAGCCACGCCTGCATTAGAAAAAAGATAAACCCTGTGAGGAAAGATTGAAAAGATTGCAGAATAAAAAGAAAAGCAATGATCCAAAATATACCTAGTGAGTCGCCAGTCGGAACCGCGACAAGGGCGTCACTTGACACAGCAACTGCTCCATCCTCTTCCATCGGGAGGTTCTCACCTCCTGTCACCTCATCCCCTGACTCTACCAGAGCAGTTGTAACGCTCGCGACGCCAGGAGATGGCAAAGGGTCGCAGGTAGAAAGAGCAATGATTGGGGCGGTGCCCGACTCTTGAGAAGGAGCGGCCACCTCGGGCTCAGCAATTGTAGCCGTCTCATCCATCAACACCTCGGGATCGGCTGCTGTAGCTACCTCCTCCATAGCTATCTCAGGCTCGGCAATCGTGACTGTCTTATCAGTCACCACCTCGAGCCCAGCAATTGCAGCCATCTCGCTTACCACCGACTCGGGTTCGGCAGTCGCGGCTACCTTCTCCATCGCTACCTCAGGCTCAGCAGTCACCGCCACCTCTTCAGGAAGACTCGGCTCTGCAAGATAGAATATATGAGAATTGATACTTAAAACTTTGACAACAGAACCTCACGATACATTACCTTGAGTTGATTTACCGTTTGTTTCCCGAGCCGCATGTGCCGCCCGTCTGTAAGCAGTAGACAAGGCGACCGGAGATTCCTCTGAGGGAGCAGGGGCAGGGGTAGCGGTACTCAAACCCGCACCCGCGGCTAAGGCAGCACTACGCTCCCTCGCTGCACGCACTCGGCGTTTCCTTTCTGCCCGGGCCGTCAAAGTGGACCTTCTAGAAGCCTCCTTCAACAGGGCGTCATCGTCCGCACCCGGGGTTACCTCTGGAGCCGTCAAGGCTTCTGTCATTGGTCGTTTGAGTAAGGCCTCTTTCGGCAGTGCCGAAGAGGCCGGGACATCGGTAGCTGGCCCGGGAAGAATTTCCGCTTCATTCTGCGGGATCGGCGCTGTGGTCCCTGCGATGAGATAAAGAAAGGGTCAGATTGTCTAAAAGAAAGGATAATGAAACACAATAAACTGAGACATACCAATGCCCAACAAAGCACGATTCCTCTCCTCCTCTTCGAAGGACCCGAGGGAAGCCGCCAGAATCTCTTCAGTGGTAATGCCTGTTACAAAAGGAGAAATGTCAATCAAAACATGACAGTAAGAATGAAGATATAATGCAATAACAAGACGTGATTAACGTTTACTTGATTGCACGAGGGCGGCTATTTCTGTTTGGTGATTGGCAGAGCGTACAGAAGCTGTAATAGCGGCCTCGAGATCAGTGTCTTTTGGCGCTATGAAGAAACCCTCATTAGTCCCATATTCACTTAAGCCCATGTTATAAGGAGCTTGAGGCTCCAGGCCGAGTACAGCATCTAGGGAGAGGACTGACTTCTTCTTCTGTGCGCGAGCTCCAGTTGCAGCAAGCATGAGCTTACGCTTGGTGGGCACCTTGGGGCAACAAGTCCTGATATCCGAGCCCACACCAGATTCGGGTGAAGCTACATTTACCGTCTCCGCGCGAGCACGGGGCACTGATGGCACATCTACCGTCTCCACCGGAGCATGGGGCAATCCACGCGTAGGGCTTAGCAAACGTGGAGGTTCAACTACAGCAGCCTCTCTTAGCGGAAGGGGGACAGCGATCCGTCGCTTTAAAGGGACGTTGCGATCACCGGCAGGAGGCGCACTCTTGCGATCGAGCAGCAGCCGCCTCTCTTTCCTGATAACAGCACCCATTGCGTGTTGATAACAGGCCGCGTGTACGTTGAGGGCCCTCGGGACGCAACTCGGCTCGCTAATAAAGAAGTGGGAGCCCGTATTCAAGCGCATGAAGTGATGCAACGCACCCCGTATTCTCTCTCTGGTGGCAGCGGGTTCTATCAAGAACGCCTCCAGCGGGACCCCCTGGTTATAGCTCAACTGCTGGGAAAAATGATGGGGATTGTACCTCATAAATAGCGTGCATCATTTAGCCAGAAAACAAGAAAGCCCGACCTGATGGAGTATAAATGGAGAATCTCCCGGGCTTTCAACACGGAGGCCCCGTCCTTAAAAACGTCGCGCAATGCCAACACCGACTTGGAAGTTTCCAGGCCGATCGTTAGGACTTTGTCCATGAAAGACATACCATCTCCGACCGTGCGCGGGCGAAGAAGCAAGCCCCTAGCTTCCCGCTGTGACAGACTCACGATGGACGCGTCAACCAGCCGCATAACTCGCGGGAGCTTGCATTTCTCGTAGAACGAAGGTCTCTTGTGAATGCCAAAGACCCCGAGCACGTGCATCTCCATCCACGAAGTAAAGTAATGCATCGGGAATTGGCGGCATGCACCCCCGGTTCAGTTGTAACCGCCGCTACGCTAAGACCATGGTACAGATGGGCTAACCCAGCAATCTCAATGGCCACTTGTATCCCGGCAACCATTCGATGCGCTGGGTTGAAGACGGACGACCACATATAGCGAGGGTGCATAGGGAGTGTGAACCAACACAACCATAGCCCAAGAAACCCGAGAAAGAAAGCCTCCTCGTCAATGCCCGGAGCGGCGATTTCTGACAGAGGGATGATCGCAGCATCAGGAAGAAAAAAGCCGTTCTGATCGGCTTCAAGTACTGGTCGACGGTCCAAACCAAAGCCAAAGGGGTCGTCGAGCTTGGCAAACTTTTCGCCTCCCTGCGACAAAATCTCCGGGCGAAGAAACCGGGCAATGAAGTCTGTGAAAATGACCCCCCGACCTCCAGATTCCAAGAAGAGGCTCTCGTACACGTTCAGCACCTTTATCAGACTAGGAAACTGGTGCTGAATGGCGTTCTCCGGTGTTAGGCCCATCACCACCGGCTTGGTGGCAAACACGTATTCATCCAGAGGAAGCAGCTCCTCATAGTGCTCCCCCTTAACCGGCAGACCGGAAATCTCAGCAAATTCTTCTAAGGAGATAGAGACTTCTCTGTCCAGTAGAAGGAAGGTATGGGTTAGGATGTTCCACTGATCCAAGAACGCCTTAATCCACCATGTGGGAGGAGCGGAATATTGGAATAACGAAGCATAAACCGCAGGATATAGGCCGAGCTTCAGCAGCTGCGTTTTCTTCGCTGACAAGATGTACCTGGCCCACTACAAGTACCCGGCCGAATGTCGGGGAGTCAACCCGATGTTGTAGGGTTGTCCCCAAGGGCGCGAATCGCCCTAGCATATGCACCGCCCCAAGGTATCCAAAGCTGCCGGCAGCTGCATGGGTATGGCGGCAATCGAAGGTTGAAGAAGACCCTCCGAAGTCCAATTGACAACCTCCACGGCATAATTCACCGGGGGTGCATCTGCATATGGAATCTCCGAGATCGGCTCCGACGGCGTCGCACAAGAGAAGCTTCGACGACCTCTGATAATCTGGTCGTACCATCTACCCCACAAGTGGAGATTTTTGTGTTCCGGGTCACAGTCTTTGATAAGTGCAAGGACCTCCCGGTCCACAGGCGCCTCTGGAAATCCTCCCTCTGAGCGAACGAATGGGAACGTAGCATCGAAAGACATGTCGCCTGCAAGGAGGGACAAAAGTCAACTGTCGGTACCTTAATTTAATCTGACACTCGGTATTTTAAAATTTGTACCACACTGTAATGCAGTGGAAAGGGGACCAAAGGGGGACCCACACAATCCAGATGACAATGCATCAATTAGTAAAACAGCCTCATCATTGGATGAGACTGTTAATTAATGAGGAAATCCTCAAGGAAATTCTCATTGAATGAGAAATCCCTCGGGAAAAGGAGAAAATCTCCTTTTGAGAGCAAAGCTCTATGACAGAGTGACACTTATCAAACTCTGATCATGAAGGAATAAAATTTCTTAAAGAGCCTGGCTCTGTAATGATGATGAAAAAATCCATCAAGGATTAATTAAAATTATTTTTTGTGAATTAAAAATTCTGGGATCTTCAAAATCCATGAAAAACTCTTAAGAGTTCTTCATCAAAGATCAAGAGATCTACATATTATCAAAGAGCAGAGCTCTGTTCATGGGCTAAGAAACCCCAAGAAAAGATCTGTTTAGATCTATGGGTTCATGAGAGCAAGGCACTATTAATGAAACCCTAAAAGGGTTTTTTTAGATCAAAAATCTATGAAGAGCAAGGCTCTGTTAATGGGTAAAAACCCTAATTTATTAAAATTTTAAACTTTACCTAAGTTTTGGTAGAGTTCTGACTCTTGAAAAGTTCTTAAACTGAAGAGCAAGGCTCTGAATAAAAATTCTCAAGAAAGAAGATGATAATGATCTAAGGGATCAAAGGTCCTATTTACAGGCATTGAACCGCCTCTTCAACTTCTGAGTTGATCCAAGGGCTCAGATGTTGCCACCGCTGCACTCACGTGTGCGCCACGTGAGCGCAACGGTGGGGGGGCATTTGTTTCCCCCAATCAAAGCAAAGCTCTGTTTTAAAATTCAAAATTTGAAAATTGAAGCAACGCTTCAAATTCAGTGCTAGGCGCGCTGCGCGCCACGTGTCAGACACAGACGCGCTAGCGCCAGGTGCGCTGCGCCCTAGGCAGCGCACCCCCAATCAGAGCAAAGCTATGTTTTAAAATTTCAAAACTCAAAAGTTGAAGCAACGCTTCAAATCCGGCGTTCTACGCTGCGCGTCACGTGTCAAACATGGGTGCGCCGCGCTCTGCGCTGCATGACACGTGTTGAACGTAGATGCGCTAGCGCAAGGTGCGCCAGCGCTGGAATTAAAAATTCCCCACCGTTAGATCAAAATATCTAATAATAATAAATTATTAATTAATCAGAATTAAAATTCTGTTATGGAAAGATCTTTCTAATCTTATTAAAACAAGAAGATTATCTTCTGCAAAGCAGAAGCCCTAGGATCAAAGATCCAACGGTGGGAAATATTCCCAAATCAATCAGAGAAAGATCTCTTAAAACTGATTTAACAAATCAATTGGCCCTATATAAATGCCCCTAGATTTCAAGTCTCAGAGATATACAGAAATATAGAGAAAACCCTCTGCAAATTTTGAGAAAAATTCAAACAGAAAGAAGAACAAGCTCTTAGAAAAAAGAAGATCATTTCTTCATCTTCAAGGTAAAGAACTAGTTCTTGAACAACAGAGATGAAACCATCTCGTAAAAAGAAGAACCATCTTCTAAAGAGATCATAGATCTACAAAAGACTAAGGCCTTTGATTAAAAGAAAAAGATCAAAAGATCTAATCATAAAAAAATAAAAGAAGTATTTACTTCATTCGCAGATTCTTGATCTACAAAGGCAGAGCCCTTTTATAAAACAAGAACTTTTATTCTTGAATCTTGAGGCAAAGCCTCCTTTAAGAAGAACATAAATTTGTTCTTTGATCTTAAATTTGATCAAATGTGCTTTGCGCTATTAGAATGTGCCTTGCACTCATGAATTGCGCTTTTGCGTTTCTTGGACCGGCGCTCAACGCCAAAACATGCCATGTGTCAACCAAAGACATAATCTGCGCTTTGCGCTTCTGAAACAGCGCACTGAGCTCATGGATTGGCGCTCAGCACCAAGTGCGCCACGTGTCACTCACTGGCGCGCCAACAAATTAGCGCAACGCGCTCATAAATTAAAAGCGCAATGCGCTAATAAACTAGCGCTTAGCGCTAAGCGCGACACGTGTCCCCTTTGTGTGTGCTACCCGACAGAAGCGCAATGCGCTCTTTAACTGGCGCAAAGCGCCTGACGCGCCATGTGACGCATTGTCAGAACATTCTTTGTTCTGATGAAGACAAAAGATGTCAGAACTCAATGCTTAGCATTATTAAAAGGGCCGAGCCCAAATAAAGGCTTAACAGCCAGAACAACGAAAAATGTTAAACATTTTTGGACTTAGCCCAACTCTGGCCATAAGTCCTCAACTTATATGGAACTGAGCACATCTGCTCACAAATATTCAACTGATCTCAGTCCCAAACTGGGCTACAGATCTTTCAACCAACGCACATCGGTTCGAGGGTACATCTCGTTACTCCTCTGATATTTGTCGTTGTAATCCTTCAACGTCTTCAGAGAGGAGACGGGTCCCGATGACCACACATTTCTACGGACTGTGGGGTCCTTAAACTCATGGACTACGATGTCCTTAAACTTTATAGACTACGATGTCTTTAAACCGGACTGTGGGGTCCTTAAGCCCATGGATTACGATGTCCTTAACCTGGACCGAAATGTCCTTAAACTACTGATGGACTGAAACGTCCTTAAACTAACATTGGACCACCATGTCCTTAAACTGGTAATCGACCGCAATGTCCCTAAACTAAACAATAGAGTTCAAATGCTCTTTTGTTGGATCTAAATGATCCTGTTAAGTTGATCTTAGTCTAAAATTAGACTAACGTATTCTTAATAAACGTTTAAGTTGATCTTAGTCTCAAATGAGGCTAACGTATCCTTAAACCCAAACCAAAACCCAAATCTAAGAAAATACGGATTTAGACTAATCCACGCCCTACGGGTGACAACATAAATTAGTCTCCGTATACAATCCACGGGCAACCAAAAACAAAACAAACACCCACGACATGAAGTGACCATCTGGAGAAGGAGAAAGTTATTACCGCGATGCGGTGGCGTAATTAACTGCAGGGGCTTGCGCCTGCAGGGAAGAGCGTCCCCACAATCAAAAACCCCTCGACGAGGGGGAATCTGACGAAGTCTGCTACATCGGCCACATCCGTTTAAACCTTCGATACATGGTGCCATAAATCAACTTGGCATCTTCGGAGAGGTGGACGGATAACACCAATTAGCATCTGCCCTGAATTTCAGGCAAGACGAACCTGCGCGGTCGCATCTCTGTGTTCGGTGGTAAACATACATCTGAATGAAAGCAATGCCTAAACAATGGCATAACAGAAATGGAAATGAAATGTGTAAAAGTATAACTATAGCTCGGGATCTTCAATAAACTGGTCCAAGTCTTCATTGGTAAGCTCGATCTCTGGAAAGTTCGAATCACCTGACGAAATTCAAGGAAGAAGAAAGAGAATGTCGTCAGCGAACAAATCGCTCGGTAAGTCCCAAAAATAGAGGAGTAGAATAGACAGAGAGAGAGAGATAATAGCTTTTAAAGTTGTATTATATTGTATACTGTTGTATTTAGTGTTAACGTTGTTGTTTGTAGCTTGGTACAGAAAAATGACAGTGTATACGAGAGGAGTCTCTATATGTCAAAGACTAGAGGCAAGTGTAGTACAAGGAACTGTTTATGCCACGGTACAACAGCAACGGAAATAGAGGTTAGGTGTCTTAAATCTTACAGTCTCGTGCCACTTCTAACACCTTCCATACCAAACTACCCCTTAAAAACCCCGTAATGTCTTGATTGTATTGTTGTATTGTAGTGTAAATTGTATTGTCTTGTATAGATGGATTGTAAATGTGTTGTTTGTACTGTTTTGTAAATGTAAACGGAAGACTTGTATTGTCTTGTAATATAGATTGTATAATTGGATGACTTGCCGAATCCATGATATCAGAAAATGGATGTAGCTGGAGAATCATGGATGTAACTGGAGAATCATGTAAATGGAAGTATATCCATGGTTCGGTTCAGTCAATATAGATTGAATAGATTGAATATATACATTCATGGATTCATATTGAATTGTAGTATTGTAGATTGTACTTGAATCATATTCAAGTCAGATTATTTATAATGAGACTCAGTCTGAGTCAGAACAATTAGAAACGAAATTAAAGTCCTGAATTAAGTTTTGATGTTATCGGTATCCACTGCACATGAGCGGCAGGATTTGTGTCTTTTTGAAAGACGATTACCGTGTTGATAACACCGTTGTTAAGTTGTCTACTTTAAATAAGCAAGCACCCACTTCTCCGGCTCCCTGTGGCTCAAGAGATTGGTCCCGCTTAAACCTATATTTACTAGGGTCCTTATTGTAATTTATAAAACTTGAGGGGGTTTTATGTAAAAATAATTTCGTATGATTTACAAAATACACATCAAGCATTTAATTATCGTCTTTAGAGTTTTCATAGTTGTGAATTTTATATTTGTGACATTTCTAGTGAATAAACCTATTTTTCATAATATAGAGTATTTAATTATAATATTGAACTTGTATGGGATTTAATGGTAATTTCATGTAAAGTGATTCTTTTGACTTAGAAAAGTTGGAATATTGATATTATAATAAAAATAGATATTTTGATAATACACATATATTTATATGTGTATAAAAATAATTTTAATTTATTATTTTCTAGAAATCTCATTTTCTTAAGATATTTGTATTTTAAATCTCTCCAGACCGAATGCTCCTTGCGGAGGTCTGCATCTCGCACTACTAAGCCCAAGAATGTGTAATAATCCGCACCATCCCAGTCGGGTTCCCCAAAAATGGGTTGTAGCGGCGCTTTGCAAAGATTTGTAAAAATACGTAATCTTGTAGAAAACGGTTTTTATAAATTAAAGGTGGTTTTGTGTAAAACGGTATTTTCCGAATCTATATTTCCCAAAAGGTATTGTGCTATGTTGCATATGAGTTTTGTGAATAGGTAGGTCATTACCTCGTGATCTATCTAAAGGTATAGCATTAAATATGATGTTTAATGTCAAAACTAAACTACATGGTATTTTACTGAAAAAGTACGATAAAAATTGCAATATGAAATATTTTGCAATGAAACTTGTTCATAATGTTTTGTTAATGTTTAATAGTTAATATGTGAGAGTTTAATATGGTTGTGTTAAGGAAAATTGAACTTTATAAAGAAAACCGAATCGGAAGTCCGATTTAACTCCGCTCCCGTCGGGTTTTGGTAAAAGAAGTTTTAATAATAGATTAGAGAAGAGGGAGGTGGGACTTATGGGTTTAGATTCAAGAGAAGATGAAGAGGAATATGTAGGAGGCGTCGGTGCGTTGTTTTGTCGCCGGGAGCTCCTAGGGTCATCGTCGGAATTTCGTCGGCGCTTCGCCCTTCGCTAACTTCACTTGTACACAAAAGTTCTAGGGATTTTCTTGAGAGTTTGGACAGGATTGTGAGTGAGGGGTGTGTGTTTAGGGATGGTATTTATAGGGTAAAACTAGGGTTAGGATAGGTGAAAAGTTGTGAAGAAAAAATGTATTAAATTGTATTAAAAATTGGTTTAATTGGATTTTAAATCTCACTGTTAATGTGCAGAGGAAATAAAGTGTGCAGGCTTTATCAGAAGCCAGAAAGACACAACTTCACAGAAGAAACCGACCCGATCCAAGCTGAATCGGCCGGCGGCGGCGGCCGAGTCGGTCGGTCCGCCGGCCGAGTCCGGCCGAGTCGGCACCCCCTTGCTGCCAAGTCTCCAATGTCTCATGGTCT
Organism: Agapanthus africanus; assembly: GCA_030015575.1. Taxonomy (NCBI): domain Eukaryota; kingdom Viridiplantae; phylum Streptophyta; class Magnoliopsida; order Asparagales; family Amaryllidaceae; genus Agapanthus; species Agapanthus africanus. The sequence goes on along the minus strand of JASDDO010000031.1, from coordinate 20,785,412 downwards.
ACCCTCTGGTCCAGTTTGTTTTATTTGTGAAGTGGGGTTTTTACGAGTTATGCACGTGTAGACTCTTGGACTTCTAAAAATTTAAAAGAAAACAATATTAAAAAATAATGTGGGGGATGGGATTTGAACTCTGATGCTTTGGTTCAGCGATGCAAGGTCTTACCGATAAGATACAAGCACCTTCTTGCTATTAAAAAGCAAAACAAACTTATAACTTGTGCTCAGGCAAAAGTACCCCTTTCTGTATTTTTTGAAAAAATTATACAGAAAGTTTAGGGATGTTACATTCTACCCTCCTTATAAAAATTTCGTCCTCGAAATTTGTAAAAGGAAAGTGTAACAGATTCAAGAAAAGTTTGGTGATAGAATATTGGTAGTGTATGAAAAATATGTGAAAGAACGAAAGAATACGAAGGTTTTGGTAAAATTGTAAAAGAGGTGAGGGAATTTTGGTTTAGGACAAATGAAATTGGAAGATTCAAGGAATTTGAATTGTAAAGAATATTTTTAGTTGCTGGTTCTTGTGTTATATTTCTTAGGTTGTCCACGCAGAACAGAAGTGCATGGTAGGGTTCCATACAGCTCTGACCTGCATGGGTCACCAACAAAACCCGTCACGCCCCGCTTCCCAGTGTACGGGAAGTGGACGCAACCGGCCGCTACGTATTTACTCTGAAGTAAATACGCTAAGCGTATCTAAGCAATATAAATAAAAAATGCACAAGAGACAAAAGAGATAATTGAACAGCAACTTTATTTATTAACATTCTTTTGTACAATGCATGGAAAAGTAAATACATCTGAATGAAAGCAATGCCTAAACAATGGCATAACAGAAATGGAAATGAAATGTGTACAAGTGTAACTACAGCTCGGGATCTTCAATAAACTGGTCCAACTCTTCACTGGTGGGCTCAATCTCTGGAAGGTCCGAATCAGCTAACTACATTCAATGAAGAAGAAAGAGAATGTCGTCGGCGAACTGTTGGGGTCGAAAATTGCTCCCCGGTTGACCAAGTCAAAGTCAAGGTCGACCCCCAGCCAAGTGGGCCTAAGCCCAGATCAAGTGGGCCCATGCTTAAGTCGAGTTTGAACATAAAACGGCCGGCCCCCTCCATACCAAAATAAAAATCATGTAATAAATAATTTTGATGTAATTTTTTATGCATGAATGTAAGCAAAATGGGCATAAAACCAAATTTTTGTAAAGCCCATGGCCTATGTGCAAAAGAAATTAGCACATGAGGTATGGGATGGGCAAAATATCATTTTGTAAAACCCAAGGGGCTATATGTAAATGTGTAAGCCTATATAAGGCAACATGATAATGAATAAAGGATACACCTTTCATTCTTTCAAAAATTAGGGTTTGTGCCTCCACTCTCTCTCTTTTAAGTTCTTTCTCTTCTGTTTTATTTTCCAATTAAATCAAGAGTTTAGCTCTTCCTTTTTTTTTGAAACTAAATAAAGTCGTACCATAAACCCACCTCCCAAGACTCCATCAAAAGAAGAAAATGGGCCTTTTTTTTATCATCCAAGATCTAGATCTTGGAGTTTCAAGAGAACCCATTTTGGTTTCTTCTCAAAAAAGAAAGGAGAAAATCTTTTGGAGTTTAACTCCACAAATAAAATTATTTTGGAGTTTAACTCTATAAAAAAAAACCTTTTTTTTGAGTTTAACTCCGAATAAAATTGTTTTGGGAGCTCAACTCCAAATAAAATTTTTGGAATTTAGCTCTATCACAAAAAAAATTCTTTTTGGAGCTCTTGCTTCCTCTCATGTGAAGGAGAGGAGAGCTCCCACTAAGTGGGAGCTTTCCCTCCTTCTCACGTGAGGGGAAGGCTCCCCATTTAGTGGAGTTTAACTCTACACCACATTAAATCTTTTTAGGAGTTTAATTCCACAATAAAAATCTTTTTGAAGTTGAACTCCATTTAAAACTCTTTTTGGGGAGTTTAACTCCACATTAAATCTTTTTGGAGTTGAACTCCATTTAAAATTCTTTTGGAGTTTAACTCCATAATAAAAATCTTTTTGGAGTTTAACTCCACATTTAAAATTCTTTCGGAGTTCAACTCCACAAATAAAATTCTTCTGGAGTTTAACTCCATAATAAAAATATTTTTGGAGTTGAACTCCATTTAAAACTCTTTTTGGGGAGTTTAACTCCGCAATAAAAATCTTTTCGGAGTTAAACTCCATTTAAAATTCTTTTGGAGTTTAACTCCGCAATAAAAATCTTTTCGGAGTTAAACTCCATTTAAAATTCTTTTGGAGTTTAACTCCACGATAAAAATCATTTTGGAGTTGGACTCCATTTAAAACTCTTTTTGGGGAGTTTAACTCTACATTAAATCTTTTGGAGTTGAACTCCATTTAAAATTCTTTTAGAGTTTAACTCCACAATAAAAGTATTTTTGGAGTTAAACTCCATTTAAAATTCTTTAGGAGCTTTACTCCATTTAAAATTCTTTTTTTTTGAAGTTGAACTACATTTAAAACTCTTTTTGGAGTTTAACTCTACAATAAAAATCATTTTAGAGTTAAACTCCATTTAAAATCTTTTTGGAGTTGAACTCCATATTTAAAATTCTTTTGGAGTTTAACTCCACAAAAAAAATTCTTTTAGAGTTGAACTCCATGCATAAAATTAAAAAATAAAAAAAATATTTTTTTGGAGCCCTTTGGCCCCCACGTGAGGGGGAGGGCTCCCATTAAGTGGGAGCCCTTTTTGCCCCCATCACATGCTAGCACGTGAGGAGGGCTCCCATTTAATGGGAGCCCTATTGGCCCCTCATGTGAGGTGAGGCTCCCATTCCCCCTTTTTTATTTTAATTTTTCTTTTCTTTTCTTTTTTTCTGTCTTCCTTCTTTTCTTTATTTTAATCTTTTTTTATTTAAAAATAAATAATAATTTAAAATTATAAAAAAAACGTTTCTCTAAATATTTATCTACTTATTTATTTTTGTTTTTTTATATAGAAAAATATATATATTCTTTTTTTTAACAAATGGAACAAAAAAAACACCAACGCATCGCATTAAGTTCGCATGTCCAGTTTGACCCGTCAATCGGAGGTTCTCTCGCTCCAAAGCCGAGGGGTAATTAACGGCAGCTTAGTCCGCGGCTGCCGGAGATTCGGATCTCCACAATCAATAAACCCCAGCCTACCCTAGGCAGGGGGAATCTGTACTGCGCCTGACCAGCGCGCGCGTATTCCCATCTCAATGGGGTGACGAAAAACACCCTGCAGATTCTGGCACGCCCAGTGGGGCTTATCTCTCCTTCCATATTTTGGGTTAAGCGTTCATGCGAACTCAATCAATATACATATGGATTACCTATACTGAAATCATGCCTCTTTTTGCAGCTTAACAATTTCCAATTGCGATCAAGGCGCAACAAAATGTCTCCCATGACAAGCTCAGCTCTCAGCACGGCTCTCATCTCCTACACGATGAAGATGGACGCCAGGACGGTCCTCCCGGCTGGTTTCGGACGACAATAGGAGGAGCCGCCGCTACCATTTGGCTCTATTCTGTTCATGCCAGCTAACGCCGTCCCTGCTCTTCAAGCCCCGGTGATGGATAAACCGACCTCAAAAGGCAGGAGGCCAAATATGGTGATCTCGAAGGCACCACTACCCAAACGCAAGTCGGTGTTTGAAAGACTTTCCTTTGCTCCAGCTGGGGGCAAGTCCATCGACACCAACAAAGCAATAAGGCATCTCGAGCAAGCTCCAGCGGTGCCCCTGACAACTGGTCGATCGGGTATCTTCTCTAAGCTCCCTATCAATCGACTCACGAAGGCTTCCTGGATGACGGATGCCCGTCAAGCCCTCAAAATCGAGAAGCTAAGACAGAAAAGGCTCAGGTACAGAGCCAACAAAAGGGCTAGGGCTTCTGCTGATTTGAACATCGTAGGGTTCCAAGAACGAGATTACCCAGTAACGACAGCTGAAACGGCTGTAAACCTCGCTAACATTTTTGAACCGCTGAAATTGGTTCAGAAGAATGCCATGACCGCGAAGGTCAAGAGAGCTGTGATCCGGACAGCGCCGCCTAAGGACCCAGCCGGGCCAACCGTCTTCCGTCGCCTGTCCTTTCCAAAAGATGAAGGGCCGCGACGATGGTCCGAAAAATCAGCCGCCAAAGATAAAGAGATGGCTGGGTATGTGGTCCACACTGTCTACATGGTCGAACATGAAGAAACGAACCCTCCTATGCTTCACAGCCATGGTGATGATATGGTTGACGCTGCCCAGCATCGGCTCGGTCTAAATGATGAAGAGCTCACTCAGGCCGATAAGCCAAAGGAGCCCGGCGTTCCTATGGAATTGAGCTCAGGCAATAAGGATGACCCAGTTGTCATATCCGGAACTACAGAACAAGCATTATTCTGATGGCTTCAGAGGCAGCTTTAGGACAGGGATGAGAAGTTAGCTAAGGTACAATCTAAGGTCGACAAACTGGAAAACGTCGCGGCAAATCTCGCGACCCAAGTCGCCCGATTGCAATTACAGCAGAATCAAATTTTGGTTCATGAGCCAGGGATTGATACCCGGACCCAGCCAACTGATACCCCCTTTAGCCTAAGAGCGGAGCGCCTTCGCGAAAAACGGCCGCGATCAGCCTCCAGTCCCTCCGATACATATACCGAAAGGGAATCGCCTCTGAAAGAAAAACTGGATAAGGTATATTCCTTCAAAAGGGACAAAGTCCACAAGATATTCAAGAACGCCCTAAGAAACGGTCTACAACTGCCAGAATCAAAGAGACCGCAAGAAGCGAATATGACCGACGACCCAAAATATTGCCCCTATCACAGAGTGATAAGTCATGCCATTGAGGACTGCTTCGTCTTTAAAGATTGGGTCGAAAAGCAATACAAGACGGGAGAGATAGAACTGTCTAAAGGCGTGTTAGCAAACAGTCAAGCTACGACCGCCGATTTCATACAAATGGAGACCGAAGCCCTTCGGGAACCTGATTCTCTCAGACATGTGCCATTATCTGAAAAGGGCGAACCAAAGTCTGATCGGCCTCAAGGACCAGCATCAGTAAGGGCACCTGCTCTAATGGAGAGAAAGAGGAATGTGTATTCCTTTAGGAGGGATTAGGTCCGCAATATATTCGAGGACGCCTTGAACAACGGTCTGCAACTGCCTATTCCGAAGAGGCTACATGAAATGAATATGACCGGCAAACCCATATACTGCCCATATCATAGGTTGGTGAATTATACCATTGAAGACGGCTGTATTTTCAAAGATTGGGCAGAGGACCACTACAAGCTTGGAAAAACCTCACAGTCCTCGGATGTATCGGCAAGCCACAGAGCTACGGTCATCAACACAGCTCCGCAAAGATCAAAGTTCGAAGAGCTGGGATAAGCAAGCACATTAGACCTCCACGTCTTTAAACTGGAAATAGATGACATCTAAGTCGTTAAACTGGAAACAACTGACCACCACGTCGTTAAACTGGAAACAGATGACCACCACGTCGTTAAACTGGGAACAGTCGACCACTAAGTCGTTAAACTGGGGATGTAAAAATGTGTAAATAAAAAAAAAATAATATAATAAAACAAGCCGAAATGATGGGGTAACTCGCAATAAAAATCAGCGAGTAAAAATAAAGATGAAAATAAAGCCGAAATGATGGGCAACTCACAATAAAAATCAGCGAGTAAAATAAATAAGAAAATAAAGCCGAAATGATGGGGCAACCGCGAATAAAAAGCCGAAATGACAGGTCAATCACGACCTTCGCGATAAGAAAAGTTGAAATGATAGAGCAATCGCGGTAAAAAAAAACCAATGGCGGATAATGAGTCGCTCCTGATACCACATTCCAGTGCAGCGATGCAGACGCTAACCAAAATCCAATTTCCCAAAATTCTTCCGGTCCTACAGTTGGTCCCCAAGTTGACTACCGTATACAATCCATGCGCTCAAATAATTCTCATCATACCCATGCCCCACAGCAACCACCAGTCACGCGGCCGGTCTCCGCCCTTGGAATTATGCTCCATTAGGAAAGACCCACTCATGTGTCCTCACGATACATGAGGAGGATAAACCTTCGTGGGATCCTTACGACTCACCAAGGAAAAACACACTTGGGAGTCCTCACGATTCTTAAGGAGAAAATACACCTGCAGGATCATTTCGACTCGTAGGGAGAAATGCTTTTATGGGACCCTTACGGCTCATAAAATTGAAAAGCCTTGGGTGATAGGGATCTAAACCTGTCTCCTAAGCCATCGCTCCCCAACAGGCAAAAGGAAATGATGAATTGCTCCTGGCACATGTGCTTCAGTGTTAGCAACGCTGATTCCGACCTCAAGCTTCCAATCCATAGACCCTTAAGTCTTTAAACTGGGAACAGATGACCTCTAAGTCGTTAAACTGGGAACAGATGACCCCTAAGTCGTTAAACTGGAAACGAGGGAGATCCCCTCCCGGCGAATGATGATTCGCTCCTGGTACCATATTCCAGTGCAGCGACGCAGACGCCAACAAAGTCCCAGAATTCTTCCGGCCCTACGGTCGGATCATACATCCTGCAAAACCGTATACAATCCACGGGCATAAAACGATTCCAATCTCTCCCAAGTCCTACCGGCGAGACCACATCCAAAGTCCCACCAGCGATGAAGATCCAAAAAAAAAGTATGTCCACAAGCAAAATGGGTACGGATGAAAACCCGAAAGGGCTCCGTGAGTAAAAAAACAGCAAGACTGCCGGCGAGTTTGTAAAAACCCGAAAGGGCGCAAACTCGTGAAAAAGAGATGAAATGCAATCGCAAAGTCCTCTCGACTTTGTGAGGAGGGAATTCTCGCGTGAGATCCTTACGACTCACAAAGGAAAAACACACTTGAGGGTCCTCACGACTCCTAAGGAGAAAATGCACCTACGGGATCCTTACGACTCGTAGGGAGAAAATGCTTTTATGGGACCCTTCCGGCCCATAAAATTGAAAAGCCTTAGGTGATATGGATCTAAACCTGTCTCCTAAGCCATCGCTTCCCAATAGGGAAAGGCAGATGATGATTCGCTCCCGGTACCATATTCCAGTGTAGCAGTACTGATGCCGACCCAAAAAACCAATTCCCAAATCTTCCCGGGGAAAATGATGAGTTGCTCCTGGCATTATTCCAGTGTAGCAATGCAGATGCCGACCAAAACCGAAATCCCCTAATCCACTCATGGCAAATGATGATTCGCTCCTGGTATCATATTCCAGTGTAGCGATGCTGATGTCAACATAAATCAAACCAACCAATTCCAACGTCGACCGTCCATGCCGTAAAAATGGCAGTGCAGGCTTCCCACAAATCGGGAACCAAATCGCTCCGGGCCAGGGAAAAGTCTACCACGGACACTCCGTCTCGGAGATGCGTCAAGCGTCGACCGTCCATGTCGTAAAAAGGGTAGTGCAGGCTTCCCACAAATCGGTAACCAAATCGCTCCAGGCCAGGGAAAAGTCTGCCACGGACATTCCTTCTCGGAGACGCGTTAAGTGTCAACCGTCCATGTCGTAAAAAGGGCAGTGCAGGCTTCCTACAAATCGGGAACCAAATCGCTCCGGGCCAGGGAAAAGCCTATCATGGACACTCCGTCTCGGAGCCGTGTCAAGCGTCGACCGTCCATGTCGCAAAAAGGGCAGTGCAGGCTTCCCACAAATCAGGAACCAAATCGCTCCAGGACAGAGAAAAGTCTACCACGGACACTCCGTCTCGGAGCCGCGTCAAGCGTCGACCGTCCATGTCGCAAAAAGGGCAGTGCAGGCTTCCCACAAATCGGGAACTAAATCGCTCCGGGCCAGGGAAAAGTCTACCATGGACACTCCGTCTCGGAGACGCGTCAAGCGTTGACCATCCATGTCGTAAAAAGGGTAATGCAGGCTTCCCACAAATCAGGAACCAAATCGCTCCGGGCCAGGGAAAAGTTTACCATGGACACTCCGTCTTGGAGACGCATCAAGCGTCGACCATCCATGTCGCAAAAATGGCAGTGCAGGCTTCCCACAAATCGAGAACCAAATCACTCCGGGCCAGGAAAAAGTCTACCACGGACACTCCGTCTTGGAGACGCGTCAAGCGTCGACCGTCCATGTCGCAAAAAGGGTAGTGCAGGCTTCCCACAAATCGGGAACCAAATCGCTCCAGGTCAGGGAAAATTCTACCACGGACACTCCGTCTCGGAGACGCGTCAAGCGTCGACCGTCCATATCGTAAAAAGGGCAGTGCAGGCTTCCAACAAATCGGGAACCAAATCACTCCAGATCAGGGAAAAGTCTACCACGGACACTTCGTCTCGGAGACGCGTCAAGCGTCGACCGTCCATATCGTAAAAAGGGCAGTGCAGGCTTCCCACAAATCAGGAACCAAATCGCTCTGAGCCAGGGAAAAGTCTACCACGGACACTCCATCTCGGAGATGCGTCAAGCGTCAACCGTCCATGTCGTAAAAAGGGCAGTGCAGGCTTCCCACAAATCGGGAACCAAATCGCTCCGGTCCAGGGAAAAGTCTACCATGGACACTCCGTCTCGGAGACACGTCAAGCGTCGACCGTTGATTGAAGGAGATTTTGTACGTTTTAAAATTAAGAATACCGCAATCAAGACAGTGTCGTTTGGTAGCTAGCCGGTTGAGTACGAGTCGATCCACAGGGAAATTGTGTCCTTTTCTTTAAGTTCTAATGAGTTAAGTCCTATCTTTGGTAGGTTTTGTTTTAAGATCTAAGAATGATAATAAATTGATATAAAGGCTTGCTAGGGTTAGGATTAGGTTAGTTCGAAATAGGTATTCTTCTCACTTCTTTCAATGCCCTAGTTAAGAATGTAGGTGTTAGGGTAATAGTCAATAACGGGGATTAGCACGACTAGGAAGAAACTAAGTTTCTTCCTTTTGGTCCTTGTCCGTCCATTCTTGACTCTTAGCCCTAACCTCTGATTAATTCAACCACAACCGGTCTAATTAGGGAATCACCGCTATCTTGTAGGATAGAGTGCCGTAGTGAGCGGATTATGGTTGATTTAAAGAGAGTCCTTAATTAAAATTATTTGGGCAAAGAAAGGAGTGAGAGCGATTTCCTTCTCTCAAAGCTTCCCTATCCTACCCCTAACAAGTAAGGAATTACTCACTCATTAGGAAGGTGACAATAAAATTCATTTTTTATTTGATTTTAATTGATGAACTAATTTGCAAATAATAAAAGAACAGATAAGAAATTGCAAGAATTAAAATTCAGATAAAAACAATGCGAGATAAAATGAACTTACTTTATTGATGTCCTCTCAACAACGCATTACAATTGAATTTAAATCTAGAAATTAAAAAGAGACCTAAAAACTAAAGAGGGGCATACTAAGAAAGGCACCCTAAAAGAGGCACACTTTATTTGGTTTTGAGCTCTCCTATTTATAGATAGAAAAACCCTAGATTTACATTCTGATCCATACACGAAATTACAAAACTACCGCAAAAACCGAGTCAAAGCACCGACACCCCGCCGACATGTGCAGAGCACGGCCGCGGAACCGCGGCAGATGTGCCTGTTTGGCTGCAGTTCCGCGGCCATTTGGTGGGTTCATGGGCCCATTTCTTTAGGGTTTCTTCAAGTTGCTTTTATCTTCTGTTTTCTTTACTTGGTTTCTCAAAATCTCTTCAGTTCTCTTCTAGATATTCAACAGTGGACTTTTGCCTTGATTCCGCTTGAACTAGTATGCGGCATAATGCGGATCAGTATTCATCTGTTATTGGTCGTAGTCCCATATTTGTTGCGACTTTTCACGAATCTCACTGTAAAGAGCTGAGAACCTGTAAGCTGCAACTATTTAGCAGACATGGATCAAAAGCACCTATTTATATGCAATGTAATTAAGAATGGGCGATATAAAAATACAAAAATCTTATATGAACAAATGCCCCCATACTTATCTTTTGCTCGTCCCGAGCAAAACCAATTTTATTCTCGAAAAATCCTAGCCTCACTTTCGCAGGGAACGCGATTGCACTGAGCTCGTGCAACAAGCCGTTAAACCTCTAGGTGTCCCTAGTAGGAGGAGTGTTGTCTCCTGAGGGTTTTCAGCGGATACTATCCACAAATTCCGATCAATTTGGCCATTGACTCTAATTCCTCATTTCAGTATTCTAGCAATATTTTCTATTATCTTCAACTTAGAAACCATCAACCTGTATTTTTCACGCTTTCTTTTCATTTAACTTAAGATCATATACGTTTTTCTAGTTTATAAAGTTTTCAACATCTCCTAAGTTTTCCTTCTAAGGCGCAATCTTAACTTAGAAAATTTTATCATCTCTACTGAAGGTATAAGCCTTATCTTTCATTCCTATGTCTTATCCAAATTCCAATTATATACCCCTACGTGTGTGTAATTATCACCCCTACACTTAGAAATTCAATTCAAGCTATCATACTCCTGTCCATCTTCCAAAATATTTTTAGTAGGTGAATTTTAGATGAAATTGCGCACACATCCTTCATGCGACCGTTAATACTTCTTGAGGTACTAAACGACCAATTACAAAATGTGCTTGCGCATTTAGGCGTAATTTCTCGTCTTGCAATACCTAAGGCTTAGCAATGACTCCCAAACCAATTGGTCTAAGGCACTAGGTGATAAAGCACCCTCCCTATATTTTTTATTTATGCCGCCTTAAGTAATTACAAAACCAGTGTTCATTTTTTATCCCTTTATTCACCACTTATACTTTTATTTTATTTTCCTTCATACTAAGGATTTTAGACAAGAGCATTTCAAGGTATCCTCTACTATCCCAAGTTTCAAGATGCGTGTAAGTGCGTATAATAGGGTATATATTTTCAGAATTTGGACTTAAGGTTCAGAATTATTTTTCAGACTTATACTTCAAATAGAGCTTTCAATACTCTTCCCTTATTTCGATTTAGCCCAAGAACTGAACTCAAAATCTGCCTATTTCTAAATAAATTATAAGGACGTATATTTTCTACGGTTAAACTTTAAGAAAGGTTATTTTTTAGGGTTTTTAATTTACTAAGTTTAGGATCTAGTTTTTCCTAACTAGTCAACCGTCATGTTGAACTTAAGTCAAATATGGCCAAAATTGAACTTTTCAATTTTTTTAATTTTTGATTTTTATGGATTTTAAAATAAGTATGCAAATGCAAAAAATATACATATGAATGCGAAAGAAGAAACCTTACCGAGTACACCCCCAAACTTAAACATGACAGCGCCCTCACTGTCAGACTACACCAAGAGGGTCAAAATTGTTGGCACCCCCCTGTTTTTTTATTAACAGAAAAAGAAAACAAAATATATATACACAAAAGCCCCCCCAAACTTAAGTGAAACAGTATTTCCACTGTTTAAGCGTTAAAGTTCAGAGTTAGGGAAATGAAAAACACAGTATCAAGCTATACAAGGCCTTACATAGGCCAAAGTTTAGCACCAACCATTTAAAAAATTTATCGTTATAATGATGTGGTTGGTGAAAGAACATGTTGTATGGAGCCAAGAAGAAGTGTGGAAAAGATAAGTGGTGTAAAAGAAAAGGTTTACGTCTTAATTTGTAGAGACGAAACAATAATGGTGAACGGAAACGAGAATGTAGATGCTTAGAAATGGGAAGAATGGTTACATTCTCGTATGGGATAAAAAGAAATGGTGGTGGTTTGGCTTCTTCAGGTGGAGGTTGATTAATCACAAAATCCGTGTCGTTTAGGAATGCGAGTTCATCGGCAAAAATATCTTCGAAACTTTCATCAATGGTCCGATTGAACGTTTCAATGTCAATAAGTGTCGCGCCAGAATTCAACACACTTGATTTTTCAAAATTTACGGATGTAGGAGACTCGTAAGACTCATCTATCTTATTCTCCAAAGAGTCTAAATCAAATTATTTTTCTAGAATTATCGAACTCAAAATATCGGATTGTGATTCATTAACACTCGCTATCATTAAAGGAACATTAGAAGAAGAACCAGAGAAAGTGGGAGAAAGAAGTTGAATACGAACTTAAGGGTGGAGATGGAGTGTATAAATTAACACAATTTGTAATGACCGATGTGTAAAAAGCGATTGTGCTAATCTATCAACCCACTGAGAAATGAGGTCAAATCCCTCAAGATTCGTGAGAAAACATGGGTACGTCGAACTTGGTAAACCAGACATAAGAAATGAAAGTGATACGGTTTCTTGCGCGGTCGGAACGATAAAAAAGATGAAGGGGAGTGATTTAGGAAGGGTAACAGTTAAAGGTTCAGGAGGGTGTACACAGTCAGTGGAAGGGATAGAATGAATTGGAAAATCCGATTCCTCAAGTAAAACTGTTTCATCCTCAATAATTTCCTCAAAACTCTCCTCAAAATTTAGCTTATCCATGCAATTCTCATCAAAATCAAGACGCATATGAAGTTCGGGAGAAACATTTAATGACCCGGGATGATGAATGGAGAGAAAAATTCAGTCAAATCTGTGGGTTCATCATCCAAAATATTCTCAGCATCGATATCCTCAATCAAGTGAAAATCAATTTCCTCAGACACATCATCAAAACCATGGATATTAATCAATTTAGGTTGTAGAGTGGAGGTGTAGAGGTCAAAAGGATTGTTGATGGTTTCACTCGAAAGGGACCCTTTACAATCAGGTAAATCAAACACTACAAAGTCACACAACTCATTAATCGTTCTATCTTCAACTGGTGAATCATTTAGGACACTTGATAGACATTCAAAACCGGAGTTGTGGGATTCAATTGGGGATGGGTAGATTTGATTTTGAAAGGTGCACAGCTCACTCTCTCCACTCAAATTCTCAATCTGTCCAACCGCCTCATCATACATTGGGAAATGTGGAGCTAGTTAGAAACTAGCTACCGGGTCACTAGGTTGTATGAGGGCGGCCATGGACGCATTCAAATTCATCATCTGTTTGCATGACGCTACCCTAAAGTCTTCCAACGCCTGTTCCAGACTAAACATGAGTTGTGAAGGTGTTTCAGTAAAAGATTCAAATTTATTTGGATACTGAAAACTCCCAAATGGCTGTGTAGAAGCAATGTCCAGGAAAGGTGTAAAAGTTGGGTAGGATGGATAGGAATAGAATAGTTAGACAGGAGTAGGATCAACATTTGGATAAGAAGGTGAATGGAATTGTTGATCCAAAGAATTCGCAGTGGTGAAATGAATGAAAAATCGGTTACGAGATTGTTCAATATGTTCAGCAATAGACATGGGTTTCAGAGTTACAACAGGACTCGAAAAAGGAGTATCAACGTAAGAAGACGGTGAAGGTTGAAATGATTGATACAAGGTGGATTGCGGAGTCCAATTGGTTGTCCTAGACGTGTCTATCCGATCTTTCAAAGAAATTTTAGGCATGGAGGGGTCGTTCAAAATTCGACCAAAACAAGAAGCGTAGGAAGTAATGTCTGGTTGTGGGTACCAAAGTTTGGCAAGAGTTTTGCGAGGTGGGGTACCCATGATGTAATGAGAGAAAGGAGAAGAAAAAGAATGTGATTTTTTTTTTGGAAAAAAATTGTTTGTTTTTGGAGTTTAGAAATTTTTGAAAGAGTTTTGCAAGAATGTATACGGACTTACTTCAAACAATCACAGTTAAAACATGCACAATCAAACCTAGAGCTATGGTCTTCTAAGTCCACTAAACTGCTCCTAACTGTTCCAAAGTGACAAGTTGTGAGATATCCCTCAAATCGTCTCTTCACTGCCAATTGTGGCCAGGTAAGCACAAATGAAGAAAGGAGAGTTCCGCTCACGAATCACCGTGAGACGGGCCTTTTAAAGTTACCTTTCTCACTTGTTTAGCTTAGACATCACAAAGTCAAGTTTAGATAAACGATTGAATGCCCACAACCTTCCTCTGTCCTAATAAGCACGACAGTCCTTAGTTGGCTGGGTCTAGATATTTTTTAATTTAGCTCAAGGGTGATGCATATACTTTTTAGTGATTTTTGGGGTCTTAGGAAGGGTAACAAAATCCCCACCCAATCTTGATTGGTATTATAGCCCCTTAGATTCCGTATTAATTATGCAAAGCAGTTAACACGCCAAAAAATCTAAAACACTTGCAAATTTTTATTATTATTTGGTAGCGCAAAGAATCCCGCACAAAAACAATTCATTGGATATGAGAAAGAGAATCTGTGCAAAGAAGCATGCAGGAAAAAATTTTCAGTGGAGTGCAGAGGAAAGGAGATGAGAAATGAGATACTCAAAGAGATTTTTGGTTGCTGACGTCACCCGTTGACCGCGGTTCCGCGGTCAAACCCTTGCTTCTGCCGCGGTTCCGCGGCCTAACAGAAAGTTGACTGCTTCAAATTTTGTCTCTGTGCTGAGTTGGTTTTCTTCTACCTGTTCAGATCTCCTGTTTCTGGATTTGTTCACTGAGTTTGCTCCAGATCTGAAACAGAGTTTGCTCCAAGCCTGCACACTTGCACAAAAACCTTTCAAAAATAACAAGATAATTTTTATTTTTATTTTTATTTTTTAAAAAAATTTTATTAAATTTTTTTCAATTTTTATAATTTTTTTTAAAAAAATTTAACCCGAAATTACACAAAGAAAGAGACTACTGTCTCCCCGGCAACGGCGCCATTTGATTGTTTGAGATTCTTTGTATTTAAATTTAAATTTACCGCCGCAATCAAGACGGTGTCGCTTGGTAGCTACCCGGTTGAGTACGAGTCGATCCACAGGGAAATGGTGTCATTTTCTTTAAGTTCTAACGAGTTAAGTCCTATCTTTGGCAGGTTTTGTTTTAAAATCTAAGAATGATAATAAATTGATATAAAGGCTTGATAGGGTTAGGATTAGGTTAGTTCGAAATAAGGATTCTTCTCATTTCTTTCAATGCCCTAGTTAAGAATGTAGGTGTTAGGGTAATAGTCAACAATGGGGATTAGCACGACCAGGAAGAAACTAAGTTTCTTCTTTTTGGTCCTTGTCCGTCCATTCTTGACTCTTAGCCTTAACCTCTGGTTAATTCAACCACAACCGGTCTAACTAGGAAATCACCGCTATCTTGTAGGATAGGGTACCGTAGTGAGCGGATTATGGTTGATTTAAAGAGAATCCTTAATTAAAATTATTTGGGCAAAGAAAGGAGTGAGAGACGATTTCCTTCTCTCAAAACTTTCCTATCATATCCCTAACAAGTAAGGAATTACTCACTCATTAGGAAGGTGACAATAAAATTCATTTTTTTATTTGATTTTAATTGATGAACAAATTTGCAAATAATAAAAGAACAGATAAGAAATTGCAAGAATTAAAATTCAGATAAAAACAATGCAAGATAAAATGAACTGTCTTTATAGATGTCCTCTCAACAACGCATTACAATTGAATTTAAATCTAGAAATTAAAAAGAGACCTAAAAACTAAAGAGAGACATACTAAGAAAGGCACCCTAAAAGAGGCACACTTTATTTGGCTTTGAGCTCTCCTATTTATAGATAGAAAAACCCTAGGTTTACATTCTGATCCATACACGAAATTACAAAACTACCCCAAAAACCGAGTCAAAGCACTGACACCCCACCGACACGCGCAGAGCACGGCCGCGGAACCACGGCAGATGTGCCTGTTTGGCCGCGGTTCCGCGGCCATTTGGTGGGTTCATGGGCCCATTTCTTTAAGGTTTCTTCAAGTTGCTTTTATCTTCTGTTTTCTTTACTTGGTTTCTCAGAATCTCTTCAGTTCTCTTCTAGATATTCAACAGTGGACTTTTTCCTTGAACTCCGCTTGAACTGGTATGCGGCATAATGCGGATCAGTATTCATCTGTTATTGGTCGCAGTCCCACATTTGTTGCGACTTTTCACGAATCTCACTGTAAAGAGCTGAGAACCTGTAAGCTGCAACTATTTAGCAGACATGGATCAAAATCACCTATTTATATGCAATGTGATTAAGAATGGGCGATATAAAAATGCAAAAATCTGATATGAACAACCGTCCATGTCG
The DNA here is from genome assembly GCA_030015575.1 of Agapanthus africanus. Classification (NCBI taxonomy): domain Eukaryota; kingdom Viridiplantae; phylum Streptophyta; class Magnoliopsida; order Asparagales; family Amaryllidaceae; genus Agapanthus; species Agapanthus africanus. Next base: position 20,769,407 of record JASDDO010000031.1, on the reverse strand, counting down.
TAAAAAGGGTAGTGCAGGCTTCCCACAAAGCGGGAACTAAATCGCTCCGGGCCAGGGAAAAGTCTACCACGGACACTCCGTCTCGGAGACGCGTCAATCGTCGACCATTCATGTCGTAAAAAGGGCAGTGCATCCCAAAAGGTGGGAACCAAAGCAAGTCGCCTCCACGCGAAAGAAGATCCATCAATTTCATGCACACGACCCACATATGTGGTGTGCATTTATTAATAGGGGCACTTTGTTGGGGTCGAAAATTGTACTCCGGTTGACCAAGTCAAAATCAAGGTCAACCCCAAGCCAAGTGGGCCCAAGCCCAGATCAAGTAGGCCCATGCCTAAGTCGAGTCCTAACATGAAGCGGCCTGCCCCCTTCCACGCCAAAATAAAAATCATGTAATAAATAATTTTGTTGTAATTTTTTATGCATGAATGTAAGCAAAATGGGCATAAAGCCAAATTTTTGTAAAGCACATGGCTTATGTGCAAACGAAATGAGCACCTGAGGCATGGGATGGGCAAAATGCCATTTTGTAAAGCCCAAGGGGTTATATATAAATGTGTAAGCCTATATAAGACAATATGATGATGAATAAATGATACACTTTTCATTCTCTAAAAAATTAGGGTTTGTGCCTCCATTCTCTCTCTTTCAAGTTCTTCCTCTTCTTTTTTATTTTCCAATTAAATCAAGAGCTTAGCTCTTCCTTTTTCTTTTAAACTAAATAAAATCGTACCATAAACCTACCTCCCAAGACTCCACCAAGAGAAGAAAAGGGGTCTCTTTTTTTATCGTCCAGGATCTAGATCTTGGAGTTTCAAGAGAACCCATTTTGAGTTTCTTCTCAAAAGAGAAAGGAGAAAATCTTTTGGAGTTTAACTCCATAAATAAAATTATTTTGGAGTTTAACTCTATAAAAAAAACTTTTTTTTGGAGTTTAACTCTGAATAAAATTGTTTTGGGAGTTAAACTCCAAATAAATTTTTTGGAATTTAACTCCATTACAGAAAAAAAATTTCTTTTGGAGCTCCTGTTTCCTTTTACGTGAGGGTGAGGAGAGCTCCTACTAAGTGGGAGCTTTCCCTCCTTCTCACGTGAGGGGAAGGGTCCCCATTTAGTGGAGTTTAACTCCACACCATATTATATATTTTTAGGAGTTTAACTCCACAATAAAAATCTTTTTGGAGTTGAACTCTATTTAAAACTCTTTTTGGGGAGTTTAACTCCACATTAAATTTTTTTCGAGTTGAACTCCATTTAAAATTCTTTTGGAGTTTAACTCCACAATAAAAATCTTTTTGGAGTTGGACTCCATTTAAAACTCTTTTTGGGGAGTTTAATTCCACATTAAATCTTTTTGGAGTTGAACTCTATTTAAAATTCTTTTGGAGTTTAACTCCGCAATAAAAGTCTTTTTGGAGTTAAACTCCATTTAAATTCTTTAGGAGCTTTACTCCATTTAAAATTCTTTTTTTTTAGAGTTGAACTCCATTTAAAACTCTTTTTGGAGTTTAACTCCACAATAAAAATCTTTTTGGAGTTAAACTCCATTTAAAATATTTTTGGAGTTGAATTTCATATTTAAAATTCTTTTGGAGTTTAACTACACAAAAAAAATTCTTTTGGAGTTGAACTCCATGTAAATAAATAAATAAATAAATAAATAATCATTTTTTGTAGCCCTTTGGAGGGCTCCCATTAAGTTGGAGCCCTTTTTGCCTCCATCACATGCTAGCACGTGAGGAGGACTCCCATTAAATGGGAGCCCTTTTGGCCCCCCTCAGATGGGGTCACATGCTAGCATGTGAGGGAAGGCTCCCATTAAATGGGAGCCCAGGCCCCCCTTATTTTAATTTTTCTTTTCTTTTCTTTTCTCCTTTCTTCCTTCTTTTCTTTATTTTAATCTTTTTTTATTTAAAAATAAATAAATATTAAATAGATAAACTTAAATTATAAATAATATTTTAAAATTATAAAAAAATGTTTCTCTAAATATTTATCTACTTATTTATTTTTGTTTTTTTATATAGAAAATATATATATTCTTTTTTTTAACAAATGGAACAAAAAAAAACACACACACCAACGCATCGCATTGAGTTCGTATGCCCAGTTTGACCCGTCAATCGGAGGTTCTCTCTCTCCAATGCCGAGGGGTAATTAACGGTAGTTTAGTCTGCGGCTGCCAGAGATTCGGATCCACACAATCAATAAAGCCCAGCCTACCTCAGGCAGGGGGGATCTGTACTGCGCCTAACCAGCTCGCGTATTCCCATCTCAATGGGGTAACGAAAAACACCCTACACGAACAAATCGCTCTGTAAGTCCCAAAGATAAAGGAGGAGTAGAATAGACAGAGAGAGAGATAGTAGCTTTTAAACTTGTATTATATTGTATACTGTTGTATTTAGTGTTAACACTGTTGTTTGTAATTTGGTACAGAAGAATGCCAGTGTATAGGAGATGAGTCTCTATATGCCAGAGACTAGAGGCAAGTGTAGTACAAGGAACCGTTTATGCCACGGTACAACAGCAACGGAAATACAAGTTAGGTCTCTTAAATTTTACAGTCTCGTGCCACTTCTAACACCTTCCGAAACAATCTAACCATTAAAAACCCCGCGATGTCTTGATTGTATTGTTGTATTGTATTGTAAATTGTATTGTCTTGTATAGATGGATTGTAAATGTATTGTTTGTACTGTTTTGTAAATGTAAATGGAAGACTTGTATTCTCTTGTAATATAGATTGTATAATTGGATGACTTGCCAAAACCATGATATCGGTAAATGGATGTGACTGGAGAATTGTAACAACCGAGTCCAGTTATACCAATTCCAGTTATCGTATGTGGTTTATGGTATCTAGTTCATTTATCATGTTTGATTTTGAGTGGTAATTTACTTTAATATCCAACCCGTTTACTTGAGCTCGTTGTGTTCCTAATTATAGATTACACTAATATTTAATATTCTTGCATATAACCTCTTAAGTCATTTAAAATATACTTGTCATGGCCTGCTTGATACCCCTAACCCTGTGGTAGCGTTCTTGCATCGTGTTCTCGTCCCGTTCAGTGAAACGGACGTGGTTGGACGACTACGCCTACGTACGTGCGTCCGTTCTTGGGGGTATGCTTTTTATTACAAAATCCTTCATTTTAATTTTTGGAACCTGCCAATAATTTTCGTGTTTCAAATCCAAGTTCTTGGACCCGATCCGGGCGCATTTCTTAATCATTTTATATCCCGCCAAATTTGAATAATCTAATATTTTAAATTATACCTAACTTAATTTTACCAGCTTGAGAAAAATATTTAGCGTAGAAATCTTTTTCCAACTGAAGGATCTCCTCTGAATACTAAGAAAATCTTTATAAAAATCTTTCATATTTTTCCCAACCTATTTCTTTCCCCAGCATACAGAACAATTCTATCTTTAAAAATCTTTATCAAATTTTCCAAAACATTTTTTCCCAGCCAATCGCGATCCCCCATTCTCCCCTGGGCCCCACGCCTATCTCCCTCTCTCTCACCTTCTCTTTCTCTTTCTCTCTCTCACTCCCTCTCTAGAGGACAATTTTATCTCTCCTCTCTGCTTCCTCTCTCCTCTCGATCTCTCTCTTCCTCTCTATCTCTCTCCTCTTCTCTCTCCTCTCGAATCTCATCTCTCTCTCCCCCCGCGTATTTCTCTCTCTCCCCCCTTATATATTTTTCTTTTCTTCCTCAAAGAAAACCCATCGCCTACGAAACCCTAGCCGTTGTCCCTAGCCTTTGCCTAGCGCCGACGACGCCCGCACAAGCCTCGTCGCCCCTCAACTTCGTCGCAGTCGCCTCCACCTTCTCTTCTTCCTTCTTTCCTTCTCTCCGGAGCAGCCGAAAACCTGTGCACCCACTCGTCACGGCCGCCCCCACTTCCAGCCGCCGCCGGTGACCTCGTCCCCGTGCCCTTAGCCTTGTGCACACCCCAGTAAGCGCCTCTTCTCCCTCTCATTCTTCTCTTCTTCTTCTTCACATTCTTTTCTGTAAAGTTTCTGTTCTGTTTTCTTGAAGGGAGGTGTCTCTGTTCATCGTCGGAGCCCCGTCGATCTCGCCACAGTTGGTCTCGCCGCCACCATAACACCTCCTCTGCAAACCCTGTATGCTATAGTACACCCTCATTCCTCCTCTGTTCTTTTCCTTGCCTTCTTTTCTTTTCTTGTTAAAATTATTGTTTCTTGTAGTCGCTGTTTTCTGGTTCATCGGAATCCGATCGTGCCGGCGACGATTCACGATGACCCAGCGAGGACCTCCGACCCGTGTGACTCCACTGTTCGTCGTTTGGGCTCTTTCCGTGTACCGTGCGCGCGTAGCGACTTTTCCCCGCCGACGCGTAACGTTCCGTTTTCCGTAATGCGACCCGTCGAGACAAGTGAAACTTGCTACATGCTATTCAAACTATTCTTATACTAATTTATCTATTCTCCTATTAAATCTCTAGATAAAATCGAAAGTCTTGAATTTCAAGTTAACCGCATAACGTTCCGTATACATATTTTCTGATCTAGAACTTGAAACTTAATTGTTGCATCTAGTTGTTTATACCTAGTAATCACATGTCTATGTTAGACCACATGATCACTGTTCCCCTCCGAATGGCGGCGCACAGGACCGCGATGTCCTGACGCTGAGATTCGGGGCATATGCTATTTGGTTTTATCCGTCCACCTCTCCGAAAATGCCAAGTTGATTTATGGCACCGTGTATCGGAGGTTTAAACGGATGCGGCCGATATAGCAGACTTCGTCAGATTTCCCCTCGCTTAATGGGTTTTTGATTGTGCGGACGCTCTTCCCTGCAGGCGCAAGCCCCTGCAGTTAATTACGCTACCGCATCACGGTAACAACTTTCTCCTTCTCCAGAATTTCACTTCGTGTCGTGTGTGTTTGTTTTGTTTGTGGTTGCCCGTGGATTGTATACGAAGATTGAGTAATGTCATCGCCCGTAGGACGTGGATTAGTCCAAATCCGTATTTACTTAGATTTGGGTTTGGTGTTTTTAGTTTAGGGATGCATTAGTCGCGTTGCGGCTAAGATCAACTTAAACGTTCGTTAAGGATACGATAGTCCTGTTTGAGACTAAGATCAACTTAACATGATAATCCATTTAATATCCGGCCATCGGGACTCGTCACCTCTCTAACGTCGTTGAAGGATTACAACGGCAGATATCAGAGGAGTTCAGAGATGTACCCTTGAACCAAGGTTGATTTGGAGTTTTATAGTCCGTTTGAATGTTTAAGGATACGTTAGCCATGTTTGGGGCTAAGATCAACTTAAACGGGACCGTTTAGATCCGAAAAAGAGCATTTGGATGCTCTATTGTTCCAGTTTAGGGACGTGGTGGTCCATGTTCCAGTTTAGGGACGTGGTGGTCCGTCGCCAGTTTAGAGACGTGGTGGTCCATCATTAGTTTAGGGACGTTTTGGTCCAATATTAATTTAGGGACGTTTCGGTCCAATATTAGTTTGAGGACGTTTCGGTCCACGAGTTTAAGGACCCCGCAGTCCATATTGATGTGTTGTCGTCGGGACCCGTCACCTCTCTGACGTCGTTGAAGGATTACAATGATAGGTGTCAGAGGAGCTCGGAGATGTACCCTCGAACCGGATATAAATTGATTTAAGGGAGCAATCTTGCTCAGTCAATTTAATTTGAGGACTTACGGCCATGATTAGGCTAAGTCCAGTTGAAAAATATTCAACGCCTTTTATTTGTTTTTGGTCTATTAGACCTGTGCTAGGGCTTGGCCCATTTTTAAATAATGCATTGCATTATTTTCTATTTTTTTGTTTGGGCTCTACCCATAAAAGATGCAGAGCATCAATTTATTTTGGGCTCTGCAAGGCATCTGCATAGCATTTTTATTATTTTGTTTGGGCTCTGCCCATTTATAAATGATGTAGAGCATCAATTTAATTAGGCCTTTTTGGTCTTTTGACTTGGGCCTGGCCCTTTGAGAAATGCATTGCATTTTCAGGCGCTTTGCGCCAATCAGAGAGCGCAAGCGCTTGTAGTATGTGTCGCGCAAGCGCAGTGCGCTGTGCTAGTGCGCTGCGCTTGCGCTGCTGACACGTGACGCACTTTGGTGAGTTGCGCCAATCACAGAGAGCAAAACTCTATCTTAAAGCGCATGGCGTAAGTGGTTCAGATGCTGACACGTGGCGCTCTCCCAAAAGCGCAACAGCGCAGTTTGCAAGTGCAAAGCACTAAGAATCTTTTAGATTCAAGAACAGAAGTGCAAAGCACTATTTGATTTCTTGATCTAGCTTAGATCAAAGAAAAACAAGTTTTTCTTTTTACTTCAAGAACCAGAGGTTCATAAAAGTGCAAAGCACTATTTTATTATTATTTTATTATTATTTTGTTGTTTTCTTATTTTAAAGAACCAGTGGTTCATAAGAAGTGCAAAGCACTGTTTATTATGTGAAGATCATTGATCTGGTTTTTAGATCAATGATTTATTAAAAGAGATTTCTTCTCTCTCGTGAAGGTTTTTTACCTTTTTCTTTGAAATTTTCTCAGAGTTCTCTCTCTATTTGAAGCTCTTGACTTTTTTCAAGAAAATGTTGATGTTTTGAATTGAGGCCTAGAGTCCTTTTTATAGTGCCCATAAATTAGTTAAATTTGTTAAAGAGATGTTTCTCTGAGTGATTTGGGGAATTTTCCCCACCGTTGGATCTTTGATCCAAGGGCTTCTGTTTTACAGAAGAAAATCTTCTTGTTTTAACAAGAACAGAAAAGATTTCTTTAGAATTTTAATTCTGTTCGGCGCAGATGCCCCAGCGCGTGATACGTGTCGCGCAGCGCACAGCGCAGCGCATCTGCGCTGACACGTGTCGCGCAACGCAGTGTTTGCGCAACTGAAGCGTTGCTTCATCTATTAAAGTTTAAATTTTCAAAGCAAAGCTTTGCTTCTGATTGGGGTAAGATGAAGCGTTGCTTCATCTCCCGCCTCGGAATTTGAACAGAGCTTTGCTCTGATTGAGGTGAACAAATGCCTCTCCACCGTTGCGCTTACGTGGCCCTAAACGTGAGCGCAACGGTGGCGGAATTCCAACCGTTGCGGCAACTTTGGAAGATTTAAGGGTATTTAATGCCTATAAATAGGACCTTTGGTCCTTCACAGATGATTGTCATCTTTAAAATCCTCATTTTCAGAAACTTCAGAGCTTTGCTCTTGTCTTCAAGAACTATCAGAGTTAAAATTTCTTTGAGGTACAAAATTTTAATTTAAATTGAATTAAATCAAATTAATTTTTGTTAACAGAGCTTTGCTCTCAATAAATCCCTGATCTAAACAAAACCCATTTAGGGTTTTACTTAGCAGAGCTTTGCTCTATAGATCTAAAAGGATCTAACGAGGACTAAAGGGGACTCTATTAAGGTTCCAATAATAGAGCTTTGCTCTCTAAAAGAATCACCTTGTATTTCATTAGTTCCTTAATGGAGCTTTGCTCCTTCCAAACCATATAGAAGAACTCCTAAGAGTTATTCATAGATCTTAGAGTTTGAAGATGACATTTTATTCCTCATTGCATTATATTGTTTTGCTTAATCAGTCTTTCTGATAATTCTGTTGATCCTCTTTCACAGGAATAATGGACGCCCACATGTATGCTCTTAAAGAGATCATCTCTTACGGGGACATCCGCCGACTCGGCCGCTCTTAAAATCGAGAGTGCACGAACGAGGAGTGCGCTGAAATAATGAGTCGTTTCGACGCGTACAATGGTCCACTGCTCCCCCGACGTTCCTCCCTCCTTAAGCTTATCGTGGGGGCCATCTGGGAAGCGCTTCCCCTCTTCTGTACCGGCGTGCCACTTAGAGCGTTGGATGCTGTTGAGGACAAGGTGCACTCGGTGTACCTGTTGAACTTTATCTCGAAAAGACAGCGAGACAGTCTTATCGATCTCTTGCACGAGGTCTTTCAACAGTCTGCCATACTTGCTGCTTATCGGAGGGTGGAAAACATCAGGGGGGACCCTGACGCTTGTGCTCGTGAAAGAAAGCATACTAGGATGGTCCGCGAGGCCTGGAAAGTCATAGATAGGGTTGCTTTCGAGTTCCTCAATCCATGTCCTGGGTTCGAGGTTATTCCCTTGTAATAATGTTTTTCGTTTATTGCTTTTATGATTGTAAGAACTATTGGCCATATTAATGGAAAAATTTTATCCCAGCTTGTCTTTATTTTTCGTTCTGAGTCTTTTGCTTATGCATGAATTAGTGTGTCTCGAACGCTTGATCAAACGTAAATCGGATGATCCTTCTGTAGCTTTCTTCTTTCTCTTATTATCGGCATGCTATCTTGATAAACATGGTTGACAGATAATAGAGTAGGCATCTTGACTTTCTTAAGAATCAGCGATGGCTTAGGCCGCAGGTTCAGATCTGCTGCCTAAGACTTTTCAACTCTATGAGTCGTGAGGGTCTCATAGAGACTTTTCTCCTTAGGAATCGTGAGGATTCCTAAGTGTGGTTTTCTCTTATAAGTCGTAAGGATCCTATAAGAGAATTTTTCCCTCTTACGAGTCGAGAGGACCCGTAAGCGGTTGTTTCCCTCCTCGTCGAAACTCGACTTTAGAGAGTGAGACCCGTGAATAGTATGCAAGAGACCGTTTAGATCTACTTGTAGGGTCCCATTGTTCAGGAAGCAAGTTTTTTAGTCCCTGCTGTCTGAGGCTTCATCTTGCAAGTTGAGACGAATCGGGAATTTTCCCGCGGAGACACTGGTTTCTCCGCGAGTCGACGTGGATCAGGAGGCTCTCGTCAAGGAGTGTTTGTATCCGTGAGTCGAAGAGTTTGCTAGGGATTATTTGTTTCCCAAGCGCCAAGGATTATTTGTTTCCTTAGGGTTTGAAACGAGTCGAAGATTTTCCACGGAGGCACTGGTGGCTCTGCGAGTCGACGCGGATCAGGAGGCTCTCGTCAAGGAGTGTTTGTATCCATGAGTCGAGGAGTTTGCTAGGGATTATTTGTTTCCCAAGCGCCAAGAATTATTTGTTTCCTTGGGGTTTGAAACGAGTCGAGAATTTCCCACGGAGGCATTGGTGGCTCTGCGAGTCGACGCGGATCAGGAGGCTCTCGTCAAGAAGTGTTTGTATCCGTGAGTCGAGGAGTTTGCTAGGGATTATTTATTTCCCAAGCGCCAAGGATTATTCATTTCCTTGGGGTTTGAAACGAGTCGAGGATTTCCCACGGATGCACTGGTGGCTCTGCGAGTCGACGCGGATCAGGAGGCTCTCGTCAAGGAGTGTTTGTATCCGTGAGTCGAGGAGTTTGCTAGGGATTATTTGTTTCCCAAGCGCCAAGGATTATTTGTTTCCTTGGGGTTTGAAACGAGTCAAGAATTTCTCACGGAGGCACTGGTGGCTCTGCGAGTCGACGCGGATCAGGAGGCTCTCGTCAAGGAGTGTTTGTATCCGTGAGTCGAGGAGTTTGATAGGGATTATTTGTTTCCCAAGCGCCAAGGATTATTTGTTTCCTTGGGGTTTGAAACGAGTCGAGGATTTCCCACGAAGGCATTGGTGGCTCTGCGAGTCGAGGCGGATCAGGAGGCTCTCGTCAAGGAGTGTTTGTATCCGTCAGTCGAGGAGTTTGCTGAAGACACTGGTTTCTTCAGAGTTGGACTGAACTGTCGAGATTTAGCTTCGTCTTCTGGCGGAGCCTGTTGGGAAAGTATGGTTCCCTCTTTGTTTACGCCCTTGGATTGTATACAGGGATCGATGTGATCTTAACTGTAGGGCCAAAGTTTTATCATCATTTTTTTTATTTTATCTCCACGATGCTCTATCATTTCAGCTTTTATATCGCGAAGGTCGCGATTGCCTAATCATTTCGGCTATTTTTCGCGGTGCCCAATCATTTCGACTATTTATTTTATTTTTACTCGCTGCTTTTTATTGCGAGTTGCCCAATCATTTCGGCTATTTTGCATGCATACATTTTTACTTGCTGCTTTTTATTGCAAGTTGCCCTATCATTTCGGCTATTTCGTATGCATGTGCGGCCTACTGGCTTTTCGCCGTAAGCCGATTTCGGCATCAGCACCGCTACAACTGGGATATTACCAGGAGCGAATCATCATCTGCTTCCGTCGATGTCGAACAAAGGTGGCTTCGCGAACAGGGTTAGGGTCCTGTCGACTAAGGCTTTGACTTTATGAGCCGTAAGGGTCTCACAAAGTTATTTCTCCCTACAAGTCGTGAGGATCTTATAGGTGTATTTTCTTCTTAGGAATCGTGAGGATTCCTAAGTGTTTGTTTCCTCTGTAAGTCGTAAGGATCCTACATGAGGGTTTTCTCCTTATAAATCGAGAGGACTTACAAGGGTCGTGAGAACATATCCCCAGTCACGGATGAATCTTGGTTAGGGAAATGTTTATTCGCGCCCGTGGATTGTATACAAGGGTCAGTATTGAGCCACTTGTAGGGCAATATCGGAAGTTGTGGGGGTTGCTTAAGCACAGGTTTAGGTCTCTATAACTTAAGACTTCCAAATCTTATGAGCCGTGAGGGGCCCATGAGAGAGTTCTCCTTACGCGTCGTGAGGATCTCGCAAGTGTATTTTCTCCTTAGAAATCGTAGGGATCCCTAAGTGTGCTGCTCCCTTGTGAGTCATAAGGATCTCACGCGGGTGGTTTCTCCTTACAAGGTCGAGAGGACCCTGTAAGTGTCCTTTAACGAGGTCGCGCCCTTTCAGGTTTTCACAAACACTCGCTGGTAGTCCTGCTGTTTTTACTCACGGAGCCCTCTCGGGTTTTCATCCATGCCCATTTTGCTTATGGACATACCGTTTTTTTTTATTCTTTTTATTTTCTTTTTCTCTTTTTTTTTTACGAGGTCGCGCCCTTTCGGGTTTTCACGAACACTCGCCGGTAGCCCTGCTATTTTTACTCACGGAGCCCTTTCGGCTTTTCATCCGTGCCCTTTTTGCTTATGGACATACCGTTATTATTTATTATATATATATATATATATTTTTTATTCATCTCGTCAGCCTAAGGATGCCGCGGTAGTAGTTTAAAGACGTTTCGGTCTGCTATTAGTTTAAGGACGTTTCGGTCCGTCATTGAGAGGCTAGCTACTGCTTATAAAACTTGAGCTTAGGAAGATAGCGAGCGGCCATGGTCGTTGTCACCTATCATTGACCCAGGCCGTAGCTCATTAAGCGTAGTATTTTTTTAGGAAGCGGCCGTTTATCGGCCTGAAAGGCCTTTCACCGTACATATCCATAAGCAGATAGGCCCCACCCTGGTAGACCTTATCTGTGATGTACGGGCCTTCATAGTTTGGCTCGAATTTTCCCCGCTTGGCGCGATTGGGGATCATAGGCCTTTTGACCACTAGCACGAGTTCGCTTTGGCAGAATGTCCTCGGTCGGGTCAATCTTTCATATGAGCGCGTCATCTTTGCTTTATAAGCTTCCAGATTTTGTTGCGCTATGAGCCGTGTTTCTTCAAGAGCATCAAGCTCCTCAAGCCGAAGGTGAGCATTTTCTTCGTCTGTCAGCTCGTAGTAGACTGCCAATCGTAGAGAGGGTAACTCTATCTCGAGGGGGAGTACTGCTTCCGTCCTAAATACCAACGCGTACGGCGTTGTGTTTGTGGCCGTTTTAAATATAGTTCGATACGCCCAAAGGGCCTCTTGCAGTCTCTCGTATCGGTCTTTCTTATTTAGAGACACCGTTTTCTTTATGATCTTTGTCAAGGTCTTGTTGAAAGCCTCGGCCAGACCGTTAGCTCGCGGATTATAAACCGAGGAATATCTCCAGTCTATATTGTGCTGTTGCGTAAAGCGACTGATCTTGTGGCTTCTGTAAGCTGGCCCGTTATCGGAGATGATCCGTCGCGGAGTTCCAAACCGATATATGACGTGCGTCTTGAAGAAGTGGAGGATATTCTCCGTCTTCACTTCTTTTAACGGTACTGCTTCTGCCCATTTAGAAAAGTAGTCAGTCGTTGCCAGGATGAAACGATGTCCCCTAGACGATACTGGTTCAATGGGGCCGACTATGTCAGTTCCCCACATTTCGAACGGCCAGCTAGTCACCGTTGGATGTAGTGGACTTGGATGCTGATGGATGAAGTCCCCATGAATTTGGCATGAGTGGCATTGCTTCGCATATTCGAGGCAGTCCTGGATCATTGTGGGCCAGTAGTAGCCCATCCGTTTGATCTTCAACTTCATCTTTGGGCCCGCTTGGTGAGAACCGCAGAGTCCGTCGTGAACTTCCTGAATGACTCTTTCTGCTTCGTCAGGTCCTAGGAATCTCAGCCACAGAGAATCGAATGACCTCTTGTACAGAGTATCGTTGATGAAGGCGAAAGACAGAGCTCGTTTCATGAGCTGATGTCTTGTGGACGCATCTCCGGGCATTCGGTGGGACTTAAAGTAGTCTATAAAGACTTCCCTCCAATCCTCAGCCTTTCTTCGTTCTTTTATTTGTAGGGTCGTCTGTTCAGTCGCTCCCTTCTCTTCGGATGATTCCAGAGATATTTCTACTGGGGCAAGCACTTGACGGCTTTGTACCATGATTCTAACGCCATCGAGATTCTCGTCAGCCGGTTCTTTAGCAAGTTTGGTCAATGCGTCTTCTTTGCTGTTTTCCGCGCGCGGTATGTTTTCCAAAGTGTAGGAGGGAATTTAGGTCAACAGCTGTTGCACCTTTTCGCCATACTTCACCAATTCTGGTTTGCATGTCTGGTAGTCGCCGTTTACTTGACTAACGACCAGTTGGGAATCTCCATATATGAGGAGATTTTCAATTCCCATGTCGATGGCAATCTCGAGGCCTGCTATCAGAACTTCGTATTCGGCTTCATTATTTTTCCTAGGCTCTGTTAAGGAGAAAGCGAAGCGCATTATCCCTCCTTGTGGAGTTACAAAGATGAGTCCTACCTCCGATTTGATTATAGGGGTACTTTGTTTGCGCTTCTTTACGGAAGATGCTCCAACGAAATAGAGCTCCCATCGGATATCACCACCGTCGATCGCATCAAACGCATGTTCATCTGGAAGATCGCAATTTAGAGGAGAATCGGCGGGTATGGGATGCTCAGCGAGGAAGTCGGCGATGGCCTGGCTTTTCACTGCCTTGAGAGGTTGATACGTTATCGAAAACTCCATCAAGAGTAGGGCCCATTTAGCGAGTCGTCCCGTCAATATGGCCTTTGACATCAAGTATTTAAGGGGGTCCACCTTTGAAATGAGACGGACCTCATGCGCCAAGGCATAGTGCCTGAGCTTTGTTATCGCGAAGATCAACGCCAGGCAGTGTTTTTCAATGGGGGAGTAGTTGCTTTCTGCCCCCAGTAGAACTCGACTTAAGTAGTAGAGTGCTCTTTCTTTCCCTTGGTCATTCTCTTGTGCCCATAATACGCCTAAAGAACCTTCGAGGGCGGTCGTGTAGAGAATGAGAGGCTTTCCCTTAACTGGAGCAGCCAACACTGGAGGGTTTTGCAGGTACTGCTTGATCTCGTCTAGTGCGCTTTGGCATTTTTGATCCCAGACGAACGAGGTTCCCTTCTTCATTAGGTGGCTATAGGGACGTCACTTGCCTGAAAGATTGGCTATAAATCGCCGTATGTATGCGAGCTTCCCTTGGAGAGATCGCAACTGTTTAAGAGTTCTTGGCGGAGGCATTTCCATGATCGCTTTGATCTTTAACGGATCTATTTCAATACCTCGGTGTCGAACAATGAATCCCAGGAATTTGCCTGAGGAAACTCCGAATGCACACTTGAGCGGGTTCATCTTCAAGTTGTATTGCCGAAGGCGTTGAAATACGGTCTTCAGATGCTCGAGATGTTCCTCATATGATTTGCTTTTAACAACGAGGTCGTCGATATAGCATTCGACGATTTCGTGTATAAGGTCATCGAAGATCTTCGTCATGGCCCTTTGATAAGTGGCACCGGCATTCTTTAAACCGAAGGGCATCGCTTTATAACAGAATATACCCAAAGGAGTCCTGAAGGCGGTGTGCTTCTGGTCTTCGGGATGCATCTTTATTTGATTATACCCTGATGAGCCATCCATGAAGGAGAAAACCTCGTTAGTAGACGTGTTGTCTATCATCAGTTCGGTGACTGGCACTGGGAAATCATCCTTCGGGCAAGATTTATTGAGATCCCGAAAATCCACGCATATGCGCACCGTCCCATTTTTCTTCATCACCGGGACGATGCTAGCGATCCACTCAGGATATTGAACCTCCTGGATAAAGCCAGAGTCGGTCAGCTTCTTGACCTCGGCATTGACATTCATCTCAAGCTCGAGCCTCATTCTTCTTGGTGCCTGTTTGACTGGCTTGATGTCCGGGGATATCGCCAATCTGTGTACAGCAATTTCTGGATCTAGTCCCGGCATTTTGGAATAGTTCCACGCGAAGCAATCTCTATGCTGCAGAAGCACATCCTTTAACGCAGGTACCCTTTCTTCAGATAGTAACTCGCTGATGAATGTCGGTCGTGGATCGTTTGCCGTCCCCAACTCAATCTTCTTGAGGTTATCTGCAGTGGTATGGATTCCATCTTCCAGCTCTTTTGGCGCTGGTGGGAATTCTGAGATTATCTCGTCTCTGCTGTTTTCGAAGCACCAAGGGAGCTCATCTATGTCCTCGGGCTCTTCTTTTAATATTGTAATCATGTGACAGGCGCGAATTCGCTTCCAATCCCAATGTGGAACCGGTTCTTCTTTCGTGGCCTTGGGCTCATGCTTCTGTGGCGGCGCTACCCTCCAGTTGTCAGACAGAGCGAACTTGCCGAGCTGGTACTGATCTTCAACCCAATTTTTGAAGGTGAAGCAATCTTCGAGAGGGTGCCCTATCACTCGGTGATAAGAGCAATAGTCTGGGTGTGAGATTTCGCCTGTTTGTATTGAAGGTCGAGCAGAGAGTACAGCATGGACTTCATCTTTCGAGTCGCTGCCAAAAATCAATGTAGGAGCCGATGGTCCCGGCTTGTTGTGTTGGGGCGGAACCGAATAAACCATCTCCTCTTCCTCCTCAGTATCACTGCCGAAGACAGGGATGGTAGCGTTAGTTTTATTCTCCGACTTGTGACACTTCTCTGTGTCTTCGAAATCCGGTAAGAAGTATTTGGCGTCTTCATATTTACGGACTTCGTTCACAGAGAACGGGTTCAGTTCTCTCGTCACGGTATATTCGAAACCATCCTTAAAATACTTCATACACTGATGTTGTGTAGAAGGGATGATGTTGTGCTCGTGTAACCATGGTCGGCCGAGCAAAGCGTTGTAGCATGTCTTGGCGTCTATGACGTGGAACTAAATGTCCGTGACGAGTAGCCCGAAGCGTAGCGTCGGTATCACAGATCCAAGAGTTTTTGATGATTGGGAGTCGAACCCGGAGATGGTGATCTTGTCCCGAGCAAGGTGCTGGACACTCATGCAGATTTCCTTCAACACCCGCACGTTGAGTAGGTTAACGGAGGATCCATTGTCGATCAGGATTTTGCCAATCTTGATATCGTGACAGTATCCTGAGACATGGAGGGGGCGATTGTGCTCGCACGTCCCAAGGAGAAGGTCCCCATCGCCGAAAGTGACATCGGCCGTGTGCACTTCCTCCAATTCATCCTTCATCTTTTCCTCGGCCAGGCATGCTTGGAATTGTTCCGGATCTTGGAGTGCCTTAATTAACGAATCTCTCGCCTCCTTTGATAGCAGAAGAGCGTCAAGAATGTTGAGCTGTGAGGGCAGCTTCCTTAGATGTGCTAAGACGTTGTAATCCACCTTATTCTTCTTCGGCGGGTCCTTGGCGCTTAGCTCTTCCACCACTTGGTCATCTAAGACGATATCTTCAGAGGCCTTTTCTTTCCCTTTATCTTTTTTGTTCGAGAGTCCGAGGTTCTTTTCAGACAGCGTCCGATTCCGCAGCCGGATATTTTCGCAGACCTTCAGCTCTTCTTCTTTTCCCGAAGTGGATTCTTTAAAGAGAGGGGCAAGTTCCAGCTCCTCATCAGAATCGCTCCTGAATGTAGGCACTTGTGACCCGCCGGTGTTAACCACGCGACAATCGCCAGCAGTTCTTTTAAGCCCTTCGGTCGTATTTCTTTGCTCTCAACGAGTTTTACGCTTTTCCCGCTTAAAGCGTTATCGATGAGCAACATATCCTTGCCACCATCTATCGAAAGCTTTGCACTCTTGAGTGGGGTGCGAAATCTTTTGATGATATAAGCAATAGGAGGGGTGCATTTCCATTTCACCAGTGAAGTTTCCTTCAGAGGATGGTAGCTTCATGCCCATTGATATGGCCTTAGAAAACTTTTTCCTCATCTTGAATTGGCTTTTGTCGGTAGCGGAGGTGTTTGGCTCCAGCGGGAGTATCTCGATTCTTTCGTCAAGGCGTTGGCATTTGGCCCTTTCGAATATGGCCGTCTCGCGTTCTCGATCAGCTTTACTTTTCAACCGAGCTTCATTAAGGAATGCGTCAATTACTTCATCTGATGGCCCCAGAACTTTTGGTTCAGGATCTGCCCCCAGCTTTTCGGTGCAAGGAGTCTCCCCATCGTTCGTGATCGAATGGGAAATCATATGACAGCTCGCCACATATTCCTCGGATTCATCCGATGAACTTTCTCCCTCATCTTCTTCTTGAAAGACGTGATTGAGGAACTCTTGGAGCGTAATGGGAGTCCGTGCCTTCTGATTGTATTCTTCCAGCGCGTCAATTTGTTTTTGCAAGTCCGTGCGCTTGTCGCCAGGCTTCACGGGCTTCTTTGACTTCTTTTTCTTCTTCTTTGAAGATTTCGACGGCTAGTTGCGAGTTCTTGAGCCACCTCCATCGGTCTTTGGAGTTGGACATGGCTTCAACATCTCCTCAATGACCTGCGGTTCCAACGGATTCTTCCACTTAATCGCTGGGCATGTCTGAAGATCGTTTAGCATCCTCTTTGTCTTGGCTGATAATACAACCTCCCAAGGAGCTTCTTCAATGACGGAACATGTTGCCCCCGGCGTATTCGTCCCCTTAGAGGTGTGGGGCTGCGGGGGATTCACCTTCCATTTGTCAGATAACGCGAACTTGCCCTTTCGGTACTGGTTTTCAAGCCAATTTTTGAAAACGTAGCAATCTTCGATCGGATGGCCTAGCACTGGATGATAAGGACAATAGTTGGGCTCGTTGACGTCACTTGGTTGCAACGGACGTTTTGGATCCGACAGATTTATGAGTCTATTGCGTAATGCCAGCTCGAATAACCTTCTCATTTTATCGCGGGAAAACGAGTAAGGATACCCTAGTCTCTCCTCAAGGTCTACGTATGGGCGCACATTATTTTGACGCACAACCGGCTTCGAATTGCTCGGTTGTTGTTGAGCATTAGCGACGACGATCGCTTTTCCCTTCCCTTTGTCATTTCGGGAGTCCGGCTTTGGAAGAGGGGGTTTATGGCCCATCCGATCCATCTGCGCTAGCTTGTCAATCAAAGCCTGGAAGGTAGTCGGCTTAAAAAACATCATAAACTGCGAGATGGTTGCTTGTGGATCGAGGGTTCCCACAAGCATACCCACTGCGGGAGCTTCTTCAATGCGCTGCT
The DNA here is from genome assembly GCA_030015575.1 of Agapanthus africanus. Classification (NCBI taxonomy): domain Eukaryota; kingdom Viridiplantae; phylum Streptophyta; class Magnoliopsida; order Asparagales; family Amaryllidaceae; genus Agapanthus; species Agapanthus africanus. Next base: position 20,751,812 of record JASDDO010000031.1, on the reverse strand, counting down.
CGCACTTCGACCATAAGTTCTGCCATCGTATAGCGTACTGAACCCACGTCTCGCCGGGTTTTACCCTGGCGTTAATCAGTGCGGTCATCGGGGTACGTTCACTGGCACTTGCAAAACGTTGAGTAAACAGCAGCTCCATCTCCGTGAAGGTTTTAATAGAGTCGTTCGGGAGCTCAGAGTACCATTCGAACGCCGTATCTGATAAACTTCCAACAAACTGGCGAAGCAACAGCTTGTCGTCACCGCCGGTGTTGCCGCAGAGTGCCCTGAACTGGGCAACATGCTGGTGAGGATTGCCCATCCCCTTGTAGACATGGAACTTGGGAATCGTATAACCTGGCGGGTACTTGATTTGATCGTACCAACTTGGATATGGCCGCCCCGTTTTTACAACCTGGCCGGCTGCTTCGGTCGCATGATGAACCCGTATTTGTTAGGCTATGTACTCGTCCAAATCAGCTTTGGAGATTGTATCCTCTTTAGCCATCGACAGAGCTGGTGGAGGATTTGATGTCTCTCCCCTATCGTCCCCAAGGACGATCGGGGGCTCTTCAGCCGGAGGATCTTGTTGTATCATCATCCCTATCATGTCTTGGAAGAGGAGGCCCATACGTTGTATGTTGGCTGCTTGTTCAGCAGCCTCTTTGTCCTTCTTCTCCAATATCCGACGAAGGAATTCAGCGTCGGTTTCTTCCTCCTGACGTTCGTCCGAGAACATTTCAGGGCTTTCTTTTGGTCCGATAAGTGCAGCCATAGCATTCATCATTTCTTGGAGCTTTTGCGGTTGCTCCTGTGCCTTGGTCACTGATCGGGTGAGCGGTCGATAACCCGTAGATATGCGGCTATCTTTTTTACCAGATGCCACGTAGACGGTATGAACTATCATGCCCCCTGACTTAGGGCGTTTGGGTTCATCACCTCTGATATCTGTCGCCGACGCGGGGGTTTTCTCCGGCCTTCCTCTTTTGTAGGCCGTTGAAGTAGAGGGGGCCGTTGCAGTGGGCACCCTAGCGATTGTTGTCCTCTGCTGTTTAATAGGACGGTCCTTTTCTTTTTGCACCTTCACCTTTTTCTGTTGACGAGAGTGATCTGGGTCAATCACGGAGTCTTGAACCCTCCGCCAAACCTTGTATATTTTTGAGGACAGCCATTGAGGGGGCTGCTCCTGCTTCGTTTCCAGAACTCTCTCTGCAGGTGGAGGAGATCTTTTCAATGTAGCGGTTGGAGAGTTCTTCCGTACCCCCCTCAGTAATTCAAAGTTGTTCCCAGTTGGAACAGCAGCGTTGACTTCCACCACTGGAGCCGGTGGAGTTAGCCCTGAGGGAGAGTTGCCCCCTGCCTTCCTCACTCGTCGCCAATGGCGACGTCGAGCACGACGAGCCGTTGGGACTGGCTCAGAGATAGAGATAGCCTCTTTTTGCCCCCTGTCTGAATGGGGCGTCGTCGCTGTTAACCCCTTAAAGATTGAGGTTGTCTTTTGAGAGATGATATTCAACCTGTCGAAGACGGATCCTCGAGAAGGGATAGGAGCAGGAATCGTCAATCTTGAAAAGACTGATTCTTTGACAGGGGAAGCCGCCTTGACGACTTCTGGAGCAATAGTCGTTGCCTTCCTTGGGACAACCAATTTAAAGTTCTGATCCAGCCTGGCGAAAACCGAAGCTGTTGGTCTGGCAGTGGGTGACCCGTTGACAGGGGCCGTCGTGGCAGCGAGTCGGTCGAAGACCGACTTCTTGTTCACCTCCGATGCAGGTATCGGCATAGAGAAGCTTGTAGGTGGGATCATGGTCCCGAAGAACAGGCCAGTGGTGGCTTGGGTCACCTGGTCTACTGGCAGAGTAAGGAAGGAAGCCGCTTGGGGCCCATATGCTACACTTCCGGGGGAAGTGGAGCGTCCATTGCAGTGGCACTTCGAGCAGTTGGTGCAGTTAGAGGCCATTGAATCTTGAGTTCTGCGCCAGGCAAGAGACCAAACCATAGTAACTTGAAATCCAAAGGCAACCATTTAACAAACCGCGATGGGTTCGCGAAGACGACACACGAAGTGTGGAGTGGAAAGAGAAAGAGGTCCCACCGGGCGTGCCAGAATCTGTTCCCCTCCGAATGGCGGCGCACAGGACCGCGATGTCCTGACGCTGAGATTCGGGACAGATGCTATTTGGTTTTATCCGTCCACCTCTCCGAAGATGCCAAGTTGATTTATGGCACCATGTATCGGACGTTTAAACGGATGCAGCCGATGTAGCAGACTTCGTCAGATTCCCCCTCGCTTGAGGGGTTTTTGATTGTGGGGACGCTCTTCCCTGCAGGCGCAAGCCCCTGCAGTTAATTACGCTACTGCATCGCGGTAACAACTTTCTCCTTCTCCAGAATTTCACTTCGTGTCGTGTGTGTTTGTTTTGTTTGTGGTTGCCCGTGGATTGTATACGGAGACTGAGTAATGCCGTCGCCCGTAGGACGTGGATTAGTCCAAATCCGTATTTACTTAGATTTGGGTTTGGTGTTTTTAGTTTAGGGATGCATTAGTCGTGTTGCGGCTAAGATCAACTTAAACGTTCGTTAAGGATACGATAGTCCTGTTTGAGACTAAGATCAAATTAACGTGATAATCTATTTAATATCCGGCCATCGGGACTCGTCACCTCTCTAACATCGTTGAAGGATTACAATGGCAGATGTCTGAGGAGTTCAGAGATGTACCCTTGAACCAAGATTGATTTGGAGTTTTATAGTCCGTTTGAATATTTAAGGATACGTTAGCCGTGTTTGGGGCTAAGATCAACTTAAACGGGACCGTTTAGATCCGAAAAAGAGCATTTGGATGCTCTATTGTTCCAGTTTAGGGACGTGGTGGTCCATGTTCCAGTTTAGGGACGTGGTGGTCCATCGCCAGTTTAGGGACGTTTCGGTCCATCATGTTTCGGTCCAATATTAGTTTAAGGACGTTTCGGTCCAATATTAGTTTAGGGACATTTCGGTCCAATATTAGTTTATGGACGTTTCGGTCCAATATTAGTTTAAGGACGTTTCGGTCCACGAGTTTAAGGACCCCGCAGTCCATATTGATATGTGGTCGTCGGGACCCATCACCTCTCTGACGTCGTTGAAGGATTACAACGATAGGTGTCAGAGGAGCTCGGAGATGTACTCTCGAACCGGATATAAATTGACTTACGGGAGCAATCTTGCTTAGTCAATTTAATTTGAGGACTTACGGCCATGATTGGGCTAAGTCCAGTTGAAAAATATTCAACGCCTTTTATTTGTTTTTGGTCTGTTAGACCTGTGCTAGGGCTTGGCCCATTTTTAAATAATGCATTGCATTATTTTCTATTTTTTTGTTTGGGCTCTGCCCATAAAAAATGCAGAGCATCAATTTATTTTGGGCTCTGCATAGCATTTTTATTATTTTGTTTGGGCTCTGCCCATTTATAAATGATGCAGAGCATCAATTTAATTAGGCCTGTTTGGTCTTTTGACTTGGGCCTGGCCCTTTGAGAAATGCATTGCATTTTCAGGCGCTTTGCGCCAACCAGAGAGCGCAAGCGCTTGTAGTACGTGTCGCGCAAGCGCAGTGCGCTGCGGTAGTGCACTGTGCTAGTGCGCTGCGCTTGCGCTGCTGACACGTGGCGAACTCTGGTGAGTTGCGCCAATCACAGAGAGCAAAGTTCTATCTTAAAGCGCATGGCGCAAGTGGTTCAGATGCTGACACGTGGCGCTCTCCCAAGAGCGCAACAGCGCAGTTTGCAAGTGCAAAGCACTAAGAATCTTTTAGATTCAAGAACAGAAGTGCAAAACACTATTTGATTTCTTTATCTAGTTTAGATCAAAGAAAAGCAAGTTTTTCTTTTTATTTCAAGAACCAGAGGTTCATAAAAGTGCAAAGCACTATTTTATTATTATTTTTTATTATTTTGTTGTTTTCTTGTTTTAAAGAACCAGTGGTTCATAAGAAGTGCAAAGTACTGTTTATTATGTGAAGATCATTGATCTGGTTTTTAGATCAATAATTTATTAAAAGAGATTCTTTTCTCTCGTGAAGGTTTTTTACCTTTTTCTTTGAAATTTTCTCAGAGTTCTCTCTCTATTTGAAGCTCTTGACTTTTTTCAATAAAATGTTGATGCTTTGAATTGAGGCCTAGAGTCCTTTTTATAGTGCCCATAAATTAGTTAAATTTGTTAAAGAGATTTTTCTCTGAGTGATTTGGGGAATTTTCCCCACCGTTGGATCTTTGATCCAAGGGCTTCTGTTTTACAGAAGAAAATCTTCTTGTTTTAATAAAAACAGAAAAGATTTCTTTAGAATTTTAATTCTGTTTGGCGCAGATGCCCCAGCGCGTGACACGTGTCGCGCAGCGCACAGTGCAGCGCAACCGCGCTAGCGCATCTGCGCTGACACGTGTCGCGCAGCGCAGTGTTTGCGCAACTGAAGCGTTGCTTCATCTATTAAAGGTTAAATTTTCAAAGCAAAGTTTTGCTTCTGATTGGGGGAAGATGAAGCGTTGCTTCATCTCCCGCCTCGGAATTTGAACAGAGCTTTGCTCTGATTGAGGTGAACAATCACAATTGTTTTATAGCCATGATACCCTTTTTCTCTAGTATTAACCTATCGGACATCCATGTGCATCTTTAACCGGTTTAGTTACAATTGCATCCATGGAACATATTATACATGTCATTGTATCCCTAGATTACTCAATACTTATTAACTTGATTTTTTTAACATTCATATCTGTCATACTGTATCCATATAATGCTGAAACCATCTCTTAAAACACAAACTGATGACCGTACAGCTAAGTAGTTTAATCTGCACATATTGCTTAACCTATTACATGTGCCAATTTATTGTGTTATTGATACCCATGCTTGTTTATTTACAACCATGATTTTTGTCAGTTGATTATGAGCACTCACATGATATCCTTTACACCCTGACATGACTTGCTACACACATACTACTTGACCCGACATGGTACCGTACACTACTTGACCTGACCTGATATACCATAGCTTGACCTGTTACCTGATCGTGTGTCTAATGCCAACAAACCTGACATGTAGTTTTTACGGACCGTTCCTGTTGTCTATCCAAACAAACCTGCACCTATCTGTTCCTGTGTTGGCATTTGTTCTTGATTACTTAAATACCTGACTTGAACACCTATAACTTGGGGGTATGGGGAAATCAATGATGAAACCTGACTTGTAACTCGACAGTGTGCTACCTTTACCGACCAGTTTTAGAGGCTGGGCCAGCCTTGGGATGATGCTGCTGACATCATCCATCATTATCCATTACCTTTTAGAGGCTAGGTCAGCCTTGGGATGATGCCATGGACATCATTCATCTTTACCCTTTTCCTTTAGTGCCTAGCGGCATGTCTCGGTTTCAGCCCGAGAATCTTCACCGTGATCCCGGGCACGCACGGGATACTATTGAGTTGCATCGATGACTCATCAAATTGATTTCAAAGACTTGAGAGTAGATAACCCAATAGAGCAGTTTAGTTTACTCACTGCACACTGCCCTTCACTGCCTTGATGTATATTGCTGTTATACCTGCTTTACCATTCATGATTATATTTGCATTGCTTGTTACCCTGTTTATACTTTATTACTTGATGACATGATTGTTCATACCATAATATTGCATTATTATATTCCCCATTCTTGTTCTTTTTACAAATAAACATGTGTTTTTGACCCATGTCTGCTACATAGTACAGGTTACAGGTTCTTGGATCTAAAACAGTGAAAAAGATAAAAGACGGTGCAAAAGTGGAACTACAACCAACAAATAGAAGGATCTTGATCAAGCCTGCATAAAAGATAAAGTTCACAAAGTACAAGGCAGCGCAAGGTCTAAGATCGCGAAGCCACGGTTAAAGTCCACTACATTATTCACTGGAGATCTGGAGAAACCTAGAAGCCAATTTGAGAAAAGTACTGAAGAAATAGAAAGCCCCAAAAGTCCAGAACAAGCACAAAAGTTTTCAGCAGATGATCTTACCATTGGGCCGCGGAACCGCGGCCCAACCCTTGCTGCAGCCGCGGTTCCGCGGCCATCTAGAGCATATTATGAAAATATTTTTTACCATAATTCTTGGCGGCTTTGACCGGTTTTCCTAGGGGTATTTTGGTAAATGCAGACATGCGGCAATTGTAAATCTAGGGTTTTCTATGTCTTATAAATAGAAGCCCAATTCCTTGTATTTGTTCATGCCTCCTTTCATTAATAAAATTCAGATTTCTTTTGGAGAGCATCAATTTGTAAGTTCTTTATTTTCTGCCCTAGGTTAAATTTCTATTCTTGCCCTAGTTAAATTTAATTCCTTGCCCTAATTAGATCTTTTATTCTCTGCCCTAGATAAAAGTTCTCCAATTCCCTAATGAGCGAATAGTCTCCCCGCTTGTAGGGTTAGATTTGGGGAAGGTTTGAGAGATGAATATCTCTCACCCCTTTCTTGCCCATCATATATAATTAATAGGACTCCATGCATACATGCACATACCGCTCCCTACGGCACCCTATCCCTCGAGGTACCGGTGATACCGTAGTATAAAAGCCCGGTTGTGATTGTTTTCCATGGAGGTTAGGGTAAGGATTGATAAAGGAAGGACAAGAACCTAGAGGAAGAAACATCTTTCCAAATGATTCTAATCCCCTTTATTAATAATTGCCATAACTCCTAATAAGATCTTAATATGGGTATAGAAAGCGGTGAGATTTATAGACTTTCCAAACTTAACCTAGACCTAACCCTAGCAAGATTTAGATCTAGATTAATTCAGTTTTTAGATTAAATCAATCCGACGCCCATTGGAATTAACTCGTAAGAGCGATTAGGAAATTCACAACATCCCTGTGGACCGACCCGTACTCACCGGCTAGCTACCAAGCGACGCCGTTCTTGATTGCGGTTACTAGATATTTTTGATACAAATCAATGACGCGCTGACGTCTGGGTTTTGCATGGCCCAGATTCCGTACCCTTGCTGCAGTCCGAGCAGCAGTACTTCAGCCAGCGGGCTGAGCAGTAAGGATCCAGTAGTAGTTAGTTCTTTTACTTTTCTGCATTTTATTCCTGATGTGAGCCCGCATTATGGGACATACATTCCAGTTATTTTGTATTGGATCTTTTGCTTCCGCATTATTATTATTCTTGACTCATTTTATTTTGGCTTATGAACATGCTAGATAGTTCTTTTTTTTATTCTTGATATCTCGACAGCCGTAATGTGACTGTGGATGATACTTCCTACCCACAGGTAGTATAGTTGGCTATGTCACATGCCCATCTTAGCGTACTCTGGGAAGCGGGGCGTGACAAGAATCATGGATGTAACTGGAGAATCACGTAAATGGAAATATATCCATGGTTCGGTTCGGTCAATATAGATTGAATATATTGAATATATGCATTCATGGATTCATATTGAATTGTAGTATTGTAGATTGTACTTGAATCATATTCAAGTCAGATTATTTATAATGAGACTCGGTCTGGGTCAGAACAATTAGAAAGGAAATTGAAGTCCTGAATTAGGTTTTGATATTATCGGTAACCGCTGCACATGGGCGGCAGGATTTGTGTATTTTCAAAGACGATTACCGTGTTGATAACACCGTTGTTAAGTTGTCTACCTTAAATAGGCAAGCACCCACTTCTCCGGCTTCCTGAGACTCAAGAGATTGGTCCCACTTAAACCTATATTTACTAGGGTCCTTATTGTAATTTATAAAACTTGAGGGGGTTTTATGTAAAAATAATTTCGTATAATTTACAAAATACACCTCAAGTATTTAATTATCGTATTTAGAGTTTTCATAGTTGTGGATTTTATATTTGTGACATTTCTAGTGAATAAACATATTTTTCATAATATAGGGTATTTAATTGTAATATTGAACTTGTATGGGATTTCATGGTAGTTTCATGTAAAGTGATTCTTTTGACTTAGAAAAGTTGGAATATTGATATTATAAAAAAATAGATATTTTGATAACACACATATATTTATATATGTATAAAAATAATTTTAATTTATTATTTTCTAGAAATATCATTTTCTTAAGATGTTTGTATTTTAAATCTCTCGAAACCGAATGCTCCTTGCAGAGGTCTGCATCTCGTACTACTAAGCTCAGGAATGTGTGATAATCCGCACCATCTCAGTCGGGTTCCCCAAAAATGGGTTGTAGCGGCGTTTTGCAAAGATTTGTAAAAATACGTAATCTTGTAGAAAACGATTTTTATAAGTTAAAGGTAGTTTTGTGTAAAACGGTATTTTCCGAATCTATATTTCCCAAAAGGTATTGTGCTATGTTGCATATGAGTGTTGTGAAGAGTTAGGTCATTACCCCTTGATCTATCTAAAGGTATAACAATGAAATATGAGGTTTAATGTCAAAACTAAACTACATAGTATTTTACTGAAAAAGTAAGATAAAAATTGAAATATGAAATATTTTGCTATGAAACTTGTTCATAATGTTTTGTTAATGTTTAATAGTCAAGATGTGAGAGTTTAATATGGTTATATTAAGGAAAATTGAACTTTTTAAAGAAAACCGAATCAGAAGTCGGATTTAACTCCGCTTCCGTCGGGTTTTAGTAAAAGAAGTTTTAATAATAGATTAGAGAAGAAAGAGGTGGGACTTACAGGTTTAGATTCAAAAGAAGAAGGAGAGGAAGATGTAGGAGGCGCCGGTGCGTTGTTTCGTCGCCGGGAGCTCCTAGAGTCGTCGTTGGAATTTCGTTGGCACTTCATCCTTCGCTAACTCCACTTGTACACAAAAGTTCTAGGGATTTTCTTGAGAGTTTGGACAGGGTTGGAGTGAGGGGGGTGTTTAGAGGTGGTATTTATAGGGTAAAACTAGGGTTAGGGTAGGTGAAAAGTTGTGAAGAAAAAATGTATTAAATTGTATTAAAAATTGGTTTAATTGGATTTTAAATCTCACTGTTAATGTGCAGAGGAAATAAAGTATGCAGGGGTTATCAGAAGCCAGAAAGACACAACTTCACAGAAGAAACCGACCCGATCCAAGCTGAATCGGCCGGCGGCGGCGGCCGAGTCGGCCGGTCCGCCGGCCGAGTCAGGCCGAGTCGGCGCCCCCTGCTTCCACGTGTCCAGTGTCTCATGGTCTACCCCTTGGTCCAGTTTGTTTTATTTGTGAAGTGGGGTTTTTATGAGTTATGCACGTGTAGGCCCTTAGACTTAAATTTAAAAGAAAATGATATTAAAAAATAATGTGGGGGATGGGATTTGAACTCTGGCGCTTTGGTTCAGCAGTGCAAGGTCTTACCAATGAGCTACAAGCTCCTTCTTGCTATTAAAAACCAAAACAAATTTATAACTTGTGCTCAAGTAAAAGTACCCCTTTCTGTATTTTTTGAAAAAATTGTACAGAAAGTTGTACAGAAAGTTTAGGGATGTTACAATCGGGGTGCGCTCGCTTGCGCTGGTGAACCGCTGCATAAATAGCAGTTCCATCTCTGTAAATGTTTTGATGGAGTCATTTGGGAGCTCCGAGTACCATTCAAACGCCGTCTCTGACAGGCTGCCAACGAACTGGAGAATCAACAATTTGTCGTCGCCTACAGTATTGCCGCATAAAGCTCTGAACCAAGCGACGTGCTGATGCGGGTTGCCTGTCCCTTTGTACACATGGAATTTGGTTATCGTATATCCCGGCGGGTACTTAATTTGATCGTACCAGCCTGGGTACGGTCGCCCAGTTCTAACGACTTGGCCAGCCGCTTCACTTGCCTGATGAGCTCGTATTTGTTGAGCTATGTAATCATCAATGGCAGCTTTGGAGATCGTTTCCTCCCTGGCTGTCGATAATGCTGGAAAAAGGCTTTGATGTTTCCACTATGTCGTCCTCGATAATCATCGGCGGGTCTTCAGCCGGAGGCTTTGGCTGGATCATCATTCCAACCATGTCTTGGAACAGGAGCGCCATCTGTTTTATATTAGCAGCTTGTTCCGCGGCCTCCTTATCCTTTCTTTCCAGCACCCTTCGCAGGAACTCTGTATCGGTCTCCTGTTCCTGGTGCTGTTCAGACGCTGCTTCCGAGCTTTCTTTCTGCCTGGTGAGTGCTAACATTTTCATCAGCATCTCCTGGAGCTTTTATTGGTGCTCCTGATCTTTTGTCAACGACCGAGTTTGCGGTCAATGACCTACGAAAGTACGGCTTTCCTTTTTCCCGGAAGCCATGTAAACCGTGTGCACGATCATGCCCCCAGACTTTGGACGTTTAGATCCATCACCTTTGGGATTTGCCGCCGGTGGTGGGAGAATCTCCGGCCTTCTCTTTTTGTGGGAGGTTGAAATTGAAGGAGCCATTGTAGCAGGTGCCTATGTGAAAGAAGTCCCTCGCGGTATGCTGGAGGGGTGATTTTCCTCTTGTCGAATCTTCATTTTCTCCGGTTGACGAGAGTAGTTCTTGTTGATCACAAAATCTTGGACTTTCCACCAAACTCTGTGGATTTGGGAGCACAGTCGCTGGAGGGGGCTCCGACTTTGCATGCGTCATATTTCCAGCAAGAAGTGGAGATTTCTTCAACACCGCGGTTGGGGAGTTCTTCCGCACCCTCCAAAGCAGTTCAAAGCTGTTCCCGGTTGGAACAGCAGCGTTAACTTCCACCATTGGAGCCGGTGGGATGAATCCGGAGGGGGAGTTGCCCCCAGCTCTTCTCACTCGGCGCCAGTGGCGGCGTCAAGTGTGCCTTGCGGATGGGACCACATCAGCTGTGGAAGTGGCTCCGTCGTGCCTCCTGCTTTGGTTAGGGGCTGATGCTGGTGCCAACCTGTCGAAGACCGATGTCCGTTGAGAGGGAACGACCAATCTTTTGAAGGCCGACTTTCTGGTAGGGAAAGCTCTTTTGATGACTTCGCCCGTAGCAGGAGTGGACAGGACTATCCATTTTGGAATAGTCCCTTCAGGTATTGCGGGCCACTTTGCGGGCCCACTTGAACCTTGGTTCAGCCTGTTGAAGATTGAAGTGACAGACTTAGATGACCCGTTGAGAGGGGCCATGGTGGTTGCAAGTCGATCGAAGACCGACTTCTTGGGAGCTTCCTGTAGTGGCACCGGGGCACTGAAGCTTGCTGGCGGGAGCATGGTCCCGAAAAACAATCCAGTGGTGGCCTAAGTCATCTGCCCCACTGGCATAGAAATGATGGAGGTCGCATTGGGCCCGTAAGTCACTCCTCCAGTCGGGGCGGAGCGGGAGTTGTTGCTGCAGTTTGTGCAGCTGGAAGCCGTCGATTTTTCTTTTGCTTTCTCGACAGGAACAAGACACCAAATCTTAGTATCTCGAATCCAAAGGCAACCATAGCAAACCGCAATTTTGTTCATGAACACAACACACGAAGTATGGAGTGGAAAGAGGAAAAGGTCTCACCAGGTGTGCCGGAATCTGTTCACCGCCGAAAGACGCGACCGGGACATTAAGACGTCTGGCCTGAATTTTGGGGGCATATACTATTTGGATTTATCCGTCCACCTCTCCAAATATGCCAAGTTGATTTATGGCACCGTATATCTGAGGTTTGAACGGATGCGGTCGTTGTAGCAGACTTCGTCAGATTCTCCCTCATTTGTGAGGGTTTTTTTTATTATGGGGACACTCTTCCCTGCAGGCGTAAGCCCCAGCGGTTAATTACGTTATCGCATCGCGATACCACCTTTTCTTGCTCTGGAAGTTCACTTTGTATCATGTGTGCTTTTGTTTGTTTGGGTTGCCGTGGATTGTATACGAAGACTAATTTATGTCGTCGCCCGTAGGGCGCGGATTAGTCCAATTCCGTATGTTTTAGATTTGGGCTTGGTTTGATTTAAGGATCGTTAATCTAGTTTGAGATTAAGATCAACTTAAATGTATGTGAGCAGTTAAGGCTCGGTTGGATTTTTGTTAAGGATACGTTAGTCCAATTTGAGACTAAGATCTACTTAACAAGGTATTATGATCATTTTTTTTCAGATTCAATAAGAGAGCATTTGGGCTCTGTTGTCTTAGTTTTAGGGACATCTCAGTCCATTATCGCGATTTTTGAGGTGAATATTAGTTTAAGGACGTCTCGGTCCGTTAATCACCATTTTGGAGGTGAGATTTTAGTTTAAGAACGTCTCGGTCCGTTGATCACCATTTTGGAGGCGCAAGTTTAGTTTAAGAACGTCTCGGCCCGTTGATCACCATTTTGGAGGTGAGATTTTAGTTTAAGTACGTTACGGTCCGTTGATCACCATTTTGAAGGTGAAATTTTTGTTTAAGGACGTCTCGGTCCGTTAACGGTTAGTTTAGGGACATTTCGGTCCGTTGTTGCCATTTTGGATGCAACAGTTAGTTTAAGAACATTTCGGTCTGTTGTTCATCTTACACGCACGTGTATTTGTTACGTAACGGGATGAACAACGATGATTTGGGATACACCCAGTTTGGGGTGCGGTCTGATCTGAGGTGTGCACATCAGTTTGGAAGTGCTCCAAAAAGCCGTTGGTTGTTGGGACCCGCCATCTCTCTGAATACGTTGAGGAATTACAATGACGTGGATCACAGGTGTGGAGAGATGTACCCTTGAACCAATTCCCGTATTTGGGGGGAAAATGAGTTAGTGGTAAACCCGGAAATCATTAGTCATATTTTGAGACTAAGATTTCCTCGGGAGTATGTGGGATGAGTACCGTTTTGGATATCATCAGTTGGAAGATCAATAGTCGTATTTGGGACTAAGGTCAGCTTGGGAAGTCATGAGGACATGGGCTCGGATGGTCTGAATCAAGGAGGTTCTATCCTCGGGGGGACCTGGCCAATTTGGGCTTGGTCCATTTGGTTCTTTTTTGTTGAAAAGTGCCAAGCACTTGTTTGGACTCTGTATAATCAGTCCCCTTTTTAAAGAAAGAGTGCTTGGCACTTATGTAAGTTCTAACACTCACATATAATCATGTGGGCTTTTAGTCATGGGGATTGCCCAACACTTTACCCCTTTTGTCTTTGTATGGAATACGAGGAACTCTTTATGGTGCCCACGTGAGAAACACCTGAGGCGCTAGACGCTGCCTAGTGGGTGCTAAGCACTACTCCATTCTGTGGTGTCCACGTGAGAAACACGTGAGACACTGAGCACTCTCCTTTTTTTATGGCGCCCACGTGAGGGACACGTGAGGCGCTGGGCGCTGCCCAATGAGTGCTAAGCACCCTTTTCTCCTGTGGCGCCCATGTGAGGAACACGTGGGGCGCTGGGCGCCGCTCATTAAGTGCGAAGTACTCTTTCTTCTGTGGCGCCCACGTGAGGGACACGTGAGGCGCTTGGGACTTAGTGCCGCTCATTAAGTGCTAAGCATCCTTTTTTCTGTGGCGCCCACATGAGGGGAACGTGAGGCGCTGGGCGTTGAGCGCCACTCATTGAGTGCTAAGCACTCTTTTTTTTCTGTGGCGCCTACGTGAGGCGCTGGCGCTAGATTTTTCCTTATATGCTTTGTTTTGAGGAATTCGATTTCCTAATTCTTTTCTGAATGTTTGATTTTCAAGAACAAGTTCTTCCCGGTAAGAATTAAATTCTCAACTTGTGGGAGACTTGTCTTGTGGATCTCAGATCCAGAGAAAGAACTAAGTTCTTTTAAGAAGGTTAAACCCTTCAATAGGTAAATGAGATACTTTGATCTCTTTTCTTTTTATTTACCTAGAGTTTTTTTTCTGAGAAAGGAGATCTTCTTCTTTATTCATTTTTGAAGCTTTCTGCTTTGTTTTTAGAAGCTTATGGGGAGGTCCTACTTTTCAGATTTGAAGTCTTGGGTCCTTTATATAGTATAAGCAAGTTTGTTGATTAGTTGAAGAAAACTCTCATTAAAAGATTCTAATTGATTTGGGGATTTTTACTCACCATTGGATCTTTGATCCAAGGGTTTCTGTTTTACAGAACAAGATTGGGAAAATATTTTCCTTTGCACAAAATTTATTCTGTAAAACGGTGATTTTTTTAATCACCGTTGGATTTTTAATCCACCGGCTCTCTGTTTTAGAGAGGGCAATCTTTCTTGTTTAGAAATATTGATGGAATATATCCCGAAAATAGAATTTAATTCTACAATTTAATTTGGGGAATGTTTTCTTCTGACAGAATTTAATTCTGTATTTCTGATGATTTATCATCTCCGTTGGATTTTTGATCCAACGGTTTTGTTTAACAGAGAGTAGAATTTAATTCTACCTGGGCGCCGGCGCTCACGTGTTGTGCACATGGGCGTTAATTAAGGTTTTAATCCTTTATGTGCTTTGCACATCGGCGCCCACGTGAGGAGCACATGCGGTGCCAATATAAGAGTTTTTAACTGTGGCGCCGACGCCCTCGTGGAAGACACAAGAGGCGCTGCCTCTTAAATTTTGAACAGAGCTTTGCTCTTATTATTAAGGGAAACAATAGGGTCAAAAGTTAGTGAAATGGAAAGCCTCCCCCAAACTTGTTCTTGGCACACACACATTTTTTTGGATCTACTAATATAAACACCTCCATTCTTAGTTGAAACAGTGTTACCACTGTTTATGGCAGGAAAACCAAAGCATGGAGGAGAGGCAGAGAAAAGTTAGTCGTGATAAAGCGGCTCATGCAAGAACAGGAGCTCCTCCGATGGGTCAGCGGAAATGTACGGTTTTAATCTATGCCAATTTACTTTAAAAATGGGACTGTCTTTAGCATTTTCTACATCCACTGCACCGTGCGGGTATACATACCGCACCACAAAAAGTCCTATCCAACGAGATCTTTGGTTACCCGGATGAAGATGGAGACGGGTATTGTAAAGAAGGACTTGTTGTCCCGGTGTGAATGTTTTACGCAAAAGCTGTTTGTCATGAAACATTTTTGTCCGGTTCTTTACTATAACTACGTTATTGTAAGCTTCATCACGAAACTTGCTCAGCTCATTTAATTGCAGATTCCGATAGCTGACTGCTTGGTCAAAATCGAAGTTAAGCTCTTTAATTGCCACATTGCCCTATGTTCGATCTCGACAGGGAGGTGGCAAGCCTTCCCAAACACCAGCTGATAAGGAGACATGCCAAGATCGGTCTTATATGCAATACGAAATGCCCAAAGAGTATCAGTCAGTTTAGAGGACCAATCTTTACGGTTCTTAAAAACCGTTTTCTCCAAAATTTGCTTGATCTGTCGATTAGAGATCTAGGCTTTCTCGCTCGTTTGGAGATGATAGGACGTAGAAAGCTTATGGTGAATCGAATATTTCCGCATCAAATCCTTAAAAAACCGATTGCATATATGCGTCCCATTGTCGCTAATGATAGCGCGAGGGTGTCCGAACCAAGAAAAGATATTTTCTTTAAGGAACTTAACGACCACCTTGTTATCGTTAGTACGGCTCGGTATTGCTTCAACCCATTTAGGGACATAATCAACCGCTAAGAGAATATATAAGTTTCCAAAAGAGTTGGGAAACGGGCCCATGAAATCAATTCCCCGCACATCAAATATCTCAACAACCAAGATTGGTTGGAGCGGCATCTCGTTCCTCCATAAAATTCAACCTATGTGCTGACACCGTGAACAAGTTTTGCAATAATCATATGCATGTTTGAATAACGCTGGCCAATAAAAGCCGCATTGCAAAACTTCTTCCGCGGTTTTTCTTTGGCCAAAGTGACCACCACATGCTTGATCATGGAAGAAGGACAATACACTCCTGAACTCATTATTAGGGACACACCGGCGAATGATCTGATTGGGACAATACTTGAACAAATAAAGTTCGTCCCAGTAAAAGTGTTTTACCTGGGATAAAAATATATGATTGTCTTGATTTGACCATTTGCTGGATTGAAGTCCCGTTGCTAAATAATTCACGATATCAGTGAACCAAGGTTCGCAAGATAAGATCAAGAGATGTTCATCCGGAAAAGAGTCGTTTATTGGCAAGGTCAACGTTGGTGAACAAGGAAGTCGTGAAAGATGGTCAGCTACGACGTTTTTACATTCACTTTTGTCTCTTATGACAAAATCAAATTCTTGCAACTAAAAGATCCAACGTATTACCCTGGATTTAGCATCCTTCTTTGATAAAAGATGTCTTAAGGCGAAATGATCGGTGTAAACTATGACCGAAGAGCCAATTAGTTAGGGCCTGAATTTTTCTAATACAAAGACAACTGCCAAGAGTTCTTTCTTGGTGGTTGTATAGTTCATTTGGGCATCGTTCAAGATCCTACTCGCATAATAATTAACATGTGGCATCTTATTGATATGATATCCTAAGACTGCACCAATAGCAAAGCCGGATGCATCACATATAAACTCAAAAAGGTGATTCCAGTCTGGAGATGATAGAACGAGGGCGGTAGTGAGGGAACGTTTAAGCGATTCAAAAGCCGCCAAGCAATCCGAATCGAAGTGAAATGTTGTATTTTTTGCCAAGAGAAGAGTTAAGGGTATAGCAATCTTGCTAAAGTCCTTGATGAATCTTTTATAAAAACCGCCATGACCAAAAAAGGATCGTATATTTTTGATACATTTGGGAAGAGGAAAGTTGGAAATGACATCTATTTTAGCTTTGTCTGCCTCAATGCCATTTCGTGAGATACTATGCCCTAAGACAATACCTTCTTGAATCATGAAATGACATCTTTCCCGATTCAAAATTAGATTCTTGTCCTTACAGCGGGTAAGAACAGCGTCAAGATGACGTAAACATTCCTCAAAGGAATCCCCAAATATGGAGAAATCGTCCATGAATATTTCCAGAAAATTCTCGACCATGTGAGAGAATATCCCCATCATACACCGCTGAAATGCAGCTGGAGAATTGCATAATCTAAAGGGTATGCGTTTATAAGTGAAAGTGCCAAAAGGACAAGTAAAAGTTGTCTTATCTTGATCCTTATAGACGATGGGAATCTGATTATAACCTAAGTAACCGTCCAAGAAACAGCAGAACTCATGCCCAGCTAAGCATTCCAACATCTGGTCGATGAAGGGTAGTGGGAAGTGATCTTTTATCGTTGCGGTATTGAGTTTTCTATAATCAATACATACCTGCCACCCGGTTTGGGTGCGAGTTGGAATCAACTCATTTGCCTATGACCGTGATGCCAGACTTTTTAGGGACAATGTGAATAGGACTTACCCACTGGCTATCAGATATTGGGTAAATTATATCACTATCTAAGCATTTGATGATTTCCTTCTTTACCGCCCCTTTCATAACGGGATTCAATCATCTTTGTGGGTCACGGGCTAGTTTGGCCTTATCCATCATATGTATATGATATTCAACAATCAAGGGGCTAATCCCTTTGATATCCGCCATTGTCCAGCCGAAAACTTGCCGATTCGATCTCAAGACAGGCAGAAGAGCTCTCTCTTGTTCTAAGGCTAGAGAAGCAGAGATGATGATGGGCAAAGACTCATTCTCACCTAAATATGCATACTTAAGATGAGATGGCAGCGGCTTGAGATCAAATGTCGGCGGAGAGAAGATAGAAGGTAGGGTAAGGGAACGATGCTCGGACTCCATGTGAGGTTCATAGCTAGCGTAAGAGACTGACTCGGATAGCTCAACTAACTCGTTCGAAAAGTCAAAGGATTCGAACTCGGGGGTTGACTTATCGACGGAAGGGTCCCGTGAATCAAGATTATCAAGGAAAGTGAACACTTCGTATTCTCTATTCGTGTAAGAAGTGGCTGGATTAAACAATAACGCACTAGTGGCGTCGTGATCATTGTCGTAGAACAAAAACTCTTCAAATTCACAATTGTTGAAAGCTATTTCGTGGACGGAACATATATCTATCATATAAGCAGAAGGTTCAGAGGGTTGACTTCCTACCCTGAAAATATTAAGTTCAATTGTCATCTTCCCAAAGGATAGGTTCATGGAACTGTTATGACAATTGATTACCGCATTTGAGATTGCGAGAAATGGTCGATTAAGAATCACCAAGATTTGGTTCTGTGGATTTGCCACAGGATGTGTATCTAAAACTATAAAATCTACATGGAATATAAATTCCCCGACTTTAATCAATACGTCTTCTAGCTTACCCCTAGAATGGGTGATAGATCGATCGGCCATCTAAAGAGTACTGTGCGTGGGTTTCAACTCTCCTATGCCTAATTTCTCATAAACAGAATAAGAGAGCAAGTTAACACTAGCACCAAGATCGAGAAGAGCGCGTTTGATGTTTTTATCCCAATAGTTATAGAAATTGTAGGACAACCGGGGGCTTTATGTTTCTTGGGCAAATTTTGGGTAAGAGCATCATTCACATTACTTGCTAAGAAAATCTTTTTAGGTGCTTGAGTTTTCCTTTTCTTAGTGTACAATTCCTTAATTATTTTTGCATAGGATGGAACTTGTTGGATAGTATCTAAGAGAGGAATATTAATATTAACTTGCTTAAACATTTCCACAACCTTCTCCGTCTATGGACTTGGTTTGATGGGCCTCAACAGGTTTGGAAAAGGAGCTTTATTAACAGGGGTTGGGTCCAATAATTGGGGAGAAGTTTGTGGAGATGGAATGGATCCCAAAACTGGAGTTGGGGTAGCCTGAGAGGGTAATCCATTCAAGGAAGTGGACGGAGAGTTCGAGCCTAATGGAGAACGAAGAATGGGTTCGGAAGAAGATATTTGATTAGAAGAAGAAGAAGTAGAACTAGTAGCTGGAGTGTCATCGAAATCATCAACTTGTTCTTCAACGTAATTGTTCAGCATTCTTCTCGATCTCAACGTAGTTACGGCACTCACATTATGATTTTGTTGGTTAAGAATAGCGTTAGCGTTTTATGGGTGGCCGGGATTTGGTAAAGATTGAGATGGAAGTTTACCTTTCTCTCTTTCACTCATCGTTGCGTTTAACCGTGCAATTTATGCTTCGATAAATTTGATGCTTTCACCGTGGGAAGCAGTGTGTTGTACTAATGATTGGATAGAAGAAATTAAACTAGCCGACATTTGCATGGATTGTTTAATAAAAGCTTCTAAGCTTTTTTCAAGTGCAGAGATTTTGTCGGTACCGGCAGGAGGAACATTATTTTATGGTTGGAAAGAATTGTTATAAATGGAAAAGTTGTTGGCCGGATTTTGAAATGGTTGCGGTTGAAATGGCTGCTGAATTTGTTGTGATGGTTGTTACTGCTGTGGAGGAAACCTTTGGTAATTGTTTTGACTTTGGAACTTATTTTAATTTTGGTTTTGAATTTGGTTTTGGTTCCAAGCAAAATTAGGATGATTCCTCCATCCCGGGTTATATGTGGATGTATAAGGATCGTTTCTAGGTCGTTGCTGAAAAGCGGCATTAGTTTATTCTTGATCTTGAGACGGAGGATTCAAAGGACACTCTTCAATTAAATGTGATGAGTCATAACAACAACCACACACGGTTTTGGGGAGAGCAGCTTGGTTTAGGGAGGCTGAAGAGAATTTGCTCTCAATAGCTTCGATTTTCTTTTGCATCACAGCCGTTTCGGTTTTCATTGCGATGGAAGCGTCGAGTTGATGGATACCTGCCCTAGATGAAGACGAAGATGATGTTGTTGGTCTTGTGCTTTTCCACTGTAGTGTTTATTCGGCGAGATCTTCAAGAAATTGTCACGCCTCCTCATCGGATTTTGACATAAAATGACATTGACAAGTGATTTCTAGCATTTTTTTTGTCACTTGATTAACACCCGCATACATAATTTGGCAAAGTGGTCATTTTTCGAATACGTGATGTGGGCACTGGACAAGGAGATTTTTGAACCTTTCAAAGCATTTCTAAAAGAGTTCATTGGGAAGCTGGGTAAACTGGTTAATCTCGCTCCTAATACGGGCAGTCTTATGATTAGGATAAATCTTTTTAAGGAATGTTTTAACAAATTCATCCCAATTGGTGATAGAACGTGAGGAGGTGCTATACAACCACTTCTCTGCGAGATCGCACAAGCTAAAAAGGAGAATACGTAATCGCATAGCATCTCCTAAAAGTTGGATGGTGCTCATCATTGCATACGTTAGTGATATATGTAGAGGCCATTATTGTATAGTACTAGTTTGTATATTATATTTTGGAAGCTTGAGATATACACAGATATAATAACAGTCCTGCTCAAAATGGTGGTGTGCTACTTGGTTTGATTCTATCTTGTGTATATGTTTCTTTTAGAATATCGCTAATACATATTGGTAGAGCCCTTAGGATATTTGCTTGACTACCAGCGTTGTGATGACAGTCACACTAGTGGGGGCTGGGTAGTCTATAAGCACATCCTTATAAAGGTCCCTAGTCATAGAATTATCGAGACGGGGCATCGATAAGTTCACGGGCTGGAGATAAGCGGACTCGAACCGCTGATGCCTCCTCTTCTAGTGACGGAAGGTAGCTTACTTCATCTTCTTCAGTAGAGAGTCCGGCTTCCCAGAGTAGACCAGTGTATATGCTTCTCATCCCAGCAGGGGATATGGTCTGTCCCACAGCCATTGGTATGCCGTACCGGAGATAATATACAGGTGTTCATTGGGTTATGAGTTACACTGGACGGACTCGTTGGGAACTGCTGGTTGGTATTATACCTATCGTCAGGTAGCAGTTCCCGGGTGGCATGAGTACAGGTTAGTCCGTTGGCTTGACATCACTATTCGTCTCGAGTGTGTTCCCACTATACTTAGCTTACTACCCAACCATGTGTTGGTGATAGTGCCCTCAGAGTCAATTATTGGATCGCATGTACGTAATTGCAATGATTGCGGAGGACCTATACCGGTAGGACAGTCTTACTCGAGATGATAGTATGCTATCTGGTTTGCCTTTATCAGTCGTGTACATGTTCAGGTGACTGATTACATGTTACACTTTGATAGAGCCCTTAGGATCTTGCTTTACTACCAACGGTATGATGGCGATCATATACGTGAGAGTTGGGTAGTTTATCAGCATATCCTTAATTGTGGTCCCTAGTCGTGGGAGTTTCGAGACAGGGCATCGATACTCCGGAGTAGACTAGTGTATACAGTCGAGACCCCGACGAGGGGTGGTGGCCGGTCTCACAAGCCACTGGTGTCAGTTGGATCACCTAAGATGTATACAGGTGCTCATTGGGTTATGAGTACACCGGACAGGACTCGCCGGGAATCTGCTAGTTAGTACTATACCTATTGTCAGATAGCAGTTCCCTGGTGACATGTGTACAGGTTAGTTCATTGACCTGAGGTCGTCATTTGTCTCGTGTGAGTTCCCACTGTGCTTTGATTTCTACCCTACCACGGCTCAAAGGAGTCGTGCAAACATGTAGCTTTTGGGTACAGTCCCGAGCCATATGGAGGTACGTGAGCGGATCGGCAGGGGATTCGTCTCTCCCGGTATTGGGGGCGAGGTCGTGCTGTGTCTAGGAGAGCCATTACACAAAGTCCATGGCCATGGCAGGAGATTTACTGGTAGGTACTCCAGTAGTATCTCAGGGTGTTATTGGGCTTCACTCCGACACGACTTATACTTCTATTGGGGGTCTGACGTTACTAGGCCCCTAGGCAGATATACGATACTCATTGACGAACGGACCGGACTGTATATACATTGTCGCTGTTAGGCTCAGTAGGGTTTCTGGATGAGTTCGCTCATCAGCCTCCCTTGAGGTCAGTCCATGGGCAGCCGTTACGCATTGCTAGTGCTACTGATGGTTTGTGGTTAAACCCACTGCCAGGGTACTGACGAGTCATTAGAGTTCCCCACAGACAGTTTCCCAAGTTCGGGCGAAATGTTGTAGAGGCCGTATGGTTTTATGGCAGGGTTCGGAAAATGCACGTGCGTTTACGCACGTGTTATTTTTCGGGCAGATGATACTGGTCGGCTTTGGTTTAAGCCGGATCCGGGTATTATATTGAGTAGATATAATATCTTTGTCTCAGTTGCATGTGTATTCGGTCGTAATACAAATGCGGGTATATTTATACAGTTTCGGGGTTGTCCTGAAATTTGTTTCAGGATCACTTTTGGAAGTTGCCAGTTTCCAGTTTTCTATCAGCCGTCTTTTAACATTCGGTTAAAGACGGATTTATCTTTTCTTGGATGAGGGTGAGTCATGCTTCTAGAAGGTTCTAGAAGATGATGACTTGATTAATTGGTGTTGTGTTTTCATTGGTTGCATTAATGAATGGATGACTAGGTTTAGTGAGTCATTCATTTCATTAATGAGTTTTGTAATGCTTAAGATATTTGTTCTAGATATTTATCCTTATGCTCACCCCCTTTTCTCCTACACTCACCCTTCTCCTCCCTATATATGGCCGGCCCCTTTCCCCTCCTCTTTTGCCCTCTCTCTCACTTGAAAAAGATGGTTGAAAAAGATATGATAGATTTTGGGGTATATAGAATTTCACAGCTCATTTCATTCCATCACCCGATTCCCACGGCAACTTCATTAACCGATCGTCCACGGCTTTGGGCGAAGTGAGACAAAGTCATCTTCTCATTCTCTACATCATTCTTGGTCGTCTCTTTTAGCAAACTTGACGACCGAGTTGCCTCGAGTCAGAGGCGGGAGCCCGTTTAAAGATTCAGAGACGTGGTGCCATCTGGACAAGCAGATCGGAGATCGATGATATCGGAGCAGCCGCAACGGAGCATAGGATGATGGTTGAAGAACGAAGGACTCGGATCGTTCGGTATAACCTTTCTACACTCTTTACAGTTTGTTAGTTTAGCAATAATGGTAGATCCGGGTTAAAGTATACGATAGCACCAGTTAAAAAGTTTTTTGTTCCGCATTTGGCGTCTGTAGACGGCCGGGGCGCTACCGTAGACTTACAGTGGTATCAGAGCCTAACCATTTTGCTATACTAACTTGTGGTAACGCGTTTAAAATATCGATCGAACCGAAAATCAAAAACCGCATTTTTACAATTTCACAGTTTCTGTCGATTTTAAATGGCTTCCTAAAATATTCCACATATCACAGAAAGTTGTGCAGGGTCTCAGAAGCACACCGACCAAATTTGGTCACGTGATCCCACCAAAGAGCCGCGGAATCGCGGCCAAACCCATGGTTTGGCCGCGCATCTGCTGCTGTTCTATGGGATCAGTGCACCAAATTTTGTCTGTGTCTTCTCTGTTGGAATTTGGGGTTTTTGGTATATATCTTTTGGGCCCAGATTTTGTTACAGTTCACCAGTTATTCATGGGGCCCACTTTGTGATATTCAGTCGATCGAAATTTAAATATGTTAGTTTACAGTGCTTACATTATATCTCCGACCGGGAATGTCATTTGATCGGTAAACCGCGTCTGATTGCTATAGTTCTTTTAGACGGGTTTGCGAACGTGACATTCGCGTTGATGTTCTGTGTTGTGCTGTGTTGTTACGGATTTGTCGTGATGGATAGCAGTGTGCAATGGTAGTACAGTTTGAGTTTATTTGTACATTTGATATTGCGGGGCGAGCGTCCAACATGTGGACTGCCGTCACTGCCTGTTGTATAATATTCTTTTGGGGCACGACCAGGTTGCGGTCGATGTACCTGTTGTACTATTTTTCATTACTATACTAGGTTTTACCCCGCGACGGAGTGCACGGATAGCCGGGTTCTGAGGGGCAACAGGTCAGCATCTCATGGCTTTGAGAGGCAGAGGGACCTCACTCTAGAATTGGCAGACTATTCGCCGCACTCATAGGGGGTACAGGTTGACCCAAGGAGGGGTGCTCAAGCTACCGGATTCCATAAAGTGCTGGGTAGTCCATTCACTTTGCTGTAGGGGGCTGCCTCGCTTCAGGTTTTGGCGGGTAACTTACCGCACCCGTAGGGGTCTAGATTTCATTGCACAGGCTATCCACACGACAGGGGAACGTCGGGTTTCAGCAGCGGCTCTGTGAAACCCGGGGATCCCAGATTATCTGTATTGTTCTGTGATGCTTATTACTTTTCTGTAATGTTGCATATTATCACGCCTGGAGCGATTATTGTATATTGGTTTATATACTATTAGATGTTGTATATGTTTTACACCCGCGCTAGTCCAGTCCCCGCTCTGTCGTTAGTTAAGTAACCTAACGGGTGATGACGGGACCCAGTGACGAATGCGGATGGCATATACGTACATTTTTTTCGTTCTTTTCTGGTGTGATTGATTGATGGGACTGCGTTGATTCTGATCAATGCAAAGTAAAACAAACCTGTTTACAGTTGTTGGAACAAATTTAAAAAGTGTTATTGCAAAGACGTTTCCTTTTGTTTTGCATAGCGGTATTCAGTGGAATATCCTGCACCTCATTCGACGGGGCAAGGGCCGATATCCCTTCACCGGGACTGACCCCTTGGGCAGAAGTTTGCGTCAGGGTAATAACTTTACTATAGTCGATTACAACTTGCTTTGCATAGCGGTATTCAGTGGAATATCCTGCACCTCATTCCACGAGGAAAGAGCCGAGATCCCTTTACCGGGAGTGACCTCTTTAGCAAAAGGTTTTCGCCACTATATTTTAAAAAGCTATCAAGTTCCTTCAGCGATATCAAGTTCACTACGTTAAAGGTTTTTCGCCAAAAACCAGCCGTAGCCCTCCGTCACTTCTTTTGGGTATTCAGTAGTATTCAAGCTATGCATTTTAGCCAAAGTTAAGGCATAGTGTTTGGTAGCTGCTGGGTATTCATTTGTTGCATAGATAGATGAGTTGGTTTGGGACAGTCGTTCTGCCGATTGGCCAAAGTCAGGGGCATGTGCGGGTGGGTTCAAATTGACAAGATAGTGACGGGTAGAACTTGGCATGTGACTTATGACATTTTGACCAAAGCCAAGGTTATAAGAGCATGAGGCAAAAATCATATCGGGAGTTTCTAAAGAAACTGAAACTTGCCAAGTATGCGCATACCTTCTGGAGTATGAGTAACGTGGATGCATTCCATCACGTTATCATGCGATGAGAGTTGGATCCCGATTCCCACTGATGAGTTGGTTTACTCTTCGGATGATCCCGATTGATTCTTCTTTCAGGTTTGGAGGAGAATTTGACAGGACAGTGGGAGGTTTCCGGATTAGATAAAGTGATAACCATTCTGATCTAGGTTAGAGTGCACGCAGAGTGTTTCTTTTCTCTCTCTCTCTTTGGCAGCGACCTTTGACCGACCCTAGATTATGACTCAGTGACCAGGTTGACCGAACCTTCTTAAAAATACTGGCTTTTGGATTGTCTATGTTGCATAAGTCATTGCCACTCCTTCTTTTACCCTTTGCATTTCTCAGAACACCCGTTTTACTACGGATATCCACTTCCATTGGATAGATCCATCGTATGGTTATATACGAACTCGAAGGGACTTCTTCGAGGATGGATCCAGGTTCAGGAGAAATAGAATTGGTTTATTCAGTTGTCTTTTATTATTACCTTCTCTCAGGTTGCGAGAGCTCCTTGGTTTAGGAGAGTACACCTATTACGCGTATTGGACCGTCTTATTCCAAACCATAGGCAGGTGCCGAAAGGTAGGGAATGAAGAAAACCAATTAGCCTAAGTAGGGTGTGCAGAAGGTAATATGTAAAGACAAAATAAAGGGATTAGAAAGAGGGCAAAGTAAATTGCAACTGATATCATTCACGACCAAACCGCGTACTTCATCGCCACTCCTATTTCACCTTTAAAAAGAATAAGGTATTATTCAGTTGTCTTTTATCATCACCTTCTCTCAAGATATGAGTACTCCTTGGTTTAGGAGGGTACACCTATTATGCTTACTGGATCTTCTTCTTCCAAACCATAGGCTGGTGCCGAACGGTAGGGAAGGAAGAAAACCATTTAGCCTAACGACGGTGTACAGAAGGTAACGACTAAAGACAAATAAAGGGATTTGGAGAGATGGCAATGAAATATACGGTTATAGTCATGAATTGGATTATGGAAGAGGCATTACTATGAATACCAGGATACCCCTACGAAACATTTTCATGTTTCAGTGCATTGTTAAAGGAAAACTGTTTTCCCGATTGGATACTTACTCCAGGGTATGTATTTACCAGGTTTCATTCTCATATCTGTATGGTTTTACAGATGATGAGTGGGAGTGAGTTATTGGGAATTAGGTGATCATCCTCATTATATCGGAATTCGTTGTAATTGGTGATATTTGAGGAAATCGCCAGGGTACAGTTTTCCACCTACGACGCACAGGTTTTGAGTTGTTTAACTCAGCGGACTTATACAGGGTATTGTATGTTGTCCAGTGTCCATCAGGACAAAGGGATAGGTCCTCGTACTATGTTCTATTTACTTATAGCTTCTCTAGTATTTAGACAAGTGTTTCGTAGAAATACAAGGTCTAAGTTTTGAGAAGTTGTGGGTATAAGAATAAAGTAGAGAATCAGGTGTCACAAGTATCGGGATTCTTCAAAGAGATCGAAGATGTAGATTCTTATGATTGGTATTCAGATGATAGTTTTTGAGAAACGTGTTT
The DNA here is from genome assembly GCA_030015575.1 of Agapanthus africanus. Classification (NCBI taxonomy): domain Eukaryota; kingdom Viridiplantae; phylum Streptophyta; class Magnoliopsida; order Asparagales; family Amaryllidaceae; genus Agapanthus; species Agapanthus africanus. Next base: position 20,725,379 of record JASDDO010000031.1, on the reverse strand, counting down.
CTTTTTCAGGTTACTCATGATTGGATGGATTCCTAAGTTGAGTAATGTTGATTAGCCTCTTTCCATTAAGGTGATATGCACTGGAGATAGTTGCATGATTTGAATCTGGTTCCAATTAAATTAGTGCCAAAGTTTCTATATTGGATATAGAATGGTTCATACCTTAAGAGATGTTAAGGTATGGGGAGTTGTCCAGCTTATGCTTAAAACCAGACTCTGGATAACTCAGGGCACGTTTCTGTAATGGCTGTTTGTGGGTTGACCCTGGCTATGACGAGGGTTGATATTCTACCATTTGAAAGATCAATAGTGATATTGTTTTTCACTCGCCACAGTTTTAGTAAAATGGATCTTTTTCAGAAAACAGTAGTGGGAGTATGGTAGAACTGGAAGTGATTCCAGAACCGCGAACGATTACGGAAAATTTAATAGGACCTATATATTCAGTCAGGTTTGACATTCCAATAGCCACTCCGCAGATATGATAGGTAACCTCAGACACCCGAGAGGTACTCCGATAGCCTCAAGGACGGTGACAGGGAGGTTCTTATCTACCCAGACTTGACACTACTGTTGTTCCAGGCTATGAAAATCGGTAGGAGGGTTGTCGTAGTCAGTGGGAGCAGCAGAAGCATAGTGGGCAAGTAGCTTATGTCTATTTATAGACTTGAGAAGTTATAGCGGAGATAGATCATCTATTTTTGATGTGACAGTCATAGATTTGACTTCATCAGAATAGGGGATGGATCTGTTAAGAAGGTAGTAGGGTGTGATGTCATGGTATCTGGATGACATACACAGAGTAGGAAGTAAAATTCATATACTATGATCGGTTGTACTGTGGTCGTCACACAGTTGTTTCTCCAGACAGGATATGGATATAATATTTGACATTCTGGTTTCTAGATCTATGGTTTTAGATATGGATTTGGGTAGCTTCCCAATGTGGGTAGTTTGACAGTATTCTAATGGTTTTTAGAATAGATGACTCCTAGTATGGTGGTGTACCTGCAGGTGAAGGAGTCACCCTCTCTAAAGGTGTCTTACAGACTAAAGGAAAGAGGGATGGGCATGATTGGCAGATCACTTGCTTAGGCAACTGAGTCAATCATGAGATGTCAAGTACCACACCAGATGTTGTTTTTGCACTAGATGCAATAAGTTTGTATTAATCCAATCCTGGAAAAACATAAGGAAGCAGTTTTAGAACATAAGTACATGTTCTACGGATTTGATGACGACAGCCTCTTTCGGGAGACGGTTATCATTCCAGGCTTCAAAGGTGACATGGATGACAGAGTGATTGTCAGAGTTATAGTTTTTCCCTATGATGAGGGACAGTATTATGGACAGGTGGTCCAAGAGGATACTGTGGGAGGCATGGTGCCCGATACTGATTAGGTTCAGTGATCGATACAGTCTAAGAAGTTTGGATATGGAGTTCATTTATGAACTAAGGTCCCATCAGATATCCAGACATATTCTAAGACAGGTATTACTCGATTCGGGAGATGGCTTTCTCCGCGAACTTGAGATTAAGAGAGATATAGAAAGAAACATCTAGGCGGATCCACTCACTGAAGCTATTTCTCGAACACAATAGTTTTACAAACGGGCTTTGTGAAACTGATTAGTAGAGGAGTTGGATGTTCGGTTTCACACGGGCTGTGAGTAGTCGACATCGCAATAATTAGCCTTGAGTGCAAATGGGAGATTGTTGGTGATAGTGCCCTCAGAGTCAATTATTGGATCGCAGGTACGTGATTGCAATGATTGCGGAGGACCTATACCGGTAGGACAGTCTTACTCGAGATGATAGTATGCTATCTGGTTTGCCTTTATCAGTCGTGTACATGTTCAGGTGACTGATTATATGTTACACTTTGATAGAGCCCTTAGGATCTTGCTTTACTACCAACAGTATGATGGCGATCATATACGTGAGAGTTGGGTAGTTTATCAGCATATCCTTAATTGTGGTCCCTAGTCGTGGGAGTTTCGAGACAGGGCATCGATACTCCGGAGTAGACTAGTGTATACAGTCGAGACCCCGACGAGGGACGGTGGCTGGTCTCACAAGCCACTGATGTCAGTTGGATCACCTAAGATGTATACAGGTGCTCATTGGGATATGAGTACACCGGACAGGACTCGCCGGGAATCTGCTAGTTAGTACTATACCTATTGTCAGATAGCAGTTCCCTGGTGACATGTGTACAGGTTAGTTCATCGACCTGAGGTCGTCATTTGTCTCGTGTGAGTTCCCACTGTGCTTTGATTTCTACCCTACCACGGCTCAAAGGAGTCGTGCAAACAGGTAGCTTTTGGGTACAGTCCCGAGCCATATGGAGGCACGTGAGCAGATCGGCAGGGGATTCGTCTCTCCCGGTATTGGGGGCGAGGTCGTGCTGTGTCTAGGAGAGCCATTACACAAAGTCCATGGCCATGGCAGGAGATTTACTGGTAGGTACTCCAGTAGTATCTCAGGGTGTTATTGGGCTTCACTCCGACACGACTTATACTGCTATTGGGGGTCTGACGTTACTAGGCCCCTAGGCAGATATACGATACTCATTGACGAACGGACCGGGCTGTATATACATTGTCGCTGTTAGGCTCAGTAGGGTTTCTGGATGAGTTCGCTCATCAGCCTCCCTTGAGGTCAGTCCATGGGCAGCCGTTATGCATTGCTAGTGCTACTGATGGTTTGTGGTTAAACCCACTGCCAGGGTACTGACGAGTCATTAGAGTTCCCCACAGACAGTTTCCCAAGTTCGGGCGAAATGTTGTAGAGGCCGTATGGTTTTATGGCAGGGTTCGGAAAATGCACGTGCGTTTACGCACGTGTTATTTTTCGGGCAGATGATACTGGTCGGCTTTGGTTTAAGCCGGATCCGGGTATTATATTGAGTAGATATAATATCTTTGTCTCGGTTGCATTTGTATTCGGTCGTAATACAAATGCGGGTATATTTATACAGTTTCGGGGTTGTCCTGAAATTTGTTTCAGGATCACTTTTGGAAGTTGCCAGTTTCCAGTTTTCTATCAGCCGTCTTTTAACATTCGGTTAAAGACGGATTTATCTTTTCTTGGATGAGGGTGAGTCATGCTTCTAGAAGGTTCTAGAAGATGATGACTTGGTTAATTGGTGTTGTGTTTTCATTGGTTGCATTAATGAATGGATGACTAGGTTTAGTGAGTCATTCATTTCATTAATGAGTTTTGTAATGCTTAAGATATTTGTTCTAGATATTTATCCTTATGCTCACCCCCTTTTCTCCTACACTCACCCTCCTCCTCCCTATATATGGCCGGCCCCTTTCCCCTCCTCTTTTGCCCTCTCTCTCACTTGAAAAAGATGGTTGAAAAAGATATGATAGATTTTGGGGTGTATGGAATTTCACAGCTCATTTCATTCCATCACCCGATTCCCACGGCAACTTCATTAACCGATCGTCCACGGCTTTGGGCGAAGTGAGACAAAGTCATCTACTCATTCTCTACATCATTCTTGGTCGTCTCTTTTAGCAAACTTGACGACCGAGTTGCCTCGAGTTAGAGGCGGGAGCCCGTTTAAAGATTCAGAGACGTGGTGCCATCTGGACAAGCAGATCGGAGATCGATGATATCGGAGCAGCCGCAACGGAGCGTGGGATGATGGTTGAAGAACGAAATACTCGGATCGTTCGGTATAACCTTTCTACACTCTTTACAGTTTGTTAGTTTAGCAATAATGGCAGATCCGGGTTAAAGTATACGATAGCACCAGTTAAAATGTTTTTTGTTCCGCATTTGGCGTCTGTAGACGGCCGGGGCGCTACCGTAGACTTACACCATGACTTAAAGGAATAGTACAAACAGGTAGTAGTTGGGTGCAGTCCCGAAGCACTTTGAGGCAGTAGCGGTTAGATAGGATTCGTCTCTCCCGGTATTGGTGGTTGATATCGCGCTGTGTTCGGAAAGCCATTACACAAAGTCTCTTGCCAGGGCAAGCGAGATTTACTGGTAGGTACTCCAGTAGTTTTTCATGGTGTATTGGGCTCTACCCCGGCATGACTTATTGCTCTATTAGGGGTCTGACGGTTACCATCCCCCTGTAGGGTGTTTTTCATCACCCCATTGAGATGGGAATACGCGTCGCCTGTCAAGCGTACTACAGATTCCTCCTGTCTAGGGTAAGCGGGGGTTTATTGATTGTGGGGATTCGAATCTCCGGCAACCGCGGACTAAACTGCCGTTAATAACCCCTCGCCTTTGGAGCGAGGGAACCTTCGATTGACGGCTCAAACTGGTCATGCGAACTCAATGTGCAGTGTGTGTCTTGAGGGGTTTTAGATATACCGGGAGCCTCACAGACTTTATGAGGGTCATGCTACCCGGTTAGCGGGCTGGGGGTCAAGGGGGCTAGCAGCCCCCTTGCAGGATGCGGGGCAGCGTCCCGTTAGAAATTTTTTTCTAACGGGAAAAGTGTTGTGGAGTGTGTATATATATTTAAAAAAGGCAAAACAACGTCCAAAGGATGCGTGGGTGCCAGCGTCTCACGTGTCCAGCACACGGGCGCTGGGCGCTGGATGCCATCGTCTCACATGTTTGGCATGTGGGCGCCGGGCGCTGGCGCCTCGCATGCTTGGCATGCGGGCGCCGGGCGTCTGGGCCTCACGTGCTTGGCCCCAGCAGGAAAAAGGGGCTTAGCCCTATACTGGGAGTTGTACTCCCAATTGACTTTTGGAGTTAAACTCCTGAAAAAGAGGACAAAGGGGCTTAGCCCCTGCACTGGGAGTTGTACTAAAAAAAAAAAGATTTATTATTATTATTATTATATATATATATATATATTGTTTTTTTATGGAGTTAAACTCCCAAGATATTTTCGGAGATAATGAAAGGGGACTCCTTTCTTCTTCCTTGAGCCCTATATTTCTCTTGAGCTTTGGATCTTCCCAGAATGGATTTTTGGAGATGGGTCTCCTTTTTACTCCTCTTTATTGGCCGGATCTTAATGAAAAGGGGTGTGAGACTTAAAAATCCCCCTTTTAGAGATTTGATGGGAGATTTAAGTTCCCCTTCAAGGGTTTTATGGTGAAAATCTATTTATTTTTGGGAAAGGAAGAGTTGAACTCTTGATTTAATTCATAAAATGGGAAGAAGGTTTAGAACCTTGAGGAAGGGGAATGAGGCACAAACCTTAGTTTTAGAGGGGAATGAAAAAATGTTCTTTCATTTCATTATCATGTTGCCTTATATAGGCTTCCAAATTTACACATAGCCCCTTGGGCTTCACAAAATGCCATTTTGCCCATCTCATGCCTCATGTGCTCATTTCTTTTGCACATGAGCCATGAGTTTTACAAAAATTTGGCTTTTGCTCATTTATTTTACATTCATGCATGAAAATTATATCAAACTTATTTATTACATAATTTTCTTCTTGGCATGGGGGAGGCCAGACACTTCATATTTGGGCTTGACTTGGGCACGGGCCCACTTGGCCTGGGCTTGGGCCCGTTTGGTTAGAGGTTGACTTTTGTTGAAGTCGAAAATTGCACCCCGGTTGACCAAGTCAAAGTCAAAGTCAACCTCAAGCCAAGTGGGCCCATGCCCAGGTCGATTCCGAACATGAAGCGGCCGGCCCTCCCCATGCCAAAATGAAATCATGTAATAAATAATTTTTATGCAATTTTTTATGCATGAATGTAAACAAAATGGGTATAAAGACAAATTTTTGTAAGCACATGGCTTATGTGCAAAAAGAAATAGCACATGAGCCATGGGATGGGCAAAACGCCATTTTTTAAAGCCCAAGGGGCTGTATGTAAATATTTAAGCCTATATAAGGCAACATGATGATGGATAAAATATAGAATTTTCATTTCCCCCAAAAATCAGGGCATGTGCCTCTTTCTCCTTACTCAAGATTCTAAAACCTTCTTCTTTCTTTGAATTAAATCAAGAGTTTTACTCTTCCTTTTCCAAAATTAAATAGTTTTTCACCACAAAACCCACAAAGGGGAGCTTAGATCTCCCATCAGATCTCAAAAAGAAGAGATTTTTAAAATCTCATATCTCTTGATCTTCAAGATCCCGCCAACAGAGGAGCAAGAAGGAGACCCATCTCCAGAAACCCCACTTTGGGAAAGAACTAGGGCTCAAGGGGAGAAGCCCTTCATCAGCTTCAAAATATCCTAGGAGTTTAACTTCTCATACATATGCGCGCGCGCGCGCACACACACACACACAAAAAATAATAAGTGCTCCTTTCGGGGAGTACAACTCCCACTGTAGGGACCAAGTCCCTTTTGCCGCTCGAACGCCCACGTGCTGACACGTGGGGCGCTAGCGCTCAAAGCGCTAACGCCCTTGCGCCCAAAGCGCTAGCGCCCGAGCACCCACGTGCTGACACGTGTGGCGCTAGTGCTCAAGGCGCTAGCGCCCTTACGCTCAAAGCGCTAGCGCCCGAGCGTCCACGTGCTGACACGTGGGGCGCTAGCGCCCTTGCGCTTAAAGTGCTAGCGCCCGAGCGCCCACGTAGCGCCCACGTGCTGACACGTGGGGCGCTAGCGCTCTTGCGCTCGGAGCGCTAGCATCCAAAGCGCTGGTGCTTTTTCCCACGCATCCTTTGAATGCCCTTTCCCTTTATACACACACACACATACACACACACACACACATACTTTATAACACTGTCCCTCTCAAAAAAAATTTGGGCCGGGGCGCTCCCCCATACCTCGCAAGGGGGCTGCTAGCCCCTTGACCCCAAGCTCGCTATCCGGGTAGCGGGGCCCCCGTAAAAATTCTGTGTGGCTCCTGATATATCCAAAACCCCCTTCAAAACACAAAACTGCACATTGAGTTCGCATGACCAGTTTAACCCGTTAATCTGAGGTTCTCTCGCTCCAAAGACGGGGGGTAATTAACGGCAGTTTAGTCCGCGGTTGCCGGAGATTCGGATCCCCACAATCAATAAACCCCTGCCTACCCTAAGCAGGGGGAATCTGTAGTACGCCTGACAAGCACGCGTGTATTCCCATCTCAATAGGGTGACAAAAAACACCCTACAACTTTGACTTTGACTAGTTCAACCGGGGTGTAATTTTTAACCCCAACACCACCTAGACTCGATATGCGAGTATCTTAGACGAACAGACTGGACTGTACGGAGATTGTCACAGATAAGCACGGTAGGAGTTCGTATGAGTTTGCTCATCGGCCTTCTTATCGACAGATACCTGGATAGCCGTTACGCACAGCTAGTACCGCTGACAGACTTATGGTTAAACCCACTGCCAGCGTACCGTCAAGTCTTTAGAGTCCTAAACAGAGGGTTTCCCTACTTCGGGCGAAACGATGTAGAAGCCATATGGTTTTACGGCAGGGTTCCGATCATATACGTGTACTGACTGCACGGATGTTGTACGGACGGATAATACTAGTGGGTTTTGGTTTAAGCCGGACTCTAGTATTATATTATTGGAATATTATTATCTCATTGTATTCGTATTTTTCGGAATACAAATACGGGTATGTATATACGGTAAGGGCATTCTTGTAATTTCACAAGAGATGCTTCTAGAAGGAGACACATCGTTATTTGGATTTATCTATTTATGGAAATAGATTAATGAGGTGGAAATTGGAGATATTTGTGGTATGGGGTGAAGCATGGCTCATTACATTTGTTTATTAGTTTGTGTTTACTATTTAAGCATGGTTGCTATTTTCAATTGGAAAATAATGCATGCTTTATGTGAGATGGGTATGAGCCATTTTCCACACTTGCCAACACTTGATCATTAGATTTTTGTTTCTCTCTCCATTTTTCCTCTCCTTCTTCCTCAAGCCCCTAATCCCTCGCATAAGTTGTGAACCATAGGATCAAGTGAGATTAAATACTCCATAAGATACTCTACATCTTCTAAGCTATCTAGCTTAGCGAATTAGGTACCTTAGTTACCTCGGTTTAGATGTTGGAGCTTGAGGTATAGACTCTCGGGTGGATCATTTTCGACACGAGAAGGCCGACGATCAAGCGCGATCTGGATCTTCGAGGAGCTCAAGGAGAGGAGGAGAAGAAGACCCGAAAGACTAGAATAAAGGAGGTATAAATACTAACATAGTAGTTAGAATCTCCTAGTAGATATAGCTAGTTAAGGTTTTTGTTAAGATCCTGAAGTTAAAGTCGGTGTTGCAAAATATGAAAAATTGTTTTTTTGTAAGTTTCGCCTTCTGCGTGGGGTGTTCGACATCGACTTACAGTGTCCAACCGAATATACACTAAACGGGTTTAGTATACATGGTAGCGTATGAGAAAGTGGTGAGAACGATTTACAGAATGTTTTGCCTTGAAAAGAATAACGGACGCAAGATTTGACTCAACCAATCACAAAATGCACAAACAGTCTCTAGAGCGAGGGTCGCCTGGGTCAAATCACTAGACCGCTCCTAGACTTCCAAAGGACAAAATGTAGGATAAATCCTCTATCACCTCTTTATCAATCTTGCGGCCAGATAAGTGTCAGGTAAGTGGGAGGTATCCACTATACGAATCACTGAAATAGCAGGCCTAATTAAGTAAACCACTTTCCTTAATCGCACTTGCCTTAGACTCCACAAGAAAAATGCTGATAAGCAATAAATTACCCACGGCCCTCTCTTATTCTAATTGAGCGCGATTGTCCTTAGAGACCTGGTCTAGATATTTTTTATTAATATAAGGTGATGCGTATGCTTATTTATGATTTGTGGGGCTTAGGAAGGGTGATGAAATCCCCACCTAATCTGAATTTGGGTTTCTTACCCTTTAATGTCCGTTTTAAATATGTAAAACAATCCAAAATCTAAAACACGCAAAAAGATTTTTTTACCGGCACTGTTAGCAAAGAATTCTGCAGGTAAAAACAGTTTATTAGAGTTTCAGAAGAGAAAGGAAGAAGAGAATATGATACCAGAAAGATTTTGGGGCCTAACTTCACTATTTGGCCATGGTTCCGCCACTGGTGTAGCTCTTCCGCCACGGTTTTGCCACCTAATGGTGCAATCTCCCCTTCAACTTTTGGCACTGCACTCCAATGCTCCTCTACTCTTATTTGGCAGTTTCTGAATTTTTGTTGGTTCGCTCCAACTGTTCCAGATTTCCTGCAAAACTCGCGCAAGAATCATTAAAAATACAAGATGCAGTTTTTATTTCTATTTGTATTTTTATTTTTCTGGTTTTTTTTAGAAATCAATCCGAATAACAAAAAAATAATACTACCGTCTCCCTGGCAACGGCGCCATTTGATTGATTTGAAAAATTGAGTCTTTGTATGCTTCCTAGTTACTGCAGTCAATAACGGTGTCACAATAGCCAGCCGATAGTGAATACAGGTCGTGTTGGGACCCGGTTCTTACTCACGGAGCAAAGTGCCACACGGAATAAAGTGCCACGCCAAGTGTCGTGTTAAGTGGGCGGGGGCCACCTATTGAATCCGTAGGGGCCACCTCTTGAATCCATGGGACCCACTGTAGAACAATGGGAAATCTTCGGAATACATTCCGAAAGAGGGCAGATCTGTACTATAAATGGAATGATACCACTCTTCAATACAGAGGCGCCTTTTAAGTGAACTGGCACTACAGGAGCTTAAGAACTCCGTAGTTAAGCGTGCTCGAGCCAGGGAAGTTCCGGGATGGGTGACCTCCTGGGAAGTGGCCCCTAGTCGGGTCTGGTTCATCCCGAAGGACGAAACCGTGCGACTTCGGCCAGAGCGGACAATACTCTCTGTATTGGGGGTGGGGCGTGATAGAATGGTATCAGAGCTGGTCCCTCAATATTGTCTGTAGTTCGAGGACGAACCGTTGTTCAAAGGTGGGGAGAATGTCGGGACCTAGTTCTTGCTCACGGAGCAAAGCGCCACACGGAACAAAATGCCACGCCGAGTGTTGTGTTAAGTGGGCGGGGGCCACCTCTTGAGTCCGTGGGACCCACTGTAGAACAATGGAGAATTTTCGGAATACATTCCGAAAGAGGGCAGATCTGTACTATAAATGGAATGATACCACTCTTCGATACAGAGGCGCTTTTAAGTGAACCGGCACTACAGGAGCTTGAGAACTCCGTAGTTAAGCGTGCTCGAGCCAGGGAAGTTCTGGGATGGGTGACCTCCTGGGAAGTGGCCCCTGGTCGGGTTCGGTTCATTCCGAAGGACAAAACCGTGCGGTTTCGGCCAGAGCGGACAATACTCTCTGTATTAGGGATGGGGCGTGACAGGTCATCCATAGGGAAATGGTAAATTATCTTTCTTATTTTAGACGGGTTGATGAAGAAATGTGTGATTTTTATCGTTTTATATTAAAGAGATTTGAAAATTTTATAAGATAAGAGCTTGTAGGGTTTTGTCGGTCTGAGTGGTTAAAGTATAGAGATTTAAAAATAATTCTTTTTATCTTTTAATTATTTAATACCAGAGAAATAGCGATGAATGTGGATTAGGGTACTTAGAGAGATTAGGGTTTCCTTCTACCGATCCTTGTCCTTCCATTGATCCCTATTTATCTCAAGCCCTCAACAAAGCAACTATTAACGAATCTCAAATCGTGGTTGCAACTATCATGAACTGGTAGCACGGCCGAATAAGAGAGTTAAGACTCCCTTTGTTAATGTTTATAAAAATTAAAATATAAGAAGAAAATATGGGGTTTTTTCTTCATCCATTATACTACCCTTTACTGCAGACCCTAACAAGTGAGAATTTACTCGCTCATTGAGAAAAACGAAGTAAACAAAGAAAGATAGAAAAATAAGAAACCCATAAGAAATAACAAAAAAAAGTGTGGAAAATAAATACAGAAAATAAATACGAAAAGTAATGAGACAAACTTAAAAGAAAATAAACTACCTTTTATTGAAAATTTTGCATTACAGACTTTGATTGCCTAAAAAACTAAAAGAACTAAAAACCCTAAATTGCTCGATAGATAAATCGATTGATGGATAATCCTAAATTGCTCTCGGTCCTTTATATAAACTGTGAAACTCAAGGCGTCATCTCGAAATATGTGAAAAGACGATCATGCCTCTGAAATTGCACATCCAACGGCTGCTAGGTGACCGCGGTTCTGCCGCATGTTTGTGGACTTGTGTCTCCGGAATTTTTGTGTTTTCCTTTCTCGATTTCAGGAGTTTTTTTTTTGTATATTTTGAAAATATTTCTTTCTCTCTGCGGTTGCGAGATTCTTCAATTTGCTCCTAAAATTAGGCAGATTTGGTTTGCTAACTCGATTTGATATGGATCTCCTACTTATGTTTGTAGCCCTGAATTGATTTATTATTTTAATGCCTGCACAATACCTCAAATCAAATCATTAGTCGTAATTGATTTATCTGAGATAATATTCTAATTAATTTTTAATTAAATTACTTAATGGATATGATACGATATGCATATCTTAATAATGATGGTTAAAAATATTTAATATGATATACATATTTTCATAATTAAGAATCACATGGATATTTCATTTAAATATGATATGCGTATATTTCCCAAATTATATTAATTATAAATTAAGAAATATATGACAAAATCTTTTACAAATAAACCCACACATGTTCTTAAATTACAAATAAGACCTTTTAGTAATTAATAATAATAGGAAAAACGACCGTAAAATATGCAATAAATATGACTGATAAGGTAAATTATCAAAAAGCCCTTAAATCATAGGCTTGGCTAATGAAGCGAATTGATTCACTTCGCTTCATCCTGAAGCGAATAAAATTCGTTTCGAAGTGACGTGGGTGAATCCGGCGAGGCGATTCTCCTTGCCTGCCACGAATCCACGAAGCGAGCGGGTTCTACAATTTTCCGGTGGTGCTTTGTCATAGTTCGCCTCGCCTAACGCGCTGGCTCAGCTCGTTTCGTCTTGGGAATCGCCATGATTCAGCAAGACTCACCGATTCGCCTCGCCTTATTAACCGATTCATCTTGGATTTGCCTCGAACTCGTCGTCCAACGGTCATAAACGGCCACCAACTCGGTAAATCGCTTCGTCTCGTCTCGGACTCGTCGTCCAACTGTCATAAATGACCACCAACTCGCTTAGATCGTTTCGCTCCTCCTCGTCTAACTCGACAACTTTTCTGGCCTAATTTTATTTTTTAATTTTTTTTTTAAAAATAGGAACTTGAGCCAACTTGGTGAATTTTCCTCGTCTCGCCTCACGAAGCGGCGAGGTGAGCGGGTTCTGGCTCCGCCACTGCAGCCATCGTCTCGCCTAGCCGGCGAGACGAACAAAATGCGCTTCGCCGGCTAGATGAAGCAAATGAATTTTGAAGCGAACCGCTTCAGTTCGCTTCATTAGCCACACCGACTTGCTTCAAACTTGTGTAAAAACCTCTGGGCCTTTTGCCTCTTGTTAAAAAAGCCTTGGGCCTAATTAAAACTCCTTTATACTAATTGCTTGTAATATCTAAGTAGTTTTCTGTAATATGTAAGTAGTTGAGGGGGATAAATGCCAAAATGAAGTGTAGCTGAGAGGGTTTCCACAAAAATTTTGAATGGTAAGCTCTTACCGACAATTTTGAAAATATTACGGGATCTTAGACAACTCCCCACCTGGCATGGGGCCTTTTGACAATTCACTATTAAAAGAACAACCTCACTCTTCTATAAAACACCAAAATTTGATCCCCAATAAGCCCATTTCCCTAGTTTATCAATCTATCTCACACGTGTCACTATCACGTGCTCCAAAATTATTTCAGCCACCGCCTCATCTCCCGCTTCCATTCCCAAGATCAAATCTCCTCCCTTGGATCCAAAATTACAAAAATTAAATAAAAACACATTAGTTTCCCTCCTGTTTTATCCTTATTTTTTTAATCGCCTTCTTCTTTGAGAAGGAACCGCATCTATCAAATCAAATCCAACTCCATTCCCATTTAATCAATCGATCGAAGTCGTTCGAGTTCCTTTTGAGCTTCTTCTCGAATCTGGAAACCCTAGGGTTTCGCATTCCCGCAATCGATCTCGATGCTGAAGAGCCGAATTGGTTCGAGCTCGGCGAGCAGCGCCGAAAAGATCTTCGACGGCGTCAGATTCGTCCTCTTTGGGTTCGATTCGGTCTCTGAAGCTCAGGTGCGTGTTTCCCCCATGTTTCCTTGGATTTGTGAAGTTCAAATTTAGGGATTTGAGAGTTTCGTTTCGATTTTAGTACCGATCTGAGCTTGGGAGAAGAGGAGGAGTCGATGTTGGGAGATACGATCCCAGTTGCACTCATGTGATTGTCTCGGGTCGCGTTTATGTGCGTTTGTTCTTCGAAAAATCGATTATTTTGTTAATTTTTTGGAATTTGGATGTAAGATTTTGTGTTTTGTTTGTGTAGGATGATCCTGTTTGTGTTGCCGCAAAACAAGATGGGAAAACGCTCGTCACGGAGCTTTGGATTGAGGATTGTGTGGATTTTGGGGTGCTGGCTGATGCTGCTAGGGTTAGTTTTCTTTAAAAGTTGCTTCTTTTATTTGGTTATTTTATGTGAAGCAAAGTGCTTGTTGTCTTTGGTTTAATCTATTCAATGTGTGAAAGGATGCCGTCCCAATAAGAATTGAAACAGTATAGAGACCTATTGCTAATTACGTAGGGTAAGATATATACACACCATGGCGAATGGCAAAAATCATCAGAAACAACAAGTTTTTACCTTAAACTTTGGGTTCGGCTATATAATCCTTCTACGATGTTGATGGTCGTCCCCCCAATTAATTTGAGAACTAACATATCTTATTTGATTGGTTATATCCATGTTCATGTAGCTCCCCTAGTACTTGTTGCATCATCAACTACTGTTTTCTCACTTATCCAAAATGATGCATTTATTCCCTCCACTGCATATGCTCAATCATCTCAATCGATGTTCATCATTTTTACCTCTGTGGGAGTTGTTGACACTTTTAGAGTATTTTCACTCATCCATTTTAACATGCTCATTTCCAACTAATCGTTTTTTCGGACATGGTACTTAACTGCTCAACATCATGATCCATAAAGCAATGCCCGTTCTATAGCTGCCTTACAGAATTTCTTTCCAGCTTCAAGATTATTCTACAACTACCTTATGCTCTTGGATTACTTCTACACTGGATCATATCAACCGTCCTACTTTGCATTGATGAGCTACATATCGATCCCATCGTAATGACAACGGATAAATAAGTCGAGAAAAAAATTCAGTATAGATTCAGGTTTAAATCTCTTGTAACCAGACCTTGTTGCATTGAGATTTTCTCTTTCCTAGGCACAGTCCAACCAACTTATTTTTTATTCTACACACACACACACACACACACACACTGGATTGGTTTTCTAATTTCTTTCCCCAACAGATTTTATATAGGCCTGTGAGAGATTTAAATGGAATTCCAGGCAGTGAGTCTCTGTATATTTGCTTGACAGGATACCAAAGGCAAGAACGTGATGATATCATGGTACGCTGTCACTCTTTGTGTAGTTATTCTTAAAACTATTCATTGAAATGTTCATTAAACAATATACTGTCTGGCTTGATATTTTGTTTTTAGTTCATTTTTATATTTTGATTTGAGTTTATTTTTTGCATCAGTATCTTTTTTTTTTTTCTGTAAAGATGTTAACTCTAATATTTCTGCTATTAGTTCGAAATGATAGTGAATTGTTAAACACAAATGAATATCAAATTACCCTCAAAATGAAATTTAAATCAATTAACATGAAAGATATGTAGTAATTAAAAGAGTTCAAGAACATGAATATTGATGGACAGACTTACTACCTGATACACACTGAATAAAATTAGAATGGTTGTCCATTGGTCAATGGAGCCATCACGTAGTGAGTGAGTGGTTGAAAACGAGAATGCTTCCTCAATGGTAGATACCGCTGGCAATCGCTCATTGATTTTACCAACATTTTTTATTGACAGCGAATCACAAGAAAAGCAAAGTAAATCTTCATTAATGTACACTTTTGTGTTGCTCTATTTGTACTGTTCTTGATTCCAACATCTAATAAAATTTTAAGCAATCACAAAATTTGTTGCTAGTGATAAAAAATCAAATTTTTTATGTTTTATAATGTTGTTTGCATTCAAGAATGTAATAAATAGTAGTCCTCCGTCGTTCGCTCATTCTAATGCTTTCGTATAATTCTTTGCTCACTCTTAAAACTTCATAAAATATATGTACAGCATGTTCATTTTTGACATTGTCGTCAGTTGTCAAGTATACTTCTTTTAGTATATTTCCCCTCTACGGTACATCTTTTTTTGTTAACAACTTTGTGGGTGCAGTTAATTGACTATTTTTCTGTTTCTTAGAAAATGGTTTCCTTAATGGGGGCACGATTCTCCAAGCCTTTAATAGCCAATCAAGTGACTCATCTTATTTGCTACAAATTCGAGGGTATGTTGATTTTCCTTTACCGTGCAAGTCCATTTTTGGAAGTTGGTAGAATATATATTGTAGCAATTGACTATTGGGCCTGAAACGTTTTTTTAATGTGTTGCATCTTCATTTTCCGACTTCGATGCATTTACTTTGTCATATACATCTTCCACATAATAAATTTTGAATGGCAATCTTTTCATTCTTCTGGCTGCATTATATTATATTGATTCTCAGTAATATTATTATAAGCAGTAGCACGGGCCAGCATTAGCAGTATAACTAGTAGGTGCAGTAGTACCAGAACTGCAGTGTCATGACGAGCAGGAAATGGAAGAGCGCTTTGAGTAGCAATAGCAGCAGCATAATTCTTAACTGTAGTGTTATCAAAATCAGGAGTAATACAGAAGTCGCGTTAGAACAGGACACGATTTAAAGAAGTGGCAGGTAAGATGCAGGCGGATTAATAGTCAATAGTGGTAGTACCATAATAACCGTAACAATTGTAAAAGTTGGCTGAGAGGAGGGGGCAGCTGTAGCCCCTGGCGAAAATAGTATGCAGTAGCTGTATTCTTTATCTATGATGCGTCCTTCATTCAATGTTTCTCCACATTTCTTCTGTGTCAATACCTGAAGGTCTGATCATCATAATGAGGTTTCAGGCTACCTAGGGAGCATTTGTTCTGGAAAGCCAAATCATGGGGTAACTTGAAGCGTTAGATCATTCATTCTCACACATGGTACCTTCTTTCGGTTTATTCTGAACTCACATCACTTGCTGTATGAATCCAGACACGCGAAGCTGGACGCGTAGCATGTTTTGCAATTTTTTAGTGATAGAATAGAAAACCAATTCCCTTTAGTAATTTATATGTCTGCCTGCTGATCCACAAACACATGCACATAGAACTTATGATTTGTTATCTAACCTGTTAGAGGTCGTTATCTTTGCAATGTAGATACTGTCAATTTGTGTGCTAATAAGTTAAATGTATATATTTTTTCGGACACTGAAAGTAACCGATGAACTCCTGCATTGGAGAGCAAAGTTTTAGTGCACAACTAGTTCCTTTGGTTGATAAGTTAAACACAGATAACAAATTTGTTGTTAATATAATTTTATAGTTGCTTTGTAAAACTGAGACACCTATGCTGCAGCTAGGTAGAACATGCATGAATTGGAATTTGTGGATAAAGGATTCCTTTTTGCATTATAAGGTTGGACCATATGAAACCCAAAACCATATATAAACAGGGTCAGTCATTTCTCACGTACTGTTGTTTCCATGCCTTGGGGTTGAGGGAAATTATGATAAAAAGATCATGCTGAATTGTGCCTAGCTTAAATTTAATTTTTGAAAGCCTTAGATGCTTTATTTTGGTATAATTTTTATGAGTAGTGTTCCTTTTGATAATGGTTATAATATGTTTTTTTTGTAGGGGAGAAATATGAACTCGCCAAGAAAGTGAAAATTAAACTTGTCAATCATCGATGGTTGGTAGACTGGTATGTTTACAATTAATTTTCCTTTTCTTTGCATAGAGAAATTGCCACTTGAGTTTTTTGCATCACTACATCTCTTTTTATTTCTTAAAGATTTCTATTAATTTCTGCCTTTTGCATTTGATTACAGCTTGAAAGCATGGGAAATCCTGCCGATAGATAATTACACTAAAAGGTGAGATGTTTCACTTAATTTCTGGCACTACATTGTATGGCTTAGCAGTATACATGGAAGAGCATTGTGCATGGCCTGGTTGGATGTAACATTTTATTGGGAGTATTTGACTGTCTCATGATAAGTCAATTATTAGTACCATAACAACAATTTTGGAACCTATCCATCTGTTTTATATGATGATTTTGTGAAGAAGTCATTATTTTCCCTCGTAAAGAATGATAAGTTATATATGTCAGGCAATATGCCACTTAGAAGATGTGTAGGAAATGCCTGGCCAAGATTGTGACGACCATCTTACCTTAAAGCTTGATGAGGAGTCCAAGTCCCTTTTCGAATGCATTGAAAATCACACAAAAATGTGCCTGAAGTCAGTGCTATTGCTGCAGAGATGCTGGTATGGTGTCGTGTGATCGGAAAGAGTTTTGGGGGTCAGAAAAGTTCGAGTTTTCAGCCGAAACCATTACCACTGATACATGGTCGTTTCGTATCAGTTTCGGTGGAGACCAATACGAAGCCAACCATCCAATATTGATTCGGCCGAAACTTGAACAACTACAACAACTGAGCCTTTTATCCCAAACATATGGGGTAGGCTACATGAACCAACATGAGAATTACGCCGGGTCCAGCACATGAATCCTCCGTCTCCACTAACTCCTATCGAACAATATACTTTCATCGAAGCCTATGACAATCATATCACATTTTCTTGGTCTCCCTTTCGCCTTTTTGACATTGTCTATTTCGAGAGTATTCATTTGTCGAACCGGTGCTTCCATAGGTCTGCGTCGCACATGACCAAACCATCTTAGCCGTTTTTTTCGCATCTTCTCCTCCACAGGTGCTACACCAACTTTTGCACAAATATTCTCATTTCGTACATTATCTTTTTTAGTGTTACCACACATCTAACGAAGTATGCGCATATTTGCTACATGCATCTTTTGTGTATGATACTTCTTAGGAGCCCAGCATTATGTACCATATAATAAGGTATGCCAAATAGTGCTCCGATAAAACTTCCCTTTCAAGCTTAACGGAAAGTTACTATCGCATAAAATCTCTGTTGCACTCTTCTATTTCAACCAACCAGTCTGGATCCTTTGGTTGATATCGCTATCGATCTCACCTATCCTTTTTTATGATGGAACCTAAATATCTAAACTGATCGCTCGGTAATATCTCTTGCCCATCCAGTGTTATACCACTGTGGTCTTGATTTCTCTGTTTGCTAAATTGGCATTGCATATATGCTGTTTTGGACCTGCTTAATGTGAATCCTCGAGATTCCAACGTTTGTCCCCATAATTCCAACTTGGCATTAACCTCTGCTTTCGTCTCATTTACCAGAACAATATTATCAGCGAATAACATACACCAATGTATCTTATCCTGGATAGTTCTAGTAAGCTTATCCATCACGATGGTAAAAAGGAACGGATTTAATGCAAATCCTTGATGCAAGCCAATTGTAATCGGAAAATCACTCGTTAGGCCGCCGCAAGTTCTGACATTTTCCACTACTCTATCGTACATGTCCTTAATTATGTCAATGTACTTGACTGAGACTCCTATCTTCATCATTGTCTTTCATAATACCTCTCTAGATATCTTGTATGCTGTCTCTAAGTCAATAAAGATCATATGAAAATCTTTTCTTCTCTTCCGAAAACGCTCGACAAGTTGACGAAATAAATGAACAGCCTCTGTGATCGATCGTTTTGGCATGAACCCAAACTGGTTCTCTGTTATCTTAACATCATTTCTTAGCATGTATTCAATCACTCTCTTCTAAAGATTCATGGTGTGACGCATAAGTTTTATTTCACGGTAGTTTAAGCAACTTTGAATGCCATCCTTGTTCTTGTAGATATGTACAAGGGTACTTTTTCTTCATTCATTTGGTACTTTTTTGGTTTGCCAAATCTTATTAAACAGATATGTGAGCCATCTAACGTCTTTCTCTCCTGAGCATCTCTAAATCTCGATAGGAATCCATTTGGACCAACCGCTTTTCTTAATTTCATTCTCCTCAAAGTCTCTTTAATCTCAGATATTCTTATTTTACGTATAAAATCACGGTTTATATTTTAAGATCGAATGCCAAGGCCAATCAAATCCATAGTAAAGCTCTCATTGAACAATTTATCAAAATATCCTCTCCATATTTTCTTGATATTCTCATCTCGAACTAAAATCTTTCTATTTTCATTTTTGACACACTTCACCGTACATAAATCTTTGGTCTTCCTTTCTCGCATTTGAGCAATCTTGTATATATCATTTCTAGCCTTCTTAGCGTCTAACGTTTTGTACAACTCCTTGTAGATCTTAGCTTTACTTTTCCAAACAGTTTTCTTTAACTTTCTTTTTAGCTATTTTATACTTCTCAAATTTCTCCGCATCTCTGTTTTTTTTCAAATCTCTATAAGAATCCTTTTTAATTTTAATAGCAACATTTATTTCTTTGTTCCATCATGACGTGGTCTTGGATGGTGGAGCACCACCCCTCGACTCACCAAGTAGATTTTTGATACAACTAGCCATCTTGTTCTATGTTGTGTCTAAATTATTTTCAGATTGTCAATCCGCATCTTGAACCACACGATCTATAAAGATTTTTTAGTTACTTTCTTTCAGTTGCCACCGCTTAATTTTAGGTTTTTCCTTACGTCTAATCTTTCTAGATACTCTTCTAAATCGAACATCTATAACCAAAAGTTTGTTGATTGGTTACACTCACCTGGGACTATTTTACAATCAATGCAACAACCTCAATCTATCCTTTTAGTCAGAAACAAGTCTATCTGACTTGCACTCAATTCACTCCTAAAGGTGATAAGGCGAGACTCTTCCTCTAAATCAAGTGTTTGCTAAGATCAAGTCATAAGACAAAGCAAAATTTAGAATCGAGTTACCTGCTTCATTCCTTTGTTAAAAACCAAAACCTTCATGGATAGTATCAAATCCACTACGACTAGTACCTACATGTCCATTGAGATCACCACCAATAAATAACTTCTCTCCACTAGGTATCTTTTGCACCATCTCTTCTAAACCCTTCTAAAATAGACGTTTACTAGCGTCTTCAAGACCCATCTATGGTGTATAAACACTAATAATATTTTTTAACTGCCATTTTTGTTGTCATCGTGATCACTATAGACCTTCATCATTAGATTTGAGGTGCTTTCGTGGTAAACAGTCGCTATTTGGTCGTTGAAGGTGATGGATCTTGACTATTGAAATAGATACATGAAGAAAGAAAACCCATTGACCTAATAAAGATTGAGGGAGATGTGTGAGAAAGAGGGGGTTGAGGAACAGCTAGTCAAGTTTATTTTAATCAGCTAGAAACATATTTCAGGCTGCTTAACTTTTTTATGTATCAAGTGCAGATCCAATTTTGGGACCATAGATCTTATTTGTTGGATATAATGTCCTCAAGGCAATTATTGTAATTGCAGTAATGCGATTATGATAATTGAGGGAGCACTTATATAGGTAGAACAGTCTTATTCGAAGTGATAGTATGCTATCTGGTTTGTTTTTATCATTGATGTGTATACGTTTTACTTGTTATTACGTGTCGCTAATACATAATGATGAAGCTCGGAGGATTCTTGCTTGACTGCCAGCATTATGATGAGATCAGATACGTGAGAGCTAGGTAATCCATAAGCACATCCTTAGATATCTCCTGTCGAGGGAATTTTGAGACCGGGCATCGATATTCCGGAATAGACTAGTGTATACGTTTCGAGACCCCGACGAGAGAAGGCGGCCGGTCTCATAAGCTATTAGTGTTGTGTCACCTAAGATGGTATACAGGTGCTCACTTGAGGTGAGTATACTGGACTAACTTGCTGATAACTTTTAGATGGTATTATATTTATCGTCAGATAGTTCTCTAGTGGCATGAGTATATGTTGGTCCATGTTAGTCCTTTGACTTGAGATTGCCATCTGTCTCGTGTGAGTTCCTACTGTACTTAGATTACTATAAACGGCTCAAAAGAGTTGTGCAAACAAATTTTAGTTGGGTACAATTCTGAGCCACATGGAGGCAGTGAGTGATTGTCAAGGATTTGTCTCTCCTGGTATTAGGAGTCGATGTCGCGTTGTGTTCGGTTGGCCATCACCTTAAATCCGTGGCCATGGTTGTTAGGATTTACTGATATGAGTTCAGTGGTTTCTCGGTTGGTGATGAGCTCAACTCCGGCATGACTTGTCGAGTTATGAGGGGTCTGACATTATTCGCCCTCCAGACCCGATATGCAATACTCTTAGACGAAGAGACCGAACTGTGCGGAGATTGTCACATTCAGGTTCATTAGGGTACGGACGAACTTGATTGTTGACCTTCCTTTCGGCATATACCTGGATAGCCGTTACGTACAGCTAGTGCCGCTGACGTGCTTGTGGTTATAGGTTTATCCAGTAACCCACTGCCATTGTATTGTTGAGTCTTTAGAGTCCCATGCAGAGGGTTTTCCATATTCTGGCGATATGATATATATGACATATGTTGATACATATAGAGGTCCGATTAAATACGTGTACATGCTACACGGACTTTAATCGGACGGTTGATAATACTAGCGGTTTAGGATTAAACCGGAATATATATATATATATATATATATATATATATTCTAGTATTATGTTCACTATTCATTTTCTTTCTTGGCTATTCGTATTTTTATACGGATACACGTCTATATATTTCGATACGTATACTAGGATGTATTTCGTATTTATACGGAATAATTTATAGGAGGACAACTCATTTGTGAATATTCATCTATGAATATTCGTGGAAATGAGGTGGAGGGTAGGTTTGTTTTGGGTATGGTTGTGGGAATGTAGAGAGGGATGAACTTCATTTGTTTATTCAAATTGATGTGATATTTTATTTTCATGGTTATGAAAATATGAAGTCATTCTATTCTCTCATTCATTCAATCTTAGCTCATAATTGTGTTATGGTTACTCTATCCTCCTCGTTTGATGCTTTCTTGACCTTTTGTTTTAGAGAGAAAATAAGAGTGGAAAATTTCTATATTCCTACTCTTCATTTTTAGCAAGCTTGGAGGTTCGGTTGTTTTACTAGGTGCAGCTGGAGCTTGGATCGGTTCCTTTGGGTGGACCATCTTCGGAAAGAGCGGTCGCCTCTTAAGTTTGTTCCCGACGGTCTACGAGGTGCTTGGAGGGTCATCTACGATTTGGTGGCTCGGAGGGGTCTTTCACGATTTGGTGGACAAGACTACTTATCCTCTTCTTGTTCAAAGGTTGTAATCCCTAAACCTTGCACGTATCAAAGGTTGTAATTTCTAAACCTTGCATGTTTGTTTTCTAATTTAGTATTTGGAACGATCGTTGGGGATTAGTTTCTAGTGCTGCTTGTAAAATTTGTGTTTTTCGATTCTGAATTGGCCACGGTTGTAGCGGCAAGGGCACTAGGAACTTTTCATTATTTGTGGTACAAATGGACATGTTATTTCATTCTAAGAAGGCCACAAAAGTAAACTCAAACCCTATATTAATATTTATCTAAATGTACTTTATTAGCTCTTGTTTTGGTTGGATTTTTTACACTACGGTCATTGTCTTATTATATAGAACCATAAATCTAATATATATATATATATATATATATATATATATATATGACCGTCAAAACCGAAATCCGAACCAAAAGTAGCAAAATTAACCGAAACCCACCAAAACTAATAAAATTTTGCGAGACCAAAGGTCCGAAACCAACACTGAAACCGAGTTCTCGAAACCCTCACATCTCTTATAATATAAATTATGCGGCACAAACCAACCTTCTCTTTCTATAATGCTGATTTCTGAGGCCTATAATTGTGCCACTGCAAACACTTCCCTCCCTCTTATTGTTGGCTGCTTGCTTGCACCTTTTTATTTTCTGCAGTATAACTAACCAATGAAATATATTTACTTTCTCTTGTAAATATCGAGTATTGACGCTAATGATTTCATAAACAGCGGATGGGAATTAGAGGTTTTGGAGGCTGAGGCTAGGGATTCAGAAGAAGAAACTGAAGATCCTAATACGGAGTTATTGGGCCACAGGAGTGCTGCAGGGGCTCATGTACAAGATGAGCTGCCAGTTCCTTCAAGTTCTCATGTGTATACTCCTAACAAAGGAATCTCCAACATCTATCACGATACTTCAGCTGCAAATCTTTCACATGCTGTGGAGAGTCTTCTAACAAACCAGAAGAAGTTGTCTTCTCCATCTAAGGAGACTAGTCTTCTAAAAGCTGAAGGTACTGCACAAACCACTGACCATCAAGATCAAGATGCTATTGAACATGTTAACTTACAGAAGGAAGAAAATGGCTTATTGTCTGATATTCCTGACACAAAAACCGGCTCAACATCGAGCAGACTAGGCAAGAGATGCAGTACTTTAACTTACTCTAAGAAAACTCCGATGAAGGAGGTTATGAGGGGAGAAGCATCTAACTCATTCAGAAGTGGCTTAATAGAAAATAATTTTAATGGAGATCTTATTGCCTCACTAGCAGAAGCAAGAACAAACTGCAAAGATGACCACTTTCAAAATCCTACTGCTAGTAGTGGCTTGCCGCAAAAAAGGAAAGTTTCAGAGTTGAGTACCGGTTCAAAGTCTCCTAAGTTAAAAGACCAGGAATCAAAAATTTCTCCGCATAGTCCATTTGTTATTATAGGACATGCACCACAAGAGCCTCCTTCTGCAACGTCAATAACTCATATGCATGCTGATGCAATCAGTCCATTTGAAGGGCCTGCTAAATCAAATTCCAACAATAAACAATATGATGCTCCATCAAATTCTCGAAATTTGAGTTACAAGAGATCTCTCAAGCGTGGCCGTCCCACATCTGAGACAAAAATTTCCAAAACTGCAGATTCTTCTTCGGTTGGGAATGAACAGAGTGCTCGAGCAATGGAGACGCTGGATCAGCCAAAGGGCATAAGCAATTTGAGTAACGCGATTCCTCCTGATGTTGAACCTAATAAGGCAATGGATGTTGAGAGGAGTTTGGAAAAAACAGCTTGCGATTTAGATGGCTTGGTCATTGAGGGCAGAATTAAAGATGTGAGTCCTCTCAAAGAAAAGGTGCCTGAGATTTTTGGTCTCTCAGTCGAACCTGAATTAATTGAAAAATCTGAAAATAGTCGTGATGTTGTTATGAAAGATGCATTCGAGTTTATGGCCTCTGAAACTGGGCAACTCAAGGAAAGGGAGCATGATGAAGGAGCTTTATCTCATCATACGAAGCACTCAGAAACCAGAAAACTCTCAAGTACTGCTAGCACTAGCACGTGCAAGGGAAACATTAATAGAGAATCTTTTGCTGCACGCAGCAAGAAGCCTGTTCCAAGGAAGAATTTGAGCAGCAAATCTAAACTGATAGCTGTTAATCCCAGTAAGGATAATGGTGTCGGTATTAAAGATAAATCTGCCACTCCAAGAAAATCCGACGTTGAATCGGAAAAGAAAGAAAAATTAAAGGCAGCGGTCGAACGTGGGAAGGCAGCCAGCAATAAAAAGAAAGAGATAGATTCAAATGTTTGTAAGGATGCAGTCATAGATGAGAAGGTGCAACCAAAAGTTAACCCTTTGTCTGAGAGCAGCATTAAAAAGAAATCAGTTGTTAATACCAGTAAGGATAACGGTGTCAGTACTTCAAATAAATCTGCCACTCCAACAAAATCCGAGGTTGAATCAGCAAAGAAAGAAAAATTGAAGGCAGCGGTCGAACATGGGAAGACAGCCAGCAATAAAAAGAAAGAGACAGATTCAAATGTTTGTAAGGATGCAGTTATAGATGAGAAGGCGAAACCAAAAGTTAACCCTTTATCTGAAAGCAGCATTAGAAAGAAATCAGTGGATCTGATGGAGTCGTCCATGGATCCCGAGAAGGAGAACATGCCAAAAGAGAATGGTATCTCAGCCTCAAACAGCAAAAAAGACTGCAAAAATTCAAGGCAAGGGGCTAAAATATTTAGAGTAATGAAAAACAATGAAGATCAAACAACTCCACGCGCAAAAGTAGCAAACCTTGACCCCGTGTGGTTCATATTAAGTGGGCATCGGTTTCAGAGAAAGGAGTTTCAGGCAGTGATTAGGCGCTTAAGGGGAAGAGTATGCAGGGATTCTCACAATTGGTCTTACCAAGCTACACATTTTATTGTTCCGGATCTAGTTAAAAGAACCGAGAAATTCTTTGCGGCTGCTGCAGCTGGAAGGTATACCACTGGCACCAGTTATATACATTTTAGGTTAAATGCTTGCAAGTGACTCAAATTTCATTTCTATTTCAACATTTAATATCGCTATATGTGGAATGAAGTAATACTTACAATACTAATCTTGCAAAGTGTCAAGACAACTGCTCATACATCTTAAATTTATCTTGGTGCAACGCTAGGGCAAAAAGCAGCTTAGGTTTAAATCCCAGAGCGCACATTTAAAGTGGATAATTTAAAATAGAGGCCTATGTGCAAAGGCACATATTTTGCCCCATAAAAAGAATGCTCAACTTCGGAAGGGTATTGTAGTATAATAATATATCAACCGATTCTCAAAGTCATAACATTAAGGTATGATGCAGTGGCTATGACTGCAAACAACCTGCCAGACTCTCAAATTACCGGTCACTTAGTCTATCGGCTTTCTTAGATTCAAATATCATATGGTTAAATGGTCTGCCATCCTTTTGTAAATTCTGAAACGTCCTCGTCCTTTCAATCCTTGTAGATGGATTCTGAAGTCTGACTACTTAACTGCCAGTAGCGAGGCTGGAAAATTCCTGGGCGAAGAACCTTTTGAATGGTACAATAATAGCCTCACTGAAGATGGTGCTATCAATTTGGAAGCTCCACGAAAGTGGCGCCATCTGCGGGAAAGGACAGGTCATGGCGCCTTCTACAAAATGCGCATTCTCATATATGGAGAATGCATCGCGCCCACACTGGTATTCACTGAATCTTTTAGTTTCAGTTATATTGTGCTCCATTTAAGAAGCATCGTCACAAATACGAGACACTGTCATGATATAGGGTTAGGGACATGCCAATTCCTTAGAAAGTATGTATAAACACAATAATAAATAGTAATTACACTAATAATAAATAGTAATTACACTAATAAAGATAGACTATACAGTATACACCAATTTATGCATAGAAATAGATGCATGCGGATGCGAATGTGCATCCTCATGGTTCTAATATTGGAATTAATTATAATAGTTACATTTCATATAGACCCGACTGTTTTTATGTAGGTTTTCTGTCATCTAATGCAATGCTCTTTTATCCTGACTTTGAACATGTGGTTGAATAATAAGATGTTTAAGCATATAACATGGACAGAGTTATAATAGTGGCATATATCTAAAAATTAACCTATCAGACATATTTATAGATTCTTACAAGAAATAGTCACTTGCTCTTCATTTTCTTATGAAATAGGCTTGATGTATGATATACAAAAAAAAATGTTATAGGTTTTACACAATTCTGGTTTTATGTCATTTTTCACAAAATATTTTTAATACATTAAGAAAATTAATTACATATCTAATTGTAATATGAGTACGAAGATGTGTTTGATGAGTATAAAAATATCCAAAATTTCAAATATCGTATAACTGATGATACACATAAGAAGTTTCCGACAGTGTCCATGAAATGTCGATGTAACGATGTCTGATACGTATACAACTATAACATAGAATTGCCTATGTTACACATTGATCTGCCATCTCTTACCTCACATTTATCTATTTATTTTCAATCCTAATGAAAATACGGTTTATTTAAATTCTTAAATTCTTTGAAACCGTAATTTGAACTGCAGGACACGCTAAAGAGAGTGGTGAAAGCTGGAGACGGCACAATTTTAGCAACCTCGCCACCTTATACCCGTTTCCTCAACACCAACATAGATTATGCCATTGTTAGCCCAAGCATGCCCAGAGTCGATTCGTGGGTCCAAGAATTCCTAAGACATGAAATCCCATGCGTTGTGGCTGATTACTTGGTAGAATACGTATGCAAATCCAACTACCCCTTAGACAGACATGTGCTATACAACACCCATTCTTGGGCCGAGAAGTCCCACACAAATTTGTTGAGCCGATCAGAAGAGATCGTTATCGAAGAGAGTGTTGAGGATATTGAGTGTTGGGTTTGTGGGTCCCGAGATAGAGGAGATGTAATGATGATATGTGGAGATGAGAACGGAAATGTCGGGTGTGGGGTTGGCATGCATATCGATTGTTGTGATCCGCCACTTGATGATGTACCTGAAGGGGACTGGTTTTGTAGCAAGTGCAGTAGAGACGCAATTAAAAGACTCGACGAAAAAGGGCAGTAAGAAGAAATCTAAATTGAATAATAAGTGATACTTATGATCTATTATGCTTTTAAGTATGTAATATGTTTTTTTTAAAGTGGGATAAGTGTTGTGCATGAGTCCATCATGTTTTGTTTCACCACAATGAATGTTCTATTAATTACCTTGTAAGCTGTTTATAAAGATCTTTTTTTTTTAAATGTTCATTTATTTCTGTTTCCCCATATGGTTTATATAATCAATTCTCTGTTGTATTAATCTTGAGAGATTCTGGAATTTTATCTAATATGCACTATGTTTTCAAATGTTTTGCTGCTACTGGCGGTGATATGATAGTGATGGTTGTGTGTTGGGCAAATTGTCAAAAAGCCCTCGGCCTGTGTCAAACTTGTCTAAAATACCTTGGGCTTCTTTCTCTTTTTATAACACCTCCTGGTCCCAATCAAAATCCCTTTATATCAGTTGTAATATCCAGCAGTTGCCTGTAATATTGGCACAGTTGAGAGAAGACAAGGTCTAAATGAAATAAAGTTCAGAAGTTTTCCAGAGATGATTTTGAACAGTAGTTCCATTTCAACACTTTTAAAAATTCCAGGGGTTTTTAGACAAATCATGAGCAGTCATATAATTCGGCGAATTCGTGAAGAATTCGGCAAAATCACTTATTATTCATGAATTTTTGTTCGGCCGATTAATTCTCCGATTTAATTGCCATTGGCGAACGCTTTGAACAATTTGTGAATTATTTGTAAATAACTCACAAATTATTCGTGAATAATTCAAATAAACAGCGAATAATTCGCAATATCAAAACCCAGCGTCTGGTATGTTAATTTCTTGTTCGAAATCCTTCCCGAACATTTTCCGAATACTTGCCGAATCTTTCCCGTACACCTGCCGATTTTTTCCGAATAATTTTCCGAATCCGAATTTTCAATCTCGCGGAATAATCCCCTAAAGCGAATTTGTGACCGTGAGCAGGCCGGTGGGACCCTTGTTTCTTTGAACTTTGTGTGTTCAAAGCTTTCTCAAATTTCAGGCCCATGCAGAAAAGTCTGGCTTAGTCCATATTTTTAATGTGCAGTAGTAGTCAAGTACGCCTGAAAATTTTATTTATTTATTTTTAATTATTGCATGCGAACTTAGAAATTAACATAACTGGCACATTTCATAATGGTATGTTCTTAATGGATATGCAAATATACATATATCATGCTAGTGAGAGGATAAAGATATTGTCAACAAAGAAGATAGTGATATCGGCAAATTCGGATTGGCTTGTCATCTGCGATTCAGCACCACCTGATGTATGTCATGTCTGAGCGAAAACATGATCTTATAAAAAGTATACTGGACTTAATCTATATGCTATCAGATAACAAGCAACTGCATAGAAAAATAATCCTAAAACATTATGTATAATTTCATCGTCATGTTCTCACGGTTCATCTAATTGTCTTTGTCTGTTCTGGGGCATTACGGATGATCAGATTCGGAGCGGCAGCAAATACTAAACTTTTCCAAGCATGACTTTACACCAATGACCTATCATTTTCCACCCTAAAAAAATCACTGCCATCAAAGATTCTTCTATCGATAAACAGAAATCATGTAACTCCTTAGAAGCCAAGCCAGAAATACACCATGCTAAACTCCATCCAAATCTCTGAAAACTTGCAGTGAAAAAGTTTAAAGTTCAAAGTTGAAAAAAAAGTACTCTCTTTACCCTCATCGTACGTGATCCCCATCACCTTTGCTTTTCCCCTCGGTTAACCCACAACTGCCGTAGGATCGAGATCCAACGGCTGATATCAGGTCAGAGGTCTTACGTGCGAGCTTTCGTTTCTTGATTCAGTGAGAAAAGGACAAGGGAATAATAGTGAAGGACTGGACTTTTGTGCCCGCCCTCGCACGTGCCCTACAGCTGTGGCACGTGCTCCGTTCCAAAATATTGCAGTTTTTTTTTAATGATTGATTTTTGCAAAAGAGAAAATTCTAAATGTATGTTATTTGTAATTGTTTTTCTTGGTGTCACATGCAGGCCATGACTTATCAGTCGCGCATCCATCACGTGATGGAGACTCCACACGTTATGTCAGTGCTCCCAGAATTCGAACATGGTCGGAGATTACCAAATTACACCTTATCTTTTTTATATATAAAGAATAAATCCCCGAAATTATGTTTGTTGTCATATCTTATCTTTGTAATATCAATATTTTGGGTTAGCAAGGATGTAAACGGATAGATACTGGCCAGAGTACGGTGATCGTGGACAGGCTCGAAGACGGATACGTATAGTTCCCGAAAAGGAAAATTATTATCCGTAATTGACAGAAATCATAAACAAAATATGAAATCAATATAGGAAGAATTTAGGCCAGATAGATTAAAATATTACTATTTTTAATATTGGATACTGATACACAACGAAGATAGGTGTTACAATATTAATATTTGGTGGCTGCCGATGGATGCAAATACGATACGGATATTTATCGGAAAATGAAAAATACTGATCGTATTTGATTGAGAGAGAGAGAGAGAGAGAGAGAGAGAGTGATGTGTCCGAGGAGTTTGCTCGGATCATCAACAGTCGTAGACGAAGAGACCGGATTGTTCGGTGAATATCACCAATAGGCACTAGCAGGGTACGGACGGGTTTGCTTGTTGACAGGTTTTTCGCTCTGATACCACTGTAAGTGTGTCATGCATCATGCTAGTGGCAATGGTGCGAAGTGGACGGGAAAAATCGAATTTTTCCTAGCATGCATGACACACAAATCATCCCATAGATCATCCGAAGAACTAAACTTGCAACAAGAAAACCAAAGAATAGAGTAGAGAGTTGCTTCAAGTGTTGAAGCAGAGCTAGAATTAGAAGCCTTCATGTGGATTTATCCAGGACAACAAGATCATCATAAAGCTTATTCAAGGTCCGAAGGAGTCTAAAAGAAGTCCAAGTTCATCATATGAGCTTAAGATGGAGAGGTTTGAAGGCCCGAAGGACATAGTATTTCGGTATAACCCTTGCCATCGTAGTGTAAATTCATCATATCCGTTTACAATCTTTTTCCTGACATGAATATATTACGTGGCAAGCAAGCCAGGATGACAGTTCAATTTGTGTGGGCTTACGTTTCTTTCTCGCATACATAGTAAGTTGCATTTAATGAATCATATAATCTGGATCGAGATATTTTGTCACAATTATGAAACATTTAGACCGACAGTATCCATATGTAACATATTTATGCTCAGTCCAGGGTTCTCGTCTGCTTGATCTAGGATTCTTTACTAAGAGAAGAGACCGATTGTATATCCTAATTTCCTATTTAGAAACCCTAAGTTTACTGACTTTAAGACAAGTTAAGTTAAAAAAGATGTTACCTCTAATGGGAATAATTTCCATCGGCATGTCCACATTCGATGTGACCTTTGCTCGGTATCCCCCAATCACATTGGATTTTGTAGTTTAAGAATGTGATCATTATTAAATTAATACCCAATAAGTTAAAAATACCTTCATTATTCGAGATAGTTACTTATATTATACCATTATTAACGTGGAGGGGAAAGTACTAAAGGGCCCTTGGTGGTCATGGGAATGCTTTATGAAGGGGGTGGCATTTCTGCGATTGATGGGAAATCTAGGGGTGGTTTCGGTATTGTACTCCTCGAAGACAGGCGCAATAGGGCTCAAAGCCCCGAGACCAGCCGCCGCATTGGGTCCCGTCGAAGAGAACACCCCTGTGTTTGTCGCTGAATTACAACGTTTGCCACTGCTTTTGGGTTCTTTCGTTAGAAAAGGATTTGATCATGAGCCGATTATTATTATCGATTTATTTTAAAAGCTAAAGGGTTTGATTAAAGTGAAAGGGAAGATTGGAAAGGTGGGGCCCACCCCTGGCATTGGGATGTGTGCGAGGGCACGCGTCAGGCATTGGGAGGTGGCCCACTCACCTCATGCTGATGCAGCTTTACAGCTGGGGAACAGGTGGCAGTGGGCCCCTTGTGGGACCCACATTTGGATGGGACCCACTTTTGACCTTATCCACTGAAGAAAGAAGCATTCAATTTGAGTTTTAAATTTTTTTTTGGACAAAAAATCCTTTGCATTTGCAATTTTCTTTTCCAAAAACCCTTTGCATTTATTATGTGACGCTGAAATTCATTCCAACTATAAAACTCAGATAATGCAAATAATTTAGGAGTTTTGCGATTACCATATTATTTTTTGACAAAATCAATTATCGCATGCCTGGTAAAAAACTAGCAGCCAAATAGATATGAACGATGCCCAACAATGTATATTTTAAGATCAAGCAATAAACTAAATTAACTAATGTAGTACACACATAGAAAATGTTGCCGATCAATGTATATTTTAAGATCAAGATATAAATTGAATTAACTAATCTAGTACACACATTAATACACACATGGAAAGAATAATAATGCCGAAATCAAATCCAAATTCACCTCTAATAGTTAAGAAAGTTGGTTGGATTGATTTTCTTTCTTAAATTATTATAGAAAAATTTCGACCCAACCAGACTTATAATCCTATGACTGCCGCTGCGTCGATATCTCCTGATCGACACAGTCCATATATATATATATATATATATATATATATATATATATATAAACCATTACAGAAGTCCGTCTACGTTTTTTAAAAAAACGGATAATCCGATCCGTTCAAATTGATCACTCTACCCTTAAATATATGTATATGAAGAATCAAGGGATTTAAAGATAAATAGCTTATGCATCGGATGATGTTTATATTGCATTATCGAAAAACATTTATTTTTGTACCTATCGATACATAGGCTAGAGATCTTTAAATCTCTTGATTTTTCATACACGTATATTTGAGGGTAGGATAATCAATTTGAACGGATCGGATCGTTAAAATATGTCGAAGATCGAGAATTCCCATTTTAAAAAACACGGACCAGTTTGCAATGGATCACTCCTATATATATATATATATATATATATATATATATATATATATATATATATATTCAAATGTTCTACTAGGGAAAAAATGTCAATTTCACAACCACCCGATACGAGGGTAAATATTATCGAAAACGTATGAAATTTGGTATGCCTGCTATCTTGATCATGGAGATCAAGTTGAATTGTGCTGATCATCGAAAAATATGATGGAAAGTCAAATTTTAAGGCGACACCTCATTTCTTAGAGTAGGGTGCCACTTCATAAATTTCTCTTTCATATATATATATATATACTGGAGTGATCTATTGTAAACCAGTCCGTGTTTTTTAAAAACGGGAACTCTCGATCTACGACATATTTGAATGATCTGAACCGTTCAAGTTAATCACCCCACAATCAAATGTATGTGTATGAAAAGTCAAAGAATTTGAAGAGCTTTAACTCATGCATCTAATGAGTGTAAAATGAACGTCAACATTGTAGGGTGTTTTTCGTCACCCCATTGAGATGGGAATACGCGCGCGCTTGTCAGGCGCATTACAGATTCCCTCTGCCTAGGGTAGGCTGGGGTTTATTGATTGTGGAGACCCGAATCTCCGGCAGCCGCGGACTAAGCTATAGTTAATTACCCCTCGCCTTTGGAGCGAGAGAACCTCCGATTGACGGGTCAAACAGGTCATGCGAACTCAATGTGCAGTGTTGTGTTTTGAAGGGGTTTTGGATATATCGGGAGCCCCGCAGAGTTTTTACGGGGGTCCCGCTACTCGGATAGCGAGTTGGGGGTCAAGGGGGCTAGCAGCCCCCTTACGGGGTGCGGGGAAGCGCCCCGTTAGAAATTTTTTCTAACATGGACAGTGTCGTGGAGTGTGTGTGTATAAAGGGGAAAAAGCGTCCAAAGGACGCGTGGGCTCCGGCGCCCCACGTGCATGGCACGCGGATGCTGGGCGCCGGCGCCCCACGTGCTTGGCACGTGGGCATTAGGCGCCAACAGGAAAAAGGACTTGGTCCCTGCACTGGGAGCTGTGCTCCTGATTTGACTTATGGAGTTGAACTCCTGACAGAGAGTGGGCTTAGTCCCTGCACTGGGAGTTGTACTCCCAAAAAGAAAGATTTATTATTTTGTGTATATATATAAGGAGTTGAACTCCTAAGATATTTTTGGAGCTGATGAAAGGAGCTTCTTCCTTGAGCCCTGGATCTTCACCAAAGTGGGATTTTTGGAGATCAGTCTCCTTCTTCTTCCTCTCGGTTGGCCGGATCTTGGGAGAGAGGGGAGTGAGATTCAAAATCTCCCCTTTCAGAGATTTGATGGGAGATCCGAGCTCCCCTTTGTGGGTTTTTTTGGTGAAAAACTACTTCTTTTTGAGAAAGGAAGAGTTAAGCTCTTGATTTAATTCAAAAAGAGAAGAAGCTTTTAGAACCTTGAGAAAGGAGGAGGCACAAGAACCATAACTTTTTTTAGAGGAATAAAAGTGTATATGTTATTCATCATCATATTGCCTTATATAGACTTACACATTTACATATAGCCCCTTGGGTTTTACAAAATGGCATTTTGCCCATCCCATATCTCATGTGCTCATTTTTTTTGCACATAAGCCATGTGCTTTGCAAAAATTTGGCTTTATGCTCATTTTGCTTACATTCATGCGTAAAAAATTACATCAAAATTATTTATTACATGATTTTTTTTATTTCGGCATGGGGGAGGCCGGCCGCTTCATGTTCGGGCTCGATTCGGGCATGGGCCCACTTGATCTGGACTTGGGCCCACCTGGCTTGGGGTTAATCTTGACTTTGATTTGGTCAACCGGGGTGCAATTTTCGACCCCAACAAAGTGCTCCCTTCAATAAATGCACACCACATATGCGGGTCGTGAGCATGAAATTGATGGATCTTCTTTCGCGTGGAGGCGACTTGCTTTGGTTCCCACTTTTTGGAATGCAATGCCCTTTTTTACGACATGGACGGTTGACGCTTGACGCGTCTCCGAGACGGAGTGTCCGTAGTAGACGTTTCCCTGGCACGGAGTGATTTGGTTCCCGCTTTTTAGGAAGCCTGCACTGCCCTTTTTACGACATGGACGGTCGACTCTTGACGCGTCTCCAAGACGGAGTGTCCGTGGTAGAATTTTCCCTGGTCCGGAGTGATTTGGTTCCCGATTTGTGGGAAGCCTGCACTACCCTTTTTACGACATGGACGGTCGACGCTTGACGCGTCTCCGAGGCGGAGTGTCCATGGTAAACGTTTCCCTGGCCCAGAGTGATTTGGTCGACGTGTCCGCGGCACGGAGTGTCGCTGTTTATTCAACTTGTCCCCGACACGGAGTGTCGTTGTTCGACGTTTCCTCGGCACGGAGTATCGCTGGCTGTTCGACTTGTCCCCGGCACGGAGTGTCGCTGGTTGTTCGACTTGTCCCCGGCATGGAGTGTCGCTGTTCGACGTTTTCCCGGCATGGAGTGTCGCTGGTTGTTCGAATTTTCCCCGACATGGAGTGTCGCTGTTCGATGTTTTCCCGGCACGGAGTGTCGCTGGCTGTTCTACTTGTCCCCGGCATGGAGTGTCGCTGATTGTT
Organism: Agapanthus africanus; assembly: GCA_030015575.1. Lineage (NCBI taxonomy): Eukaryota > Viridiplantae > Streptophyta > Magnoliopsida > Asparagales > Amaryllidaceae > Agapanthus > Agapanthus africanus. The sequence goes on along the minus strand of JASDDO010000031.1, from coordinate 20,690,374 downwards.
CGACTTGACCCTGGCACGGAGTGTCGCTGATCGACTTGTCCCCGGCACGGAGTGTCGCTGGTCGACTTGTCCCCGGATCGAAGTGTCGCTGGCTGTTCGACTTGTCCCCGGCACGGAGTGTCGCTGGTCGACTTGTCCCCGGCACGGAGTGTCGCCGATCGACTTATCCCCGGCGTGGAGTGTCGCTGTTGAATTGATCTCGAGGCGGAGTATAATTCCGGAAGGGAAGGTAGATATCCCGAGGCGAAGCATGATTTTGACACGGGGTAAATTCTGGGACGAAGCATGATTCCGCCGCAGAGGTTGTTGGTTTGATTTGATTTGGGTTGATATCAACATCGCTACACTGGAATATGGTACCAGGAGCGAATCATCATCTGTCATGAGAGGATTTAGGTATTTGGTTTTGGTTTTTTGGGTCAGCATCAGCACCGCTACACTGGAATATGGTACCAGGAGTGAATCATCATTTGCCTTTCCCTGTTGGGAAGCGATGGCTTAGAAGACAGGTTTAGATCCCAATCATTTAAGGCTTTTCAATTTTATGAGCCGTAAGGGTCTTGTTCCCCCAATCAGAGCAAGGCTCTGTTTGAATTTTGAAAATTCAAAATTGAGAAGCAACGCTTCAGATCCCGTGCGCTGCGCGCAATTTGCCACGTGTCAGAAGTTGACTCGGCAGCACAACGCCCAAGGCAGTGCGTCCAATCAGAGCAAGGCTCTTTAAAAAGCAAAAGCAACGCTCAATTGCGCAAGCGCACCGGTGCGCGACACGTGTTTGCGAAGTTGCGCAAACGCTGTTGCGCAAGTGCACCACAGCGCGCCACGTGTCTGCGCAGTTGCGCAAGCACAACTGCGCAAGCGCACCGCTGCGCGACACGTGTCTGCGCAGTTGCGCAAACACAACTGCGCAAGCGCACCGCTGCGCGACACGTGTCTGCGCAGTTGCGCAAACACTGTTGCGCAAGCGCACCTCAGCGCGCCACGTGTCTGCGCAGTTGCGCAAGCACAACTGCGCAAGCGTACCGCTGCGCGACACGTGTCTGCGCAGTTGCGCACACACTGTTGCGTAAGTGCACCGTTGAGTGACACGTGTCTGCGCAGTTGCGCAAGCGCTTCACTGCACGACACGTGTCTGCGCAGTTGCGCAAGCACAGCTGCGCAAGCGCCTTACTGCGCGACACGTGTCACGCGCTGGTGAGTTGCGCAACAACAGAATGAAGATTTAAGGAAATCTTTTCTGTTCTTGTTAAAACAAGAAGATTTCTTCTGTAAAACAGGGGCCTTTGGATCAAAGATCCAACGGTGGGGAAAATTCCCCAAATCACTCAGGAAAAGATTTATTGAACAAATTTAACTAATTTTTGAGCACTATAAAAAGGACCTCAAACCTCATTTCAAAGGATCATCTGGTTTTTAAAAAAAAAAAAGGGAAGAAAGAAGAGAACTCTTGAGAATTTCTGGAGAACACAAAAAAAAGAAGGTAAAAACCTTTGAGATAAGAGAAGATTCTCTCAAAGAATAGATCATTGATCTAGAAAACAAGATCAGTGATCTTCAATAAACAGATAAACAAATAAATAAATAAATAAAAATAGTGCCTTGCACTTGCTATGAACCTCTGGTTCTCTGAAACAGAAAGAAAGAAAAGATTTCTTTCTTTTCCTTGATCTAAATTTGGATCAAGAAATTAAAAAAGCGCTCTGCACTTCTTTTCCTGAATCTAAAAGATTCTTGGTGCTTTGCACAAATGCAATGCATTTTTTGAAGGGCTAGGCCCAAGTAAAAAAGACCTAGCAGGTCAGAATAAATTGCAAAGCAATAAAAGGGCTGGGCCCAAATAAAATTGATGCTCTGCATCCCTTTTGGGCAAAGCCCAAATAAAAGCAAAAGAAATGCAAAAGCAATGGACTTAGCCCAATCGTGGCCGTAAGTCCTTGAATTAAATTGACTGAGCAAAATGGTTCTCCTAAATCAATCTACATCCGGTTCGAGGGTACATCTCCGAACTCCTTTGACATCCATCGTTGTAATTCCTCAACGACGTCAAAGAGGTGACGAGTCCCAACGACCACACACCCATATGGACTGCGGGGTCCTTAAACTCGTGGACCGAGACGTCCCTAAACTAACATCGGACCGAAACGTCCCTAAACTAACATCGGACCGAAACGTCCCTAAACTAATATCGGACCGAGACGTCCTTAAACTGGAATATGGACCACCACGTCCCTAAACTGGCACAATAGAGCCCAAATGCTCCTTTGTTGGACCTAAACGGTCCCGTTAAGTTGATCTTAGTCTCAAACTGGACTAACGTATCCTTAACAAACGTTTGAGTCGATCTTAGCCTCAAAAATGGCTAACGTATCCTCCAAACAGACTTTAGTCCCAAATTGGACTATGAATCTCCCAAACTGGAACAATAGGGCCCGAACGCTCGTTTGTCGGATCTAAACGATCACGTTAAGTTGATCTTAGTCTCAAACAGGACTAACGTATCCTTAACGAACGTTTAAGTTGATCTTAGCCGCAACGCGACTAACGTATCCTTAAACTAAAAACACCAAACCCAAATCTAAGTAAATACGGATTTGGACTAATCCACGTCCTACGGGCGACGGCATTACTCAGTCTCCGTATACAATCCACGGGCAACCACAAACAAAACAAACACACACGACACGAAGTGAAATTCTGGAGAAGGAGAAAGTTGTTACCGCGATGCGGTAGCGTAATTAACTGCAGGGGCTTGCGCCTGCAGGGAAGAGCGTCCCCACAATAAAAAACCCCTCACCCTGAGGGGGAATCTGACGAAGTCTGCTACATCGGCCGCATCCATCTAAACCTCCGATGCAAGATTCCATAAATCAACTTGGCATTTTCGGAGAGGTAGACGGATAAAACCAATTAGCATCTACCCCGAATCTCAGTGTCAGGACATCGCGGTCCTGTGCGCCGCCTTTCGGAGGGGAACAGATTCTGGCACGCCCGGTGGGACCTCTTCCTCTTTCCACTCCACACTTCGTGTGTCGTCTTCGCGAACCAATCGCGGTTTGTTAAATGGTTGTCTTCGGATTTCAAAGTACTAAGATTTGGTCTTTTACCTGGCGCAGAATTCAAGATCCAATGGCCACCAACTGCACCAACTGCTCGAAATGCCACTGCAACAGACGCTCCACTTCACCAGGAGGTGTGACGTATGGGCCCCAAGCGGCTTCCTTCCTTACTCTTCCGGTAGACCAGGTGACCCAAGCCACCACCGGCTTGTTCTTCGGGACTATGATCCCACCTGTAAGCTTTTCTACACCAATATCTGCACCGGAAGTGGATAAAAAGTCGGTCTTCAACCGGCTCACTGTTTCGACAGCCCCTGTAAACGGGTCACCCGCTACTAAGCCGATAGCCTCCGTTTTCACCAGGCTAGGTCAGAACTATAAAGTGGCCGTCCCAAAGAGGGCAACGGCCGCTGTTCCGGAAGTCGTTAAGGCGGCTTCTCTCGCCAAAGAGTCAGTCTTTTCAAGACTGACGACTCCTGCTCCTACCCCTGCTCGAGGATCCGTTTTCGACAGGTTGAATATCATCCCTCAAATGACAACCTCAGTCTTTGAGAGGTTAACACCAGCGGCACCCTGTTCAGACAGGGGGCAAAAAGAAGTCATCTCTATCTCTGAGCCTATCCCAACGGCTCGTCGTGCTCGACGTCGACATTGGCAACGAGTGAGGAAAGCAGGGGGCAACTCCCCCTCATGGCTAACCCCACCTGCTCCAGTGGTGGAGGTCAACGCTGCTGTTCCAACTGAGAACAGCTTTGAATTGCTGAGGAAGGTGAGAAAGAACTCTCCAATTGCTACATTGAAAAGATCTCCTCCGCCTATGGAGAAAGCTCCGGAGACAAAGCAGGAACAGCCCCCTCAACGACTGTCGTCAAAAATTTATAAAGTTTGGCGGAGGGTTCAAGACTCCGTGATTGACCCAGACCACTTTCATCGCCAGAAAAAGGCAAAGGTGGAAAAGGAACAAAAACCGCCCTATTAAACAGCAGGGGGCAACAAATGCTAGGGTGCCAACTACAACGACCCCTTCAACTTCAATGGTCCATAAAAGAAAAAGGCCAGAGAAAGCTCCCGTGACACTGACAAAGTTTAAAAGCGGTGAACCTAAACGCCCCAAGTCAGGGGGCATAACAGTTCATACGGTTTATATGGCTTCTGGAAAGGAAGAAAGTCGTACTTCTACGGGTCACCGACCGCTTACCCGATCAGTGACCAAGACTCAGGAGCAGCAACAGAAGCTCCAGGAGATGATGACTACAATGGCTGCACTCACGGAGCCAAAAGAGAACCCTGAGACGTCCTTAGATGAACGCCAAGAGGAAGAGACCGACGCCGAGTTCCTCCGCCGAGTACTGGAAAAGAGAGACAAAGAGGCTGCTGAACAAGCAGCCAATATACAGCGTATGGGCCTCTTCTTCCAGGACATGATAGGGATGATGATACAACAAGATCCCCCGATTGAAGAACCCCCGATTGTCCTTGGGGATGATAGGGGAGAGACATCAAACCCTCAGCCCGTTCTATCAACGGCTAAAGAGGATACAATCTCTAAAACTGATCTGGACGAATATATAGCCCAGCAAATAAAGGTTCATCACGCGGCCGAAGCAGCCGGCCACGTCGTAAAAACGGGGCGACCGTATCCGGGCTGGTATGACCAAATCAAATACCCGCCGGGTTACACAATTCCCAAGTTTCATGTCTACAAAGGGACCGGCAATCCCCATCAACATGTTGCCCAGTTCAGGGCGCTTTGCGGTAACACCGGCGGCGACGACAAGCTTTTTCTTCGCCAGTTTGTTGGAAGCCTATCAGATACGGCGTTCGAATGGTACTCTGAACTCCCTAATGATTCTATTAAAACCTTCGCGGAAATGGAGCTGCTGTTTACCCAACGTTTTGCAAGTGCCAGTGAACGTACCCCGATGACGGCACTGATTAACGCTAGGGTAAAACCTGGCGAGACATGGGTTCAATACGCTATACGGTGGCGTAATCTATGGTCGAAGTGTGAACAGCACATAGAAGAAGCCCCTGCGGTGGGAATGTTTGTTGGAACCCTTGATCCACAAGCAACCATTTCACAGTTTATGATGTTCTTCAAGCCGACTTCCTTCCAGGCTTTGATTGACAAACTAGCGCAGATGGACCAGATGGGCCATAAACCCCCTCTCCCAAAGCCAGATTCCCGAAATGACAAGGGAAAGGGAAAAGCGATCGTTGTCGCTAACGCTCAACAACAACCGAGCGACTCGAAGCCGGTTGCTCGTCCAAACAATACGCGCCCGTATGTGCCCCTTGAGGATAGGATATGACGTTCTTATTCCTTCCCCCGCGATAAAACGAGAAGGCTATTCGAGCTGGCGTTGCGCAACAGACTCGTAAATCTGCCAGATCCAAAACGCCCATTGCAACCAAGTGACGTCAACGAGCCTAATTACTGCCCTTATCATCGAGTGCTAGGACATCCGATCGAAGACTGTTACGTTTTCAAAAATTGGCTTGAAAACCAGTACCGACAGGGCAAGTTCGCGTTATCTGACAAATGGAAGGTGAATCCTCCGCAGCCCCACACCGCTAATGGGACAAATACGCCGGGGGCAACATGCTCCGTCATTGAAGAAGCTCCTTGGGAGGTTGTATTATCAGCCAAAACGAGGAGAATGCTAAATGATCTTCAGACCTGTCCAGCGGTCAAGTGGAAGAACCCCTTGGAACCGCAGGTTATTGAGGGGATGTTGAAGCCACGTCCGACTCCGAGGACCGATGGTGGTAGTTCAAGCGTTCATAGTCAGCCGTCAAAATCTTCGAAAAAGAAGAAGAAGAGATCTAAGAAGCCCGTGAAGCCTGGCGACAAGCGCACGGACTTACAAAAGCAAATCGACGCACTGGATGAATACAACCAAAAGGCGCGGACTCCCATTACGCTCCAAGATTTCCTTGATCACGTCTTTCAAAAAGAAGATGAAGGGGAAAGTTCATCGGATGAATCCGAGGAATATGTGGCGAGCTGTCATATGATCTCCCATTCGACCACGAACGATGAAGGGACTTCTGGCACTAAAACGCTGGGGGCAAATACTGGGTCAAGGGTTCCGAAGTTATCAATCGAAAGGATTGACGCGTTTCTTAGTGAAGCTCGATTGAAAAGTAAAGTTGATCGAGAACGCGAGACGGCTATATTCGAAAGGGCCAAGCGCCAGCGACTTGAGGAAAGAGCTGAGATGATCCCGCTGGAGCAAAATGCCTCCACCGCTGACAAAAGCCAATTCAAGATAAAAAAGAGGTTTGCTAAGGCCATATCAATGGGCATGAAGCTACCATCCTCTGAAGGAAAAATGACTGGTGTGGTAGAAATGCACCCCTCTTATTGCTTATATCATCAGAAGGTCTCGCATCCCACTCAAGAGTGCAAGGCTTTCAATAGATGGTGGCAAGGATACGTCGCTAATCAACAACGCTTTAAACGGGAAAAGCGTAAAATTCTTCGGGAGCAAAGAAACACGACCAAAGAGCTTGAAAGAACTGCCGGCAATTGTCACATGGTTAACACTACCGGGTCACAAGTGCCTACATTTGGGAGCGACTCTGATGAGGAGCTAGAACTTGCCCCTCTCTTTAAAGAGTCAACTTCGGGAAAAGAAGAGGAGCCAGTGGTTTGCGAAAATATCCGGCTGCGGAATCGGACACTGCCTGAAAAGAACCTCGGACCCTCGAATAGAAAAGATAAAGGGAAAGAAAAGGTCTCTGAAGACATCGTCTTAGATGACCAAGTTCTGGAAGAGCTAAACGCCGAAAACCCGCCGAAGAGAAGTAAGGTGGATTACAACGTTCTGGCACATCTGAGGAAACTGCCCTCTCAGCTCAGCGTCCTTGATGCCTTGTTACTATCGAAGGAGGCGAGAGAGTCTTTGATTAAGGCGCTACAAGATCCGGACCAGTTCCAAGCCTTCTTAGCCGAAGAAAAGATGAAAGACGAATTAGAAGAAGTGCACATAGCCGACGTTGCTTTTGGTGATGAAGACCTTCTCCTCAGGACGTGTGAACACAATCGCCCCCTTTATGTCTCAGGATACTGCCATGACATAAAGATAGGTAAAATCTTAGTCGATAACGGATCGTCTGTCAATTTACTCAATGTGCGCGTGTTAAAGGAGATTTGCATGAGTGTCCAACACCTCGCCCGAGACAAAATCACCATCTCCGGATTCGACTCCCAATCATCAAAAACTCTTGGATCTGTGGTATTGACGTTACGCTTCGGGTTGCTCGTCACAGACATCAAATTCCATGTTATAGACGCCAAGACGTGCTACAATGCTCTGCTCGGCCGACCATGGCTACACGAGTACAATATCATCCCTTCTACACAGCATCAGTGCATGAAGTATTCTAGGGATGGCCTCGAGTACACTGTGGCGGGAGAGTTGAATCCGTTTTCCGTGAATGAAGTTCGCAAGTATGAAGATGCCAAATACTTCTTACCGAGTTTCGAAGACACGGAAAGGTGCCACAAACCGGAGAACAAAACTAACGCAACCATCCCTGTCTTCGGCAGTGACACCGAGGAGGAGGAGGATATAATTTATTCAGGTCCATCCCAATCCACTAGGCCAGGACCATCCATTCCTTCATTGATCTTCGGCAGTGATTCAGAGGATGAAGTTCATGCTGTATTCCCTGCTCGGCCTTCAATACGGGTTTCCGCTGATGAAGAGCGAAGTCTGCAGATAACTATGGTGCCGCTTGAACATTACAAAGAACTGGATGCACTCGACACCAACAGCGTAGAAGAATTGCAGACATTCTATATCCCTCCCGGACGAAAAGGCGAGAAGGCAATCCTATTCTACCGTTCTGAAGAAAACAAGGGGGAAAAAGAAATTTGGCATGGGGCGGATCCAATGCTGGACAGACTCCAGCTCATCCGTCTACCCCGATATTATACGGAAGGCTTGAGGAGACAGTTGAAGCGCCAGGGAATACCTTTCGAACAAACCGTTAGAAAGGCCAAATTCTATGACAGGGTTTGGAACGTCCCCGGAACTCAGCACAAGCTACCTAATGGAAGGCTGGAGACGATCGGGCTCGGATATATTCGCTCCAGGAAACGAGAGCTGCTCCGCGATTGTTATGTCGTGCACAATTCTGATGAGCAAGCAAATGCTCAAGAGGAAAACGCTAACCCTGAGCCAGCAAAAGTTCCTGATGCAAAACCGCCCAGTCCATCATTTGAAGACCAGATGGACAAACTTATAAGGAATGCGGGTCAAAAAGCCCGAGATGATCACAATCGTGAAATGGCAATCTATGAGAAAGCCAAGACACAACGCCTTCTCCAACAAGCCGTGAAAGATGAAAATGCCGCTCCTTGTCAACCTGCTACAAAAAAGGTTCGACGCGAAAGTAAAAACAAGTCGAAAGCCAAGAAATGCGCTCAACAACCACAAAGCAGAGCTAAGAAGCCACGCATCCGAGAGTCGAGCGTTATTGACCTAGCCCTCATGAAGAAAATGGGTCGAGCATACTCATTTCCTCGGAACAAAACAAGGAAAATACTTGATCTTGCTCTAAAACATCAAATGCTTACACTGCCAGAGTCTAAACACCCTGAGCAAGCAGGAGAAGTCTCCAACCCAAATTATTGCTCTTACCATCGAGTAGTAGGGCATCCGCTTGAAGATTGCTTCACCTTTAAGAATTGGGTTGAGGACCAATATCAGCTTGGCAAATTCGCGTTGTCTGACAACTGGAGGGTAGCGCCGCCGCAAAAGCATGAACCCGAAAACACAAGGATAGAACCAACTCCGCATTGGGATTGGCAGAAAATTCGCACCTGCCATGTGATAACAATATTAAAAGAAGAGTCCGAGGACATGAACAGCCTTCCTTGGTGCTTTGAAAACAGCAGCGATGAGGTAATCTCAGAATTTCCACCAGCGCCAAAAGAGCTGGAAGATGGAATCCATACTACTGCAGATAACCTCAGGAAAATCGAGTTGGGGACGGTAAATGATCCGCGACCGAAATTCGTCAGCGAACTGCTGTCTGAAGAGAGGGTGGCTGCGTTAAAAGACGTCCTTGTGCAGCATAAAGATTGCTTCGCATGGAAATATTCCGAGATGCCAGGACTAGATCCAGGAGTCGCTGTACATAGACTAGCAATATCCCCAAACGTCAAACTAGTCAAACAGGCACCGAGAAGAATGCGACTAGAGCTTGAGATGAGCATAAATACCGAAGTCAAAAAGTTAATTGACTCTGGCTTCATCCAGGAAGTTCAGTACCCTGAATGGATCGCCAACATCGTCCCAGTGATGAAGAAAAATGGGACAGTGCGCATATGCGTAGACTTCCGGGATCTTAATAAAGCTTGCCCGAAGGATGATTTCCCAGTGCCAGTCACTGAACTGATGATAGACAATACATCCACTCATGAGGTTTTCTCCTTCATGGACGGCTCATCAGGGTATAATCAAATAAAAATGCATCCTGAAGATCAGAAACATACGGCTTTCAGGACTCCTTTAGGGATATTTTGTTATAAAGTAATGCCCTTCGGTTTGAAGAACGCCGGTGTTACTTATCAGAGGGCCATGACAAAGATCTTCGACGACCTTATACACGAAATCGTCGAATGCTATATCGACGATCTCGTGGTTAAAAGCAAGTCATACGAAGAGCATCTCGAGCATTTGAAGACCGTATTTCAACGCCTTCGGCGATACAATTTGAAGATGAATCCTTTAAAATGTGCGTTCGGGGTTTCCTCGGGCAAATTCCTAGGATTTATCGTTCGACACCGAGGTATTGAAATAGATCCGTCTAAGATTAAGGCGATCATGGAAATGCCTCCGCCAAGAACTCTTAAACAGTTGCGATCTCTCCAAGAAAAGCTCGCATACGTACGGCGATTTATAGCTAATCTTTCAGGAAAGTGCCGTCCTTACAGTCACCTGATGAAGAAGGGAACCCCATTCGTTTGGGATCACAAATGCCAAGGCGCATTGGATGAGATCAAGCAGTATCTGCAAAACCCTCCGGTGTTGGCTGCTCCAGTTAAGGGAAAGCCTCTCATTCTTTACACGACCGCCCTTGAGGGTTCTTTAGGCGCATTATGGGCACAAGGGAATGACCAGGGGAAAGAAAGAGCACTCTACTACTTAAGTCGGGTTCTGCTGGGGGCAGAAAGCAATTACTCCCCCATTGAAAAACACTGCCTAGCGTTGATCTTCGCAATAACAAAGCTTAGACATTACGCATTAGCGCATGAAGTCCATCTCATTTCAAAGGTGGACCCTCTCAAATATTTAATGTCAAAGGCCATCTTGACGGGACGACTTGCTAAATGGGCTCTGCTCTTAATGGAGTTCTCGATAACATATCGACCCCTCAAGGCAGTGAAGGGTCAGGCCATAGCCGACTTCCTTGCTGAGCACCCGATACCTGCCGATTCCCCTCTGAATTGCGATTTGCCAGACAAACATGCTTTTGACGCAATCGACGGTGGTGATACCCGTTGGGAGCTTTATTTCGATGGGGCGTCTTCCATGAAAAAGCACAAACAAAATACGACAATGATCAAATCGGGAGTAAGCCTTATCTTCGTAACCCCACAAGGAGGAATAATGCGCTTCGCCTTCTCCTTGACAGAGCCGAGAACGAATAATGAAGCTGAATACGAAGCTTTGATAGCAGGCTTGGAGATTGCCATCGACATGGGAATTGAAAACCTCCTCATATATGGGGACTCCCAGCTAGTCGTCAGTCAAGTGAATGGCGATTACCAAACATGCAAACCGGAATTGATAAAATACGGTGAAAAGGTGCAACAACTGCTAACCCAAATTCCCTCCTATACTTTGGAAAGCATACCGCGCGCGGAAAACAGCAAAGCGGACGCACTGGCCAAACTTGCTAAAGAATTGGCTGACGAGAACCTCGATGACGTTAGAATCGTGATACAAAGCCGTCGAGTGCTCGCCCCAGCAGAAATACCTCCAGAATCATATAAAGAAAAGGGAGCAACTGAGCAGGCGACCCTACAAATAAAAGACCATGAGAAGACCGAAGACTGGAGAGAAGTCTTCATAGATTACTTCAAGTTCCACCGAATGCCTGAAGAAGCGTCCATAAGACATCAGCTCGTGAAACGAGCTCTGTCTTTCGCCTTCGTCAACGATACTCTATACAAGAGGTCATTCGATTCTCTGTGGCTGAGATGCCTAGGACCTGACGAAGCGAGAAGGGTCGTCCAAGAAGTTCAAGACGGACTCTGCGGTTCCCACCAAGCAGGCCCTACAATGAAGTTGAAGATAAAACGGATGGGCTACTACTGGCCCACGATGATGCAGGATTGCCTGGAATACACGAGGCAATGCCACTCATGCCAAATTCATGGGGACTTCATCCATCAGCATCCCAATCCACTGCATCCAACAGTGGCTAGCTGGCCATTCAAAATGTGGGGGACTGATATAGTTGGCCCTATCGAACCAGCATCGTCTAAAGGACATCGTTTCATCCTAGCGGCGACTGACTACTTCTCTAAGTGGGCAGAAGCAATACCGTTAAGAGAAGTGAAGACAGAAAATATCCTCCACTTCTTCAAAACGCACGTCATATATCGGTTTGGAACTCCGCGACGGATCATCTCCGATAACGGGCCAGCCTACAGAAGCCACAAGATTAGTCGCTTTGCGCAACAGCATAATATAGACTGGAGATATTCCTCAGTTTATAATCCGCGAGCTAATGGTCTAGCTGAGGCCTTCAATAAGACCTTGACGAAGATCGTGAAGAAAACGGTGTCACGAAATAAGAGAGATTGGCACGAAAGATTGCAAGAGGCTCTTTGGGCGTATCGAACTACATTTAAAACGGCCACAAACACAACGCCGTACGCGTTGGTATTTGGGACGGAAGCAGTACTCCCTCTCGAGATAGAATTACCCTCTCTACGAGTGGCAGTCCACTACGAACTGACAAACGAAGAAAATGCTCACCTTCGGTTTGAAGAGCTTGATGCCCTTGATGAAATCCGGCTCCTAGCACAGCAAAATCTGGAAGCTTATAAAGCAAAGATGACGCGCTCATACGAAAGATTGACCCGACCGAGGACATTCCGTCAAGGCGAACTCGTGCTAGTGGTCAAAAGGCCTATGATCCCCAATCGCGCCAAGCGAGGAAAATTTGAGCCCAACTATGAAGGCCCGTACATCATAGATAAAGTATACCAAGGTGGAGCCTATCTACTCATCGACATGCACGGTGAAAGGCCTTTCAGGCCGATAAACGGTCGCTTCCTAAAGAAATATTACGCTTAATGAGCCACAGCCTAGGTCAATGATGGATGACGACGACTAAGTCCGCTCGCTATCTTCCTAAGCTCAAGCTTCATAAAGAATAGCCAACCTTCTCAACAATGGACCGAAATGTCCTTAAACTAATAGCAGACCGAAACGTCTTTAAACTAATACCGCAGCATCCTTAGGCTGACGAGATATAAAAAAAAACATATAAAAATAAAATAAAATAAACGGTATGTCCATAAGCAAAATGGCCACGGATGAAAACCCGAAAGGGCTCCGTGAGTAAAAACAGCAGGGCTGCCGGCGAGTGTTCGTGAAAACCCGAAAGGGCGCGACCTCGTAAAAAAAAAAGAGAAAAAGAAAATAAAAAAAATGGTATGTCCATAAGCAAAATGGGCACGGATGAAAACCCGAAAGGGCTCCGTGAGTAAAAACAGCAGGACTACCGGCGAATGTTTGTGAAAACCCGAAAGGGCGCAACTTCGTTAAAGAACCCTTATAGAGTCCTCTCGACCTTGTAAGGAGAAACCACCTGCGTGAGATCCTTACGACTCACAAAGGAGCGACACACTTAGAGATCCCCACGATTCCTAAGGAGAAAATACACTTGCGAGATCCTCACGACTCGTAAGGAGAACTCTCTTATGGGACCCTCACGGCTCATAGGATTTGAAAGTCTTAAGTCACAGAGACCTAAACCTGTGCTTAAGCAAACCCCCACAAACTTCCAATATTGCCCTACAAGTGGTTCAATATTGACCTTTGTATACAATCCACGGGCGCGAATAAACATTTCCCTAACTAAGTCCCATCTGAAACTAGGGATATGTTTGCATGGTAAACAACCCTTGTAAATCCTCTCGACTTACAAGGAGAAAGCCCTCCTGTAGGATCCTTACGACTTACAGAGAAACAAACACTTAGGGATCCTCACGACTCCTAAGGAGAAAATACACCTACAAGATCCCCACGACTTGTAGGGAGAAATACCTTCACGAGACCCTTACGGCTCATGAAGTCAAAAGCCTTAGCCGACAGGACCCTAACCCTGGTCGCTAAGCCTCCTTTGTTCGACAAACGACAGAGGCAAATGATGATTCGCTCCTGGTAATATCCCAGTTGCAGCGGTGCTGATGCCGAAATCGGTGTCCAATTTCAGGTTTACGGCGAAAGCCAGTAGGCCGCACATGCATACGAAATAGCCGAAATGATAGGGCAACTTACAATAAAAAGCAGCAAGTAAAAATGTATGCATGAAAAATAGCCGAAATGATGGGGCGACTTGCAATAAAAAAGTAGCAAGTAAAAATATATGCATGAAGAAATAGCCGAAATGATTGGGCAACTCGCAATAAAAAGCAGCGAGTGAAAATAAAATAAATAGCCGAAATGATTAGGCACCGCGAAAAATAGCCGAAATGATTGGGCAGTCGCGACCTTCGCGATATAAAAAGCTGAAATGATAGAGCATCGCGGAAATAAAATAAAATGAAAGAAGAAATGATAAAACTTTGGCCCTACAGTTAAGATCACATCGATCCCTGTATATAATCCAAGGGCGTAAACAAAGAATGAACCATACTTTCCCAGTGGATTCCGTCAGACGACGAACCCCAAACCTCACCGGTTCATTTCAACCGAAGAAACCAGTGACTTCAGCAAAATTCCTCGACTCACGGATACAAACACTCCTTGACGAGAGCCTTCTGATCCGCGTCGACCCGCAGAGCCACCAGCGCCTCCGTAGGAATCCTCGACTCGTTTCAAACCCCAAGGAAACAAATAATCCTTGGCGCTTGGGAAACAAATAATCCCTGGCAAAATTCCTCGACTCACGGATACAAACACTCCTTGACGAGAGCCTTCTGATCCGCGTCGACCCGCAGAGCCACCAGCGCCTCCGTAGGAATCCTCGACTCGTTTCAAACCCCAAGGAAACAAATAATCCTTGGCGCTTGGGAAACAAATAATCCCTGGCAAAATTCCTCGACTCACGGATACAAACACTCCTTGACGAGAGCCTTCTGATCCGCGTCAACCCGCAGAGCCACCAGCGCCTCCGTAGGAATCCTCGACTCGTTTCAAACCCCAAGGAAACAAATAATCCTTGGAGCTTGGGAAACAAACAATCCCTGGCAAAATTCCTCGACTCACGGATACAAACACTCCTTGACGAGAGCCTTCTGATCCGCGTCGACCCGCAGAGCCACCAGTGCCTCCGTAGGAATCCTCGACTCGTTTCAAACCCCAAGGAAACAAATAATCCTTGGCGCTTGGGAAACAAATAATCCCTGGCAAAATTCCTCGACTCACGGATACAAACACTCCTTGACGAGAGCCTTCTGATCCGCGTCGACCCGCAGAGCCACCAGTGCCTCCGTAGGAATACTCGACTCGTTTCAAACCCCAAGGAAACAAATAATCCTTGGCGCTTGGGAAACAAATAATCCCTAGCAAACTCCTCGACTCACGGATACAAATACTCCGTGACGAGAGCCTCCCAACCCGCGTCAACTCACAGAGCCACCGCAGTCTCCGTGAGAGAATTCCCGTTTCACTCCACCTTGCAAAATAAAGTCTCGGGAAGCAAGGATTAAAAAAAAACTTGCTTCCTAAAGAATGGGGCCCTGAAAGTCAATCCAAAATGGTCTCTTGCATACTATCCACGGGTCTCACTCTCCAAAGTCGAGTTTCGACGAGGAGGGAAACAACCGCTTACGAATCCGCTCAACTCGAAAGAGGGAAAAATTCTCTTATAGGATCCTTACGACTTATAAGAGAAGACCACACTTAGGAATCCTCATGATTCCTAAGGAGAAAATCCACCTATGGGATCCTCTCGACCCGTAGGGAGAAAAGCCTCTATGGGACCCTTACGGCTCATAGAGTTGAAAAGTGTTAGGCAGTAGACCTGAACCTGCGGCCTAAGTCATCGCTATTTCTTAAGGAAGTCAGAATACTCGTTTTGGATATCCATCAACCATGGTTATTAAGACAGCCTGCTGACAATTAAAAAGAGATGACAGAAAGAATATCCGGTCTACATTTGATCTGGCGTGCGTGACGCATTCATTTATGCATGGGCAGAAGACTCAGGACGAGAAATAAGACAAGCCAAAGAGTTTCCATTCATACTGCTAGAAAATTCCTTTTTACAATCATAAGAAAGACAAATAAAAAAAAAACATTATTCAAATTATAACAATGGAATAACCTCGGATCCGGGGCACGGATTGAGGAAATCGAAAGTAAGGCCATCCAGAGTTCGTCTGGCCTTTCTAATTATTCTTATGCGCAGTCTTTCGCGCTCCTCTGTGTCAATATCATCGGCAAGCCCCCCTGGCCTTCGATAAGCAGCAATTATCGTCGTCTGCTGGAAGACTTGGTGTAGGATGTCAACGAGGCTGTTCCGCCGTTTCTTTGAGATCAGCCCTGTCAGGTGCACTGAATGCACCTTGTCTTCGGCATCATCTAGTGCGTTAAGCGGTAAGGCCTCATGAAGATCCGGAAGTGCTCTCCATATGGCTCCCAACACGACTTTCAAAAGGGCCGAACGACGAGGCAACAGCCAACCACCGCTTGCGTTCAGACGACCTATGACTTCTGCACATTCAGCGTCCGTAAACTCCTGGTTTTGTTGATGACCCTGAGCGCGGATATCGTCGTAAGTAATGAACTAGTGCAAACTGTATAGGTGCACCGCCGCCATTATACCTGGAGGAAATATTACACGAAGATCAGCAATAGAAAAGCGATAACGTACATAGAGGACTAAATTCCTGAGAAGCAAGACTATGTTCAAGGATGAAATCCCCCAAACGAAAGCTCTGCTGGTTAATCGATTCTACCTAAAGAAGTTTTTTTCTAAAAAACTTTAAAAAAAGGGGAAACAAAGCAACGGAGTTCTTAAAGGCAAGAACAGAGCTCCGAAGTCTTCGAAAATGGAAATCTGGAAGATGATAAGTATCTGGAGGGGACCAAAGGTCCTATTTATAGGCATCAAATGCCTTCTCGACTTCCAAAAGTCGTCACGGCGGTTCACCCTAATCAGAGCGAATTTCTGTTCAAATCCCGGGGCGGGAGACGAAGCAACGCTTCGTCTTCCCCCAGTCAGAGCAAAGCTCTGTTTTAAAAATCAATGTAATGAAGCAACGCTTCGGATTGTTTGCGCTGCGTAACGGGCCACGTGGCGGACGCAGACGCATCAGCGCAACGCCCAAAGCAGTGCACCCAATCAGAGCGAGGCTCCTTTTCAAAATTAAAGAAAGCAACGCTTCAGATGCGCTGCGCCGTGCGCTACACGACACAGCGCAGAGGCGCTAACACAATTGCGCTGCACTGTGCACTGTGCGGCATGTGTCATACCCTGAAGCATTTGCACTAAACAAAATTAAAAATTCTGGAGAAATCGTTCCTACTCTTTTAAAATAAAAAGATTTGCTCCTGGATCAAAGATCCGACAGTGAGGGGAAATTCCCCCAGGTCATTCAGAAAAGGGATTTCTCTAATAAATCGAATTTGCTTCTCAATTTGCAAGATGAAGCCTCAGGCAGCAGAGGTGGGAAAACTTACTTCCTGAACGATGAGACCCTACAAGTCGATCTGAAATGGTCTCTTGTATACTATACACGGGTCTCACTCTCCAAAGTCGAGTTTCGACGAGGAGGGAAACAACCACTTACGGGTCCTCTCGATTCGATAAGAGGGAAAAATTCTCTTATAGGATCTTTACGACCTATGAGAGAAAACCACACTTAGGAATCTTCACGATTCCTAAGGAGAAAATCCACCTACGAGATCCTCTCGATCCGTAGGGAGAAAAGTCTCTATAAAACCCTCACGGCTTATAGAGTTGAAAAGTCTTAGGCAGCAGATCTGAACCCGCGGCCTAAGCCATCGCTATTTCTTAAGAAGGTCAGGGATACTCGTCCTAATCATCCGTCAATCATGGTTACTAAGGTGGCATACTGATAATAAAAGAAAGAAAAGACGGAGAAATGACACAAGACATTACAAAAATGTGCATCTTTTATTCATAAATATTGATCGAGTACAGGATACATTGTGCTAAAGAATAAAAAATATATACATATACTTTACAAAGACAAATGATACAAGGAGAATTATTGGGAAGGAAGCGTCTTGCATAGATGTAGCAATCGCTCGCAGATGTCCTTCCATGCCTTCTCTTGATCGGCTACCACCGCCAGCTCTGCCTCCACTTGGGCTTGTTGCTGCAAGACCGACGCAAGCTGCTCCCTCACGACTTGATAGGAAGCTTCCCGACTTGGGATATTGCGCTCAGCTACGTCAAGCTTCCGCTTCAAGTTTAGCCCGTGGGAGATGCGCTCCAAGAGACCCTCAAAGATAGTCTTCACTTGGGCAGCATTTGCCTCAACCTCAGCGTGCAGATGGGCCGTTTCGTTCGAGGTCTTTTGGCATTCCCTTAGTCTTACAGCTGCTTCTTGCTCCAAGTGGCGGGAGCGCGAAGTGCTTTGCTCGAGCCAAGTTGTGCGTTGGGTGCTCAGGGCTAAAACTTCGGGAGAAGGGCGCGTCGACTCCAGCCGGTATAGACAGGCCTCGATCTCCCTGCAATGATTAACCCAAGATCCGACGACGCCTTTATTATGAAAATTTACGAGCGCCGCCAACATTGGATTAACCTCCACAGCGAAATCTACGGCAGAAGGGAGAGCGTCCATGTTGAGCTCTTCGATGTACCCGCTCAGCATGCCCAAACTCATCACAGCACCCTTTGAAGACGGGCGTTTCAAGAAAGGGCCTGCCGATGGAAGGACGCAAGACTCAAAAGGGACCGGAGCCGGAACAATAGCTGCAAAACAAAACATGGTTAAACGATGGTTCAAGAGATGTTTAAGGGTTACCAAAAAAGGAATTTTCTATACCAGCAGCAACGGGCGGCAGAGCCGGAAGGGCCGGTAGCGCGGCAGGTCTGGCATCCCCTCCTTCGATTTGTGGCACTGCAATAAAGAAAGGGAAAAGTCAGAAATCATTCAATTGCTAGAAAAAGGGGATGAACAAAGATATTGTAGTGAACGTATACTCACCGGCGCCACTAGAGGGAGAAGCGAGTTCGGATGGGAAGGAGAAGTGTGGGAGCAACACTTGATATAAATGATCAAAGAGCACTCCTGAAAGGGCACAGTGGTATAACGTTAGTACAAAAACTACATGTTTAAAAGATTAACGCATGAGTCATAAATCCATACCTTCCAACATCTACGATGGTACAAGGGAAGGCGGGGAGGTGACCACCGCCAAAGCAGTAGTTGACGGTTCTCCTTCGAGCAATGGAGCGTCGGCACTGGCCGCACCTGCAAAGACAAACTTGTTAGAAGAGATCGCGAGATATATAAAAAGAAGAACGCTGGTAACTCAAAATTTACCCGACGAGCTGCCAGCCGAAACTGAAGCAATCCCCTCCTCTATTGACATGAGACCACCGCCCGTAGCCTCATCACCCGACTCGATGGGAACCGTTGTTGTGCTCGCAAGCCCTGGAGACGGCAAGGAACCATACGCGGGGAGGGCTATGATTGGAGTATTGCCAGATTCCAGAGAAGGAGCGGCTGGCTCGTCCTCAGGAATCGTGGCCACCTCACCCGCTACTCCTTCGGGTCCTGCGGTCACAGTTGTCTCGTCCACCGTCGCCGCGAGGTCTCCAGCCTCAAGCGCCTCCCCCTCTACCGCCTTCGGCTCGGTTAACACAATCATCTCATCTGCCGCCACTTCAGGTGCGGCATCAATGACCCTCTCGGCGGCGGACCCCTCAACCTCTGTTTCAGGCCCCGTGGCCCCGATGACGTTGCTCACTGTCGGCTCGGGCTCGGCAAGTACCGCTTCCTCCGCTCCCCGGGGTTCGACGGTCTCCGCCTCCCCCTCAGTCGGACTAGGCCCTGCCAGATGAAACGCATATGAGCCAATGGCTTTATAATTCTTACAACAAAGCTTTGAAAGAAGTACTACCTGAAGAAGATTTATCATTTGCACTTCGGGCCGCGCGCGTCGCTCGCCTATAAGCAGTAGATAGGGCGGCAGGGGCCTCTTCAGAAGGAGTGTCAGCGCGAGGAATGGTACTGGGACCCGCTCCCGCAGCCAAAGCAGCTCTACGCGCCTTTGCTGCACGTCTCAACCGCTTCCGCTCCTCCCGAGCCGTTGAAACGGATGCCACTAGAGCTTCCCTAATTGAGGTGTCCTCGTCCGTGAATAGGGAGGCCTCTAGGTTTTTCAGGGCATCCCTCGTCGTTTTGTCAAGCTGAGGCTCTTGCGGCAACTTCGACGAAGCTGGGACTTGGGTAACAGGCTCAGGAAGGATCCCCGCGTCAACTGATATAACCTGTGCAAAGAAACAAAAGAAGGTTAGGTTGACCATCAGAGAAGATGACAAACTTTCCTTATGAAAGGGAAAAAGGTGGGACATACCAATGCCTGCTGGGACACGCTTCTTCGCCTCCTCCTGGAAGGTCTTCAAAGAGGCAGCAATGGCCTCTTCAGTAGAAATACCTGTTGAAAATGGAGCAAATGTTAGTTAAATATAATAATACAAAGTGCAATGAAATGACAAATAAAGCGTCTGATGATTACCGGACTCAGCGAGTTTACTTAACATCGCTTCAAGCCTCGCCGATCGCTCTGAAGCTGCAATGGCGGCAGCCAGATTGGTGTCCTCAGGGTCTACCACGAAACCCACATTACTGCCGTACTCACGTATAGCCTCGGCGGGAGGAGCCGCAGGCTTTGAGCTGAGGATCGCATCGAGGGAAAGGGCGGATTTCTTCTTTTTCTGCTGTCCACCAGCTTTAGATCCACCCGGAGCGGATTTGCGCTTGGCAGCCACTTTAGGGCGGCGAGTCCCGATCTCTGCCCCTCCGCCAGACCCTGGTGATACCACATTAACCGTCTTCGTGGGAGCACGGGGCGCTGGCGGTGCATCCACCGTAGTAGGCAATGGCAATCCACGCGGGGGACTCAACACGCGTGGTCGATCTACTCCAGCATCTTTTAGCGGAGGGACGACCGGGAGCCTTGGCTGCAAAGGGGCCTTGCGATCGCCGCCGGGAGGCGCACCCCTACGGTCAACCAGCATACGCTTCTCCGTTAAGATAATTGGGCCCATCGCGTGCGCATACCAGGCCACATATGAATTAAGCATCTTAGGGGCACAGCTGGGTTCACTAATGAAGAAATAGGAACCTGTGTTAAGCCGTGTAAAATGATGCATCGCATTCTTTATCCCCTTTGGGCCGACCACGGGCGTTTCCAAGAAAGCTTCCAGCGGGATCCCTTGGTTGTAGCTTGATTGCCGGGCAAATCGGTGTGGGTTATACCTTATAAACAAGGCTGTCTTATTCTGCCTAAACACTAGATAGCCCGGCCGGATGGAGTAGAGATGGAGGATTTTCCGAGCTTTCAGTACAGAAGCCCCATCTTTGAAGTCATCACGCAGGGGCACCACTGATTTGGTAGTCTCTGAGCCTATGGTGATGACCTTATCCACAAAGGAAACCTTCGCCCCGACCAGATGTGGACGAAGGAGCAACCCTCTAGACTCCCGCGGAGCTGGAACCACAATTGAAGCCCCGACCAACCGCATGACTCTCGGGAGTCTGTATTTCTCGAAGAGCGGAGGAGTCTTGTGGGCACCAAACACTCCTCGCACGTGCATCTCCATCCAAGAAATAAAATAGTGCATCGGAAAGTTGGCAGGCTGTACCCCAGGCTCACTAGCGTCCGCCGCTACGCTAAGTCCATTGTAAAGGTAGGCCAATCCGGCGATCCCTATCGATAACTGCAAACCGGCCACCATTCGATACGCCGGGTAAAAGACGGAGGGCCGCATGAGGCGCGGGTGCATGGGGAGCGCGAAGCTGCATAACCATAAACCCAAGAACCCTATAAAAAAGGTCTCCTCGTCCATGCCAGGAACGGCGATCTCTAAGAAAGGGATGCTGGCAGTGCTGGGGAGGTAAAAATTCCGTTGGTCACTTTCCGAGGTAGGTCGGCGGTCCAAGCCGAAACCAAAAGGGTCAACAAGCTGAGCGAACTTCTCGCTCTGCTCTGATAGGAACTCCGGGCGAATAAAACGAGCAATGAAGTCCGCGAAACTGACGCCCCGGTCGCTCGATTCCAAATGGAGTTCCTCATAGATCTCCAACACCTTCACCAAGCCCGGATGCTGATGTTGGATGGCGTTCTCCGGAGTTAAGTCAAACACCAGCTGCTTAGTGGCAAAGACGTACTCGTCAGGAGGAAGCAGCTCCTCGTAGTGCTCTCCCCTTATTGGTAGACCTGAAATCTCAGCAAATTCCTCCAAAGAGACGGAGACTTCCTTATCCGCCATCAGGAAGGTGTGGGCGGGGATGTTCCATTGTTCAATAAAAGCCTTCATCCACCATGTTGGAGGAGAAGGATACTCAAAAAGCGAAACGTAGACGGCCGAGTATAAACCAATCGTCGTCAGGTGAGCCCTTTTCGCCGCTAAGATGTAGCGGGCCCAATGCAAATAGCCGGCAAGCGGTCGCGGGATCAGTCCGATATTATAAGCCTGTCCCCAAGGGCGTGCTTCACCCTGACAGATTCGCCTCCCCAAGATGTCTATCGCCGGCGGCGGCTGCACTGGGATGGCACCAATGGCAGGCTGGAGGAGATCGTCAGAATTCCAATTTTTAACCTCCACGGCATACTCCACCGGGGGC
The DNA here is from genome assembly GCA_030015575.1 of Agapanthus africanus. NCBI lineage: Eukaryota > Viridiplantae > Streptophyta > Magnoliopsida > Asparagales > Amaryllidaceae > Agapanthus > Agapanthus africanus. The sequence continues at coordinate 20,668,294 of JASDDO010000031.1, read as the reverse complement.
TTGTCCGCATAAGGGATCGTAACTATGGGCTCAGAGGGCGAAGCGGAGCTGAAGCTGCGGCGGCCTTGGATGATTTGGCTGTACCACCTTCCCCACAGGTGAAGTCTCTTGCACTCAGGATCGTGATCTTTAATCAAGGCGAACACCACCTGGTCCACTGGTGAATGTGGGAACCCTCCTTCTGAGCGAACGAAAGGGAAAGACAGATCTTCAGACATGTTTCCTGTAGAAAAGAAAAAAAAAATAAAATAATATAATCGTTAGTGTTCCAATGCTTAACATTTCAAAGTCCTACATCACACTACAATGCAGTGGGTAGGGGACAAAAAGGGGACCCACAAAATCAAGATGACGGCGCATCATTTGATAAGACAGTCCCATCATTGGATGAGACTGTCAGTCAATAAAAAAGACCCCCAAGAGAATATCCTCATTGGGGGGGAATCCCTAGAGACAAGGAGAAAATCTCCTCTTTTTAGAGCAAAGCTCTGTCACAGAGTGACATTTGTCAAACTCCGGTCTCAAAGGAATAAAACTTCTTAAAAAAGAGCCTAGCTCTGTAGTAGTAATGAAAAATTATAACTCCTAAGAATTAAAATTTTTGGGATCTTAAAGATCCATGAAAACTTGTAGGAGTTCTCTATTTGATCTATGAGCAGGGCTCTGTTCATGGGTTAAAACCCAGGAACAAGATCTCTGTAAATTTTTGAGAGCAAGGCTCTATGGATGAAACCCCAAAGGGGTCTTCTTTAGATCAAAGATCTATGAGAGCAAGGCTCTGTTGAAGAAACCCCAAAGGGGTTTTTCCTTTAGATCAAAGATCTACAAGAGCAAGGCTCTGTTAATTAAAATTAATTTAAATTAATTTAAATTTCTACCTAAAAGTGATTCTAAGATCTGAACTTCAAAGTTCTTGGGAAGAAACAAGAGCAATGCTCTAAGAGTTTTTAAGCAAGAGCAAGGCTATGAATCAAAGTTCTTGAAACGGTAAAAAATTTTAAGGACCAAGGGTCCCATTTATAGACGCCTGCGTCTCTTCACCTGACCTCTCTGATCCAATGGTCGGGATCTTGCCACCGCTGCACTCACGTGCGTGCCACGTGAGCGCAACGGTGGGGGGGCATTTGTTCCCCCAATCAGAGCAAGGCTCTGTTTGAATTTTGAAAATTCAAAATTGAGAAGCTACGCTTCAGATCCCATGCGCTGCGCGTAATTTGCCACGTGTCAGAAGTTGACTCGGCAGCACAACGCCCAAGGCAGTGCGTCCAATCAGAGCAAGGCTCTTTAAAAAGCAAAAGCAACGCTCAACTGCGCAAGCGCACCGCTGCGCGACACGTGTCTGCGCAGTTGCGCAAACGCTGTTGCGCAAGCAGAACTGCGCAAGCGCACCGCAGCGCGCCACGTGTCTGCGCAGTTGCGCAAGCACAACTGCGCAAGCGCACCGCTGCGCGACACGTGTCTGCGCAGTTGCGCAAACACTGTTGCGCAAGCACGTGTCTGCGCAGTTGCGCAAGCACAACTGCGCAAGCGCACCGCTGCGCGCCACGTGTCTGCGCAGTTTTGCAAGCACTGTTGCGCAAGCGCACCGCTGCGCGACACGTGTCTGCGCAGTTGCGCAAGCACAGCTGCGCAAGCCCAGCTGCGCAAGCGCCTTACTGCGCGACACGTGTCACGCGCTGGTGAGTTGCGCAACAACAGAATGAAGATTTAAAAAAATCTTTTCTGTTCTTGTTAAAACAAGAAGATTTCTTCTGTAAAACAGGGGCCTTTGGATCAAAGATCCAACGGTGGGGAAAATTCCCCAAATCACTCAGGAAAAGATTTATTGAACAAATTTAACTAATTTTTGAGCACTATAAAAAGGACCTCAAACCTCATTTCAAAGGATCATCTGGTTTTAAAAAAAAAAAGGGGAAGAAAGAAGAAAACTCTTGAGAATTTCTGGAGAACACAAAAAAAAGAAGGTAAAAACTTTGAGATAAGAGAAGATTCTCTCAAAGAATAGATCATTGTTCTAGAAAACAAGATCAGTGATCTTCAATAAACAGATAAACAAATAAATAAATAAATAAAAATAGTGCCTTGCACTTGCTATGAATCTCTGGTTCTCTGAAACAGAAAGAAAGAAAAGATTTCTTTCTTTTCCTTGATCTAAATTTGGATCAAGAAATTAAAAAGGTGCTATGCACTTCTTTTCCTGAATCTAAAAGATTCTTGGTGTTTTGCACAAATGCAATGCATTATTTGAAGAGCTAGGCCCAAGTCAAAAAGACCTAGCAGGTCAGAATAAATTGCAAAGCAATAAAAGGGCTGGGCCCAAATAAAATTGATGCTCTGCATCCCTTTTGGGCAAAGCCCAAATAAAAGCAAAAGAAATGCAAAAGCAATGGACTTAGCCCAATCGTGGCCGTAAGTCCTTGAATTAAATTGACTGAGCAAAATGGTTCTCCTAAATCAATCTACATCCGGTTCGAGGGTACATCTCCGAACTCCTTTGACATCCATCGTTGTAATTCCTCAACGACGTCAAAGAGGTGACGAGTCCCAACGACCACACACCCATATGGACCGAGACGTCCTTAAACTAATATCGGACCGAGACGTCCTTAAACTAACATCGGACCGAAACGTCCCTAAACTAACATCGGACCGAAACGTCCCTAAACTAATATTGGACCGAGACGTCCCTAAACTAATATCGGACTGAGACGTCCCTAAACTAATATCGGACCACCACGTCCCTAAACTGGAATATGGACCACCACGTCCCTAAACTGGCACAATAGAGCCCAAATGCTCCTTTGTCGGATCTAAACGGTCCCGTTAAGTTGATCTTAGTCTCAAACTGGACTAACGTATCCTTAACAAACGTTTGAGTCGATCTTAGCCTAAAAAATGGCTAACGTATCCTCCAAACAGACTTTAGTCCCAAATTGGACTATAAATCTCCCAAACTGGAACAATAGGGCCCAAACGCTCTTTTGTCGGATCTAAACGATCACGTTAAGTTGATCTTAGTCTCAAACAGGACTAACGTATCCTTAACGAACGTTTAAGTTGATCTTAGCCGCAACGCGACTAACGTATCCTTAAACTAAAAACACCAAACCCAAATCTAAGTAAATACGGATTTGGACTAATCCACGTCCTACGGACGACGGCATTACTCAGTCTCCGTATACAATCCACGGGCAACTACAAACAAAACAAACACACACGACACGAAGTGAAATTCTGGAGAAGGAGAAAGTTGTTACCACGATGCGGTAGCGTAATTAACTGCAGAGGCTTGCGCCTGCAGGGAAGAGAGTTCCCACAATCAAAAACCCCTCACCCGGAGGGGGAATCTGACGAAGTCTGCTACATCGGCCGCATCCATCTAAACCTCCGATGCAAGATTCCATAAATCAACTTGGCATTTTCGGAGAGGTAGACGGATAAAACCAATTAGCATCTGCCCCGAATCTCAGTGTCAGGACATCGCGGTCCTGTGCGCCGCCTTTCGGAGGGGAACAGGTCTCATAAAAACATTTTCTCCCTACGAGTCGAGAGGATCCCGTAGGTGTATTTTCTTCTTAGGATTCGTGAGGACCCTCAAGTGTACTTTTCCTTTGTGAGTCATAAGGATCCCACGAAGGCGTTTTCTTACGAGTCGTAAGGATCTCGCAAGTTTTGTTCTCCTCATGCATCATGAGGACACATAAGTGGATTTCCTTTGTTCCCAGTTTAACGACTTAAGGGTCATCTGTTCCCAATTTAAAGACTTAGGGGTCTTTTGTGCCCAGTTTAACGACTTAGAGGTCATATGTTCCCAGTTTAACGACTTAGAGGTCATCTGTTCCCAGTTTAACGACTTAGGGGTTTATTGGATCAGAAGTTTGTAATTTTGGGGTAGAGGTCGGCATCAGGGTTGCTAACACTGAAGCACAGGTGCCAGGAGCAATTCATCATTTTCGTGTTGGAGAGCGATGGTTTAGGAGACAGGTTTAGGTCCCTATCACCTTAAGACTTTTCAATTTTATGAGCCGTAAGGGTCCCATAAAAGTATTCTCCTTACGTGTCGAAAGGATCCCGTAGGTGTATTCTCCTTAGGAGTCGTGGGGACTCCCAAGTGTGTTTTTCCTTTATGAGTCGTAAGGATCCCACGAAAATGTTTTCTTAAGAGTCGAGAGGATCTCGTAAGTTTGTTCTCCTCATGTATCGTGAGGACACATGAGTGGGTCTTCCCAAATGGAGCATAATTCCAAGGGCGGAGTCCGGTCGCTGGACTAGTGACTGTAAGTGCACGGCGGCGCCCCGGCCATCAATCCGACGCCGGAATGCGGAAGCGATGGTTTTCTTTAAACTTTACAAAACTGTAAACCCGGATCGTGCCATTAAACTAGTCCTAGCTAACTACAAGATGGGGAAGAGAGATATACCGAGCGATCCGTGTCCTCCGGTCTTCTCGCCGTCGTCCCGATCTCCCGCGGAATGTCCGGTCTCCACCTCCTCGCCGGAAGGGCACCACGTCGCCTGCTTCTTTTACGGGCTCCCACCTCTATACCGAGGCAACTCGGGCACGAAGTTGGCGAGCCGACGTGCCCAAGGTTTGCTGTAGAATGTGTGTAGAACTGATGTCTCATTTTGGGGTAGTGGAGGTTGCCATTTGGTGGAGGAAATGATATATGCTTTTGGAGATGGTGTTGTGGGGATTTTACCAAGCCAAAGATACAAAAATCCCACACCAAAATAACATGGGCAGCCCCTCCCCAATGCGGCCGGCCATGCATATGGGAGAGGAGAGAATGAGGGTGAGGGAGTGAGTGAAAAAGATAGCCACAAGAATAATGCAAGTGAGAGGAATGGTCATCATGCAAGAATCATCATCACTAGCAAAACCACACTCCATCAACTAATCAACAACCATGATTGCTACAAAAAGTCAAGCAATCATGAACCATGGAAGGTCAAGGGATGGGGCTCCATCATGAAACCATCATGATACAAAAGTATGCAAAGACAACCCTCCAAATAGCTAATTTGCACAAATGCAAATAAGCCCTCCTCCACCAATCTTCGGCCAATGAAGGATACAAAGAAATATGGCCGAAACGGAAAGCAAACCGGCAACTCCAGAAAACTGGTCCCGTAATAAATTACAGGAAAACCCCGATACTGTGTATACACACCCGCATCTGTATTCCGACCGAATACAAATGCAATGAGACAAAATCTACACTGTACTATACTAGGATCCGGCTTAAACCAAAACCGGCTAGTATTATCCGTCCGATCCTGATCCGTGCAATACCGCACGTATCTGATCGAACCCTGCCATATATCCATACGGCCTCTAGTACTAACCGTCCGATCCTGATCCGTGCAATACCGCACGTATCTGATCGAACGCTGCCATATCTCCATACGGCCTCTACAGCGTTTCGCCCGAAACATGAGTAACTGAATGTGGGGGACTCTAAAGACTCGTCAATACTATGGCTGTGGATTTAACCACTAGCACGTCAGAGGTATTAGCTATACGTGACGGGCTACCAGCTATTGACCAAAGGGGATGTCGATGAGCGAACTCATCCTGACACCCTACTGAGCCTGTCAGTGACAATATCCATACAGTCCGGTCCGTTCGTCTATGAGCATCGCATGGTGGGCCTAGGGGGTTGGTAAAAGTCAGACCCCCAAAAGCGGTACAAGTCGTGTCGGAGTGTAGCCCAGAACACCCTGAGATACTACTGGAATACCTACCAGTAAATCTCCTGCCTTGGCCAAAGACTTCGTGTAATGGCTCTCCTAGACACAGCGCGACCTCACCCCCAATACCGGGAGAGACGAACCCCTGCAGATCCACTCACTGCCTTCATGTGGCTCGGGACTGTACCAAACTAAAACCTGTTTGCACGTCTCCTTTGAGCGTGGTAGGGTAGTAATCAAAGTACAGTGGGAACTCACACGAGACAAATGACGATCCTCAGGTCGATGAACTAACTTGTACACATGTCACCAGGGAACTGCTATCTGACGTCAGGTATAAAACCAACTAGCATGTTCCCGGCGAGTCCTGTCCGGTGTACTCAAAACCCAATGAGCACCTGTATACATCTTAGGTGAACCAACTGACACCAGTGGCTTGTGAGACCGGCCACCGCCCCTCGTCGGGGTCTCGACTGTATACACCAGTCTACTCTGGAGTATCGATGCCCTGTCTCGAAACTCCCACGACTAGGGACCTTTTAAGGATGTGCTTATAGACTACCAGCTCCCACGTATATGATCGCCCTCATACTGCTGGCAGTCAAGCAAGAATCCTAGGGGCTCTATCAACGTGCAATAGTGACCTGTAAGGTCACCTAAAGCAGTACACGATGATAAAGGTAAACCAGATAGCATACTATCATCTTGGGTAAGACTGTCCTACCGGAATAAGTCCTCCCTCAATCATTGCAATCACGTACCTGTGATCCAATAATTGACTCTGAGGGCACTATCTCCAACAATCTCCCACTTGCATTCAAGGCTAATTATTGCGATGTCGCAAACTCACAGCCCGTGTGATACCGAACACCCAACTCCTCTACTAGTCAGTCTCACAAAGCTCGTTTGCGAAACTATTGCGTTCGAGGAATAGCTTCAGTGAGTGGATCCTCTTTGATGTTTCTTTCTATGTCTCTCTATATCTCAAGTTCGCGGAGAAAGCCATCTCCCGAAATGAGCAATACCTGTCTTAGAATGTGTCTGGATGTCTGATGGGACCTAGCTCACAAATGAACTCCAAATCCAAACTTCTTAGACTGTATCGACAACTGAACTTAATCAGTATCCTGCGCCATGCCTCCCTCAGTATTGCCTTGGACCACCTGTCCAAAATACTGCCCCTCGTCAGAAGGAAAAACTATAACTCTGACAACCTCCTTGTCGTCCAGGTCATCTTGGAAGCCTGGAATGATAACTGTCTCCCGAATGAGGCTGTCGTTATCATATCCCTAGAACATTCACTTATGTTCTAAAACTGCTTCCGACTGTTTCTCTAGGATAGGATCAATGTCAACTTATTGCATCTAGTGCAAGAACAACATCTGGTGTGGTACTTGACATCTCATGATTGACTCAATTGCCTAAGCAAGTGATCTGCCAATCATGCACATTCTTCTCCCCTTTAGTCTGTAAGACACCTTTAGAGAGGGTGACTCCATCACCTGCAGGTACACTACCGTGCCAGGAGTCGTCCATTCTAAATACTCTTAAAATGCTGTCTAAGTACCCTGATTGGGAAACCACCCAAATCTAGATCTAAAACCATAGATCTAGTAACCAGTATGTCTGATATAATGTCCAAGTCCCATGTGGAGAAACCACTGTGTGACGACCAAAGCATAACCGATCGTAGTATAGGAATATCACTTCCTACTCTGTGTATGTCATCCAAATACCATGACATCACACCCTACTACCTTCTCAACAGATCCATCCTCTATTCTGATGAAGTCAAACCTATGACTGTCACATCAGAAATTGATGATCTATCTCCGCTATATCTGCTTTAGTCTATAAATAGACATAAGTCACCTGTCCACCAATGCTTCTGCTGCTCCCTTCTGATTACGACAACCCTCTGGCAGAGTCATATACACGTACACTTCTAAAGCTGGTTTAGAACGACGCTATACTCATCCTCCTGCCGGGTCTCACAGTCTGGAACAACAGCTATGGCAAGTCTGGGTAAACAAGAACTTCCCTGTCACCGTCCTTGAGGCTACCGGAGTACCTCTCGGGTGCCTGAAGTTACCCACCAAATCTGCGGAGTGGCCAATGGAATGTCAATCCAGATTGAATCTTTAGGTTCCTTATCAAATCTTCAATAATCGTTTGCGGTTCTGGAATCACTTCCAGTTCTACCATACTCCCACTACTGTTTTTCTGGGAAAAAAAATCCATTTTTAATAAAACTGTGGCGAGTCAAGAACAATATCACTATTGATCTTCCAGATGGTAGAAAGTCAACCCTCGTCATAGCCTGGGTCAACCCACAAACAGCCATTACAGAAACGTGCCTTGAGTTGTCCAGTGTCTGGTTTTAATCATAAGCCGGACAACTCCCCGTACCTTAACAATGTTAAGATATGAACTGTACTACATCCAATATAGAACCAGAGGCACTGATTTAATTGAACCAGATTCAAATCATGCAGCTGTCTCCAGTGCATGTCAACTAAATGGAAGGAGGCCGATCAGCATTACTCAACTTAGGAATGCTTCCAATTATGAGTAACTTGAAAGAGAAGCAAGTTCTCTTAATCATTACTATCAACTGAACACCATACACAAGTATCTACATCTTCGATCACTTTGAAGAATCCCGATACTTGCGATACCTGGTTCTCTACTTTATTCAAATACCTATAACTTCTCAAAATTCGGACCCTGTGTTTCCACGAAACACTTGTCTAAAAACTAGAGAAGTCATAAGTAAACCGAATATAGTACGAGGACCAACCCCTCTGTCCTGATGGACCCTGGACAACATACAATACTCTGTATAAGTCCCTTGAGTCTGATAACTCATTCACTGTGTGTCGTAGGTTGAAAACTGTACTCATGGTTAAGAAGAATTACACCGCTGTTTAATGCTCCTTACCTAACCATCCACTGATACAGGTAAATGTCATAGACATAATTTCAAAAAGGTATATCTCACTCTATGAAAATAGACGTACAGATATATCGATTTGAAATTGGTGCATAACAGCGGATATTCAAAACCAAATATTTGCCGTCCGGCAAACAACCCAGGCGATTTCCTCAAATATCACCGATTACAACGAATCCCGATATAATGAGGATGATCACCCAATTCCCAATAGCTTACTCCCACTCATAATCTGTAAAACCATACAGATGTGAGAATCATACCTGGTAAATACATACTCTGGAGCAAGTGTCTAACTAGGAAATCGGTTTTCCTTTAACAGTACACAGTGAAACTGAAATATTGAAATGTTTCGATGGGGTATCCCGGTATTCCTAGTAATGCCTCTTCCATTATCCAGATTCACAACTGTAACCGTGTAATTCTTTGCCATCTTTCCAAATCGTTTTCTATGTCTTTAGTCATTACCTTCTGTACACCCCTTTAGGCCAAATGGTTTTCTTCCTTCCCTACCGTTCGGCACCAGCCTATGGTTTGGAAGAAGACTATCCAATAAGCATAATGGGTGTACTGTCCTAATCCTAGGAGCACTCGCACTGCGAGAGAAGGTGAAGATAAAAGACAACCGAATAAACCTTATTCCTATTTCTCCTGAACCAGAATCCATCCCCGAACTGGAACAAGTTCCTTTCGAGTTCGTATATAACCATACGATAGAGTATCCAATAAACTGTGGATCTTCGTAGTGATACGGAGTGTTCTGAAGAAATACAAAAGGTGATTTTAGGATTGGCGAAGAAATACATGGTTTGGTCGTGAATAGCAGTCGCAGTTTACTTTGCCCTCTTACTAATCCCTTGTTTTGTCTTAACTTAATACCTTCTGCACACCATCGTTATGCTAATTGGTTTTCTTCATTCCCCACCGTTCGGCACCAGTCTAAGGTTTGGAAGAAGACTATCCAATTTGCGTAATAGGTGTACTATATCCTAAACTAAGGAGTACTCGCAACTTGAGAGAAGGTAAAAGGAAAAGACAACTGAATAGTCCTATTCGTTTTCTCCAGAACCGGAAACCATTCTCGAATAAATTCCTTCGAGTTCGTATATAACCATACGATGGTTTTGTCCAATGGAAGTGAACGTTCGTAGTAATACGGGGTGTCCTGGAGAAAAGGGTAAAACTAGGAGTGGCAATGAGGTTTGCAACTCTGACAATCCAAAAGTCAGTGTTTTAGAAGGTTCGGTCAATTTTGGTCACTGAGTCATAGTCTTAGGGTCGGGTCAATGGTCGCAGCCAAAGAGAGAGAGAAAAAAAAACACTCAGCGTGCACTCTAACCTAGATCAGAATGGTTACCAATTTATCTAATCTGGAAACCTCCCACTGTAACCTCAAATTCTCCTCCAAACCTGAAAGAAGAATTAGTCGGGGTCACCCGAGGAGTAAATTAACTCATCAGTGGGAATCGGGATCCAACTATCATCGCATGATAATGTGACGGAATCCGCTTACGTCATCACACTCCAGAAGGTATGCGCATATCTGGCAAGTTTCAGTTTCTTTAGAAACTCCCGATGTGATTTCTGCCCCATGCTCTTATGACCTTGACTTTGGCCAACAAATCATAAGTCACATGTCAAGTTCTACCCGTCATTCTCCAGGTTGATTTGAATCCACCCGTACCTACCCTTGACTTTGGCCAACAAGGCAGTACGACTGTTCCATACCAACGCATCTATCTATGCTGCATATGAATAACCAACAGCTACCAAACACTGTGCCTTGACTTTGGTCAACAAACACAGCTTGAATACTATTGACTATCCATATGAAACGACGGAGGGCTACGAATGGTTTCTGGCGAAAACCTTTAACGTAAAGAACTTGATATCGTTGAAGGAACGGATAGCTTTTAAAAATATAGTGACGAAAACCTTTGCTAAAGAGGTCACTCCCGGTGAAGGGATCTCGGCTCTTTCCCCGTAGAATGAGGTGCAGGATATTCCAACTGAATACCACGGTGCAAAGCAAAAGTAATCGGCTATAGTGAAGTTATTGCCATGACGCAAACTTTTTGTCCAAGGGGTCACTCCCGGTGAAGGGATCTCGGCCCTTGCCTCGTCGACCGAGGAGCAGGATATTCCAACTGAATACCACGATGCAAAACAAAAGTGAACGTCCTTGCAATAACAGCTTTTTGAAAAGTGTTCCAACAACATCAGAATAGGTTTGTTTTTAACTTGCATTGATCCGAATCAACGCAGTCCCATCAATTGATCACACTACAAAGAACGAAATATAATGATGTACGTATATGCCATCCGCATTCGCCACTGGGTCCCGTCATTACCCGTTAGGTTAGCTAACTAACGACAGAGCGGGGACTGGACTTGTGCGGATGCAAAACATATACAACATCTACTAATATATATATACCAATATATAATATTTCGCTCAAGGCGTGATAAAATGCAACATCACAGAAATGTACAGCATCACAGAACAATACAGATATCTGGGATCCCCGGGTTTCACAGAGCCACTACTGAAACCCGACGTTCCCCTGGTCGTGTGGATAGCCTGTGCAATGAAATCCTAGACCCCTACGGGCGCGGCAAGTTACCCGCCAAAACCTGAAGCGAGGCAGCCCCCTTCAGCAACGTGAATGGGCCACCCGGCACTTCACGGAATCCGGTAACTTGGGCACCCCTCCTGGGTCAACCTGTACCCCCTACGAGTGCGGCGAACAGCCCGCCAATTCTAGAGTGAAGCCTCCTCCGTCTCAATGCCATGAGATGCGGGCTTGTTGCCCTCTAGAACCCGGCTATCTATGCACCCCTCCGCGGGGTAATCCTAGTACAGAAAGTAAAATATACATACAACGGGTACATCGACCGCAACCTGGTCGTGCCCTAAAAGAATAATACAAACAGGCAGTGACGGCAGTCCACATGTCGGACGCTCGCCCCGCAATATCAAATGTACATAATACAACAAAAACTGTACTAGTATTGCATCCAGGCTATCTCCCATGACCAATCCGCAACATCACAGCATAACACAGAACATCAACGTGAATGTTACGTTCGCAAATCCGTCTAACCGGACTATAGCAGTTAGACAGGATTTACCGATCGAGTGACATTCACGGTCGCAGATATAATGTAAATACTGTGAACTAATGTGTTTAAAATATCCGATCGATTAAATTTTACCAAGTGGGCCCCCAAGCAATACTGTAGCACTCACAGAAATTCTGGGCCCAAACAAAGTATACCAAAACCCCTATTTTCAGCCCAAAAGCCCACTGCAAAAAATTGGTGAAGTGAAGCCAAATTCCTGCGGCGGAACCGCGGCCAAAGAGGGGTTATGGCCGCGGTTCCGCGGTCGTATGGAATTATCGGGTCACCAAAATTTTACAGTGTTCTTAGGATTCCCTGCACATCATTCTGCAATAACCTGAAAAAATTTTGGAGCCAAAAAAATTTCGACAGAAAACTGATATGCATGAAAACGCGGTTTTGGGATTTTTGTTCGATCGGAAATGTAAACACGTTAGACCAAGCTAGACTAGGTTAATGGCGAGGCTCTGATACCACTGTAAGTGCACGGCGGCGCCCCGGCCGTCAATCCGACGCCGGAATGCGGAAGCGATGGTTTTCTTTAAACTTTACAAAACTGTAAACCGGCACCACCGCGCATTATAAACCCGGATCGTGCCATTAAACTAGTCCTAGATAACTACAAGATGGGGAAGAGAGATATACCGAGCGATCCGTGTCCTCCGGTCTTCTCGCCGTCGTCCCGATCTCCCGCGGAATATCCGGTCTCCACCTCCTCGCCGGAAGGGCACCACGTCGCCTGCTTCTTTTACGGGCTCCCACCTCTATACCGAGGCAACTCGGGCACGAAGTTGGCGAGCCGACGTGCCCAAGGTTTGCTGTAGAATGTGTGTAGAACTGATGTCTTTCCGGGAGAGACGAACCCCTGCAGATCCGCTCACTGCCTCCATGTGGCTCGGGACTGTACCCAACTAAAACCTGTTTGCACGTCTCCTTTGAGCGTGGTAGGGTAGTAATCAAAGTACAGTAGGAACTCACACGAGACAAATGACGATCCTCAGGTTGATGAACTAACCTGTACACATGTCACCAGGGAACTGCTATCTGACGTCAGGTATAAGACCAACTAGCATGTTCCCGGCGAGTCCTGTCCGGTGTACTCATAACCCAATGAGCACCTGTATACATCTTAGGTGAACCAACTGACACCAGTGGCTTGTGAGACCGGCCACCGCCCCTCGTCGGGGTCTCGACTGTATACACCAGTCTACTCTGGAGTATCGATGCCCTGTCTCGAAACTCCCACGACTAGGGACCTTTTAAGGATGTGCTTATAGACTACCAGCTCCCACGTATATGATCGCCCTCATACTGCTGGCAGTCAAGCAAGAATCCTAGGGGCTCTATCAACGTGCAATAGTGACCTGTAAGGTCACCTAAAACAGTACACGATGATAAAGGTAAACCAGATAGCATACTATCATCTTGAGTAAGACTGTCCTACCGGAATAGGTCCTCCCTCAATCATTGCAATCACGTGCCTGTGATCCAATAATTGACTCTGAGGGCACTATCTCCAACAGTGACTACGGTGGGGCACGGGTGTGAGGAGAATTATTTGAGCCCGTAGACTGTATACGGTAGTCAACTTGGGGACCAACCGTAGGGCTGGAAGAATTTTAGGAAATTGTCGGCGTCAACATCGCTGCACTGGAATATGTTATCAGGAGCGACTCATCATCCGCCATTGGGGATTTGAGTTTTGGACGGCGTCTGCATCGCTTCACTAGAATATGGTACCAGGAGCGACTCATCATTCGCCGTTGGGATATTCAGAGTTTGGTTGGCGTCTGCATCGCTGCACTGGAATATGGTACCAGGAGCGACTCATTATTTGTCGTTGGATTTTTTTTACCGCGATTGCTCTATCATTTCAGCTTTTCTTATCGCGAAGGTCGTGATTGCCCTATCATTTCGGCTATTTATCCGCGGTTGCTCCATCATTTCGGCTGTTTATTTTCATTTTTATTTTACTCGCTGATTTTATTGCGAGTTGCCCCATCATTTCGGCTTTTTTTTAATTTACAATTTTTTTTATTTACACATTTTTTTACATTCCAAGTTTAACGACTTAGAGGTCAACTGTTCCCAGTTTAATGACGTGGTGATCGATCGTTCCCAGTTTAACGACGTGGTGGTCGGTTGACGGGGAGCTCAGAGAAGATACCTGATCGAGCAGTTGTCACGGACACCGCTGGAGCTTGCATGAGATGTCTTATTACTTTATCGGTGTTGATGGTCTTTCCCCCAGCCGGGGCCAAGAAAAGTTGTTCAAATACCGAATTGCGTTTGGGTAGCGGTGCCCTCGAGATCACCACATTTGGCCTCTTGCCTTTCGAGACCGGTTTGTTTGTTACCGGAGCTTGAGGAGCTGGGATGGCGTTAGCTGCCACGAACAGAATAAAGCCAAATGGTAGCGGCGGCCCCTCCCATTGTCGCCCGAGACTGGCCGGGAGGACCGTCCTGACGTCCATCTTCATCGTGTAGGAGGTGGGAGCTGTGTCGAGAGCTGAGCTGATCCTTGAAGACATTTTGTTACGCCCGAAGATTGCAATTTGAAATTTGTTAACCTGCACAAAGAAGCATGATTTCAGTATAGGCAATTGATATGTATATTGATTGAGTTCGCGTGAACGTTTAACCCGAAATATGGGAGGAGAGATTAGTCCCACCGGGCATGCCAGAATCTGTGGGGTGTTTTTCGTCACCCCATTGAGATGGGAATACACGCTCGCTTGTCAGGCGCATTACAGATTCCCCCTGCATAGGGTAGGCTGGGGTTTATCGATTGTGGAGATCCGATTCTTCGGCAGCCGCGGACTAAGTTACCGTTAATTACCCCTCGCCTTTGGAGTGAGAGAACTTCCGATTGACGGGTCAAACAGGTCATGCGAACTCAATGTGCAGTGTTGTGTTTTGAAGGGGTTTTGGATATATCGGGGGCCCCGCAGAATTTTTACGGCGGTCCCGCTATCCGGATAGCAGGCTGGAGGTCAAGGGGGCAAGCAGCCCCCTTACGGGATGCAGGGCAGCGCCCCGTTAGAAATTTTTTCTAACAGGGATGGTATCATGGAGTGTGTGTGTGTGTATAAAGGGGAAAAAGCGTCCAAAGGACGTGTGGGGGCCAGCGCCTCACGTGCGTGGCACACAAGCGCTGAGTGCTGGCGCCTCACGTGCTTGGCACGTGGGCGCTAGCGTGCTGGGCGCCGGGCGCCAGCTCCCCACGTGCTTGGCACGCAGGCTAGACGTCTACAAGAAAAAGGGACTTGGTCCCTGCACTGGGAGTTGTGCTCCCGATTTGACTTATAGAGTTGAACTCTTGATAGAGAGTGGGATTTGTCCCTGCACTGGGAGTTGTACTCCCAAAAAGAAAGTTTTATTATGTTGTATATGTATATATATATTTAAGGAGTTGAACTCCTAGGATATTTTTGGAGCTGATGAAAGGGGCTTCTCCCTTGAGCCCTGGATCTTCCCCAATATGGGATTTTTAGAGATGGTTCTTCTTTTTCTTCCCCTCAATTGGCCGAATCTTGGGGGAGAGGGGAGTGAGATTAAAAATCTCCCCTTTCAGATATTTGATGGGAGATCCGAGCTCCCCTTTATAGGTTTTGTGGTGAAAACTAGTTCTTTTTTAGGAAGGAAGAGTTAAGTTCTTGATTTAATTCAAAAAGAGAAGAAGGTTTTAGAACCTTGAGAAAGGAGAAGGAGGTATAAGAACCCTAACCTTTTTTAGAGGAATAAAAGTGTATATGTTATTCATCATCATGTTGCTTTATATAGGCTTACACCTTTATATATAAGCCCTTTGGGCTTTACAAAATGGCATTTTGCCCATCCCATATCTCATGTGTTCATTTCTTTTGCACATAAGCCATGGGCTTTGCAAAAATTTGGCTTTATGCCCGTTTTGCTTACATCCATGCATAAAAAATCACTTCAAAATTATTTATTACATGATTTTTTTTATTTCGGCATGGGGGAGGTCGACCGCTTCATGTTCGGGCTCGACTCGGGCATGGGCCCATTTGATCTGGGCTTGGGCCCACCTGTCTTGGGGTTGACCTTGACCTTGACCTGGTCAACCGGGATGCAATTTTCGACCCCAACGAACATAAACTCCATCTAATGCATTGGTTAAAATTCTTCAATTTTTTTTATTTTTCATACACATGGATTTGAAGGTAGGATGATCAACTTGAACGGTTCGGATCAACCAAATATATTATGGATCTAGAGTTCCCGTTTTTAAAAAACGCGAACCGATTTGCAATAGAGTGCTTATATATATATATATATATGAGAATAATGGAGGAAAGAAGTCATAGGAGGGGATTTCTTCCCGTGGCCTCAAAAAATTACAACCTCCGCCATTTTTTCCGACGATCGATATCCATCATCATCATCGTTATCATCTGAAATGTGCATACACCAAATTTCATGTGATTCTACCACTTTTCCGCCATTGAATTAGCAATGTAAAAAGTTCTATTGTCGGTAAACCATTAATTTTGCACCAATTAAATCAATGGTGAAAAAATGGTATAATCACATGAAATTTGATGTATCCACATCTTAGATGATAAAGATGGAGGTGATATATGCCGATCGTCGAAAAAATTCATGGAGAGTGTATTTTTCCGACGCCATAGAAGGAAATTCCCTTATATGGTACCTTTCCTCCATTAAAACCCCCCCCCCATCTCTCTCTCTATATAGTTTGACTAGAATACTATTGAAAGGATTTGGAAACAAATTCTTGCTACTTTTTCACTATTAGATTAATTTTGGAATTTGTATATTCATATATCCTAAAATTAATCTAATGGTGAAAAAGTGGAAATAATTTATTTCCAAATCTTTCCGATAGGATACTAGTCGATATGTGTGTGTGTGTGAATAATGAAGAAAAGAAGCCTTAGAAGGTTTTTTCGTTAGGCGGCGCAAAAAATCTAGATCCTTCACGATTTTTTTCGATGATCGGCACCCATCATCGTCATCTATATTATGTAAGGTGTGGGTACACTAATTTTGATGTGATTCCACCACTTTTTCACAGTTGGATTAGAATGTAAAAAGTTTTATTGTCAGCAAACCGTCAATTTTGCACCGGTAAATCAACGGTGAAATGTGATAGAATCTCATGAAATTCGGTGTATCCACATCTTAGATGATAAAGAAGAAGTTGATGGGGGCTGATCGATGAAAAAGACCGTGAAGGGTGTATTTTTCCGACGCTAAAATTCCCTCATATATTCCCTTTCTTTAAAAACGGAAATTTCAGATTTACGACATATTTTAACGATCCGATCCGTTCAAGTTGATCACCTTACCCTCAAATATATGTGTATGAAAAATCATTGGATTTAAATAACTATAGCCTATGTATCGATGGGTGCAAAAATGAATGTCTTTCGATAATGCAACATAAACGTCATCCGATGCATAGGCTAGAGTTATTTAAATTCTTTAATTCTTCATACACATATATTTAAGGATAGGGTGATCAACTTGAATAGATAAGATTGTTAAAATATGTCGTAGATCGGGAGTTCCCTTTCTTAAAAAATACGGACCGGTTTGCAATGGATCCCTCATATATATATATATATATATATATATATATATATATATATATATATATAAGGTGCCATAGGTTTTCTCCTATGGCGTCGAAAAATACACTGTCCACGATATTTTTCAACGATTGGCACCCATCATCATCTTCGTCTATATCATGTAAGATGTGGATACACCAAATTTTATATTATTCCATCACTTTTTCACCCTTGGTTTAGTGGGTGCAAAATTAACGGTTTACCGACAATAAATTTTTTTATATTGCTAATTCAACGGTGAAAAGATGGTGGAATCACGTGAAATTTGGTGTATCCACATCATACATAATAAAGATGATGATGATCGGCGTCTGTCGTCGAAAAAATCGTGGAGAGTGTATTTTTCTGATACCACCTAACGAAAAACCTTCCAAGGGCCTCTCTTCTTCATTATGCGTGTGTGTGGGGTTCGTGTTTTTTAATAACGAGTACTTTTGATTCATGACATATTTTGAACGATCCAAACCGTTCAAGTTGATCACCCTACCTTCAAGTCTGTGTATGAAAAATAAAAGGATTTGAAGACCTCTAGCCTATGTATCGGATGGGGTTTATATAGCGATATTGAAAGACGTTCATTTTGCACTCATTTGATGCATGGGTTAAAAGTCTTCAAACCCCTTGATTTTTGATACACATATATTTAAGGATAGAGTGATCAACTTGAACGGTTCGAATCGTTCAAATATATTGTGGATTGAGAGTTTCCGTTTTTAAAAAAATATGGACCGGTTTGCAATAGATCCCGTCCCTTGTGTGTGTGGGGTTGGTGGAACGGTCCAAAACCCTACTCTTGTTTATTAATTAGTATTGACGGGTGATATAATTACTTTTGAAAAACTTTTTCCTTTTTGGATTAAATTTATTGCATAGCTGCAGAGGGAGCAGAGATTTGTTAGGGGAATAAATTTATTCCGAAAAACTATTTTGATAATATAGTTCAATTGGCAGCAGGCCTAATTTGCTTGTAAATTAGTTTTGGTTGACGATATAAATGTAATGGATGAAGTAAGTTGTTATTACAGTTGGGCGAAGTTATAACAGCAATAAATGCTTATTAAGTTACAGTTGTAAGATATTTATCTTAACGACAAGAAAGTTATGCCTATCTTTTTTTGTTGAAGATAAAAAACCTCAAATTACATTTAGAAATTAACTTCAAATCTTTTACCATGATCTTTGATGACTAAGAAATGCAAATCTTTGATCTAAATATAAGTCCAAAAAAAAAAACCCATTTTATGACAAAACGAAGTCGCATCGAAGACTGCATTCAAGAAAACGAAATAATCCCATAGTAACCAGCGATTGACTGTGGGATAACCGGAATGGTGGATTCACATCGCTCTTGAGTCGATAACTAATAAAATCACAGATCCCACCACTCCAACTTCACATAAAAAAAACCATGATTATTTAAACTCCATTCTGCCTTAGCAGTTGGAATGTTTGTTTCCTTCTCTTTAAAAAGGGAAAATAAAAAATGGGGGAAGAAACTCTATGCATGATATTATATTGAAATTTGGTAAAAGTTTCGAGAAGTCAGAGATAAGTCAGCATATTTAAGATAATTAATAATTAAGATGGAATCAAGTGAGTACACAAATATGCTTTGCTTTGAAGCAGAGAAAGCATTTTAACAAAGTCCTGACTTTGTTGGGTCAGAGCTTTTGCCATATCTTTTTTTCCTGGAATCTTGTCAGGGTACAACTTAATTATCATGTTTTAGTTCAACTAGTCCTGCAATTATATATTAATTCATTCACCATTTTCTTAAACTTTAAACTTAAACTTTAAACAAATATTTATCAACAAATAATTGAATATTTCTTTATGATTTGGTTGAGTGATTCATTCTTCTTTGTTCTATTTTTGCTCAAAGATACAAAACAACAATATCATAATCACAATCATAGAGCAACCAAGAGTTAGAAGACTATACAAACATAGAATATTAATACTAGCTTCAGAAGAAAAATACTAAAACTGCACTATAACAATAACAATACACCATTCAAAATTTCCCAACTTACCCACCACCGCAGCTATACAATAATACCACAAAGAATTCAAATCCTCGATTTCCCGCCGAATTTCAACAACTTACGCCCTCGTACTTCACCGGAATCCCTCTACCAAACCCTACTTGTGTCAACATGTTCCCGACTGCCGCAAGATCCCGGCAAAACACTCCTTGATAAACCGGCCCCATCATCGCCGCCCCCGCTTTCTCATTAACCATCGTCTTCTCTTGAACCAAAACGACAACAGAAACTGCGGACACCGCCTGCAGAGATGCACTCGCTCTCTTTTTCTCCACCGCCTCTTCTTCCATAACAACTGTTATTATGCTCGTATATCCTTTCTGCAGCATCCGATACAAGATAGACGCTGACATCCTCGCCTGGTCCCTAATCGAATCTAAATCCCGATACCCATCGCTGAATTCCAATCGATCCACAAACCCTAATGCTTTATCCGGCTTATGCTTCAACGAAAGCAACAGGTGTGCCCGCTCCAACTCCGACCTCGTGCAGCCTCGTCTGACCCCGATCAGGGCATAGTAATCGACGTTGCATCCTTCTCCGGAACCAACCCTCTTTCGCAACTCTTGTATTCGTGCAGTCAATGCCCTAAGGTTACTAGGGATGTCGCGGTACCTAACATCGTAATGTGGCTTCCAAGCGGGGCCCGGGAGCTTCCGGTCTCTTAGAATCGAATCATAGAGTAGTTTTAGGTGGTCGAGGTCACGGAGGCAATCGGGGATCGCCCGTACCGACTCCATTAGGTCGGCACGCGCACGCAGAGCAGAGATTGATGCAGGATCGAGCGCGAGCGCACGGTTGCAGTCTGTGATTGCTTCTGTGAGTCGTCCTGCGGCTCTATACGCTGCAGAGCGACCAATGAAGCAGATAGAGGCAAACGTGGAGGGTGTGCCGCGACGCCCGTCTAGGATTTTAGAGAAGTGACGGACGGATTCGGACGGGAGGCCTGTAGAGAAAGATAAGGCCGGTTAGAAGATTATAGGCTAAAATTTCACTAAAATACCATGAACTTTTGGCATTATTTAGATAACTGCCATATACTTTATCTATTGCATACGAATACCATGAACTAAGAGTTTGTCATATAACTAACATGAGGCATCTGTATTCATTTGCAAAATTCTAGGTTTGTGATATTTATTTGCGGTTTTCAAATTTTATGATATTTGTCTAAGAAGCGCTATCAAGATAATGTCCGATGGAAAGATAGCTACCAGCATCAAGGGCCGCCAAGGCGGCAGTGCGGCGGCGGAGGAGGAGCTTGATGTGGGAGAGGAGGTGCAATGCAGATTCAGATTCGGACGGAGGAAGGGTTCGGGTCTGGGGAGACAGCGGGCTCGTGGCGGACGGACTGGGTTGGATCTGGTTCGGGTTCGACAGCAGCGTGAAGAGATCGTCGGACCGAGATATGCTCTCTCGGCGAACGGCCGCAGTCGCAAGGCGGCGGCTAGTTCGCAGAAGGACCATGGCATCCTCCATCAGGCCAAGGTGGTAGCAAGCTTGGCCCAAGATCAAACACCTGGTGAGCATAAGAGAAACATGAGCTGGCAAGTTCACCTATCGTGATGATAACTAAAATTCCACAGTTAACTGCAAATTATTAACTAAAGATAATCCAAATTATGCTATTATGATTACAGGGGCAAATTAGGTATTTGGTAGGTTTGGTTTCCGCAGGAGATCTAAGCAGAGGCTCTGCTTGGATTCTCATATTCATCCTTTTGCAACAAACTCCCTAATTTTCCTTAGAATTAAGCAAACCACCCCCTAGATAAATACAAGCCTTGAATAGTACTTTCAAAATTAGAAAATTGCTTCTAATTGCAACGTCCATCGATAGCGAATAATAATAATAGTGGGGGATAGATTTGTGAAAAAAGAATAATAGGGGAAAAAATCACCTCCATTGCCCTTCATTGTTGCAGGACCTGTTCAGGCCAGCCATCACCTTCTTCTTCAAATCAGAAACAGAGAAGCACCTAAAAGCCTCGTCTTCACCCTCCTCGCTCTTCTCCTCGCTGGGCTTCAAAAGCTTCGCCCTCTCCTTACAAGCATTGTTAATACTGGGATCGCCACAAGAGCCCAAGGAATTAGAAGAATCATCATCAGGGATCATCTTGAAACTCGGTATGTGATCCTGCAGCATGTCCGCGACCTCCCGGAATCGCCGAAGGAAGAGGAGCGACCGGGCTTTGAGCTCGAGGGCCGATTCGAGCCGAGGGGAGAGGGCCAGCGCGGAGTCGAGCAGCGGGAGCGCCGCATTGATGTTCGACTGGACCTGCGTCGATACCAGAGATCTGGCGTCCTTAATGTACTTGTCGACGACCTGCGGACAGGGAAGAGGAAATAAGAGTTACGATTCCGGATTTGTATGTACGCATATCAAGAAGTGTGAGCACAGACCTTTCTGTTGGTGACCCACCAGGGCCGCTTCTCCGGGTTCGGAGAAGGGGAGATGGCCATGGATGCAAAACCGCATCAGCTTCGGAGAGGCAAAATTTATTTTTAGTTTTTTTTTTATTTGGAGAAGAGAAGGGGTGTGGTAGCTTGCTTAATTATAAGGGGAGGGGTGTGGTGAGAGCTCAAGGGGGAGTAAATAATGAGAAAAGGAGGCAGAAAAAAAAATGCCAGCTTTGACTGCCTCCTCCTTTCCCTTTCAGAGAAAGCTTTGATCCTTCAATTTCGTTGCTGGCAAAGATGGATTCGGAAACCCTGCTATTTTCCAGATTGCTTTTATGGTGCTCTGGAAACCACTGACCATACATCATACGTGCAAAGCATCAACACCAAAACCCTCTGCTGTTTACTGTTTGGCAGCCGATCGTGACTGTTGATTTTAAGATCAAAAAATTCTGGACCGTTAATCTTAATAGCAAGGGGCGAAGATCGCAGGAACTCCGGATCCGGAAAAGTTCCCTGATAGTGTATACACCAGATCTAATTACAACAACAACAACTGAGCCTTTTATCCCAAGCATATGAGATAGGCTACATGAACCAACATGAGAATCACACCGGGTCCAGCACATGAATCCTCCATCTCCACGCACTACTATTGAACAATATAACCTTATTTTTTGTATGTGCGAAGCACATGTGTTTTACAAATGAACACTTGATGCGCATGTCTTCATTATCTTTAACTTAAATTCGTTCAATAATTCCATGACATTGATTTTTCTCGTTTTTCTGAATATTCTATTTCAATTAATTATAAAAGCGTTACATGACCCCCTCCTCTTATGATAATAATAGTAGAGATTTACAACAAGACATCTAACTTTAAATATGATCTCATCGAGCACGGAATCTGTGCACTTATTTCCCATGTGAAATGATGAATCATATTTTTTCATCACAACACAAACTTATAAATCCTCTAATTTTCTTCTCGGCATTGATTTTAATCATGGCAGAGACTCTAATTTTCATCTCTTGATGATTTGAAAGATTTTAAGCATAAGAAAACCTTGCTGATTAATTAAAGTTATTACCTCTTACGGAGATTATAGTGTTTTATTCCATTAATTACAACGCAACCAGAAAAACGAAGAAATATTAACGCGATGGAATCAACTTATTGATAGGCTTCCACATCACCGCATCTCTCCAAATGAAGCTAGGTCTTGAAAGGAATTTCCGGAAATCAATTCATAATCTTGTCACGGTAGCCTTTCAAAAAAGATAAAAAGGAGTCTGCCGAGACATGTTCTTACCATATTTTTCAATTTATAAGCACTACTAAAAACAAAAATTTAAATCCAAGCTTTTTCCATTAAATATTAAGTCCGAATATTCTTTGTCCGTAAATTACTATACAGTGGTAAAGCCTTTTGCTCGTCGCTTTCTTGGGATAAATATGTTATATTTTACAGTTGGACTGAAACTGTCAATACGAATTTGTATAATTCTTTTGTGCAAAATGTCCGAAAAGTAAGTTACCGGCATCCACCGGTTCCATCACGAGGCTCAACAACCAGGGATCCAAAAGAGGGTATAAAACCTTTAAATACCCAAACTACCCCCAAAAATATCTTCATATTCATCATTTCATTTGCTAAGCGTTGGGTATTTTAGTAAATAACCAGGGGCAAAGATGGAACATCAATTAATTTGGTGGGTGTATTTATTGAAGAGTGGGGAGCTTATGCCACAAGAATCCCGCCACCTTTTTTTCTTTCGTTCCCACTTTGCCCCTGCCTTTTAAATGAGGCACATGCTATTAAAACCCTTCGCTGGGCCCCACTCTCTTTATTAACGTGACGTGTCGGGATCTCACTTACTGCCACATCAGATTCATCAGCTTGCCTGTTTGCTGTTCGTGTCTTGGCTCAAGTGTGTGGGCCCAACCGAGTCACGCAGTCCCTGCCACGTCATTAATGCGCATGGTGAGATTGTCCACGCGGACGACAGCTGGATGACACTGGGGCTGGATGTGGGGCCCACTAGCCCAATGGATCCAGGTAAGCCTACTAGAATTAGGGCTTTATTTAAGTTGAATTGGGACTTGTCTTTTGGCTTGGTGAGTTTTTTTCTTAAATTAGCCTCTATAATTATTCTATTTTAGTATTTAGGTTGGCATTTTTTGAAATAATATGTTTTTGATTTAGATACATTTCTTCATTTATTGGAAAAGATTTTAACCCAGCTATCCAACGTCTCTGTATTAGATATGCCGCCGTTGATTTCATGTAAGTTTTATCAGATCTGATTATCTTATTACTATCTGTCGATTCGTTATTAAAGATAGAAATATTTGTAAGTTAATACACATGTAAACTGCAATATTGTAATGACTAAGAAAACAGATCAATCATGAATCATATGCAAGTAAATTAATGAACATACATCTTGTTAGTTATTGGATATGGTGTTATACATACATTAAAAAACCAGCTAATCTCGAATATCTTATACCTATTATGAACTCGGAACATGAGACATGTGAGACGGAGAGCGATCGTTGATGGTGAGAAAAAGGAATGATAAAGATTGGGTACGTGCAATGAGGCCGGTGAAGGTGATACATGGCTATGTGCACTGGGATTAAGGCCTGTAACCCCCACCCCCACCCCCACCCCCATCCAAACACACGGGTTAAGGCCTGTAACACCTCCTCCCCCCACCCAAACACACACACACAACATATATAGCACGTTGCATATTAGATATCAGATAAATTGTCCCGTTCGTAGTTAGACAAGGAACAACCAAGACCGTTTATCAAATCTTTTTCATAATCGGATCAGGTCCGGATAAATGGGTTCCGGCATGCAGATAATGTATTTGTTTCTTGAGCGGTTGAATGTTACCGTGTCAGGGTATATTATCAGGACATAAAGAGAAAATATTCTATTTCTACTTGAGGGATTATTTGTGGGCTCCTATGATAAGCTCATGAACATGGGTTGATGATACACATGGAGACAAGTTCATCTTAGGGCACTGCCTAAGTTGTGACGTTATTAATAATGATGGGGATTTGCAGACCTCAAATTGAAGGGGAAATGGGACCAAAATAGGCTGGAGTTAGTTGTTGTATGATAGTTTTGCAACCAAAAAAAAGCCTTGGAAGCTCTATTAGAGGTTGCATGATGTGACTTGTCTCATATTTGAGCAAGTGGGTTTTATTTAGAACCGGATTCAGTTGGATTTGGACTCACAAGAGCTGGATTCAGTTACAATTGGTTGTTGGCATCAAAATTAGGGGTTATTTCAGTTACCCTTTCCATACTTTAATATTTTTCTGTCTCCCCATAATTAGCATTTACCTGTAGCCCTCTATACTTATAAGTTACTCCTGCAATCCTCCCTACTTCACTTTTGAAAATTATTCTTCCTCCTTCCGGCCATCGCCGCCGTCCTGCCATCGCCACCATCACCGTCAACGCCACCACCATTTTCCTCCTTTTCTTTTTCAACCCATCAACAGCTCTCTCTTCCTTCTCCTTCTCCTCTTCAACACCACCGCCACCATCACCGTCAACACAACCATCATCTTCCTCCTTCTCTTCTTCAACCCATCAACATCTCCCTCTTCCTCCTCCTTCTCTTCAACATTACCGCCGCCGCCATCATCATCAACACCACCTTCTTCTTTCTCTTCTTCTTCAACCCACTCGCCGCCATTATCAAAGAGAAGGAGGGGAAAAAGGATGATGGCGGCGGCTGTGGGTTGAAGAAGAAAAGAAAGAAGAAGGTGGTGGTGATGGTGTTGATGATGGCGGCGGTGGTGTTGAGAAGGAGGAGGCAATGGGTGGAAGAAGAGGAAGATGGTGGCGGTGGAGGCGTTGAGAAGGAGGAAGAAGGAGGTGATGAGTTGAGGAAGAAGGTCGGGATGGCGGCGGCGGCCAGAAAAGAAAATGAATAATTTTCAAAAGTGAAGTAAGATGAGTACAAGAGTAATTTAGAAGTATAGGAGTGTTACATGTAAATATTAATCATAGAGGGACAGAGAAAAATATTAAAGCAGGGAGGCTAACGGAAAAAAAAACCCTTTAGAATTATTATCTTGATATTAAACAAAATAATATAGTTACAATATTGTTACCATCAAAATTAATGGAGTGCTAGATATTAATAAAACAAAATAAAATAAACCTAAGTTGAAGCTGGCCATTGCTTTAATGGTCTAGAAACCCTATTTATTGTTCATTATACACATTAGATTCCTTAGGATACAAAAAAGTGTTGAAATTGATTGTAAATTCGTAATCCATGATGAAGGCCGAAATTTTAAGCCTAGCACATGCAGCGCACATGAGGATCCAAGTCTTGTGATGGAATCCGGCTTCAAATATGAGCATGATTAGGATTTAAGTTAATCTAATTAATTTAAATCTTTAAGCTTATATCTAATTAGCCTAATCTTCTATATATTAAATTAATATCCTATGCATAGTTTTCTCAACGGCCAGATCAAATCCACAAAACAGAGCCATATAAAGAGCTGCCGCGATTCTAAAGAGAACTTCACATAGAGGCTTTTCTAAGGCGGCAGCCAATAATTGGAGGTATGCGGTGGCTTTAGAAATCCACCGAGAGCCAAAACAATTAATTGGCAGCAGCTGGAATCTATAAAGCAGAGAGAGAGAGATATTTGTATAGAGATTGAAAGATTATATTTTGGTGAGATCAAGAGGGCAGAAATTATCTCTTGTAATTCTTCGTTGAATAGTGAAAGCAATTCGCCGTCGGTTTGCAGAATTAAGTGCAGGTGCGCACCGCACCTGGGTAATATCTTGTGTCCTTTACTTGATGTATTTTTCCTTTATTATTTATTACTTTTGCGTAGTTGCTGCATTTGATCTTTTTCATTAGTTTCGATTCACGAGTATCGATCATCCGTTACATACTTTGGTACTATTTTCACAACAAGTGGTATCAGAGTTTTTGTTACGGTGATTCGAATTATTGAGAAGATGACTTCTACACATTATAAGATCGATAAGTTTGAAGGAAGAAACAATTTCAGTGTATGGAGATTGAATATGATGGTGAGTCTAAAACAACAAGGAGTTTATAAGACAGTTTTCAAAAAAGAGAAAATTCCTTCGACGACAACAAATATTCAGAAAGAAAATATGAAGGATAAGGCATTCAGTTCAATGCAGCTGAGTTTGACTGACGAGATTCTATATGAGGTTGAGCAAGGGACAACGACAGCAGATTTATGGAGCGGGTTATAATCCTTATACATAAAGAAATCTTTAACAAATCGTCTATATCTTAAACAGCGTCTATACACATTAAAAACGAAGGAAAGTATATTAGTCAAAAACCACGTGGACGAACTCAACCAAATCATTATGAACTTGCTCAATGTAGAGGTGAAGATTGAATACGAGGAATAAGTTATGATCCTGTTTTGCTTTTTGACTTCTCAATATAGCCAGTTCGTGAAATAAATAGTGTACGATAGAGATAAAATTTCTTTAGAAGATGTTAAAACTGACCTACACAGTGAAGAGTTGAGGGAGAAGATATCGGGTGATGAAGGTGGTTAGGGTGATGCGCTAGTTTCTAGAGACCGTTTTAAGAAGCGGTCACATGGTGGCTTCAAGAATAGAGTGAGATCCAAATCGAGAAATCGCACTGATGACAAGTGTAATTACTGCAAGGAGAAAGGACGTTGGAAGAGGCACTGTCAAAAGTTCAAGAAGGATACTAAGAAAGAGTTTTCTAGTACCGCAGTTGTAATAGATGATTCAGATGACGGCAGCGATTGTTCCGTATTATCAGTTTGTGCAGTCAGTGACGTACAAAATCTATGGATGCTGGATTCGGGGAGCTCTTTCCACGTTACTCCATATCGGAGTTAGTTTGCGACGTTTTTTTTCTCTTGATTAAGGTTCGGTTTTGATGGGGAATAGCGCGGCGTGCAAGATCGAAGGGATTGGTTCTGTTCGGATATGCATGCTTGATGGGGCAGTGCGAACTTTGACGAGGTATGTGCCAGATATGAAGAAGAGTTTCATTTCTATAGGAGTTTTGACAGGGATCGACTGCAAGTGCGTAGTCGATCGATGGATGTTCCATGAAAATTTCCAAAGGGTCTCTTATTGTCATGAAAGGAAAGAAAGTGAAAAACTTGTACTTTTTAGAGGAGCAGTCAGTTACAGATGATATTGTTACGGTATCTACTCGTTTAGGTGATTCGGAATCGACTAGATTGTGGCACTTATAGTTGGACCATATTGGGGAGTCGGATTTGGAGGTACTTCGTAAAAGACGGTTATTTGGAGATAGAAATTTTGGCAGTCTTGATTTCTGTGAGGAGTGTGTCTTAGGAAAACAGACAAAGGTGAAGTTTGGGACAGCAGTACATGATACGAAGGGTATTGTTGATTATGTCCACACTGGTATTTAGGGTCCAGAACTGGTTCTTTCGCGAAGTGGAGCCAGATACTTCGTTTCCTTCATTGATGACTTTTTGAGAAAAGTCTGGGTGTATGTTCTCAAGTCTAAGACCGAGACTTTTAAAAAGTTTAAGATGTGGAAGGCCAATGTGGAGAAGAAGAATGGTAGGCATGTAAAGGTTTTTCAGTCCGATAACGGCGGAGAGTTTATTTCTTATGCATTTGTTGAGTTCTGCAAGTCAGAGAGGATTGTGCGCCATTGAAAGTCTACCCTAGCACCACCATAAGATCTAAACCGGCATCAATCATGCAATTTTCAAAAAATTGGGGTGCTAAGCTAAACTATCCTAGATCAAACTAGAATATTAGGGTTAACTATGATGATATCATAAAAACTATACTAAGAGAAGGATGCTACAACCTATGTAGACCATATTCTTCTCTTCTCAAGCTCTGTGTAGTAGTCCACGTGACTCCACTTGAACTTGGATCGAGCTTCCTTTGCGATCTTCGTGCCGAAGATGATCCATCTGAAACTCCGCTAATCCAAGCTACCTCTTCACTAAACGTTTTAGTGAAGGAAACACACTACACTTAATTTCCATTCAAGTGTATGATGGTGAAGTAGGGGTTTTGTTTGCTCACCAGGGTTCTCACAAGCTCAAAGTTTCACAATTCATATGAGGGATTGAGGTTGGAGGAAATGAGGAGGAAGATGAAGAGAGCTAGAGAGTAAGGAGCTCAAGTGAGGAAAAATAACTCTAGTGTTGTGTAGAATATGAAGATTGGCTCATCAAAATACCTCTTTCATTGAAGCATCCACAATTTCCAAATAAACAATTGGAACCATACTTCAATAGTGAGTCAAGACCAATATAATAATCATCAAAGCCATGCTTCACGATTCCACAAAAGTCTCTCCATTTTCCACCTCTTTTTCTATTTTTTAAAATATAGAAAATCAACCATGCTTCATATATATATATATATATATATATATATATATATAAAGATAAACAAATAATTAGTGAGCAATAATATTAGTTAGTATATAATTATATCAAATATAAATATATATCATATTATTAAATCAACACTTGATTTAATAATCCGGTTATATCTCATATAACCGTCTGATATCATTTATCTGTATATCACATTATCAAATCAACACTTGATTCAATAATCCGGTTATATCACATATAACCTAACTGATATCAACTAACCGCCAGACTACAATACGGTATCTCATACTCGTATTTAATCAGGCCCCGGCACATATTAGCATATGTGCCATATTTCGTTTCGTTTGAACTAAGAAACTTCTGTGTGGGACTCTAAACACTCGTCAATACACCAGCGGTAGGTAATGATCACATCAGTTACCCATAAGCCGTCAGCGATACTAGCTGGATGTAATGGCTACTCAGGTATTGAGCGAATAGAAGATCAACAAGCAAGCTTATCCAAACTCCTATGAAACCTATAAGTAACACTTACCGTACATTCCGGTCTCTTCGTTTGATATGTCGCATATCGAGTCTGAGGGTGGAATCGTCAGACCCCAATAATTTGATAGGTTAGAGGGGATTGTGCGCCATTACACCACTTCAGGAGACTCAGTCAAATGGCGTTGCAGAGCGGATGAATCAGACACTATTGGAGAAGACCAGATGTTTGCAGCTTACAGCTGGGATTCCTAAGAAGTTTTGGACTGAAGCCCAATCTACAGCCGTATACCTCATCAACAGATCATCATAGACGACAATAAATAAGAAAATTCCTGAAGAAATGTGGACCGGGATGGCTGAAGATTACAAGCGGTTTCGTATATTTGGATGCCCAGCTTATGTTCAGCAGTGAAGCAATAAGTTAGAGCCGAAAGCTTGGAAGTGTGTCCTACTCGGTTACGGAAGTGAAGCCAAAGGGTACAGGCTATGGTGTCCTGAGTCCCAGAAGATAGTAATTAGTCGGCATGTTGCATTCGATAAGTCTGTGATGGTTCGTAAAAAATAGACTCAATCAGATGGTGAAGAGAGAACGGTTGTGCCACTAAGCACGCGGGATGGAGATCGACATTCCGGTTCAGGATAGTAGAAGAGATGTGGTGATTGATACTCGGATTCAGGCGGAGGGTCTGACAGAGCCAGATGGTCCAGTACAGACAGAGGGGCGGAAATCTACGCGAGTTAGACGTCTACCGGTCAGACTTGGTTTTGAGGACACGACCACAGTTGGTTTCGACGACGTGGCATGATATGCGTTGACTATTGAGCATGAGGATCCGTCCAGTTACAGAGAGGCTATACAGTCTACCGATTTTCCTAGTTGGAGAATTGCGATAGAAGACGATATTTATATACATCAGCCAGAGGGGTTCATAGTCGATGGCAAGGATGTCTATGTTTGCAAATTGAAGAAGACACTTTATAGTTTGAAGCAGTCTCTGAAACAGTGGTACAAACGATTTGATCAGTTTATGTTGGAGATTGGGTACACAAGGAATATTAATGATCAGTGCATTTATGTGAGGCTACGAGACAATGGGTCTTGGATTTATCTTTTATTATACGTGGACGATATGTTGGTGGCATCATGTAGCATGTCAGAGGTCAACAGGTTGAAACAATAGTTGAGTCAGGAGTTCGAGATGAAAGATTTGGGGTTTGCGAAGAAGATACTTGGCTTGGAGATTGTCAGGGAAAGGAAGCGAGGTTAGTTGTGTCTGCGACAGAAACAATATATCAAGAAAGTTCTCGGTCTGTATGGGATGGAGAAGACAAAGCTCGTGTCTACTCTTTTAGGGGTATGAAAGTGTATCCTCGCACCACCATAAGATTTTAACCGGCATCAAGCATATTGTTTTCAAAAAATCTTGGTGCTAAGCTACACTAACCTAGAATCTAACTAGAGTATTATGGTTTATATGATGATAAAACAAAAACTATACTAAGTGAAAGAGATTACAACCTTTGTAGATCGTGTCCTTTACTTCTATAGCTCCGGGTAGTAGTCCCTACGACTTCTCTAGGCTCCACTTGAAGAAGGATTGAACTTTGCTTCGCGACTTTTATGTTGAAGATGATCCACCCGAAGTTCCTCTAGGTCAAGCTACCTCTTCACTAATCTAGTATTAGTGAAGTAAACAAGCTAGTCTAAAGTGCTAATATAGATTAGGATGATGAAGTTGGGTGTTTAGCTCATTAAGAAAAACTCTAAAACCTTAGGGTTCATAACACAT
Source organism: Agapanthus africanus (assembly GCA_030015575.1). NCBI lineage: Eukaryota > Viridiplantae > Streptophyta > Magnoliopsida > Asparagales > Amaryllidaceae > Agapanthus > Agapanthus africanus. The sequence continues at coordinate 20,636,765 of JASDDO010000031.1, read as the reverse complement.
ATGAGGGTTAGGGCTTGAAGGAAGATGAAGAAGAGAAAATGAGGAGAGGAAGCAAAAAATGAGCTAAGGTAAAAGATCAAGTGAAGAATGGCTCTCTTTTAATCAACTCACTTATTGAAGCATGCAATTTTTTCCAATACAAATATACAACCATGCCTCATCCATTCCACAGATATCTCACCATTTTCCACTTCTTTATTCTATTTTCTCAAAATAGAAAATTTCATGCTTCATAATACACACACACACACACACACACACACATATATCAAATATATATTAATATATATTAAGAAAATAATTAGTGAGCTTAATATTATTTAATATATAATTATATCAAATATAAATATATATCAAATTATTAAATCAACACTTGATTTAATAATCCGGTTATATCATATATAATCGACTAATATCATTTATCTGCAGATTAGAATGCGGTATCACATACTTGTATTTAATCAGCCCCCGCACATATCATCATATGTGCCCTATTTCGTTTCGCTTGAACTATGAAACCTCTGTGTGGGACTTTAAAGACTCGTCAATATGCCAGCAGTAGGTAATGATCACATCAGTTACCCACAAGCCGTCAGCGGTACTAGCTGGACGTAACAGCTACGCAGGTATTGAGCGATTAGAAGATCAACAAGCAAATTTGTCCAAACTCCCATGAAGCCATAAGTAACACTTACCGTACAGTCCGGTCTCTTCGTCTTATATATCGCATATCAAGTCTAGGGGTGGAATTGTCAAACCCCAGTAACTTGATAAGTCATGCTGATGTATGGCTCATAACGGTGCGAGAAACTACTGATAACACTCACCAGTAAATCTCATCAGCCCTGGCCAGTGACTTACTGTTATAGCTAATCGAGCATAGCGCAACATCAACTCTCTATACCGGGAGAGACGAAACCCCTCCTATCGCTCACTGCCTCCATGTGACTTGGGACTGTACCCAAAATCCACCTGTTTGCACGACTCCTTTGAGCCGTGATAGGGAGGAAATCAAAGCACAGTGGGAACCACACAAGACACTATGACGATCTCGGGTCTACAGACTAACATGTACCAGTGTTACCAGAGAACTGCTATTTGACGATAGGTATGGTACCATCTAGGAGTTCTCGGCGAGTCCTGATCGGTGTACCCATTCTCTAATGATCACTTTTATAATCTTTGATATCAAACACCAATGGTTATGGGATCAACCATCGCCCCCTATAGGGTCAAAAAACGTACACACTAGTCTACTCTGGAATATCGATGCCCTGTCTCGATACTCTTTCGACTAGGAAATGTTAAAGGATGTGCTTGCGGACTACACAGGTCCCAATAGTATGATCCGCATCATAGTCCTAGTAGTCAAGCAAACATTCTAAGGGCTTTATCAACATGTATCAGAGAGACGGTATGATAATACAAGTGTACATGTTAAGATAAAGAGCAACCAGATAGCATACTATCATGTCGAGCAAGAAAGTCATCTCTCTATATATGTCCAAGTATCCACTATATCATACAATAATGGCCTTTAGGGCATACATATTCCTAACAGGGCACACTTCATGCTTTCGGCAAAGCTATCACCAGGGTCGAATACGGATAAGGAGTACATGTCTAGAGTGCCATATGCGAGTGCAGTGGGCAGTTTGATGTATGTGATAGTTTGCACACGTCCAGACATTGCACATGCAGTAGGAATGGTTAGCCGATACATGGCTAATCCGGGTAAAGAGCATGGCAGGCTGTAAAGTGGATTCGTACATACTTGAGGGGCATACGGGGTTCGACTTGTTATTCAGCAGAGGCGGTACAGCTAAGTGTATCGTGACAGGGTATTGTGACTCGGATTTTGCTGGTGATAGGGACAGATGAAGATCGACGACGAGTTACGTATTCTCGTTGGGCATTAACAGTGTCATGGAGATCGACGTTACAGACTATTGTTGCGTTATCGACGACAGAGGCAGAGTTGATAGCGGCTACGGAGGCTGTCAAGGTGGCCATATATTCACGTGGATTGATGGATGGTATGAGTGTTCCGCAGGATTTCACGGAAGTGTTTTGCGACAGTCAAAACGCGATACACTTGGCGGAGAATCAGGCTTATAGTTCGTCACAGTTTCCAAGTTCATGTTTTGCTTGGACTTGATTTACCTAGTTGCTTGATAAAAGCTAGAGACAATGAATTGCAGAATTCCAAGCTTTTTCATGGAAATGTCGAGATTTTGTGCATTTGAATCAGGGTGGAGATTGTTGAAATTGATTGTAAATTCGTATCCCAAGATGAAGGCCCAAGTTTTAAGCCAAGCACGTGCAGCGCACGTAAGGATCCAAGTTTTGTGATTGAGGCCGTCTTCAAATAAGAGTGGGATTAGGATTTAAGTTAATCTAGTTAACTTAAATCCTTAAGCCTATCTCTACTTAGCGTCATCTACTATATATTAAATTAATATCCCATGCATAGTCTTCTCCGCGGCCAGATTAAATCCACAAAACAGAGCCTTATAAAGAGCTGCTATGGTTTTAAAGAGAAATTCACAGAGAGGCTTTTCTAAGGTGGCGGCCAATAATTGAGGTCTGCGGTGGCTTTAGAAATCCACATAGAGCCAAAAAAATTAATCAGCGGCAGCTGAAATCTATAAATCAGAGAGAGAGAGAGAGATTTGTATAGAGATTGAGAGATTGAATTTGGGTGAGATCGAGAGGGCAGAAATTATGTCTTATAATTTTTCAATGAACAGTGGAAGTAATTTGTTGTCGGTTTGCAGTATTATATGCAAGAGCGCACCGAACCTGAGTATTATCTTGTGTACTTTATTTGGTGTATTATTACGTTTGATATTTTTTGCTTTTGCGTAGTTATTACGTTTGATATTTTTCATTAGTTCTGATTCATGTGTAGCGATTATCCGTTGCGTACTTTGGAGCCTTTTTCACAACAAGATGCAACCTCACGAGTTTATAAGTAGATTTATTTTTCTTTTTCTTTTTTAGGAAAAGTACGAGCGGCCGGGGTAAATGTCGCTCCATGGATGTTGAGGAATAGATTTTGTGTTATTGGAGGTGAATAAAACTCTAAAATTTATTGCAATACGAAAAACGACTATAAAAGAAGGATAAACTGTCTTTACATAGTCAATCCTGATAATGCAAAAGCATGAAAATCCCTTGATTCAAAAATGATAAGTGACGCGACTTAGATCACGCCAAGATGTTGCCTTCCGTCGATCTGCTGATGGCGGCGATGGACAGCTGATATTGGATCTGGAGGCGGGCTCCTGAAGCGTATGGATCTCAATAGGTTTGAGGTTGTTTGGGCCGAGCTACCTGCAAGGAAGTCCCAGGGTGGTTGTACCACTGAGGACCCTCCGACGGTCAAGTTAGAGAGGGAATCCGAGCAGAGTAACGGCTTAGTGGAATAAAAATGGCCTACTTGAACCGTCTGAAGAAGGGGTTTATATAGCGGTGGCAGAAGGCAGGGCAGGCTCGAGAATCACGTCGGCCGTTACGCTCCCGACATCACGCACGGCGTGATGAGCGGGATCTCCCATTAATGGCGAGACAGGCTCGTTAATGGGGGATCGTAATGGCGTGGAACATGGGATGTGGCCGGCGGATATCTCGTGCATGGCGAGATTCGCGGGATGGCGGTTGCGCCTGTGAGCGGTGCCGTTAGTCGGTCGATGAGACCAAGGAAGATGACCTCGGCGGGAAAGCTCGCGGACGAGCGGGAGAGCCGAGGTATCTTGGTTCTGCGGTAGCCCGGAGACGAGCTGGGAGGGCCGAGGAGGATCGGGCCTGTGATAGCTCGGAGTAGAGCAAAGGGACACTTGGCTTGGCTGCTGAGGTGCTCGGGGGCAAGGAGTGGGGTGCAACCTTGGAGACATGGTTTGAGGGAAGCCCCCACTGTAGCACACTGGTTCCCCCTCCGTGGCCCTCAGGGGCCTAACTGGCTTACGCATGTGACACTTCATCCGCCACGTGTTACGATCTAAGGAATTACCGTTATTGAGCATCATCATTAGCCCCCACTCTCGTTCTGATCTATTTTATGGGTCGTGTCGAGAGTGTACTGCTTGGTTCTTTCTGTGCGGCTTGGCGCTTGTAATTCCTCATGGTGGATTGTTCGGGGATGACATGGCGTTTTTGTTGTAAGTCTACGGTAGCGCCCCGGCCGTCAATCCGAGACCAAATGTGGAAACAAAAACTTTTTAGGAAACCGGCACTATCGTAGTCTTTCACCCGGATCGAACCATTAACGCTAAACTAGCTAACCACTAAGAAGTGAGAGTGGCTATACCGATCGATCCGTGTCCTTCGGTCTTTGGCCACCATCCCAAGCTCCTCGCGGTATCTCCGATCTCCGGTCTTCTCGTCGGAAGGGCACCATATCAATGAGTCTTTTTACGGGCTCCCGCTTCATCCGAACCAACTCGAACATGAAGTTTGCTAGCCGACATGTCCAAGGTGAAGTAGAGAATGTGTGTAATAACTTTGTCTCAAGCATCCATTGATTCTCAATACATGAGAGTGTATGGATGGCGGTTGAAGATGATGCCATTGGTGGAAGTTATGAGCTAGAGGAAGAAGAAGAGCTTTTCTTTTCTTGTGTGAGATGAAAAATGAGAGAGGCTAGAATGATAATCACAAGAGCTAACCCATGTACATGGCTGCCCTCTCTCTCTATCTTTCATTTCACCCACTAAATCAATCCAAAATATGACATACGCACAAATAAAGAGACAATGAGTCACCACCTATGTACATGTCACAATAAATGCTCCTCATGATGAAATCCACTCATAATTTCCACCAAAATATTAACCCAAATGTTTATGACAATAAAAAGAACGGCATCATCTAAAGTAAACTCGTGACGGATCACAAGAATACCCATCACCTGTAAATACATACCTGCATCCGCATTCCGACTGAATGCGAATGCGATGAGACGAAAGCAATCCAACCAATCTAATACTAGGATCCGGCTTAAACCAATGCCCACTAGTATGATCCGTCCGATCATGATCCGTACACAAGTGCACGTATATGATCGAACCCTGCCATAATGTCATACGGCCTCTATAACGTTTCGCCCAAACCTTGAGAAACTGTCTGTGGGGGACTCTAAAGACCGTCAATACTTTGGCTATGGATTTAACCACTAGCACGTCAGTGGTACTAGTTGTACATAACGGGCTACCAGGTATTGACCAAAAGGGAGATCGATGGGCGAACTCATCCTGACACCCTACTGAGCCTGTCAGTGACAATATCCGTACAGTTCGGTCCGTTCGTCTATGAGTATCGCATGTCGGGCCTAGTGGGTTGGTAAAAGTCAGACCCCCAAAAGCGGTACAAGTCGTATCGGAGTATAGCCCAGAACACCCTGAGATACTACTGGAATACCTACCAGTAAATCTCGTGCCTTGGCCAAGGACTTCGTGTAATGGCTCTCCTAGACACAGCGCGATCTCACCCCCAATACCGGGAGAGACGAAACCCCTGCCGATCCGCTCACTGCCTCCATGTGGCTCGGGACTGTACCCAACTAAAACCTGTTTGCACGATTCCTTTGAGCCGTGGTAGGGTAGTAATCAAAGCACAGTAGGAACTCACACGAGACAAATGACGATCTCAGGTCGATGAACTAACATGTACACATGTCACCAGGGAACTGCTATCTGACGCTAGGTATAAAACCAACTAGCATATTCCCGGCGAGTCCTGTCCGGTGTACTCATAACCCAATGAGCACCTATATACTTCTTAGGTGAACCAACTGACACCAATGGCTTGTGAGACCAGCCACCGCCCCTTGTCGGGGTCTCGATCCGTATACACTAGTTTACTCTGGAGTATCGATGCCCTGTCTCGAAACTCCCTCGACCAGGGACCTTTTAAGGATGTGCTTATAGACCCCAGCTCCCACGTATATGATCGCCATCATACTGCTGGCCGTCAAGCAAGAATCCTAAGGCCTCTATCAATGTGTAATAGTAATTTGTAATATCACCTAAAGTATGTACACGATGATAAAAATAAACCAGATAGCATACTATCATCCTGAGTAAGACTGTCCTTCCGGCATAGGTCCTCCCTCAATCATTGCAATCATGTGCCTGCGATCCTATAATTGACTTTGAGGGCACTATATCCAACAATCTCCCACTTGCACTCAAGGCTAATTATTGCGATGTCGCATACTCACAGCCCGTGTGATACCGAACACCCAACTCCTCTATTGATCAGTCTCACAAAGCCCGTTTCTGAAACTATTGCGTTCGAGGAATAGCCTCAGTGAGTGGATCCGCTCTGATATTTCTTTCTATGTCTCTCTTAATCTCAAGTTCACGGAGAAAGCCATCTCCCGAAACGAGAAATACCTGTCTTAGAATATGTCTGGATATCTGATGGGACCTAGTTCACAAATGAACTCCAAATCCAAACTTCTTAGACTGTATCGTCAACTGAATTTAATTAGTATCCTGCGTCATGCCTCTCTCAGTATCCGCTTGGATCACCTGTCCAAACTACCGCCTCTCGTCAGAGGGAAAACTATAACTCTGACAGTCACTCTGTCATCCAGGTCACCTTGGAAGCCTGGAATGATAACCGTCTCCCAAAAGAGGCCGTTGTTATCATATCCCTAGAACATTCGCTTATGTTCATAAACTGCTTCCGAACGCTTCTCCAGGATTGGATTAATATCAACTTATTGCAGCTAGTGCAAAAAACAACATCTTGTGTGGTACTTGACATCTCATGAGCGACTCAATTGCCTAAGCAAGTGATATGCCAATCATGCGCATCCCTTTCCCCTTTAGTCTGTAAAACACCTTTAGAGAGGATGGCACCATCACCTGCAGGTATACTACCGTGCCGGGAGTCGTCCATTCTAAAATACCTTTAGAATACTGTCTAAGTATCCAAATTGGGACACTATCCAAATCCAGATCTAAAACCATAGATCTAAGAACCAGAATTTCTGATATAATATCCAAATCCTATGTGGAGAAATCATTGTGTGACAACCAAAGTATAACCGAACGTAGTATAGGAATTTTATTTCCTACATTGTGCATGTCATCCAAATACCAGGACATCACACCCTACTACCTTCTTAACAGATCCATCCCCTAGTTTGATGAAGTCAAACCTATGACTGTCACATCAGAAATAGATGATATATCTCCGCTATATCTTCTTTAGTCTATAAATAGACACAAGCTACTTATCCACTATACTTCCGTTGCTCCCACTGACTACAACAACCCTCTGACAGAATCATATACACGTGCACTTCTAAACCTAGTTTAGAACGATGCTATACTCATCCTCCTGCCGGGTCTCATAGCCTGAAACAGCAGTAATGGTAAGTCCGGGTAAACAAGAACCTCCCTGTCACCGTCTTTGAGCATACCGAAGTATCTCTCGAGAGCCTGAGGTTACCCACCATATCTGCGGAGTGGCCAATGGAATGTCAAATCTGATTGAATCTTTAAGTTCTTATCAAATTTTCAGTAATCGTTTGTGGTTCTGGAATCACTTCCAGTTCTACCATACTCCCACTACTGTTTTATGAAAAAATCAATTTTTATTAAAACTGTGGCGAGTCAAGAACAATATCACTATTGATCTTCCAGATGGTAGAAAGTCAACTCTCGTCATAGCCCGGGTTAACCCACAAACTGCCATTACAGAAACGTGCCTTGAGTTATCCAGAGTCTGGTTTTAAGCATAAGCCGGGCAACTCCATATACTTTAACATCGTTAAGATATGAGCCATTCTATATACAATATAGAAACAGAGGCACATATTTAATTGGAACCAGATTCAAATCATGCAGCTGTCTCCAGTACATGTCAACTTAATGAAGAGAGGCCGATCGGCATTACTCAACTTAGGAGTGCATCCAATTATGAGTAACCTGAAAGAGAAACAAGTTTCTCAAAACCATTACTATCTATTGAATACCAAACACAAGTATCTATATTTTCGATCACCTTGAAGAACCCTGATACTTGCAACACGTGGTTCTCTAATTTATTCTTGTACCTATAACTTCTCAAAACTTGGACCTTGTATTTCTACGAAACACATGTCAAAAACTGGAGAAGTCACAAGTAAATAGAATATAGTACGAGTACCAACCCCTCTGTCCTAATGGACACTGGACAGCATACAATACTTTGTATAAGTCCCCTGAGTTTAATAACTCATACCTTGTGCGTCGTAGGTTGAAAACTGTACTATGGTTAAGAAGAATTACACCGCTGTTTAATGCTCCTTACCTAACCATCAACTGATATAGATAATTGTCATGGACATAATTTCAAAAAGTTATATCTCACTTTATAAAAAATAAACGTACAGATATATCAATTTGAAATTGGTGCACAACAAGATATTCAAACCCAAATATTTGCCGTCCGGCAAAAACCCAGGCGATTTCCTCAAATATCACCAATTACAACGAATTCCGATATAATGAGGACGATCACCTAATTTCCAATAACTTACTCCCACTCATCATCTGTAAAACCATACAGATGTGAGAATCATACCTGGTAAATACACACCCTGGAGTAAGGGTCTAATTGGGAAATCAGTTTTCCATTAACAACACACAGTGAAACTGAAACATGAATATGTTTTGAGGGGGTATCCGGGTATTCCTAATAATGTCTCTTCCATTATCAGATTCACGATTGTAACCCTATATTTCTTTTTCATCTCTCCAAATCTCTTTATTTGTCTTTAGTCGTTACCTTCTCTACACCATCGTTAGGCTAAATGGTTTTCTTCCTTCCCTACCGTTCGTCACCAGCCTATGATTTAGAAGAAGACTATCCAATAAGCGTAATAGGTGTACTGTCCAAATCCTGTACTGTCCAAATCCTAGGAGCACTCGCAATGCGAGAGAAGGTAAAGATAAAAGACAACTGAATAAAGCTTATTCCTATTTCTCCTGAACCAGAATCCATCCCCGAACTGGAACAAATTCCTTCGAGTTCGTATATAACCATACGATGGAGTATCCAATAACTGTGGATCTTCATAGTGATACGGAGTGTTCTAGAGAAATACAAAGGTGAAATAGGAGTGGCGATGAAATACTTGGTTTGGTCGTGAATGATAGCAGTCGCAATTTACTTTGCCCTCTTACTAATCCCTTTATTTGTCTTTACTTATTACCTTCTGTACACCATACTTAGGCTAAATGGTTTTCTTCATTCCATACCTTTCGGTACCTGCCTATGGTATGGAAGAAGACTATCCAATAAGCGTAATAGGTGTACTCTCTCATAATCCTAGGAGCCCTCACAACCTGAGAGAAGGTAGAAGGAAAAAACAAACGAATAGTCCTATTCAATCTCTCCAGAACCAGAATCCATCCTCGAATCTGGAATAAGTTCCTTCGAGTTTGTATATAACCATATGATGGATTTATCCAATGGAAGTGGATATTCATAGTAATACGGGGTGTTCTGGAGAAATGCAAAGGGTAAAAGAAGGAGTGGCAATGATATATGCAACTCAGACAAACCAAAAGCCGGTGTTTTAAGAAAGTTCGGTTAACTTGGTCACTGAGTCATAGTCAAGGGTCGGGTCATGGTTGCTTGGTCACTGAGTCATAGTCAAGGGTCGGGTCATGGTCGCTGCTAAAGAGAGAGAGAAAAGAAACACTCTGCGTGCACTCTAATCTAGATCAGAATGGTTATCACTTTATCTAATCAGGAAACCTCCCACTGTATCATCAAATTCTCCTCCAAACCTGAAAGAAGAATTAGTCGGGATCACCCGAAGAGTAAACCAACTCATCAGTGGGAATCGTGATCCAACTATCATCGCATGATAACGTGATGGAATCCACTCACGTTATCACACTCCAGAAGGTATGCGCATGCCTGGCAAGTTTCAGTTTCTTTAGAAACTCCCGATGTGATTTTTACCCCAAGCGATTTATGATCTTGACTTTGGCCAACAAATCATAACCCGCAAGTCAAGTTCTACCCGTCATTGTCCTGATTGATTTATACCCACCCGCACACACCCTTGACTTTGGCCAACAAAGTGGTACGACTATTCTAAACCAATGCATATCCATGCAACGGACAAGCAACACACAGCTACCGCACACGATGCCTTGACTTTGGCCAACAAACATCGCACGAATACTATGCGCTACTTATCCGAAATAACGGAGGGCTACGGATGGTTTTTGGCGAAAAACCTTTAACGTAATGAACTTGATATCGTTGAAGGAACCGGATAGCCTTTTATAAATATAGTGGCGAAAAACTTTGCTAAAGAGGTCATTCCCGGTGAAGGGATCTCGGCTCTTTCCCCGTAGAATGAGGTGCAGGATATTCCAACTGAATACCGCGATGCAAAAAAAAAAGTAATCGACTATAGTGAAGTTATTACCCTGACGCAAACTTCTGCCCAAGGGGTCACTCCTGATGAAGGGATCTCGGCCCTTGCCTCGTCGAATGAGGTGCTGGATATTCCAAACTGAATACCGCTATGCAAAGCAAATAAAAACGTCCTTGTAATAATAGCTTTTTGAAAATTGTTCCAACAACATCAAATAAGTTTGTTATCCTTGCATCGATCAAAATCAATGCAGTCCCATCAATTAATCACACCAGAAAAGAACGAAAATATGATGTACGTATATGCTATCCACATTCGCCACTGGGTCCCGTCATCACCCGTTAGGTTACTTAACTAACGACAGAGCGGGGACTGGACTAGCGCGGGTGTAAAACTGTTGGAGATAGTGCCCTCATAGTCAATTATTGGATCGCAGGTACGTGATTGCAATGATTGCGGAGGACCTATACCGGTATGACAGTCTTACTCGAGATGATAGTATGCTATCTGGTTTGCCTTTATCAGTCGTGTACATGTTCAGGTGACTGATTGCATGTTACACTTTGATAGAGCCCTTAGGATCTTGCTTTACTACTAACAGTATGATGGCGATCATATACGTGAGAGTTGGGTAGTTTATATGCATATCCTTAATTGTGGTCCCTAGTCGTGGGAGTTTCGAGACAGGGCATCGATACTCCGGAGTAGACTAGTGTGTACAGTCGAGACCCCGACGAGGGGCGGTGGCCGGTCTCACAAGCCACTGGTGTCAGTTGGATCACCTAAGATGTATACAGGTGCTCATTGGGTTATGAGTACACCGGACATGACTCGCCGGGAATCTGCTAGTTAGCATTATATCTACCGTCAGATAGCAGTTCCCTGGTGACATGTGTACAGGTTAGTTCATCGACCTGAGGTCGTCATTTGTCTCGTGTGAGTTCCCACTGTGCTTTGATTTCTACCCTACCACGGCTCAAAGGAGTCGTGCAAACAGGTAGTTTTTGGGTACAGTCCCGAGCCATATGGAGGCACGTGAGCGGATCGGCAGGGGATTCGTCTCTCCCGGTATTGGGGGCGAGGTCGTGCTGTGTCTAGGAGAGCCATTACACAAATCCATGGCCATGGTAGGAGATTTACTGGTAGGTACTCCAGTAGTATCTCAGGGTGTATTGAGGCTTCACTCCGACACGACTTATACTGCTATTGGGGGTCTGACGTTACTAGCCCCCTAGGCAGATATGCGATACTCATTGACGAACGGACCGGACTGTATATACATTGTCACTGTTAGGCTCAGTAGGGTTTTCGGAGGAGTTCGCTCATCGGTCTCCCTTGAGTTCGCTCCTCGGCCTCCCTTGAGATCAGTCCATGGGCAGCCGTTACGCATAGCTAGTGCCGCTGACGGTTTGTGGTTAAACCCACTGCCAGGGTACTGACGAGTCATTAGAGTCCCCCACAGACAGTTTCCCAAGTTCGGGCGAAACGTTGTAGAGGCCGTATGGTTTTATGGCAGGGTTCGGAAAATGCACGTGCGTTTACGCACGTGTCAGTTTTCGGGCAGATGATACTGGTCGGCTTTGGTTTAAGCCGGATCCGAGTATTATATTGAGTAGGTATAATATCTTTGTCTCAGTTGCATTTGTATTCGGTCGTAATACAAATGCGGGTATATTTATACAGTTTCGGGGTTATCCTGAAAGTCGTTTCAGGATCACTTTTGGAAGTTGCCAGTTTCCAGTTTTCTATCAGCCGTCTTTTAACATTCGGTTAAAGACGGGTTTATCTTTTCTTCTGTTAGGGTGAGTCATCATTCTAGAAGCTTCTAGAAGTGATGATGAGGCTTGTGAGTCATTAGTGCATTAATGGTGTCATTAATGCAATAATGACTCATGCTTTGATTTCAAACCTTTCTTGTTTTCCTTAAGATATTATTATGTATTCACATATGATATTTTGTGCTTAAGGTTACTCTCTTGCTCCTACACTCACCCTCCTCCTTCTCTTTATAAGAAAGGCCCCTCCCCTCTCTCATTTGGTTACTTGATTCATTTGTGAAAAGATATGATAGTATTTGGGGTGCATGGAATTTTACAGTTCATTTCATTCCATCACCCAATTACCTCGGCAACTTCATTAACCGATCGTCCACGGATTTGGACGAAGTGAGATAAAGTCATCTACTCCTTCTCTACATCATTCTTGGTCGTCTCTTTTAGCAAACTTGACGATCGAGTTGCCTCAAGTCAGAGGCGGGAGCCCGTTTAAAGAATCGGTGATGTGGTGCCACCTCGACGAAGGAATTGGAGATCGGCGAGATCGGAGCAGCCGCAACGGAGCGTGGGATGATGGTTGAAGAACGAAGGACTCGGATCGTTTGGTATAACCATTCTACACTCTTTACAGTTTTTTAGTTTAGCAATAATGGCAGATCCGGGTTAAAGTATACGATAGCGCCAGTTAAAAAGTTTTTGTTCCGCATTTGGCGTCTGTAGACTGCCGGGGCGCTAGCGTAGACTTACAAAAACATGTACAACATCTACTAGTATATATATCAATATATAATAATCGCTCCAGGCATGATAAATGCAACATCACAGAAATGTAATAAGCATCACAGAACAATGCAGAAAATCTGGGATCCCCGGGTTTCACTGAGCCGCAACTGAAACCCGACGTTCCCCTGCTTGTGTGGATAGCCTGTGCAATGAAAACCTAGACCCCTACGGACGCGGCAAGTTACCCGCCAAAACCAGAAGAGAGGCAGCCCCCTTTAGCAAAGTGAATGGGCTACCCAACACTTCACGGAATCCGGTAACTTGAGCACCCCTCCTTGGGTCAACCTATACCCCCTACGAGTGCGGCGAATAGCCCGCCAATTCTAGAGTGAAGCCCCCTCCGTCTCAAAACCATGAGATGCGACCCGTTGCCCTCTAGAACCCGGCTACCCGTGCACTCCACCGCGGGGTAATCCTAGTACAGAAAAGAAAAATATGTACAACGGGTACATCAACCTCAACCCGGTCGTGCCCCAAAAGAATAATATACAAACAGGCAGTGACGACAGTCCATATGTCGGACGCTCGCCCCGCAATATCAAATGTACAAATATAACAAAACTGCATTACCATTGCACGCAAGCTATCCACCACGACAAATCCGCAACAACACATCACAACACAGAACATCAACGTGAATGTCACGTTCGCAAATCCGTCTAAAAGAGTTATAACAATTAGACAAGATTTACCGCTCGAATGACATTCACGGTCATATATAGTAATTTAAGTACTGCGAACTAACTTATTTAAAATTTCGATCGACAAAAATTCCCGAAGTGGGCCCCAAGTACAATTCCAACACTCAAAATAATTTGGGCCAAAACTATATATCACAAAAATCATATTTCCATGAACTGAACCCTCAGGAAAAATTTGGGGCACTGTAGCCCAAAAAGGGCCGCGGAAGGGCCACCAAATGCGACATTTCGCGGCGGTTCCGCTGTGGAATTTTGGAGTTAGGTCTCCAAACTTTTTCTGTAGCTTTATTTATGCCTGCATGTATTTTTAAGATGCCTAAAATAATTTTTTGAACAACTTTGAAATTCGACAGCAAGTACACTGAAATGAAAATATGATTCGGAAATTTTGATCGATCGATATTTTAAACACGTTAGAACAAGCTAGTAAAGGTTAATGGCGTGTCTCTGATACCATGTAAGTCTACGGTAGCGGCCCGGACGTCAATCCGAGGACAAATGCGGAAAAAAAAAACTTTTTAGGAAACCGGCGCTATCGTAGTTTTTCACCTAGATCGAACCATTAACGCTAAACTAGCTAACTACTAAGAAGTGAGAGTGGCTATACCGATCGATCCGTGTCCTTCGGTCTTTGGCCACCATTCCAAGCTCTTCGCGGCATCTCCGATCTCCGGTCTCCTCGTCGGAAGGGCACCACATCAATGAGCCTTTTTACGGGCTCCCGCTTCATCCGAAGCAACTCGAACATGAAGTTTGCTAGCCGACATGTCCAAGATGAAGTAGAGAATGTGTGCGATAATTTTGTCTCAAGCATCCATTGATTCTCAACACATGAGAGTGTATGGATGGAGGTTGAAGATGATGCCATTGGTGGAAGTTATGAGCTAGATGAAGAAGAAGAAGAGCTTTTCTTTTCTTGTGTGAGATGAAAAATGAGAGAGGCTAGAATGATAATCACAAGAGCTAACCCATGTACATGGCTGCCCTCTCTCTCTCCATCTTTCATTTCACCCACTAAATCAATCCAAAATGTGACATATGCACAAATAAAGAGATCATGAGTCACCACTTATGTACATGTCACAATAAATGCTCCTCATGATGAAATCCACTCACAATTTCCACCAAAACATTAACCCAAATGTTTATGACAATAAAAAGAACGGCATCATCGAAAGTAAACTCATGACGGATCACAAGAATACCCCTCACCTGTAAATACATATCTGCATCCGCATTCCGACTGAATGCGAATGCGATGAGACGAAACCAATCCAACCAATCTAATACTAGGATCCGGCTTAAACCAAAGCCCACTAGTATGATCCGTCCGATCATGATCCATGCACAAGTGCACGTATATGATCAAACCCTGCCATAATGTCATACGGCCTCTACAACGTTTTGCCCAAAACTTGAGAAACTGTCTGTGGGGAACTCTAAAGACTCGTCAATACTTTGTCTATGGATTTAACCACTAGCACGTCAGTGGTACTAGCTGTACGTAACGGGCTACCAGGTATTGACCAAAAGGGAGATCGATGAGCGAACTCATCCTGACACCCTACTGAGCCTGTCAGTGACAATATCCGTATAGTCCAGTCCGTTCGTCTATGAGCATCGCATGTGGGTCTAGTGGATTGTTAAAAGTCAGACCCCCAAAAACGGTACAAGTCGTGTCGGAGTATAGCCCAGAACACCTTAAGATACTACTGTAATACCTACCAGTAAATCTCGTGCCTTGGCCAAGGACTTCGTGTAATGGCTCTCCTAGAAACAGCTCGATCTCACCCCCAATACCGGGAGAGACGAAACCCCTGCCGATCTGCTCACTGCCTCCATGTGGCTCGGGACTGTACCCAACCAAAACCTGTTTGCACGACTCCTTTGAGCCGTGGTAGGGTAGTAATCAAACCACATTGGGAACTCACACGAGACAAATGACGATCTTAGGTCGATGAACTAACCTGTACACATGTCACCAGGGAACATCTATCTGACACTAGGTATAAAACCAACTAGCATGTTCCCGGCGAGTCCTGTCCGGTGTACTCATAACCCAATGAGCACTTGTATACGTCTTAGGTGAACCAACTGACACCAATGGCTTGTGAGACCAGTCACCGCCCCTCATCGGGGTCTCGATCCGTATACACTAGCCTACTCTTGAGTATCGATGCCCTGTCTCGAAACTCTCTCGACTAGGGACCTTTTAAGGATGTGCTTATAGACCCCAGCTCCCACGTATATGATCGCCATCATACTGCTGGCCGTCAAGCAATAATCCTAAGGGCTCTATCAACGTGTAATAGTAATCTGTAATATCACCTAAAGCATGTACACGATGATAAAGATAAACCAGATAGCATACTATCATCCTGAGTAAGACTGTCCTTCCGGCATATGTCCTCCCTCAATCATTGTAATCACGTGCTTGCGATCCAATAATTGACTTTGAGGGCACTATATCCAACATTTGTTGTCACGCATCGAGTATGAATCGAACGAGGGACAGGTGTGAGAAGGTCGGTATCTTCCTTTTGCCGGAGTTGAGGCACTGATCGCGCGTTGAGTATGAGTTTATTCAGCGGGTCTTGGATCCGTGTCTTTGTAGGGTAGGAAGCTACCCACTACGGATGCGCCAAGCAGGAAGCTACTCAGCGGCCTCACGAGGAGGGCTTTGTACCCATCGCGTTGATGGGCAGAAGGATGCCCGCTAGGGATACGCCGAGCAGGAAGAAACTCAGCGGCCTCGTGAGGAGGGCTTCCGGTCCTTAGCGTCTGAAGGGCAGGAGGCTGCCCGCCGGGGATGCGTCGAGCAGGAAAAAACTCGGCGGCCTTGTGAGGAGGGCTTCAGATCCTCAGCGTCTGATGGGCAGGAGGATGCCCGCTGGGGATGCGCTGAGCAGGAAGAACTCGGCGGCCTCGCGAGGAGGGCTTCAGATCCTCAGTGTCTGATGGGCAGGAGGCTGCCCAGTGGGGATGCGTCGAGCAGGTAGGACTCGGTGGCCTCGTGGGAAGGGATACAGATTCTCAGCGTCTGATGGGCAGGAGGATGCCCGCTGGGGATGTGCCGAGCAGGAAGAACTCGACGGCCTCGCGAGGAGGGCTTCAGATCCTCAGCGTTTGATGGGCAGGAGGCTGCCTGCTGGGGATGCGCCGTCCAGGTAGGACTCGGCGGCCTCATGAGGAGGGCTTCAGATCCTCGACGTCAGTGGAAAGTGAACTACCAGCCGTGGATGGCTGAGCAGGGTAGCTGCTCGGTTGCCTTTTGGTGAGGGTTTTGATCCTTAGCGCGAAGGGGGCCGTAAGAGGCCTGCTAAGGATGGGCCGAGCAGGGTAGCTGCTCGGTGCCTCTTATCGAAAGCTTTGATCCTTAGCGTCGGCGGGTAGTGAGCTATTGGCTATGGGTGACCGAGTAGGGGAGCTGCTCGGCTGCCTCTTGGCGAAGGTTTTGATCCCTGGCGTTGTGGGGTAGGGAGCTACCAGCCAGGGATAACCGAGCAAGGGCGGGCCCAGTTGCCTCTTGACGAGTGCTTTGATCCTTAGCGTGGGAGGGGCCGTAAGATGCCTACTAAGGACAGGTCGAGCAGGGTTACTGCCCGGTGCCTCTTGGCGAAGGCTTTGATCTTTAAGGACGGGCCGAGCAGGGTTACTGTCGGGTGCCTCTTGGCGAGGGCTTTGATCCCTGGCGTTGTGGGGTAGGGAGCTACCAGCCAGGGATAACTGAGCAAGGGCGGACCCGGTTGCCTCTTGCGAGGGCTTTTGATCCTTAACGCAGGAGGGGCCGTAAGAGGCCTACTAAGGATGGCCGAGCAGGGTTGCTGCCCGGTGCCTCTTGGCGAGGGCTTTGATCCTTAAGGATGGCCGAGCAGGGTTGCTGCCCGGTGCCTCTTAGCGAGAGCTTTAATCCCTGGTATTGTGGGGTAGGGAACTACCAGCCAGGGATAGCCGAGCAGGGTAGCCACTCGGCTGCTTCTTGGTGAGGGCTTTGATCCCCAGCATTGTGGGTAGGGAACTACCAGCCAGGGATAGCCGAGCGGGATAGCCGCTGGGCTGCCTCTTGGTGAGGGCTTTCATCCCAGGCGTTATGGGTAGGGAACTACCAGCCAGGGATAACCGAGCGGGATAGCCGCTGGGCTGCCTCTTAGTGAGAGCTTAGATCCTTAGCGCTGGAGGGGCTGTGAGGGGCCTGCTAAGGACGGGCCGAATAGTAAAGCTGCTCAGTCGCCTCTTGGCGAGGGCTTTGATCCCTGGTGTTGTAGGTAGAGAACTACCGGCCAGGGATAGCCGAGCAGGGTAGCCGCTCGGCTGCCTCTTGGTGAGGGCTTAGATCCCTGGCGTTGCGGGGTAGAGAACTATCGGTCAGGGATAGCCGAGTAGGGTAGCCGCTGGGCTGCCTCTTAGTGAGGGCTTAGATCCTTAGCGCTGGAGGGGCCGTACGAGGCCAGCTAAGGACAGACCGAGTAGTGAAGCTGCTCAGTAGCCTCTTGGCGAGGGCATTGATCCCTGACATTGTGGGTAGGTAACTACCAGCCAGGGATAGCCGAGCGGGGTAGCCACTCGGCTGCCTCTTAGTGAGGGCTTAGATCCTTAGCGCTGGAGGGGCCGTACGAGGCCAGCTAAGGACGGACCGAGCAGTGAAGCTGCTTAGTCGCCTCTTGGCGAGGGCTTAGATCCTTAGCGCTGGAGGGGCCGTATGATGCCAGCTAAGGATGGACCGAGCAGTGTAACTGCTCAGTCGCCTCTTGGCGAAGGCATTGATCCCTGGCGTTGTGGGGTAGAGAACTACCAGCCAGGGATAGCCGAGCAGTGTAGCCGTTTGGCTGCCTCTTGGTGAGGTTGTTTTCGAGCTGCCGTGGCGAGTCTCGCGTGCGCGACCCCGTTGAGGGAGGGGGTGCCGGTCATTCCTGTGAACAGGCGAGCTGATCGCCACCGCCTCGGGAGGGACAGGGGTGCGACGAGACTCGGGGCGAAGCTCTCTGGCGTAAGACCTCGGAGCCAAATGAAGTGGTACCCACCGGGTTATTGAATATGTCGGACCGGGGGACCTGCGGCTGTTGGAAACAGTGAGGCGACGATCGGCCGTGCCTGCACGAGCGGAGCCTTCTCTCCCCCTATAGGGGTCCCGGTCCCGCGGAGGGGGACCGGCAGTCTGAGGATCTTGCCCTGCCGTTTGGACGTGGATGAGCGCCTCCACGACGGACGCGAGTCGGTCTATCCGGCTGGCTAGGGCGTTGATGGCGTTCGGAGGAGGAGATTCTTCCGCGCCTCCGTTGTGGGGGAGGTGGCGGCTAGTGCTTGGATCGTCGTGATGACCGCTCGCCATTTGGTTGAGATCGGAAGATAAACTTTTGTTTTAGTGGAATCAAGTGTTCCCACAGACGGCGCTGGCTGACGCGACCTGGATCACGCCAAGATGTTGCCTTCCGTCGATCTGCTGATGGCGGCGATAGACGGCTGATATTGGATCCGGAGGCGGGCTCCTGAAGCGTGTGGATCTCAATGGGTTTGAGTTTGTTTGGGCCGAGCTACTTGCAAGGAAGTCCCGGGGTGGTTGTACCACCGAGGACCCTCCGACGGTCACGTTAGAGAGGGAATTTGAGCAGAGTAATGGCTCAGTGGAGTAAAAATGGCCTACTTGAACCGTCTGAAGAAGGGGTTTATATAGCGGTGGCAGCAGGCAGGGCAGGCGCGAGAATCATGCCGGCCGTTACGCTTCCGACGTCATGCCCGCGTGATGAGCGAGATCTCCCATTAATGGCGAGACAGGCTCGTTAATGAGGGATCGTGATGGCGTGGAACGTGGGATGTGGCCGGCGGATATCTCGCGCATGGCGAGATTCGCGTGATGGCGGTTGTGCCTGTGAGCGGTGCCATTGGTCGGTCGATGAGACCGAGGAAGATGACATCGGCGGGAGAGCTCGCGGACGAGCGGGAGAGCCGAGGTATCTTGGTTCTGCGGTAGCCCGGAGACGAGCTGGGAGGGCCGAGGAGGCTCGGGCCTGTGATAGCTCGGAGTAGAGCAAAGGGACACTTGGCTTGGCTGCTGAGGTGCTCGGGGGTAAGGAGTGGGATGCAACCTCGGAGACAGGGTTTGAGAGAAGCCCCCACTGTAGCACACCGGTTCCCCCTCCGTGGCCCTCAGGAGCCTAACTGGCTTACGCATGTCACACGTCATCCGCCACGTGTCACGATCTAAGGGATTACCGTTATTGAGCATCATCAATAAGAAACAAGAAAAACAGCTAAACTGCTAAAGCTGCAAAATTTGCAATATTAACCTCGGATCCTTCGTGTGCGCCCCTCTAAATGAACTTGAAATTACGAAAATTCTATGAGTGTGCCAACGGCGACATTCTATTGGTCATCCTGGAGGGTTTTCAATGTCGTTTTTGGAAAGGTATAAGAATTGCAATTCTTACATCCTGGTTAAATATTATAGGCTTCAAAAGTTGACCTTAAGCTCAGCACTACTTATCTGCATGTTTGGACTTGTTTCAATCCTAACGAATACAAATGTTCTTTGGCAACTTGCTATGCATCCTTTTTAAACCTGTCTCATGATAAAACAATGATTATATTGTGATTGAATGAGATGTAAATAAAACAATCAAATAAAAGCTCACATTAGTTAAAGGGTTATATCAACAGTGCATTATATGCATCGCATACAATTTGTATACTTTAGATTTTTACTCTCTCTCTCTCTCTCTCTCTCTCGTCATTTTGTTCCCACTTTGTGTGTGGTTGGTCTGCCACATGAGCTATTATTATGGAGAGCTTCTTCAATTCAAAACCATTCAAATATTATTGCAAGTTTAAGATTAACAAAATCCACTTGCAAAAGGCACATGCACTTATCTAAGACTAAATATAAATTTAAAAGCTTCATTATTAATTGATTTTGTCATTCTCAGTAATGTTTGGTACAATTCATCTCACAAATTTAAACCATATCCCTTTTGGGGCATACATTTATCATGGGAGATTGTTTGCTAGTTAATAGTTAAACTAGTGTACATATATTTTGTAACTTCACAATTCGGAAATTCAAGCCTTTGAGTGTTTGCGTAAGTGATTGATTCTTGGCATAAAGTTTTGAAAGATACTTGGATTTAGACCTTATCATTGAAATGTAAAATATTCATTACTATTGTGACAGCAGCAGCAACGTGAGTGCATTTCGCTCTACGGACGTGATGTACCATCAGCCGAGAGATAAAACATTGGATCAAGTAGAAGGTAAAGAAAACTCTCGAGTTTATTAAATTATAGAAGAAAAAAACTGAATACAATTGATGATGTTCAATATTGGTGGTCTCCAAAATCAGGACACGTGGCAAATAACGTGTCCCAGAACTCAGAAGAAAGGGCCACAGGGGCCGACCAGACCACCCATGTACCCGACCTGCAAGCACAAGCTGGCTCACCTCAGAGCCCCTGAAATTTGGCCTTCTCGGTCTCTCAGCTCGTCCCGAGCTGCCACAAGACCAAGACTTCTCGGTCCTCTCTTTCGTTCCCGAGCCCCCCAGCCGAGGCCATCTTCCTCGGTCCTCCGACCGATCAACTCCACCACTCACAGGCGTAACCGTCGCTCCGCAAATCTCGCCATGCACAGATTCTCCGCCAGCAACATCCCACGTTCCACGCCATCGCGATCCCCATTAATGGGTGATCCGCTCTTTACGCGGGCATGACGTCGGGGGCGTAACTGCCAGCGAGATTCTCGTGCCTGCTGCTGCGTGCTGCCGCCACTATATAAACCCCCATCACAGAGGGGTCAAGTAAGCCATTTTTTATTCCACTTAGCTGTTACTCTGCTCGGATCTTGTGCTAACTTGATCGTCGGAGGGTCCTCGGTGGTACCACCCTGGAACTTCTTTGCAGGTACTCGGCGCTAAACTCCTCAAATCACCAATCTCCTCAAAGCCCATTGAGACCCGCACGCAACAGGAGATCACCTTCCAAATCCACCGGGAGATCGATGGAAGACAAAATCTGATGGAGACCCGAAAAAGACCTCCATCAGTTGGCGCCGTTTGTGAGAACGTAAACTCCACAAAAACAAAGTTGGCCTTCCGATCTTCATCCACATGGCAAGCAATCACCCTGAAGATCCAGGCACTGGCCACCACCTCTCCCTCAACGGAGGCGCGAGTGAACCTCAACCGAGTGTCATCGACTCCTCTGCCGGCCACCGCCTCGCGGACTCCGGCGGTCGCAGGCCCCTCGATCCTTCTCATTCAACCTCGAAGTCCCACGTCGGAGAGCCTCGCCTAGAGCCTTGTCGCCTACCTGTCCCTACCGAGGCGGTGGCGGTCAGCTCGCCTGCTTCCAAGCTTGACCGGCATCCTCTCCCTAGACGGGGTCGCGCCCATGAAGCCCGCCAAGGCAGCTCGGGGACCACCATACCCCGGGGCCCAGGGGACCTCGCCGGAAGGAACCGAGTCCCATCAAGAGCTATGGCCATGACGACAGGGGGCCAGTCGAGCTGCTGCGAGACTCGGTGCACCACGCCTGCAACAAACGCCAACGGCCGCCCGAGCAAAAAGGCCAGGGGACACGAGCCTATCACCTTTGGCGACGGAGACCTCCACGGCATATCCACGCCCCACAACGACCCTCTGGTGATCACGGCCCGAATCCACCGGTATGAGGTCCACCGGATACTTGTCGACTCGGGCAACTCACAGACATCCTTTTCCACGACTGCTTTCTGCGCATGAGGCTCACCCCAGCAGACTTGAAACCGACCTCCCACTTCCTTTCAGGGTTCACCAACTACTCCATCCCGGCGCAAGGGGTGGTCACCCTGCAGTTCAACGTCGGGGAGCCCGACCGCATACATTCGTTGACTTTGGACTTCATTGTAGCAAAGGTCCCATCGTCCTACAACGTTCTCCTCGACCGCCCGACGCTGAACTCCCTCTAGGCCCAGATATCGACCTACTACATGACGATGAAGTTCTCTCTCGATCAGGGCAGGATAGGTCGGGTCTATGGGAACCAGCGGGTCGCGAAGGTATGCCTTACCGAAACGTCTTCGTCCGAGCAACCGGGCAACGACGCTGAGGTAAATAACAACATCGAGGGTTCTCTGGACACCCGAGACGAGCGGAAGGAGGTCCGGCGGACGCCGGTCGAACCACTGACCGAGGTGCCCCTGACAGAAGGGGACGAGGAAAAAACCGTCCAGGTCGGATCACTCCTGACAGCGAGATGACTGTTGGCTATAGTGCCCTCAAGGCAATTACCATAGTCGTGGACTTATGATTATGATGATTGAGTGAGGACCTATACCGATAAAGCAGTTTTACTCAAGATGATAGTATGCTATCTGGTTTGTCTTTATCATCATATACGTGTTGATAGAGCCTATAGGATTCTTGCTTGACTGCCAGCATTATGATGGCGATCATATATGTGGGAGCTGGGGTCTATAAGCACATCCTTAAATGTCCATAGTCGTAGGAGTATCGAGACCGGGCATCGATACTCCAGTATAGACTAGTGTATACTGATCGAGACCCCGACGAGGGGCGGTGGCCAAGTCTCACAAGCCATTGGTGTTAGTTTGTTCACTTAAGATAGTATACATGTGTTTATTGGGTTATGAGTACACTGGACGGACTCGCCGGGAACCTGCTAGTTGGTATTATACCTATTGTCAGATAGTGTAGGGTGTTTTTCGTCACCCCATTGAGATGGGAATACGTGCGCGCTTGTCAGGCGTACTACAGATTCCCCCTGTCTAGGGTAGGCCGGGGTTTAATGATTGTGGGGATCCGAATCTCCGGCAGCCACGAACTAAGCTGCCGTTAATTATCCCTCGTCTTTGAAGCGAGGGAACCTCCGATTGACGGGTTAAACAGGTCATGTGAACTCAATGTGCAGTGTACGTGTGTTTTATTTTGGAGGGGGGGTTTAAATATATCGGGAGCCACACGGAGTTTTTTTACGGGGGTCCCGCTACCCGAATAGCGGGCTGGGGGTCAAGGGGGCTAGCAACCCCCTTGCGGGGTGCGGGGCAGCGTCCCGTTAGAAATTTTTTTCTAACAGGGACAGTGTCGTGGAGTATGTGTATGTGTACATTTATATACATATGTATATATATATATAAAAGGGGGAAAAAGACATCCAGAGGATGCGTGGGGCCAGCGCCTGGGCGCTTGAGTGCAAGCGCGCCACGTGTCGGCACGTGGGCGCTTTGCGCTCGAGCGCAGAGCGCTGGAGCGCAACGCGCCACATGTTGGAACGAGGGCGCTTTGCGCTGGAGCGCTGGAGCGCAAGCGCGCCACGTGTCGGCACGTGGGCGCTTTGCGCTTGATCGCAAGCGCGCCACGTGTCGGCACGTGGGCATTTTGCGCTCGAGCGCGAGGCGCTCGAGCGCAAGCGCGCCACGTGTCGGCACGTGGACGTTTTGCGCTCGAGCGCAGTGCACTGGAGCGCAAGCGCGCCACGTGTCGGCACGTGGGCGCTTTGCGCTCGAGCGCTAGCGCACCAGCGAGGAAAATGGGGGGTTTTTAGCCCCGGAAATTCTCTAAAGAGAAAATAGGGTGGAGTTAAACTCCTAAGATGCTTTGGGTTAAGGAAATGGGTCCTTTTTCTTCCTTTGCTGGCCGGATCTTGGAGATAAAGAGATGTGAGATTTAAAAATCTTTTCTTTTTGAGATCTGATGGCAGATCTGAGTTCCCCTTAATGGGTTTTGTGGTGGAAAACTATTTAGTTTTTAAAAAGGAAGAGTAAAACTCTTGATTTAATTCAAAAGAAAGAAGAAGGTTTTGGAAGCTTGAAGAAGAAAGAAAGATCTCAGATCTGAAACTTTTTTGGAGAGAGAAAAGTTGTGAGATATTTTCATTATCTTTGCCTTTATAGGCTATACATTTTACACATAGCCCTTTGGGCTTCACAAAATGGCATTTTGCCTAACCCATGGCTCATGTGCTATTTCTTTTTGCACATAAGCCATGGGCTTTACAAAAATTTGGCTTTATCCATATTTTTCTTACATTTGTCCATAAAATAAAATAAATAAAAACAGAAATACAACAAAATTGTTTATTACAAAATTTTTATCTTGGCGTGTTGGGAGGCCGGCCGCTTCATGTTCGGGCTCGACCCGGGCGTGGGCCCACTGATCTGGGCTTGGACCCACTTGGCTTGGGGTTGACTTTGATTTTGACTTGGTCAACCGGGGTGTAAATTTTTACCCGGATTCGTTTAGTTCTAAATCAGTTGCCTACCACTTCATATGTGATATGGAATGGGATGAGCCCATATCTTAAGTAAGTTAAGATTTGGGATGGTCCGGCCTATGTCTAAAAGCAAAATCCGGACAAGCTCGAGGCAAAGTCAGTTCTGTAGAAGTTTGTTGGATATCCCAAGCATTCGTAAGGGAATATCTTCTACCAAACCGAGGAACAAAAGATGTTTTTTTTCTCAACATGCCACCTTTGTGAAAGGGAATTTTTTGTGAAGAAATTATTGGTCATGAGGTAGTACTGGAAAGAGTTCCAGCTATACAAACTGCAGCTGATGATTTGGTAGAACCAAAGGATTCAATAGTTTCCAACGAACCTCAGCCACTCCGCCGATCTAGTAGGTTCCTCACCCACCTGAGAGATACTTCGGTTTATCTATGACAGTGGGAGCGAGGATTGCATCATGAGATGATGACCCAACTAGTTTCGAGCTGGCCATCAGGAGTGAGACTCTGTAAGAATGGCTGGATGCTTAGCGATCTGAGATGGAATCCTTATACATCAACAAAGTATGGACTTTGGTTGCTCTATCTGAAGGGTTAAATCCCCATCAGGAGCAAGTATATCTTGAGAAAATTACTTGGTGTACATGGAAAAGTTGAGACTTTCAAAGCTATGCTTAAGTCCATCCAGATCCTACTTGCCACGGCTACATACCATGACTACGATATCTGGCGGTTGAGTGTCATGACTGCTTTTCTAAATGATGATTTAGAAGAGAGCGTCTATAAGTACACAGCCAGAGAGCTTCGTAGACAGTGGGAGCAGCGGAAACGTGTGCAAGATATTTTATGTGATAAATTAGGCATCACGGAGTTGGAACATCTGTTTTGATGTGGTAGTCAAAGAGTTTGACTTCATCAAAATGGTAGATGAACCTTGTATATACAAAAAAGGTAGTAGGGAGTATGGTGGTAATCCTCGTAGAGTACGTGGATGGCATACTCTTGATAGGAAAGGAGTTTCCTATGCTACGCTCGGTCAATCTCCGCTTATCACAAGGATTCTCCATATAGGATCAAAATGATACCTCCTAAATCCTGGGTTTTGGATCTATGAGATAGATCTAATTGGATGTTAGAATACTCACTAGTTGTAGTGAGATAGTATCAATCGATGCTAGGGGAATCACTGGAAAGGTTCCAAGGTGATAAGGACGACTGAATGTCAGTCGCATGTATTGTCTTTACCCTAAGTGGAGGGACGGTATGTTGGAAGAGTTCCAAGCTAGATACCGTGACTTACTAGATGATTAAAGGCAAGATACATCGTTACCAAGGATGCTACCAAAGAGGTAGTCTGGATATATTAGTTCATGAGATGAACTTCGTTCCTACCATTGTGTGACAATGGAGTTGTGGCTTATGCCAAGGAACCCCCCATCCCATCAGAAATCCAGATATAATTCTTAGGCAGTATCACCTGATCATGGAGATGGTTGATCTATAGGGAGATCAAGGTTAGGAGAGTAGACACAGAGGACAACAGCGCGGATCCACTCACAAATGCCTTTTTCCCAGTAGAGACTTTTATGGGATGGTTGAGTATGAGATACTTCAACCGTAGCTAATTGTTGGGTATGTGATACCACAACAGATGGCCCTAGTGCAAGTGGGAGATTGTTAGTTATATGTATGCCCTGGAGGCCATTACTGTACATATGATGTATATTGTAATGGATGCTTGGACATATATAGGGAGGACTTTCTTAATCGACATGATAGTATGCTATCTGGTTGTACTTTATCTTAACATGTACTATGATTGTCTCTATATTACATGTTGATAAAGCCCTTAGGATATGTACTCGACTACTGGGACTATGATGAGATCATACTAGTGGGGCCACGGTAGTCGACGAGTACATCCTATAACTGTTCCTAGTCGAGGGTGTATCGAGACAGGGCATCGATACACCAAAGTAGACTAGCGTATACGCATCTTGACCCATATGATGGGCGATAGATGATCCCATATCCATCGGTGTTTGACATCAAGGATGGTGTACGGGTGTTCAGTAGAGACTGGGTACACTGGACGGACTCGCCGAGAACTCCCAGATGGTATTATACCTCACGTCAGATGGCAGTTCTCTGGTGACATTGGTACAGAGTAGTCTGTAGACCCGAGATTGTCATAGAGTCTTGTGTGATTCCCACTGTGCTTTGATTTCCATCATACCATGTCCAAGAGGGCGTGCAAAAAGGTGGCTTTTGGGTACAGTCCCGAATCACATGGAGGTAATGAGCGATAGGAGGGGATTCGTCTCTCCCGGTATAGGGAGTTGATGTTGCGCTGTGTTCGATTGGCTATAACTGGAAATCCCTTTCCAGGGTTGCTGAGATTTACTGGTAAGTGTTGTCAGTAGTTTCTCGAACTGTTATAGACCTCATATCGACACGACTTATCGAGCTACTGGGGTCTGACGTTTACCACCCCTAGGCGAGATATGTGACATATCAGACGAAGAGACCGGACTGTACGGGAGTGTTACTGACTGGATTCATAGGAGAATGTACATGCTTGCCTGTTGATCTTCTGAGCGCTTAATACCTGGGTGGCTGTTACGTTTAGCTGACCGCTTGCAGCTTATGGGTGTTTGATATGATCATCACCTATTGCCGGCGTATTGACGATTCTTTAGAGTCCTACACAGAGGTTTCTTGGCTCAGGCAAAACGGAGTAGGGGCACATATGTGATATGTGCGGGACCGAGAACAATACGTGTATGTGATACCGTATTAGATTCTCACGATATGAGATATCGGCCGGGTATATGTGATATAGCCGGGTCATCGGATCAAGAGTTGATTCGATGAACTGATACAGATAATCTTAGTCGGTTATTTATGAAATAGCCGGATTATCGGATCAAGTGTTGATTCGATAATTTAATGTATAATTATATATTTGATATATTAAATTACATTAACTGATATAAGCTCACTAAAATATTCTTTTTCTCACTCGGGTAATACATTGATAAATATGCGATATATGTTAATTGTATTATTTTATTTTGTTACAATAAATATTATATATGTGATATATAATATTGTAACATGTTATGGTTATAAATGCAACATGTTTTGTGGAGTTTAATTGTGGTTAGGGTTTGGATTAGGGTTAAGCAAGCATGAAGCTTTCAAGAAGCTTCTTGAAGCTTTGACTTTGACTTTGGATATTTTGTGTAGATATTTGCTTAACTCAACCCAACCCTTCACCATAGTTAACTCTCTACATGGGTTAAGACTTCATTCTTAACCCATGGTTGCATTTCTAACCTCACCATGGTTTTCATTATTCATCACAAAAGAAAATGATCTTCTTCTTCCTTCTTCTTCTTTTATGGAAAAGCTTACTAGCTTTTTCATTAGTGATGAAAATGAGTGAGATTAAGAAAACAAATGAGAGCTAAAATCCTACTTCATCATCCTAATCTATCCTAGCCATTTAGATTAGGGTGTTCACTTCATTTAGTGAGTGAGAGCTTGTGTTAATGAAATTTCAAGGTAGCTCATCTTTGTTATCGAAGATCGGAAGCAAGCTTGCATCTTTCTCTTCGTGGAGCCTTTCGAGATTCCGGAACTTGATGATCGCAGCGAAGGGACCACAACACGGAGCTTATGAAGTGAAAGACCGGACTATAAAGGTTGTAATCCCAAACTCTCAGTGTTAAAGTGTTTAGCATGTTTTGTTTCGCCTAATCTTTAGTTTAAAGATCTTGGTTAGGGTTGTTCGGCACGTCTAATTTTTAAATCGGGCATGGTCGATGCCTTATAAACCCTTGCGAGAGTGCCTTGTAGCCCTGCAGATTTATGCATCATATCTGATAGACATCTAGGAATACTAGCTGTAATGAGAGCTGTAGTTCCAACGACACCACATAGGTTTTGCCCGCGACACTTCAGACAGAATTTTGATAGAAAATTTAAAAATTCAGATCTACATAAGCTTATGTACAAAGCTGGTGAAGCGTCTGACCCTAATGTTCATGACATATACATGACGAAAATTGGAGAGATGAGTCAAGCAGCAAAAGCGTGGTTAGATGAGTATCCAGTACATATGTGGATACAAGCACATGATAATGGATGCAGATATCTACTAATGACCACTAATATGTCTGAAAGCGTCAACGTGGTCCTTAAAAGTGTTAGAGGCTTACCGATCCAGGGGTTAATTGTTCGAACCTTTTTCAGAGTGAATACTTACTTTGTGCAAAGAAGGGAAAAGTCTTTGGTGATGGAGACTCCACTCACCGTGTATTACGAAGATATATTCCGGAAAAGAGAGCGCATATCACAATATTACAGATCTGAAAGGTTTGACACAGCGAAGTTTCAAGTTACGGGGAGTAATGGGAATCAATATACCGTAAATTTTAGAGATGAAGAGCTCTCTTCGTGCACATGCGGTGTTTTTCAGCAACAACATTTACCTTGTGCCCACGCAATTGTTACTGCGAGCAGCATGCATAACTCAT
The DNA here is from genome assembly GCA_030015575.1 of Agapanthus africanus. Lineage (NCBI taxonomy): Eukaryota > Viridiplantae > Streptophyta > Magnoliopsida > Asparagales > Amaryllidaceae > Agapanthus > Agapanthus africanus. The sequence continues at coordinate 20,607,365 of JASDDO010000031.1, read as the reverse complement.
ATTACAATTTTACTTCCCGTTACTATACAGTTTCCAATTACCAAGGTGCATACGATCCAAAATTTCATCTTATACCAGACAGTCGTTATTGCCACTATTATACTGGGAATAGACAAACACCGACTGTATTACCGCAGGACAAAAATATAGGATCCGGAAGACCTAAGGTGCGTCGAGATCGAATGACAATAGATGCTGATCCTCAGCAAAGGCACGACAGATATTGCTTATGCAAACAATCAGGTCATTATAGGACCAGATGTTCAGGACAGTCAACATGGGCGGGACTTTCGAGACCGTGAGGAAGCAACGAAAGGAAAATCAATCAGTGCTTGTAAAGAAATTTGTACAACTTACATTTTAGTATGACATGATCTGTTTGCATTATTCGTTTAAGACTAAGTTAATATAAACTAGCGTTAAAATTGCAAGATGTAAATTGAGCGGCGAATAATAACACTTGAATTTACTCGTTTTCAACTGAAATAGCTTCTGCCGCATACTGATTTTCTACTATAGTGATACAAGTTTTTGCGACGATATTTATATCAATTAAATGTTATACAATAATATTAAAGAAATAGATGCCAGAACTTGACACTAAATTTTGAGACACAACTTGAAACTAAATTTTGCTGAGCTTTGTTTTTGGTTACTGAAGTGTTGCTCATTTGTATGATATAAACAGTAACAACTCTTACCCCTACAATCTTATTCTCGGTTAAATCTTATCCAATATTTTTAGAAAAGACTGGTTTTTGGAAATCACGTGCGATTTAATAAATTATTTTTTAAATTTAATATTTGATTTATTTTAAATTTTAATTATTTTTAGGGCGGGTTCTCAAAACCCGCCCCCACCTCCAATAAAGAGTGCGGGTTCCAAGAACCCGCCCTTTTCATTGGGGGCGGGGACAGGTTTTGAGAACCCACCCTCTCTTTCAAAAAAGAGAGGGCGGATTCCTAGAACCCGTTCTTTTTTTGGCGGTTGAGCGTGGAGTTGGGTGAGCTGATTATGGCTGGTTCTCAGAACCCGTCTTCAGTATTTACTTATGAAGGACGCGTTCTAAAAACGCGCCTTCTAACCGTACCAATCCCAATCCGCCCTATTCTGCTAATTATATTATTTTACTAATTTTAATATATAATCATCCTAATTGGAAAAAAACCCCGAAATAAGCCAACAATTTTATATACATTGTCAATCCATACTACATTACTATTGTGAGTAAAATGTTCATTTGACCCCAGGTCCACAAGATTATGAATAAATTAATATACATGGAAAATAAGCTCACATAATTTTTTTTGTCCATTTAGTTAAAATATTGAGCCAAAAAAAAATTTGATGTGCTAAAACCATGGTATATAATAAGAGAACAATGGAGGAATCCCGTGGCGTCGAAAAAACAAATCCTCCATCGTGTTTTGCGACGATCGGAATGCATCATCTTCATCGTTATCATCTAAGATATGGGTATACCAAATTTCATGTGATTCTACAACATTTTCACCGTTGAATTAGTGGTTTCAAAATTAACGGTTTACGGACAATAGAACTTTTTACATTGCTAAATCAACGGTGAAAAAGTTGTAGAATCACATGAAATTTGATGTACCCACATCTTAGATGATAACGATGAAGATCATGCATTCCGATCGTCGGAAAACACGATGGAGGGTGTGTTTTTCGACGCCATAGGAGTAAATTCCCTCCTATGGCTTCTTTCTTTCCTCCATTATTCTCATATAATAATTCAATCCTATGCCTTTTTTCACTCTCCAAAATAATTTCTCCGGCTGAAGTGGAGTAAATTTGAGGACCGGAGACCGCTCAATGTTTTTTTCCTCTCAGGCCTCAGATTCCGGTTTTGAAGAGAAAATTCAGAACCCAATTAATATAAAGACCGGTCCCAAACACCATCAAGAAAAAGAAACATTATAGACCTCACCACAATAAAAACTTCAACCTTAACTTAGGGACCATATTGATTGCACCATCTCCATGTCACAAGTGATTGGGGGTGGGGGTCACTTTTAAAAGAAAAAAGCTTTTATTGGCACCACACATTTGTTACCCTTCCATTCTTGTGAGGGGAGTGTGCTAAAAGAGACCGTTGAGCCCAATAAATGCGGACTTGGCTCAAAATGGTTGCACTCATTAACTCACACACAGTAAATGAGTCATGTGCTTGTGACTCAGCTTTGGTTCTCTCTTAATTTGGATGTGCATGGTTCTTTGCAAATGCTTCTCATGCCTTTTTAGTCCCATGGCTAGTGCTCCATTGCAAACTGTTCCGTGTTCTTTAAAAACGAGAACTCTCTGTTTATGGCATATTTTAACGATCCGAGCCGTTCAAGTCGACCATCCTATCCTCAAATGTATGTGTATGAAAAATCAAAAGATTTAAAAAGCTCTTATTTATGCATCGAATGAAGTTTATGTTGCATTATCGAAAGAGATTCACTCCCCTTGTATGAACATCATGCATGTATGGTTGCTAAATTTAGCAATTGAGCCACCATATATCCATGCATGCATCTCTTAGGTATATGAGAATGCATTTTGGAATGTTTAAGGAATGAATGATGAACTAGAACTTCATGAATTGCTTGATATTACAAAATAGTTAGACTATTATTTTTGTGTATAAAAATAGCGGATTTAACTCAAATCCAACATAACAATACACTCAAATTTATAGAATTTCATGTAAAATGATTTTTGCAATAAAATGTGTCTTCCCCGGCTTTGAGCCGGGGACGGAGTCGAAGATCAATCCTCATGAAGTTGAGATGATGTAGCACATCTCAAAAGTATATGGATACATAATAGCCGTTGACGGAAATACAAAGGACAATTAATTAATCAACAAAAACTTATCAAAATTAAATGAATCCAGAAGAATTTCAAGTTTGTATTTTCATACAAAAAGATTGTTTTTACTCTAGATTAAGTTTCAACTTTATTTTGCCCTTCAAAATTACCACAAACTTCTAAAATGATGCAAAACCATCATAAGTTTTTCCTTATACCAAAAAACTCCCTAACAAGTTAAACTGTTATGAAGTTTTCTGATACAAAAAAATTTCACAGTAGATGATGGAGGAGGAGGTTGGTAATTTGTTGTTATTTGTCCACTCCATCACCCAAAAAAAGAAGAACCGCAACACATTTTTATGCTAGCAGACAAGCTCACTTGCCAAAACCCTAAAGTCCATGTACAGGGTCCCTGCATGTTCAAGCTAGGGCATCCTCCTTTTTTTAAGTCGGGCCCTCAAGACTTACATCAACAGACCTTTATTAAATGACAGCAATAATATTGCTTGAGGCCCCCACTTATCATTGTACTAGAAAAAGACATGAACAGCTATCCCAATTTAGAGGGGGATGAGAGAGAAAAGGATGCCTTATCCTTGACAGTGTCTGCCTTCTTCATGAGCTGTGTCTGCTACTGCCATGCATTGCATGGCATGACGAATTGGTATGTCCTGGATCTTAACTAATCTGTAATATTTATACATGGTGATAAGATTTAGTTAGTTATTTAGAGAGAAATCCTAATTAAATCAATATTATCTCAAAGCATTATTGTATAGCTTATAAATATGGAGCAATAGCGTACGGCTTGGATTGTACGAGCAAGAAAGAGCCGCAACAATATAGACCTAATATTTGTGAGAGCCCTCTCTCTTATTTGGGGAGATATCTGTGAGGGTGAGAGTTTATTCTGTATTCTTCATAGTAATTACCAAACCAATTGCCATCTTTGTAGTCAAATTGTTTACCGAAACACCGCAAGCTCTTATTTACAATAACATTTTTCAAGATATACTGGTTTAACAACATCTAGACCATTCATTTGATGACCAGACATTTCTAGCGTATTCATTTCATTTCAACAGAAGAAAATCTAAAAACCGAATGTATATTGGTGTTGGAAATCGAACCTTGGACCTTTACCTTATGAAGCATGACTAATCTTAACTATATCCACAAATTCCAACTCTCTACCCGATATCCTTTTTTCCCGAAATTTCAGCAAGACGGATGCCCCCTTTCACGCGGCTTTGGATATGCCCCTCCATATAGGGTTATATTTTGCTTTATAATTCACATTCAAATATCGGTTTGACCTTCACGTGCAATGCACATGTTAAAGATTAATATAACCTCTACATTCTGATATACTTATAAATATACCCCTTTTAGACTATGTATTTGTATATAAACCGTCACATCTTTCATATTGTTTCAAAACACCCTCCTTCACCGTTAGATCGGATGTATATATAGTGGATTTTAGCTCAACTGATGTCGTGTATGTGTATGAAAGAAAAAGAGGAGAAGTAGCTAATATCTGATCGAGTGTGTGTTATGTGTATCATATTTCAAATCGAATTATTTATTTTGATTGCTACACCTGCAGCCGAATACAATATTCAAATTTGCCACTTATACACTTACAATTAGGATGATTTAAAGCAAAATAGATAGGATAAGGTGAAATAGATGATAAAATTGATACACTAATATGGATAGAGATAATTTGATGAGAGTATGGAGAAATATATTTTATCTGCATTATTACTAATAAAAAATTAATAAAATGTTAAGAAATATAAAGAACTTATTACCTATCTTTTTGTATTGAATAAACAGAAAAAAAGATCATCATGTTGAACTGTGGAAAATTCTTCCTCTGACATTTGAAGCAGTAGGTGCAGACGTCTGGACATGCATGAGACTCATGTCAGAAATCCAAAACAATGCCAGACGTCTGATGTCCAAAGTGCAGACGTATGGAAAGTCTTAGTCAAAGAACAGAGCGTAGCCAGACGTTTGGGACTGACGTCTGAAGAAACTGAAGCCCAATCCAGAGAATCAACATGCGTCTGAAGAAGTAAGTACAGACGTCTACCCAAAGGAGCTGAAGCCTAACAGAGAGTTGGCAGACGTCTGACCAAGTCTTGATCAAACGCATGTCGTCGGGTTTTTTTCCTGTGCAAACCGAATATTATTTATTTGGACTTATCTCTTGTTATAAGTAGGATTAAGATTTGTCTAAATATAGAGATCTCTAATATGTTATATGTGCGGCTATTATTGATCATTGTATAGAGAGAAGGTGAAGGCTAAGATCTAGAGAGATTTGAGAGAAATCTCCTACGGTTGCTTGGTGTAAACTTGATTCAAGATCTAGTAGAATTTTGCAGATTTCGCTCTGCCGGAAACTAGCCATACGGTGGGTGAATCTCGTTAACAAATCTCTTTGTCTCTGGTTTGTGATTCTTTTGTTCTCGCTTTTATTATTTGTTTTATCTTTCGTTGGTATTGCGTGGATTGCATGATTGGTCGTAAGCATTGTTCCGTGTTTCTTCTCCCTTTTTTATCCACAACAATTGGTATCAGAGCATGGTTAGGGAACCAAAAGGATCTTTGATTCTACGATCTAGGTTAACAGTGGATAACGACGGTTGTGTCTTCTTCCCCATCTTCTTAAATTGTAGTTTTAAAGGTGTTGGTTCAGATCCAAAAGAGAAGTCGAGTTTGCTACGACAGTAGACAAAAGATGGCGAAGGATAAGATAACAATCGAGAAATTCAATGGTCACAATTATGGTTGGTGGCACATGCAGGTGAGGATTGCCTATTCCAAAAGGATTCGTATCTTTCGTTGTTGGGCGAAAACCCTGAGAAGATCTCCGATGAGACGTGGAATCTATTGGATAGGAAAGTCTTGGCGACGATCAGACTATCGTTGATTTCGCAAGTGGCCTTTAATATCTCGAAAGATAAAACAACCATGTGGCTAATGCCGACATTAAAAAAGTTGTATGAGAAGCCGTCGACATCAAACAAGATATTTCTGATGAAAAAGCTTTTCAATATGAAGATGGTAGAGAACGGTTCGGTGACAGTTTGAACGAATTCAACAGCGTGACGAGCCAACTCGAATCGGTTTCAATCGTATTTGAAGATGAGATTCGAGTCCTGTTATTTCCCTGTTCATTGCCGGAGAGTTGGAAAAACCTCGTGATGGCGGTAAGCAACTCGATCTCAGAGACTCTCACGTTTAATGACGCGGTGAGTTGCATATTAAACGATGAGATGAGGAGAAAAGCGGTGAGGGGGAGTTCGGAAACTTATGCACTCTCAGTAGAGAATCGCGGAAAAACGATGGAAAGGGGGAAAGGGAAAAGGACAGGTTTAAGAGCCGAGGAAAAGCGAAAGGGAAGATCCAAGGCGACGGTTGGAACTGCGGAAAGAAGAGTCACAGAAAAAGCGAATGTGGACTATTGAAGAAAGACTCAGATGGGAAGTCAGATGAAAAAGAAGCTAATGTGGTGTATATACAAGAACAAGGGGAATAGGGGCTTTGTCTATCGGCTAGTAAGAACACAAAGGCGGATACCTGGTTCCTAGATTCGAGGGCTTTTTTTCACCGTACTTCAGGCCGGCACCATTTTAGTGAGTATGTTCAAGTGGATCATGGACATGTGGCGGTGGGAAACGGTCAGCCATGCAAGATCGTTGGAAAAAGGGTGATCATACTACAACCGTCAGGAGGAGGTCAAATAAAAGTGAAGAACGCGAGACACATTCCAGATCTTAAGAAAATCTTAATTTCTACAAGTTAGCTGGATAACGAAGGTTATATCACAGTGTTTGGAAATTCTCAGTGGAAAATTTCCAAAGGATCATTGGTGGTCGCAAGGGGTAAGTTGAGTGGTTCATTGTATTCATTCAGTGGGAGCAGTCGAGCTTCGGTTGCATTAGCGAAAGGTTCAAAAGAAGCAGATTCTGAGATTTCGTTATGGCACAAGCGATTGGGGTACCTCAGCAAGAAGAATATGAAAATTTTTCAGGGTAGGGGACTTCTTTCTGGGCTGAAAAGGGTGGAGTTGGGACTTTTTGATAGTTGCGTTTGTAGGAAGTAAAGTGCACTCAGATTCCATATTGGAGGCGTTGCTAAGAAAACCAAGAAGCTAGAAATGGTGCATACGAACATATAGGGACCGGTCTCTGTTGAGTCTTATAGAGGAAATCGTACTTCGTAACTTTCATAGATGATGCAAGCAGGAAGACCTGGGTTTATGTGATGAAGAAGAAGTTCGATATGTTTGGTCTCTTAAACACTGGATTGTGCAGGTGAAGAACTAAACGGGAATGAAGGTTAAGTGCTTGAAGTCCGACAATGACGGGGAATATTGCACATAAAAGTTCGAGGCGTTTTGCTCGCAGAAGAGTATTCGTTGGTTGAAAATGGTACTGGGGACGCCGTAACAGAACGGTATCACTGAAAGGATGAACAAAACAATCTTAGAGCGGGTGCAGAGCATGGCTTTGGATGCGGATGTACTGAAGTTCCTATGGGCATTAGCTGTCGATACTGCTATGTATCTGATCAACAGAAGTCCGGCAAGCACGCTCGATGGAGGTATTCCGGAAGAAATTTGGGCAGGTAAACATGTTAATTACTCACACCTCAAACTATTTGGTTGCATTGCGTATTCTTTTATTGATAAGGCGGAAAGGAGTATGCTTGACTCCAAGTCTAGAAAGTGTGCTTTTATCGGTTTTGGTGGAGATGACTTCGGATATCGGTTATGGGATAACAAAAGTAAGAAGGTAATGCGAAGTTGGAATGCCGTCTTTGATGAGCAACACTTGTACAAAGAAGAAAAGCAAACCAAGGATGGTGCAGTGTCAGAGTTCATCGAGTTAGATGGAACTCAAGAGAACAATCAGATACATACAAGTGGAAATCAGAATATGGAGGAAATGGGCACTGCAGTGCAGGATTGGATTCAAGAACAAGTTGAAGACCAAGTTCAGCAACCAGATGTACCAGTTCTGAAGAGATCTACACGAGAGAGGAGGCTACCTGAAATATTTGTTTCCGATTTCATATTGTACACAGATTCAGGAGAGCCCGAATCCCTTACAGAGGTGACGCAAGATGGTGCTAGCAAGCAGTGGGAGCAAGGTATAAACGAGGAGATGAATTCTTTGAAGAAGAACCGCATGTGAAATCTAGTAAATCTACCCAAGGGTCAAAAGGCGTTGCTATAGGTGTACAGAATAAAGGATGATGCTGATGGTATAAAGCGGTGCAAGGCTCTCAAGATATATTTTCCCCAGCAGTGAAGATGACTTCAATTTGGGTGATTCTCGGTATTGTGGTGATTGGAGCAGAATAACCGCGATATATGTTATGATATACGTTCTACTTTGTTCTCTACTTACCGCAATCAAGACGATGTCGCTCGGTGGCTAGCTGGTTGAGTACGGGTCGTCCACTGGGAGATGGTATGTTTTCGTTTGTGTTTTAGACAAGTCAATTAAAGAATGTATATGTATGTTCAATTCTATCCTAAGTGTTCGTATTTTATGTTCAAGTAAATTTGTTAGGGTTAGGGTTGGTTAGTAGAGTTAGGATTAGTCTTGTGCTTGTCTTTTGCCATTCTTGAAATGGTGTTGGAATAATCGGAAGTAGCGGGGATTAGGAGGATATAGGAATGGGATTTGCGAGTTTAAGCAAGCTTTCCAACGCTAAATCCATTCCTAGTGCCGCTTGTCTGTCCGCTACATGCTCTTATTTCCAACTCTAGGCCAAACATATGCAACCAAGTCTCCAATTAGGTCACAACTACATATCACGTTGTAGTGCGCCCAAAGGAATTCTCGACTTAGGTTGCGGCTATATGTCACTTATAGCGCGTCTAAATGAGGAGGTTGTGTTTGTTTGGTCTAGGATCATTTTAAGGTGTTTGGCGAAGTGAAGCACAAGAGATTTTTCCATCCCTTATACTAACCTTCCATTGCCCTAACAAGTGTGTAAATTATTCACTCATTAAAAGAAAAATGAAACAAGAAAGAAGAGAAGAAAGAAAGGAAAATACAGTTTTAACAAATGATAGTAAGCTAACTATTTGGGCACTCACCTAAGTAAGGAACTCCATTGAGTATCATAGTTTGAGAAATACGGATTAGAAGAGAAGAAAAATAAAACAAGAAAAGAAAACCAACAACTACTTAACAACAAATAATAAAGTTACACTAGGAATTAAAATTACAATACAAGAAAATAAAGATACAAGTTAAAGAAACACCCTCATCTTCATTAATCTTCTACCCAAAAAGCTCTCACTATAATTTCAATGGAGAATAGATGATGAAGAAGAAGAAACTACAAACTAAACTACACTAAATCTAAGTAAAGAAAAGTATCCTTGATTTGGCTCAAAACTGCAGTATTTATAGGCAGAGGATTAAAACCCTAAGGTTATTGTTTTCCTCCGAAACACAGAGACGCGACCGCGTAGGTCCGTCTTTCCTGAATTTGGGGGAAGATGCTAATTGGTGCTATCCATCCACCTCTCCGAAGATGCCAAGTTGATTTATGATACCATGTATCGAAGGTTTAAACGGATGCGGCCGATATAGCAGACTTCGTCAGATTCCCCCTCATTGAGGGGTTTTTGATTGTGGGGACACACTTCCCTGCAAGCGCAATCCCCTGCAGTTAATTACGCTACCGCATCACGGTAACAACTTTCTTCTTCTCCAGATGGTCACTTCGTGTCATGGGTGTTTGTTTTGTGTTTGGTTGCCCGTGTATTGTATACGGAGACTAATTTATGTTGTCGCCCGTAGGGCGTGGATTACTCTAAATCCGTATTCTTCTTAGATTTAGTTTTGGGGTTGGGTTTAAGGATCGTTAATCTCATTTGAGACTAAGATCGACTTAAACGTTTGTTGAGGATACGTTAGTCTAATTTTAGACTAAGATCTACTCAACAGTTTGTTAAGGATACGTTAGTCTAATTTAGACTAAGATCAACTTAACCATTTGTTAAGGATACGTTAGTCTAATTTTAGACTAAGATCTACGTAACAGGATCATTTAGATCCAACAAAAGAGCATTTGGGCTCTATTGTTTTAGTTTAGGGACGTTGGGGTCAATTAGTTTAGGGACATTACGGTCCAAGGTTAAGGACATCACAGTCCATGGGTTTAAAGGGACCCCACAGTCCGAGGTTAAGGACATCATAGTCCATGGACTTAAGGACCCCACAGTCCGAGGTTAAGGACATCATAGTCCATGGGCTTAAAGGACCGCACAGTCTGAGGTTAAGGACATCATAGTCCATGGGCTTAAGGACCCCACAGTCCGAGGTTAAGGACATCATAGTCCATGGGTTTAAAGGGACCCCACAGTCCGTGGAATGATTGGTTATCGGGACCCGTCACCTTTCTGAAGACGTTGAAGGATTACAACGACAAATATCAGAGGAGTGAAGAGATGTACCCTTGAACCAATGTTGATTGGGAAATCTGTAGTCCAATTTGGGACTAAGATCAATTAATTGGATTATGAGCACATGGGCTCGTTAAATCTGAATTGAGGACTTATGGTCAACTTGGGCTAAGTCCAATTAGGTCTGAAATGTTAGACCTTTGTCGGACTGTTGAACATTTGTCTGGGTTCAACCCCCCATTATTTAGCAATACTAAACATGAGTCTGGGTTCTGACCATATCTTTATCTTTTATTGAGTGCTGAGCACTCATATTCCATATGCGATGATCAATCTTGGAAGACAAAGATATATTTGAGGCTCAGTCAAAGGGAAGTCTTGCCTCTGGAAGACTTAGCCAATTTGGGCTAGATTGGTTTTAAAATAGTGTTAAACACTAGAAGATGTTTGGCGCTCACGTGTTCCCACGTGATGCACTTTAAAACAGTGTTAAACACTGGGGACAAAATTCTCAAAATAGTGTTAAACACTAAAAATGAGGTGGTCACGTGAGGCGCCTGAGAATTAGGCCAAACCTCCTTTATTTTATCCTCAAATCTGCAAATAAGTGTTAAACATTTAGCTTTCAGGCCATCACGTGTGAGCACGTGAGGCATCTGAAGATGGGGCTAGACTTCCTTTATTTTGTTCTCAGAATATTCAAATAAGTGTTAAACACTTTTGGTCTTCAGGCCATCATGTGTTGGCACGTGATGGGTATCCATGTATTGATTATTAAAGTATTTATTATGGGTCACGTGGAGTCACGTGAGGGCGCCTAAAATTGATTCTGCCTTTGGATTTGTTCCTTTTTGTTTTGAGAGTCACGTGTGAGCACGTGAGGCATTGCCTTCATACTTTTTCTTTCTCATTTTGAGGAGTCTGTTTGAGGGTCACATGGGGCACGTGACCATATCTCATTCGTTCTTTTCTGATCATTGAAGGAAGGGTCACGTGTTGCCACGTGACCATGTTTACGTGCATGGATAATTTAAGTCCTTTGTTTGAGAATTAAATTCTTTGGTAGGATTAAACCCTAATCTTGTTTTGAGGAATTAAATTCCTGTGTGTATCAAAGAATTAAATTCTTATGTAAGGTTAAAGCCTGGTTTTATTTAGAGGAATTGAATTCCTATGAGTTTGGGAGAATTAAATTCTCATATAGGGTTAAACCCTAGTTTCATTTGGAGGAATTAAATTTCTATGAATTTGGGGGAATTAAATTCCTTAAACTTAATTCTCCCTCTAAGTTTTGGATCTGCATGGAAGAATCTCCCCGATGAGAATTAAATTCTCAACTTATGGGGAGATCTGCTTCTGCAGATTTTCAACTAAAGGAAGAACTAAATTCTTATTCAGAAGAGTTAAACTCTTAAATTTGAGAATTAAATTCTCTTTTTTTTGTGGAGCTTAGATCTCTTTTCCCTTTCTCACCTAGGGTTTCTTTTCTCTGAAAAGATCTTCTTTTCTCTCTTGAGAATTAAATTCTCCTCTCTTTTTTCTCTCTGTTATATATTTCCCAAAAAAAAATAGATCCCCTCTCTTTTCTTCTTGGCTTCTATTTATAAGAGAAAGAAAAGAATCAATTTGTTTTGTCAATCTTTCATTGAAAAATTTTAGTTGTTTTTTTATAACCAACATGATCTTTTAGATCTTCCAGTGAATTTTATTCACCATTGGATTTTTAATCCAAAAGATATTTTATCTGTTATTCCTGGTAAATTTCAGGAAAATCTTTCCTTGTATAAAATCTTTCCATAAATTGGTGATTTTTAATCACCATTGGATTTTTAATCCAACGGTGCTCCATTTTACAGAGCACCATCTTTTTTGTTTGAAAAGATTTAGAGAAATATTTTTCCAGTTAGGGTTTTTGATTCCCTCTTAATTAGAATTTAATTCTATTAATTCATAGATCTTTAGGAACCCATCACGTGTTGGCACGTGACCCCCTGATTAAGCATTTGATCAGAATTTAAATCTGTTGTTTTAAAGAACCCAGGAATTATCACGTGTCAGAACGTGACCCTTGGTCACGTGATGCCCAATTGGGATTTTTCCTTGTTATTTTATTATACTTTTAATACTTTTCAGTGGGTTTAAAGGCTCATCAGGTGTTAGCACGTGACCCCACTGATTAATTATTTCCAATTATTTATTTTATTTAGTGCATACAGGCTTTGCCTTTAAATGGTCACGTGTTTGCACGTGATGCCCGGTCACGTGTGGGCACGTGATGCCTCATAACTTTTGATCCCGGATGAATTATGAGGCCCATAATATATCAAATCGAAGGATTTTTCGAGACACTTTCGATACCATCAGAATTTAGCTATTTCTCATTCGGGAGTTTGTCAAAATGCAGCCCGGAAAATACTTGTTCGCATTTTCTTCCTTAGATTACACGCGCATAGCATATTTGCTCATAACTTTTGATCCCGGATGAATTATGAAGCCCATAATATATCAAATCGAAGGCTTTTTCGAGACGCTTTCGATACCATCAGAATTTAGCTATTTCACATTCGGGAGTTTGTCAAAATACAGCCCAAAAAATACTGGTTCGTATTTTCTTAAACGTATCGCTGTCATTTGATACCTTGGGCTCTTTTGCGCAGAAATTTTTTTTTGGCGGGAAAAAATAGCCCCCACTACTTTGCCCACGTAAGTATATACGTGGGTGAAGTAGTGCAGAGTAATTCATAGCGTATGACCAGTTTCGGGTTGGTATATAATTTTCAGAATCTTGATCTGAGAAGATAACGAGCGGACACAAGCATCGTCATTTATCATTGACTCAAATCTCGACTCTTAAGGGACATAGTTCCAAACCCTTAGCTCCATGAGCCGCACCCTTCTATTTCTTTATGTTTTACTCTGGCGTGAAGTAGTTTATATGCTCATGAGTAACTTCTCCATTTCAGTGGCATGTAGCTTTGACAGTTTATCTTGAACTCTTTATAAGGTAGCGATGGCTTAGGAAACAGGGTTGGGATCTGTTGCCTAAGACTTTTCAACTTTATGAGCCGTGAGGGTCTCATAAAGACTTTTCTCCCTACGAGTCGAGAGGATCTCGTAAGTGTATTTTCTCCTTAGGAATCGTGAGGATTCCTAAGTGTGCTTTCTGTTGAGAGTCGTAAGGATCTCACAAGAGAATCTTCCCGCTTATAAGTCGAGAGGACTCGTAAGTGGTTGTTTCCCTCCACGTCGATGTTCGACTTCGGAGAGTGTGGCCCGTGGATAGTCCATGTTGACCTCCTTGCAGGGCAGTGATGGCTTGGGGGACAGGTTAGGATCTGCCACCCAAGACTTTTCAACTTTATGAGCCGTGAGGGTCTCACAAAAACTTTTCTCCCTACGAGTCGAGAAGATCTCGTAGGTGTATTTTCTCCTTAGGAATCGTGAGGATTTCTAAGTGCGTTTTCTCTTGAGAGTCGTAAGGATCTCACAAAAGAGTTTTCTCCCTTACGAGTCGAGAGGACACGTAAGTGATTGATGAGTTGACTTGCTCCCGAATCAAAGAATTGCTTTGACGGGGAAGTCGAGGGTTGACTTTATCCGCATTTCATGGGGTCAGGGGGTTGACTTTATCCGTATTTCACGGAGTCAAGAGTTGCTCTGGACGTTTCCCACGGGGTCAGGATTGACATTAGCCGTGTTCTACAGGACCAGGATCCGCTATGGACGCTTCCCACGGGGTCAGGATTGACATTAGCCGTGTTCCATGAGTCCAAGATTGGTTGACTCTCGGTTGTCTGTACATCGCCGAGTCATGGAACTGGGAACTTTGCCGTGACTCCGATTTGCTGATGTTCCGTCTGTTATAATGAGACGAATGTTGAGATGATCTCCAGGCTGTCTGTGAACCGCCGAGATTTGGAACAGGGACTTTGCCATGGCTCCAAGGTTGATTGTCGTGTCTGAACCCTGCTGGAATGAGGAGGAACGCTGTTGGTGATCTCTATGCTGTAGATGCGGCTGTCGAGATTTGGAACAAAGGACTCTGCCGTGGCTCCTTTTTGCTGATGTCGTATATTCCTGCAGAGACACTGATTTCTCTGCGGGTCAACGCGAATCGAGATGCTCTCGTTAAGGACGTTGATTTTCCTGAATCGAGGTTTTTGCCAAGGACACTGATTTTCCTGGGGTTGAGACGAATTGTGGTATTCCTGCAAAGACGCTGATTTCTCTGCGGATCGACGCGAATCGAGATGCTCTCGTCAAGGACGCTGATTTCCCTGAATCAAGGAGGTTACCGAGGACACTGATTTCCCTGGGGTTGAGACGAATCGAGATATTCCTGCAAAGACGCTGATTTCTCTGCGGGTCGACGCGAATCGAGATGCTCTCGTCAAGGAAGCTGATTTCCCTGAATCGAGGAGGTTGCCAAGGACATTGATTTCCCTGGGGTTGAGACGAATCGAGGTATTCCTGCAAAGACACTGATTTCTCTGCGGGTCGACGCGAATCGAGATGCTCTCATTAAGAACGCTGATTTCCCTGAATCGAGGAGGTTGCCAAGGACACTGATTTCCCTGGTGTTGAGACGAATCGAGGTATTCCTGCAAAGACGCTGATTTCTCTGCGGGTCGGCGCGAATCGAGATGCTCTCGTCAAGAACGCTGATTTCCCTGTATCGAGGAAGTTGCCAAGGACACTGATTTCCCTGGGGTTGAGATGAATCGAGGTATTCCTGCAAAGACGCTGATTTCTCTACGGGTCGACGCGAATCGAGATGCTCTCGTCAAGGACGCTGATTTCCCTGAATCGAGGAGGTTGCCAAGGACACTGATTTCCCTGGGGTTGAGACGAATCGATGTATTCCTGCAAAGACGTTGATTTCTCTATAGGTCGACGCGAATCGAGATGCTCTCGCCAAGGACGCTGATTTCCCTGAATCGAGGAGTTTGCCAAGGATACCGATTTCCCTAGGGTTGAGACAAATCGAGGTATTCCTGCAAAGACGCTGATTTCTCTGTAGGTCGACGCGAATCGATATGCTCTCGTCAAGGACGCTGATTTCCCTGAATCGAGGAGGTTGCCAAGGACACTGATTTTCCTGGGGTTGAGACGAATCGAGGTATTCCTGCAAAGACGCTGATTTCTCTGAGGGTCGATGCGAATCGAGATGCTCTCGTCAAGGACACTGATTTCCCTGAATCGAGGTTTTGCCAAGGACACTGATTTCCTCGGAGGTTAAGACGAATCGAGGTATTCCTGCAAAGACGCTGATTTCTCTCCGGGCCGACGCGAATCGAGGTGCTCTCGTCATGGACGTTAATTTCCCTGAATCGAGGTTTTTGCCAAGGACACTAATTTCCCTGAGAGTTGGTTGACTTATTTCCGAGACGGAGCGTTGATCCGGCAGGGAAGTCATTGGTTGACTCTAGCTTGTCTGTGGACCGTAGAGTCTTGGAACTAGGGGACTTTGCCATGGTTCCGGGGTAGTCTCTAGACTGTCTGTGAACCGTCGAGATTTAGAACTAGGGGACTTTGTCGTGGCTCCGTTTGTTGATGTTGCGTCTGCATCCGATTGGAGGGAGGAAGAATGCCGGTGTTGATCTCTAAGTTGTCGATGTTGACATCGAGACCCTGAAGCTAGGGATCTTCCTTCGCTTCATTTGTTGACATTGTGTCTGCAATATTGCGACGAATGTCGAGATTGTCTTTAGGTTGTCTATGAACCGTCGAGATTTGGCTTCGCTTCGACGAAGCCTGGTGGGACGATATGGTTCCCTTCTTGTTTGTGACCATGGATTGTATACAGGGGTCAATGTGACCTTACCTGCAGGGCAAAAAGTTTCATTCTTTCATTTTTTAAATTCTTTCCGCGATGCTCTATCATTTCAGCTTTTTACATCGCGAAAATCGCGATTGCCCAATCATTTCGGCTATTTTTCGCGGTGCCCAAACATTTCGGCTATTTGTTTTATTTGCTCGCTGCTTTTTATTGCGAGTTGCCCAACCATTTCGGCTATTTTGTATGCATACATTTTTACTTGCTGATTTCGTTGCAAGTTGCCCCATCATTTCGGTTATTTCATATGCATTTTTGGCTCGCTGATTTTTTATCGCGAGTGTGGAACTTGGAATCTGGTGCCAATCTCAGCATCAACATCGCTGCGACTGGAATATTGCCAGGAGCGAATCATCATTTGCCATGAAAGGACTTGGAATTTGATAACGATTTAGGCATCGGCATCGCTACAACTGGGATATTGCCAGGAGCGAATCATCATTTGCCTCTGTCGATGTCGAACAAAGGTGGCTTAGCAAACAGGGTTAGGATCCTGTCGACTAAGGCTTTTGACTTCATGAACCGTAAGGGTCTTATAAAGGTGTTTCTCCTTACGAGTCGTAAGGATCTCATAGGTGCGTTTTCTCCTTAGGAATCGTGAGGATTCCTAAGTGTGTGTTCTCTTATAAGTCGTAAGGATCTTACAAGAGTGTTTTCTCCTTGCAAGTCGAGAGGACCTACAAGTGTTTGTTCACCATGTGAGCATATCCCTAGTCGCTGGTGGGACTCTGTTAGGGAAATGTTCATTCGTGCCCGTGGATTGTATACAAGGGTCAATATTGAACCGCTTGTAGGGCAACATCGGAGGTTGTGGTGGCTGCTTAAGAACAGGTCAGATCCCTGTAGCTTAAGACTTTTGAATCTTATGAGCCGTGAGGGTCTCATAAGAGGGTTCTCCTTACGAGTCGTGAGGATCTCGCAAGTGTAATTTCTCCTTAGGAATCGTGGGGATCCCTAAGTGTGTTGCTCCCTTGTGAGTCATAAGGATCTCACGCAGGCGGTTTCTCCTCACAAGGTCGAAAGGACCTTGCAAGTGTCTTTTAACGAGATTGCGCCCTTTCGGGTTTTCACAAAACTCGCCGGTAGCCCTGCTGTTTTTACTCACGGAGCCCTTTCAGGTTTTCATTCGCGCCCCTTTTGCTTATGGACATACCGTTTTCTTCTCTTTTTTTAATTTATTTTTTATATTTTTTTTTGTCAGCTTCGGGATGCTGCGGTCCGTAGTAGTTTATCGACGTTTCGGTCAACAGCTAGTTTTAGGACATAGTGGTCCATTGTTAGTTAAAGGACGTTTCGGTCCGATAGCCTGCTACTACTTATAGAGTTTGGGCTCAGGAAGATAGCGAGCGGATATAGTCGTCGTCATCTATCGTTGACCTAAGCCGTGACTCGTCAGGCATAGTATTTCTTTAAGAAGCGACCGTTTATTGGCCTGAAAGGTCTTTCACCATGCTTGTCCATGAGTAGGTAAGCTCCACCCTGGTAGACTTTGTTTATGATGTATGGGCCTTCATAGTTCGGCTTGAACTTCCCTCGCTTGGCACGATTAGGGATCATGGGTCTCTTGACCACTAGCATGAGTTCGCCTTGGCGGAATGTTCTCGGTCTAGTCAATCTTTCATATGAGCGCGTCATCTTTGCTTTATAAGCCTCCAGATTTTGTTGCGCCATGAGCCGGGTTTCATCAAGGGCGTCGAGCTCCTCAAGCCGAAGGTGAGCATTTTCATCGCTTGTTAGCTCGTAGTAAACCGCCACTCGTAGAGAGGGAAACTCTATCTCAAGGGGGAGTACCGCTTCTGTGCCGAATACCAATGCATACGGCGTTGTGTTTGTAGCTGTTTTCAACATAGTTCGATACGCCCAAAGAGCTTCATACAGTCTCTCGTGCCAGTCCCTCTTATTTCAAGACACCGTCTTTTTCACGATCTTCGTCATGGTCTTATTGAAAGCCTCAGCTAGACCGTTAGCTCGAGGATTATAGACTGAAGAGTATCTCCAGTCTATGTTATGCTGTTGTGCGAAGTGGATGATCTTGTGGCTTCTGTAGGCTGGCCCGTTATCGGAGATGATCCGTCGCGGAGTTCCAAACCGATAAATGACGTGCGTCTTGAAGAAATGGAGGATATTCTCCGTCTTCACTTCCCTCAGTGGGATTGCTTCTGCCCATTTGGAGAAGTAATCAGTCGTCGCCAAAATGAATCGATGTCCTCGGGACGATGCTGTTTCGATGGGCCCGATTATGTCAGTCCCCCATATTTCGAACGGCCAGCTAGCCACTGTTGGATGTAATGGATTCGGATGCTGATGGATAAAATCTCCATGAATCTGGCACGAGTGGCATTGCTTCGCGTATTCGAGGCAGTCCTGGATCATCATGGGCCAATAGTAGCCCATCCTTTTGATCTTCAGCTTCATTTTCGGGCCGGCTTGGTGAGAACCACATAGTTCGTCGTGAGTTTCTTGGACGACTCTCTTTGCCTCTTCAGGTCCTAGGCATCTCAGCCACAGGGAATCAAACGATCTCTTATACAGAGTATCATTGACGAAGGTGAAAGACAGAGCTCGTTTCATAAGCTGATGTCTTGAGGACGCATCTTCAGGTGTTCGACGGGATTTGAAGTAGTCTATAAAGACTTCTCTCCAATCCTTAGCCTTTTCTTGGTCTTTTATTTGCAGGGCCATTTGCTTGGTTGCTCCCTTATCTTTGGATGACTCCGGAGATATTTCTGTCGGTGCAAGAACCCGACGGCTTTGCACAATGATCCTCACGTCATCAAGGCTCTCGTCGGCCAGTTCTTTAGCGAGCTTGGCTAACGCATCCGCCTTGCTATTCTCCGCACGCAGTATGCTTTCCAGTGTGTAGGAAAGGATTCGAGTCAGCAATTGCTGCACTCTCTCGCCGTATTTCACCAACTCTGGTTTGCACGTTTGATAGTCACCGTTTTCTTGACTAATGACCAGTTGGGAGTCTCCGTATATGAGGAGGTTCTCAATTCCCATGTCGACGGCGATCTCAAGACCTGCTATCAAAGCTTCGTATTCGGCTTCATTGTTCGTCCTCGGCTCTGTTAAGGAGAAGGCAAAGCGCATTATCCCTCCTTGTGGAGTCACGAAGATGAGGCCTACCCCTGATTTGACTATGGGGGTGCTTTGTTTGCGCTTCTTCATGGAAGATGCTCCATCGAAGTAAAGTTCCCACTGGGTATCATTATCTCTTCTCTCCCCGTCGATCGTGTCAAACGCGTGTTCGTCTAGCAATTCGCAGTTCAAGGGAGAGTCGGCAGGTATCGGATGCTCAGCGAGGAAGTCGGCGATGGCCTGGCCTTTCACTGCCTTGAGAGGCCGATAAGTTATCGAGAACTCCATCAAGAGCAGGGCCCATTTAGCGAGACGTCCTGTTAATATGGCTTTCGACATCAAATACTTGAGAGGATCCACCTTCGATATGAGATGGACCTCATGTGACAATGCATAGTGTCTGAGTTTCGTTATCGCGAAGATCAACGCCAGACGGTGTTTTTCAATGGGAGAGTAATTGCTTTCTGCCTCCAGGAGAACTCGACTCAGATAATAAAGAGCTCTCTCTTTCCCTTGGTCGTTCTCTTGTGCCCACAGCGCGCCTAAGGAACCTTCGAGGGCGGTCGTATACAAGACGAGAGGTTTTCCTTTAACGGGAGCAGCCAATACAGGCGTATTCTGCAGATATTGCTTGATTTCGTCCAGTGCGCTTTGGCATTTGCGATCCCAGAAGAATGGGGTTCCCTTCTTCATTAAGTGACTTTAGGGGCGGCACTTGCCGGAGAGATTGGCTATAAATCGCCGGATATACGCGAGCTTTCCTTAGAGAGACCGCAGCTGTTTGAGAGTTCTTGGCGGGGGCATTTCCATAATCGCCTTAATCTTCGACGGGTCTATCTCGATGCCTCGATGTTGTACGATGAATCCTAGGAATTTTCCAAAGGAAACTCCGAACGTGCATTTGAGAGGGTTCATCTTCAAGTTGTATTTCCGAAGGAGCTGAAATACGATCTTCAGATGCTCTAAATGTTCCTTGTATGATTTGCTTTTAACCACGAGGTCGTCGATATAATATTCGACGATTTCATGTATGAGGTCATCGAAAATCTTTGATGGCCCTCTGATAGGTGGCACCAGCGTTCTTTAGACCGAAAGGTATTACCTTGTAGCAAAATATGCCCAAAGGGGTCCGAAAAGCAGTATGCTTCTGGTCCTCGGGATGCATCTTTATCTGATTGTATCCTGACGAGCCGTCCATGAAGGAGAAAACTTCGTGAGTGGATGTGTTATCTATCATCAACTCAATGACTGGTACTGGAAAGTCGTCTTTTGGATAAGCTTTGTCGAGATCCCGGAAGTCCACACATATGCGCACCGTCCCATTTTTCTTCATTACTGGAACAATGTTGGCAATCCAGTCAGGGTACTGAACCTCTTGGATGAAACCAGAGTCAATTAGCTTCTTGACCTCGGCGTTGATGCTCATCTCAAGCTCGAGCCGCATCCTTCTCGGTGCTTGTTTGACTGGCTTGACGTCCGGAGATATCGCCAATTTGTGCATAGCGATCTCTGGATCGAGTCCCGGCATCTCTGAATAGTTCCATGCGAAGCAATCTTTATGCTGCATGAGCACGTCCTTTAGCATAGCCACCCTTTCTTCAGACAACAGCTCACCGACGAATGTCGGTCGCGGGTCACTTGCCGTCCCCAAATCAATTTTCTTGAGGTTATCTGCAGTAATATGTATCCTATCTTCCAGCTCTTTTGGCACCGGTGGAAACTCTGAGATCACCTCGCCATCATCGTTTTCGAAGCACCAGGGGAGGTCATCCATATTTTCGGGCTCTTCTTTTGACAGCGTTATCACGTGGCAGGTACGAGATCGTTTCCAAGACCGATATTGATATGGTTCTACTCTTGCTATACGCGTCGCTTTCGGTTCAAGCTTCTGTGGCGGGCTTACCCTCCAACTGCTGGATAGAGCGAACCCGCTTTGTTGATATTGGTCTTCGACCCAGTTCTTGAAGATGAAGCAGTCTTCGAGAGGATGTCCTATTGCTTGGTGATAGGAGCAATAGTCTGGATGAGAGACCTCGTTCGCTTGCTCGGGGTGCTTGGACTCCGGGAGTGTCATCATCTGATATTTTACGACGAGATTGAATATCTTCTTTATCTTATCTTGGGGAAAAGAATATTCCCGACCTATCTTCTTTATAAGGGACGGATCCCGGCTGCTCGACTCTTGCTCGCGTGGCTTCTCAGACCCGCTTGGCTGCTATCGAACGTTTTTTCCATTCTTTGGTTTATTTTTGCCTCTGCGCCGGGTCTTTTGTATGACGGGTCGGCGACGAGGAGCATTGTCATTCTCCACAGCCTGCTGAAGGAGGCGCTGCGTCCTGGCTTCATCATAAATGGTCATTTCACGGTTATGGTCATCCCGGACCTTTTGGCCCGCTTCCCTTATTAGCTTGTCCATCCGTTCTTCAAACGACGGACTCGGCATTTTGATGGCAGGATCTCGTTTTGGTTCAGGGTCAGCGTCTTCTAACAGGGCGTCTCCTTCTTCATCGAAGTCATGTATGACGTAGCTACCATGGACCCGTTCCTGTTTCTTGGATTGGACATATCCAAGCCCGACTGTTTCCATTTTCCCGTTGGGCAACTTTCGCTGAGTTCCGGGGATGTCCCAAATCCTGTTGTAGAATCGAGCTTGTCGAGCAGTCTGTCTGAAGGGTACCCTTTGGCGCTTCAATAGCCTTTTCAAGCCTTCTGTGTAATATCAAGGCAGACGGATGGGCTGGAGCCTGTCAAGTGTAGAATCCGCACCCGGCCAAATTTCTTTCTCCGCTTTGGTTTCCGTGGATCGATAAAAGAGGATCGCCTTTTCATCTCTTCGTCTGGGAGGGACGTAGAATGTTTGCAGTTCCTGCACACTATAACTACCAAGCGCGTCGAGCTCTTTGTAATGTTCTTGCGAAACCATAGCGATTTGCAAACTCCGATCATTGCTAGCGAGGGCTTGCATTGATGGCCGAGCGGAAAATATAGCGTTGACCTCATCTTCCGAGTTGCTGCCGAAGATCAATATAGGGGTGGACAGTCCAGATTGTTGCGTTGGGGCGGCCCTGAATAAACCATCTCTTCCTCCTCCTCGGTATCACTCCCGAAGACCGAAATAGTGGTGATAACTTTGTTCTTTGGTTTGTGACATTTTTCCGTGTCCTCAAAATCTGGTAAGAAGTATTTTGCATCTTCGTATTTTCGGACTTCGTTCACGGAGAATGGGTTCAGCTCTCCTGTTACGGTATACTCGAGACCATCCTTGAAATACTTCATACACTGATGTTGTGTAGAAGGGATAATGTTTTACTCGTGTAACCAAGGCCTGCCAAGCAAAGCATTATAGCATGTCTTGGCGTCAATGACATGAAACTTAATGTCCATGACAAGCAGCCCAAAGCATAGTGTCAATATTACAGACCCAACCGTCCGTGATGACTGGGAGTCAAACCCGGAGATGGTGATCTTATCACGAGCGAGGTGCTGAACGCTCATGAAGATTTCCTTCAACACTCTCACATTGAGGAGATTGACGGAGGACCCACTGTCGACCAGGATTTTGCCTATCTTGATATCATGACAGTATCCGGAGACATAAAGGGGACGGTTATGCTCGCATGTCCCAAGGAGGAGATCTTCATTGCCGAAAGTGAAATCTGCTGTGTGCACTTCTTCCAGCTCGTCCTTCATCTTTTCTTCGGCGAAGAAAGCTTGGAATTGCTCTGGCTCTTGTAGTGCCTTGATCAATGAATCTCTCGCCTCTTTGGATAGCAAAAGGGCGTCGAGAATGCTTAGTTGCGAAGGTAGCTTTCTCAAGTGTGCCAGAACGTTGTAGTCCACCTTACTTATCTTTGGCGGGTCCTTGGCTGTCAGCTCTTCGATGGCTTGGTCATCAAGGATGATATCCTTAGGGACCTTTTCTTTTCCTTATCTCTTCTATTTGATCCACTGTTCGAGGGCCCAAGATTCTTTTCGGGCAGCATACGATTGCGCAGCTGAATATTTTCACATGTCTTCGGTTCTTCCTCTTTTCTCGAGGTGGACTCTTTAAAGAGAGGGCGCTCTTTAAAGAGAGGGACAAGAGTCATTTCTTCATCAGAGTCGCTCCCGAAAGTGAGAACTTGCGGTCCCCCAGCGTCGACCATGTGACAGCTGCCGGTAGTTTTTTTACGATCCTCGGTCGTATTTGTTTGCTCCCAACGAGTTTTGCGTTTCATCCGCTTGAAATGTTGCCGGCAAGCAACATATCCCTGCCACCATCTTTTAAAAGCGTTGCACTCTTCGGTAGGGTGCGCAATCTTTTGATGATATAAGCAGTAGCTAGGATGTATTTCCGCTTCACCAAGAATGTTTCCTTCGGAGGGTGGCAGCTTCATTCCTATCGATATGGCTTTGGAGAACCTCTTCATCGTCTTGAACCTGCTTTTATTTGCGGAGAATGTACTTTGATCTGGCGGGGGTGTTTCAACCCTTTCGTCCAGTTGCCGGCATTTGTCTTTTTCGAATATGGCCATCTCACGCTCTCGATCGGCTTTGCTTTTCAGAAGAGCTTCGTTTAGGAACGCATCAATCATTTCGTCTGATGGCCCTAGAAGTTCCGGCTTAGGATCTGCCCCCAGTTTCTCTGTGTAAGGAGCTTCTTCATTGTCTGTCGACAAGTGAGAGATCACATGGCAACTTGCCATATAATCTTCAGATTCATCCGACGTGTCTTCTCCATTGTCGTCGTCTCCGTCCTCAAGGACGTGGCTGAGAAATTCTTGGAGTGTGACGGGAGTCCGCGCTTTTTGATTATATTCTTCCAACGCGTCAATCTGTTTTTGCAGGTCTATGCGCTTGTCACCAGGCTTCACGGGCTTCTTGGCTTTCTTCTTTTTCTTCGAAGACTTTGACGGCTGGGTCTGAGCACTTTGACTATCACCACCAATTTTTGGAGTTCGGCACGGTTTCAGCATTCCCTTGATAATCTCGGGTTCCAGCGGATTCTTCCACCTGATCGCCGGGCATGTTTGGAGATCCTTCAGCATTCTTTTAGTTTTGGCTGAAAGAGCGACCTCCCATGGAGCTTCTTCTATGAAAGAGCATGATGCCCCCGGTGTGTCCGTCTTCTTGGGAGCGTGTGGTCGTGGTGGGTTCACCTTCCAATTCTCAGACAGGGCAAATTTGCCCTGTTGATATTGATCTTCAATCCAGTCTTTAAAGACGAAGCAATCTTCAATTGGATGGCTTACCGTTTGATGCTAGGGGCAATAATTGGGACTATTAGCCTCGCCGGGTTGCAACGGTCGTTTTGGATTCGGCAGATTGATGAGCCTGTTGTGCACCTCTAGCTCGAACAATCTCTTCATTTTGTCCCGGGGAAACAAATAAGGACGCTTCATCTTCTCATTATAGAATTTCCGCCTCTCATCTAGGGGATCAGTTAGTTTTGGGCCACTGGGCTGCTGTTGAGTATTCGCGACGAAGGTCGCTTTCCCTTTACCCTTTTCGTTCCGCGGCTCCGGCTTTGAAGGAGATGGTCTATGACCCATCTGATCCATTTGGGCCAGTTTGTCGATCAAGGCCTGGAACGTGGTCGGCTTGAAGAACATCATGAATTGGGAAATAGTTGCTTGAGGGTCAAGAGTGCCCACGAACATGCCCACTGCTGGCGCCTCCTCGATGCGCTGCTCACATTTTGACCACAAATTTCGCCATCGTATTGCGTATTGCACCCACGTTTCACCTGGCTTCACCCTGGCATTGATCAATGTCGTTATTGGGGTGCGTTCACTAGCACTCGCGAAACGCTGGGTAAATAATAGCTCCATCTCTGCAAAAGTCTTGACGGAGTCGTTTGGAAGTTCAGAATACCACTCGAATGCCGTCTCCGACAAGCTACCAACGAACTGGCGGAGCAGAAGCTTATCATCACCCTTGGTGTTGCCGCATAAGGCTCTGAATTGAGCGACGTGCTGATGCGGATTTCCCGTCCCTTTATATACGTGAAATTTAGGGATTGTATATCCCGGCGGGTACCTTATTTGGTCATACCAGCCAGGATATGGTCGCCCAGTTTTAACAATTTGGCCAGCCGCTTCGTTTTCCTAGTGAGCTCGTATTTGCTGAGCAATGTAATCATCTAAAGCGGCCTTGGAGATGGTCTCCTCTTTGGCTGCTAAAAGTTCTTGAGGAGGGTTCGATGTTTCCCCTATGTCGTCTTCAATGATGATCGGGGGGTCTTCAGCTGGAGGTTCCGGCTGTAACATCATCCCAGCCATGTCTTGGAACAAAAGAGCCATTCGTTTTATATTGGCTGCCTGCTCCGCAGCTTCTTTTTCTTTTCTCTCGAGCATTCTTCGGAGGAACTCGGTATCAGTTTCTTGTTCCCGACGCTGCTCTGAGGTCTCTGGATTTTCTTTTGGCCCAGTAAATGCGGCCATTGCGGTCAGCATCTCCTGAAGTTTCTGCTGCTGTTGTTCCTGAGCCTTCGTTAACGATCGGGTAAGCGGTCGATGACCCGTAGAAGCACGGCTTTCCTCTTTTCCGGAAGCCATATAAACAGTATGTATTACCATGCCCCCGGACTTGGGGCGTTTAGATTCAACGTCTTTGTGGTTTGCCGCGTTCACAGGGGCTTTCTCCGGCCTCCTTCTCTTGTGAGCAGTTGAAGTCGAGGGGGCCGTTGCAGCGGGCACCCAGACGGCTGTCGCCTTTGGTGGCTTGACAGAATGGTTTTCTCCTTGTCGAGCTTTAAGCTTGTTTGATCGGCGAGAGTATTCCTGGTCAATCACCGATTCCTGGACCTTTCGCCAGACTTTATAAATTTTGGAGGACAGCCGATGAGGGGGCTGCTCCGTCTTCTTTTCTGTAGTAATCTCCATAGGTGGAGGAGATCTCTTCAGCACGGCAGTCGGAGAGTTCTTGCGAACCCTCCTAAGCGGTTCAAAGTTGTTTCCAGTTGGAACAGCAGTATTGATTTCCACCAGGGGAGCTGGCGGAGTTAGCCCAGAGGGGGAGTTGCCCCCGGCCTTCCTTACTCGGCACCAGTGGCGACGTCGAGCATGTCGTGCGGATGGGATTGTCTCAGCTGTAGGGGTGACTACGTCATGCCCCCTGTGTTGGCGAAGGGCTGTCGCCGGCGTCAGCCTCTTAAAGACCGATGTCCGTTGAGAAGCAATGTCCAACCTATCGAATACAGACCTCTGGGCAGAGGTGACTTCGCCTGGAGTGGGAACTGGAGTGGCCAGCCTTGTGAAAACTGACTTCTTGTCAGGAGAAGCCTTTCCAGTGATTTCGTCCACTTGAGCCGGGATGGCTATCCGCTTTGGGATGGCTGCTTCAGGTATTGCGGGCTTGTTGGCGTTCTGGCCCAGTCTGTTGAAAACTGAGGCATTGGACTTGGGCGACCCGTTGAGAGGGGCCACGGTAGTGGTAAGTCGATCAAAGACCGACTTCTTTGGGGCTTCTTGCGGTAGCATCGGGGCATTGAAGCTCATGGGTGGGATCATAGTCCCAAAGAACAGCCCAGTGGTGGCCTGAGTTACTTGGTCCACCGGCATCATGAACATGGAGGCCGCCTGGGGCCCGTAAGTTACACCTCCAGATGAGGCGGAAAGGGAGTTGCAGTTGTAGCTGGAGCATTTTGTGCAGGCAGAAGCCATTGATCTTTCGTTTTCTGCACGGAGCAAGACACCAAATCTTAGTACCTCGAACCCAAGGGCAACCATATCAAACCGCGGTTCGTTCGCGAACACGACACACGAAGTGTGGAGTGGAAATAGGAAAAGGTCCCATCTGGCGTGCCAGAATCTGTTCTCCTCCGAAACACAGAGATGCGACCGCGTAGGTCCGTCTTGCCTGAATTTGGAGGCAGATGCTAATTGGTGCTATCCGTCCACCTCTCCGAAGATGCCAAGTTGATTTATGACACCATGTATCGAAGGTTTAAACGGATGCGGCCGATGTAGCAGACTTCGTCAGATTCCCCCTCATTGAGGGTTTTTTTGATTGTGGGGACACTCTTCTCTGCAGGCGCAAGCCCCTGCAGTTAATTATGCTACCGCATCGCGGTAACAACTTTCTCCTTCTCCATATGATCACTTCGTGTCGTGGGCGTTTGTTTTATTTTGGGTTGCCCGTGGATTGTATACGGAAACTTATTTATGTTGTCGCCCGTAGGGCGTGGATTAGTCCAAATCCGTATTCTTCTTAGATTTGGTTTTGGGGTTGGGTTTAAGGATTGTTAATCTCATTTGAGACTAAGATCGACTTAAACGTTTGTTGAGGATACGTTAGTCTAATTTTAGACTAAGATCTACTCAACAGTTTGTTAAGAATACGTTAGTCTAATTTTAGACTAAGATCAACTCAACAGTTTGTTAAGGATACGTTAGTCTAATTTTAGACTAAGATCTACTTAACAGGATCATTTAGATCCAACAAAAGAGCATTTGGGCTCTATTGTTTTAGTTTAGGGACGTTGCGGTCAATTAGTTTAGGGACATTACGGTCCAAGGTTAAGGACATCACAGTCCATGGGTTTAAAGGGACCCCACAGTCCGAGGTTAAGGACATCATAGTCCATGGGCTTAAGGACCCCACAGTCAGAGGTTAAGGACATCATAGTCCATGGGGTTAAAGGACCACACAATCTGAGGTTAAGGACATCATAGTCTATGGGCTTAAGGACCCCACAGTCCGAGGTTAAGGACATCATAGTCCATGGGTTTAAAGGGACAGTCCGTGGAATGATTGGTTATCGGGACCCGTCACCTTTCTGAAGACGTTGAAGGATTACAACGACAAATATCAGAGGAGTGAAGAGATGTACCCTTGAACCAATGTTGATTTAGAAATCTGTAGTCCAATTTGGGACTAAGATCAATTAATTGGATTATGAGCACATGAGCTCAGTTAAATCTGAATTGAGGACTTATGGCCAACTTGGGCTAAGTCCAATTAGGTCTGAAATGTTAGACTTTTGTTGGACTGTTGAACATTTGTCTGGGTGCAACCCCCCATTATTTAGCAATGCTAAACATGAGTCTGGGTTCTGACATTGTCTTTATCTTTTATTGTGTGCTGAGCACTCATATGCCATATGCGATGATCAATCTTGGAAGACAAGGATATATTTGAGGCTCAGTCAAAGGGAAGTCTTGCCTCTGGAAGACTTAGCCAATTTGGGCTAGATTGGTTTTAAAATAGTGTTAAACACTAGAAGATGTTTGGCGCTAATTTTTTTTTGTTGAATAAGAAAAAAAAACTACCTTTATTAATCAACAAAATTCATTTACACTATGTTTCCTTAGAAAATGATTACAAAATGCTAGTTTGCTTCTCGATCTCTTCTAAGGAGGTAGATGAACCGTTGATGATCAGCCTGGATGCGTGAGCCTCTCGTGGACTTCATGATCTCTTCAGCTTGATAATTTTTCCAAGAGGCTCTCGGTCCTTATTTATAGTCCCAGAGTCAGAACCTTAGTTTCCTAATATGGAAACTAGTTGTTAGGATCCTAACCACCAAAATTTCATATCTCAACTCCTCAAATCCGCGGCAGAACCGCGGCCAATAGGTGGGTTTGATCGCGGTTCCGCGGCCTTATGGTGGGATCTTTGGTTTGTTTTTCTGGGGCTTCATCTATATGACACGTGGTGATCTTTTCACATCTCTGAAACTGAAAATCTTTTCTTCGTAACTGCCAGACTAGATTTCTTTAGTTTACTTTCTTAATTAGACAGGTTTGTTTTGCCAACTATGATTTCCTTGATTTCAGCCCTAAAAATTTTGCACAACAACTCAACAAATAATATTAGTTTGTTTTATAGAGATATTAACTTAACCATTAAGAATTGGTCAAAGGCTTTTAATAAGGTAAGCATATTTAAATGGGCCAAATGTTACACGGATATTATATGCTTACTTTTTCCTACAAAATGTTAATTATAATATATAAACACATGAAAATAGTATTTTTACAGATAAACCCACATATGTATCATATATTATAATAAACACCTTTTATTATATAGAAATAGTAGGAAAAATATCATATTAAATGTGCAGTTTTATCAACTGAACAGCGCTCACGTGTTCCCACGTGATGCGCTTTAAAACAGTGTTAAACACTGGGGACAAAATGCTCAAAATAGTGTTAAACACTAAAAATGGGGTGGTCACGTGGGGTCACGTGAGGCGCCTGAGAATTGGGCCAAACCTCCTTTATTTTATCCTCAAATCTGCAAATAAGTGTTAAACACTTAGCTTTCAGGCCATCACGTGTGAGCACGTGAGGCATCTGAAGATGGGGCTAGACTTCCTTTATTTTGTTCTCAGAATATTCAAATAAGTGTTAAACACTTTTGGTCTTCAGGCCATCACGTGTTGGCACGTGAGGGGTATCCATGTATTGATTATTAAAGTATTTTTTAGGGGTCACGTGGGGTCACGTGAGGGCGCCCAAAATTGATTCTGCCTTTAGATTTGTTCCTTTTTGTTTTGAGAGTCACGTGTGAGCATGTGAGGCATTGCCTTCATGCTTTTTCTTTCTCATTTTGAGGAATCTGTTTGAGGGTCACATGGGGTACGTGACCATGTCTCATTCGTTCTTTTCTGATCATTAAAGGAAGGATCACGTGTTGCCACGTGACCATATTTACATGCATGGATAATTTAAGTCCTTTATTTGAGAATTAAATTCTTTAGTAGGGTTAAACCCTAATCTTGTTTTGTGGAATTAAATTCCTATGTGTATGAAAGAATTAAATTCTTATGTAAGGTTAAAGCCTGGTTTTATTTAGAGGAATTGAATTCCTATGAGTTTGGGAGAATTAAATTCTCATATAGGGTTAAACCCTAGTTTCATTTGGAGGAATTAAATTTCTATGAATTTGGGGGAATTAAATTCCTTAAACTTAATTCTCCCTCTAAGTTTTGGATCTGCATGGAAGAATCTCCCCGATGAGAATTAAATTCTCAACTTGTGGGGAGATCTGCTTCTGCAGATTCTCAACTAAAGGAAGAACTAAGTTCTTATTCAGAAGAGTTAAACTCTTATATTTGAGAATTAAATTCTTTTTTTTTTATGGAGCTTAGATCTCTTTCCCCTTTCTCACCTAGGGTTTCTTTTCTCTGAAAAGATCTTCTTTCTCTCTTGAGAATTAAATTCTCCTCTCTTTTTTCTCTTTGTTGTTGTATATTTCACAAAAAAAATAGATCTCCTTTCTTTTCTTCTTGGCTCCTATTTATAAGAGAAAGAAAAGAATCAATTTGTTTTGTCAATCTTTCATTGAAAGATTTTAGTTGTTTTTTGTAACCAACATGATCTTTTAGATCATCCAGTGAATTTTATTCATCATTGGATTTTTAATCCAAAAGATATTTTATCTGTTATTCCTGGCAAATTTCAGGGAAATCTTTCCTTGTATAAAATCTATCCATAAATTGGTGATTTTTAATCACCATTGGATTTTTAATCCAACGGTGCTCCATTTTACAGAGCACCATCTTTTTTGTTTGGAAAGATTTAGAGAAATATTTTTCCAGTTAGGGTTTTTGATTCCCTCTTAATTAGAATTTAATTCTATTAATTCATAGATCTTTAGGAACCCATCACGTGTTGGTACGTGACCCCCTGATTAAGCATTTGACCATAATTTAATTCTGTTGTTTTAAAGAACTCAGGAATTATCACGTGTTAGCACGTGACCCTTGGTCACGTGTTGGCAAGTGATGCCCCATTGGGATTTTTCCTTGTTATTTTATTATACCTTTAATTCTTTTCAGTGGGTTTAAAGGCCCATCACGTGTTGGCACGTGACTCCACTGATTAATTATTTTCAATTATTTATTTTATTCAGTGCCTACAGGATTTGCCTGTAAATGGTCACTTGTCTGCACGTGATGCCCGGTCACGTGTGGGCACGTGATGCCCGGTCACGTGTGAGCACGTGATGCCTCATAATTTTTTTTATCCCGGATGAATTATGAGGCCCATAATATATCAAATCGAAGGATTTTTCGAGACACTTTCGATACCATTAGAATTTAGCTGTTTCTCATTTGGGAGTTTGTCAAAATCCAGCCCGGAAAATACTGGTTCGCATTTTCTTCCTTAGATTACACGTGCATAGCATATTTGCGCATAACTTTTGATCCCGGATGAATTATGAAGCCCATAATATATCAAATCGAAAGCTTTTTCGAGACGCTTTCGATTCCATCAGAATTTAGCCGTTTCACATTCGGAAGTTTGTCAAAATACAGCCCTGAAAATACTCGTTCACATTTTCTTAAACGTATCGCTGCCATTTGATACCTTGGGCTCTTTTGCGCAGAATTTTTTTTTGGCGGGAACAATTATATTCTGAGCCCTTATAGAATTAAAAAATTGTCCCTGAAAAATGGTTGCGAGACGCCACGTGGAGACCGTGGGACTGCCACCCAAACCTTGTTTTCGCCGCGCTTCCGTGGTCCTTTTGATGAATTGGAGCCTCGTGTTTTCTGTACTTCCTCATGTTGCTTTATTCTTCTGTTTTATAGGTCCAAAATTGCAAAATGGTTCTAAAACATTTTCAGATTTTCAACAGTCCAAAATGGCTAATCTTTTTGATCTTGATCTTCCTCGAGCTCCGCGCACCTCTTGATCTTTGTGCTGCGCCTCTCGTGCTTTGTGCTTGTCTGAGACACGAATGACCACTGTTATTCGTCTTGTCTCTTGAACTGGTAAGAGGCACTTGACGGGTATGGATGGCCGGAATCTGGATTTTATCTATTTGTGGCAGATGTTCTGGATTTTGGCATAACTGTGGAGATTTTGCGTTATTTTGGACTCGGAACCTGTAACCTGTAATTATGTAGCAAACACGGATCAAAAACACCTACATATAAACAAACGAGCAGAAGAATGGGCGGTATTAAATGCAATATTCTAGTATGAATATGCAGCGGTGGAGGATTTACGCTTAGAGCAGCTGGATGTGAAAACGTCATTTCTTCATGGAGATTTGGAGGAGAAGATCTATATGATGCAGCCACCGGGATATGAGATGAAGATGAAAGAAAACATGGTATGTAGACTGCGAAAAAACTTGTATGGCCTCAAGTAAGCTACAAGGCAGTGGTATCTTAAGTTCAATCAGTTCATGTTAGAGACACGATTTGTGCGCTATGATTCAGATCACTGCGTGTATGTTCAGACTTTCAAGAATGACAAATACTTTATTTTATCAATTTACGTGGATTACATTTTAGTAGCGAGTCCGAATTTCGAGAAAATTCAAAGTCTGAAGAAGCTGACGACCGAAAAAATCTCCATGAAAGATTTGGGAGTAGCCAAGCAAATTCTGGGCATGAAGATCATAAGAGATAGAAAGCAGTGAAAGATGTGCTTATCTCAAAAGGACCACGTGGAAAAGGTTTTGAAGCGGTTCAACACGGGCAAGTCAAAACCGGTGAGTAGGCCTTTAGCGAAACACTTCAAACTCAGTAAGGAGTTGTGCCCGACAATTCAAGAGCGGAAGGATGAAATGGCGCGAGTACCATGTGCATTTGCGGTGGGGATTTTGATGTATGCAATTGTCACGCCCCGCTTTCCAGTATACGGGTAAGGAGACGCGACGAGGCCCGCTACGTATTTTCTCCGAAGTAAACACGCTAAGCGTAACTAAGCAATATAATGAATGTACACAAGAAAAATGACAATAGTTGTAACTGAACATCAACTTTTATTTATTAAACATTTCTTTATAAGTACAACTGGAAATGTAAATACAGGAATGGAAAGCTATGCCTAAACAATGGCATGAACATGAAAGTAAAGTGAGTACAAGTAAAGCCTAAAGGTCATGTTGCTCAGTGGTCTGCTCCAAGTGCTCTTGGCTGGTCTCGAAATCCCCAGAGTCGGGTCCTCTTGACAACATTCCAAAGAAAAAGAGAGAAGGAATGTCGTCAGCGAACAATCGCTTGGTAAGTCTCAAAGAGAGATAGAAATAGAGTAGACAGATGAGAGAGTATAACTAGTAATGTTTGATTATAATATTAACGCAGTTGTTTGTAACTTGGTACAGAATATGCCAGTGTATATGAGAGGAGTCCAACTAACACCGTGGACTTTGGTAACCCGTAGTACAAGGCTCCGTCGATAAAACTACGGAATAACAGCATGGATGCATAGTTACGTCTTATAGTGACCACCTCGTGCCACCTTTAACACATTCCATACGAGTCTACCCTTTTAAAACCCCATAATGTCTTATTGTATTGATGTAATGTAATGAATGGTTGTATACGACTTGCCAAAACCATGATATCATGTAAACGGAATGGATATAAATGGATAGTCATGTAATCAGAGTATATCCATGGTTCGGTTCAGTCGAGTGATGTTGATATAGATTGAATTCTGGTATAAATGGATTCATATTGAAATAGAGTTATACTTGAATCATATTCAAGGATAGATTGGTTTCATATTAGACTGAGACTCTGTCTGAGTCAGACACTTTAAAAACAAATTGAAGTCCTGAATTAGTTTTGATGTTATCAGTAACTGCTGC
The DNA here is from genome assembly GCA_030015575.1 of Agapanthus africanus. Taxonomy (NCBI): domain Eukaryota; kingdom Viridiplantae; phylum Streptophyta; class Magnoliopsida; order Asparagales; family Amaryllidaceae; genus Agapanthus; species Agapanthus africanus. The sequence continues at coordinate 20,573,648 of JASDDO010000031.1, read as the reverse complement.
ACATGGATGACAGAATTTGTGTCTTTTTCTAAGACAATTACCGTATTGATAATACCGTTTTTAGGTTGTCTACCTTAAATAGGCAAGCACCCATATTCTCTGGCTCTCTGAGGCTCAAGAGAACTGGTCATGCTTAAACCTATATTTATTAGGGTCCTTATTGTAAATTAATATAACTTGAGGGGGTTTTATGAAAAATAGTTTTGTTATATTTTCAAAATACACTTCAAGTATTTAATTATCGTCTTTAGGGTTTTCATAGTTGTAATTTTTATAAAAATGAAATTATCTAGTGAATAGAACCTAGATTTCATTGTATATGGTATTTTAATGTAATATTGGAACTGTATTGATTTGTAATTGTAGTTTCATGAAATTTGCGATTCCTTTGATTTAGAAAACATGGAATATATATATTGTATATTTAAAGTAGATATTTTGATAATATATATATATATATATATATATAAATAATAGAACTTATTTATTAAATAGAAATCACATTTTTCTTAAAAAATTGCATTAAAAATTCCATCGAGATCGGATGCTCCGTGAGGAGGTCTGTATCTCGCTCTACTAGGCCCGAGAATGTGCGATAACCCGCACCATCCAAATCGGGGTTCCTCAAAATGGGTTGTAGAGGCGCATTTGTAAGGAATTAAATAATACACTTTTAAAGAAAACGGTTTTTGAATGTTTATGGTATTTAAATGTAAACTCGTATTTTCCCACAAACTAATGTTCCAAAAGTCATCGTGCTATGTCAAGAATGTGTGTTGTGATGAGGTAGGTCATTACCTCGTGAGTTTTCTAAAAATAATATGGGTAAAATGAATAAGTAACGTCGTATGTAAACATGATGATATTTTACCGTAAAATTGAAATAGAAGCTGCAATACATATTATTTTGAGATGAAACTTGTTCTAATGTGTTTGTTTATGATTGCTAAATAATATACAAAAAGATGGTGAATTTGTTCTAAAGAAAAATTATGTTTTTAGTTAAAATAGAATCGGAAGTCGGATTAACTCCGCTTCCGACTAGTTTTGAAGAATGAATTCGTTTTAATAGAAGAGAAGGGGGAAAGAGGGAACTTACTGATTAGAATTAGGGAGAAGAGGTAGGGGAAGATTTTGGGATCATCGGGGAGGCGTTTCGTCGCCGGATTCTTTCCGAAATGTCGTTGGAACTTCGACCTTTGCTAACTCCACTTGTACAACTTTGGACTTAGAAATTTTTAGAGAGTTTTAGCATGGGATTTCTGAATGAGGATGGGTAAAATGTAGTGTGGTATTTATAGGGAAAATTAAGGTTTAGGGTGATGAATTGAGAATTAAAAATGCATTAAAATTTAGTTTAATGGTGATTTTTAATTCTATGGATAATTGCAGAGTGAACAAACATAATGGGAGTTAAGGGGGGAGGCCAATGGACTAGGGCAAAGAAAAAAAATGGGGCATTACCTATGGGGGGCCAGCGGCGTCGGCCCCACGAGCAATCTCGCTGGTCCATCTAGGGATGTGGGGGCTCGGATCTTGGCCACGTGTCCTAGTCGCTTCAACTAGCCTAATGCACATGTTTGATTTCTGTGTGAATTTTTCATTTTACGTGTAGTGCACGTGCAAACTTTTGAGTTTCTAAAAGTTTAAAAGAAAAGTCAATAAAAAATATATGTGGCTGGGGAAATTCGATCACAGGGGCTGTGTCACAGCAGTGCAAGGTTTTACCAATGAGCTGCAAGCTATTTCTTGTTGTTCAAAAGCAAATTAAATTTATAACCTGTGCTCAGACTTAGGTGCTCCACTCTGTACATTTGAAAAAAATTATGTACAGAAAGTTTAGGGTTGTTACAGCAATGGTGAGTACAAGATCAGATATTGCACATGTAGTAGGAGTTGTGAGCAGGTTCATGCAAAACCCTGGGAAAGAGCTTTGTAATGCGGTGAAATGGATATCAAGATATCTCAGGGGGACATCTGGTCATTATTTATGCTTCGGGGGTGATTCTCTTAATGTGCAAGGATACATTGATACGAACTACCCGGATGATCGAGATAGTGGGAAGCGCACAATGGGATACGTATTCACGGTTGGTGGAACATCAGTCATTTGGGTCTCTCAGTTGTAAAAGGTAGTGGCATTGTCAATGATGGAGGCCAAATATGTGGCCATCACGGAAGCCAGTAAGGAGATGATATGGTTGCAAGGGTTACTCGAAGAGTTGTGTAAGAAACATGATTTCAACACCCTGTGGAGCGACAACCAAAGTGCGATACACTTGACCAAGAACGCGGCATATCACTGTTGGACGAAGCACATCAAGGTGAGGTACCATTTCATACGCAAAGCGTTGGAAGATGGGGTGTCATGCCCCGCTTCCCAGTAGACGGTGACGGTATGTGACAAGCCCGCGTTGTATTTATTTCAAGAAGATCACTTTCCAGAGTAAATACGCTAAGCGTAAAATAAGCAATATAAAATGACAAGAAATTAACATGAGATTTAAATTCCAACAACTTTATTTACATTCAAACTTGATACAATTACAATACATGAGTTCAACTGAAAAGGAAACTATAAGAACAGAAATGCCTAAACATGTGACATACATAAACTGAAGGAAAAGAATAACTAGTCTAGGCCTGGGTCACGATCTGATCGTTCTCCTCCTCTGTGGTGTCCACATCCTCAGTCTCCACAGTATCCGACGAACATTCCAAGAAACAAAGGTGGGTGCAATGCCCGTCAGCGAACTTTCGTTCGGTAAGTTCCTAAGAAAAAGGGTGTGAAGTACAAAAGTATAATGATAAAGAAAAATGGATATCATAAAGCAATGGACTATGAGATATGGTGTTTATACATGTCATTTAATGTAAGCATGGCAATTCTATTTAACATGCAGTTTTATATATCATTACAACGTAATATGAGCATAGTATAACATAGTCGTGTAGTGTAGATATAGTGAACATGAAGTGCATGTAAGTTTCCTAAAAGGTTTCTACATGGGTAAACTAATTTAACGTAACTTCAAGGGCGAATGTAAACCAATTTCAAGATTGTTCTCGAACCCAACAGGCTGTAATTCAGGGGTAAGGAACCACGTGCCCGAATCAAGTGTTAGTAATGGGACTTCAACCCACTGTTGAAGTATTCCAAACTCAACAGGCTATAATTCAAGAGTAAGGAAACACGGGCTCTCATGGTAATATGCTTGTGTTAGTAGACATGGATTCATGATCTAGGGGGACTGCTGAGATTTCATTGGATTCACACTTGAACTACCCTAACACCCTGTGTACCTAGATTATAGTTAAAATTACCAGCCTTGCTCGAATCCATGAATACATCATGTTGCAAGATTGAGTTCATGTCAATATCAAGTATTCGTGTCAAGTGTTCATGTATTCGTGTCAAGTTGTATTCATGGTTCGAGTCAAATCAGTTTCAATAGCAGCCATTGTGTTCTGGTATCCATATTAAGTTCATGTCAAGTCATAGTATTCTAGTATTCAAGTTTTGGGATATTCAAGTTCAAGTGTTCTGGTTCATGATCAAGGGTTCAAGTTTATGTTAAGATTTGGATCCTGGTTGAGTTTGTATTCAGATTAGAATAAAATATCTTATGAAAAGATTTAGCTCTTGAATTTCTTAAGTTTCGGAGTAATTGGGCAACTGCTACACATGGACGGCATGATTTGTGTTTTTGTCCAAGACAATTGCCATTGATAACTCCGTTAAACTTGGCTAATCTGAATAGGCAAGCACTCACTTTCTCCGGCTCCACGGGGCTCAAGAGAAATGATACCGCTCAAACTTATATTAATTTAGAGTTCTTAATATTGTTTGTTTACATTGTTTTATTCCTCGAGGGGGTTTTATGAAAAATATATTGATATTATTTAAAAATAACCTCGAGGGGGATTTATAATATTTAAGGTTTTCATGAACATGTATTTTAATTTTTATGGTATTTTGGTGATAAAATCTAGCTTTTAAAAGTTTATGGTATTTTTATGAAAACTAGCTCTTTTGGAAACTCGATGGTATTTTATTAAAATTCCAATCTTTCATTTAAAAAAATTATGGGTTCATAATATGTTTTTATTGAAAATACGGATTCATAATTTTATATATTTTTTTTTAAAGTTTGTTTTGTTTAAAAAGTCGTATTTCTTAAAAATCGTATTTTTATTTCTTTTCGAGACCGAATACTCCGTGAGGAGTTCTGCATCTCGATCTACTATTCCAAGGATGTATGATAATCCACACCATCCATTAGCGGGTCCCCTGACGAGGGTTGTAGAAGCATAATTGCCAAGAATTTAAAATATCGATTAAAAGAAACCCGTTTTGAAAAAAATGTGGTATTTTAATGTAAAACTTATTCTTTAAATAAACCCTATATTTAGAATCTCATGCTATGAAACCATAGTGTATGTGCTAGGGTAGGTCATTATCCCGTGTGTTTTCTAGAAGCATATATTTCTAGATATCGATAAAAAGGTCACTTTTAAAGTTCATGGTATTTTGGCGTTACATGCATTCTAGGGTAGGTTTAAGAATAACAAAAATTTATTTTAAATTCAAATGATATGAAGGTGAAGCATGACATGTAATGATGGTATGTTGGTAAGTGAAATTCCTTATTAATATTAACATGCAATTATAATGGATAATTCAAAGTTTTACAATAATAAATTTAAAAGTGAAGTTAGCCACCAAAAGTCGTATTTTGATAGTGATGTTGTCACGCCCCGCTTTCCAAAATACGTAAACACGGCACGTGACAGAACCAACCATACTATCTGTGGCTAGGAATCATTCCTCCACAGTGACATTACGGCTGTCTATTGGATATTAAGATCAGTAAAATATAATCTAACTAGCATATGCCCATCTGCCACAGTAAATAAAATTAAGAAAATGCATAAAGTGGAAACGAATCAAGATCCAATAAACAATATCTGAATCATGTTCCAATATGGGCTCACATCAATAAACAAAACTACGGAAATAAATAAACTAAACATCTCTAATAATACACGTTCAATTTCTCATTGCTCGGCTTGATTACTAAAATACTCTTGATCTGCCTGCGATAAAGGTAAAGGAACCGGGCCACACAAAACCCAGACGTCAGTGCGTCATAGTATCAAAATAACAGTAATGACCAGGATATGATGCTATGATTAAACATGAATATAAATAATAAACACCGATATAAACAGTGAGCTATGTGTATGTTTGGGTGTGTGATGTGTATCCTAAATCTATGCTTCTAGGTTATCTATTGTAAAAGTCTTTGAAATCAATTAATATAATTCTCATCGTAACTCAACAGTATATATCCCGTTCATTCCCTACGGGACCACGATAACGGTATTTATTCCGTAACGCTCGGAAAAACGACAAACAATGATTTATTCTGTAACGCCCGGAAAAACGGTAAACAATAATAATATCCTCTTGAGTTACGTTTCGGTTACATTCTTGATTTTCCCTTTTCCCCCAGGTTTTGTGTTCAAGTCAGGTATTGCAGATATAATCTAATGCCAACACAGGATCAAGTAGGTACAGTTCTCGTCTATGCAGACAACAAGTTATGTCCGTCAGGACAACATGTCAGTATTGTTGACATTAGTAACTAGATCCAAGCAACAAGTCAGGTAGTATGTCGTGAACATGTCAGGTGATGTATATTAACCAAATAGATACCTCATGTGAAACTGTAATCAATATCGGAACACGGTAAACACAACTAATATCGGGATGCATATGTATCTATTTATAATAACCATTATACATCCATTACCATGTATGATGCAAACTAGATAGCGTACTGTGCTAGTATAGTAGTATAATGATATCATGATATTCCAGCATGCAACTAGATAAACGATTATCAATACGGATACCGTAAAACTGTAAATCTGTAATATTTGCTGAATAATAAAACACATGCACTATTCTTATTCATATAGAGATCAATATAATAACATAGCATGTTGCAAGTTCAAAACTTGTGTCACTCCCCGCTTCCCAGTGTAAGGAGACGGAGACGTGGTAGGCACGCGACATATTTACTCAGAAATAAATACGTTAAGCGTAAATAAGCAATATATAAGATGCACAAAAAATGAAAAAAGATATAAAATGAACATCAACTTTTATTAATATTCATCTTTACAATACATTGCTTTGAAAAGGAAAGTATAATAATATAAAGCAATGTCTAGACAGTGGCATATGAAATGAAAAGTAAGTACAAGGAAAGCTAGAAATCCTGCTGCTCGGTGAACTGGTCCACATCCTCCTAGCTAGGCTCGATCTCGAGAGAGTCCGGTCCTCTTGACGAATATTTCAAAGAAAGAAAAAGACAAGAATGTCGTCAGCGAACTAGCGCTCGGTAAGTCCCAAAAGAAAGAGAGGAATATAGCAAGTATTGAGAATTGAACTGTTAAGGTGTACAGGTATAAAATTGCTATTCCAACGTAGTTGTTTGTAGCTTGGTACAGAAGGTATTAGTGTATACGAGAGGAGTCCATCTTTTCCCGTGGACTATGATAACATGTAGTACAAGGCCCCGTCAAAACCTACGGGACAACGACACGAGAGTTTATGTGGGTGTCTTTTAGGGATCATTTCGTGCCACTTTTAATACATTCCGTACCAATCTACCCCTTTAACCCCGTAATGTATTGTATAGATTATAAGGCTTGCCGAGACCATGGATACAAGTTTTTCAAGTAGTCAGGTTCAGGATATAAGCTTGTAGTCATGTCAAGTTATAGCTATGGTTCTGTCAAGTCAAGTCTTATATTCTGGTTTGATATTCAGGTTCAGGTTCAAGTATGCATGTTAAAGTTTGGATTCATGTTTGAATTGGATTCTGGTTTGAGTTGAATTCAAGCTTGATTTAGACTCAGACTTGAATTAGACACTTATAACTGATTTGGATCCTGAATTAAGTTCGGGAGTTATCGGTAACTGCTGCATATGGACGGCATGATTTGTGTCTTTTTACAAGACAATTACCATTGATAACACCGTTAAGTTTTTCTACCTTAAATAGGCAAGAACTCACTTTCTCCGGCTCCCTGAGGCTCAAGAGAATTGATCCCGCTTAAACCTATATTTACTAAAGTCCTTAACAGTGTTTTATATAACTCGAGAGGGTTTTATGAAAATTATTTTTAAGATATAGTTCAAAATAATCTCGAGAAATTATTTATATTATTTAGGGTTTCCATGGATGTGAATTTTAGGGATTTGAGGTATTTTAGTGATAATAGCTTAGCTCGAATAGTTCATGGTATTTTACTGTAAAGCTTGACTTTTGTTGGTATCTTGATGGTATTTTGATGAAACTTGTAATTCTTTCCTTTGAAAAATATAAGGTTATTATATTTTGAAAATATATGGATTTATAATATTTATATAATTATTAAAAATTAATCTTATTATTAAGTAGAAAATTGCGTTTTTCTAAAAAATCGTATTAAAAACCTTTCGAGACCGAATGCTCCGTGAGGAGGTCTGCCTCTCGCTCTACTAGCCCAAGAATGAGCGATAATCTGCATCATCTAATAGCGGGTCCCCTAAAAAGGGTTGTAAAGGCTTATTTGCAAAGTAATTTTAAAAGACAATTCCAAAGAAAACCGTTTTTATAGTAAATGGTATTTTAATGAAATATTGTGTTCGTAACTAAAAATACGCTCGAAGAGTATCGTGCTATGGAAATCATGTGTGTAGGTGAGAAGTAGGTCATTACACCGTGATGTTTTCTAAAGGTATAATTATGCAAACAATTAAATATGGTAGATACAAAGTTCATTGTATTTTAATATAAAAGTTGATTTAAAGTTATGTTTCATGATATTTTTGAGTGAAAGTTTGTTCTAAACATTATTTTTATGTTAACAAGCAAGGTATAGAAATATGAATGAGCAATGCTTTAAGAAAAAGTGTAATTTCTAAGGTTTATAATAAAATGTCGGTATTAATTCCACTTACCGACATGTTTTGAAAAAGAACTTTTCAAGAAAGGAGAAGAGGAACTGAAAGGGACTTACTAGCTAGTTATCCTAAGAAAAGGTAGAAGAGGGAGTGTTGAATTTCGTGGCATTGCAGTGTCGCCGGAACTTGCTTCGATCCTCGTCGGAAGTTGATCTCTTGCTAACTCCACTTGTACTTAGAAAATTTTGAGAATTTTGGCTATAATTTTCAGAATGAGGAAGGGATAGGGTATGTGGTAGTATTTATAGTGTGGAATTATGGTTTTGGAATTAAAAGATGAATTAAAATGCATTAGAAAGATAATAAATGTGGAATTGAGGGGTCTCTGTTTGATTGCAGAGTAATTAAACAGTGCAGGGGAGTTAGGGATAGGCCAACAGACTTGTGTCCAAAACCCGGGGTTTATTGCCCATGGTTGGACCGTCCCCGCCGGCCAAAATGATGTTTTCGCCGGTCGATCGGTGAGGGGGAGCCGGTGGATTTGGGACACGTGTACTCGTTTGTATTTAAACTCTTTTCCACATGTTTTTTTTTAGACTTTTCATTTTTATATGCATTGCACGTGTAAACTTTTGGGCTTCCAAAAAGTTTTTAAAAAATCATAAAAAATATAATGTGTCTGATGGGGTTCGAACACAGTGGCTACGTCACAGCAGTACAATGCTTTACCAGTGAGCTACAAGTTGTTTCTTGATATTCTTAAACAAAAATTAACTTATAAATTGTACTCAGGCTTGCAAACTCCTTTCTGTACATTAAATTAAAAAATTTCGTACAGTAAATTCAGAGTTGTTACATTCTACCATCCTTATAAAAATTTTGTCCTCGAAATTTACAATTACATAAGGACTAGTTTATAAATAAGTAAGGGTATCTTGCACGCATGTCATCTTTTTGTTCCCAAGTTGATTCTCCTGGCGAATCTTTTCTCCACATCACTCGGACCAATTTTACTTCCTTGTTCCGCAGTGTCTTCACTTTTCGATCTAGAATCTCAACGGGTTGTTGCTCACAAGTTAAGTCAGTCTGGACTGTGAGCTCGGAGTGATCAAGAATTTGGCTGGGGTTGCTCACATATTTTCGGAGCTGGGATATGTGGAACACGTTGTGCACTCCTTCCAATGAGGGTGGTAGTGCTAAACGATATGCCACTTCTCCGACTCGTTCGAAAATGTCGAACGGTCCTATATATCTCGGACTGAGCTTACCCCTCTTGCCAAAGCGGACCACTTCTCGATTTTGAGAGATCTTTAAGAAAATATGATCTCCAGGTTGGAACTCCAGGTGTCGGCTCTTTGCATCAGCCCAATACTTCTGTCGGTCTTGGGCTATGCGCATTCTTTTCCTGATCATGCGAACTACGTCCACAGTTGCCACAATCATCTCTGGTCCAAGGAGTTCATGATCTTCGACGTCGTCCTAATTTAGTGGTGAACGACACTTCCTTCCATAGAGAGCTACAAATGGTGACATTCCAATACTCTCCTGATAGTTGTTGTTGTATGAAAACTCCACAAGGTGTAAGTGATCTTCCCACGAACCTCCGAAGTCTAACATATAAGCTCTTAGCATGTCTTCCAGAATCTGAATTGTTCGCTCAGACTGTCCATCCGTTTGTGGATGGTAAGCTGTGCTGAAGTTCAGACTCATTCCCAGGCTAGCTTGCAGACTCTGCCAAAACTGTGATCAGAATCTGGTGTCACGATCGGAGACGATGCAAACCGGTACTCCATGTAATCTGACTATCTCCTGCATGAGTTCACGGGTATCAAAAATAGTACATTTGAAAGAGTAAAATCTTACTTTAGATTCATGCTCACCTCCATGTACTTCTTTGCTAACGTCTTAGTAGATTGGCCAACTCGAAAGGGAATAAAGTGAGCCGACATGGTGAGTCGATCCACAATAACCCATACTGCATCGTTACCCTTCGTTTTGCGAGGAAGGAAAGTCACGAAGTCCGTGATAATGTGCTGCCATTTCCACTCTTGGATGGGTAACGGCTGAAGTAGACCAACAGTTCTGTGATGTCCAGCCTTTACTTGCTGACACACTAAGCACTTGGCTATGTTTCTGGCTACTTCATGCTTCATTCCATGCCACCAGTAGTGTTGCCGTAGATCCTTATACATTTTGGTACCACCGGGGTGTACCGAGTACGGAGAGCTGTGAGCTTTTTTCATCAACTCTTTTCGAACTGTGCCGTGTGGTACACTCAATCTACTTCCATATCACAAGGATCCCTCTTCGTGGATGATGAAGTCGGTTCGAAGTCCATTTTCTACTTGTTCTCAGATCTTTTATAGCTTGGCATCATTTGCTTGAGATGCTTTGATCTGATTGACAATAGTTGACTGGACTTGTAAGTTCATCAAATACGAAGCGTTACCTGGCATAACTACCTCGATCTCCAATCCATGCAATTCCTGCTGAAGCTTCCACTGAGTGGTGAGATTCTTTGCTAATGGCTGGCGGCTAAGTGCATCAGGAACTACATCCACATTCCCAGGATGATATTGTAGGTTGATGTCGAAGTCCGCCATAAGTTCTAGCCATTTTCTCTGCCACATGTTCAATTCCTTCTAAGTAATTACATACTTTAGACTTTTGTGGTCCGTGTATATATCCACTCGTTCTTCCAGAAGATAGTGACACCAAATCTTAAGTGTAAAGATAACGGCTGCCAACTCCAGATCATATGTTGGATAGTTGCGCTCATGTGCCTTCAGTTGTCTTGATGCAAAAACTACGACTTTTCCATGTTGGTGTAGAACACATCCTAATCTCTTACCAGACGCATCACGATGTACGACGAATCCTCCAGATTGGTCCGGTATCATAAGGATAGGAGCAGAAATTAACCTCGACTTGAGTTCTACAAAAGCTTGTTCACATGCTTCTGACCACACGAATGCTTCATCTTTACGTGTGAGCTTGGTCAGGGGTGCTGCAATCTTCGAGAAACCTTCAATGAATCTTCGGTAGTATCCTGCTAAACCCAAGAAACTTCAAATATCCTTCACTTTCTTTGGTGTCGGCCATTCGCTGACAGCTGACTCCTTAGCTAGATCTACTGAGATTCCTTCGCCTGAAACAATATGTCCGAGAAATCCGACTTGATCTAGCCAAAATTCACACTTGCTGTACTTGGCATAGAGCTGATGCTGTCGCAAAGTATCCAGGACAATTCGTAAATGCTCGGCGTGCTCTTTCTGATTCTTTGAATACACTAGGATGTCGTCGATGAAAATAACAACGAACCTATCTAAGTACTCTCGGAAAACTTGGTTCATCAGATTCATAAATATAGCAGGTGCATTGGTCACTCCAAATGGCATCACGAGATATTCGTAATGACCATAGCGAGTCTTGAACGTCGTTTTCGGAATATCAGACTCTTTGACCTTCACCTGATGATAACCCGAACGAAAATCTAGGTTTGAGAATACACAAGACCCAGTTAGCTCATCGAAAAGATCATCGATGCGAGGTAGTAGATACTTGTTCTTTATCGTCACTTCGTTCAGAGCTGGGTAATCTATACACATTCTGTATGAACCTTCTTTCTTCTTCACAAGCAAAACTAAAGATGCCCAACTTGAAGTACTGGGACGAATCCAATCTTTCTTCAGAAGTTCGTCCAACTGAGTACGGATCTCCTTCAATCCTTCTGAACTCAACCGGTACGGAGCTTTGATCACCGGTTGCGCACCAGGTATTAAGTCAATGCTGAATTCAAGAGCTTGATCGGGAGGCAAACCTGTTATATCTTCAGGAAACACATCCTCGAACTCTCGAACTACCTCTGGCTTTTCTTCTTCCGCCGGTAGAGTAAATACTTCTGCATTCTTTGGCTTGGCATGGAATATTCCTGGCTCCAAAGTTCTGTCACCACTCTTGAAGTAAAAGACTGGGTGATCTGGTATCTCAAATACTACCTGATTGATACGAAAAAGTGTGAGTGTTTGTAGAATAACCGTAATCAGAACGGTGTCGCGTGCAGCTAGACCGAGGTGAGTACGGGTCGTCCTCAGAGAAACATTGAACCTTTTAGTCTTACTTTAGATGTGTTGAGAAAGAGAGGAGGAAGAATTAAGAATGTTGTAGAATGGTTGTAGGATCTAGATCTACGTTAAACACTGATGCAAAATATAGATCTAGATTAACTACGGATGTAAGTTTATGTAAGAAGAGGGCTTGTAGGGTTCATTAGGATTTAGTAGTTATGGATGATTAATTAAAGATTACTCTTTCTATCCTTTAATAGATTTAAAACTAGAACGACAGTGATGCATGTAGATTAGGGTTTCTGGAGGGAAAAGGAATCCCACTCTTAACCCCTATCTCGACATGGAACTCCGTTCATATCTAGCCTTTACCAAAACAATCATTAATCTAATCTCTAATCACGGTCGAGACTAACGATGAATTGGTAGCGCGCCCGATTAGGATGTTAATGATTCTTTTGATAAAGTTTATAAACTTTATAGGACTTAAAAAGAGTTTAAGGATCTTCATCATCCATTAACCTACCCTAATCTTACGAACCCTAACAAGCAGAGAATTACTCGCGCATGTTGGGATAAGAAGAGATAGAAATCATGAAGAAAATAAAATGCAATAAACTACCTTTATTAATCAACAAGATCAAGTACACTTTGATTCCTTAGAAAATGATTACAAAAACCTAGTTTGCTTCTCGATCTCTTCTAAGGAGGTAGATGAACCGTTGATGATCAGCCTGGATGCGTGAGCCGTCTTGGACTTCGTGATCTCGTCGGCTTGATGATTTTTCCAAGAGGCTCTCGGTCTTTATTTATAGTCCCAAGGCCAGAAATTTAGATTCCTAAATTGGGGAATAGTAGTTAAGATTACACCAGAAAAATGCCAGCCCCTCATTCTTCTTCCACGCGGCGGATCCGCGGCGACAAGGGACTCTGGCCGCGGATCCGCGGCTCCTTGATCATGACCGTCGATTTGGTTTCCTTGGTTTTTCTTCTCATGACACGTGTGAATCTCTGGAACCTTCAGAATTTGGAAGTCTTCTCTTAGTCGCTGCCAGACTTGATTTCCAAGTTTTGGTTTCTTAATTAGGCATGTTTGCTTTAACAACTTGATTTCCATAATTTTAGACCAGAAAATTCTGCACAACAACTCAAATAATATTTAGTAGAGTTAAGATTTGGTCAATGATATTATTTGCATACATTTTCCTACCAAATACTAATTATAATATATCAACACATGGAAAATAGTATTTTTACAAATAAACCCTCATATGTATGATATATTATAATAAAGACCTTTTTAATATGGAAATAGTAGGAAAAATGTAATAACAAATGTGCAGTTTTATCAACTGAACAAATACCCCCAAACTTATCTTTGATCGTCCCGAGCAAACTAGTTTATTCAAGAGAAGGAGAAAAAAGAAAGGAGAAAACTAAGCACACTTTCATAGGCAAACACGATTGCACTGAGCACGTGCAACAAACCGTTAAACCTCTAGGTGTCCCTAGTAGGAGGAGTGTTGTCTCCTGAGGGTTTTCAGCGGATTACACCCACAAAATCCTATAACAAAAGAGAGATGGTGAAATTTACATATAAAGATAAGAACCATAAAAGAAAGACTTTGAAAATAAGAGTTTCCAACTACACTGGCTTTTCAGTTGTTATGAGCCCTATCTTAATAGTCATGAAAAGATATTAGAAATCACATTATCCCTCAATAAAACATCGTCTTTATTCTTCATTCCTACCTTTCATCCAAATATCGATCATATACCCCTACGTGTATGAATAGAACATCCCTACACTTGAAGAATTCAATTCATGCTATCATACTCTTGTCCATCTGCCGCAGTACTTTTTAATTTGATGAATATTTAGACTTGCTCACACATTTTCATGCGACCGTTAATACTTCTTGAACTACTAACCGACCGATTACTTATGTGCTTGCTGATTAGGTGATAGTATTTTCCTCGTCTTGCACCAACTAAGGCTTAGCAGTGACTCCCAAACCAGTTGGTCTAAGGCACTAGGTGATGAAGCACCCTCGCTATATTTTTTTATTGCTGCCATGGCGATAACAAAAACAGTGTTCATTTTTTTCTTTTCACCATTTTTATATTTTTTTCATTTTTTTTATTTCCTTCATACTTTGGCTTTTAGACAAGAGCATTTCAAGGTATCCTCTACTATCCCGAGTTTCAAGACGTGTGTAAGTGCATATAGTAGGGTATCAACATTCAAATGTTTGGCTTCCAGAATAGAAACTATTTTTCAGACTTATTTTTATCCTCAGATTAGTGACTTCCTTCATCTTACTAACCCTTGGGACAACGGCTCATAACTACTTATTACTAGTTCGTTTAAGAAAACTTCTAATTTTCTTGGTTTTCTTAAACTATTCCTATCTTTTGGATGTAATTTTTCACTTTCTACTCTTTTGTTATAAAAGAAATTTTTTTTAAATTTTTTGAAAATGTTGTGCTTATGCAAAATATGATGCAAATTGATGTGTAAATAAGCACAAACCTTCCCCAAACCTGTTTACAGCAGTGTCCTCACTGATGTCATCCGTTAAGCTCAAAAACCTATAGACTTGGGAGGAGAAAGGGGACAAGAAATAATGCAAGTGAAATCCTCCCCCAAACTTATTTTTGGCTCACACTCTTATAAAAATTCTTTTTCTTTCAAGAGCCAAAATATACCAACCCCCCAAAACTTGAGTTAAACAATTTTAATCTTTTAAAATCACACGAGGGGGTCAAGGTTATTGGTCAATGCCAAGCTTTGCAAAGACCGAAAGTCAACACTAACCATTCAAAAAATTTATCGATGAAGTACCAAGATTGGTGGAAGAACATGTCATCTTTCGACAAGAAGAAGTGGGGAGGTGATAAGAGGTGTAATGGAAAAGGATTGTGTCTCAATTTGGAGAGACGACACAGTGATATGAATGATGGATTACTCGCATTATCATGATTGTCCAGAAGAAGGGGTGGAGGTTCAATTTCTTTATCTTGGAGTTGATTCATCTCAACACTCGTATCTTTTAAAAATGCGAGTTCATCAGCGAAAATTTCCTCAAAACTTTCATCGATACCCCGAAGAATAATGTCATCAGAAAAAATGGGGTGATCGTCAGACTTTATGAAAAGTTCCTTATCAGCGTTAGATGTTGACCCGGACAACTCGGTGGAAGAGTCCGTGTATGTATAATACATGGTTGGGTCAAACAACATATGAAAAGAGTCAGTATCATGTGGTCGATCAAATTCGCCGCTGTCGACATTCATTAATTCGACAGAACACACATGAGCATAGGGTTCGGAGGGTTCACTTCCTAACTTGTAAATGTTAAGCTCAATTGACTTCTTTCCAAAAGATAGGATCATAAAGCCGTTTCTACAATTGATTACTGCGTTGGAAGTGACCAAAAAGGGTCGAACGAGTATCACCGGGATTTGATTGCGTGGGTTTGCCACAGGCTGTGTATCTATAACGATAAAGTCCACAGGGAATATGAATTCCCCGACTTTGATTAACACATCCTCTAGCTCACCCCTAGATTGGGTGATAGATCGATCGGCCATCTGAAGAGTGCAATGTGCCGGTTTTAACTCTCCGATCCCTAATTGCTCATAAACGGAATACGGAAGCAAGTTAACACTAGCACCTAAATCGAGTAGAGCACGATTGATATTTTTACCCGCAATAGAAATAGAAATTGTAGGACTTCCGGGGTCCTTTCGTTTCTTGGATAATTGTTGTGTAAAAGCAGTGCTCACATTACTCGCAAGGAAAACTTTTTTAGGTACTTGAACTTTTCTCTTCCTAGTGCATAAGTCCTTTAGGTTTTTCGCATATGACGGAACTTGTTGAATAGCATCTAGGAGAGGAATGTTTATGTTAACTTGCTTAAAAATTTCCACAATCTTCTCCATTTGTGGACTTGGTCTGTTGCCCCTTAACCTGTTTGGATAAGGTGCTTTATCAATAAGGGTTTGGTCCAACATTGGAGAGGATTGTGGGGATGGAGTGGATCCCAGAATTGGAGTGGGGATCGTTTTAGGTAGATTCGAGGAAATGGACGAAGGGTTCGAGCCTTGGGGAAAACGGAGAATAGGCTCGGATGAAGGTGGGAGACTAGATGAATTAGGGGAAGAAGAAGAAGCTGGGGTATCATTGGTGTCACTAACATCATCACATTGCTCACCCACTCGGTTATTCAGCACTTTTCCCGATCTCAACGTAGTAATGACACTCACATTATAACTTTGTGAGTGGCCAGGATTAGGTA
The DNA here is from genome assembly GCA_030015575.1 of Agapanthus africanus. Classification (NCBI taxonomy): domain Eukaryota; kingdom Viridiplantae; phylum Streptophyta; class Magnoliopsida; order Asparagales; family Amaryllidaceae; genus Agapanthus; species Agapanthus africanus. Next base: position 20,557,320 of record JASDDO010000031.1, on the reverse strand, counting down.
TGGGTTGAGATGGGAGTTTCCCTTTCTCTCTCGCACTCATTGCGGCGTTCAACTGTGCAATTTGGTTTTCTATTGATTTAATACTCTCACCGTGGAAGGCAGAGTTTTTCTGTATGGTATCAATAGAAGACTTCATATCAGCCGACATTTGAATGGTATGTTTCATAAACATATCCAAAGTTTGTGCGAGTGAAGAGTTGTCAGTACCGGCCACTTATGGTGTAGATGTGTTGGCCGGATTTTGAAAATTTTGTGACTGAAAGGGGAGCTGACTTTGTGATTGTGGTTGTTGTGGAGAAGATCTTTGATAATTGCTTTGTTGGTTTTGGTTCCAAGCAAAGTTAGGATGATTCCTCCATCCTTGATTTTACATGGAAGAATAAGGATCGTTTCTAGGTCGCTGCTGAAAAGGCATTAATTTGAAATGATGCATTCATAGGACATTCTTCCGTTAAGTGTGAAGGATCTGAACAACAACTACAGACGGTCTTGGGAAGCGTGCCCTGATTTAGGGAGACTGATGAGAATTTGTCCTCAATAGCGTCGAGCTTCTTCTGCATCGCTGCCATTTCGGCTTTCACTGCGATGGAAACATCAAGCTGGTGAATACCTCCCACGGTGAAAGTATTAAATCAATAGATGATTAATTAAAGTGTGAGTGTTTGTAGAATAACCGCAATCAGAATGGTGTCGCGTGCAGCTAGACCGAGGTGAGTACGGGTCGTCCTCAGGGAAACGTTGAACCTTTTAGTCTTACTTTAGATGTGTTGAGAAAGAGAGGAGGAAGAATTAAGAATGTTGTAGAATGGTTGTAGGATCTAGATCTACGTTAAACACTGATGCAAAATATAGATCTAGATTAACTACGGATGTAAGTTTATGTAAGAAGAGGGCTTGTAGGGTTCATTAGGATTTAGTAGTTATGGATGATTAATTAAAGATTACTCTTTCTATCCTTTAATAGATTTAAAACTAGAACGACAGTGATGCATGTAGATTAGGGTTTCTGGAGGGAAAAGGAATCCTACTCTTAACCCCTATCTCGACTTGGAACTCCGTTCATATCTAGCCTTTACCAAATCAATCATTAATCTAATCTCTAACCGCGGTCGAGACTAACGATGAATTGGTAGCGCGCCCGATTAGGATGTTAATGATTCTTTTGATAAAGTTTATAAACTTTATAGGACTTAAAAAGAGTTTAAGGATCTTCATCATCCATTAACCTACCCTAATCCTACGAATCCTAACAAGCGGAGAATTACTCGCGCATGTTGGGATAAGAAGAGATAGAAATCATGAAGAAAATAAAATGCAATAAACTACCTTTATTAATCAACAAGATCAAGTACACTTTGATTCCTTAGAAAATGATTACAAAAACCTAGTTTGCTTCTCGATCTCTTCTAAGAAGGTAGATGAACCGTTGATGATCAGCCTGGATGCGTGAGCCGTCTTGGACTTCGTGATCTCGTCGGCTTGATAATTTTTCCAAGAGGCTCTCGGTCTTTATTTATTGTCCCAAGGCCAGAAATTTAGATTCCTAAATTGGGGAATAGTAGTTAAGATTACACCAGAAAAATGCCAGCCCCTCATTCTTCTTCCACGCGGCGGATCCGCGGCGACAAGGGACTCTGGCCGCGGATCCACGGCTCCTTGATCAGGACCGTCGATTTGGTTTCCTTGGTTTTTCTTCTCATGACACGTGTGAATCTCTGGAACCTTCAGAATTTGGAAGTCTTCTTTTAGTCGCTGCCAGAATTGATTTCCAAGTTTTGATTTCTTAATTAGGCAGGTTTGCTTTAACAACTTGATTTCCTTAATTTTAGACCAGAAAATTTTGCACAACAACTCAAATAATATTTAGTAGAGTTAAGATTTGGTCAATGATATTATTTGCATACATTTTCCTACCAAATGCTAATTATAATATATCAACACATGGAAAATAGTATTTTTACAAATAAACCCTCATATGTATGATATATTATAATAAAGACCTTTTTAATTTGGAAATAGTAGGGAAAATGTAATAACAAATGTGCAGTTTTATCAACTGAACACTACCCTCCTTTGACGGTAGTCAATCGTAGCGTAGAAAATTCCCATCCAATCCATTCCCAACATAACATCGAAGTTTGGGATGTCCAGTACTTTGAAATTCGCATAGAATTCTTGTCCGCAAACAACTACTTGACACCGATCAAATCCCATAGTTGCCTTCAATACTCTATTCCCGGAACTGACATTCCAGCTTGAAATAAGTTGCTTCACGGGAATCGCATATGTTCTTACAAATCGTTGGGATATGAAGCAGTGTGACGCTCTAGTGTCGAACAGTGCTAGTGCAGGAAGGGTGGCTACTAGTATAGTACTTAAGTTGTGTGAGATTGGTTTAGATACAGGGAAAAATATCGAGATATACATGGATTTGAAAATTTGAAAGGATTGGGAATTACCAGTAACAACTTGGCCAGTGGCTTCGGCTTCCTCAACTGTTATGGTGAAAGCCTGACGCCGGAGTACATTCCTCCTTGCCGGAGGTACATTCTTTTGTCCTTAGGGCATGTTTCTCTGCCCTTAAGGCATGTTCTTCTGTGCCTGATAGAATTGATGAGGAGGCTGTGCAGGAGGTCCACGTAGAGATGGAGTAGGTAGAGCAAGACGAGATGCAGGAGCCTGAATAGCTGGCCGCTGTGGAACTGTGATTGTGGGTCTAGGTGCTGGAGCTGGGTTGGGACGATATGGACAAGCTCCGATGTCGTGGGTGGATGCGCCACAAACTAAGCTCAGGATATTTGCATTCCTGCAGTCTTTCTCCAGGTGTCTATTCATCTTGCAATAGAAGCAAAAGTCTGGACTGGGCCGGTTAAAGGTTACTCCCGGTCTCCTGGGTGCAAAAGTTGGCCTGGAAGAGGCTCCTCCTGCCATCTGAGTGGCAGGGAGTTTCACATCGGCATTCTGAGGTCTGCCCTTCTTCTTCACCACCGCCTCATAGCGTCGGGCAGTCTTCAGAACAAGATCATGGGTTGGGAAATCCCCTGTAGCTAGTGCAACTTGGATTTCCGGGTCCAACCCTTACTGAAATCTTCGTTCCCGGATCTCAGCAGTCGGGATAAGGTGTGCCGAGAACCTGTTACGACCTTGTGTTAGCAGTGTAGTATGTGATATCAGGAAATTGAATATTGAGACAATATCTTACCTACAAAGCTTGGTAAACTCAACATCGTATTCTTCCACGGATTTGCTCCACATTGAGCCTTGTTGTAAGTGGATGAACTGTTGTTCCATGTCGAAACGGGCAGTCTCAGGGAACTATTTCACGTCGAACATATCGCGAAATGTCTTCTATTCAATCGGTTGGACAAGTCGGTTTTCTTCAGCCTTCTACCAAACTCTGGCGTTATCTGTTATTTGCAGCTTCGCAAGTCTCACCCAAGCAATATCTAGCACTTGTGTTGTTGCCAGGTCGTCTTCGATAGACTGAGCCCATTCCTATGCCTATAGGGGGCTCTCCTTCCTAGAGAAATGTTTCGGGTGCAGTGCCCGGAATTGCTCGTCTCCGGGTGCCTCGACTTTTGGACGGTGCATGAGGATAGCAGTCTGCTGCTGCTAACCCTCCAAAAGGCTCTTGATCGCCTCAAGCAGTACCGTTTGCTCGTTGATGGGAGCTGCAACAGTAGGTGATGGTGGTAGAGTAGGAGGTGGGGTGTTTCCATTGACGTTGGTACTCGTGTTGTTCGGTGAATCCATGACCTTGATAGAAAAAGAAAGGTTGGGTTATATTTAAGGAATTTGAAATGTAAAGAATGTATAGTTGTTGATTCTTATTATTCTTATGATATATTGCATAGGATTCCATGCAGAACTGACCTGCATGGGCCGCCAACAAAACCTGTCACGCCCCGCTTCCCAGTGTACGGAGACGGAACCGTGGCAAGCACGCGGCGTATTTACTCAGAAATAAATACGTTAAGCGTAAATAAGCAATATATAAGATGCACAAGAAATGACAAGAGATATAAAATGAACACCAACTTTTATTAACATTCATCTTTACAATACACTGCTTTGAAAAGGAAAGTACAATAATATAAAGCAATGCCTTAACAGTGGCATATGAAATGAAAAGTAAGTACAAGGAAAGCTAGAAATCCCGCTGCTCGGTAAACTGGTCCACGTCCTCCTGGCTAGGCTCGATCTCGAGAGAATCCGGTCCTCCTGACGAACATTCCAAAGAAAGAAAAAGACAGGAATGTCGTCAGCGAACTAGCGCTCGGTAAGTCCCAAAAGAAAGAGAGGAATATAGCAAGTATTGAGAATTGAACTGTTAAGGTGTATAGGTATATGATTTCTATTCTAATGTAGTTGTTTGTAGTTTGGTATAGAAGGTATTAGTGTATACGAGAAAAGTCCATCTTTCCCCGTGGACTATGGTAATATGTAGTACAAGGCCCCGTCAAAACCCACGGGACAACGACACGAGAGTTCATGTGGGTGTCTTTTAGTGATCATCTCGTGCCACTTTTAATACATTCCGTACCAATCTACCCCTTTAACCCCGTAATGTACTGTATAGATTATAAGGCTTGCCGAGACCATGGATACAAGTTGTTCAAGTAGTCAGGTTCAGGATATAAGCTTGTAGTCATGTCAGGTTATAGCCATGGTTCTGTCAAGTCAAGTCTTGTATTCTAGTTTGATATTCAGGTTCAGCTTTAGGTTCAAGTATGCATGTTAGAATTTGGATTCATGTTTGAATTGGATTCTGGTTTGAGTTGAATTCAAGCTTGATTTAGACTCAGACTTGAGTCAGACACTTATAACTGATTTGGATCCTGAATTAGGTTCGGGAGTTATCGGTAACTGTTGCACATGGACGACATGATTTGTGTCTTTTTCCAAGACAATTACCATTGATAACATTGTTAAGTTTTTCTACCTTAAATAGGCAGCCTTACATAGGCAAGCACTCACTTTCTCTGGCTCCCTGAGGCTCAAGAGAATTGATCCCGCTTAAACTTATATTTACTAAAGTCCTTAACAGTGTTTTATATAACTCGAGGGGGTTTTATGAAAAATATTTTTAAGATATAGTTCAAAATAATCTCGAGAAATTATTTATATTATTTAGGGTTTCCATGGATGTGAATTTTAGGATTTTGAGGTATTTTAGTGATAATAGTTTAGCTTGAATAGTTCATGGAATTTTACTGTAAAACTTGACATTTGTTGGTATCTTGATGGTATTTTGATGAAACATGTAATTCTTTCCTTTGAAAAATATAAGGTTATTATATTTTGAAAATATATGCATTTTATAATATTTATATAATTATTAAAAATTAATTTTATTATTAAGTAGAAAATTACGTTTTTCTTAAAATCGTATTAAAAACTTTTCGAGACCGAATGCTCTGTGAGGAGGTGTGCATCTCACTCTACTAGCCCAAGGATGTGCGATAATCCGCACCATCCAATAGCGGGTCCCCTAAAAAGAGTTGTAAAGGCTTATTTGCAAAGGAATTTTAAAATATAATTCCAAACAAAACCGTTTTTATAGTAAATGGTATTTTAATGAAATATTGTGTTCGTAACTAAAAATACGCTCGAAGAGTATCGTGCTATGGAAACCATGTATGTAGGTGAAAGGTAGGTCATTACCCCGTGATGTTTTCTAAAGGTATAATTAAGCAAACATTTAAATATGGTAGATAGAAAGTTCATGGTATTTTAATGTAAAGGTTGATTTAAAGTTATGTTTCATGATATTTTTTAGTGAAAGTTTGTTCTAAACATTAGTTTTATGTTAACAAGTAAGATGTAGAAATATGAATGAGCAATGCTTTAAGAAAAAGTGTAATTTCTAGGGTTTAGAATAAAATGGCGGTATTAAATCCACTTACCGACATGTTTTGAAAAAGAACTTTTCAAGAAAAGAGAAGAGGAATTGAAAGGGACTTACTAGCTAGTTATCTTAAGAAAAGGCAGAAGAAAGAGTGTTGAGCTTCGTGGTGTCGCGGGATCGCCGGAACTTACTTCGATTCTCGCCGGAAATTGATCTCTTGCTAACTCTACTTGTACTCTTCTTGTACTTAGAAAACTTTGAGAATTTTGGCTATAATTTTCAAAATGAGAAAGGGCTAGGGTATGGGTAGTATTTATAGTATGGAATTAGGGTTTTGGAATTAAAAAGATGAATTAAAATGTATTAAAAAGATGATAAATGTGGAATTGATGTTAGTGTATATGCCCTAGAGGCCATTACTGTATCATACTAGTTTGTATATTACTTAATGGAAGCTTGGGATATTCACAGTTGTATAGACAATCTTGCTCAAAATGGTAGTATGCCACTTGGTTTGTTTCTACTTTAATATGTGCATGTGTTTCTTTTAGCATATTGCTTATACATATTAGTGGAGCCCTTAGGATCTTTGCTTGATTACCAGCGTTGTGATGGCAGTCGCACTTGTGGGGGCTGGGTAATCTATAAGCACATCTTTATACAGGTCCCTAGTCGTAGGATTATCGAGACAGGGCATCGATACTCCGGAGTAGACTAGCGTATGTGCTTCTCATCTCAGCAGGGGAGATGGTCTGTCCCACAGCCATCAGTACGTCGTACTGGAGATAGTATACGGGTGCTCGTTAGGTTACGAGTACATTGGACAGGACTCGTCGGGAACTGTTGGTTGGTATTATACCTATCGTCAGTTATCAGTTCCCAGATAACATGAGTACAGCTTAGTTCGTTGACTTGACACTGTCACTTCGCCTCGAGTGTGTTCCCACTGTTCTTTGATTACTACCCTACCACGGCTCAAAGGAGTCGTGCAAACAGGTAGTAGTTGGGTGCAGTCCCGAAGCACTTGGAGGCAGTGACGGTTAGACAAGATTCGTCTCTCCCGGTATTGGGGGTTGATATCGCGCTGTGTCTAGGAGAGCCATTACACATAGTCGTCCCTGGCCAGGGAAAGCGAGATATACTGGTAGGTTTCCAGTGTTATCTCAGGGTGTTCTGGGCTACACTCTGACACGACTTGTACCGCTATTAGGGGACCGACGTTCGCCACCCCCTAGGCCCGCCATGCGATATTCTTATACGAACAGACCGGACTGTACGGAGATTTTCACATTCAGGCTCAGTAGGAGTTCGAATGGGTTTACCTCATCGGCCTTCTTATCGACATCTACTTGGGAACCGTTACGTACAGCTAGTGCCGCTTGCGGTCTGTGGTTAAACCCACTGCCAGCGTAGTGTCGAGTCTTTAGAGTCCCACACAGAGAGTTTCCCTGCACTGAGCGAAAGGTGTAGAGGCTGTAAGTGCACGGCAGCGCCCCGGCCGTCAATCCGACGCCGGAATGCGGAAACGAAACTTTTACAAAACTTGTAAACCGGCACTATCGCGCGCTATAAACCCGGATCGGGCCATTAACCTAATGCTAGCAAACTACGAGAATGGGGTAGAGAGCTATACCGAGCGATCCGTGTCCTTCGGTCTTCGGCCTCCACTCCGATCTCCTCGCGGAATCTCCGGTCTTCATCTCCTCGTCGGAACGGGCACCACATCGCCGGGTTCTTTTACGGGCTCCCATCTCTGGACCGAGGCAACTCGGGCACGAAGTTGGCGAGTCGACGTGTCCAAGAATACTGTAGATGAAGTGTAGAAAGCTTTGTCTCATTGGGGTATGAAGTTGCCATGATGAATGGAGGTGAAGAATTGAACTTTGGAGAGGGGCTAGAAATTTTTAGCAAGCAAAGAATGAGATGTATGTTTTTCCCACCCACAAAATGAATCCCTCTCATCTCCAAGAAGTGGCCGGCCCCTCAATAATATGGAGGAGGAAAAAGTAAAGGGGGTGAGCACTAGAGTATGTCAAGGTGACCATAAGAAAAAAGATGATAACAAGGAAAAATAATCACATCAATTTCCAATCCAAAATCCTTTCATAATCCATCACATTTAATGCAAGCTATGACGAAAGAAAAAGGAAAGATGCTATCATAATCTCTCCATTTACAAGAAACCCCTTCCACAATTGCTAATTTGCAAATATGCAAATTAGCCCCTCCATCAGAAAAATCCGGCCATGAAAGATCAAAGAAAGACTGGCCGAAACGGAATGCAAACTGGCAACTTCAAAAAAACTGATCCTGTAATAAATTACAGGAAAACCCCGCGACCGTATATACATACCCGCATTTGTATTCCCACTGAATACAAATGCAACGAGACAAAATCTACACTGTACAATACTAGGATCCGGCTTAAACCAAAGCCCGCTAGAATTACCCGTCCGATCTTGATCCGTGCAATACCGCACGTATAAGATCGAACCCTGCCATATCTCCATACGGCCTCTACAGCGTTTCGCCCGAAACTTGAGCAACTGTCTGTGGGGGACTCTAAAGACTCGTCAATACTTTGGCTGTGGATTTAACCACTAGCACGTCAGAGGTATTAGCCATACGTAACGGGCTACCAGGTATTGACCAAAAGGGACGTCGATGAGCGAACTCATCCTGACACCCTACTGAGCCTGTCAGTGACAATATCCGTACAGTCCGGTCCGTTCGTCTATGAGCGTCGTATGGCGGGCCTAGGGGGTTGGTAAAAGTCAGACCCCCAAAAGCGGTACAAGTCGTGTCGGAGTATAGCTCAGAACACCCTGAGATACTACTGGAATACCTACCAGTAAATCTCCTGCCTTGGCCAAGGACTTCGTGTAATGGTTCTCCTAGACACAGCGCGACCTCACCCCCAATACCGGGAGAGACGAACCCCTGCAGATCCGCTCACTGCCTCCATGTGGCTCGGGACTGTACCCAACTAAAACCCGTTTACACGTCTCCTTTGAGCGAGGTAGGGTATTAATCAAAGTACAGTGGGAACTCACACGAGACAAATGATGATCTCAGGTCGATGAACTAACCTGTACACATGTCACCAGGGAACTGCTATCTGACGTCAGGTATAATACCAACTAGCATGTTCCCGGCGAGTCCTGTCCGGTGTACTCATAACCCAATGAGCACCTGTATACATCTTAGGTGAATCAACTGACACCAGTGGCTTGTGAGACTGGCCACCGCCCCTCGTCGGGGTCTCGACTGTATACACTAGTCTACTCTGGAGTATCGATGCCCTGTCTCGAAAACTCCCACGACTAGGGACCTTTTAAGGATGTGCATATAGACCCCAGCTCCCACGTATATGATCACCATCATACTGCTGGCCGTCAAGCAAGAATCCTAAGGGCTCTATCAACGCGCAATAGTGACCTGTAAGGTCACCTAAAGCAGTACACGATAATAAAGATAAACCAGATAGCATACTATCATCTTGAGTAAGACTGTCCTACCGGCATAGGTCCTCCATCAATCATTGCAATCACGTGCCTGTGATCCAATAATTGACTCTGAGGGCACTATCTCCAACAGAGGCCGTATGGTTTTACGGCAGGACTACGATCACTTACGTGCACTTGTGTGCATATGCTGTTCGGGCAAGCAATACTAGTGGGCTTTGGTTTAAGCCGGATCCTAGTATTGTATGGATGGATTTGTTTTGTCTTCTGTGCATTCGCATTCTACGTAATGCGGATGCGGGTGTGTATGCACAGTTGTGAGGAGCGAAGAAGTATGAGGCGGACTCATTAGGGTTTTGGCAGTTGGTTCGGTCAAAACCATTATGAGCCGGAGACATTATTTACTAATCCTTTTAGTGATAATTATGCTATGGCTAATTGCTTTGACCATTTGACCATACTTGATTTTGTTGACCGTTTGACCAAAGTTGACTTGGACCTTCATGAGAGATCTAGAGTATTCTTTGGTTTTCTTTTTATTTTTGATATGAAAATGGTCAAGTCAAGGGTAGCCATCAACTTTATCATGAAAGGATTAGTAATGATGATGTTTATGTATTATTGCAACCATGGTTCATTTTCTTGGTTCATTATTCTTTTCTCATTCTCTCTCTTGATATGAGATAGCTCCATGGTTGCTAGTTCTTCTTCCTCCTCTTGAAAATTCCTTTGATCTCATGTGTTGAGAGAAAAAGGATCCAAATAGACAAACACATCCATCTACCTCTTCTACACAACCCAGGACATCAAGCCTAGCGATCTTGTTGCCCTAGTTTCCTCGGCTAGAGGTGGAGCTCGGAGCACAACTCTCGGGTGGATCGTCTTTGACTCAAGGAGGCCGCGGAGGTGATCAAGATCCGGATCGATCCTCGGAGCTTAGATGGACGAGCAGGACAGCGGAGAGAAGACCCGAAGGACCGGTATCATGAGGTATAATCTCTATGGCATAATAGATAGAACCTCAAGTAGTTTGCTGGTTTATCGTTTAGCAAAGATCCTTCTTTTAGTCCATGTTGCCTTTGCGCCAAAAATCGTTTTTTTACCGTTTCTGCCTCCCCGTAAGAACCGGGGTGAGCAACGTGGACTTACAGTGGTATCAGAGCCTAGCTAAACATAAACTAGCATGTTGGCAAAGTATTTAGAATTTCGATCGGAAAAAATTCGCAAAACAAGTCCGGAAAAATCAACTTTCTGCCGATTTTCAAAACAGCTCCAAAAATTATTTAACATATATGAAAAATCAGCTCAGGGTTTTCTAAAAACACCCACCAAAAACGATCCACTGAATCGGTCAAGGCGCCGCGGATCGGCGGCAAGAACAAGCTTCCTGCCGCGGATCCGCGGCCGAGTTGACTCGGCCGTGGACCGTTTTTGGTGCAGTGTTATTAGTTGTATGTTTTGGGATTTTTAGTATAGTTTGTTTCTGTCCAGATTTTCCAGAGAACAAATTTGTTTTTGGGGTGGTTACAAATCCGTATTTTGATCGAAATTCCGTAGACTTTGGCTAATGGATATTATCTGTGATGTGATATATGTATTCAACGTCTGCTAATCGCTATACGTCGATTAGTGGGGGTTATACATATCTGTGATCTGTAATGTTGATGGTTTGTGTATATGAACTCGGTGGATTGTCGCGGATGAATAGCCGGGGAATGTGAGATGAGAGTTTCTTTTTCTTTCATTCAATGTAAAGTTTGTAATTGATGTAATATTATTTTATGGCCGCACATCCGGGATGAGGTTGTAGCCGCTATTGTATAATTTCTTTTACTGTTTTTGCTCCTAGGATAGACCCAAGGTGGGGTGCACAAACTACCGGGTACCTCGAAGTGCCGAGTGGCCTACCCACGTTGTTGAGGGAGGTTGCTTCGCTTCGGGTACTTGGCGGGTAGTTTTCCGCACCCGTAGGGGTCTAGGGTGGGGTTTGGCTATTCATCGCGACCGTGTAATCCGTTTTTCGTTACAGGCTCGAACGAAACACGGATTCCTAGTATATCCAAAGTGTTCATCTGTGATCTGGAATGGCTATTATTGCATCTGACGAATATATGATATCTATTTAGGCGTTGCTTATGTTTTGCATCCGCGCTAGTCCAGCCCCCACTCTGTAGTTAGTTAAGTAACCTAACGGGTGATGACGGGACCCCGTGGCGAATGCGGATGGCATAAGCGTACGTCATATTTTTGTTGTTTTCTGCAATGGTAGGATTAAATGATGGGACGCATTAAAATTAATGAAAGAAAATAAACCAAAGTTAAAATCGTTGGAACAATTTCAAAACCACTCGGTTTCTTTTCAAAACAGAAAACTTTTAAAAATGCGGAGCTTAAGCCACTCCTTTTAAAAGCTATCAGGTTCCTTCGATTATATCAAGTTCACTACGTTCACGGTTTCGCCAAAACCATTCGTAGCCCTCCGTCATTTCAGTTAAATATTCAGTAGTATTCAAGCTATGTATTTTGACCTTCGCCAAGGCATAGTGATTGGTAGCTGCTGAATATTTATCTGTAGCATAGATAGATGCGTTGGTTTGGGACAGTCGTACTACTATTTTGGCATTCGTCAAGGGTATGTACGGGTGGGTTCAAATTAACCTGGATAATGACGGGTAGAATTTGACATGTGACTTATGATATGTTGGCCTTCGTCAAGGTCATAAGAGCATGGGCCAAAAATCCACATCGGGAGTTTCTAAAGAAACTGAAACTTGCTAGCGCTGCATACCATTTGGAGTGTGATGATTCTGGTAGGATTCCTTCAGTTTTATCACACGATGATATTTGGATCCCGATCCTACTGTGAGTATATGCTACTCCTCGGGAACTTTCTCACTTAACGATCAATGCTAAAAACCAAGTAGGTGTCTAGAATGGTGTTAGCGGGGATACGCCCATAGGGAAAAGAGATTACTTAATTAAGGAACTTCGCGAAAGCATTAGAAAACCTCCCTCGAAGTACCGACACCAGCCTGGCTGAACGGTTAAGCAAGTATTGTACGGTGAGATTGATCCCGACTAATTCTTCTTTTATGGTTTGAAGAAGGATTCGAGAAACAGTGGGAGCCATCCTGTTTAGATAAATTAAAAACCAATCTAAACTTGCAAGAGTATCATGCTAAGTGTTTTCTTTTCTCTCTCTTAATTGCAGCGACCCAGTGACCAGACATAGGTTACATCTAGATAATAAAATGACTGAATCTGACTGTTATGACTGGTAAATGTCTGTCCAGATGTCCATTGCCCATGACAAGCTGGGACACCTCTTGACTAATCCAACCCCTGCCGTCTCAGGACCAGTTTTCCCTGTCACGGATATTGATATCCGTAAGACATCGGAAAAAGACTGTGCGAAAGCCAAGTGACTCGTGTTAGCCTCAGTTGATGGTGCATACCAGAGGCAGCACGAGAAGATGGACTTAGTTTCTATCTTCCTCCATAACAAAGATTTATATGGAGAGCAATCTCGTATCGCAAGATATGAGACCTCGAACGAATTGCTTCCAGCGAGGTTGGCTATCGGGTCATCTGTAGAGGGCAACGTCCTTACAGAGACCAGCTATTTTGAGCTTACGGACCTGAAGACCACGTTGAAGAACGGGTCAGATGCTGACTTGATTCTACAGTCTCAGCCTTCTACCCTGAAGGAAACCGGGGAAGTATAAGGAAAGGGAATGGCAAAAGTTTCGGGACTGGATGTAGTAAAAGAGGGACGTTCCTATTGTTACGGGAATGAACATTGGCAGAAGGATTGCAGGGCTAGCAAAGCCAGTAGCCAGAATTCGAAGCATGTTGTGGCTTCGGCTTCGAGTGTGTTTGTAATAGAGAATTGTATGTCAGTTAACCCTACTTCCTGGGTATTGGATACCGGATCAGGATCTCACATCTGTAATTTGTTACAGGCTCTGAGAAACCGTAGGGTTATCAGGATAGGTGATATGACTCTCAGGGTTGTTAACGGAATGAGCATGAACGCTGAATCCGTAGGGGAATATCATCTTGGACTGACAACTGGGCAGATATTGATTCTGCGTAATTGTTTGTATGTACCAGGTGTGACTTGTAATATCATATCTGTATCCTTACTTTCTAAGGAAGGATATGATTTTACTTTTGTAAGCGATGTGGTCCACATCCACCTAAATCAAGTTCTGATTGGGTCAGGTACATTAGAAAACGGGATATACGTATTGAACCAAGCTCAGATTTTCAGTGTCCAGAACACACTTAAAAGAAAGTCTCCGGAATTAAATCAGGCTTTCTTATGGCATTGCAGACTGGGTCACATTAATGAGACACGGTTAACTAAGTTACATAAAGAGGGATACTTGAATCCGTTCGAGTATCAGTCTTATGCCACTTGTGAATCTTGTCTCATAGGAAAGATGACAAAAACTCCGTTCACTGGACACGGAGTAAGAGCAAGCGAGCTCTTGGGACTCATACACAGTGACGTGTGTGGTCCAATGTCTACACATGCGCGAAGTGGTTATTCATACTTCATTACTTTCACAGATGATTTCTCTTGGTATGGACATGTCTTCCTAATGAAGCATAAATCCGAGGCCTTTGAGAAATTTCGGGAATACAAGAATGAAGTTGAAAAACAAACAGGCAAAAGTATCAAGACACTGAGATCTGATCGAGGTGGTAAATACTTGAGTGCCGAGTTTCTGGACTACTTAAAAGAGAATGGAATTCTCTCTCAGCTTACTCCTCCATACACACCATAGCACAACGGTGTATCGGAAAGGCGGAATCGAACTCTATTGGATATGATTCGTTCCATGATGAGTAAGGCTGAGTTACCGCGATCTTTCTGGGGTTTTGCACTAGAATCAGCTGCATATCTTTTGAACAAGGTTCCCTCCAAGACTGTGCCTACCACACCATATCAAATGTGGTGTGGGAAGAAACCCATCTTCAATATCTGAAGATATGGGGATGTCCAGCTTTTGTTAAAAAGCAGCATGCGGACAAACTCGAGGCACGCTCAGTACAGTTTAAGTTTATGGGATACCCAAAGAACTCCAGGGGGTATTTTTTCTATTACGCAGAGGAACAAAAGGTTTTTGTTTCTCGTCATGCCCACTTTCTGGAACATCAGTTTTTATAAAAAGGAACAAGTGGGAGCGTAGTAGAACCGGAAGAAATTCCAGAACCGCAAGCTATTACTGAATGCTTGGAAGAACCAGAAGTTTCAGGAGAACCGGACATCCCAGCGCCACTCCGCAAGAGTAGTAGGCAGTCTCATCTGCCCGAGAGATACTACGGTTTTCTCATAGACGGGGATAGAGAGGATTGCACCATTGACTATGGTGAGCCTACTAGCTTCCAGCAAGCCATTCAGAGCGGTGACTCAGTAAAATGGCTGGATGCAATGCGGACCGAGATGGAGTCCATATACACCAACAAAGTTTGGACTTTGGACTTTGCTCCAGAAGGGGTAAAACCCATAGGCTGCAAATGGATCTTCAGAAAGAAGATTGGTGTAGATGGGCAGGTTGAAACCTATAAAGCTAAACTTGTTGCAAAGGGTTTTCGTCAAAGACCTGGTTTGGACTATGACGAGACCTTTTCTCCAGTGGCTATGCTCAAATCCATTCGGATCCTTCTTGCCATTGCTGCCTTCCACGATTATGAAATCTGGCAGATGGACGTAAAGACGGCTTTCCTAAATGGAAATTTAGAAGAATGCGTCTATATGGATCAGTCGGAGGGATTCATTCAGAGTGGAGCAGCGGTAAAGTGTGCAAGTTGCTCAAGTCCATCTATGGACTAAAGCAGGCATCACGGAGTTGGAACATCTGCTTTGATGATACTGTCAAGGAATTCGACTTTATCAAAAACCCAGATGAACCATTCATTTACAGTAAGATTGTAGGGAGAACTGTGGTATTCCTCGTCTTGTACGTGGATGACATTCTCCTAATAGGAAATGATATTCCTATGCTACAGTCAGTCAAAGGATTCTTGTCACAGAGGTTCTCCATGAAGGATCTGGGCGATGCCAACTACATTCTGGGGATCCGGATCTATCGTGATAGATCTAAGAGGATGTTGGGACTTTCGCAGTCCAGGTACATCGACACCATACTGAAACGATTCAGTATGGAAGATTCTAAGCGCGGTAATCTACCGGCTTGTCACGGAATCACCTCTCCAAAGAGATGTCTCCCAAGACTGATTTGGAAAGGGCTCGCATGTCATCTATACCCTACGCATCTACGGTAGGCTCTATAATGTATGCGATGTTGTGTACCAGACCAGATGTAGCATACGCTTTGAGCGTTGTAAGCCGGTATCAGTCGGACCCAGGGGAAAAACACTGGATAGCAGTAAAGAACATTCTCAAGTACCTGAGAAGGACTAAGAAGATGTTCTTGGTGTATGGCGGAAAAGACCTCCAGATCGAGGCCTTTGCTGACTCCAGCTTCCAGAGTGACAAGGATGACTCCAAGTCCATGTCGGGTTATGTCTTTACCCTCAATGGAGGGGCGGTTTGCTGGAAGAGTTCCAAGCAGGAAACCGTTGCTGACTCAACTATGGAAGGAGTACATAGCTGCTTGCGATGCCGCAAAGGAAGCTGTCTGGATGAAGAAGTTCCTCGCGGAGCTTCAGGTGGTTCCTACCATTGTTGATCCAATACCGCTGTATTGTGATAACAACGGAGCTATAGCTTTAGCGAAGGAACCCAGGTCCCATCAGAAGTCCATGCACATTTTGAGGCGGTTTCACCTGATCAGGGAGATCGTAGATCGCCGGGAGGTTAAGGTGAAGAGAGTAAATTCAGAAGATAACACTGCAGATCCATTCACGAAGGCCATTCCCCAGACTCAGTTCGAGCGGCTGATCGAGATGATAGGTCTTCGATACGCCAGTACATGGCCCTAGTGCAAGTGGGAGATTGTTAGTGTATATGCCCTAGAGGCCATTACTGTATCATACTAGTTTGTATATTACTTAATAGAAGCTTGGGATATTCACAGTTGTATAGACAATCTTGCTCAAAATGGTAGTATGCTACTTGGTTTGTTTCTACTTTAATATGTGCATGTGTTTCTTTTAGCATATTGCTTATACATATTAGTGGAGCCCTTAGGATCTTTGCTTGATTACCAGCGTTGTGATAGCAGTCGCACTTGTGGGGGCTGGGTAATCTATAAGCACATCCTTATACAGGTCCCTAGTCGTAGGATTATCGAGACAGGGCATCGATACTCCGGAGTAGACTAGCGTATGCGCTTCTTATCCCAGCAGGGGAGATGGTCTATCCCACAGCCATCAGTACGTCGTACTGGAGATAGTATGCGGGTGCTCGTTAGGTTACGAGTACACTGGACAGGACTCGTCGGGAACTGTTGGTTGGTATTATACCTATCGTCAGTTATCAGTTCCCAGGTGACATGAGTACAGCTTAGTCCGTTGACTTGACACTGTCACTTCGCCTCGAGTGTGTTCCCACTGTTCTTTGATTACTACCTTACCACGGCTCAAAGGAGTCGTGCAAACAGGTAGTAGTTGGGTGCAGTCCCGAAGCACTTGGAGGCAGTGACGGTTAGACAGTATTCGTCTCTCCCGGTATTGGGGGTTGATATCGCGCTGTGTCTAGGAGAGCCATTACACATAGTCGTCCCTGGCCATGGCAAGCGAGATATACTGGTAGGTTTCCAGTGTTATCTCAGGGTGTTCTGGGCTACACTCCGACACGACTTGTACCTCTATTAGGGGACTGACGTTCGCCACCCCCTAGGCCCGCCATGCGATATTCTTAGACGAACAGACCGGACTGTACGAAGATTGTCATATTCAGGCTCAGTAGGAGTTCGAATGGGTTTACCTCATCAGCCTTCTTATCGACATCTACCTGGGGACCGTTACGTACAGCTAGTGCCGCTTGCGGTCTATGGTTAAACCCACTGCCAGCGTAGTGTCGAGTCTTTAGAGTCCCATACAGAGAGTTTCCCAGCACTGAGCGAAAGGTGTAAAGGCCGTATTGTTTTACAGCAGGGCTACGATCACTTACGTGCACTTGTGTGCATATGCTGTTCGGGCAGGCAATACTAGTGGGCTTTGGTTTAAGCCGGATCCTAGTATTGTACGGATGGATTTGTTTTGTCTTCTGTGCATTCGCATTCTACGGAATGCAGATGCGGGTGTGTATGCACAGTTGTGAGGAGCGAAGAAGTATGAGGCGGATTCATTAGGGTTTTGGCAGCTGGTTCGGTCAAAACCATTATGAGCCGGGGACATTATTTACTAATCTTTTTAGTGATAATTATGCTATGGCTAATTGCTTTGACCATTTGACCATACTTGACTTTGTTGACCGTTTGACCAAATTTGACTTGGACCTTCATGAGAGGTCTAGTGTATTCTTTGGTTTTCTTTTTATTTTTGATATGAAAATGGTCAAGTCAAGGGTAGCCATCAACTTTATCATGAAAGGATTAGTAATGATGATGTTTATGTATTATTGCCACCATGGTTCATTTTCTTGGTTCATTATTCTTTTCTCATTCTCTCTCTTGATATGAGAAAGCTCCATGGTTGCTAGTTCTTCTTCCTCCTCTTGAAAATTCCTTTGATCTCATGTGTTGAGAGAAAAAGGATCCAAATAGACAAACACATCCATCTACCTCTTCTACACAACCCAGGACATCAAGCCTAGCGATCTTGTTGCCCTAGTTTCCTCGGCTAGAGGTGGAGCTCGGAGCACAACTCTCGGGTGGATCGTCTTCGACTCAAGGAGGCCGCGGAGGTGATCAAGATCCGGATCGATCCTCGGAGCTTAGATGGACGAGCAGGACAGCGGAGAGAAGACCCGAAGGACCGGTATCGTGAGGTATAATCTCTATGGCATAATAGATAGAACCTCAAGTAGTTTGCTAGTTTATCGTTTAGCAAAGATCCTTCTTTTAGTCCATGTTGCATTTGCGCCAAAAATCGTTTTTTTAACGTTTCCGCCTCCCCGTAAGAACCGGGGAGAGCAACGTGGACTTACAATTGAGGGGTCTCTGTTTGATTTCAGAGTAATCAAATAGTGCAGGGTAGTTAGGGGTAGGCCAAGAGACTTGCGTGCAATGCCTGGGGCTTATTGCCCATGGTTGGACCGTCCTCGCCGGCCAAAATGATGTTTCTGCCGGTCGATTGGTGAGGGGGAGCCGGTGGATTTTAGACACGTGTACTCGTTTGAATTAAAACCTTTTTCCACATGTTTATTTTTTTAGACTTTTCATTTTTATGGGCATTGCACGTGTAAACTTTTGGTCTTCCAAAAAGTTTTAAAAAAATCATAAAAAATATAATGTGTCTGATGGGGTTCGAACACAGGAGCCACGTCACAGCAGTGTAAGGCTTTACCAGTGATTCAAGTTGTTTCTTGTTGTTCTTAAACTAAAATTAACTTATAAATTGTACTCAGGCTTGCAAACTCCTTTCTTTACATTAAATTGAAAATTTTCGTACAGTAAATTCAGAGTTGTTACAACTTGCCTGATCGGATCTCACGTCTAGATACGGATATTACGTCCGACGTCGAAATAAAATTACGACGCAAACTTACGCACGCAGGACTGGACCTGACTGAGAAGCTACGTGACGTGGTGTCAGGGCTAGACAACGATGGTGACTGGGTCGTCTGGATCATCAGTGACGCGCGCAACTCCGGCGAGACGGCCGGAAATCAAGAATAGAAAAAAAAGAAGAGGAAAAGAAACGAGGGAAGGGAGAGAGGGAGGTGAGAGAGAAAGGTTCGAGAGAGAGACATAAGGGAGACGAGAGAGAGAGAGAGAGACGAGTGGGAGAGTTATTAATTTAGTTTATAAATATTATATATATATATATATATATATTTATATTTATATTATATACATAACTGTTAGTTTAAGCGCGCGCGCGCGCGCGCGCACACACACACACACACACACATATATATATATATATATTGGGATTATTCAGCTAATATCAAATTACTACGAATATTACCCGGGTGCCTTCTAAAAATCTAGTTTTTAAATATAGAGAAAATGCGTAAAAGTTAAAACTATAACGGGATATCCGGTCAATAAAAATATATACCTCCAAGTATGGATCTACGTAAATATCCATAGCGATCCCAACGATTTTGTCTTAACACCTAGGACATGAACATGATGTATGGATGCAAGCACTTGATATAGAGTACGATAACATGCCATGCTAGATATCAAAATATATTATTTGATTTTTATTTGTATTATTAAAAGATATGCGGATACAAAAATATATCAAATAAGTGTATAGAATCTAGATGTGCATGGATTCTTTGTACTAGCAAATATTTGACATAATCTTGAACCGTAATGGGTTTCAAACATACGGGTCGGGTCGGATACTAACCACAGTTACCAAATGCACTATCCGCACCTAAAAGCAATAGTAATAAAGAAATCTGTCGCAAAATTTGAAATACCCCAAATAAGATATAGTATAACAGTGCTAGGGTGTTACATTATACGCAACTACAAAAGAATTTCGTCCTCGAAATTCCCGGAACAAGAAAAGATACACTAAGACACGGATCTAAGAAAAGAGGTGTGGAAACTTCTGTCGGATCTTGTCTTCACGTTCCCAAGTAGATTCTCTGTTTGAACGATTCCCCCTTGAAACAAGTACTAGAGGGATAACTTTATTCAAGAGGAATTTGTCTCATTGATCCACAATCGCCATTGGTCTTTCTTCATATGTTAAATCTTCCCTTACTGTCAGCTCCGAGTGATCTAGGACATGCGTCTTATCTCGAACATACTTGCGGAGTTGAGATACATGAAACACGTCATGAACACTCGCCAAGGATGATGGTAAAGCCAATCGATACGCTACATCTCCAACACACTCGATAATACCGAAAGGCCCCACGAATCGAGGACTAAGCTTTCCTTGACTACCAAATCGAATCACTCCTCTCGTCGGTGATATCTTTAAGAATACAAGATCACCAACTACGAACTCCAGAGGTCTTCGTCCTGTATCAACCCAACTTTTCTGTCGATCTTGTGTCGCCTTCATATGATTACGGATCACGCTAAATTTCTCCACCATTTTCACAATAAGGTCTGGTCCCAATAACCTTCTTTCTCCAATATCGACCCAACAGACGGGCGAGCGACACTTACGACCATATAATGTTTCGAATGGAGCCATCTATATAGTCGCCTGAAAACTGTTGTTATACGAAAACTCTACCAAGTGCAAATGATCCTCCCATGAACCCTTAAAGTGTAACATGCATGCTCTCAACATATCTTCAAGAGTTTGGATCGTTCTTTCGGACTGGCCATCTGTCTGAGAATGATAGGCTGTGCTATACTTCAAGCGAGTTCCTAAACTTTCATGTAGACTCCTCCAAAAATGTGATAAAAATCGAGTATCATGATCCGAAACGATGCTCACGGGTACTCCATGCATTCTCACAATCTCCTGCATGTACCGCTCTGCCAAAGCCTCCGTCGAACGACCAACTCGAAACGGTATAAAATGAGCTGCCTTGTCAATCGATCGACAATCACCCAAACTGCATTATTGCCCTTTGGACTCTGTGGTAAAGCTGTCACGAAATCCATGGTTACATGTTTCCACTTCCATTAAGGAATCGGAAGTGGTTGCAACAAACCAGCTACCCTTTGATATTCAGCCTTGACTTGCTGACACACCAAGCACTCTGATACGTAGCGAGCAATCTCCCTTTTCATGACTTCCCACCAGAAATGTTTTCGCGATCTCTGTACATTTTTGTGCCTCCCGGATGTACGGAATATACGGAACTATGAGCCTCCTTCAGAACTTCTTCATGAATATCTCCTTTAGGCACACATAAACGACTACCATATCGTAACGTACCATCTTCATAAATTAACAATTCTGTTCGAAGTCCCGCTTCTACTTGTTCACGGAACTTCTGCAATCTTGGATCGTGCGACTGTGTTGCTTTAATGTTATCGATCAAGGATGATTGTACTTGTTACTGCATCAACTGTCTCGAAGAATTTGGTAGTACAATCTCCAACCCGAACCTTTGAAGATCAGCTATAATCTCCTTATATCCTGTCAACATCCGTATTGCTGGCAACCGACTTAGAGCATCCGACACTACATTAACTTTTCCTGGATGGTATTTTAGATCAAGATCATAGTCAGCCATTAGCTCTAACCATCCACGATGTCTCATGTTAAGCTCTTTCTGTGTGAACACATACTTTAGGTTTATGTGATCGGCAAATACTTCTACCAATTCGCCGAATAAGCAGTGTCTCCAAATCTTCAGAGCAAAAATCACTGCTGCTAACTCCACATCATGAGTTGGGTAGTTCTTCTCATGAGTCTTCAATTATCTCGACGCATAAGCTATGACCTTCACATGCTGCATTAGAACACATCTCAACCCTTTCTCAGATGCGTCGCTGTGAATAACTAACCCTCCGGAACCATCTAGCACTGTCAAAATAAGAGTGGTTGTCAATCTTTGCTTCAGCACTTCAAAGCTGATGCACAGTTCTCGGTTCATACGAACGGTACCTCCTTTCATGTTAGCTTAGTTAATGGTTCTGCTATCCGAGCGAAATTCTCCATAAACCATCTATAGTATCCGGCAAGCCCAAGAAAACTCCTGATCTCCCCTACATTCTTTGGAATTGGACAATCATGAACAACTGCAATCTTTTCAGGGTCAACGAAAATTCTATCTCCGGATACAACATGACCCAAGAAGTTCACTTCTTCGAGCCAATACTCGCACTTGCTTATCTTAGCATATAACTTTTCTCATCTCAGCGTTTGCAGTGCGATCTTTAAGTGTTCTGCATCCTCCTCCTTGCTCCTCGAATAGACCAGAATATCATCAATAAACACCTCTACGAACTGGTCCAAGTACGGCAAAAAGATTTGGTTCATCAAGTCCATAAATATTGCTGGTGCGTTAGTAACTCCAAATGGCATCACCAAGTACTCGTAATGCCCATATCGAGTTCGGAACGCTGTCTTGCAAATACCTTCTGATTTCACCTAAGCTTGATGATATTCGGATTGCAAATCCAGGTTCGAGAATACCCTCACGCCATTGAGTTGATCGAATATTTCACCGATGCGAGGGATTGGGTACTTGTTCTTAATAGTCACCCGGTTTAATTCTCGATAATCAATGCTCATCCTCCGCGTGCCATTCTCTTCTTGACTAGAAGAACTGGAGCTCCACATTGTGAACTGCTGCTACGAATCCAACCCTTCTCCAGTAATTCGGCAACTTGTTTCTTTACCTTTTCTAGTTCTACCGGCGCCATTAGATAATAAGCCTTCGAATAAGTGCTGCTATAGGAATAAAATCAATCGCGAACTCCACATCTCATTTAGAAGATAAACTCGAGATGTTCTTGAACACATCCATAAAATCCCGAACTGCTATCAGCGCTTCATCTGCAACTTGTTTACGAACTTTACCCTTCAGTAAACGGTTTCCTTCATCATGAATTTACAAGTCTGTTCTAAAACTTATGGGTTATCAGCCAATCACACTTCCGCTGCGCTACTCTGATAAACTAAGACGGGTTTGACAAAACTTCTTCAATCAAACATCTTACATTTGATCGGTCTTGAAGCAGTCTGTACTACTGCAATCATCATATGTTCTCTTGTGTTTCTCCTTATTCTTCGAAACGCAAATGGATTGGTTCTTACGGGACGATAGGAAAGATATAACGTGGTTGCTGCATTCAAACTCGCGATAAGACATAAACTCGTAAGTATTGACGCCGAGAGGAAATAAGGAAATACAATGACCATAAGTCAAGAAAATGAATCAAAACATGACTCTAGGTTACCTAAATAGAGTACCGTATTGTAACCATGCCACGGTACATGGTTACAATCACATAACTCCATTCAAGTCGCCCAAATCCTACTATGAGAATCGAAGGAATAAGAAGGGAGAAACAATAAGAAATTAGGAGGATTCCAAGTTGAGATGCAAGGTCATTTCCATATCGTCAAGATACAAGAGTTAAACGAAAGATAAGATTTAAGAATTTGAATGACAAGACAATAATGTGGCAGGACATGTTCCTAATTTTGGGTTTCCTGGTTGGTGTATTGGGTTCAATACCCAACTACAAAAGAACCAAACCCGACTAACCCTAAATCCTTGGGCTCTGATACCAAACAAACCCTGTCACGCCCTGCTTCCCAAAATACGTAAACACGGCACGTGACAGAGCCAACCATACTACCTATGGCTAGGAATCATCCCTCCACAGTGACATTACGGATGTCTATCAGATATCAAGAACAGTAAAATATAATCTAGCTAGTACATGTCCATCTGCCACAGTAAATAAAATCAAGAAAATGCATAAAGAGGAAACGAATCAAGATCCAATAAACAATATCTGAATCATGTCCCAATATGGGCTCACATCAATAAAAAAACTAGGAAAATAAATAAAATAAATATCTCTAATAATACACGTTCAATTTCTCATTGCTCGGCTTGATTGCTAAAGTACTCTTGATCTTCCCGCGATAAAGGTAAAGGAACTGGGCCATGCAAAATCCAGACGTCAGTGCGTCATAATATCAAAATAACAGTAATGACTAGGATATGATGCTATAATTAAACATGAATATAAATAATAAACACCGATATAAACAGTGAGCTATGTGTATGTGTAGGTGTGTGATGTGTATCCTTAATTTGTGCTTCTAGGTTATCTATTCTAAAAGTCTTTGAAGTCAATTAATGTAATCCTCATCGTAACCCAACAGTATATATCACGTTCATTCCCCACGGGACCACTGCAAAAAATGATTTATTCCGTAACGCCCAGAAAAACGGCAAACAATGATTTATTCCGTAACGCCCGGAAAAATGGCAAACAATGATTTATTCCATAACTCCCGGAAAAACGACAAACAATAATAATATCCTCTTGAGTTACGTTTCGGTTATATTCTTGATTTCTCCTTTTCCCCCAGGTTTTGTGTTCAAGTCAGGTATTGCCGATATAATCTAATTCCAACACAGAATCAAGTAGGTACAGTTCTCGTCTATGCAGAAAACAAGTTATGTCCGTCAGAACAACACGTCGGTATTGTTGGAATTAGTAAGTAGATCCAAGTAACAAGTCAGGTAGTGTATCGTGAACATGTCAGGTGATGTATGTTAACCAAATAGATACCCCATATGAAATTGTAATCAATATCGGAACACGGTAAACACAACTGATACCACGATGCATATGTATCTATCTGTAATAACCATTATACATCTATTATCTAGTATGATACAAACTAGATAGCGTACTATGCTAGTATAGTAGTATAATGATATCACGTCGAGATATAGATATTACATCTGACATCGAAATAAAATTACAACGCAAACTTACGCACGCAGGACTGGATCTGGCTAAGAAGCTGCGTGACGTAGTGACAGGGCTAGACAACGACGGTGACTGGGTCGTCTGGATCGTCAGCAACACGCGCAACTCCGACGAGACGGCCGTAAATCAGGAAAAGAAAAGAAAGAAGAAGAAAAGAAATGAGGGAGGAGAGAGAGAGATGATGTTTAAATTAATAGATTTGTATATAATTATATATATATATATAATTGAGAGAGAGAGAAAGGTTAGACAGACAGAGACAGAGAAAGAGACAGAGTGTAGACGACAGAGAGAGAGAAGAGAGAGTTGTTAATTTAGTTTATAAATATTATATATACATAAGTGTTAGTTTAAGCAAATATTATTATATATATATTGGGATTTTACAGCTAATATCAAATTACTCCGAATATTATTCGGGTCCCTTCTAAAAATCTAGTTTTTAAATATAGAGAAAATACGTAAAAGTTAAAACCATAATAAGATATCCGGTCAATAAATGCATACCCCCAAGTACGGATCTACGTAAATATCCGTAGTGATCCCAACAAGTCTGTTTTAACACTTAGAACATGAACATGATATATAGATGCAACCACATAATATGGGGTACGATAACATGCCATGCTAGATTTCAAAATATATTATTTGATTTTTATTCGTATTATTAAAAGATATGTGGATACAAAAATATATCATCTAAATGTATAGAATCTAGATGTGTATGGATACTCTGTACTAGCAAATATTTGACGTAATCTTGAACCATGATGGGTTTCAAACATGCGGGTCGGGTCGGATACTAACCACAGTTACCAAATGCACTATCCGCACCCAAAAGAAATAGTAATAAAGAAATCTGTCGCAAAATTTGAAATACCCCAAATAAGATATAGTATAACAGTGCTAGAGTGTTACAGATGTGAAAAATGGCAACAAACGGATGAGTCAAGATGGTTAGGAATTACAAATCTTGGTGTAGGAGAGAAAATACGAAGGAGGTAAGGATGGAGACTTATGGTTTCCGCTTGTACTCATACAAGTGAGAAAAAAGAAGAGAAGAAGTCTCGATTGGGGAACCGAGATCTACGATGCGTAGAGACTTAAGCTTGGGTCCGATTACGCATACAAGAATGGACTGTAGGTAGTTAACGTCCGGAGGAACGAACTTGAGCGACGGAGTTGGTTTAGACTTATATGCTTAACTTTCTTTGCTAGAGTGAGGCTTGAGAGAAAGAATTTTGAATGGTATTTTGAGAATAATCTAAGAGAAGAACTAAGGAGAAAGGCTAGGTATTTATAGGGGTAACTATAGGTGTAGAGAAAATTAAAAAGATAATAAAATATATTAAAAGTGAGAGTAAAAGGGGTATATGAAGGGTCTGGGGTTCTCTGGTTAATTGTAGGAAAATCAAATAGGAAAAAAGAGTAGTGGGGAGCTTAAGGGACGCATAGGCAAAAAATGGGGGGATTTGGGGCTATTCCACCCGCTGGTGGCGGTCAAAATGGAGAAACCGGCAGTCCAAAAGTAGGGGTTGGTCTCGGGGTTTGTGCAGTGCATTTATCTGGGTATGTATGTCTCGTTTTTATTGTTTGATTTATTTGCAACTCTTCTTTTCTCCGTGTAATGCACGTGCAACTCTTGGGCTTTCGAAAAATTAAAAAGAAAAATATTAAAGATAATTGGAACTGGTGGGATTAGAACTTGCAGGCTATGGGACAGCAGTGCAGAGGCTTAACCAGTAAGCTATAAGGAGTTTCTTGTACATAAATTATCAAAAATAAGTTATAACTCGAAATTAGGATATAAATACACTCTTTTATTAACATTGGATCAATAAAAATGTATAAGACTTTTAGGGTCGTTACATCCTACCCACCTTAGAAAAATTTCGTCCTCGAAATTTATACAAGGGCGATATTATAACAGATTCAAGAAAAATTTGGTTAAAACAGTAGTGAAGGAACTACTAATATCGTACCGAAAGTGCGTGAAAAAGTTTAGATAGATAAAAAAAACAAAAGGATGCAAGAATTTGAAAAGGCTGAAAAAGATGAGTAGAGATTTACCAGTGTTATCTTGACCTATGACTTCGGCCTCTACGGCCGCCAAAGTGAAAGCCTGACGTCTCGGCACATTTTTCTGTGCATGCTGGTACATCGATAGCTGACGAGGTAAAGGTGGTCCGCACGGAGATGGTGCAGAAAGGGCTAAAAGAGGAGGTGGAGCTTGAATAGCTGGTCTGGCTGCGGGGCGGGCCAGTTCGGTTGTGTGGGCAAGTTCCTACAGTGTGTGAGGGTGATCCACATATCAAACAAAGACCATTTGCTCATCGGCAATCATTGACCTGGTGTCCGGTTCTCTTACAATAGATACAGAAGTTTGGTTCAGTCTCGGAAAATGATCCTCCTGGCCTTATAGATGGCGCTGGGAGAGTTGGCCTAGAAGAGGCTCCTCCAGTAATCTGGTTAGCGGGACGTTTCATACCGACCAACCGTGGCCTTCCCTTCTTCTTAATGACAGCTTCATAGCGACGGACTGACTTCAAAACTGCTTCATGTGTTAGATATTCTCCCGTTGATAGGGCAGCCTGGATCTCAGGGTCTAATCCTTGTTAGAAGCGGCTGGCTCTGATTTTCGGCAGTTGCAATTAGATGGGCAGCGAATCTGCCGAGCATGGTGAATTCAGCATCATAATCATCCACCGACTTATCCCACATGGATCCTTATTGCAAGTGTATGAATTTCTGTTCTATCTCGAAGTGTGCGGTTTCCGGAAAATATTTGGCGTCGAAGAGATCACGGATAATCTTTCACTCGATCGGCTGTTCAAGTCGGCTCTCTTAGGCTTTCTACCAGACTCTGGCATTGTCAGTAAGTTGGAGTTTTGCTATTCTAACCCATGCCGTTTCTAGAACTTGGGCTGCTGCTAGGTCATCTTCTATGCTTTGAGCCCATTTCTCGGCTTCAAGTGGTTTCTCTTTCCCTGAGAAGTTTTTCGGATGTAATGCTCGAAATTGTTTCACTTCCGGTGCTTCTGCTTCAAAGCGGGTGAAACCCTATTGAAGGAAAGCAGTCCGCTCTTGCAAAATCATACTTTGAGCGTGCTAGCCTTCAAATAGGCTTTTGATAGCCTCCATAAGTATCGTCTGTTCTGTGAGTGGAGCGGCTACGGTAGGAGGAGGTGGTAGAGCGATAAGGATAGATGGTGGTGGTGTACTTCTACTGACGTTGGTGCTAGTGTTGTTGGGAGAATCCATTACCTTAGATAGAGAAGAAAGATTAGGATAGATTCAATGGAAATTGAATTATAAGGAATATAAAGTTGTTGAATTTCATATTTCTTATGATATATTACTTACGACTTCATGCAGAACAGACCTCCATGGGACACTAACAAAACCTGTCACGCCCCGCTTCCCAGTAGACGGTGACGGCACGTGACAAACCCGTGGCGTATTTATTTCGAGAAGATCACTTCCCGGAGTAAATACGCTAAGCGTAAAATAAGCAATATAAAATGAAAAGAAATTAACATGAGATTTAAATTTCAACAACTTAATTTACATTCAAACTTTATACAATTACAATACATGAGTTTAACTGAAAAGGAAACTACAAGAACAAAAATGCCTAAACAGGTGGCATACATAAACTGAAGAAAAAGAATAACTAGTCTAGACCTGGGTCGCGATCGGATCGTGCTCCTCCTCTGTGGTGTCCACCTTCTCAGTCTCTACAGTATCTGACGAACAATCCAAGAAACAAAGGTGGGTGGAATGCCCGTCAGCGAACTTTCGTTCGGTAAGTCCCCAAGAAAAATGGCGTGAAGTATAAAAGTATAATGACAAAGAAAATTGGATATCATGAAGTAATGGACTATGAGATATGGTGTTTATACGTGCCATTTAATGTAAGCATGACAATTCTATTTAACATGCAGTTCTATATATCATGACAACGTAATATGAGCATAGTATATCATGGCCGTGTAGTGTAGGTATGGTGAATATGAAGTGCATGTAAGTGTCATAAAAGGTCTCTACATGGGTAAACTAATTTAACATAACTTCAAAGGTGAATGTCAACCAATCTCAAGAGTGTTCTCGAACACAACAGGCTATAATCCAGTAGTAAGAAACCACGAGCCCGAATCAAGTGTTTGTAACTGGACTTCAACCCAGTGTTGAAGTGTTCCAAACTCAACGGGCTATAATTCAGGAGTAAGGAAACACGGGCCGTCATGATAGCTTGCTTGTGTTAATAGATATGGATTCATAATCTAGGGAGACACCTGAGATTTCATTGGATTCACACTTGAACTACCCCAACACCCCGTATATCCTAGATTACAGTTAAAATTACCAGCCTTACTCAAATCCATGAATACATCAATTTGCAAGATTAAGTTCAT
This sequence comes from Agapanthus africanus, assembly GCA_030015575.1. Taxonomy (NCBI): domain Eukaryota; kingdom Viridiplantae; phylum Streptophyta; class Magnoliopsida; order Asparagales; family Amaryllidaceae; genus Agapanthus; species Agapanthus africanus. The sequence continues at coordinate 20,528,123 of JASDDO010000031.1, read as the reverse complement.
GTCAATGTCAAGTATTCGTGTCAAGTGTTCATGTATTCATGTCAAGTTGTATTCATGGTTCGAGTCATGTTAGTTTTAATAGCAGCCATTGTGTTATGGTATTCATGTTAAGTTCTTGTCAAGTCATAGTATTCTAGTATTCAAGTTTTAGGATATTCAAATTCAAGTGTTCTGGTTCATGATCAAGGATTCAACTTCATGTTAAAATTTGGATCCTAATTGAGTTTGTATTCAGATTAGAGTAAAATAACTTATGAAATGATTTAGCTCTTGAATTTCTTAAGTTTGGGAGTAATCGGGCAACTGCTGCACATGGACGGCAGAATTTGTGTTTTTTTCCAAGACAATTGCCATTGATAACTCTATTAAACTTATCTAACCTGAATAAGCAAGCACTCACTTTCTCCGGCTCCCCGGGGCTCAAGAGAAATGATGCCGCTTAAACCTATATTAATATAGAGTCCTTAATATTATTTATTTACATTATTTTATTGCTCGAGGGGGTTTTATGAAAAATATATTAATATTGTTTAAAAATAATCTCGAGGGCGATTTATAATATTTAGGGTTTTCATGAACATATATTTTAATTGTTATGGTATTTTGGTGATAAAATCTAGCTTATAAAAATTTATGGTATTTTTATGAAAACTAGCTCTTTTGGAAACTTGATGGTATTTTATTAAAATTTTAATCTTTCATTTAAAAAAATATGGGTTCATAATATGTTTTTATTGAAAATATGGATTCATAACTTTATATAAAATTTTTTTCAAAGTTTGTTTTGTTTAGAAAAGTCGTATTTCTTAAAAACCGTATTTTTATTTCCTTTCGAAACCGAATACTCCGTGAGGAGTTCTGCATCTCGCTCTACTATTCCAAGGATGTGCGATAATCAACACCATCCATTAGCGGGTCCCCTGACGAGGGTTGTAGAGGCGTAATTGCCAAGAATTTAAAATATCGATTAAAAGAAACCCGTTTTGAAAAAAATGTGGTATTTTAATGTATAACTTATTCTTTAAATAAACCCTATGTTTAAAAGCTTGTGCTATGAAACCATAGTGTATGTGATGAGGTAGGTCATTACCCCGTTAGTTTTCTAGAGGTATATATTTCTAGGTATCGATAAAAATGTCACTTTTAAAATTCATGGTATTTTGGCGTTACATGCATTCTAGGGTAGGTTTAATAATAACAAAAATTTATTTTAAATTCATATGATATGAAGATGAAGCATGACATGTAATGATGGTATGTTGGTGTAACATTTTGAAAATCGTTTCGGTGAAATTTCGAAAAATCGGTAAAATAAGGGGGTTTTCTGTAAAAAGTCAAAATACAAATATCTTATTATAAAAATTAAATATACATATTCTAGCTATGTAATTGCTATTATTTGGTGTTTATTGAGCCGCTGGTGAAATTTCAAATTTTCTGAAAAAAATATTATTTTATTATTATTTTAAGCCGTCACTAATACATTTAATTAGGGAAAATTACAAATTGGAATGAGTTGAAACAAATTTTGTGCATCATAAAATATTAAATAAAATTTTATCATGTGGTTTTTGGAACGAAATCATTTGCCAAAACGGTTTAGAAATTATTGAAGAAAAAATGCTTTTTTCGGTGAAATTTAGTGTAAATGGAAATTGGGGTAATACATTTATCTTTTCCCCACACCCACACACTTCACCATCACCCCTTCCCCTTGTGTCCGGCCCACTTTAACAGCCCCTCCCCCTCTCTCTCTCTCCAATCACCTCCTTTTTGAATAAAAAAAAGAAGAGAAAAGAAAAGAAAATGAAAGAAAAGTCAAAAGGGGTGTGGACTTGTCTTTTCTCCCCACTTTCTTCACATCCCTCTCTCTCCTCACTCCCCCACAACATGGCTGACCCCTTTCCAGCAGCAGCCCCTACCCCAAAATCCCCCACAAAATTGCCTCAAAAATCCACAATTTTGTCTCAAAATCCTTGCAAAATCAAAGTTAATTCAAAATCCAAGCCTTACCCATTATTTCTTAGCTACTATAGCATGATTCTTAGTGAAAAGTTTTCATTTTGGAGGCCAAGATTTTGGTGCTAGATTCATGTTTGATCCCTTGATCATGAGGTATAATTTTAACCTTTTTCTTAAGTTGTTGTTAATTGCTTTAGGTTAGTTTAATTATATGTTTAAATAGGTTTTTATTTTAGTTCTAAGTGCATGGTTTGAAATTCAAGAGTGGGGTTTGAATTCAAATTGGGGTTTTGTGTTGTGAGATTAGGGTTGTGTGATGTAATTGACATATTAGGTTATGCTAAATCCAATTTAGGTTGCTAGTTTGCATATTTGTTGATTTAAATTGTGATAATTATATAAATTGTAAACTAGGTTTTTAAAATAATTATATTCTTATGAGATAAAATTCAAATTATGGTTTCATGGCATTATTAATATTATAATGAGTGGTTTAATACCTTAGGTTATGCAAATCTAAGCTTAATTCTTAAATCGAGAATTTTTGCTTGAAAATTGTTAAAGGTGGTTAATATTGCAAACTAGGTTTTTAGTTTTAATTCAAAATATGAGATTAAAAATATGGTTAGGGTTTTTATCATATTATTAACTTTATTAAGTGTAGTTTAACACTTTAGTTCATAGGAATCCAACCTAAATTGTAGTTTGTGCATTTTGCTATGAAATTGTTAAAAAAGGTATTTTGTAAACTAGAATATTAGGGTTTTTGGAATTTAATGAGATTAAATTCCGGAAATTTTTTCTATGACTTATTTAAGATATTTAATAAATATATTGGCCGCTACATTCATTTAAACATCCTGTTTTGTACAAAAACGGCGAATTGTGCTAGCTAGATTTTCGGAAAAGTGACTTTTTAAGTAAAGTTGGGGTTTTTGTGAGTTTTAACCTAGTTTATATTAAAATTAGTGTTCGTGAATGTGAAAATGAGTGTGATTGGATTTTTCTCGATTGTTTGACGTCTGTACATCGACATCGAGGGTTGGTTTGACTATTCTTGCATGCGTAGGCGATAGGTTTGGACCTATGCGTGATACACGTGCCGAATTGATTTTCGTATGCCGTTTCGATTTCGAATTTAGTTTTAATGCGATACGGTGCGTTATGATATGTAGGTACCCCATGTGAACTTCAAGACGACAAGTAAGCGCGTGGCGACGTCGGCACCGGCGAACGAGGACCAGGTGAGTAGATTTATATCTACGGGGAGAAGTCGGGTGGATGGCGTATAGTACCCCCGCAGTCCGTGGTGATGTATACGGATGCGTATACACACCAACAATTTATGATATGTTGTTAGTTTTTATTATTGATGATTTTAGATGGATATTGGTGTTGGATTGGTGCATGGTTACGAAACCTTAGGTAGTGGTTGCACCACACATACACACACCCATATTTGCATACATTCTTCTTTCATATGTGCGTACATGGGATTATATATTGTTGTGTATATTTACACATGGGTATGGGACTATGTGTTTATATACTGGATTTGAGGATAGTAATTAGGATTTGAGATGAGTCGATGATATTGGGCTTGAGGCCAGAAGATCCGTGATGTGTTTTGGTTCGTATTGAGATACGACATGATGTTTTAGCGGGTCTTTTGACGTAGTGATTCTTACATGCATGCATACATAGATGGTATCAATATTGTACTAGACGTAGATCAGTACCCCGATCATGATATTTGATAAAGAGGATATCAGATGAATAGTATGATGAATGTGATATTGACCCGTACCCAGATTTGGGGATGCCGTACGACGGATTTACGTACGAGCTATATTTTGATGATTCATCCGCACTCTTGACTTGGGATGTCTGGTTATGGATATAATATTATTGAGGCGGGATCACCGACTGTATATATACAGGTATGTATATGTATCGACTCAGATGATAGGCGGTTTCCTTACCTGTAGTTCAGCTTGTTAGTTCAGCCGTATAGTTTAGTGTAGTTGTTAGATTAGATTAGACTCCTACCTATTTCAAAACTAGCGGATCGTGGGTATTTTACAAGACAGGTCAAGGGATCTACGGATATTTCAAAAGACGTATCCTTTCTTAAAAACCACCGTAGCCCTATTTTCAAAACCCCGCGGTTCGTGTTATTTCAAATGGCACCATTTGTAGGACTTATATTAGATTATTACAGATTAGTTATCGTTGTGTCTAGTATTCAGCTCCCGCATATTATTGCTGTTCACTCTGCCTCGCATACTTATTTTGCTGCATATTCCATTATTGATATCATGCTGTTAGGACACCAGCACCATTACCGATGATGCGTATGTACCACATACACCTACTTGGCGGCTCACACACATCTTCATCGGTAATTGCCATGTCACGTACACTTTAGAGAATATATTTGCTTGACTTAGCTTGTTAGTTAGTAGTTGATATGATATTAGTGTACCTGCCTTACATGCCTAGTTTATTAATCATACATTGCAACTTGGTTATTGATACCATATGCATTCATTATCATTGACATATGCACTTGTGATGATTTCTTGAGATTTATGATATTTCTGGATTTCGGGGAAAGCCGCAAAATTTACAACTTATGATTTTTTAAAATATAAAATGTTGCGGTTTTCTAGTGATGTAAAGTGTCGTCCACCATGAGTTTGCTGTGGTTTTAGAGATCCGTGTTGAGGAGTGGAGGAACCGTCACGGGTACATGGTGGACCCGGAATGGTACCCCGGGGCAAGATGAATGTGGTGTTGACGTTGAGCCTGGCAGGGGACAGATTACCTACCGGTGATATTACCCGACGCGTCGGATATCCGGAGGATACCGTCGTGGTCTTGAGATGGATGGTAGGGGCCGGTCTGGACTGACGGTGCCCTAGATATTGAGATTGAGACATTAATATTTCGAGACAGTGAGATTTATGTTTTGTGTCGATGCTAGACACTGTTGATACTGATTTCATTATGATACCTCAGTTTAAAAATACGAAGGAAATCTCACTAATTTATGAAGACAGTTTCTTCATTTACATGTATTCTGTTTTCATGCATTCATACCTCATTCATATGATATATTGCTACCTGAAGCACTGACACGGGCACATGAGTTTACACTCGGGTTAGATATTTACCTTAGCCATTGTTATAGGCTGCATGTTATATACATTTTTGAGGCTATATTATGATCATTGACCTAGGATTGCGTTATTTATGCGATTTCTGTGCGTAGATGTTTTTCTACTCACGAGTTGGCAACTCACCCCCGTTGTGCCCCAGTTTCTTGGAGGTTTGCCGTACAGGTTTCATTACGGCTTTGCGGGCTCAGTTTCATTCGGGTGACTTGCTAGTAGGTGGGTTTTTCTTGTATCGTACCCATCATATTACCTTGTATAACATTATTCCGTTGTATCTAGTAAATTCCATCAACCAAACATGTATTTTTGAGATAGAGACCAGTGTTGTTTATTCTTTCGACCTTAGAGTCGCTCGTTATATTTCTGGTGGTTTTGAGTTTCCTTTTGAGTTTTGATCCTCGCCGTTGGCGTTGTATTTTATATTGTTTGTGTGGTTGTGACCGTCGATTGACGAAGAGCTAGCTCCCGCTTGGGGATGCCCTTTTCTTGATTTCGTATACTATTCATGTTGTATCCCGTTTGGGGGCCAGTATTTACAAAGGAGACTCTGCCGAAATTTTCAGTAAATTTTTGATGTTTTAAAAACCGCATAATTCGGCTTATGCTATTGAAATTACTTGCTTTAAGTTGGTTTTTCCTGCACTCTACTACTTTTCTTGGTTTGGATTTCTGGGTTTTCGGTTTACTTAGATTACGTACGCCTCGAGACGTTCGTAGTTTAAGTGCCGGTCATGTTCCGTACTTTCGGGTCGTGACAGTTGGTAAGTGATTGATTCTATGAAAGAGTGTGTAGTAATAACCGCAATCAATAACAGTGTCGCGTGTAGCTAGCCGAGATGAGTACGGGTCGTCCTCAGATGCGTGGAACTTTTAATTTTACTTTAGACGGGTTGATTAGAGTAAAAGAAGAAAGGAGAATAGTTGTAGATTCTAAATCTATATTAAACAAGGATGTAGAATATATATAATTTTAAGATCTCGTTAAATACGGATATAGAATTTATAAAGAAGAGACTTGTAGGGTTCGTTAAGATTTAGTAGTCATGGACGACTAATAAAGATTACTCCTTTCATCTTTTGATAGATTTAAAACTAGATAGATAGTGATGAATGAGGATTGGGGTTCTTAGAAGAAACTAGGGTTTCCCCACTATTGACCCTTGTCCTTTTATTGGTCTCTATTCATGTCTAGCCCTTAACAAAACAATTGTTAATCTAATCTCAAATCGCGGTCGAGACTAGCAATAAATTGGTAGCGCGCCCGATTAGGATGTTAACGATTCTTTTGCTAAAGTTTATAAATTTCATAAGACTTAAAAGAAGTTAAAATATTTTCCCATCCATTGTTCTACCATAATCCTACGAACCCTATCAAGCGGAGAATTACTCATGCATGATGGAAATAGAAGAAGAACGGATAGAGATCATAATGTAAATACAGAAAATAAATGCTAAATAATTAAACTAATGATCTGCCTTTATTAATCAACTTCACAAGTACAATTCTTCGAGTTTAGATTACACGAGGAAGAAGAAGTTGCTCTCGATATCTGTCTCGTAAGAAGTAGATGCTCCGTTGAATCTCACGTCGCCTTATCATGTCGAATCGCGGACATGTCGTGGATCACTTGTTCTTTGACGGTGATTTGCTTCGTGTAAAAGGTGATGATTTCTATTTTTAGCCCTCGGTCCTTTATATAGTCCCAAAACCAGATACTATAGATCCCCAGTATTAGGGTTTGTTGTTGCCAATCAAGCCTAAAAATCCCAAACCCTAACTCGTTGGATCGGCCGTAGATCCACCGCTTATTGGTGGTTTTAGCCGCGCAACCGCGGCCGTTTGGTTGATTTATGGTTTCAAAATTCTGGGGCTTCTTCATTGTGACACATGGAGATTTATTTGATGTCTGAAATCTTCATATCTCTTCTAAGTCTCTACCAGTATTGATTCTTCAATTTTAATTAAACTTCATCGGCAGATTTTTGATTCCCGACATCTCGATATCCCGATCTCCTGACCTGAGCCAACTCTTGCATAATATCTCCATGAATAATGTTAGTAATATTTGTTATAGAGATATTATTCTAACCATTTGTATGATGTTATATCTTTTAAAGAATCTTGATTAGAATATTTGATATGATATGCATAATAAAAATATTATATGCATATATTTTCCTTTATAATGTTAATTATAATATAAAAACATATGGTAAATAGTATTTTGCAGATAAACCCAAATATATTCTATATTTATAATAAACACGTTTAGATATTTAAGAAAAGTAAGGAAAATGTTATATCAAACATGCGATATTTTCGACTGAACAAATACCCCCAAACTTAACTTTGATCATCCCAAGCAAACTATTTATTCAAGAGAGGGAGAAAAAGAGAAAAAGAAAAACCTAAGTAGCACACTTTCGTAGGCAACACGATTGCACTGAGCAGGTGCAACAAGCCGTTAAATCTCTAGGCGTCTCTAGTAGGAGGAGTGTTGTCTTCTGAGGGTTTTCAACGGATTACACCCACAAAATCCTATAATAAAAGAAAGATAATGAAAGTTACGTACAAAGATAAGAATTATAAAATAAAGAACTTGAAAATAAGAGTTTTCAACTACACTAGCTTTTCGATTGCCATGACCCCTATCTTAATGGTCATGAAAAAATGTTAGAAATCACACCATCTCTCAATAAAATATCGTTTTTATTCTTCCTCCCTATCTTTTATCTAAATATCAATCATATACCCCTACGTGTGTGTAAAAGACATCCCTACACTTGGAGAATTCAATTCAAGCAATCATACTCTTGTCCATTTTCCTTAGTACTTTTTAGTCGGTGAATATTATCAGATGGAATTGCTAACACATCTTTCATGCGACCGTTAATACTTCTCGAGATACTAACCGACCGATTACTAAATGTGCTCGCACATTTAGGCGTAACTCATCGTTTTGCAACACCTAAGACTTAGCAGTGGCTCCCAAACCAGTTGGTCTAAGGCATTAGATGATGAAGCACCCTCGCTATATTTTTTTTATACTGCCTTAAGCAATTACAAAACCAGTGTTCATTTTTTTCTTCACCGCTTATATTTTTCCCTCCTTCATACTAAGGCTTTTAGACAAGAGCATTTCAAGGTATCCTCTACTATCCCAAGTTTCAAGATGTGTGCAAGTGCGTATAGTAGGGTATCAATGTTCAAATGTTTGGTCTTAAGAATATGGACTATTTTGCAGACTTACTTTTATCCTCAGATTAGTAATTTCCTTCATCTTACTAACTCTTGGGGCAACAGCTCATAACTACTTATTACTAGTTTCGTTTAAGAAAATATCTAACTTTCTTGCTTTTCTCAAACTATTCATATCTTTCAAATGTAATTTTCATTTTCAAACTTTCATTGTCAATTTTTTTTTTGCTTATATATAGTATAATGCAAAATAATGCGTGAATAAGCACAAACCTCCCCCAAACCAGTTTACAGCAGTGTCCTCACTGATGTCATCTGTTAAGCTTAAAAAAATGTAGACTTGGGAGGAAAGTTAGTAACGGGGACACGAAATAATGACAGTGAAATCCTCTCCCAAACTTATTTTTGGCTCACAATTTTGTAAAAATTTTCTTTTCGTTCAAGAGCCAAAATATATCCCCCCAAACTTAAGTAAAACTGTATTAAGCATTTAAAATTATGATGGGGGTTAAAGTTCTTGGTCAAAGTAAAGCCTTACAAAGATCAAAAGTCAACACCAACCATTCAAATATTTTATCGATATAACGCACTGGTTGGTGGAAGATCAGAGATTTGAAGAAGTAGGGAGTAGATAAGAGCTGGTATGGTTTACGTCTTGGTTGATAGAGGCGAAACAATAATGGTGAACGGAAATGAGAATGTGGATGATTAGGAATAGGAAGAATAGTCACATTCTTGTATGGGATAAGAAGAAATGGTAGTGGTTCAACTTTTTTGGGTGGAGGTTGATTAATCACAAAATCCGTGTCGTTCAAGAATGCGAGTTCGTCAGCGAAAATATCTTTGAAACTTTTATCGATGGTCCGATTGAACGTTTGAATGTCAATAAGTGTCGCGCCATAATTCAACACTTGATTTGTCAAAAATTATGGAGGCAAGAGACTCGAAAAACTCATCTACCTCATTCTCAAAGGGGTCTAAATCAAGTCGTCTTTCAAGAATCATAGAACTCAAAATATCAGATTATGATTCATCAACACTCGCTAAAATTAAAGGAAGATTAGAAAAAGAACCAAAGAAAATGGGTGATGAAATGGGTAGACGAATTTGTGTGTCGAGTATTGCTGAACCAGATGTTGGAAATGAAGGCTGAATATCTTTCTGCTTTTCGGTCATGCATTTATCATCAATTTCCAGACGCATATGGGGTTCGGGTAAAACAGTTAAAGGTTCAAGATGATGTCCACACGGAAGTGAAAGGACCTGATGAATTGGTGAGAAAAACTCATCCAAAATGGTGGGTTCATCATCCAATATATCCCCAGCGTCAATATCCCCAATCAAGTGAAAATTAAAATTCTCAGACACCTCTTCAAAAGCATGGTTTTCAAGTAATTTCGGTTCTAGAGTGGAGGTGTAGAGATCACAAGGATTGGGTGTTGTTTCACTTGAAATGGACCTGGCACAATCGGGTAAATCAAACACTACAAAGTCACACAACTCATCAAACCTTCTATCTTCAATTGGTGAATCATTTGGTGTACTCGATAGATTTGTGAAATTGGAGTTGTGGATTTCAATTTAGGATGGGGAGGTTTGATTTGGAAGGGTGTACTGCTTTCTCTCACTACCCAAATTCTCAATTTGTCCTATTGCTGTATCATACATTGAAATTTTTTTAGTTAGTTGGAAACTAGTTGCTCGTTCATTGGGTTGTATGAGGGCGGCTATGGACGCATTCAATTCCTCTATGTGGCGGCGTGACGCTACCCGATATTCTTCCACTGTCCGTTCAAGACTAGAAATGGGTCGGTAAGGGGTTTCAGCAGAAGATTGAAATTCTTGTGGATAGGTAAAGCTCCCAAATGACTGATTAGAAGAAATGTCTAGAGAAGGTGTAAAAGTCAGGTAGGATTGATAGGAATCGAATGGTTGTGAAAATTGGACAGGAGTGGGATCAACATTGTGATAAGAAGAGTATTGATATTGGTTGGTTGGTTGGCGACTGGCAACAGATATCATATACACCGCAAAATGAGTAGCAATATCTTCCTTAGAAAGTGATGATGTTTGTTTTCCTAACGGTATGACTGGATTGAAACTTTGGCTTTTAGCCCTCGCCATATGCTCAGCGATGGACATGCGTTTAGGAGTTCCCTCACATGCTTTAAATGGAGTATCAACATAAGAAGATATAGAGTTTTGATGCGGTTGATAGGACGTGGAGTGAGGTGTCCAACTGTTTCTTTCTGCTTGCTCTATCCGATCTCTTAAATACATTGTAGAGTCGGAATTTTGACCAAAGCAATTATGAAAATAAGAAATATCTGGTTCAGGATAGCAAACCTCAGTAAGAGTTTGTCTGTTTGGGTTACCCATTATAAGATGGAAAGAGGAAAGAGGAAAGGGAAAGATTTAAGCTCTAGTTGGAATGTTTTGCTTTGAAAGTGGAACTTGAGGGTTAACTCAACAAATCACAAAATGCACAAACAAACCCAAAAACTAAGATCACCTAGGTCAAGCACTAGATCGCTCCTAGACTTCCAAAGGACAAGCCGCAGGATCAATCCTTTACCACCTCTGTATCACTCTTGTGGTCAGGTAAGTGCCAGGTAAGTGAGAGATATCCGCTATACGAATTACCGAAAATAGCGGGCTTAATTAAGTAACCACTTTCCTAGTTACGTTTGCCTAGACACCACAAAAGAAATGCAGATAAGCGATAGATTACCCACGACCTTCCTCTGTCCTATTGAGCGCGACGGTCCTTAGGGTCTTGGTCTAGATATTTTTTTAATTAATATAGGGTTATGCGGATGCTCGTTTTGTGATTTGTGGGGCCTAGGAAGGGTGATGAAATCCCCACCTAATCTGAATTAAGGTCTTGCCCCTTAAAGTCCGTATTAAAAATATGCAAAAACAAACCAATTACAAAACACGCAGAAAGATTTTTGAGCGGCGATATTTTGCGAAGAATCCTGCAGAAAAATATATTATTGGATTTCAGAAGAGAGATAAAGAGTTGAGGAATATACCGGAGAAATTTGGCTAGGAAATACCACTAAGTGGCCGCGGTTCCGCCGCGCCTTGGTGCTTTCTTCTGATGAGTTTTCTACAGTAGCCTTCTAAGTTCCTCTAGGTCTTGATGAATGTTTCTGAATCTTTATCTCCTCGCTACAGTGACTCCAGATATCCTCGCAAAAATCGCACACTAATCGTTTAATATGCAAGATGCGGTTTTGTTTTGTTTTATGATATGGATCGAATAAGAACTCAATACGAATAGTAAGAAAAAAATTACGCACGTATCCCCGGCAACGACGCCATTTGATTGATTCTATGAAAGAGTGTGTAGTAATAACCGCGGTCAATAATGGTGTCGCGTGTAGCTAGTCAAGATGAGTACGGGTCGTCCTCAGGGATTCGTGGAACTTTTAATCTTGTTTTAGACGAGTTGATTAGAGTAAAAGAAGAAAGGAGAATAGTTATAGATTATAGATCTATATTAAACAAGGATGTAGAATATATATAGTTTTAAGATCTAGTTAAATACGGATGTAAAATCGATAAAGAAGAGACTTGTAGGGTTCGTTAGGATTTAGTAGTCATGGATGACTAATAAAGATTACTCCTTTTATCTTTTGATAGATTTAAAACTAAATTGATAGTGATGAATAAGTATTAGGGTTCTTGGAAGAAACTAGGGTTTCCTCACTATTGACCCTTGTCCCTTCATTGATCTCTATTCATGTCTAGCCCTTAACGAAACAATTGTTAATCTAATCTCAAATCGCGGTCGAGACTAGTAATAAATTGGTAGTGCGCCCGATTAGGATGTTAAAGATTCTTTTGCTAAAGTTTATAAACTTCATAAGACTTAAAAGAAATTAAAATATTTTCTCATCCATTGTTCTACCATAATCCTACGAACCCTATCAAGCGGAGAATTACTCGCGCGTGATGGAGATAGAAGAAGAACGGATAGAGATCATAATGTAAATACAGAAAATAAATGCTAAATAATTAAACCAATGATCTACCTTTATTAATCAACTTCACAAGTACAATTCTTCGAGTTTAGATTATAAGAGGAAGAAGAAGTTGCTCTCGATCTCCGCCTCGTAAGAAGTAGATGCTCCATCGAATCTCACGTCGCCTTATCACGTCGAATTGCGGACCTGTCGTGGATCACTTGTTCTTTGACGGTGATTTGCTTCGTGTAAAAGGTGATGATTTCTAGTTTTAGCTCTCGGTCCTTTATATAGTCCCAAAACCAGATACTATAGATCCCCAGTATTAGGGTTTGTTGTTGCTTCCCAAACCCTAACTCGTTGGATTGGCCGCGGATCCGCCGCTTATTGGCGGTTTTAGCCATGCAACCGCGGCCGTTTGGTTGATTTATGGTTTCAAACTTCTGGGGCTTCTTCATTGTGACACATGGAGATTTATTTGATTTCTGGAATCTTCATATCTTTTCTGAGTCTCTGCCAGTATTGATTCTTTAATTTTAATTAAACTTAATCTGCAGATTTTTTATTCCCGACATCTCGATATCCCGATCTCCTGACCTGAGCCAACTCTTGCATAATATCTCCATGAATAATATTAGTAATAATTGTTATAGAGATATTATTCTAACCATTTGTATGATATTATATCTTTTAAAGAATCTTGATTAGAATATTTGATATGATATGCATAATAAAAATATTATATGCATATATTTTCCTTTATAATGTTAATTATAATATAAAAACATATGGTAAATAGTATTTTGCACATAAACCTCAACATGTTCTATATTTATAATAAAACCTTTAGATATTTAAAAAAAGTAAGGAAAATGTTATATCAAACGTGCGATATTTTCGACTGAACAGTAAGTGAAATTCCTTATTAATATTAACATGCAATTATAATAGATAATTCAAAGTTTTACAATAATAAATTTAAAAGTGAAGTTAGCCACTAAAAGTCGTATTTTGATGGTGATGTTAAAAGGGCAACAAACGGATGAGTCAAGATGGTTGGGAATTACAAATCTAGGTGTAGGAGAGAAAAGAGGAAGGAGGTAGGGATAGAGACTTATGGTTTTTGCTTGTACCCATACAAGTAAGAAAAAAGAAGAGAAGAAGTCTCGGTTGGGGAATCGAGACCTACGATGCGTGGAGACTTGAGCTTGAGTCTGATTACGCACACAAGAACAGACTCTAGGCAGCTAACGCGTGGAGGAACGAACTTGAGCGACAGAATTGGCTTAAACTTGTATGCTTAACTTCTTTTGCTAAAGTGAGGCTTGATAGCGAGAATTTTGAGTAGTATTTTCAGAATAATTTAGGAGAAAATCTAAGGAGAAAGGCTTGCTATTTATAGGGGTAAATATAGAAGTAGAGGAAATTAAAAAGTTAATAAAATGTTTTAAAAGTGACAGTAAAAGGGCAGATGAAGGGTCCGGGGTTCTCTGGTTAATTGTAGGAAAATCAAATAGGAAAAAAGAGTAGTGGGGAGCTGAAGGGATGCACAAGTAAAAAATGGGGGAATTTGGGGCTATTCCACCCGTCGGTAGCGGTCAAAATGGAGAAACCGGCCGTCCAAATATGGGGGTTGGTCTCGGGGTTCATGCAGTGCATTCATCTGGATATTTATGTCTTGTTTTTATTGTTTGATTTATTTGAAACTCTTCGTTTCTCTGTGTAATGCACGTGCAACTCTTGAGCTTCTAAAAAATTAAAAAGAAAAATATTAAAAATAATTGGAACTGATGGAATTCGAACTTGCAGACTATGGAACAGCAGTGTAGAGGCTTAACCAGTGAGCTATAAGGAGTTTCTTGTACATAAGTTATCAAAAATAACTTATAACTCGAAACTAGGATAAAAATACACTCTTTTATTAATATTGGATCAATAAAAGTATATAGGACTTTTAGGGTCGTTACATGGGGAGTTGACACTGCAGAAGATCGTATGAGAAAAGAATCCTGCGGATATATTCACCAAGGTCGTAGACAGAGACAAGCTGTAGGTTGGTGAACCTCTCCATGAAGATTTTTTCATGCCCCGCTTCCCAGTAGACGGAAACGATGACGTGATAAGCCTGCGGCATATTTATCCAGAGAAAGTCATTCCCTAAATAAATATACTAAGCGTATTGAAACAATAATACATAATGCAAGAATAAATAGAGACTGTAAAACTTTCAACAAAATTTTTTATTTACATTCAATTTCAAATATTTACAAGTATATAAGTTTCAGCTGGAAAATAAATACAATAAAAGAAAATGTCTAAACATATGGCATACATAAACTGAATAACAAGTAAAGATAAGATAATCCTGAGTAGTAATCTGGTTGTAGTCCTCCTCGGTGGCCTCCACTTCCTCCATCTCAAACGTATCTGACAACATTCCAAGAAAACAAGGGTGGGTGGAATGTCCGTCAACGAACTAGTGCTCGGTAAGTCCTAAGAATAAAGTAAGAGTAAAAAGACAAGTATAGAATATGTATATGACAAGTAAAAGTATATGTTCATGGGTAAATAAGTACTATAGGTCTTTATATGGTCACCATGTTAACGTTAAGTTCCAAGTGTGAATATCAACGCAGCTGTAGAAGTATTCACGAGCTCAAGGGTGGGACCCCAGAAGCAAGGAAATACGAGCCCATTTCATGTGTTAGTATCGGGACTCTAGGCTGTGGAGAAGTCGATCCGACTGATATTCGAGTAAAATAAAAAAGAGTTTAATACAGGACTCCTGAAGCTCCGTTGGATTCATACAAGAAACTATTCCAAGCACCCCGAGTATAAATAGTCTATAACTGTATAATATACTTAATTAATTTGATTGATTGATTATAACATGTCTTGATCGAAACCATAGATTTCAAAAGATGTAGAATGAAGTCGAGCGAGTCAAGTAAAATTCGAGTCGTGTCAATTTCAATTTTGGTTCGAGTCAAGCTAGTTAGAGTAGATTGGGTCCGAGTTCATGTTCAATTTTAGATTCGAATTTGGATTCGAGTTCAAGTTCAAGTTTAGATTTGGGTTTTGATTCGAGTTCAGGTCTTTTTCATATGAATTGATTTACCTGTTAAAGATCTTATGTTCGGAAGAAAATTGACAACTGCTGCACATGGACAGCAGGATTTGTGTCTTTTTCCGAGACAATAATCAATGATAACTCCGTTAAGTTGTCTAATCTGAATAGGCAAGCACTCATTTTCTCCAGCTCTCCGGGTCTCAAGAGAAATGATACCGCTTAAGCCTATATTAATTTAGAGACCTTAAATATTTATTATTGTTATTTACTTTGTATTTATATTATTTGCACTTCTCGAGGGGTTTTTATGAAAAATACTTTAATATGGTTTAAAAATAAAACCCGAGAATGCTTTATAATATTTAGGCTTTCCATGAACATGTATTTTAATCGCTGTGTTATTTTTGTGATAAACCTAGCTTTTTTTTAAAGTTTATGGTGTTTTTATGAAAACTACTATTTTTGGAAACTTGTTGGTATTTTATTAAAATCTTAATCTTCCATTTTCAAAAAACTGGTTTTATAATATGTTTTTTTTGAAAATACGGATTCATAGTTTTATATAATTTTCCAAAATTTAGTTTTGTTTTTAAAAGTCGTATTTCATAAAAACCATATTTTTTTCCTTTCGAGACCGAATACTCTGTGAAGAGTTATGCATCTTGATCTACTATCCTAAGGATGTGCGATAATCTGCACCATCCATTAGCGGGTCCCCTAACGAGAGTTGTAGAGGCGTAATTGCCATGCATTCCAAAAATATCGATTAAAAGAAACCTTTTTGTAAAACTGTGGTATTTTAATATAAAACCTATTCTTTGAACCAACCATATATTTAGAATATCATGCAATGAAACCATAGTGTGCGTGTGGGGTAGGTCGTTACTCCGTGAATGATCTAAAGGTGTATACTCTAGTTATTGAAAATACGGTTATATTAAAGTTCATGAAATTTTTATGAAAAAGTCTGCTATATGATTATTAGATATGAAATTTTGGTTACATAAAAAGGTATTTGATGTGAATATAACTTTAAGGTGATATTAGGGAATTGGTATGAACTTTTAAACATGGCTAAGTGACAAAAATTGTTTTAAAGTCAAAGGTTATATGCTAACTCCGCTTTTGTCGATATGTTTTAAAGTTTATATTGGAGTGAAAAGAGAGAGAGAGAGAGAGAGAGATGAAGGGACTTACGGGTTTAGATTATTAATAAGGAAGAGGAGAAGCCTTCGGGGGTCGAGGTCTCGTCGGAGATTCTCCGGTCGTCGAGATTGGCTTGCTACTTCAATTGGTTTCTTAACTTCACCTGGTACTTAGAGAGTTTGAGAGATTTTTTTATAGAAATTTCAGAATGGGAGAGAGATAGAGGATGGGGTGGTATTTATAGTAAAGAATTTAGGGTTTGGGAATTTAAAGTTGGATTAAAAGAATTAAAATTGATATTAAATTATGAATTGAGTAGTCTATGTTTAATTGCAGGGAAATCAAACAGTGCAGAGGAGTATTGGAGAGCTGAAGAGACATGTGTGCAAAGCACGAAAGTAAACGGAGCATTTTGGACCGTCGGTAGTAGCCAAGATACCTTTCAGTTCTTCGTGAATCGCACGTGGAACTCTTGGACTTCCGAAAAGTTAAAATGAAAAAATATTTAAAAGTTAGGACTGATGGGGTTCAAACACACAGGCTACGTCACAGTAGTGTAAAGGCTTTACCAGCGAGTTACAAGTTGTTTTTACTTTTATTGAACAAAAATAACTTATAACTCCACAACAGGCTGAAATACCATTTTCTATACATTTAAACAAATAATTCTGTACAGGGATTTCAGAGTCGTTACATTCTACCCTCTTTATAAAAATTTCATCCTCGAGATTTACAATTACATAGAGACTAATTTTCAAAAAGGTAGGGGTATCGTACGCGCATATCTTCTTCTCTTTCCCAGGTAGAGAATCCCGGCGAATCCTTTCTCCCCATCACTCAGACCAAGTTCACCTCCTTATTCCATAATGTCTTCACCTTTCGATCTAGGATCTCAACTAGTTGCTGCTCGCAAGTTAGATTAGTCTGTACTGTGAGCTTTGAGTGATCATGTATATGGCTGGGGTCGCTCACATATCGTCGTAGTTGGGATAGGTGGAACACGTTGTGCACTCTTTCCACTGAGGGTGGTAGTGCCAAGTGGTACGCCATATCTCCAACTCGTTCGAATATTTCGAACGGTCTTATGTATCTTGGACTGAGTTTGCATCTCATGCCAAAACATATTACTCCTCTATTTGGAGAGATCTTCAGGAATACATGCTCTCCGGGTTGAAACTCCAGATGTCGACGTTTTGCATCTGCCCAATGTTTCTGTCGATTCTGGGCTATACGCATCTTTTTCCTGATCATGCGAACTATATCTACAGTTGCCACGATCATCTCTGGCCTAAGGAGTTCATGATCTCCCACGTCGTCCCAACTCAGTGGGGAACGACACTTCCGTCTGTAGAGTGCTGTGAATGGTGCGATCTCAATGCTTTCCTGGTAGCTGTTGTTGTATGAAAACTCCACCAGGTGTAGGTGATCTTCCCACGAATGTCCGAAGTCTGGCATACAGGCTCTCAGCATGTCTTCCAGAATCTGAGTTGTTCGTTCAGACTGTCCGTTTGTTTGTGGATGTACGCCATGCTGAAATTCAGACTCGTCCCCAGGTTAGCTTGCAGACTCTACCAAAATTGTGATCGGAATCTTATACCACGATCGGAGATGATGCAAATAGGTACACTATGTAATATTACGATCTCCTGCATGAGATTATGGGTATCAAGACAAGTATTGTACACCTTGAAGGATAAATCTTACTTCAGATTTTTACTCACCTCCATGTACTTTCTTGCTAACGTCTCGGTTGACTGGCTAACTCGGAATGGAATAAAGTGAGCAGACTTGGTGAGTCGATTCACAATGACCCAAATTGCATCGTTACCTTTCGTGCTGCGAGGGAGAGCAGTCACGAAGTCCATGGTAATGTGCTGCCATTTCCATTCTGGGATTGGTAATGGCTAAAATAGACCAGCAGTTCTGTGATGTTCAGCCTTCACTTGCTGACACACCAAGCACTTTGCTATGCTTCTAGCTACTTCACGCTTCATTTCATGCCACCGGTAATGTTATCGTAGATCTTTGTACATTTTCATGCCACCGGGGTGTACAAAATAAGGAGAGTTGTGGGCTTCTTTCATCAACTCTTCTCGAACAGGGCCAACTGACACACATAAACGGCTTCCATATCGCAAGAATCCATCTTCGTGGATGATGAAGTCAATTCGAAATCCACTTTCTACTTGTTCTCGGATTTTTTGTTTCTTGGCATCATTTTCTTGATCTGCCTTGATCTGATTTACAAGAGTAAACTGGACGTGTAAGTTCATCAAATATGAAGCGTTACCTGGCATAACAACTTCGATCTCCAATCCTTGCAATTCTTACTGTAGCTTCCATTGAGCGGTGAGGTTCATTGCTAAGGGCCGGCGACTAAGTGCATTAGGAACTACGTTCACCTTCCCCAGATGATACTGTAGGTTGATGTCAAAGTCCGCCATGTTTTCTAGCCATCTTACCTACCGCATGTTGGGTTCCTTCTGAGTAAATACATATATCAGACTCTTATGGTCAGTGTATATATCCACTCGTTCTCCCAAAAGATAGTGGCGCCAAATCTTGAGTGCGAAAACCACTGCTTCCAGTTCATGATCATGTGTTGGATAGTTGCGCTCATGGACCTTTAACTGCCTTGATGCAAAAACCACAAATTTTCCATGCTGGTATAGAACACATCCTAATCGTTTACCGGACGCATCATAATGCACATCGAATCCGCCAGATTGATCCGGTATTACGAGAATAGGAGCAGAGGTTAATCTCGACTTGAGTTCTACAAAAGCCTTCTCACATACTTCTGACCACATGAATGCTTCGTCTTTACATGTGAGCTTGGTCAGGGGTGCTGCGATCTTTGAGACTCCTTCAATGAAGCATCTGTAATATCCTGCTAAGCCCAGAAAACTTCTTGTATTTTTTACCATCCTTGGTGTCGGCCACTCACCGACAGCTGACACCTTAGCTGGATCTACAGAGATTCCTTCGCCTGAAATGATATGTCCGAGAAATCCGACTTGATCTAGCCAAAATTCACACTTGCTGTACTTGGCATAGAGCTGATATTGTCATAATGTCTTCCTGACAATCCGTAAGTGCTCGGCGTGCTCTTTCCGATTCTTTGAATACACCAGGATGTCGTTGATGAAGATAACAACAAACCTGTCTAAGTACTCTCGGAAAATTTGGTTCATCAAGTTCAAAAAGATGGCAGGTGTATTGGTCACTCCAAATGGCATTACGAGATATTCATAATGACCATAACGAGTCATAAATGTTGTCTTCGGAATGTCGGACTTCTTGACCTTCACCTGATAATATCCTAAACGAAGATCTAACTTTGAAAAGGCACAAGATCCACTAAACTGATCGAAAAGGTCATCGATGTGAGATAGCGGATACTTGTTTTTATTTGTCACCTCGTTTAGAGCTCGATAATCCATGCACATACTGTAGGTACCTTCCTTCTTCTTCGCCAGTAGTACCGGAGATCCCCAACTTGAAGTACTAGGTCGGATCTAACCTTTCTTCAGAAGTTCGTCCAATCGAATACGGATCTCCTTCAATCCTTCCGGGCTTAATCAGTACGGAGCTTTTATTACTGGTTGTGTGCCGGGTTGTAAATCAATGCTGAATTCAAGAGCTCGATCGGGAGGCAAACCTGATATATCTTCCGGGAATACATTCTCGAACTTTCGAACTACCTTTGGCTTCGACCTTCCGCTTATAACGCTGCACTCTCTTCCTTCTTTGGTTTTGCTGTGCAGATGCTAGGCTCCAAGGTCCAGTCTTCACTTTTGAAGTAGATCACAACGTGATCTGGTATTTCAAACACTACTCTCTTTTGGCGAAAGTCGATAGTAGCGAAGAAAGTTCCCAGCCAGCCCATTCCCAAGACTACATCGAAGTTCGGTATGTCTAGCACCTTGAAGTCCACATAGAATTCTCGACTGCAGACGACCATTGGACACTGATCGTATCCCAAAGTTTCTTTTAGAACGCTGTTCCCTGAACTAACGTTCCAGCTGGATACAAGTGGTTTATCTGGGATCGCATGAGTTCGTACGAACTATTGCGACATAAAGCAATGTGATACCCCAGTTTCGAAAAGTGCGTGTGTAGATAACGAGGCTACTACGATTGTACCTAAGTCGCGTGGGGTATGTTTAGGTATAACAAATATAAGATAGCTATGAATTGAAAGGATTGAAAAAGAATAGGGAAGAGATTTAACAGTGATAACCTGACTCATAGTTTCGGCCTCTTCGACCGACATAGTGAATGCTTGGCGCCGCGGCACTTTTCTCTGTGCCTGGTTAAAAACTTATCGTTGGGGTTGATCGGTCTGGGTGCGGGGAGTTGTTGCTGGTAGAGCTAACCGGGTAGGAGGGGCTTAGATCGACGGTCTAGCTGGAGGGTTGTTAGGTCCTCGGTTCTGGGGGCATACTCCGATGGCGTGAGTAGAAAACACACAGATCATGCACAAGTTGTTCTCCCTACGACAATTCTTCATAAGGCGCCATATTCTCTTGCAATAGATGCAAAAGCCTGGTCTGTTATTGGCGAACGAACCTACTGGCCTCCGAGTTAGTCCATTGGAAGCTGGCCTGGAAGAGACCCCTCCCGTGATCTGGTGCACAGGGCGTTTCACACCGACAGTCTGTGGCCTGCTCTTCATCTTCACAACTGCTTCAAAGCGTCGATCAGCCTTCTGTAACAACCCTAAACTTTCTATACAACTTTCTGTACAAATTTTTCAAAAAATACAGAAAATGGTACTTTTGCCTGAGCACAAGTTATAAGTTTGTTTTGCTTTTTAATAGCAAGAAGGAGCTTGTAGCTCATTGGTAAGACCTTGCACTACTGAACCAAAGCACAAGAGTTCAAATCCCATCCCCCACATTATTTTCAATATTGATTTCTTTTTAAATTTTTAGAATTACAAGAGTCTACACGTGCTAAACCCGTAAAATCCCACGTCATATATAAAACAAAATAGCCTAGGGGGTAGACCATCAGTCGAGGGACACGTGGCGTCGAGCTCGAGGCCAACTCGGCCTGACTCGGCCGGCGGACCGGCCGACTCGGCCGCCGCCGCCGGCCAATTCAGCCCGGATTGCCGAATTGTCAACATGAAAGTTCTACCTTTTGGTCTTCTAAACTCCCATGTATACTTTAAATTTCCTGCACAGTTCCAGAGCCCTTTAAAATCTCAATAAATCCAATTTTTAATACATTTTTTCTTTACAACCTTTCACCTACCCTAACCCTAGTTTTACCTTATAAATATCACCCCTAAACACACACTCCTCACTCACAATTCTGTCCAAACTCTCAAGAAAACTCTCTAGAATTTTGTGTACAAGTGGAGTTAGCAAAGGGCGAAACTCCGGCGATCTTCCGACGACGACCCTAGGAGCTCCCGACGACGAGACGCACCGGCAACTCCTACTTCCTCCTTTTCCTCTTTTTTACGCTACAAGCAAGTATGTCCCACCTCTCTCTTCTCTAATCTATTCATAAAACTGCTTTTACTAAAACCGAAGCGGAGTTAAATTCGACTTCCGATTCGGTTTCCTTTATAAAGTTCAATTTTCCTTAACACAATCATACAATACTCTTACATCTTGACTATTAATTATTAACAAAATATGTTGAACAAGTTTCATAGAAAAATATTTCATTTTGTAATTTTTACCGCTTTTTCACTAAAATACCATGTAGTTTACTTTCTACTTTAAAACATCATTAATCTTGTTATACCTTTAATTAGACCACGAGGTAATGACCTACCTCTTCACAACACTCATATGCAATATAGCACAATACCTTTTGTGAAATATAGATTCAGGAAATACCGCTTTACATAAAACTACCTTTTACTATTAAAACCGTTTTCTACAAGATTACGTATTTTTATAAATCTTTGCAAAGCGCTGCTACAACCCATTTTGGGGAACCCGTTCGGAATGGTGCGGATTATCGCACATCATCGGGCTTAGTAGTGCGAGATGCAGACCTCCGCAAGGAGCATTCGGTCTCGAGAGATTTAAAATACAAATATATTAAGAAAATGAGATTTCTAGAAAATAATAAATTAAAATTATTTTTATAAATATATAAATATATATGTATTATCAAAATACATATTTTTGATATAATATAAATATTCCAACTTTTCTAAATCAAAAGAATCACTTTACATGAAAATACCATGAATTTCCATACAAGTTC
Organism: Agapanthus africanus; assembly: GCA_030015575.1. NCBI lineage: Eukaryota > Viridiplantae > Streptophyta > Magnoliopsida > Asparagales > Amaryllidaceae > Agapanthus > Agapanthus africanus. Next base: position 20,505,362 of record JASDDO010000031.1, on the reverse strand, counting down.
AATATTACAATTAAATACCCTATATTATGAAATTAGGTTATTTTCACTAGAAATGTCACATATATAAAATCTACATCTAAGAAAACTCTAAAGACGATAATTAAATACTTGGGGTGTATTTTGAAAAGTATACAAAATTATTTTTACATAAAACCCCCTCAAGTTCTATAAATTACCCTAAAGACCCTAGTAAATATAGATTTAAGCGGGACCAATCTCTTGAGCTTCAGGGAGCCGGAGAAGTGGGTGCTTGCCGATTTAAGGTAGACAACTTAACAAACGGTGTTATCAACACGGTAATCGTTTTTGAAAAAGACACAAATCCTGCCGCCCATGTGCAGCGGTTACCGATAACATCAAAACTTAATTCAGGATTTCAAATTCTTTTCTAATTGTTCTGACTCAGACTGAGTCTCATTATAATAATCTGACTTGAATATGATTCAAGTACAATCTACAATACTACAATTCAACATGAATCCAAGAACCCATATATTCAATCTATATTGACTAAACCGAACCATGGATATACTTCCATTTACATGATTCTCCAGTTACATTCATGATTCTCCAGTTACATCCATTTACTGATATCATGGTTTCGGTAAGTCATTCAATTATACAATCTATATTACAAGACAATACAAGTTGCAATACAATACAAACAATACAATCAAGATATCGTGGGGTTTAAGGGGTAGATTGGTACGGAAGGTGTTAGAAGTGGCACGAGACTGCAAACATAAGACACCTAACCTATATTCCTTTGATGTTGTACCGTGGCATAAACGGTTTCTTGAGTTCCTGATACCTTAGTCTCCGGGGCAAGTGAGACTCCTCTCGTATACACTGGCATCCTTCTGTATTAAGCTACAAACAACAGCGTATCTATGTGTGTTGATATTCATTAAATGTAATAAATGTAAATATTTGTTGAATTCATTAATTCTTGTGGTATATTGTTTACGACTTCATGCAGAACTGACCTGTATGGGCCACCAAAAAAACCTGTCACGCCTCGCTTCCTGATTGATCGTGGAAAGTGTGTCTATGTGTGTTGTAAATTACCGCAATCAATAACGGTGTCGCAATAGCTAGCCGATATTGAGTACGGGTTGTCCACAAGGAAACGGTGAACTGCTTTTTTTGTTATAGACGAGTTAATAGAAGAAACGTGGAATTGTTATCGTTTATTACTAAGAAGATTTGAAAATTTATAAGAGATTGGCTCATAGGATATGAAATGAGCTACCTTGGTCAATCGATCAACAATCACCCAACTGCATTGTTGCCCCTTGGACTCCACGGTAAAGCTGTCACGAAATCTATGGTTATATGTTCCCACTTCCATTGAAGAATCGGAAGTGGTTGCAATAAACCAGCAACCCTTTGAAGTTCAGCCTTAACTTGCTGACACACCAAGCACTTCGCTACAAAGCGAGCAATCTCCCTTTCCATGCCTTCCCACCAGAAATGCTGTCGTAGATCGCGGTACATCTTCGTGTATCCTGGATGTACAGAATATGTGGAACTGTGCGCCTCCTTCATCACTTCTTCGCGAATGTCTCCTTTCGGCACACACAAACGGCTACCATATCTCAACGAACCATCTTCATGAATCAACAAGTCCGTTCGAAGTCCAGCTTCAACCTGTTCTCGAAACTTTTGCAATCTTGGGTTGTGTGACTGCGCTGCTTTAATATTCTCGATCAACGACGACTGTACTTGCAGCTGCATCAACTGTCCCGAAGAATGCGGTAACACGATCTCCAACTCGAATCTCTGAAAGTCTTTGATAAGCTCCTTCTGTATAGTCAACATCCGAATTGCTGGTAACCGACTAAGCGCTTCCGGCACAACATTAACTTTCCCCGGATGGTACTTAAGATCAAGATCATAGTCAGCCATCAGCTCCAACCATCCACGCTGCCTCATGTTAAGCTCTTTCTGCGTGATCACATACTTTAGGCTTTTGTGATTGGTGAATACTTTGACCCTTTCGCCCAATAAGTAGTGTCTCCAAATCTTCAAAGCGAAAATCACTGCTGCAAGCTCCAAATCATGAGTTGGGTAATTCTTTTCATGGATCTTCAACTGTCTCGATGCGTAAGCTATAACCTTCCCATGCTTTATCAAAACATATCCCAATCCTTTCCCAGATGCGTCGTTGTGAATCACCAATCCTCCGGAACCATCTGGTACGGTCAAAATAGGAGCGGTTATCAACTTTTGCTTCAACGCCTCAAAAGCTGACACACAACTATCCGTCCACACGAACGGTACTTCCTTACGCGTAAGCTTTGTCAAAGGCTCAGCCAAGCGGGCAAAATTCTCCACGAACTTTCTGTAATATCCGGCAAGTCTAAGAAAACTTCCGATCTCTGCTACATTCTTCGGAATCAGCCAATCTTGAACTGCTGCAATCTTCTCAGGATCAACGGCGATTCCATATCCGGATACGACATGCCCCAAAAACTTCACTTCTTCAAGCCAAAACTCTCACTTGCTCATCTTTGCATATAATCTTTCTTGCCTCAATGTCTGCAGTGCGATCTTCAAGTGTTCTGCATGCTCCTCTATGCTCCTCGAGTAGACCAGAATATCATCGATGAACACCACAATAAACTGGTCCAAGAACGGTGAAAAGATTCGGTTCATCAAGTCCATAAATATCGCCAGTGCATTCGTGACTCCGAATGGCATCACTAAATACTCGTAATATCCATACCGAGTTTGGAACGCAGTCTTGCAAATATCTTCTGATTTAACTCGGACCTGATGATATCCGGACCGCAAATCCAGCTTCGAGAATACCCTCGTGCCACTAAGTTGCTCGAATAATTCGCCAATGAGAGGGATCGGGTACTTGTTCTTAATAGTCACCCAGTTTAATTCTTGATAATCGATGCACATCCTCCTTGTGCCATCTTTCTTCTTTACTAGAAGAACTAAAGCTCCCCAAGGTGAATTGCTGCTGCGAATCCAACCCTTCTCAAGTAATTCGGTAACCTGCTTCTTGACTTCTTCCAACTCCACTGATGCCATTGGATAGTACGCCTTTGAGATTGGCGCTGCACCAGGAACAAGATCGATCGCGAACTCCACATCTCGTTTTGGCGGTAAACCCGAGATGTCCTCGAACACGTCCATGAACTCTCGAACTACGGCTGGCGCTTCCTCCTTATCAACTTCCATCGACGAAAGAACATTGTTTATTGGCCTAGCCCTAAACTCGACTGGCCCGACAGAACTGCTACCTCCAGTAACAACAAACTCTGGATGTCCAGGAATCTGAAAAATCACTTTCTTTGCCCTACAATCAATGTGAGCGTGGAAAGTGCCGAGAAAATCCATTCCCAAGACAACTTCATAACTGCCGGTATCGATCACCAAGAAATCTACAAAACATGAACTGGTAAGCAATGAAACTGAGAGAACCAAGGAAATTTCACGACCTGAATCAAGGAAATGAATCAAGACCAGGACTCCAAGTTACTTAAATAGAGTACCGCATTATAACCATGCTGCAGTTCATGGGTACAATCACATAACTCCGTTCAAGTCGCCCAAATCCTAGAATCAGAATCAAAGGAACATGGAGAAACATTAGCGAACCAAAAGGTTTCAAGCCGAGATGCAAAGTTGCTTGCATATCGTCAAGACAAGGATCAATAGTATGATTCAAGAATCACGATAACAATGTGGCAGGACATGTTTCTAATTACAGGTTTTCTGATTCGTGTATTGGATCCAATACCCAACTACAAAAGAATCAAACCCGATTAACCTAAATCCTATGGCTCTGATACCAAACAAACCATGTCACACCCCGCTTCCCAGAGTGCGCTAAGATAGGTACGTGACAGATCCAACCATGCTACCTGTGGATAGGAAACATCCCTCCACAGTCACATTACGGCTGTCTAGAGGTATCAAGAACAGGAAAATAAAATAAACTATCTAGTACATGTCCATGAGCCAGAATAAACGAGTCAAGAAATAATATGCGGAAGCAATAAATCCAAAAAGCAAAAACATCTGGAAAGTAAAACATAACTAAACTGGATACTAACTAGATCGTCACTGCTCGGCCTAACGGCGGAAGTACTACTGATCAGCCTGCGACAAGGGTAGAGGATCTGGGTCATGCAAAACCCAGACGTCAGTGCGTCATAATATCAACAATAATATAATCAGGGAGTAACAGGAATGCAGGCATGAATTATAAAAGGTACATGAATGTAATAAGTGAGCAGGGATATAGAACAGTAAAGTGTAACAGTATATATAAAGTGCAGCGGTGAAACTAAACTGTGCTACTGGGGTAACTACTCTCAAGTCTGTGAAATCAATTTGATGAATCATCGATGCAACTCAATAGTATCCCGTGCATGCCCGGGACCACGGTCCAGATTCTCGGGCTGAAACCGAGACATGCCGCTAGGAACTAAACAGGAAACATGTACAGATGAATGATGTCAGCAACATCATCCCAGGGCTGGCCTAGCCCCTAAAACTGATCAGTATAAGCATCGAACTGTCGAGTTACAAGTCAGGTTTCATCATTGATTTTCCCATACCCCCAAGTTATGTGTTCAAGTCAGGTATTGATAAATCTGAGACTAATGCCAACACAGGATCAAGCAGGAACAGGTTTGTCTATACAGACAACAGGATATGTCCATCGGGACAACATGTTAGGATTGTCGGCATTAGAAACAGGATCAGGTAACATGTCAAGTAATGATATATCAGGTCATGTCAAGTAGTGTACATGTATTAAGTCATGTCAAGTAGTGGTGTATCAGGTCATGTCAAGTAGTACACAGTGTAACAAATGGGTGCCAACAGTAAGATGTAGCAAGTATGGAATCAGGGTAAAAGTACGGATGTACGATAAAAGCATGGATGCACAAATATCTATCAGGGGCTACATCATGACTAAGTAGGATGCACAATATCAAGCATGGGGTACTGATGTATTAATAATATGAGTTAATGTAATATGTGATGCAACTAGTTATGCAAAATTAATGATATGGATACACAAATAAACATGGATGCAAGAATAACTATTAAGGATTGTTTTACTATAGCTCAATTACTATGTAGGATGCACATTTTCTAGCATGGGGTGTTAATGTAGCAGTAATATAAAATAACGTGATATGGAATGCAAATAGATATATAATTAATGGTATGGATGCACAAATATCGATTAGGGTTACATTTACAGTTCCAAGACTAAGTGGGATGCACATTATTAAGCATGAGGTGTTACTGCAATAATAATATGAATTAATATGATATATAGATGCAGTTATATATATTTTAAATGATATGGATGCAAACGGGTATCCGAAAACGGTAAAACTTTAGTATGGATGTATAATATGATAAACGGGTAACATTTTACTCATATGGATGCACAATGATATACCTAGCATGTAGCAAGATGAATTAGCATGCGACTAGATATGTAAATAACGATATGGATGCATACGGATATTCGAAAACTGTAAAATGGTAATGTGGGATGCATAACTAAACATTATGTGATGTTATTATTCAAATGGGTGCAATATATTGTAGTCTAGCATGTAACAAGATAAATTTGCATGCACTAGATACGAAATAATTTTAGACCCGAACCGGATATCCAACTTTAATTTTGGTCGACATAGATATCCAACTTTAATTCGGGTCTAAAATTCAGTTATAAAATACGAAAAATATACATGTCGGCCAAAATTAAAGTTGGATATCCGGGTAACGAAAAAATGCATACCCCCAAGAACGGATGCACGCACGTGCACGTAGCCATCCAAACAAGTCCGTTTCACTGAACAGGACGAGAACAAGATGCGCGGATGCTACCATGGGGTTAGGGGTATCATGCAGACCATGCAATGTATTTTTAAAATATTTTATGTGACTTAAAATGTTATATTAAAATGCAGATGCTAGATAAAATGCGAGTATGCAATGTACAAATAAATGAAAGTGCACGAGTCCATGTAACAGCTCAGGATAAATCATAAACATGAATCAAGACAGGTTTCAAGTAAGCGGGTCGTGTCGGATGCAAATACAGATGTCAAATATACTACTCGCACCCAAAACACAGTAAATCAGGAAAAATATGACCATAAATAAAGAAATACTCAAAATAGAACTGGTATAAATGAACTAGGGTGTTACACCCCTTAATGTCCGTTTTAAATATGCAAAAAAACCAAAAAATCTAAAACACGCAAAACGATTTTTTAGCGGCGTTGTTTGCAAAGAATCCTGCAAATAAAAACATTTTATTAAAGTTTTAGATGAGAGAGTAAGACTATAGGAAAATACGAAAAAAATTGGGGGCTTAACTCCACATTATGACCGCGCTTCCGCCGCCAAAAGCTTCCTAAGGCCGCGGTTCCGCCGCCCTCTTATGATTTCCCCCCTTGAAATTTTGGCTCCACACTCTAATACTTCTCTGCTCCTATTTGACAATCACTAAATCTCTGTTGGTTCACTCCTGGTGCTCCTGATTTCTCGCAAAACTCGCACAAAAATCGTTAAAAATACAAAATGGGGTTTCTTATTCTCTTTTTATTTTTATGGTTCTGGTTTTTATAAAAAAAATCAACCCGAATAAAAAGAAAAATATTACGACCGTTTCCCCGGTAATGGCGCCATTTGATTGATCGTGAAAAGTGTGTCTACGTGTGTTGTAAATTACCGCAGTCAATAACGGTGTCACAATAGCTAGCCGATAATGAGTACGGGTTGTCCACAGGGAAAGGGTGAACTGCTTTTCTTATTTTAGACGAGTTAATAAAAGAAAGGTGAAATTGTTATCGTTTATTACTAAGTGTAGAGATTCCTTAGCACCATACCTAGGGTTTGTCCTGCATCAAACATGCTATAACAAAAATTTAGGGGTGCTAAGCAATACCATCTATGAATCGAACTAGAAATTTAAGGCAACAAGAAGCAAGTATCACATATAAGCAATAGTCTAACACTAAGAGGATAGTAATAAAACCTTTGTAGACCTCCTCTTTGTGACTCCTTGGATCAACTAGGGTTTGAACCGGTTCGTTTGAGTCCTTCCAAGTCCACGACGATCCACCACGGAGTCCCTTTGCTCAAGCTCCTAGCTTCACTTGATCTTTGAAGAAGTGGAGCAAACAACCAACACTAGTGGGCTAGACTAATATAGATAGGTGATGTGGGTTGTAATCTCACTTAAAAACCTTTCCTTTTTGTTTCCTTCACTCACTTGAAAAGGGTAGAGAGCAAGAAGGAGGAAGAAGAAGGAGATGGCTAAACTTGAGCTCTTTTTGTGATAATTCTCAAGAATAATGAGAAAAGAAAATATAAATATGAGAGTCATACTCACATACAGCCATGGCCAATAAATATCTAGATATTTTGTTAAAGAGTTAAAGAACAAATGGAAATTAAACCATGGTCAATATTAGGTCAAGGGAAAAAGAGTGCAGAATATTTGCAATCATGATTTAATATCACTTTCTTTTTCTCAATAACAAAAATATATATATATATATATATATATATATATATATATTTATATTTATACCATATGAGTCTTGCATAGCCATCTCCAATGTATCAACAATCATGACACATGTATGCATGCATGTGTGCATTCATATCAACATATATGTACATACATACATTCATGCATACATCCATAAAGAAAAGGTTTTAAATAAATGAGCTAAAAGTCAATAATATTAAATCAACACTTGATTTAATAATACGGTCATATCATATACGACCCGACTAATAGAAAACGCCCGATTAAAATACGGTATCAAATACACACATTTAATCGAGCTCCCGCGCATATCCCATATGCACCCCACATCTTTTCGCCTGAGCTAGGAAACCCCTCTGTAAGACTCTAAGACTCGTCAATACGCTAGCAGTAGGCAGTGATCATATCACATACCCACAAACCGTCAGCGGCACTAGCTGTACGTAATGGCTCCCAGGTATTGAGTGATCAGAAGAAACACAAGCGAACCTGTCAAAACTCCCGTCGAGCCAACTGGCAACACTTACCGTACAGTCCGGTCTCTTTGTTAGATATGCTGCATATCGAGTCTAGGGATGGTATCGTCGATCCCAATAACTCAATAAGTCATTTCGGTATATGGCCCTTAACAGATCGAGAAACTACTGATAACACTTATCAGTAAATCTCAACAGCCCTGGGCCAGGGACTTCCTGTTATAGCCAATCGAGCATGGCGCAACATCAACACCCAATACTGGGATAGACGAAATCCCTCATATCGCTCATTGCCTCCATGTGCCTCGGGACTGTACCCAAAATCCATCTGTTTGCACAACTCAGTAGAGCCGTGGTAGGGTGGAGATCAAAGTACAGTGGGAGGACACACAAGACTCTATGACGATCTCGGGTCTACAGACTAATCTGTACTAGTGTCACCTGAGAACTGCTATCCGACGATAGATATAATACCACATAGGAGTTCTCGGCGAGTCCGTTCAGTGTACCCAGTCTCCACTGAGCACCCGTATACAATCTTTGGTGTCACCACACCAATGGATATGGGATCATCAATCGCTCATCATATGGGTCAAGAAACGTATACGCTAGTCTACTTTGGAATATCGATGCCCTGTCTCGATACACCCACGACTAGGAACATTTCAAGGATATGCTTATAAACTACACATGTCCCACTAGTATGATCTGCATCATAATCCCAGTAGTCAAGCAAATATCCTAAGGGTTTTATCAACATGTACCAAATGAGTAAGAAGCATGATCAAATGAATATGTCAAGATAAATTACAACCAGATAACATACTATCATGTCGAGCAAGAATGTCCTCTGAATATATATATACACATACCGATACATCCACTATCATATAATGGCCTCTAGGGCATACATATATCCAACACTAAGAAGGTTTGAAAATTTATAAGAGAAGGACTTGTAGGGTTTATAGGATTTAGTGATTAATGGATGGAGTTTTAAAAATAATTCTTTTTATCTTTTAATTATTTAATACTAGAGAAATAGCGATGAATGTGGATTAGTGTTCTTGGAGGGAATTAGGGTTTCCCTTTACTAACCCTTGTCTTTCCATTGATCCCTATTTGTCTCAAGCCCTTAACAAAACAATTAATAACGAATCTCAAATCGTGGTCGTAACTATCATGAATTGATGGCACGCACGATAAGAGGGTTAATATTCATTTTGCTAAAATTTATAAAAATTAAAACTTTAAAATGAATTGAAGAGATATTGTTCATCCATTATTCTACCATATCCTACAAACCCTGACATGCGAGAATTTACTCGCTCATTGAGATCAACGAAGTAGAAGAAATGTGGAAGATAACGGAACCCATAATTAAAATTAAAAATACAGAAAATAAATGCAGAATGTAATTGCAGAAAATAAATGCGGAAAGTAAATTGCAGAAAGTAAATGCGACAAAATTAAAGAAAGAACTTCCTTTATTGATTAACTATTGTATTACAAAATTGCTCGCTGAAAAACCAAATTACAAAACCCTAGTTTCTCTAGAAAGCTTGCTCGGTAGATCAGTCGATACTTCGATGTATAGATAGTTCGATTTTCGTTAATAGATGCTCTCGGTTCTTTTATAGGCTCTGAAAGTTGAAACCCTAGTCGTCATAAATAAGTATGTGTAATTACAATCAAGACCCTGAGTTTTCACATCCTACGGCCACCAGAAGACCGCGCTTTCGCCACCCCAAGCCTTCTTTGACCGCGGATCCGCCGCCCCCTAGTGGAGTTGTGACTTTGGATTTCTCGTGGTTTCTTCTCTCAATATTTGGAGATCTTTCTGATAAAAATATTTTGAAAATATTGCTCTTAGTCTCTTCCGTTGCGAGATTCTTCAATTTGCTCTTAATATTCGGCAGATTTGGTTTGGTGAAACGATTTTTTGTGGATCTCCTACTTATAGTTCAGACCCGAGCTAATTTTATTATAATACCTGTACAACATCTCAAATCATCTTATTGGTAGCATTTGTTTTATTTGAGATATTATTCCAACCAATTAAAAGATATGATATCTTAAAAACATTGGTTAAGAATATTTAATATGATATGCATATTTTAATAATAAATAATCTCATGAATATTTTATTTAAATATGACATGCATATATTTCCCTAATTATATTAAATATAAATTAAGAAACATATGACAATATTTTTTTTACAATTAAACCCACATATGTTCTTTATTTACAATTAACACATTTTAATAGTTAACAATAGTAGGGAAAATGTCCATACAAATGTGCAATAAATTTGACTGATCACTTCCCAATAAACGAAAACGATGACGTGGTAAGCCCGTAGCATATTTATCCAGAGGTCATTCCCTAAATAAGTATACTAAATGTATTAAAACAATAATACACAATGTAAGAATAAATGGACACTGTAAAACTTTCAACAAATATCTTTATTCATATTCAACTTCAAATATTTACAAGTACATGAGTTTCGGCTGGAAAAATAAATACTATAAAAGAAAATGCCTAAACATGTGGCATACATAAGCTGAATAACAAGTAAAACTAAGCTAATTCTGAGTAGCAATCCGGTTGTAGTCATCCTCGGTGGCCTCCACTTCATCCGTCTCAAATGTATCTGACGAACATTCCAAGAAAATAAGGGTGGGTGAAATGTCCATCAGCAAACTAGCACTCGGTAAATCTCAAGGATAAAGTAAGAGTAAAAGGACAAGTATAGAATATGTATATGACAAGTAAAAGTATATGTTCATGGGTAAATATGTATTATAGGTCTCTATATGGTCACTATGTTAGCGTTAAGTTCCAAGTGTGAATGTCAACGCAGCCGTAAAAGTATTCACGAGCTCAAGAGTGGGACCTCAAGAGTAAGGAAATATAGGCTCATTTCATATGTTAGCATCGGGACTCTAAGATGTGGAGGAGTCGATCCGACTGCTATTCGAGTAAAATAAAAAGAGGTTAATACGAGACTCCTGAAGCTCCGTTAGATTCATATAAGAAACTATCCCAAGCATCCCGAATATAAATATTCTATAATTGTATAATATATTTAATTAATTTGATTTATTGATTATAACATGTCTTGATCGAAACTTGTCATGACCCGAATTTGGCATGTGACCAGCACTTAGATTGTGTGACACTTAAAGATGTCGACACAATCCGAGTAAACCAGAAAACCAAGATCAAAACCTGTCTGCGGAAATAAGAAGGTACCGCTTTAAAATAATGAAAATGAGGTCACATGTCGAATGATTTTTTTTAAAATGAGGTTAAAACAATTGGTTTTAGTATTAGAAATTTCGATAGCACCTCCTTTGTAATTTTTTTGAGAAAAACAAGTACATAATCATAATATATTGGCATCCCCTACTTGGGAGCAAAATCAACGCCAATCGGCGGCAACAACCCACGCAGATAATATACGACGCTCAGAAGCGAAGAATCACATGCATATAAGAAACAGAAAGCACAATCAAACATAAGTAGTCGATTCTACTCAATCGACTTAAAATACATACATAAGTATACTCTCGTTCTAAGTCAAAAATATACATGGTCTGATGGAGTAACACTAGATACAAGATACAAAGTACCCAAAAGAGGCGGTTACTAAACATGTAACCCATCTAGCAAGATAGGCGACGAAAGCTGTGATATCCGTGTCCGCAACGCAGCTATGCGTCCACACGTCTCCTGCAAGGAACTAAGGCACAATGGGGGTGAGTTGCCAACTCGGCGAATAAACTCATATTCAACAGTTGAAATTGTATGCATAACGAAATAGCGACTAAAACTATGCATCAGGTATACATGATATATGATAACATATGAAATATGAATATGTAACTATAGTGCCTGTATAAAAGGAAACATAAATCTCATCAAGTGTTCCAAAATATTGGTCATTTTCATAAAAAAAAATCCTCAAATCTAGTGTCAAATATCGACACAAATCTTCAGTTTTAGCAGGCATCGTTCCCCGAACAATCCTGATAGCCAACAACATCGGTCGGTATCTTCCAGATATCCGCCGTGTTTCTCAAACTATCTCCGGTATCGAGTGTCCTCGCTAGGCTCTCTGCCTCTAATGCAGCTTTCCTGCCCCTCGGGCTCGACCGGGTCCACCATGTATCCGATTGTATACCCCCCACTCAGTCTGAATAACGTAAAAATCCGCAACCGTATAGCCCCTCCACTCGGTTCGGAATAAAACCAAATCAGAAAAACAACAACTCGTGGTGGACATATCACATAAATCACGAAGACCCGTAAAATTATAACATGTAGTGAATAAAACTCGAAACAAGGAAAATCTCATGATTCAGTATTTCGTGATACAATTAATAACAAGAATAATGAGATGTGATATGTGTCGAAACAATAGCAATGCTGTGCAACAACAATTATTAATGATACTAGCAGTGCGCTATAGATTATAGTTGACATGGCAAGTTCTAGGTGTGTACGTGACATGTTAATTACCGATGGGGTGTAGTATAGCATGTAAGTATGTGCAAGTGCAATATAACTCATCGGTAATAGTGCAAGTGTTAAGCAATGGCGATTAATAGGTATGAATGCATACAATGCAATACTAGGTTTAATTATGCAAACAATATGAATGGAAAATAATTATAACAAAATTTCTAGTTTCGGGCGCTATATGCCACCCATACAATGTCCCCCGGTAGATATTTAGTCTACTCATCGGAACAAGTCGTGATCTATTCGAATCCCATCACTCCTTTTCCCTTCCTTACTTCCTCTGAAGTTCCCGCGGTCAAACCTAAATGAAACTTTCGTATATAAGCGGCTAAATTCCGATAAGACGAATACGTAATTTCTAAGTGAACTTACCTACGTAATGTGATACGTTTGAATATCTTGTGCTATACAGACCCAAGGCTAACTAGAGCTACCCCGACTCGTTGTATTTTGAGAAAACATAAAATGTGATATCAAATGTCCGTATCATACGTTAAAATATTATAAAAAGTAAAGCAATTAGCTTCCAGATTTTGTTTACAGACTATCTAGGAAAATCAAAGTATACCAAATACTACATATAACCTACAGAGAGCTACCAACAAAATCTCAAAACCCAACTCACCAAGAAAACCGGCGGTAGCATAAAATCTAAGGATTTCGCCGGTCGAACTGTGCAGGAATAGGTCCGGATTTCTAGGGTGCACTCTAGGTTCTAATATCATGTTACTGTACTGTTAGATTTATTTAAGGATTAGTATAATTATAGCAGGTACTAACAGAGCTAAAACTCTAAACTAAAACACGTTTATTTTCGATATCGTAACACTAATATGTACAGAACTTTTACTAAGATCTAAAAGGTTGAGGGTTATACCTTATATGAATGATTCCACCGAGCTCAATTTTTAAGAGGTGCACAAAGTGTTGAAAGGCCTAGCTTGAGGGATTTGAATCAATATCCATGGAACTCTAGCTTTTTTTTTTCCTTTCTATATGAGGATGGAGAGCTTCACTATTTGGTGCTAAGTATTGTGAAATCTAATTTCAGTTTGATAACTGAACAAATAAAGAGAGTTTGGTATTGAAAAGGGGAGGTGTCACCAAGAAAGGGTAAGGTGCATGTATGCAAGGGTGAGGTGGTAGTTTGAGGTGCATCTCTTAGTATGTTTTGGGCGAGGTTCATCATAATCCTAACATCATGATTCTCACAATATGCATATAAACTCCCAAACAAACCTATATTCTTTATTGAAATTAAAACTTTTCACTAAAACACTTTCTTTACAAATTAAATGTTATCTAAACTAATTACCCTGTTACTTAAATACCCTAACCATTTATAAAAAAAATTATCAAAATTATAAAATTTAAAATAACATTTTTAAATAAAATAATTAATTAATTATCAAAAAAATTCTGAAACGTCACAAAACCATAAATTGCAAAAGATGTAGAATGAAGTAGAGTGAGTCGAGTAAAATGCGAGTCATGTCAATTGCAATGTTGGTTCGAGTCAAACTAGTTAGAGTAGATTGGGTCCAAGTTCATGTTCAAGTTTAGATTCGGGTTTAAGTTCAAGTTTAGATTCGGATTCGGATCTGAGTTCAGTTCTTTTTCATATGAATTGATTTAACTGTTAAAAATCTTATATTCGGGAGAAAATCGTCAACTGCTGCACATGGACGGCAGAATTTGTATCTTTTTCCGAAACAATTGTCAATGATAACTCTGTTAAGTTGTCTAACCTGAATAGGTAAGCACTCACTTTCTCCGGATTTCCGGGACTTAAGAGAAATGATAACGCTTAAGCCTATATTAATTTAGAGTTCTTAAATATTTATTGTTGTTGTTTACTTTGTATTTATATTATTTGCACTTCTCGAGGGGGGTTTGTGAAAAAAATACTTTAATATGGTTTAAAAATAAACCTCGAGGATGCTTTATAATATTTAGGGTTTTCATGAACATATATTTTAATTGTTTTGGTATTTTAGTGATAGACCGGCTTTTTTTAAAGTTTATGGTACTTTTATAAAAATTACTACTTTTGGAAACTTGTAGATATTTTATTAGAATTTTAATCTTCCATTTAAAAAAAATAGGTTTCATAATATGTTTTTATGAAAATACGGATTCATGGTTTTATATAAGTTTCAAAAGTTTTGTTTTGTTTTTATAAGTCATATTTCTTAAAGACCGTATTTTTATTTCCTTTCGAAACCAAATACTCTATGAAGAGTTCTGCTATCCCAAGGATGTGCAATAATCCGCACCATCCATTAGCGGGTCCCCTAACGAGAATTGTAGAGGCGCAATTGCCAAGCATTCCAAAACTATCGATTAAAAGAAACCTTTTTTTGTAAAACTGTGGTATTTTAATATAAAACCTATTCTTTGAACCAATCATATATTTAGAACGTCGTGCTATGAAACCATAGTGTGTGCGGGGGGTGGGGAGGGGGGGAGGTCGTTACCCCGTGAATGATCTAAAAGTATATACTCTAGTTATTGAAAATATGGTTATATTAAAGTTCATGGTATTTTTATGAAAAAACTCGCTATATGATTATTGGATATGAAATTTTGGTTACATAAAAAGTTATTTGATGTGAATATAACTTTGAAGTGATATTAGGGAATTGGTATGAATTTTTAAACATGGCAAAGTGACAAAAATTGTGTTAAAGACAAAGGTTATATACTAACTCCGCTTTTGTCGATATATTTTAAAGATTATATTGGAGTGAAAAGAGAGATAGAGATGAAGGGATTTATGGGTTTAGATTATTAATAAGGGAGAGGGGAAGCTTTCGGGGGTCGTGGTCTCGACGGAAATTCTCCGGTCGTTGAGATTGGCTTGCTACTTCACTTGGTTGCTTAACTCCACTTGGTATTTAGAGAGTTTAAGAGAATTTTTGATAGAAATTTCAGAATGGGGGAGAGCTAGAGGATGAGGTGATATTTATAGTGAAAAATTTAGGGTTTGAGAATTAAAAATTGTATTAAAAGAATTAAAATTGATATTAAATAATGAATTGAATAGTCTATGTTTAATTGCAGGAAAATCAAACAATGCAGGAGAGTATGTAACAACCCTAACTTTCTGTACGAATTTTTTTTCAAAATACAAAAAGAGACACCTAATCCTGAGCACGAGTTATAAGTTTGTTTTACCTTTGAACGGTAAAAAGGAACTTGTAGCTCACTGGTAAGACCTTACACTGTTGAGACGTAGCACCAGAGTTCTAATCACATCAGCCACATATTTTTTTTATTAATATTTCTTTTACTTTTTTTTAGAAGCCCAAAAGTTTGCACATGCACTGCACGTAAAATGAAAAGTCACACTTTAAACAAACAGGTGCAAATTAGTATTCAGACCGACAGGGACACGTGGCCCCAACCCAAGCCCCTACCTCAATGATCCGACCGGCGAGAATCCCCCATGGGCCGGCGCCGCCAGTCCAACCAAGTCCAAACCCAATTTTTTTTGTAAACCCTAGGCCCTTGGACTCCCCCCATAACTCCAGTATTGTTTATTTTCTCTGCACATTTACAGAGAATAATAAAAACCCTTTAAATTCCATTTTAATGCATTTTTCATCACCTCTAAACCCTAGCTTTTTCCTATAAATACCCACTCCATTTTACACCCCTCTCACTCAGAATTCTATTACAAAAACTATACCAAATTTCCAAGTCTTTTAGTGTACAAGTGGAGTTAGCGAAAGGCGAAACTCCGATGAACTTCCGAGGAGATTCCGGCGACGAAACAACGCCCCGAAGCTTTCTTTAGGACCCCCTCTCTCTCCTCTTGACCCCAAGCCAGTTAGTCCCATCTCCCCCTCTCATCTTCTAATCTAAAAACTTCAAGTTCTAAAACCCGACGGAAGCAGAGTTAATCCGACCTCCGATTCGGTTTTCCTTTAAAAATCATATTTTTCTTAAACAAGAATATACTAAACCCTCATATCACATTCAATAAACATTAATAAACACCTTAAACATGTTTCATCACAAAATATTATTATATGCAACTTCTATTGTAATTTTACAGTAAAATACCACTTACTTTCGTTTCCGACATAATCATCATAATACCTATTATACTTTTAAATAATTCACGAGATAATGACCTACCTCATCACAACATACATCTCTATCATAGCACGATGAATTTTGGAACAATAGAATACGAGAAAATACGACTTTACAAATAAATACACTAAACTTACAAAACCGTTTTCTATAAAAGATGTATTAAACATTTCCATGCAATTGCGTCTCTACAACCCATTTTGGGGACCCCGTTCGGGATGGTGCAGATTATCGCACATCCTCGGGCTTAGTAGAGCGAGATGCAGACCTCCGCAAGGAGCATTCGATCTCGATGGAATTTTTATACATTTTTCTTTAGAAAAATGAGATTTCTACAAGAAAATAAATAAATTATTTTCATTAAATATATATATATATATATATATATATATATATATATATATTATCAAAATATCTATTTAATTATATAAATATTCCAAGTTTTTTAAATCAAAAGACTCGCTATTACATGAAAATACCATCCAAATACAACACAAGTACATTATTTCAAGAAAATACCACATACTATGAAACTAAGTTTTATTCACAAGGAATTTCACATTTACAAAATATACATCTATGAAAACCCTAAAAATGATAATTAAATGCTTGAGGTGTATTTTGAAATTATGCCAAAACTATTTTTTACATAAAACCCCCTCAAGTTATATTAAATTACAATAAGGACACTGGTAAACATAGGTTTAAGTGGGACCAGTCTTTTGAGCCTCAGGGAGCCGGAGATATGGGTGCTTGCCTATTTAAGATAGACAATCTAACAAACGGTGTTATCAATACGGTAATTGTCTTGGAAAAAAACACAAATCCTGTCGTCCATGTGCAACAGTTACCGATAATATCAAAACAATTCAGAACTTCAATTTCTTTTAAAAGTGTCTGACTCAGACTGAGTCTCAATTTAATCAATCTGACTTGAATATGATTCAAGTTCAAACTACAATACAGCATGAATCCATGAATCCGTCTATTCAATTTATATCAATCTATCTTGACTGAACCGAACCATTGATATACTCCATCTACATGTACATCCATTATATCCATTCCATTTACTGATATCATGGTTCCTGCAAGTCATCCATATACAATTTACAATATAAGACAATACAATACAATCAATACAATAAAGACATCGCGGGGTTCATAAGGGGTAAATTAGTATGGAAGGTGTTAAAAGTGGCACGAGACTGTAACCATAATACACCTAACCTGAATCTCTATTGCCGTTGTACTATGGCTGAACGGTTCCTTGTGCTCCGTAGCCTTAGTCTCCGGAATAGTAGGACTCCTCTCATATACACTGGCATTTTCTGTAACAAGCTGCAAACAACAGCGTTAACAATATAATACAACTTTAAAAGTTACATTTTCTTTCTGTCTATTCTGTCTCTACTTACTTTTGGGACTTACCGAGCGATTGTTCGCTGACGACATTCCTTTTCTTCTTTTCTTTAGAATGTTGTCAGGTGGATCGGACTTTCTGGAGACAGAGCCCACCAGCGAGGATTTGGATCAGCTAGCCTTTGACCCGGAGCTCTAGTTTACTTGTACATTTCATTTTCATTTATGTTATGCCACTGTTTAGGTATTGCTTTTGTTCCATGTATTTACTTTTCATTGTATTGTAAAAAGAATGTTTAATAAATAAAGTTGATGTTCATTTACATCTTGTCTCTTGTGTACTTTACTTTATATTTCTTAGATATGCTTAGCGTGTTTACTTCTGAGTAAATATGTAGCGGACCTCGTCACGCCCTCTGCCCGTACACCGGGAAGCGGGGCGTGACAGAGTAGAGGGGAGCTGAAGAGATGTGTGTGAAAAGCACGGAGGCAAACGGAGCATTTTGGTCCGTCGGTAGTGACCAAGATGGGGAAACAGGCTGTCGGATTTGGGTCAATCGTCTCGAGATTCATGCTACGTTCTTTAATCAGTGTTTACTCCTCATTGCACCTGTTTGATTTTTCTGAAACTTTTCGATTCTCCGTAAATTGCATGTGCAACTCTTGGACTTCCGAAAAATTAAAAAGAAAAATATTTAAAAAATTAGGACTGATGGGGTTCAAACACACAGGCTACGTCACTGCAGTGTAGAGACTTTACCAGCGAGTTACAAGTTGTTTCTTGCTTTTAGTGAACAAAAGTAACTTATAACTCCACAACAGGCTGAAATACTCTTTTCTATACATTTAAACAAATAATTCTATACAGGGATTTCAGATTTGTTGAGGAGAGAGCAGATAGTGGAATCATATGAAGTCTACTAGTGTTTGAAATCAAGAGGAAGAATTCTCCAAGTGGGAGATTGTTGAATTTTGGAAAATTCTTCCTCAGACGTATGAAGTAGTAGGTGCAGACGTTTGGATATGCACGAGACGCATGTCAGAAATCCAAAGCAACGCCGGACGTCAGAAGACCAAAGTGCAAACGTCTAGGAAGTCTTAGCCAAAAAATAGAGCGTAGCCAGAATTCTGGAGAAGATGAAGCTCAATCCAGAGTATCGGCAGATGTTTGAAGAAGCAAGTGCAGACGTCTGCCCAAAGGATCTGAAGCCTAACAAAGAGTTGGCAGATGTCTGACCAAGTCTTGATTAGACGTATGTCGTCGGGTTTTTTTGTGCGAACCGAATATTATTTATTTTGGCTTATCTCTTGTTTTAAGTACGATTAAGGTTTTTCTATATATAGGGATCTCTCATATTTTATATGTGCGGTTATTATTGATCATTGTATAAAGAGAGGATGACGGCTAAGATCGAGAGAGGTTCGAGAGAAATCTCTTAGGGTTACTTAGTGTAAACTTCATTCAAGATCCAGTAGAAGTTTGCATATTCCGCTCTGCCAGAGACTAGCCATACGGTAGGTGAACCTCTTTAACAAATCCCTTTGTCTCTAATATGTGATTTTTTTGCTCTCACTTTTATTGTTTGTTTTACCTTTCGTTGGTATTACGTGGATTGCGTGATAGGTCATAAGCATTGTTCGGTATTTCTTCTCTCGTTTTTTTATCCCCAACGCATCACTGCAACTTGAACCTGTTGAGTTTAAGGAAATATCACATCGAGAGGGTCGAGAATGGGTAAAAGAACGGGAAAGGTTTTAAAAGGCTATACACTGTGCACATATAAATAGTTTAAAATGGGGTGTATTTAAATATTAAAGTATGAGGGTGTAAATATATCCTTTTTATAATAGGTAAATTGTATTAAAAAAAACACGACCCACTCCGGGCTTGTTAAAAAAACCCTCTAGTTTTCAAAATTGATGGAAAGCCCGTAATACAAAAATTCTTTGACAATCAGGCCACTTTTTTGGCTTGGAGTTCCAAACATGCCCTTTTCTTGTTCATCTTCTCTCCCCCTCTTTCCCCCAAACCTCCGCTCCTATCTTCTCCACAGCTCCACCCTCTATTGCTCCTCTTATCCTCCCTCCGCTTCTCCACTCTCCTTTCCTCCTCCATCGTTGCTCTGCCGCATCTCCTTTCATCTCCTTCGTCCGCCGTTCCTATCCTCCTTTCGCCTCGCCACTTCGATGGAGCTTCTCCTCCCTCCTCTTCTCCTCTTTTCTCTCCATCCTCCGCTGCTCCCTCATCTCTCTCCTCTTCCGTCCCTCCTCCCTCTTTTTCCTCCTCTGCCTCTCCTCCTCTCTCTTCTCTTCTTCGTTCCAACACTTCGAGATGGTTTCGGCGGAGTAGGCGGCGGTAATTAAATATTACATGAAAGTGATCAAATATTACATGCAACTGCTTAGATAATATAAGTTACTACTTAGATATTACATGGTAACTGGATAGATATGCTTAGATATTACAAAAAAATGCGTAGATATTACAAGCAGTTGCTTAGATATTACATGCAAGTGCTTAGATGTTGGTAGGATGATTAAATGCATAGAATTTCAAAAATGGGCTGAAAACAGAATATATATTACAAAAAAGTCTTCATATATTACAGACAAATCTTCAGATATTACAGACAAGTCTTTAGTACTATACACTTGACAGTGCACATGGGCAAAGTCAGTTTTCGAATGAAATTACAAAAGTCAAAATGTACAGCATGGGTTTTTTAGTAAACACGGATGTTTTTCACTAGAGAAAAAAGCTTAGGGTCTTTTGACAGGCCTAAATGGGTCAGAATTTTTTGACGATTTACTCCAATATAATCGAACTAAGTTGTGGGCTGGTGGTAGGCTAAATTTTGTGGCCCATGCCATATTCCCTACTTGAATGTCCATAAGGTGGGCCTATCATATGTTTCGAAGTAATATAATTGATTTTTACTTAACTTTAATATTTTATATATATATATATATATATATATATATATATATATATTAGATTGTAATAATGTGATTCATATAAATAATGTGTTTTTATGTATGGATTAAATATATATTAGATGAAAATCTTTGTATGAAAATTATATTTGATCCATAAATATAAAAACACATTATTTACAAAAGATTTTATTCTATAAAATTGATGAAAATGTCTGTTCGTGTTACTTAACCAAGAACTCCGAACTTATAATAAAGGTTGAGAAATAAAAATGTAACACAAAAATGGGCATGCTGAGCTCAGCAAGCCCGGTGCCTGCGAACGCTGGCACAAGCGGACGGATGGGTCCCGTTCGTACGGGTTTGCGTAGGCACTGTGCCTCCAAAGCTCCACGAGCCTAGTAAGCTTTGCTTATGTATATTGTAGCACGCTCTAAAGAGTTGAATGCTCTTGTTGTAAGTCGAAATTTAGACAGTTAAGCGATGGTGTTTCTTTTATTACACAGAAGGAATTTTGGGTTTCTTTTTTCTTTTTCAAACCAATAAGAAAATTATATCCACTACCAAAACCTTGAAATTTTGTGTGTAGGTTTTTTTATTGGATGGCTGTGGAGAGGGGCAAGGGATACATTATTAAAGTCTAGCAATATTAAGATTAAGGCTAAATTACACTGAAATACCAATATACTATGACCTTTCATTGCTTTTTAAATAGATACCATATATTTTATTTATTACAAATAAATACCATGGACCGAAAATAACCGACAACATCAGCAAAAGTTCAATTTATCTCTTCACTTATTAATATTTCATTTCCCCAACATTCTATGCCAAGTTCCATCACCCCTTTCTTTTTGTTTCTTCCCTTTTAATTTAAATCTCCCCACTATATTAACACAAAGCAGAGAGAAAATTGATCTAAACAAAGTCAAAAATAGTTCTTCATATGTGTTAAAATAACACGGGCAATAGAAAAACAAGTAGAATACACAGCGCAATTTGGCAAAACAATTAGGCATGTAGCAGTCACATGATCACCAAAATAGCAATTTTGAATCGTAAAGGTCACGGTATTAAAGTATATGATATTTCATCTGAAAAAGGATGTAAGGTACATGGTATTTTAGTTTAATTTAAGACAAAGACTCAATAAAGAAAGATGCAAGGGGGATAAAGAAAGCTAACACATATATCAAGCATTAGACCAAAGGTTCCCACAATTTTTAAAACAAACACAAGTTTCCAACATTAGAGAATCCCCATGTTTGAAATTATCCTAAATATATGTACATAATACTTTCTTTTTTCATAGAAATGAGTCCATGAATCATAATGAAGGGTATTTAAGCCTTTGGATTAACTCCTAATCCTGCAAAACAACAGCATGATAGTACATTATTATATTAGTTAAGTTTAAAACCTTTTGATTAATTAAGAGAGAATGGCATGATAATTCATTTAGTAATAACAAAAAGAAAAAAGAAATGAAATGAAATAAAATAGACTCACCCTATTTTTCACTTCCAGTGGTGCATGTAGGCCTACGAGGAGGAAGCTGATTACGTGGGGTCCTCTGGAAAAAAAATTCATTTAAATTTATATCAAAAAAGATGATATGATACAAAATATAAGTAAATTCGACCAACTTCTTAACCATTGTAGGAAATATGTAAGGTTACTGTGTAAGAATACAATATATATTTACTCTAGCAAATTATGAAGCAAAAATAAAGGGTGTTAATTTAACTAACCTAATATTCTCAAAAAAAAAAAATGTAAGATCAAATATATTTATTCTAGCAAATTATGCATACCTGCAGCTTAGGCCTCAGGGACTCTACAGGAGCTCTTGCCACCTGGCCTGAATTTGTGCCTTGCTGTTAAGAAATCCACAACATTTTTAAGTATGAGATTAATTACTACTTAATTTAAATTATTTTTTAAAATAACTATTTTTAAAACTAGTATTCAAACAAGAGTTAATGAGGCTGTGAACTACAGTCTCAGCCTCTAGGCCCTCCTTTTTAAGTTGCAGGGGACCAACAGGGAGGGTTGTGTCTGTCTGTTGTGCCTGTGAACGACCACAGCCTAATTTTCCCTTCCAAACAATCATTTGCATCCCTCATATACGAGGTTAATGGAGGAAAGAGGCCATAGGAGGGAATTTCCTCCTATGGCGTCGAAAAAATACATCCCCCTCATTTTTTCCGACGATCGACGCCTACCATCTTCATCGTTATCATCTAAGATGTGGGTACACCAAATTTCATGTGATTCTACAACTTTTTCACCGTTGATTTAGTGGGTTCAAAATTAACGGTTTACCGACAATATAACTTTTTACATTGTTAAATCAACGGTGAAAAGGTTGTAGAATCACATAAATTTTTTTTGATATAATTATTGTTAAATCACATGAAAAGGGTGTATTTTTTTGACGCCATAGGAGTAAATTCCCTCCTATTGCATCTTTTCTCCATTATTCTCCTAATATATTGAGATTTTGATATAATTATTGATCATATATACCTTGCCAAGAGCCCAGTCAGCAGAATCAAAATAGGCCCTTCCATTATCCTGATCATGATTATTTATTTCATATATAAAAAACAAAATCCACAAATTAGCCAAGACAAATCTTCATTCTTTAACTACCATTATTACTGAAATGCATGTGTCAATGTCCTTAGGTCCCTAACATCAAAGTTTAAGGCAAAAGTTCAAAGATAATTTTTTTTATTAGGGTAAATTACAGTAAAATACCTTTAACTATCATGGTTTCTCTAAAACACCTTAAAGTTTTTTTGTTACAGCCATAAGACCTTCAGTGCCACTTAATTTTGAGGATATTTAAGTAATAATAATCTCTTGAAAACCATACTTCAGGTACTTTGCTGTAACATAAATTTTTTAAGGTATTTTAACATAATTTACCTTTTGTTTCTTCTATAGATTCTACCACTCTTAAGAGGGTTGAGCATCTTTTTTTTTATGAGCCAAGACATGAATCTACAAAAGTCGTTACTTTTTAATTGATTTTCTTTAAATGCATGTTGCCTGTCATAGATGCTCAGTCATGAGAGAGACGGTTATAAGAATATGGAGTCTACCAAGCTATCCGAAAAATGCCCATAATTCACTGTCTCATTCTTTCTCCCACATGTGTATTACACCTGGCACACTGAATAATTTCTTGCTAACTGGGTTTGAATCTATATCTATTAATATATCATCGAAAGCTCTACGAGCTCTATCTCTTTGGACTTTCGGTTTCGGTTCAGTGGCTGAGATTTTAACATAGAAACAGGATCATATAGATTCAGATTCCTAAAATACAAATGATGTAATTAATAATGCAAATATATTTTCTGAACATATTAGATTAGAATTTCTTTATTAAATGGAAAATCAATAGGACTCACATTTGAGATCAAGGGCTTCTTCTTAGGCACAAGCCCTCCATATTTTTTCTCTAGAGATGCCTGCAATTAATAAAGCAATAATTTTTTGTTACATAGTTGTGAAGTTTACTACATTAATCTGGTAGCTCAAACAATTAGTGTGACAAATTTTATTTTGAATTTCTAATTTTTATTTATTTATTTATTTTATAAAAAAGAACATGTCAAGTGGTACATCTCACCTTAAAATCTTTTTTGGTGAATTACATAAAACACCATCGACTTTACGAGATTTTTATGATAACAACATTGAACCTAAAAACTGCCGTGAAACCTTTCTAAATTAGCAATGTTGTCTAAAATTCCTAGTCTTCTTAACTCGTGTAAAGCATGAGAGGACTAAAAAACCACGAAATGGTGTAGTATTTAGACTGAACAGCTCCAGAATGAACCGATCGTGTCTTTCTTTTTGACAAAAACACCCTTCTTATTCTTGACGAAAATACCCTTTAGAGGATTTTCTTTTTCATAAAAAGTTTATTGGTGCTGTCTCGGAAACCCGAAAATGTCAGATTGTGTTTTATAAAATATACTAAACTTTTTTTAGCTGCCAAAAGTTGGTGATTTAATATAGAGTAAGAATATAAGACCATGTAAATATCCAAAGGCTTTCATAGATGATGATTTGACAAATTGAGGTTGATACAATTTTGATTCTCATTGTGACCAATTTCCTCCCATACAAGAATTTGGCCTAACCTTCTGATTATGATGGGTAACCTTCCCATTAATATGCAAGAAAAAGGTTTATGATTTAATATGGAAATGAATCTAGGACAATATAATATCCAATGCCTTGATGATTTGGGCAAATTGAGTAGGATGCATTTGATTTTTTCCACTAGTAATTTAACCATTTGCTTCCTTCTCATGAATTTGGCCTAACCTTCTGATTAAGATGGGCCACCTTCATATTAAATGTGAGAAGGGTGGCAATATATAATGCCTAAAATTTAATTTACGACTTCTTCTTTTTTCTGGCACTGACCTGTAAGCCTTAACCTATGCCTACAACACATGCACGCACACATCAAACACAGGCACACAACACACATACCTAACGGACACATGAATTTGTCCCGAAAATTAATGTTAATTTCTGGGCATTTCCCACATGGGTTCCTGAGGTTCGAAGCCGCACTGTATCCAAGAGGAGCGGAAATGCCATACCGACTGAGCTATTGCTCATTATTGATAATTTATTACTATTAGTATGTGGATGTGTGAGAGAGACTCATTTCTCACATTGATTAAGCCCAAAAAATTTCAAGCAATTATACAATCAAATATGGTTCTGAATTTTTAATGTATATTTGAAAAGATAATTTTGAATATTACCTCTTGAGAAGCATTATCCTCTCCATTGCAACCTGCCATCCCTGTTCCTCCTCTCTCTACACATGACAAAAGGAATGAAAACTAAATTAAGATATGGATAATGAAATGAAACTGCAAGCACAATTCAAAGAAGCTTAATTAAGTCATGTGTCATGAATTAATGAAGCATTGAGAAAGAAACACAAATAAGCTATACAAGCATATATAATCCAACAAAATTTGAGAAATGGGCCATGTATAGAATGAAGCATTGAAATTAGAAGAACAAATCACCTTGTGAGTGTAGAAAGAAGTAGAGAGAGAGAGAGAGAGAGATGGAAGTGGAAATGAGAGGAGAGGGAGAGGATATAAAAAGAGTTTTGGGTTGTTGGGGGGGAGAAAGAGAGAAGAGGAGGTTGAGTGAAAGAGAGAAGAGAAGGTTGAGTGTGTTGAGATAAATTAGAATATTTATTAACAAGTCATGAAGGGAATGGTGTGATGAGGAGAAATAAAAAGGGTGCAAGTTGGTTAAGCATATGGTGGTGGTTAGCCCATGCCAAATGTGAGTAGCCGACACACTCCCTCTAACAACAAATCTTTTTACACTTGCCCCATTTTGTGAACTATCCAAGTCTCCATATAAGTTTACTACTGCTAAATATCTACCATCTAAATCAATTCAATCAATATACGAGCTTCTAACGTCAGGGGCCAGGACCGGATTGGAAAAATAATGATAAACATTGAAAAGGGTCCGTTTTTCCATCCGATTCGATCGTTAATCCAAATCTTAAGTTTTAGATATATGGTCCATATCAGATAGAAAACGACAGAATGTTCCACTGATTGTTGTTGTAGCTCGTACTCATCGTCTTGTTCAAACTTTGAAGGGTTTGAAAAACAAAAGGAGAATCCTATGTATATGCCATCACTCTAGTCATTTCCTTTAGGGATATTTTTAGTGAATGAGTTTGTTGCCTCTTTCTTTAGTTTTTTTTTTAATATCTTTTTCTATTGCTTGATACCTTTCCTTGTCAATGTCCTTTGGATAGATCCTTCTCTTTTGGCCTTTTTGAACATTGCGTTTCAAATGTTCTTTCCTATCATATCCTTGTGTGTGAGATTATTCTTTTTGACATGACTATTTTTTGTTGGTTGAGGTTGGATGTTTAAGACTTGTAGTTGATCTGGTGCAAGTCAAATTAAATGGAGTAAATTGTAAACTTTGGTTAGAAATTGGTCGGTTGAGATTTATTTACTTTTTGTGTTTCATGCCATGTGTGTCTTATTTTCTCAGCAAAAAAAAAAAGATTGCAGTTGTGTTTGTTTTAACCATTGTCTTGAACCTAATTTATCTTTAATTCACACACACACACAGCACACACAAAATATGAGGAGAAAACAGACTAGATATAAATAAATTTCTATCGTCAAACAAAAAATTAACTAAGTGAGCTAATTTCAACTTATAACAAATACACTCTTGCAAACATCCTAGTTTATATCTCAAAACACCAAACAAAAACGTTAGCTATCTAATGTTTAATGTGCCAACCATTTTTTATAATTCCTCAAAAATAGTTAATTAAAAATATATAAATAATTTAGTTGACAGCAATATATAATGGGAGAAAATCTTTTCTTAAATGTCAATTAATTACATTTTTCTTAGGTTCGTTATAATTATAATCCATGTTGATCTTCATGGCCTAAAATATAAATAAACACAAAAACCTATTAGATTTTAATACCATTTATCCTTGTGTAAAAATGATTTTAGCTGTGTTCATCCCTAGATCATTTGCCAAACGATATCAAGGTCATATGCATGTTATAGTCTACGGAGATCATATATATAACATGTGATAGTCAATAGTCACATATCTCTCACTATAGAAAATATATTGGCAGGGAAAATGAAGGTTTGAACTTAAGCCCACACAATTAGAACTTGAAGTTGCTGGGAATCTTACTCTCAAATACCTATCATCGATGAAAAATCCCGTCATTAACGTTCGAACACGCAAGACAGCAATCCATAAGAAAAAGTAATTACACAGAGTTTTAACGTGATTCGACCGATCGGCCTACTCCACGGAGCAAATATGAGGATACATAAAAAAGAGTACACCCGACACCTTATCTTTTCCTTGATAAGAACATCTAATACATCAACATCTCTCAAATCTAAATTAGAAACCTAATATCTCAATGAAGATAAAACTTGTGAGAACTCACACATCTCATCTCTCTCCTGCATCTCATCCCTTTTTCTTGATCTCACTTCAAGAGAGGGGGGTTACAACCCTGATAAACCTAGAGGCTATATCTCTCTTGCCTTTGCCTTGACTTTCGCCTTTGCCCATATGGCCTTTGCCTCTTCACCGTGCCAATCCTCTTTGATAAAATCATCTCCTTATTTATAGCATAGAATAATTCTTCTCCAGCTTAAATTAGGATCAATATAAATCTCCATCATTCTTATCCAATAGAATATTTTCTCCTATTTAAATTAGATCTAAATCTATATTTAAATAAAATGCATATCTTAATTCTATCTATAATCTCTAACACTACTACAAATAAGGGTTGCCCATACGGATTTATCGGTAGGGGCAACCCACTGCCCCTACGGATATGTCCGTAAGGGCGAAAAAGACCCCGTAGGTGCAAAGACCGCAGGTGCAAGTTGAAGCCCTGAACTTGCCCCTACGGGCAAAATCTTACCTCTACGGATTTCTGTGTAGGTCTTGTTGCACCTACGGAGTAGGCCGTAGGGTAAAAAAAGATATATTATTTACGATTTTTTTAAATATATTAATTGTACCTACGGACATAACCGTAGGGCCAAGTACTATCTCATACGGATACCTGCGTAGGTACCTATCCGTAGGGGCAAATTATAAGAAATCCTGATATTTTGCCCCTACGGATAACCCCGTAGAGGCGAAGCAATGGCCCCTACGGATATGTTCGTAGGGGCACTCCCAACCCTTTGGTACTGAGATCAGGAGGAAATATCAGTTACTGCTGATATTTTGTCCCTACAGATATAGCCGTAGGGGCAACATGTGTACCTACGGATTAATCCGTAGGTACACATTATCTGTATTTTTTTTAAAAAAAAAGGGCTGCCTGATTTTTTCCCGTCCTGTGCACAATAATATATACATCAATCAAATATAAAATTAATCATCACACAACATATATCGCAGTATTCATAATCACATCTCACGCATATAATATACAAAAGAAACCCAAAAACTGAATATGATATAAATATAAACCAATATCAATATCATTTCAAAATGTAGTACAATGTGTATGATATAAATAAATACATGTTTCAAAAAATAAGAACCAAAAAGCTACCCTAGCTCGGTCCAGCTCCACCTCTGAATAACGATAGAATAACGCGCGCCTGCTCCTCGGTCAATAAACTCTGCAATTCGGCGCGAGCGGGAGTCTGAGCGGCCTGTGGAGCTGGCGATGTGGTCTGCGCAGCCGCCGTCGAGGTAGTCGCTTGCGGAGCCGCGGCTGCGGGAGTCTGAGCGGGCGGTGGAGCTATAGGAGCTGTCTGCGAAACCGCAGCCGATGTAGTAGCTTGCGGAGCCGCAGCCGAAGGAGATGCATGTGGAGGCTCGGTCGATGTACCCTGTCGCGTCTGGACATAACGTGTGTAAGAAGCGTGTAAGAACTGTGTATTATTCGAATTCGTATCATTATTAAGTTATTTCGAAACCCCGTTTGGATATCTAGTTTGGAAAACCGTTGTTTATTTTAATTACATATGTATGTATGATTAATCAAACTTAAGTCTAAAACCAAATAAGCTCAAGCTACGTACTAATTATGGATATGTTGATATCTATATAATATGACATGATATTTTACTATAAAGTAGTATACATACCATCATCTCCTTCAACTCCTGAACGGTGGCCCTCAAACTCTCCAGTTCCTGATGGACACGTCGGTCACCGGAGACGGAGGAAGTAACCGCCGGGGTGGAGTCCAACCTCATATGGGCCTTGCTAGGGCCCAGTCCCCGGCCTCTCTCCCAACCTCCATGGCGCCCTCCGTATGCGGCGTCCAGAACTGGGGTCAGCAGCCTCGGATCGCTCTGTCCGGTAAAATCGATCCCCGAGGCCTGGGCCTGCTCAACCACCCACTCCTACACCCACATTACGCAGTAAAGTATAAGTATAAAATTTAAACTTGAAAATCCGTGGGATTATATATTGATGTGTATATTTACACAAAAAAATTGGGATTTGCATACATTCTTCTTTCATATGTGCGTACATGGGATTATATATTGATGTGTATATTTACACATGGGTATGGGACTATGTGTTTATATACTGGATTTGAGGATAGTAATTGGGATTTGAGATGAGTCGATGATATTGGGCTTGAGGCCAGAAGATCCGTGATGTGTGTTGGTTCGTATTGAGATACGACATGATGTTTTAGCGGGTCTTTTGACGTAGTGATTCTTATACATGCATGCATACATAGACGGTATCAATATTGTACTAGACGTAGATCAGTACCCCGATCATGATATTTGATAAAGAGGATATCAGATGAATAGTATGATGAATGTGATATTGACCCGTACCCAGATTTGGAATGCCGTACGACGGATTTACGTACGAGCTATATATTGATGATTGATCCGCACTCTTGACTTGGGATTCCTGATTATAGATATGGTATCGGATATGATATTATTGAGGCGGGATCACCGACTATACATATACAGGTATGTATATGTATCGACTCAGATGATAGGCGGTTTTCTTACCTGTAGTTCAGCCGTATAGTTTAGTGTAATTGTTAGACTAGATTAGATTTCTTACCTATTTCAAAAACTAACGAATCGTGGGTATTTTAAAAGACAGCCCAAGGGATCCTGCGGATATTTCAAAAGACGTATCTTTTCATAAAAACACCGTAGCCCCTTGTTGGGGTAAAAATTTACACCCCGGTTGACCGAGTCAAAGTCAAGGTCAACCCCAAACCAGGTGGGCCCAAGCCCAGGTCAAGTGGGCCCATGCCCAGGTCGAGTCCGAAACATGAAGCGGCCGACCCTCCCCATGCCAAAAATGAAATCATGTAATAAATAATTTTTATGTAATTTTTTATACATGAATGTATGCAAAATGGGCATAAAGCCAATATTTTGTAAGCCCATGGCTTATGTGCAAAAAATGAAATGGCACATAAGCCATGAGATAGGCAAAATGTCATTTTGAAAAGCCCAAGGGGCTATATGTAAATGTGTAAGCCTATAAAAGGCAACATGATGATGAATAAGAAAAGACTTTTTTCATTCCCTAAAAAACTAGGGTTTGTTCCTCCACTCTCTCCTTTTCAAGTTCTTCCTCTTCCTTTTTATTTTCAAAATAAATCAAGAGCTTAGCTCTCCTTTTTTAAAAAACTAAATAAAGTTTTACCACAAACCCATCTCCAAAAACTCCATCAAGAGAAGAAAAAGGGTCTCTTTTTTTATCATCCAAGATCTAGATCTTGGAGTTTCAAGAGAACCCATTTCGGGTTTCTTCTCAAAGGAGAAAGGAGAACATCTTTTGGAGTTCAACTCCATAAATAAAATTCTTTTGGAGTTCAACTCCACAACAAATAAAATTATTTTGGAGTTCAACTCCACTGCAGAAATTCTTTTGGAGTTTAACTCCACCAAAAAAAAATATACCTTTTTGGGGGAGTTTAACTCCACATTACATTTTTTTAGCCATATAAAATTCTTTTGGAGTTTAACTCCACAGTAAAAATCTTTGGAGTTCAACTCCACAGTAAAATTCTTTTGGAGTTTAACTCCACTACAGAAATTCTTTTGGAGTTTAACTCCACAAAAAAATACCTTTTTTTGGGGAGTTTAACTCCACATTACATTTTTTTTAGCCATATAAAATTATTTTGGAGTTGAACTCCACGTTTCCAAAAAAAAATAAAAATAAAAATAAAAAAATAAAAAAATGTTGCGGTCACGTGCAAAGCATGTGACCGGGTCACATGCAAACCATGTGACCCCCTCACATGAGGGGTCACATGTTAAACATGTGACCCCCTCACATGAGGGGTCACATGCAAAGCATGTGACCGGGTCACATGCAAACCATGTGACCCCCTCACATGAGGGGTCACATGCCCCTTCACATGAGGGGTCACATGTTAAACATGTGACCCCCTCATATGAGGGGTCACATGCAAAACATGTGACCGGGTCACATGTTAAACATGTGACCCCCTCATATGAGGGGTCACATGCAAAGCATGTGACCGGGTCACATGTTTAACATGTGACCCCCCTCGCATGAGGGGTCACATGTTTAACATGTGACCCCCCTCACATGAGGGGTCACATGTTAAACATGTGACCGGGTCACATGTTTAGCATGTGACCCACTCACTTGAGGGGTCAATGCAAGGGGTCACATGTTGAACATGTGACCGGGTCACATGTTTAGCATGTGACCCACTCACTTGAGGGGTCACATGTTAGCATGTGACCCCCATTTTTAAAAAAAAATAAATAAATAAAATAAAATAAAAAAATTCTCTTTCCTTCTTTCTTCCTTCTTTTTTTATTTAAAATAAAAATAAATAAATATTAAATAAATAAAAATAAATTATAAATAATATTTAAAAATTAAAATAAAAACATAATTATTTTCTTCTCTTCTTTTCTTTATTTAATCCCTTTTTTTATTAAAAAAAAATATTAAATAAATAAAAATAAATTATAAATAATATTTTAAAATGAAAAAAATATTTTAAAAATAAAAAAAAATTCTCCAAATATTTATTTACTTATTTATTTTTGTATATAGAAAATATATATATATGTACATATCTCTTTTTTACAAGTAGAGCAAAACAAAAAAATATACACACACCAACGCACTGCATATTGAGTTCGCATGACCAGTTTAACCCGTCAATCGGAGGTTCCTTCGCTCCAAATGCGAGGGGTAATTAACGGCAGCTTAGTCCGCGGCTGCCGGAGATTCGGATCCCCACAATCAATAAACCCCGGCCTACCCAAGGCAGGGGGAATCTGTAGTACGCCTGACAAGCGCGCGCGTATTCCCATCTCAATGGGGTGACGAAAAACACCCTACAGATTCTGGCACGCCCGGTGGGACCAATCTCTCCTCCCATATTTCGGGTTAAATGTTCATGCGAACTCAATCAATGTACATATCTGTATTTACACTAAAATAATGCTCTTTCATGCAGGTCTTCAAACAATCACCTTCTGACGATGTCTTCGATGATGAACTCAGCTCCCGTCTCCTACACGATGAAGATAGACTCCAGGACGGTCCTTCCAGCCAGTCTCGGGCGACAATGGGAGGAGCCGCTGCTACCATTCGGCTCTATTATGTTCATACCAATTGGCGCCATCCCAGCTCCTCAAGCCCCGGTGACAGACAAACCAGTCCCGAAAGGCAAAAGGCCAAATGTGGTGGTCGCGAGGGCACCTCAGCCCAAGCGCAAGTCCGTTTCCGAACGACTCTCCATGGCCCCAGCTGGGGGCAAGGCCACCAACACCAACAAATCTACAATGCGTCCCGAGCATGCTCCAGCGGTGCCCTTGACCATTGCTCGATTGGGTGTCTTCTCTAAGCTCCCCTCTGATCAACTCACAATGGCTTCCCGGGTAGCAGATGCCCGCCAAGCCTTCAAAATCAAGAAGCTGAGGGAGAAAAGGCTCAGATATAGAGCCAACAAAAGGGCTAGGGCTCCTGCCAGGCTGCACCTCATGAGGTTCGAAGAACAGGGTTACCCCACCGAAGATGAGGAAATGGCTGGGTATGTGGTCCACACTGTCTACACAGTAGGCACGCGCAGCAAGAGCAAGGACGGGGCTACCACATCTCAAACCCAATCTGGCTTGAATGTGGTGGCCGCTTCCCAAGAACAGCCGCCTCTGCTGGGTGATGAAAACCCTCTCGATGAGGATGATAGGCAGAAAGACCTTTCGGTCCATGAGAAGTCGGGCTCGGAAAGCGAAGAAGAGCCGACTTTCCGCCCTAGAACCGCGGAGCAAGAGCTGCTTCAAGAGCTCCGAAAGCAGCTCAGAAACAAAGACAAGGAGATGGCCAAACTCTACTCCAAAATTGATGACTTGACGAATGTCGTGATGCAGCTCACAGCCCGACTTGCCTCTCAGCCGCCCAATCAAGCGGAGGGCTCTACTCGTGAACCGGGAAGTGGTGTGCCAAAGCAGCCGACGCCTATTCCCTCAAATCCAAAAGCAGGCGAACTACATGAAAATCAGTCACATCCTATCTCAGGAAATGTCTTGGCTACCGATGACAGTTGCCCGCTAACTCAAGATCAAATCATGGATTTGGTTGCCAGCAAAGTCAAAACATTGGTGGCCGAAGCCGAAGCGCAAAAAGATATCAGCAGTAGTGGGAGACCATATCCTGCTCAGTATGATCTGGTGGAATTCCCTAGCGGCTATGTCATCCCCAAATTCGGAAGATTCGATGGGACGGGAAACGCGAATCAGCACATCGCCCACTTCAAAGCCTCATGCGGGAATACTGGGGGCAACGATGCGCTTCTCCTCCGCCAGTTCGTTAATAGCTTGACCGATATTGCTTTCGACTGGTACGCGAGCATACCGGATGGCTCCGTTACTACTTTCGTCCAAATGGAATCTTTGTTTCGACAAAGGTTCATGAGCGTCAGCGATAAGATCACCATTGCCGAGCTCGTAAAGACCAAGCCCAAGAACAATGAAAGCAGCACGGATTTTATAACCCGATGGCGCAACCTCTCCGTCAAATGTGAACCACCGATAGAGCAGGACCAATCTGTCAGTCTCCTTGTCGGAAATCTCAACAATTGGATGGCCCCGTTTCTATGCACCGCGGGTCTCAAAACATTCCAAGAACTGACCAGAAAAGTTCAAATGCTGGAGCGCTCAAAGCAGGAGTCCTCCTCGAATTCCCAAAATAACAATAGGTCCTGGAGAAACCGAAAGGACGATAATCGCAAAGGCGGAGATCCCGACGATTCTGAATCTTTCAATGCTTCGGCTAACCGAAATAAGCAAGGGATGAGTGGGCCTAGCGCCAACCAGCCTCGGAAGCCAATGTTCGGAGAGGGGGGAGAATCTCCACTGAAAGAGAAGCTGGATAAGGTCTATTCCTTCAGAAGGGACAAAATCCGTAAAATATTCAAAGACGCCCTAAAGAACAGTCTACAACTGCCAGAGTCAAAAAGACCGCAGGAAGCGAATAGGACCGACGACCCCAAATACTGCCCCTATCACAGAGTGATAGGTCATGCCATTGAGGACTGCTTCGTCTTCAAAGATTGGGTCGAAAAGCAATACAAAGCAGGAGAGATAGAACTGTCCAAAGGCGTGTTAGTAAACAGTCAAGATGCGACCGCCAATTTCATACAAACGGAGACCGAAGTTCTTCGTGAAACTAATTCTCTCAGACATCTGCCTTTCTCTGAACACAGTCGACCATCACGTCATTAAACTGGCTACAATCGACCTCTAAGTCGTTAAACTGGGAATGTAAAAATATATGTATACATATATATGTAAATAAACAAAAAAAATGTGTGTAAATAAAAAGAAAAATAAAGAAAAGCCGAAATGATGGGGCAACTCGCAATAAAAATCAGCGAGTAAAAATGAAAACGAAAATAAAGCCGAAATGATGGGGCAACCGCGAATAAAAGCCGAAATGGTAGGGCAATCGCGACCTTCGCGATAAGAAAAGCTGAAATGATAGAGCAATCGCGGTAAAAACAAAAAAAAACAAAAAACAAAAAAAAACGGCGGATGATGAGTCGCTCCTGGTACCATATTCCAGTGCAGCGATACAGACGCCAACAAAAATCCAATTTCCCAAAATTCTTTCAGCCCTACGGCCAGTCCCCAAATTGACTACCGTATACAATCCACGGGCTCAAATAATTCTCAGTATACCCATGCCCCACCGCAACCACCAGTTACGCGGCTGGTCTCCGTCTTTGGAATTATGCTTCATTGGAAAGACCCACTCATGTGTCCTCACGATGCATGAGGAGAACAAACCTTCGTGAGATCCTTACGACTCACCAAGAAAAAACACACTTAGGAGTCCTCACGACTCTTAAGGAGAAAATACACCTGCGGGATCCTTACGACTCGTAGGGAGAAAATGCTTTTATGGGACCCTCACGGCCCATAAAATTGAAAAGTCTTAGGTGATAGGGATCTAAACCTATCTCCTAAGCCATCGCTCCCCAATCCCCAAGTGGCGAATGATGAGTCGCTCCTGGTACCATATTCCAGTGCAGCGATGCAGACGCCAACCAAATTCCAAATCCCAATCCCCCAAGTGGCGAATGATGAGTCGCTCCTGGTACCATATTCCAGTGCAGCGATGCAGACGCCAACCAAATTCCGAATCCCATACCCCAATGGCGAATGATGAGTCGCTCCTGGTACCATATTCCAGTGCAGCGATGCAGACGCCAACAAAATCTCGAAATATTTTTTCGGCCCTACGGTCTGGATCATACATCCTGCAAAACCGTATACAATCCACGGGCGTAAAATAATCCCAATCTCTCCCGAGTCCGCCCGGGGCAAATGATGAGTTGCTCCTGGCATCATTCCAGTGCAGCAATGCTGATGCCAAACAAAAACCAATTCCCAAATCCTCTCGGGGCACATGATGAGTTGCTCCTGGCATTATTCCAGTGCAGCAATGCAGATGCCAAACAAAAAAAAAACCAATCCCCAAATCCTCTCAGGACAAATGATGATTCGCTCCTGGTACCATATTCCAGTGTAGCGATGCTGATGTCAACCCAAGTTAAATCAAACCAACAACCTCTACGGTGGAATCATGCTCCGTCCCAGAATTTACCCCGTGTCGAAATCATTCTTCGCCTCGGGATATCTACCTTCCCTGCCGGAATTATGCTCCACCTCGGAATCAAATCAACCAACCAACTCTGCGTCGGAATCAAGCTTCGTCTCAGAATGTACACCCCGTGTCGAAATGATGCTTCGTCTCGGTGTACTTGCCTTCCCTGCCGGAATTATGCTCCGCCTCGGAATCAAATCAACCAACCAGCTCTGTGTCAGAATCAAGCTTCGTCTCAGAATGTACACCCCGTGTCGAAATGATGCTTCGCCTCGGTGTACCTCCCTTCCCTGTCGAAATTATACTTCGTCTTGGAATCAAGTCAACCGACAAGCTCTGCGCCGGAATCATGCTCTGTCTCAGAATGTATCCCGTGTCGAAATCAATGCTTCGCCTCGGAATATCTTCCTTCCTTGTCGAAATTACGCTTCGCCTGGGAATCAACCTCTGCATCAAAGTATGCTTCGGTCAAAATGTCTGCCTTTCGGAATGATGCTCCGATCCCCTGGAATCATGCTCCGCTCATCGGAATGATGCTCCGATCCCTGGAATCATGCTCCGATCCCTGGAATCATGCTCCGCTCATCGGAATGATGCTCCGATCCTTGGAATCATGCTCCGCCCATCGGAATGATGCTCCGATCCCCTAGAATGATGCCCCGCCCATCGGAATGATGCTCCGATCCCTGGAATGATGCTCCGCAAATTGGAATGATGCTCCGATCCTTGGAATCATGCTCCGCCCATCGGAACGATGCTCCGATCCCTGGAATTATGCTCCGCTCTTCGGAAAGATGCTCCGAACTCTGGAATCATGCTCCGCCCTTCGGAATGATGCTCCGATCCCTGGAATCATGCTCCGCTCATCGGAATGATGCTCCGGTCCTTGGAATGATGCTCCGCCCTTCGGAATGATGCTCCGAACCCTGGAATCATGCTCCGCCCTTCGGAATGATGCTCCGAATCCTGGAATGATGCTCCGCCCATCGGAATGATGCTCCGATTCCCTGGAATGATGCTCCGCAAATTGGAATGATGCTCCGATCCTTGGAATCATGCTCCGCCCTTCGGAATGATGCTCCGAATCCTGGAGTTATGCTCCGCTCATCGGAATGATGCTCCGATCCCTGGAATTATGCTCCGCTCTTCGGAAAGATGCTCCGAACTCTGGAATCATGCTCCGCCCTTTGGAATGATGCTCCGAATCTTGGAATCATGCTCCGCTCTTCGGAAAGATGCTCCGAACTCTGGAATCATGCTCCGCCCTTCGGAATGATGCCCCGAACCCTGGAATCATGCTCCGCCCATCGAAATGATACTCCGATCCCCGGGAATCATGCTCCCCGGGATTATGCTTCGCCTCTGGAATGATGTTCCACCTCGAAGTTCAGCTTCAAGATCCATCAATTTCATGCACACAACTCAAATGTGCGGTGTGCATTTATTGATGGGGGGCACTTTGTTGGGGTAAAAATTTACACCCCGGTTGACCGAGTCAAAGTCAAGGTCAACCCCAAACCAGGTGGGCCCAAGCCCAGGTCAAGTGGGCCCATGCCCAGGTCGAGTCCGAAACATGAAGCGGCCGACCCTCCCCATGCCAAAAATGAAATCATGTAATAAATAATTTTTATGTAATTTTTTATACATGAATGTATGCAAAATGGGCATAAAGCCAATATTTTGTAAGCCCATGGCTTATGTGCAAAAAATGAAATGGCACATAAGCCATGAGATAGGCAAAATGTCATTTTGAAAAGCCCAAGGGGCTATATGTAAATGTGTAAGCCTATAAAAGGCAACATGATGATGAATAAGAAAAGACTTTTTTCATTCCCTAAAAAACTAGGGTTTGTTCCTCCACTCTCTCCTTTTCAAGTTCTTCCTCTTCCTTTTTATTTTCAAAATAAATCAAGAGCTTAGCTCTCCTTTTTTAAAAAACTAAATAAAGTTTTACCACAAACCCATCTCCAAAAACTCCATCAAGAGAAGAAAAAGGGTCTCTTTTTTTATCATCCAAGATCTAGATCTTGGAGTTTCAAGAGAACCCATTTCGGGTTTCTTCTCAAAGGAGAAAGGAGAACATCTTTTGGAGTTCAACTCCATAAATAAAATTCTTTTGGAGTTCAACTCCACAACAAATAAAATTATTTTGGAGTTCAACTCCACTGCAGAAATTCTTTTGGAGTTTAACTCCACCAAAAAAAAATATACCTTTTTGGGGGAGTTTAACTCCACATTACATTTTTTTAGCCATATAAAATTCTTTTGGAGTTTAACTCCACAGTAAAAATCTTTGGAGTTCAACTCCACAGTAAAATTCTTTTGGAGTTTAACTCCACTACAGAAATTCTTTTGGAGTTTAACTCCACAAAAAAATACCTTTTTTTGGGGAGTTTAACTCCACATTACATTTTTTTTAGCCATATAAAATTATTTTGGAGTTGAACTCCACGTTTCCAAAAAATAAAAAATAAAAAAATAAAAAAATAAAAAAATGTTGCGGTCACGTGCAAAGCATGTGACCGGGTCACATGCAAACCATGTGACCCCCTCACATGAGGGGTCACATGTTAAACATGTGACCCCCTCACATGAGGGGTCACATGCAAAGCATGTGACCGGGTCACATGCAAACCATGTGACCCCCTCACATGAGGGGTCACATGCCCCTTCACATGAGGGGTCACATGTTAAACATGTGACCCCCTCATATGAGGGGTCACATGCAAAACATGTGACCGGGTCACATGTTAAACATGTGACCCCCTCATATGAGGGGTCACATGCAAAGCATGTGACCGGGTCACATGTTTAACATGTGACCCCCCTCGCATGAGGGGTCACATGTTTAACATGTGACCCCCCTCACATGAGGGGTCACATGTTAAACATGTGACCGGGTCACATGTTTAGCATGTGACCCACTCACTTGAGGGGTCAATGCAAGGGGTCACATGTTGAACATGTGACCGGGTCACATGTTTAGCATGTGACCCACTCACTTGAGGGGTCACATGTTAGCATGTGACCCCCATTTTAAAAAAAAAATAAATAAATAAAATAAAATAAAAAAATTCTCTTTCCTTCTTTCTTCCTTCTTTTTTTATTTAAAATAAAAATAAATAAATATTAAATAAATAAAAATAAATTATAAATAATATTTAAAAATTAAAATAAAAACATAATTATTTTCTTCTCTTCTTTTCTTTATTTAATCCCTTTTTTTATTAAAAAAAAAATATTAAATAAATAAAAATAAATTATAAATAATATTTTAAAATGAAAAAAATATTTTAAAAATAAAAAAAAATTCTCCAAATATTTATTTACTTATTTATTTTTGTATATAGAAAATATATATATATGTACATATCTCTTTTTTACAAGTAGAGCAAAACAAAAAAATATACACACACCAACGCACTGCATATTGAGTTCGCATGACCAGTTTAACCCGTCAATCGGAGGTTCCTTCGCTCCAAATGCGAGGGGTAATTAACGGCAGCTTAGTCCGCGGCTGCCGGAGATTCGGATCCCCACAATCAATAAACCCCGGCCTACCCAAGGCAGGGGGAATCTGTAGTACGCCTGACAAGCGCGCGCGTATTCCCATCTCAATGGGGTGACGAAAAACACCCTACACCCCTATTTTCAAAACCCCATGATTCGTGTTATTTCAAAAAGGCACCATTTGTAGGACTTATATTAGATTAATGCAGATTAGTTATAGTTGCGTCTAGTTTTCAGCTCCCGCTCCTTATTGTGGTTCGCTTCGCATCGCATGCTTATATTATGTTTCATACTCCATTATTGATATCATGCTGTTAGGACACCAGCACCATTACCGATGATGCGTATGTACCACGTACACTTACTTGCCGGCTCACACACATCTTCATCGGTAATTGCCATGTCACGTACACCTTAGAAAATATTATTGCTTGACATAGCATGTTAACTAATAGTTTAGACATTGTAGTTATTACCTGCTACTTCATGCATACTATTATTCATTGTTATGCCGTATTCATGGATTCTCATGCTTATATTCATGGTCTTACATGCTATTGATGATTCGGATTCCCATGATATTTTATGGATTTGGAGGAAAACCGCAAAACATATATAAACTGCTTTCTTTCTTTTTAAATAAAAAAATGCGGTTTTCCTATGATATATGAGTCGTCCACCATGAGTTTGCTGATGGATTTCGAGACCCGATTCGAGGAGATGGATGAACCGTTTCGGTACATGGTGGACCCGGTGCGGTACCTCGGGGCAAGAGGAATGTGTTGTTGACGTTGAGCCTGGCAGGGGAGCACTACCGACCGGTGATATTACCGACGCGTCGGATATCCGGAGGATACCGTCGTGGTCTTGAGATGGATGGTAGGGGCCGGTCTGGATTGACGGCACTCTAGATATTGATTTTGAGATATTGAGGTACAGAGATTGTGATACAGAGATATCGAGATATTTGGACACTTGTTTTGTGTCGATGCTGGGCACTGTTTTATGCTGATTTCATTTATGGTACCTCACTTTAAAAATACAGAAATCTCACTGATTTATGAAAGAACTTTTCGTCAGTACATGCATTCTGTTCCGTGCATTCATACCTCATTCTTATGATATATTTCTACCTGAGGCACTGACACAGGCACATGAGATTACACTCGGGTTAGATATTTACCCTAGCCTTGTTATAGGCTGCTGGTTATATTTGAGGATATATTATGATCATTGACCCAGGTTGCGTTATTTATGCGATTTTTATTCGTAGATGTTTTTCTTCTCACGAGTTGGCAACTCACCCCCGTTGTGCCCCAGTTTCTTGCAGGTTTTGCCGTACATGTTTCTTTACGGCTTTGCGGGCTCAGTTTCATTCGGGTGACTTGCTAGTAGGTGGGTTTTTTCTTGTATCGTACCCATCATATTACCTTGTATAATATTATTCCGTTGTATCTAGTAAATTCCATCAACCAAACATGTATTTATTGAGATAGAGACCAGTGTTGTTTATTCTTTCGACCTTAGAGTCGCTCGTTATATTTCTGGTGGTTTTGAGTTTCCTTTTGAGTTTTGATCCTCGCCGTTGGCGTTGTATATTATATTGCTTGTGTGGTTGTGACCGTCGATTGACGAAGAGCTAGCTCCCGCTTGGGGATGCCTTTTTCTTGATTTCGTATACTATTCATGTTGTATCCCGTTTGGGGGCCAGTATTTAGAAAGGAGACTCTGCCGAAATTTTCCGTAAATTTTTGATGTTTTAAAAACCGCATAATTCGGCTGATACTATTGAAATTACTTGCTTTAAGTTGGTTTTTCCTGCACTCTACTACTTTTCTTGGTTTGGATTTCGGGGTTTTCGGTTTACTTAGATTACGTACGCCTCGAGACGTTCGTAGTTTAAGTGCCGGTCATGTTCCGTACTTTCGGGTCGTGACAAAGTTGGTATCAGTGCGTTAGGTTTTAACCTTCGGAGCGTAGGATGACCCTTGGTTGATGGAATAGGTGACTAAAGTAGAGTGACGTATCGTTGGTATGTTCCGCGGCATATTTACGACACGCCACTCCACTTATGAAGCCTTAGGATGTACATTTCCTTGTTCAGTATTATATTCCTTCCTGATCTAGCCTCATCGGGGTACCAGTTTGGTTTTGCTGCTACGGTTACAGGCAGGGAGAGCTACGGCTAGAGTTGCGGTCAGCACAAGCTCGTCACGAACGAGGACTGACCAGGGCGAAATTCCGGCGACACACGATTGCAGAGATGTGTCTTTTTACTGTGTTTCCGCGCCACGAGCGTTTGGCGGATCGCCTTTATGAGATTACTCGGACGTGCCGATTTGCACTAGAGGATTGAGACACTGATAGAGGCCAGCCAGATTTTGATGACCATTGAAGTATTGCTTACTCCTGATGATTGAGGTACCGTTCAGCGTGCAGACGAGCGAGCCAGTTATTGCTGCGAACGACGAGATATTGCCCCCGATGCTGGAGTTAGTGCAGAATGAGTTGTACTAAGAGATGATAGAAGGTCGCTAGTCATCGAGGATGAATGACTAGGACATGTGGATCATTCGCCTACCCCGATGCGAGGTCATCAGATAGATTGATTCCAGCTGGAGACGACTTCACGCGGAGACGTTGGGAGTCGACAGAGACGATCGAATGTCAGAAACCTATTATTCCAAGTTTAAAGTAGTCGGAAAGACATGCAGGCAATTCTATGGTCCCTCTAGAAGAATGAAACCCTAACTCGACTTAATGACCGTGTGAAAGCCTTTGAACCTTCGGGTTTGCGGCAGTTCTACGGCGCCATTAGTGAGGCTTGGGTTTGCCCTTCTACGGCTGGACCACCGATGCTGTGGTATGTACTCGATACTATTAAACTGTGCCCAAGATGTTGAGCTCTTGGGGGATTATGAGGTTTTGACGACTCGATCGGATGGCTCGACTTAATTCGGATGCTAGGTGGTGAGATGCATTTCTTGGGAGACTCCCGATACGAGGACAGTCGTTGGAGCCCAATCCATGCAGCCACGACGAGACGAGTCCAAAGCAGACGACATTAGAGAAAAGTGAAGTAGGAGGTTCGTACCAGATCTAGATGAGATGACGTTACACTCCGCCGACATCAGAGATGCGATGCGCATGCCGAGGCATGGTACTTGGATATACCTTCCAGGAGAGTCGTGATGAGAATGCAGTCGTTCCAGAGCAAGACGCAGATATAGTAAAGGACGATGACTTCCGGACAGTTGGCAGAGACGAGACATGGAAGAGACCGTGAGCAGGATTCCTTCCAGGACAC
The DNA here is from genome assembly GCA_030015575.1 of Agapanthus africanus. Taxonomy (NCBI): domain Eukaryota; kingdom Viridiplantae; phylum Streptophyta; class Magnoliopsida; order Asparagales; family Amaryllidaceae; genus Agapanthus; species Agapanthus africanus. The sequence goes on along the minus strand of JASDDO010000031.1, from coordinate 20,461,890 downwards.
TGCTGCAATGATATTTGCACCCAGGATCAGATGTGTCACGTACATTCAGAGAGCCAGAGGCCGACGCCAGTGATATACTGTCTTACGAGTAGTCGCGATGATTGACCGAGAGATGACCAGAGAAGTGCCAGAATGGGATCATCCCCGTTAGCACACCTGACAGGGCCGATGAGCCGATGGACCGAGAGATTGGTAATTCACAGTGAAGACCTTGACCCAGGAGTGGTCATGGTTACGCACACCAGCAGGACAGAGTTCATGATCATCGACGAGACGTCCCACTAGTGACCGTGACAGTTGGCCGAGATTCCTAGAGGATGCGCTTGAGCGGTACTGTTCCGCCATTATTGATCACGATGTTTTGGGTGATTTATTCGTATGATTTGATTTTGATGATTGAGGATTTACGATCTTTGCACAGTGTTGCACTTGATATCGTTTTCGTGCTTTGGTTTCACATGTTTGTGATTTTACGGTTTTAGACATTTGAGTTGATTTTGTGCGTATGCACGCACACGAATTGGTTCCTGCACTCTGTATAGTTATTATATGCTTGCAGTGCAGTGATACGCCTTTTGTGCACTTAGATGCACTGGACTTCGATTTCGATTGTGATACTCGATATTTGTTTTGTGCACCTTGTGCACCTGATTGATTTTGCGCACGTTCGGCGCTTGATATTGGATTTCATGATTTCGTGCATGATGGATGCACCTGATTTGGATTTTCGCGCATGTTGGGCGCATGTTTTGAAGGGTGATTTTGGTGCACACCAGAGGCACTAAATTGAGAATTTTTCGTGCATGTCAGATGCACCTGATTTTGCTGTCAGGCACACATGTTGCCTACGACAGATGTTTCGTGCACACCCGATGCACTTAGATGTTGTTTATGTGCGCATGTATGGCACATTCATGGATTTTGATTTCCGTGCGCACCAGACACACGTAGCATTCATGTGCATATTTTGGGATTGATTTCGTATAGAGCAGTACGTTTTCATGATATTGCTATGTGTTTTCGTACTGAGCAGGACTAGTCAGAGGACAGTACCTGAATATATTTTTGCATGCATTGGTAGTTATTGAAGGGATTTCCAAAAAGCGAGCTATAGCCTCAGTATTTACCTACGTGTCTGATATGACATGAAATGTTTAAAACAAGGAGACCCTTCTAAATTGTTTCCAAAACGGTGGAACGTACATTTCAAACAAAGGTATATATGTATATAGTTATTTTCTTATGATAGACGTCCGCCACTGTGCAGTGTTATACGCGTTGCACAGCGACTTAAAGAGATTTGGCATGCATTTCCTTCAGATACTTACAGATATAGATTCGATAATTACATGTATAGTTTCGAGTTATGTCATATTGGTTTTGATTTGGATTTGGCATTGATGTCTTCTCCATGACTCCGATGATTGCGGGATGCTTGACGGAGTTTTGATTTGAGTTATATGCTCATTTTTCAAGCGCATGCGCTGCGCTACGATTTGTTTTATGTATTTACAATTTCGGAGCCCCGACAACTTGATGGTGTTCTTAGATGTTTTAGTATTTGGGGGAGTTTGAATTTAAATTCAGGGACCGAATTTCTTTAAGGGGGGAAGATTGTAACGTTTTGAAAATCGTTTCGGTGAAATTTCGAAAAAAATCGGTAAAATAAGAGGGTTTTCTGTAAAAAGTCAAAATACAAATATCTTATTATAAAAATTAAATATACATATTCTAGCTATGTAATTGCTATTATTTGGTGTTTATTGAGCCGCTGGTGAAATTTCAAATTTTCTGAAAAAAATATTATTTTATTATTATTTTAAGCCGTCACTAATACATTTAATTAGGGAAAATTACAAATTGGAATGAGTTGAAACAAATTTTGTGCATCATAAAACATTAAATAAAATTTTATCATGTGGTTTTTGGAACGAAATCGTTTGCCAAAACGGTTTAGAAATTATTGAGGAAAAAAGGCTTTTTTTTAGCGTAAATGGATGTTTGGGGTATTGTATTTATCATTTTTCATCACCCCACACCCGTACCCACACCCACACACCCCCATTTACTTCTCCCCTTGGCTGAATTCAGTAGCCACCATCTTTTTCCCCACTTGAATTTCAAAGGAAAAGAAATGAAAGAAAAGAAAAGAAAATGGAGAAATGAGGTGGACCTTTGACCTTGAATTGACTTTGACTTCTCCCCCTACTTTCTCTACCTCCCTCTCTCTCCTCTCCCACTCCCATTCCAGCCAACCCCCCCTCTCCTACAGCAGCAGCAACCCCCCCCCCCCCCCATTTCCCTTCTCTTTTCTCTTCAAACTTCATCAAAAATTGCCTCAAATCTATCAAAAAAAATCCCAAAACCCAAATCCGACTCCTACCCATTTTAGCTTAGCCCGTATAGCATGGATCTTTGTGAAAAGAGAGCATTTTGGGAGGCCATGGATGCTTGTGGATCTTCAAATGTTTTTGGGTATAATTCTAAAACATTTTTGCTTAATTTGTTACAAATTTCTTAAAGCTAAACTACTTAAGTGTTAATTAGGCTTAAGTTGCAAGTTTTGGAATTCAAGTTAGGAATTTGAATGCAAGTTAGGGTTTTATAAAATTGGTGTATGGTTGTGTGTTATATTTAGGATTTTTGTCATGTTAATACAAGATTAGTAGCTTGTGCTAATGGTTAGTTTAAAAATTGTGTTAATTTGCTAATTTGCTTACTAGGTTTTTGAAATTGGTTAAATACTTGGGATTAAAAATGTGTTTAGGTTTTTCATGACTTCATTAACTTTATTAAGTATGGTTTAATGCTTTAGATCATGCAAATCTAAGCTAGATTGTAGTTTGTGCATTTTTGCTTTGAAATTGTTAAATTTTAGGTATTTTGTAAACTAGAATATTAGGGTTTTTGGAATTTAATGAGATTAAATTCCGGGAATTGTTTATATGACTTATTTAAGATATTTAATAAGTATATTGGCCGCTACATTCATTTAAACGTCATGTTTTGTACAAAACGGCTAATTGTGCTTGCTAGATTTTCGGAAAAATGACTTTTTAAGTGAAATTGGGGTTTTTGTGAGTTTTAACCTAGTTTATATTAAAATTAGTGTTCATGAATGTGCAAATGAGTTTGATTGGATTTTTCTCGATGGTTTGACGTTTGTACATCGACATCGAGGGTTGGTTTGACTATTCTTGCATGCGTAGGCTATAGGTTTGGACCTATGCGTGATACGCGTGCCGATTTGATTTTCGTATGCCGTTTCGATTTCGAATTTAGTTTTAATGCGATACGGTGCGTTATGATATGTAGGTACCCCCATGTGGACTTCGAGACGACAAGCAAGCGCGTGGCGATGTCGGTACCGGCAAGCGAGGACCAGGTGAGTAGATTTATATCTACGGGGAGAAGTCGGGTGGATGGCGTATAGCACCCCCGCAGTCCGTGGTGGTGTATACGGATGCGTATACACACCAACAATCTTTATATGTTATTTGGGATTAATAACGATACTTAGGATGGATATTGGTGTGTTGGATTACTTTAGTGTTGCGAACCCTAGGGTAGTGTTGCACTACACACACACACCCATATTTGCATACATTCTTCTTTCATATGTGCGTACATGGGATTGTATATTGATGTGTATATTTACACATGGGTATGGGACTATGCGTTTATATACTGGATTTGAGGATAGTAATTGGGATTTGAGATGAGTCGATGATATTGGGCTTGAGGCCAGAAGATCCGTGATGTGTGTTGGTTCGTATTGAGATACGACATGATGTTTTAGCGGGTCTTTTGACGTAGTGATTCTTATACATGCATGCATACATAGACGGTATCAATATTGTACTAGACGTAGATCAGTACCCCGACATGATATTTGATAAAGAGGATATCAGATGAATAGTATGATGAATGTGATATTGACCCGTACTCAGATTTGGGATGCCGTACGACGGATTTACGTACGAGCTATATATTGATGATTGATCCGCACTCTTGACTTGGGATTCCTGATTATAGATGTGGTATCGGATATGATATTATTGAGGCGGGATCACCGACTATACATATACAGGTATGTATATGTATCGACTCAGATGATAGGCGGTTTTCTTACCTGTAGTTCAGCCGTATAGTTTAGTGTAATTGTTAGACTAGATTAGATTTCTTACCTATTTCAAAAACTAACGAATTGTGGGTATTTTAAAAGACAGCCCAAGGGATCCTGCGGATATTTCAAAAGACGTATCTTTTCATAAAAACACCGTAGCCCCTATTTTCAAAACCCCATGATTCGTGTTATTTCAAAAAGGCACCATTTGTAGGACTTATATTAGATTAATGCAGATTAGTTATAGTTGCGTCTAGTTTTCAGCTCCCGCTCCTTATTGTGGTTCGCTTCGCATCGCATGCTTATATTATGTTTCATACTCCATTATTGATATCATGCTGTTAGGACACCAGCACCATTACCGATGATGCGTATGTACCACGTACACTTACTTGCCGGCTCACACACATCTTCATCGGTAATTGCCATGTCACGTACACCTTAGAAAATATTATTGCTTGACATAGCATGTTAACTAATAGTTTAGACATTGTAGTTATTACCTGCTACTTCATGCATACTATTATTCATTGTTATGCCGTATTCATGGATTCTCATGCTTATATTCATGGTCTTACATGCTATTGATGATTCGGATTCCCATGATATTTTATGGATTTGGAGGAAAACCGCAAAACATATATAAACTGCTTTCTTTCTTTTTAAATAAAAAATGCGGTTTTCCTATGATGTATGAGTCGTCCACCATGAGTTTGCTGATGGATTTCGAGACCCGATTCGAGAAGATGGATGAACCGTTTCGGGTACATGGTGGGCCCGGTGCGGTACCCCGGGGCAAGAGGAATGTGTTGTTGACGTTGAGCCTGGCAGGGGAGCACTACCGACCGGTGATATTACCGACGCGTCGGATATCCGGAGGATACCGTCGTGGTCTTGAGATGGATGGTAGGGGCCGGTCTGGATTGACGGCACCCTAGATATTGATTTTGAGATATTGAGGTACAGAGATTGTGATACAGAGATATCGAGATATTTGGACACTTGTTTTGTGTCGATGCTGGGCACTGTTTTATGCTGATTTCATTTATGGTACCTCACTTTAAAAATACAGAAATCTCACTGATTTATGAAAGAACTTTTCGTCAGTACATGCATTCTGTTCCGTGCATTCATACCTCATTCTTATGATATATTGCTAGATGAGGCACTGACACAGGCATATGAGATTACACTCGGGTTAGATATTTACCCTAGCCTTGTTATAGGCTGCTGGTTATATTTGAGGATATATTATGATCATTGACTCAGGTTGCGTTATTTATGCGATTTTTATTCGTAGATGTTTTTCTTCTCACGAGTTGGCAACTCACCCCCTTTGTGCCCCAGTTTCTTGCAGGTTTTGCCGTACATGTTTCTTTACGGCTTTGCGGGCTCAGTTTCATTCGGGTGACTTGCTAGTAGATGGGTTTTTTCTTGTATCGTACCCATCATATTACCTTGTATAATATTATTCCGTTGTATCTAGTAAATTCCATCAACCAAACATGTATTTATTGAGATAGAGACCAGTGTTGTTTATTCTTTCGACCTTAGAGTCGCTCGTTATATTTCTGGTGGTTTTGAGTTTCCTTTTGAGTTTTGATCCTCGCCGTTGGCGTTGTATATTATATTGCTTGTGTGGTTGTGACCGTCGATTGACGAAGAGCTAGCTCCCGCTTGGGGATGCCTTTTTCTTTATTTCGTATACTATTCATGTTGTATCCCGTTTGGGGGCCAGTATTTACAAAGGAGACTCTGCCGAAATTTTCAGTAAATTTTTGATGTTTTAAAAACCGCATAATTCGGCTTATGCTATTGAAATTACTTGCTTTAAGTTGGTTTTTCCTGCACTCTACTACTTTTCTTGGTTTGGATTTCTGGGTTTTCGGTTTACTTAGATTACGTACGTCTCGAGACGTTCGTAGTTTAAGTGCCGGTCATGTTCCGTACTTTCGGGTCGTGATACCAAGGGTCATGATCAATTGATCAAAACTTTAGGGCTTGCTCCCTGTGACATGTGTCGATATCTGGAACCTTTGGATCTTTGAAATCTTCTCGTAGTTGCTACCAGACTTGGTCTCCAAGTTTTGCTTCTTAATTAGGCAAGTCTTCTTCAACAACTTGATTTGCTTGATTCTAGTCTTTGAAAAATTCTGCATACTTGGAAATCTTTTGCACAACAACTCAAATAATATTTAGTAGACTTAGTTCTACTAGGATTAGGTCAATGAATTTATTTGCATACATTTTTCTACCAAATGCTAATTAAAATATATTAACACATGGAAAATAGTGTTTTTATACATAAACCCTCATATGTATGATATATTATAATAAAGTCCTTTTTTTAATATGAAAATAGTAGGAAAAATGTAATACAAATGTGCAGTTTTATCAACTGAACAAGCCACCTGTGTAAGTAGGGGCGGCCCCTCTTCGCCGACTTCCTGTTCTCTATTTTTGAGCGGACTGTTTCTGCACAACGCATTAACATTTAGTTTTCTAATTAAGGAACACAAAAAATAAATTATATCCTAAATAATGAATTACATTTAAAATACATACCTGTTTGCGCTGGGAGTCGAAATATTCGCACAATAGGGGCCATGTCTCTACGTCGACTCTCGCAAACGCCGGAGTAGATACGAGGGCCGCTCTCTCTGCCTCGGGAGTCGCCATCCACAGGGAGTAGCAGTCGGCCTTCAGCTCATTCCTGTTGTATCGGACCTTGGCCTGCATGTTCTTCATCAGGCCATTGTACAGAGCATGAAGGTCGAGCACCCTCCCCGGATGATCAGGGTCGGCTACAGGCTGAAAATCGTAATCCAACTGAAAATACAAAAAAAAAACATTGTTATTAGATTGCAAGTGTTAATAATAAATATGATAAGCGGATATATCAACTGAAAATATATATTAATACGTACCCGAGCCTGATCAAAGAAGAGGGCGAATGAGCGCTGGTGCGGCTCGCCCCACTCAACGTGAAGTGGATAGTTCTTCACGAGCCGGCTCTCGTCCCCCATATACCGGCCGAACCTCTCGGCATGAGGATCGGAATAGCGATAGTCAAGGGTAAAAAAAAGGGGGAATGCTGCCTCCCCCTAGCTCTGTCAGGCCTCAGCCTATGGGACTGATTCGGGCCTCGAGTCCCCCTCTGGGGATGGGAAGGCCCTGCGTCTGCACGAAATATCAAGACAATCAATATTAAGACAAAGTTGTATTAAGAAATCAAGGTTAAACGAAAATTCAAGTGTGATATATACCTCCGGTGACTATCGCACGAGCCTGGGCCCGGGCAGCAGCACGAGCGGGACGATAGTTCCTCCGGTGAGGAACAACCGGGGTCCCGGATGCGGACGCATCCCCTCCAACTAGAAAATAAACATCGACGCTAAATTTCCATGAAGTTCATATTTATTCTATAGAGCATATGTAAAATGAATAAATATTTTAAATTTATTCATACTAACCTGCAGACGATGCGGATGGTATGGAAGCGGCAGGAGTGGCCCCTGCGGAAGATGTCGACGCACCACCTATAATTAGACAATTAAAAATAGATTATATAAGTAATTGCAAAAAGAATGTGTAGATCAATAATATAACGTTCTAAATCAATATGCATGCACTATAGGATATATAAACATACCCGCAGGTGCGGTGGTGTCACCACCTACAGCTAGACAATAATAAAAATTGCTAAGTAAGAGCAAAAGGAATGCGTGTATTTATGATATAGCATTCTAAATCAATATACATGCACTATATGATATATAAACGTACCTGGAGGAGCGGGAGTGGCCTCTGTCCCAGATGTGGACGCATCACCAACAACTAGACAATCAAATATTGACAATATAAGTAATTTTGATATAAACATGCATGAATGTCTGTAATATTACATTCAAAATGGATATGCGTGCAGTATACCTGGATGTGTGGCAAAATCCACACGGAAGGAGGCATCCGAAGGGGTCTCCGATCTGGGTGTAAGACCGGCCCTCTGAAGCTCCCTACGGAGCTCTCCGGGCGGCAGAACCGCTCTGCCTCTGCCTCTGCCGCGGCTGGATCTCCTGCCGCCCCTCGCTACTCCCGACATCGTCATCAAATCTAGATAAACGATTCGTGGACGCATTAGACAATCATTAAAAGTATTGACTATATATGTATAGAGCGTAAAATATGAAGTAATAATATAACATTACTGATAACCTTTTTCGTTTCGTGGGAGCATTATACATATCTACTTGGATTTCATCGTCGATGTCATTTCTAACCCACGTAACTTCATGATCGGTCGAAGACAACCCGTCCTTCGAAACAGACGGTCGGCACCTCCCAGCATTTGTGCTTTCAACCGTTTCGAGTAAATTTCGGCAGCATCTCCCCACTGTTCTCCGAGTACACTGTAATAGAATAGATAATCATTTCAAAGCTGTGAAAAAACGTTGAAATGAACATCTAATCTATCTTTGTACACCGAGAACCAGCGGAAAGATACCGACGAAATATCTCGAAACGGATGAAAACACAAGTGAATGAAGCCGTTTGCTTTATACATTCTTAACTTGTCCATACGGGACAAATCTATGGGTTACCATACGATTGAATTTTCTCGTCGCGTAGACTATACGACGGTTGTTAGTATCGAGCTATACTGTCCGATATTTAACAACCTTCGTATAGTTCTATGTCACGACGAGCATCGCACGTATGTTAACCGATAGACGGGGACTAAGTGGTGCTTTTAGTTTCATATATGAGTATCGATGAGAATATGAAGGTTTCATATTATCATCGAGTATCATATATTGGTTTTAACTTGAACATCTTGAATCACTCTCTAATGATGCGTTTGTTGTGCATTCGTGTTTTATGTGTAACATGATTTTAAACCATTGAGATCAAGATTGATAGAACTGATCATCCTACATTGCAATTGCATTCATCTACCAAAAACTATTATTGCAATGGCATCCATCTATAACAATCAACAATTAAAACTACAAATATAGGATACTGATATCATAAAGCGTTATACGCAACATATGAATTCACATGACTGAAACATGCATCAAAAAACATGTTCATCCAAAAGAAAGACCACTGTCAACAAATATAGACAAAGGATTATTATATTAACTATGAAACATATTAGAAAAATGATAGAAGTTAAAGATGTTAATAACATGATGATAATCAAAGCAGTTGCGTACAGATGCTAAAACCGAATATGTGACACGATATTCTTGTAAAGATACACATGTATTAAAAGAGGAGACGCCCAAGTAAAATCCATAACTAAATCCCTATCTTGCCCTTCCTTTTCTTCAAATCAGAAATGTGTCCTTTTTTTTATGGAGTTTAAATAAATTAACTATAATATTTACATTGGATTGTGCATTCTCAATAAAGCTTCGTATTTATTCATAGTATCTTGTTAGAATTCATAGGATTGTTATGATACCACTTATAGGATATATCTAGTTCTCATATTCTAATGATATAATAACTTTAGTAAGTAAAAGTATTGATTGAAGAATTGGTGGTTAATAGAGATGAGTGAAGTATACAAAAGGAAATAGGAATGTTATTAAGACAGATTTGTTACAAGAATGATGTAGTTGTTGATAATTCTTGGATACATCAATTTTTTGTTATTGGAGCACCATTTCTCTCCAACGTACATGTAGTGTTTGTTTGAATTTCTTATCTCCAACAACTTAGTTATTTTGAAGTTTGTTAGATTACTTACAACTTGAACTTTTATTGACCTCATTAGAATTGTCTGGAAGTAAATCTTTTTTAGAGCTTCTAATCACTCAAAGAAAGAAGCTTCTATCCATGGCCATGAGCTAGAACCTTCTTCTAGATACTTTTCATTAACATTCTTTAAAAGTAATTAGAACGTTCTAAAGAATTCTTACATATTCTAGAACATTTTAGAATATTCAAGAGTACATTTTATGTTTTTGGAAAACAGTGATATTACTCAAATTGTTGTTGACTTCCAAGATCTTCCTCGACAACTTCTGTAGTAGTACTTATGAAGTTTTAGCGTACCTTGAACCCCTTCTTCGATCTAACAATTTTAGCTGGAAAAGCTCCGAGGTTTCTTAAGTCGTCATGCCGCTCTTTGTTGGATGATATACCCAGCCCCAGCCCTAGCCCTAGCCCCAGCCCCCAGCCCCAGCCCCAATCAAGAAGTGCTCAGGGACACACAACCTCAACCCCAACCCCAACCGCAACCGCTACCCCCTGCCGAACCCCAACCCCAACCGCAACAGCAGCCCCCCAGCCCCACCCCTAACCCTAACGCTAACCCCAACCGATGCCTACCCAAACCATGAACCATAGACCTAAAACAATCAAAATTTTGTTTAATTGAAGATTTCATAACCTGTGCAGGCGGTGGCGACGACGAATCGGGGGGCGACGACGAATCGGCCGTAGGTTGAAGAAGCAGGCAATGGCGACGACGAGCGGAGATGAGGAAGAAGCAGGCGGTGGCGACGACGATTCGGCCGGCGCTGGCGACGACGAGAACAGCGACGACGAGAACGGCGGTCGGCTGGGAACGAGGGTTTGGGGATTTAGGTTCGCGCGCAAGTGATGAGGGAATAAGAAATAATCAGCGTAGGGATCGATCACTTAAATCTCTATTTAGCTGTCCCTACGGATATGCCCGTAGGTGCTTGGTTTGCGGCTCCGTAGGGGCAAACAACACTTTAAGATTTAATAATTTTTTAAATAAATATGGAAGGACCGTAGGGGCAACCGTTTGGCCCTACGGAGTAATCCGTAGGGCCAAACTAAATCTGTCTCTACGGATGCTGTTATCCGTAGGGGCAACCCCCTATTTTAGTAGTGTAACTATTTAAATTTAAACCAATCTCAACAGAAATCGCAAATTTATACAGCCAATATACTAAAATTTGGCTTATTTTACCAAAACCAACCAATGGTTTATCCAACTGGTTCAAAACCCGATAGGACTAATATTCACAACCCAAAACCTTCTTACGTCAACTTTTTCTATGTATTTTTTTGTTAAATACATAGAAAAAACTCTTATATTACTCATAGACGGTTTCTAGGTAAAATGTTGGATGAAAAGATTTATCCAACAAATTAGAACCGTTCAAAATTAACAGCTTCTTAAAGAAGTGGTTAAAATCTAACGGTTGTCATTTAACAGCTACTTAAATTAGTGGTTAATATCAACGTTGGATAAAACATTATACAACAAATCAGAACCGTTTATAGTTAACCGCTACTTTAAGTAGCGGTTAAATCTAATGATTTTTATTTAACATATACTTAAATTAGTCGTTTAAATCGAAAGTTAATTTATCCAACAAATCAGAACCGTTCAGAGTTAACCGCTGCGTAAGATAGCGGTTAAATCTAATGGTTATTTAACCTATACGTAAAGTAGTTTTTTTAAATTAAAAGTTAACAGCTACCTAAGTAATTTTTTTTCAAGCGGTTACGGAATATATCGTCTCTCGACTTTCGAACCCTATTTTCCACCACAGGACGTCTACGTCTTCCTCAACGAGGTTTTTCGAAGTGGTTACGGTATCTTTTTTATTTCTACATTTACATACCCTAACATGTCTATTAATCTAACCTATAAGTGGACTATCCGTAAATCAGAAGAAGAAAAAGGAATAGTGGTGAAAACAGACAAAGAAACAATAAAACTAGTTGATTTATGTTATAAAATCGATCCAAGAAATAATAGAATACCTAGCAACAATCGTAATTCAAATCACATGAAAAAAACGTCCAATTTACATCTGAAAACCGTAACAAAATAAACCCTAAATAAATAACAAAATATATAGTAATTAAAGTAATTAATTTACCTTATGAAATCAATCTAAGAATCAAGAGAATACCCAGCAAGAATCGCAGTTCAAATCATAGCAAAATCGCCAATTTCGATCTAAAAACCCTAAAACGCTGAAACTGTTGGGACGATTTTCTCTTTTATAATATGAACCGCTACTTTATACAATGCTTAAATATTTTAACCTATCTTTTAAGTAGCGGTTAAATCTGAACCGTTTATTTTAACCGCTAAAGTAGCGGTTAAAATAAACGGTTAAGATTTGTTGGATAAATTAATTTATCCAACGTTGAATATCGATTCGTACCGCTATTAGAAACTATAAATTTCTTTAAAATCACTTTCTTGGTCTGCTGGCAGAGTAAAGGCAAACATAAGTAAAGGACAAAAAATTGTTTGAATCCATATGCTTGCATACGATGCTTGCTCTTTATTTTTCGGCAACCCATTATTATCAACTTGCAGGCTAACTTTCTATGTCATGACAATGAGTGCAACAATAGTTTCAATGGTGACACGAGGGAATGGGTAAGCCAGCATTCATTGAAGAAATTAAAACAGTTTTTCTATTGGTCTAAAATCCGAAGGCTCACGTAGAATTCACATTTGACATTTTGGGATGGAACTGATCTATCGACCTTTTATGTGAAAATATGGATAGTAAAGATTGAGATAAAAATCAAATCTTATTTGGTGAGTACTCTCGTATGAAATGTCCCTTTCAATGTATCAAAACTTTATGATGGCCGTTGAAAGAATATATTTATATTCTAACACAGTCCCGTTGCTCGAAGGCCCTTTGGGCCGAAACATGGGGTTTTGCGACGAGATTTTTAATTTAATAAATCCGCATTCAATACACGTCCGGTGGAAATCAAACCTGTGTTGTTTTGATACCATATGAAATGCCTCTTCCATTAAACTTTGAAGTTATAACGAGAGTCGAGGGAAGATATTTTATATTCTAACATTTTGCTCTTTTACCAGATTTGAACCGTCCATACATATATCATGCCTATGGATGGTGGATAATCCGCTATTATATGAAAATATCAAATATATATTCTTAATCCTTAACCTCAATTCAACTTACATTTAATTATTTCCATATTTTTATTTTTCACTTCGAACTAGCCGCACATCATACCCACATGGCGTACACAAGCACACAACACACATACGCATCGAGAGGACTCAGGAATTTGCTCCGAAAATGTTAACCGCTATACCAACTGAGAGGTTCGTATCCCGCACTCTCCGAGAGGAAATGCTATGCCCACTGAGCTATTGCTCATTGATAATTGTTTAAATATTAGTTCAACATAAAACATCATAACATTTCCGTGTATTAATATTTGATGTCTGAGAAGGACAATGGTTAACCTATCCAGGTCCACTTGAAATACCTATCAAAACCTACCCTATAAGCTAGCATCACCCAAATGCTGCGGATCTTTTTTTTTGGGGGGGTATTAGCCCGTAAGTCTGAATCTAAGCACACAATACATCCACGCACCCAGAAGACCCACAGATTTGTCCTGAAAACGTTAATTTGTGGCCACTTTCTCTCTAGGGTTCTTGGGGTTCAGTCCACGCACTCTTCCCAAGAGGGGAAGTGCCTACAAACTGAGCTATTGTTCATTGGTATTGGTGTGGTTCTTAACTATATCTTAAACCCATGTTTCCAATGTAGGACTATTTTAACACTTCCCTGTTAGTTGTATGTATGCCTTAGAGGCCAGTATTGTACAGATGATATATATTATATTGGATGCTTGGACATATATAGAGAGGACTTTCTTGCTCGATATAATAGTATGTTATCTGGTTGCACTTTACTTTAACATGTATACTTGTCTCTTTATACTGTCTTATAGCTACATGTTGGTAAAGCCCTTAGGATGTGTACCTGACTACCTGGACTATGATGCGGATCATACTGGTGGGGACATGGTAGTCCATAAGTAAATCCTTCAAGATCCCTAGTCGTGGGTGTATCGAGACGGGGCATCGATATACCAGTGTAGACTAGCGTATACGCTTCTCGACCCATGAAATGGACGATGGATGATCCCATATCCATTGGTGTTTGACATCAGAGATGGTATACGGGTGCTCATTGGAGACTGGGTACACTGGACAGACTCGCCGAGAACTCCCAGATGGTATTATTCCTTACGTCAGATGGCAGTTCTCTGGTGACACTTGTGCAGGTTAGTCTGTAGACCCGAGATCGTCATAGAGTCTTGTGTGATTCCCACTGTGCTTTGATTTCCACCTTACCACGTCCATGAGGGGCGTGCAAAACGGTGGTTTTTGGGTACAGTCCCGAGTCACATGGAGGCAATGAGCGATAGGAGGGGTTCGTCTCTCCCGGTATTGGGGGTTGATGTTGCGCTGTGCTCGATTGGCCATAACAAGGAAGTCCCTGGCCAGGGCTGATTTAGAGATTTACTGGTAAGTGTTACCAGTAGTTTCTCGACCCGTTATGAGCCTCACATCGGCATGACTTATCGGTTATTGGGGTCTGACGTTTACCACCCCTAGACTTGATATGCGACATATCAGACGAGGAGACCGGACTGTACGGGAAGTGTTACCGGCAGGCTTTTACAGGAGTTGGAGCGGGCTTGCTTGCCGATCTTCTGATCGCTCAATACCCGGGTAGCCGTTACGTCCAGCTAGTACTGCTTACGGCTTGTGGATGCTTGATGTGATCATCACCTACTGCCGGCGTATTGACGAGTCTTTAGAGTCATACATAGAGGTTTTACCGGCTCAGGCAAAACGAAATTGGAGCACGTATGTGATATGTGCGGCACCGACAATAATGCGTGTATGTGATACCGTATTCTATTCTCGTGACTTTTTGTATCGGTCGGTTATATATGATATAGCCGGGTTATCGAATCAAGTGTTGATTCGATAAGTCGATACATTGGATGTTAGTCGGTTATATGTGATATGACCGGATTATTAAGTCAAGTGTTGATTTAATAATTTATTGTATAATTGTATATTTGATATACTAGTTTACATTAACTAACACTTGTTCACTTTAGATGTTTTCTCACATGTACACAACTTTAATATATATGTGATATATATTAAAATGTGTTTTCTTTTTGTATCATGGTTGATGATACATCATACATGGGTGTGCAAGACATACACCATACTATTTTATATGGTGGTTAATATTTATTTAAAGTAATTACAAATTAGTGAAGCTTAGGTCATAAACATGAAGCTTGTAGAAGCTTATGGATGCTTTGACAAAGTCCACTAAATTTGTTTTACTTTAGATTTTTATTAACCTAACCATTTTGAATTAGCTATGGTTATGTCTCTACAAGAGTTAGTATATGATACTCACTCACCATGGTTAGCCTTCTCACTTGATCATTATCCTCATCTCTTTCTTTTCTTCTTCTTCTTCATTTGTAAAAGAGAAAAAGCTTGACAGGGTTTGATCAAAAGTGAGATAGATTGTGAGAAATAAAATTCTAAAGAGAACCCACTTTCTATTTCTCCATGCTCTACTAGACTAGCACTTTAGTTTAGGGTGTTTGCTTCACTAATTCTCTAGTTAGTGATGTAGAATCTTGAGTTGGCATCCTCTCGACGTAGATCATCTTCGGCCTCGAAGACTTCAAGTAAGGACGCGTCTTTCGCCTCGTGAAGCCATGCAAGGGTTCGGGAGAACCATGATCGCAGTGAAGGGACTTCAACAAGGAGTTAAAGAACTGAAGGACCGATCTACAAAGGTTGTATTTCATATTCACTTAGTCGTAAACGTGGTTTACTTGCATATGAAACCCTAATTCTAGCAACGATCTTGTTTAGGGTTATTCGGCACGGCTAAAATTTTAAACGGACATGTTTGATGCTTCCTCAACCCTTGTTAGAGTGCCTAGTAACCATACAGTGGTATCAGAGCCTAGCTAGAGTATTAGACGATGTGTTAACGAAGTTAAAACTCCGAACGAACCCGAACATGTCAAAATGAACCCCTCTCTGTACATTTTTTAAAATCTATGTTTTTTCAGAATTAAAAATGCTTAAAAAAATCAGCAGGGAATTATAAGGGTTACCATGAAAAACGAGCCCTCAATTCCTCCACGTGGCCGCGGAACCGCGACACTAAGCCACCTTTGGCGGCGGTTCCGAGGCAGAAAAGGAGTATTGGGGACGGTTCTTTATGCAGTAATATCCACTACTATTCCTGCATCTTTCTGGGTATTTTTATTCTGACTCATGTGTTGAGTATTTTGGGGTTTATTTTGTAATCGTTGATTCGATCGGAAAGTTTAAATTCGTTATTGTTTTCCGGATAATTTAGAAATTATTAAAATGTTCGAACGGATATCATTAACTCAATTTTTCCCGGCACGAAAAATTTTCAGGTGTTGAATTTTTCTCGGGTTTAAATCTTTCGGAAAAACATGCATGTGACGCGATGGACCCTCTAGAAGACAACAAACCTTAACTCGATTATGTGACCGTCTTGAACTGCCTTTTAAACCTTAGGGTTTGGAGAAGTACGGCGTGCCACATGTAAGGCGTTGGCTTGACCCTTCTATGGCTGGACCGTTGCTACTGTGACGTATTCTGGAATTTTTGAACTCCGCTCATGTGTTGAGCTATTTAAGAAATCTTGGGTATTTGATTATTCGATCGGAAAGTTTAATACTGTCTATTTATCTGGAATGTGATACAATATGTGGAATTCATACAGTTAGGCATGAAATACGAAATATGTGATATTTCGGATTTACGATGTCTAAAGAGATTGTGGATTCCAAATGTTGTAGTTTTACACTTTCTTTTCTGTGACCGTAAGTATAATA
Organism: Agapanthus africanus; assembly: GCA_030015575.1. Classification (NCBI taxonomy): domain Eukaryota; kingdom Viridiplantae; phylum Streptophyta; class Magnoliopsida; order Asparagales; family Amaryllidaceae; genus Agapanthus; species Agapanthus africanus. The sequence continues at coordinate 20,445,056 of JASDDO010000031.1, read as the reverse complement.
TGTGATATCGCCGGTTTCGTTGCTATATGTCAACGACAATTGGGATGCGCATATTTACTTACGTTGATGACATGTGATGTTATGTGTTGCTGGGTATGTTATATTGGATCGTCTCGTTTTGAATAGCCGGGGGTTTTTATATGAGATGAGAGTTTTTTATTTTCATTCATGTAAAATTAAATGTATGTAATATTCTTTTATTGGGGCACTTCCGGGATGAGGTCGATGTCACCATTTGTATATTATTTACTTTTCCGCACTAGGATAGACCTAAGGAGGAGAGCACAAGTAACCGAGTTCTAGAGTCCAGTGGGAGACCAACTCGAGGAGTCGAGTCCGGGTCTCCTAACTCTAGAATTGGTAGGGTTGCTTGCCGCTCTCGTAGGGGTCTAGGGGTGTGGGTTTGGCTATTCATCGCGACCGTGGAATCCGTGTTTTATAGAGGCTCAAAATAAAACACGGACGTCCTAGTATATCCAATGTTTCATATGTTTCTTCAGCTGCGATATCTGTGATGTGATCATTTGATGTGCTGTGATAAATACTGTATTTAGTATATATGATATATTATATAGGCGTTACTTATGTTTTACACCCGCGCTAGCCCTGCCCCGCTCTGCTCTGCCGTTAGTTACCTAACCTAACGGTGCACGAGGGGACATCGAGGCGAATGCGGATGGCATAAGTGTACGTCGTATTTATCTGTGATGTTTAGGTGACTTAAATGATGGAACTTCATTAATGTGATTAATGAAAGAAAAGAAACCTAAAAGATGTTGTAGAATCAAATTTTTCAAAAAGGGTAGCTACAGTTTTGCTTTGCATAGCGATATATATGATATATCCTGCACCTTATTCGATGAGGAAAGAGCCGAGATCTCTTCACCGGGAGTGACCTCTTTAGCAAAACTGGCAGATGCTACAACACTCGGTTTATTTTTGATTGCTTTTGGAGTTTTGCTTTGCATAGTGATATATATGATATATCCCGCACCTTATTCGATGAGGAAAGAGCCGAGATCCTTTCACCGGGAGTGACCTCTTTAGCAAATCTAATGAAAGCCTCAAAATCACTCCATTTCAAAATTCACTAGATTCTACAACGATATCAAGTTCATTATGCAATAGGTTTTCAGAAAAACCTGTCGTAGCCCTCCGTCATTTCAGATAAGTCCTACTTAGTATTCGTGCTACGTTTGTTGGCCTGCGTCAAGGCGTAGTGTGCGGTAGCTAACTAGTATTTATCTGCTTATGCATATGATGCAGATTGGATTAGGGTAGTCGTGCGACTTTGTTGGCCTACGTCAAGGGTCGTACGGGTGGGTTTAATTCAATTAAGAAATAACGGGTTGAACTTGACTAGCGCACTATGGTTTGTTGGCCTGCGTCAAGGTCATGGGACGCTAGGGGCAAAATATTATCGGGAATTTCAAGTGTAGAAATTTGCAATGAGATTGCATACCTTCTATGAGATAGTTGGATCCCGATACCCACTGCGAGTAATTGTTACTCCCGGGAGAGTTTTACACAGGACAATTAGCCGATCAAGTAGGTATCTAGAAAGATGTCAACGGGGTTACGCCTCTGGGAAAACGAGGTTTACTTTAATTAGGTCCGTGCGAAAGCAGGGGAACCTCCCTCAAAGTACCGACACTGGCCTGGCTGAAAGATCGGCGAAGTTGTAGGGTGTAATTAATCCCGGCTAGTCTTTCCTTTTAGGGTTTGAATGAGGATTTGATAAAAACAGTGGGAGCCATCCTGATTAGATAAAATAATAACCAATCTGATCTTGCAAGAGCATACGCTAAAGTGTTTTCTTCTCTCTCTCCAGGTAGCGACCATATCATGCCTTAATCAAGATAATAATATGGATGTATTGACCGAACCCGCATGTTATACTGTGCTGGGGAACGTTGGTTCCGTTCTTTCTTATAAAAGTTATAAGACTGAACAGGATATAGGGGAATACCAGGATTCCCATGCCACCCGAATGAAGAAAGTACATGTTGATGCATTTTCTTCGGGTGTGTTCGTTACAGAGAACTGTTTCTCCATTTGCTCTACGTCCTGGGTATTAGATACCGGGTCAGGATCCCATATATGTAATTAGTTACAAGGGCTTAGGAAAGGTAGAGAACTTGGAGAAGGTGATAAAGACATAAGGGTTGGAAATGGTGCAATTGTTGCAGCTAAAACCGTCGGGGAATATCACCTTGTATTGCCAACTGGTAATACATTGATTCTGAACGAATGCTATTACATGCCGAACCTGATATGCAACATTATATCGGTTTCTTTGTTGAGTAAAGAGGGATATAATTTTGTATTACAGGATAATGTTATTAACATTTTCCTTAACCAAAAGTTGGTTGGATCAGACACGATGTGCAATAGCATTTATGTTCTAAATCAATCAACAGTTCTGAGCATAACAAACACACACAAGAGTAAGAGTTCAGAAATAAACGAATCTTTCTTGTGGCATTGTAGACTGGGTCACATCAATGCGACACGACTAGCTAAGTTGCATAAGGATGGATATTTAAATCCTTTTGAATTTTCATCTTATGACACTTGCCAGTCATGTCTCAAAGGCAAGATGACCAAAACTCCGTTTACGGGACACGGAGAAAGAGTTACTGAACTCTTGGGACTAGTACATAGTGATGTATGCGGCCCCATGTCTACACATGCCAGGAATGGTTCTGCGTACTTCATTACATTCACTGACGATCTCTCTAGATTCGGATATGTGTTCCTGATGAAATACAAATCAGAAGCTTTTGAGAAATTTAGAGAATATAAACAAGAAGTGGAGAACCAAACCGGAAAAAAGTATTAAAATCCTTCGATCTGATCGAGGAGGAGAATACTTGAGCAATGAATTCCTGGACTTCCTAAAAGAGAATGGGATTCTCTCTCAGCTAACTCCTCCATATACACCACAGCACAACGGTGTATCGGACTGGAGGAACCGCACCCTATTAGATACGGTGCGCTCTATGATGAGCACAGCTGAGTTACCTATTTCCTTCTGGGGGTATGCACTGGAAACAGCTGCGGACCTATTGAATATGGTTCCCACCAAATCTGTGCCAACCACTCCATATGAGATATGGAAAGAAAAGAGACCATGTATTAATTATGTTAAGATATGGGGTTGTCCGGTCTATGTAAAAACACAAAATCCGGACAAACTCGCGGCAAGGTCCATTCTGTGTAAGTTTATTGGATATCCCAAACATTCGCGCGGGTATATCTTCTACCAAACCGAGGAACAAAAAATGTTTGTTTCTCGACATGCCACCTTTTTAGAAAAGGAATTTCTTGAAAAAAAGATTAGTGGAATGGATGTAGAACTGGAAGAGGTTCCAGCAATACAGACTATGACAGAAGATTTGGTTGAACCGGAGGATTTAGTAGTTCCCAACGAACCTCAGCTTCTCCGCAGATCTAGTAGGGTTCCTCATCCACCTGAGAGATACTACGGTTTTCTTATGGATGGTGGGAGCGAGGATTGCATCATGGTTGATGATGACCCAACTAGCTTCGAGCAGGCCATCACGAGTGGGGACTCGGTGAAATGGCTGGATGCAATGCGGTCCGAGATGGAATCCATGTACACCAACAAAGTATGGACTTTGGAAGATGCTCCTGAAGGGGTAAAACCCATTGGGAGCAAGTGGATCTTCAAGAAAAAACTTGGTGTAGATGGGAAAGTGGAGACTTTCAAAGCTAGACTTGTTGCAAAGGGTTTTTGTCAAAGACCAGGTGTGGTGTAATACCCAGCCCCTTTTATACCAATATTTGTACTTCTTTTTTTACCTATAAAATTTATTTATAATTATGTATTTATTTTGAAAATCCCATTAAACCCAGACCTTACCTTTCATTCCCTCCGACCCAGCCGTTTCCTTTCCCCATTTTAAGTTAAGATTATTTGAGCGCAGCCCTTTCCCTTTCTTAAAGAAAATTTATCGCCTTTATTTTTCCCTCAGCCCCGCACCAATTCCTTAGCCGTTTTCCTTTTATTGAAACTAAACCCAAAACAAATCTTATGTATATTTTTCCGTCTAAAGTCGGCCCCTGAACCCAAACCCTAGTTCTAATTATTTATCCTAAACCATAAACCCAAGTCCATGTTTAATCACATTTTTTCTTTAATCTAAAACCCCAAGCCCATTCTTTTAATCTCGTTTTCTTTTCTTTTCTTCCAGCCCAACTCTTTTTCTCAGTCCCGGCCACATTCCTTTTTCTTATTTATTCTTTGATTTATTTTTCCTCCATGGCCCGGCCCTCATTTCCTTTTTCCTCACCATTCTTTTTATTTTTAAGCCCAAACTAATTGAAAAATGGAATTTATTTTTAATTATTTTTCCCGGCCCGTTCACTCAGCCCACCTCATCCAAGCCCACGACCCAAATTCCTTCACCCGCTTCAACCAACCCGACCCGCTTCTACACCCCTCTTCCTCCAACGGCTACTTCCTAAATTCCCGCCCGCTGTCCCCGATCCGCTTCCTCCGCCGACGCCCACGCTCGCGCGCGTTACCCCACGACGCGCGCCCTCAACCTCTCCTCGTCCTCATTCCCTGACCTCGTCGACCTCATATCCCTCTCATCATTTTTCCCGATGACCACGACCCAAAGAACCCATCGCCCAGAAACCCTACAGGCCCTTCACCGCCGGTCACCCTCACCTCACCATCGTCTTCATCATCACTCTACTTTCCCCCTTTCCGCACCTCCCTGCAGAACTCCAAACACAAAGAACTTGAGCACCCTACCAACCCGAGAAACCCACTGCAGACATCTTCCTTCGCCGTCGTCGACCACCGCCATCACCCTCACTTCAACCTCGACCTCTCCTCGTCGACACCCTACGTCGTCATCATCATCATCGTCGCCATCCCTACCTCTCTCTCTCTCTTTCTCAACCTCTCTGTTCTCTCTCTCTAACTCTCTCTCTCTCTCTCTCTGACCTCTCTCACTCTCTGTCTCTGTCTCTCTGATCTCTCTCACTCCCTCTCTCTCTGTGCTCTCTCTCTCTCTTGATCTCCCTTTCTCTCTCTTTGGCTCTCTCTTTCTCTCCCTCTCCAGTTCTCTCTCACTCTAGCTCTCTCTGTCTCTCTTTCTCACTCACTCTCTCTCTATATCACTCTCTCTCTCTGCCCCCTCTCAATCTCTCTATCTCTCTACAACTCCATCTCTTTCTCTCTCACACTCCTATCAACCGGCCAACACCACAAACACCAGTGCTAAAACCGAGCCTGTGCCACCAAGTTCAAGCCGAGGCCAAACCTTGTCGTTGTTGCCACGCGTGTGTCGTTGCCATGCCGCGCGTGTGTCGTTGCCGCTGCCGTGTGCCCCAAAACGTCTCCAGGCAAGTTCTCTACTTGCTACATGCTAAATTATGTTTGTTACAAATTAAAGTCGTATAGATTCCGTAGTTACTTTTCCCGATAAATTATATGACGTACCTGTTCGATACATGATCCCAATGAAAATACTTACCTAATTTGACGGAACTGGATTGGTTATATTGGCCCATGTAGTGATGAATACCTTGTCCAAATTTTGCTGGAAAATACGACTATTAACGACTAAAACGACTACCCCTAAGTATACCTGTAAAACTGGAAATTTCTTGTACCTGAAAACCGTTAAAATCACCATAAATTATATACATACTGGAATGATGCGTTCGAGAGCTTAAATCAAAGCCGACTCGACGAACTATAACCCTATGCAATGTTCTCTTGGTTTCTGTACTTAAATTGTGACAATATTTAGATCGGAGTGCGACTCTGGACAGCAGTCCAGAGCGACTCTAGTTGTTGTTTACTGTCCCGTAATGGGTACCCCCCTGTTTTCTTAACTCGTAGGCTGCGGAACTCCACAGTTTATTAAAGGTGAATCTGTTAGCTAGATAACACAAGTAGTTTCATTCTGTTTCGTCATAGGTTGCTATTTAATCTGTAATTTAAAATATGGGGACGTATAACAGTCCCAACAGAATCAGAATTGACATATTAGTATTGAAAAGTGTATATCTCCTGACGTACAGACGCGATTGAGAATCCGTCTATTGCGTTGATAACCTTACTGAAAATCCTAGATTTCATTAAACTGTAGCATCACTAAATTCTGATTCCAACTGGGATTAAAATGCGTTGCGAAACGGACTTCCGATTCTGAAACCGGATTTCCAGCCGTGAATGCTTAAAATGAAATGGCCATAACCAGTGATCCTGAAACCCGATTGTCATCAAACCAAATTCGCTGGATAGATAATCAAACATACTATTTATTCCCCTTTCATTATTTCGTTAAACTGTACCAATATGATTTATGATAAATTGTGAAAGTGGTAGATTACTGATTCATGACATCCTAATCATGCTTTACATACTGTTTACGCATCATATCATACATATGTCACTGCATTGATAACCTAGTGATAATGTGCATTACCCAGTGTTAGGTATTAGTGATGATTGTGGCAAGTACGTTAGTGTTCGTGTATAAGTGAATAAGTGAAAGTGACACGTACTTGTACATAATCAGTGAACCTTATTATTCTATTGCATTGTCGACGTCTGTGGGACGCGTGTACGTGTGACTATAAGTGGTATGGGACACTTATGGAAACTCTTGCATGGGTGTCACAGATAAGGCACCAGACACTGCCATTTATCTTAGATATTAGTCGGGACGTGCTTGATGGAGGTCCTGCCTCCAGTTCTCACGCAGACTTGTCACAGACCGATTAGTATTTGAGGTTATGGTTGGCGTTTGATATAGACCTCGGGGTGTGGGGTAGTTTGAGTGTGAGTTCAACAGAATCTCGGGAGTCCCATGCCCGCTTATATATAGAGAGAGATATATGGAGATTTACAGGGTACCTGATTATTACCGTGAGTTACATGTTGGGCCCGTGGTCCCTTGCCCTTGGGTTCTACCCTTGGGTGGAGGACACTCGCGAGTGGTTGACTCTCACACTTGGACTGACGATAGGCTTAGTGACCTGTACAGTGAAACTTAGAGACAGATAGGGATGATATCATCGATATACATTACTTACTGTGTTGACATACCTGGCATATTATTTTACTGCTTTTACTGTTCCACGACATTGATTATTGCATATTCATACCTATACCGTCATTGATTTACTGTTATATATATTTATTATCACTGTTAGAGTTGTCACTTGGATTTATATATTATATTGCTATTGTGTCACTCTGACGACCTGAGTATGCATGCTCAGTGTGAGGAGAGGATTTAGCCTGGACCAGGACTAGACGTACATCACGGACATCTTGATTTGTTATCCAGAGTTGTACCCTTTTGTTTCCCATCAGGTCAGTTCTTTATATTGTTTTGTTTCAGTTACTGCATTTCACATTACCTGCACATTATTTACTGTTTACCATGTAAAGCTAGAAGCCGAAGTGTGACTACGGCAGGACATCTCCTTGACCGTAGGAATATGGCTGGCCTTGTCAACCCCTCGTATTCCGTATTTTGGGAAGCGGGGCGTGACATGTGGACTATGACGAAACCTTTTCTCCAGTGGCTATGGTTAAATCCATCCGGATCATGCTTGCCATCGCTGCATATCATGACTACGAAATCTGGCAAATGGATGTTAAGACCGCCTTTCTAAACGGTGATTTAGAAGAGTGTGTGTACATGGCTCAGCCAGAGGGTTTCGTAGATAGTGGGAGCAGCGGGAAGGTGTGCAAGCTGCTTAAATCCATTTATGGATTAAAGCAAGCATCGCGGAGTTGGAACATCTACTTTGACGTCGTTATCAAAGAGTTTGATTTCGTCAAAAACGTAGATGAACCTTGTATCTACAAGAAGGTGGCAGAGAGTAAGGTTGTCTTCCTCGTATTGTACGTGGACGACATACTCTTGATAGGAAATGACATTCCTATGCTGCAATCGGTCAAGCTCTTCTTATCACAAAGATTCTCAAAGAAAGATCTTGGTGATGCCTCCTGCATATTGGGAATTATGATCTATAGAGATAGATCTAAAAGGATATTGGGATTGTCCCAATCCAGGTACATTGACACCATACTAAAGAGGTTTAGTATGGAAGAGTCCAAACGTGGGTTTTTACCCACGATCTCAGGGCTCACTCTCTCCAAAGAGATGTCTCCCAAGACTGATTTGGAGAGAGCTCGCATGCAAGGGATACCCTATGCTTCGACTGTAGGTTCTATCATGTACGCGATACTATGTATCAGACCCGATGTAGCATACTCACTAAGTGTAGTGAGTAGGTATCAAGCTGATCCTGGAGAGAGTCACTGGACAGCTGTGAAGAGAATTCTCAAGTACTTGCGAAAGACTAAAGAGATGCTCTTGGTGTATGGTAACGGAGAACTCCAAGTGGAGTCCTTTACCGATTCGAGCTTCCAGAGTGATAAGGACGACTCTAAGTTGCAGTCGGGATTTGTCTTTACCCTTTACGGAGGGACGGTTAGCTGGAAGAGTTCCAAGCAAGAAACCGTGGCAGACTCGACGATGGAGGCTGAATACATCGCTGCCAACGATGCTGCCAAAGAGGCTGTCTGGATCAAGAAGTTCATTACTGAACTTGGAGTGGTTCCATCCATTGAGCATCCAATACCTTTGTATTGCGATAACAATGGAGCGGTGGCTTTGGCGAAGGAACCCAGGTCCCATCAGCGATCCAGGCATATTCTGAGGCGGTATCACCTGATCCGGGAGATAGTTGATCGTCGGGAGATCGAGGTCAGGTGGGTTGACACGAAGAACAATACTGCGGATCCACTCACGAAGGCCATTCCCCAGATACAGTTTGAGAGACTCTTCGGGATACTTGGTATGCGATACTACAGCAGCTGGCCCGAGTGCAAGTGGGAGATTGTTAGTTGTATGTATGCCCTAGAGGCCAGTATTGTACAGATGATGTATATTATATTGGATGCTTGGACATATATAGAGAGGACTTTCTTGCTCGATATGATAGTATGCTATCTGGTTGCACTTTACTTTAACATGTATACTTGTCTCTTTATACTGTCTTATAGTTACATGTTGGTAAAGCCCTTAGGATGTGTACTTGACTACATGGACTATGATGCGGATCATACTAGTGGGGACATGGTAGTCCATAAGTACATCCTTCAAGGTCCCTAGTCGTGGTTGTATCGAGACGGGGTATCGATATACCAGTGTAGACTAGCGTATACGCTTCTCGACCCATGAGATGGGCGATGGATGATCTCATATCCATTGGTGTTTGACATCAGAGATGGTATACGGGTGCTCATTGGAGACTGGGTACACTGGACGGACTCGTCGAGAACTCCCAGATGGTATTATACCTCACGTCAGATGGCAGTTCTCTGGCGACACTTGTGCAGGTTAGTCTGTAGACCCGAGATCGTCATAGAGTCTTGTGTGATTCCCACTGTGCTTTGATTTCCACCTTACTACGTCCATGAGGGCGTGCAAAATGGTGGTTTTTGGGTACAGTCCCGAGTCACATGGAGGCAATGAGCGATAGGAGGGGTTTCGTCTCTCCCGGTATTGGGGGTTGATGTTGCGCTGTGCTCGATTGGCCATAACAGGGAAGTCCCTGGCCAGGGCTGATTTAGAGATTTACTGGTAAGTGTTACCAGTAGTTTCTCGACCCGTTATGAGCCTCACATCGGCACGACTTATCGGTTATTGGGGTCTGACGTTTACCACCCCTAGACTTGGTATGCGACCTATCAGACGAAGAGACCGGACTGTATGGAAAGTGTTACCGGCAGGCTTTTACAGGAGTTGGAGCGGGCTTGCTTGCTGATCTTCTGATCGCTCAATACCCGGGTAGCCGTTACATCCAGCTAGTACCGCTGACGGCTTGTGGGTGCTTGATGTGATCATCACCTACTGCCAGCGTATTGACGAGTCTTTAGAGTCCTACATAGAGGTTTTACCGGCTCAGGCAAAACGAAATTGGAGCACGTATGTGATATGTGCGGCACCGACAATAATGCCTGTATGTGATACCGTATTCTATTCTCGCGACTTTTTGTATCGGTCGGTTATATATGATATAGCCGGGTTATCGAATTAAGTGTTGATTCGATAAGTCGATACATTGGATGTTAGTCGGTTATATGTGATATGACCGGATTATTAAGTCAAGTGTTGATTTAACAATTTATTGTATAATTGTATATCTGATATACTAGTTTACATTAACTAACACTTGTTCACTTTAGGTATTTTCTCACATGTACACAACTTTAATATATATGTGATATATATTAAAATGTGTTTTCTTTTTGTATCATGGTTGATGATACATCATACATGGGTGTGCAAGACATACACCATACTATTTTATATGGTGGTTAATATTTATTTAAAGTAATTACAAATTAGTGAAGCTTAGGTCATAAGCATGAAGCTTGTAGAAACTTATGGATGCTTTGACAAAGTCAACTAAATTTATTTTACTTTAGATTTTTATTAACCTAATCATTTTGAATTAGCTATGGTTATACCTCTACAAGAGTTAATATATGATACTCACTCACCATGGTTAGCCTTCTCACTTGATCATTATCCTCATCTCTTTCTTTTCTTCTTCTTCTTCATTTGTAAAAGAGAAAAAGGTTGATAGGGTTTGATCAAAAGTGAGATAGATTGTAAGAAATAAAATTCTAAAGAGAACCCACTTCCTATTTCTCCATCCTCTACTAGACTAGCACTTTAGTTTAGGGCGTTTGCTTCACTAATTCTCTAGTTAGTGAAGTAGAAACTTGAGTTGGCATCCCCTCGACGTAAATCATCTTCGGTCTCGAAGACTTCAAGCAAGGACGCGTCTTTCGCCTCGTGAAGCCATGCAAGGGTCCGGGAGAACCATGATCGTAGCGAAGGGACTTCAACAAGGAGCTAAAGAAGTGAATGACCGATCTACAAAGGTTGTATTTCGTATTCACTTAGTCGTAAACGTAGTTTACTTGCATATGAAACCCTAATTTTCTAGCAACGATCTTGTTTAGGGTTATTCGGCACGGCTAAAATTTTAAACGGGCATGTTTGATGCTTCCTCAACCCTTATTAGAGTGTCTAGTAACCCTACATTCCCTACGGTTGCTTCAACTTTCAATACATCCACGCACCCAGAAGACCCATAGATTTGCCCTGAAAACGTTAATTTGTGGTCACTTCCTCTCTAGGGTTCTTGGGGTTCAGACTCCGCACTCTTTCCAAGAGGGGAAGTGCCCATACAAACTGAGCTATTGTTCATCGGTATTATTGTGGTTCTTAACTATATCTTAAACCCATGTTTCCAATGTAGGACTATTTAACACTTCCCTGCCGTTGGTTCAATTTTCAATATGTATGACTATTTTATATTCTAACACGTCTCCACAGGTCGAAGAACATTTGGGTCGAAACCCGACGTTTTGCACAACGATGTTTTTAATTTAAATTAATCGATATGTATTTAATACGCATCCGGTAGAATCGAACCTGATTGCTTTGATACAATATGAACTGTTTTTCCACTGTATCAAAACTCCAAAGCTATTAGGGTTGAGTGAATTTATTTTATATTTAACAACCAGTGGCATGTCCTCCTATTTTATCTTGGATGGACTCGGCAGACTGCAGTTTCTTAGTTATGGTATATGGCAGCCCTTACAAGCCAAAATTATAATATAAATCACATGGAAACTAATTATAACTATTTTCAAAATAGAAAAAAAGAGAGACAATAATGACAATTTAGCACATCAAATTAACATTTTATTAATTTGACAAACTTTACTGATAAGTCAAGTACCTGCAGGGAGTAAATAATTCATGCATGCATGGTTGGAAAATGATCATGAGATTCATGACTACGTTTTTGACACGTGGGAATCGCGGGCTTGCACTTCAAGTATATGCTGGAATATTAATAAAAAAATTAAGGGTTGTTGAATGTTGGCAAAGTTTGGTGTAATATGTGTGAAATAATTAGGTTGCGCATAAGTTGGTAAATTTGCATTTATGTGCATGTTGGATTGATTTTACCAACTTTACTTGTTCCATAATAAGTGAATTTGTTTTAAACCTATTTCACTAAATTTATTTCCTCTCGAGATTGGGCTGATGAATACATGCATGCATGAATAATATTGTTAAGCGTAACACTGCTGGTTTTAAAATTTGGGAAAAATCAGGTTATTGAAAAATTAAAGACAAATTCACTGATATCTGGTAAAAAAATTAACAAAAGAAGTAAAAGAAAAACTAACAAATAATCATATAATATTTAAGGAAATGGTACAAAAAGTTATCAATTAAAATATAAAATTGAGCAATAATAAATTGAAAGATGCATGTATTATTTTAGTTCTCCACTTAATAATATAATTATATTTATTTCCATCCTTTTTTCATTGAAGAGATTTAGATGTTGATTTTGTTATGATACCGATTCTATTATAGATTAGCAATTATAGATAAAATCATGTTAAGTGTAGCATTAATTAAAGGCATAAACATATACATTGCTAATTAAGAATGTTGATATTTTGATTTTAAAGAGTTTTGATCTTCTACATGTTACACTTTTTGATGCTGGAAACTGTTCATGGAGCAGTTAAAAAAAAGAATCAAACAACTTATCTGGCCATTTTAAGGAAAAAATTAAAATTAAATGTCTTCATCCAAAGCCATCTAAACACTCGTTCAAGTTGAAAAGTCTCTATATTTCCATCCAAAAGAAATGCAAGTTTATTCCGGTATATTTTAATCTCAAATTAAATCCTACAATTTTAATCGTAACTATCTAAACAAACAACGTTCTAAGACCGTAAAAGATCACTCATTTATTTGTCTTAGTGTGGCATCATGGATAAAGACAATTTAATTTCTGAAGAAGAAGCCATTAGGTCTCAAGCCTACTTCAGCTTAAAAATCAATTCTAATTGACTTGGAAAATCTAAATGGTCTATCTTGCCAACCTCTCTTTTGTTCTTACAAGAAATTGATTCATATTTAAAATATTGGTTTTCTCTAATATCTTGTCCATATGGACCATATCCCATAACACTATCTCTCGTATCCGAAAAATATTTGAAGTTCCATTTAATAATTCTTCAATTAGAAAGTTATTCACTTGCAAAATTTGTTAAATTAAATATGACATGCTCTTTCAAATATAACAAAAATGTTAGCCAGTTGGCAAAATTCATTTATTGTGCACAGGTCATGATAAAATTATGAATATTTAAATCATGCTATTTTTATGGGAAATACATTTCCTGCCAGCTAATTAACTTCGAATTTGGGGTCCATACTGTTATGATGAAAATAGCATGGGTGCTACGTAGATCCCAACCACATATTTGTTTTGTGTATGGTTGGGATCTATTCCTATCACCATCAATTTTTTGGGATCCACATGATAAAAGAATCCCTAAAAAAATTGAATATATCTCGACCACACACAAAACAAATTTGTGGTTGAGATCTACATAGCACCCATGCTATTTTCATCATAATAGCATGGACACCAAATCCACTTCATACCTGCATCGGACCTATGGTTCTTGTCTTCTGGGTACATGCAAGTAGAAGTTAAAGTGGGCAGGAAAAGTATTTTCCTGTTTTTATATTTTGAAGTTTAAAATGCGTGATGGAACAAAGGGAAATCAATAACAATAAAACCAAATATTTTAAGGTGTTTTCAGTTGCACGGACTTAGGCCCGGTTTGGATTTGAAGATAGGATAGTTGCAGTTTATTTTTAAGTGAAGATGGAGAGCATGCAAACTGTGGTTTGCAAGTCTCAAATTCCGAGAAATGGAGTTTACAAAACTTTGGTAAGATATGAGTTGAGATAACTGCAGTTATCTTAAGTTTTGAGATGAGATCAACTCCAAAATGGTTGCCAAACAAAGCAAAGTTGGCATTTTGTAGTTGCATTTTGTTAGTTTTATGTAACTGCAGTTTAGAAAACTTAACTCCATTCCCAAACAGGGCCTTAGTATGCATGTACAATGAGCACAGTGTCAGCATGGTTGATCTTCGTTTTCTTTCTCGTTTTTTTTACTCAAACAATGGTCAGCACCACATGTTTCATTCGTAGAAAGTTTGAGCAAAACAAGCACAAAGAAAATAGAATGAAAACTAAGATATGGGTAAAACGCCAGGAAATACTCCACGGATATGCAAGTGTGCTAGAGAACACGAGGTGGCGTTCAAAAACGTGCCTCCCGCATCGAAAAATAACATCTTCCGGTAGGATATAACGGAATTTACATTGCAATGCAGGGTCTTAACTCTTGGCTCCGGTCAAAACTTCTTGTTTCCTTAGCGATCGTGAGAACTATCGTCGATGGAATGGTCTATAGTTGGCCTCTCGGAATTTATAGTTGATGAGGCTTATTAACAGGAGTACCCCAGATTGCGTCACATGAGAGATAACGTGTCGTCTACGCATACCCTCTGGACCTATGGGGGTTATGACGGGGAATCAGTGTGATACATTATGAATCTTCCTCGGGACCTCGTAACGAGGTGGCACCCGACCTTTCGGAGAAGCCTCCCTGAAGTACCCTCCATATGCTCTTAGGCAGCCGGGCATCCTCGGCATCTTCGCTCGACTCCGAGCTATCTACCGAGCTGAGACTCCTCGGTTTCCCTGTCCAACCATGAGCATGGAGCCCAAGCGTCCCAGTAACGGCTCCGTGTATCTCGCCAGAGCGAGATTTCCGCCGCTCCACGTCCCGTGTCCTACGCTGGCATGTTTCTCCGTTAATGAGCGTATCTCGTTATTAATGGGCGTATCCCGCCATCAACGCGAATGTGCCATAGGGGAGTAACAGATGGCGGGAATCTCACGTCGGATCACCCCCGCAACCGCTATATAAACCCCCTCTTCCAGATGACTCGATTAAGAAAAACAGAATCCAATACGCCGCTATTATGCCTTTATTTCTCGGTAGTTACTTGATCGTCGGAGGGTCCTACGGTGGTCACCCACCCCGGGACTTCCCTTGCAGGTAGCTCGGCGTCAACAACAACCCATCGAGATCCACACATTCAGCCCTTAAATATCAATCTCAACCGTTCAAGACCGCTTGCAACAAGACCGACGGAGGACAACATCTGAGGGAGATCCCGAGATCCACAAGTTGGTGCCGTCCGTGGGAAAACGAAGGACTTTTCCAACACAAAAAGTTGATTCCCCGCCTTCGGTTCAATGGCAAGCGACGACCGCGACGATCCCAGCACGAGCCGTCTCGTCCGTCATAACGGAGGCGGGATCGTTCCTACCCCCTCCAAACGTCATCAACACTTTATCCGCTAGGATAGACAGGCTCACGGTGATGGTGGACGCGCTCACTCGCGTTCAAACGGCCGGCCACGCCCACCAAACCGTAGTTCCCCCTTCCTGGGATGGCGACGTATGCATACTGGCGGGAACACACGCTCAGGCCCTTGACCTCAATCACGCTCATCCTGATATTAACGAACGCCGGTGCGCCGATTCCGGTAGTTACAACCTGCATGCGGGGAATAATTCCATGACCCGATGGATGCCGGACAGTTCGACCCTACGATCTCAGGGGAGACCAGGCCATCGTTTCGACACCTGCCGCGTTCTCTCACCCCCTGAGGAGGTATCAGTCAGCTCGTCTGGTTCCAGGTATGACCATCGCCCCCACTATAGTCGAGGCCGCGCAAACGGCGAACGTCGGGACTACCCAAGGAGGGCCTCGCCCGAGAATTTAAGAAATGTGATAAAGTGATACCGAAGCCACTCCGTCGTACAAGCCCGGAGCAGAGATAGCCGGCGCTCCGACTATGGAGAATCCTCAGGGTACCACTAACGGATCGAGACCCTAGAAAAGAAAATTGAGGACATACGATAGGACGACTACACGGCCGGCGAAAGGGCGAAGTACTCTGCTGATTCACTCATGAGACCCTTTACAGAACGACTCCTAGTCGAGCGTGTCTCCTCCAGGAACAAACCGCCCAAAGTGCCCCTTTTTTGACAGAAAGTCTGACCCAAAGGACCACTTAGACGCGTTTACGGCAGCCATGAGCTTCCAGGACAACTCAGATGCGGCTTAATGCAGGGCTTTCCCCACCACCCTTATCCGAGCTAGTCGGGATTAGTTCCGAGGGCCTACCCTGTGCTCCATCTCGACCTTTGACAAGCTGGCTACCTAATTTCTCGGTCATTTCGTCGGTAACCGACGACAGAAAAGTCGGTCGACTACCTGTTCACTGTCAAGAGCGGAGACAGGGAATCCTTCAAGGGGTATGTCACCCGCTTCTACAATGCCCCTCCTGGAGGTTTCCGAGCACCGTGACGAAACAGTTATCACCGCACTGAGGTCGGTTCTTAGGCACAAAGAGTGGTCCGCTATTTTACATTGGCGCAACCTAAGACCATGGCCAAATTGAAAGCATGGACCGAGCGAGAAATCCAACTCGAGTTAGAGGTGAACTCCAACCTGCCTAGAACCGACCAAGCAGACAGGAAAAGACGGGACATGGAAGAGAAAAAGAAAGTCGATCGTCCGAAACCTTATTCCCCAAGGTTCCAAGAGTACACTCCTCTGAACATTTCCCAGACTGAGCTGTTAGAGGAGGCTAAAAGCGAGAGGTTCTTCAAGCTCCCGCCAGCTACCCAGAGGACAGGGAAGCGGCTCCGCGGCCCATACCGCGCCTATCACAGGTCGCAAGGACACCCGACCGAGAGCTACAAGCAACTCCGTGACTACACCAAGGAATTGATTCTCTCTGACCACCAGGCAAAATACCTACGAGAAAAGCGACAGACGGAGCGGGAGAAATAAGACCAAACCCCACCCGGGGAGTTAACAATCGGGCAAATCATGGTCATTTCGACGGATCCAACTCTGAAAAGTAAGGGAAACCACCACCTCCTGCCAGTCGGGGGCGTAAGTGATCCACCCCACAAGAAATGCAAGAAAGATGACCCGATCATCTTCACCGACGAAGACCTTCACGGCATATCGCTCCCTCACAATGTCCCTCTTGTGATAACGGCCCGAGTTCACCGTTACGAGGTCCAGAGAATATTGGTCGATTCAGGGAGCTCAGCAGATATCCTGTTCTACGATTGTTTCCAGCGTATGGGATTAGATTCATTTGACCTTCAGCCGACCTCCCACGTCCTCTCTAGGTTCACCAACCATTCCGTCCTGGCCGAGAGATTAGTCACCCTCCTCCTCAAGATTGGGGAAGCGGGCATGACGTGAATCATACCGGTGAACTTCCTCGTTGCTAAGGTCCCGTCATCTTATAACATTCTCCCGGGACGCCCTATTTTAAACGCCTTCCGGGTTTAGATCTCGACTTACCACCTTGCGCTCAAATTCCCATTAGATAATGGGGGAATAGGCCGGGCCTATGGGGACCAACAAACCGTTAGGATCTGCCTCACCTTAACATCCCCCGCCGGAGAGCAGGGCGATGGTTTTGAAGACACACATGATCCTCAGGGTTCTTTAGATACACGCGACGACCGAAAAGAAGTTCGAGGCGCCCCGGTGGAAGCGTTAGCAGAAGTTCCTCTCATAAAAAGAGTCAACGGCCGGACCGTCCAGATCGGCTCTCTCTTGACAGGGGATATCCGTGAAGGCCTGATCCGGTTCCTCCGAGACAACTCGGATGTGTTTGTTTGGACGCCAGCGGACATGCCCGGGATCAACCCCGAGGTGATCTCCCATAAGCTCGGGGTCGACCCGAAAGCCAGACCCATCTGACAAAAGAAGAGAAGTTTTGCGCCGATTAAACAAAAGGCGATAGAGGACGAGGTGGATCGATTGCTCGCTGCCAACTTCATCAGAAATCTGGACTACTCGGATTGGCTGGCGAATGTGGTCATGGTCAAGAAGGTAAATGGGAAATGTCACATGTGCGTCGATTTCACTGACCTGAACAAGACTTGCCTCAAAGACAACTACCCACTTCCTCGGATTGACCATCTAGTGGATAGCTCGGCCGACCATGAACTACTAAGCTTCATGGACGCCTTCTCCTGTTATAACCAGATCCGAATGAATCCAACCGACGAAGAACTGACAGCCTTCACCATGGATCGGGGGGTATACTGCTACAGGGTAATGCCCTTCGGACTCAAGAACACCGGGGCCACGTACCAACGATTGGTCAACAAACCGTTCAAAGCACATATTGGAAAAAACATGGAAGTCTACGTCGACGACATGCTTGTAAAATCCGCCTTGTCAGCCGGACACACTGCGAACCTCGGCAAAGCGTTCGATATCCTGCAAAATTACAAGATGAAGAGGAATCCGGCTAAATATGTGTTTGCACCACAAGCGGGAAATTCCTCGGTTTCATGGTTACCCGTCGAGGAATCAAGGTAAACCAAGAGAAAATCAGCGCCATCCTTAACATGACAACGCCCAAGAGCAATACCGATATCATGCGACTCACCGGGAGGGTGGACGCATTGAGTCGATTTATGTCCAGGGCCAGGGAAAAATGCCTCCTTTTCTTCAGAGCCCTCAGAAAAATTTTCAGGTTTGAATGGACCGAGAAATGCTAAAACGCTTTAGAACAACTCAAAGCCCACCTGATGACCCCGCCACTTCTCACCAAACCGGTCGAAGGCGACCAACTGTTACTATATCTGGCTGTCTCCGACCAAGCCGCAGGCTCAGTGCTCGTCAGGGAATTCGAAGGGACACAGAAGCCGGTCTACTATGTGAGCCATGTTTTTAAGGACGCGGAAACCAAATACCCGGCCATAGAAAAAATAGTCATGGCGCTTGTCGTCGCTTCCAAAAAGTTACGACACTATATTTAGGCGCACACAATCCTTGTCCTCACTGAAAGACCTCTAGGGAACATCCTCCCCTCCCCCGAATCGTTGGGCCGCTTAGAGAAATGGAGATGAGAACTGTCCCAATTCGATATTAAATACCGACCCAGACGGGCCATCAAAGCCCAGACCCTAACTGATTTCGTTATCGAGGGCACCATTCCCACAAGAGAAGGAACGACTACTCAGGGCCCTGACTCATGGCCCTCGGTCGAGGAAGTACCCGACCCAATCCCAGACTGGATGCTCTATATGGACGGATCCTCTACAGAAGAAGGAAGTGGGGCAGGCCCGACGCGGAAATTGAATACTCCCTAAAGCTTGGTTTTAAGGCATCGAACAACGCCGCGGAGTACGAGGCTATTCTCCGCCGAAAGACCGGGAAGCCAAACGTCTTGCCTGAATTTGGGGGCAGATGCTATTTGGTTTTATCCGTCCACCTCTCCGAAGATACCAAATTGATTTATGGCACTGTATATAGGAGGTTTAGACGGATGCAGCCGTTGTAGCAGACTTCGTCAGATTCCCCCTCGTTTGAGGGGTTTTTGATTGTGGGGACGCTCTTCCCTACAGGCGCAAGCCCCTGCAGTTAATTACGCTACTGCATTGCGGCAACAACTTTCTCCTTCTCCAGATGGTCACTCCGTGTCGTGTGTGTTTGTTTTATTTTTGGTTGCTCGTGGATTGTATACGGAGACTAATTTATGTTGTCGCTCGCAGGGCGTGGATTAATCCAAATCCGTAGTTTCTTAGATTTGGGTTTTGATTTGGGTTTAAGGATCGTTAATCTCATTTGAGACTAAGATCAACTTAAACGTTTGTTAAGAATACGTTAGTCTAATTTTAGACTAAAATCTACTTAACATGATCATTTAGATCCAACAAAAGAGCATTTGGACTCTATTGTAGTTTATAGATGTTGCATTCCATAAGTCTAAGGACATTATAGTCCATGGAGTTTAAAAACATCATAGTCTACTTTAGAGACATCATAGTCTGTAGGGTTTAGTTTAGGGACGTTGTGGTCCAGTTTAAAGATATCGTAGTCTATGGTATTTGGCTCCACAGTTTGGGGATGCGCTAAAAGTTATTGGTTATTGGGACCCTCCATCTCTCTGAAGCCATTGAAGGATTACAACGACATGTATCAGAGGTATGAAGAGATGTACCCTTGAACCAATATCCCGATTTAGGGAATGTGATGAATATCAGTTTAGACGTCATCTGTTAGGAGAACACTAGTCATATTTGGGACTGGGATTAGTTTGGGGAGACCTGAACATGGGGGCTCAGTTGATTGGTGACAAAAGGGTCTTGGTTTCGGAAAACTTGGCTAATTTGAGCTAAGGTTGATTTCCTTTAGTCACCCCATAGTGCTAATCAATGAATCGGTGTTAAACACTGGACTTTGGAGGAGCTCACGTGTGAACACATGAGGGGCCCCGAAGTGGGCATTGTTCCTTGAGTTTATTCCCTCACATATATATAATAGTGCGGAGCACTTGGCTCACGTGTGAGCAAGTGAGGCGCCCGAGGTGAGAACATTTCTCTGGATTTCATTTATAAGTGTTAAGCACTTGGTTCATCAAATAGTCACGTGCAAACACGTGAGGTGCCTTCAAAATACGAGCGCTGTCTTTGGAATTTTCTCCCTCTTTTATACACCACTGTTTGGGGGTCATGTGGGAACACGTGAGGTGCCCCCAAAATGGGAGCTATCTTGGGTTTATTCCCTTTTTCCTTTTCTGAATGCTAAGCACTATTGGGTCACGTGAGATCACGTGAGGCACTCTGAAAAATGAAGACTGCCTTTGTTTTATTCTCCTTTTCTTTTCCTAAGTGCTAAGCACTATCAAGGGATCACGTGAGGTCACGTGGGGCTCCCCCAAATTGAGATGTGTTTTAGATTTACTCTCCTTTTTAAAAAGCTTGTTCGGTGGTGTGCCAAGAGTTATTGGTTATTGGGACCCTCCACCTCTCTGAAGACGTTGAATAATTACAACGACATGTATCGGAGGTGTGGAGAGATGTACCCTTGAACCAAATTCTAGATCGAGGGGAGAAATCATGGTGGGATGAACATCATTTTAGATACCATATGTTAGGAGCTCATTAGCTATCTCTGGGACTGAGATCGGTTTGGGGACCCTGAGCATGAGGGGCTCGATTGATTGCCCTCGGGAGGTTTGATCTAAGTTTGGCTAATATTGGCCTCTCATAGTGTTAAACACTAATATATGATCGGCGCTCATGTGCTCCCGCGTGAGGCCTTAAAGTAGTGTTAAACACTAGTGTATGATCAGCGCTCACGTGCTCCCACATGAGGCGCTTGAAATAGTGTTAAACACTAAGAATTTGAGGCGCTCACGTGAGATCATGTGAGGTGCTCCAAAAATAGGGTTTATTCGCTTTTCTCTTTTATAAGTGCTGAGCACTTCTCAGGGGTCACGTGGGATCACATGAGGCGCCCCAAAAAATAGGGTTTATTCCCTTTTCTCTTTTATAAGTGCTAGCACTTCTTAGGGGTCACGTGACTAGATCTCATTCTTTCCCTCTTTGTTTCTCAAAGGTGCTCACGTGGGATCACGTGAGCTTTTATGCAACGTTTAAATGCTAATGAATTATCAGGCTGTTCTTCTGTGGTTCCGAGAGATAAAGTTCTCCTTTTGTTCTTTGCAGAGATTAAATTCTTTTTAAAGGGTTAAACCCTAGTTCCAAAGGAATTAAATTCCTATATGTTTTGTAAGAGTTAAACTCCTTTAGATTCAGTTCTTTCCCCTAAGTTTTGAATCTGCATGACAGAATCTTCCTGATGAGAATTAAATTCTCAACTTGTGGGGAGATCCGCTTCTGCAGATTTTAACCAGAGGAAGAACTAAGTTCTTTTAGAAGAGTTAAACTCTTGTATTGAGAATTAAATTCTCTTTTTGTGGGAGCTTTTGGGAGGGGTTCCTTTTCTTTAGAGAATTAAATTTTCTTTCTATTTTTTCTTCCCCTCTCCCTCCGTCTCCTTTTTTCTCCTCTCCTTACTCCTATTTATATGAGAAGAAAAATAATCAATTTGTTAAGAAAATCCATCATTGAGAGATCATGATTGATTCCATGATCTTTTAGATCAATTGGTGAATTTTATTCACCGTTAGATTTTTAATCCAAAAGCTCTATGTTTAACAGAGAAGATTTCTTATTTGTTTAATAAGATTATGAATATCTTGTTAGTTTTAACAAGATTAGAATTTTATTCTATCATATCTTTTTAGTTTAACAAGATCAGAAATGTATTTTCTTAATATGGATATCTTGTTAGCACAGAATTTTATTCTTGTTATAAGATTAGGAAAATATTTTCCTATGATAGATTTTTATGCTATCAAATGATCACCGCTGGATCTTTGATCCAAGGGTCCTCTGTTTAATAGAGAAGATCTTTCTAATTTAAGAAAGATCAGGAAAATATTTCCTAAAATAGAATTTAATTCTAGAATTTGATAGGAATATTTTAAATTAGGGTGCTCACATACTTTGCATGTGATTGGTAAAAGCACCCACGTGTTTAATACGTGACCCCTAGTGTGGGTTTTAGCTTGTGTATGTTCAGAGCGCTCACGTGTGTAGTACGTGAGGCATGTTTGGCCTTTGGTTATTTATGTTCAGCGCTTATATGCTTTGCATATATACGCCCACGTGTTTTACTCGTGATGCCTGTTTGGCCATTGGTTATTTATGTTCATCGCTCATATGCTTTGCATATGTGCGCCCACGTGTTTTACACGTGATGCCTGTTTTTGAGGATTCTCCCCCTTTTTTGTAAAAGAACAAATAGCTCTTGGCCAAAAATTTTGGCGGGAACAAATGCCCCCACTACTTTGCCTACGTAAGCATGTATGTGGGTGAAGTAGTGCAGAGTTATGCATAGCAATAGAATTGACGGCTTAGGGGGCAAGTTTAGTGTCCTTGTAGCCTAAGAATTTTTTCATCTTTATGAGCCGTAAAGGTCTCAAGAAGGGTTTTTTTCTCCCTACAAGTCGAGAGGATCTCGTAGGTGTAAATTCTCCCTAGAAATCGTGAGGATCTCTAAGTGTTCATCGCCTCCGTGAGTCGTAAGGATCTCACTCAGGTATTTTCCTTACGAATCGTGAGGACCCGTAAGTAGCTTCTTTATTTCATTGGCGAATGCGGCTTTGGTAAATGTGGCCTGCAGATAGTCCATCTTGACCTCCTTGTAGAGCAGCGATGGTTTAGGAAACAGGTTCGGATCCGCCGCCTAAGACTTTCCAACTTTATGAGCCGTAAGGGTCTCATAAAGTCTTTTCTCCCTACGAGTCGAGAGGATCTCATAGGTGCATTTTCTCCTTAGGAATCGTGAGGATTCCTAAGTGTGCTTTCTCTTGAGAGTCGTAAGGATCTCGCAAGAGAATTTTCTTCCTTACAAGTTGAGAGGACTCGTAAGTGATTGATGAGTTGACCTGCTCCCAAGTCAAAAGCATTGCTTCGACGGGGAGGTCCAGAGTTGACTTTGGCCGTTTCCCACTGGGTCAGGATTGATTTTAGCTGTGTTCTACGGGGTCAGGGGTTGACTTTGGTCATTTCCCACAGGGTCAAGATTGACTTTAGCCGTGTTCTACGGGGTCAGGGGTTGACTTTGGTCGTTTCCCACGGGGTCAGGATTGACTTTGGCCGTGTTCTACGGGTCAAGGGTTGACTTTGGCCGTTTTCTACGGGGTCAGGATTGACTTAGCCATGTTCTACGGGGTCAGGGGTTGACTTTGGCTGTTTCCTACGGGGTCAGGATTGACATTAGCCGTGTTTTATGGGGTCAGGGGTTGACTCTCGGTTGTCTGTGCACCGCCGAGTTCTAGAACTAGGAACTTTGCCACGGCTCTGCTTCGCTGACGTTGCGTCTACTGTAACGAGACGAATGTCAAGGCGGTCTCTAGGTTGTCGGTGAACCGTCGAGATTTGGAACTAGGGGCTTTGCCATGGCTCTGCTTTGCTGACGTTGCGTCTGCTGTAATAAGACGAATGTCGAGGTAGTCTCTAAGTTGTCGGTGAACCGTTGAGATTTGGAACTAGGGACTTTGCCTTGGCTCCGCTTTGCTGACGTTGCATCTGCTGTAATGAGACGAATATCGAGGTGGTCTCTAGGTTGTCTGTGAACCGTCGAGATTTAGAACTGGGGACTCTATCATGGCTCCGCTTGATTGTCACGTTCGAATCCTGCTAGAATGAGGAGGAACGCTGTTGTGGGTCTCCAGGCTATATATATGGCCGTCGAGGCTTGGAACTAGAGACTCTGCCGTGGCTCCGAGATAGTTTCTAGGCTGTCTGTGAACCTTTAAGATTTGGAACTAGGGGAATTTACCATGGCTCCGTTTGTTGACGTCGTATCTGCTTCTGGTTGGAACGAGAAGGAACGCCATTGTTGATCTCTAGGTTGTAGATGTTACCATCGAGACTTGGCTCTCTTTCTGATAGAGCCTGGTGGGATGATATGATTCTCTCTTTGTTTGTACCCCTGGATTGTATACAGGGATCGATGTGATCTCACCTGTAGGGCATAAGTTTCATTTTATTATTATTTTTATTTCTTTCCGTGATGCTCTATCATTTCATCTTTTATATCGCGAAAGTCGCGATTGCCCAATCATTTCGGCTATTTTTCGCGGTGCCCAATCATTTCGGCTTTTTTCCTTTTTACTCCCTGCTTTTTATTGCGAGTTGCCCAATCATTTCGGCTATTTTGTATGCATATATTTTACTTGCTGATTTTGTTGCAAGTTGCCCTATCATTTTGGCTATTTCATATGCATTTACAGCTCGCTGAATTTTTGCTGCGAGTATGGAACTCGGGTTCCGATACCAATTCAGGCATCAGCATCGCTACATCTGAGATATTGTCAGGAGCGAATCATCATTTGCCATGAAAGGACTTGGAATTTGATACCGATTTAGGCATCAATATCGCTACAACTGGGGTATTGCCAGGAGCGAATCATCATTTGCCTTTGTCGGTTCGAGCAAAGATGGCTTAGCAATCAGGGTTAGGATAGTGTCGACTAAGGCTTTTAACTTCATGAGCCGTAAGGGTCTCATAAAGGTGTTTCTCTCTACGAGTCATGAGGATCTCGTAGGTGTCGTTTCTCTTTAGGAATCATGAGGATTCCTAAGTGGTGTTCTCTCTTATAAGTCGTAAGGATCTCATAAGAGTATTTTCTCCTCATAAGTCGAGGGGACTTATAAGTGTTTGTTCATCGAATGAGGGCATTCCTTGTCGTTGGTGGGACTCGGGAAGGAAATGATTATTTCTGCCCGTGGATTGTATACAAGGGTCAGTATTGAACCGCTTGTGGGGCAGTCTGGGAAAGGTGATGGCTTAAGAACAGGTTCAGATCCCTGTAGCTTAAGACTTTTGAATCTTATGAGCCGTGAGGGTCTCATAAGAGAGTTCTCCTTACGAGTCGTGAGGATCTCGTAAGTGTAATTTCTCCTTAGGAATCGTGAGGATCCCTAAGTGTGTGGCTCCTTTGTGAGTCATAAAGATCTCACTCAGATAGTTTTCTCCTTACAAGGTCAAGAGGACCTTGCAAGTGTCTTTTAACGAGATTGCGCCCTTTCGGATTTTCACAAACTCGCCGGTAGCCCTGTTGTTTTTACTCACGGAGCCTTTTCGGGTTTTCATCCGTGCCCATTTTGCTTGTGGACGTACCGTTTTTTTTGCGTCAGCTTTAAGATGCTGTGGTTCGTAATAGTTTACAGACATTTCGGTCAGTAGTTAGTTTTAGGACATTTCGGTCCGTTGCTAGTTTAGGGACATTAGGTCCGTCGCACGTTTTCGAGGCGAGGTTTCGTCGGATACTACTTATAGAGTTTTGGGCTTGGGAAGATAGCGAGCGGACATAGGCGTCGTCATCTATCGTTGACCTAGGCCGTGACACATCAGGCAGAGTATTTTTTCAGGAACCGGCCGTTTATTATCCTGAAGGGTCTTTCACCATGCATATTCATGAGCAAGTAAGCCCCACCTTGGTAGACCTTGTCTATGAGGTGTGGGCCCTCATAATTCGGCTCGAATTTCCCCCGTTTGGCACAATTGGGGATCATAGGTCTCTTGACCACCAGCACGAGTTCTCTTTAACGGAATGTTCTTGGCCTAGCCAATCTCTCGTATGAGCAAGTCATCTTTGCTTTGTAAGCCTCCAAGTTTTGCTGCGCCATAAGACGAGTTTCATCGAGGGAGTCGAGCTCCTCCAGGTGAAGGTGAGCATTATCTTCGTCTGTTAGCTCGTAATGGACTGCCACTCGTAAAGAGGGTACTCTATCTCCAAGGGAAGTACTGCTTCAGCGCCAAATACCAATGCATACGGCGTTGTATTCGTGGCCGTTTTGAACGTGATCCGATACGCACAGAGGGCTTCATGCAGTCTCTCGTGCCAGTCCTTCTTATTTCGAGACACCGTCTTCTTTATGATCTTCGTCAAGGTCTTGTTGAAAGCCTCGGCTAGACCATTGGCTCAGGGATTATAGACTGAAGAATATCTCCAGTCTATGTTATGTTGTTGTGCAAAGCGGCTGATTTTGTGACTTCTGTAGGCCGGCCCATTATCGGAGATAATCCGTCGCGGATTGCCGAACCGATAGATGACGTGTGTCTTGAAGAAATGGAGAATATTCTCCGTCTTCACTTCTCTTAGCGGTACTGCTTCTGCTCAATTGGAGAAGTAATCAGTTATCGCCAATATGAACCAATGTCCTCTGGACGATGCTGGTTCGATGGGCCCGATTATATCGGTTCCCATATTTCGAACGGCCAGCTAGCTACTGTTGGGTGTAGCGGGTTTGGATGCTGGTGGATGAAGTCCCCATGAATCTGGCACGAATGGCATTGCTTCGTGTATTCAAGGCAGTCCTGAATTATCGTGAGCCAAGAGTAGCCCATTCTTTTGATCTTCAGCTTCATCTTTGGCCCGGCTTGATGAGATCCACAGAGTCCGTCGTGAGTTTCTTGGACGACTTTCCTCGCTCCTTTTGGTCCCAGGCATCTTAGCTATAGAGAGTCGAACGATCTCTTATACAGAGTATCATTGACGAAAGGAAGAAAACAGAGCTCTTTTCATGAGCTGATGTCTTGTGGACGCATCTTCAGATGTCCGACAGGATTTGAAGTAGTTTATGAAGACTTCTCTCCAATCCTTAGCATTTTCCTGGTCCTCTATCTGTAGGGCCACTTGCTTGGTCGCTTCCTTTTCTTCAAACGATTTCGAAGATATTTCTGCTGGTGTGAGAACCCGACGACTTTGCACAACGATCATCACGTCATCGAGGTTTTCGTCAGCCAGTTCTTTAGCGAGTTTGGCTAACGCATCTGCTTTGCTATTTTCCATGCGCGGTATGCTTTCCAAAACATAGTAAGGGATTTGGGTCAGCAGTTGCTGCACTCTCTTACCATACTTTACCAACTCTGGTTTGCACGTTTTGATAGTCACCATTTACTTGACTAACAACCAACTGGGAATCTCCGTATATGAGGAGGTTTTCGATTCCCATGTCAACAACGATCTCAAGACCTGCTATCAAAGCTTCATATTCGGATTCATTGTTTGTCCTCCGCTCTGTTAAGGAAAAATCAAAGCGCATTATCCCTCCTTATGAAGTCACGAAGATAAGGCTTACCCCAGATTTGATTATAGGGGTGTTGTGTTGTCGCTTCTTCATGGAAGATGCCCCATCGAAGTAAAGTTCCCATCGGGTGTCACCCTCTCCTTTCTCTCTATCGATCGTGTCAAACGCATGCTCGTCTGGCAATTCGCAATTTAGGGGTGAATTGGCAGGTATCGGATGCTCAGCAAGGAAGTCGGCGATAGCCTGGCCTTTCACTGCCTTGAGCGGTCGATATATTATTGAGAACTCCATCAAGAGGAGGGCCCATTTAGTGAACCGTCCTGTTAGTATGGCACTTGACATCAAATATTTGAGAGGATCCACTTTTGATATTAGGTGGACCTCATGCGCCAAAGCATAATGCCGAAACTTCGTTATAGCAAATATTAACGCCAGGCAATGTTTTTCGATAGGGGAATAATTGTTTTCTGCCCCCAGGAGAACTCGACTCAAATAGTAGAGGGCTCTCTCTTTTCCTTGGTCATTTTCCTGTGCCCATAGTGCGCCTAAGGAACCTTCAAGGGCGGTTGTGTACAGGATGAGAGGCTTCTCCTTGACTGGAGCGGTCAGCACCGGAAGATTCTGTAAGTATTGCTTGATTTGATCTAGTACACTTTGGCATTTACGATCCCAGACAAAAGGGGTCCCCTTCTTCATTAAATGACTGTAGGGGCGGCATTTGCCGGAGAGGTTAGCTATGAACCGCCGGATATATGCGAGCTTTCCTTGGAGGGACTGCAGTTGCTTGAGAGTTCTTGGCGGAGGTATTTCCATAATCGCCTTGATTTTTTATGGGTTTATTTCGATGCCCCGGTGTCGTACGATGAATCCTAGGAATTTGCCCGAGAAAACTCCGAACGCGCATTTCAGAGGGTTCATTTTCAAATTGTATTTCCCAAGACGTTGGAACACTATATTTAGATGCTCCCAATGTTCCTCGTACGATTTGCTTTTAACCACGAGGTCGTCGATATACCATTCGACGATTTCATGTATGAGGTCATCGAAAATCTTCGTCATGGTCCTCTGATAGGTAGCGCCGGCATTCTTTATGTCGAAAGGTATTACTTTGTAGCAGAATATGCCCAGAGGAGTCCGGAAAGCGGTATGCTTCTGGTCTTCGGAATGCATCTTTATTTGATTGTACCCCGATGAGCCGTCCATGAAGGAGAAGACTTCGTGAGTGGACGTGTTGTCTATCATCAGCTCGGTAACCGGTACGGGAAAATCATCCTTCGGGCAAGCTTTGTTGAGGTCCCGAAAGTCCACGCAGATGCGCACCGTCCCATTTTTCTTCATCACTGGGACGATATTGGCAATCCAGTCAGGATACTGAATTTCTTGGATAAAGCTGGAGTCGGTTAGCTTCTTAACTTCGGCGTTGATGCTCATTTCAAGTTCGAGCCGCATTCTTCTCGGTGCTTGTTTGATCGGCTTGACGTCCAGAGATATCGCCAATTTGTGCACGGCGATCTCTGGATCTAGCCCCGGCATCTCGGAGTAGTTCCATGCAAAACAGTTTTTATACTGTATGAGCACGTCTTTGAGTATAGCTACCTTTTCTTCGGACAGCAGCTCACTGACGAACGTAGGCCTCGGGTCGTTTGCCGTCCTCAAGTCGATTTTCGTGAGGTTATGTACAGTAGTATGTATTCCATCTTCCAACTCTTTTGGCGCCGGTATAAATTCTGAGATCACCTCGTCTTCATCCTCATTTTCGAAGCACCAGGAGAGGTCATCCATGTTCTCGGGCACTTCTTCTTCTGATAACGTTATCGCGTGGCAAGTGCGAGATCGTTTCCAAGACCGATGTTGATCTAGTTCTACTTTTGCCGTATGCATTGCTTTCGGCAGATACCTTTGTGATGGGGCTACCCTCCAACTGTCGGATAGAGCGAATTTACCGAGTTGGTATTGGTCTTTGACCCAGTTCTTGAAGGTGAAGTAGTCTTCAAGAG
This sequence comes from Agapanthus africanus, assembly GCA_030015575.1. Taxonomy (NCBI): domain Eukaryota; kingdom Viridiplantae; phylum Streptophyta; class Magnoliopsida; order Asparagales; family Amaryllidaceae; genus Agapanthus; species Agapanthus africanus. The sequence goes on along the minus strand of JASDDO010000031.1, from coordinate 20,415,574 downwards.
GATGTCCTATCGCTCTGTGATAGGAGAAATACTCCGGGTGATGAACCTCGTTTGCTTGATCAGGGTGTTTGGACTCCGGGAGTGTCATCATCTGATGTTTCATGACGAGATCGAATATCTTCCTTGTCTTGTCTTGGGGAAAAGAATATGCTCGACCCATTTTCTTTATAAGAGACGAATCTCTGCTGCTAATTCTCGATCGCGTGGTTTCTTGGACCCGCTTTGCCGCTGTCGAACGTTTTTTCCGTTCTTCAGTTTGTTTTTGCCTCCGTGTTAGGTCTTTTGTACGACGGGCTGGCGACGAAGGGCATCTTCATTCTCCATAGCCTGCTAAAGGAGGCGCTGCGTCCTGGCTTTCTCGTAAATGGCCATTTCACTGTTGTGGTCATCCCGGGCTTTTTAACCCACTTCCCTTATTAGCTTGTCCATCTATCCTTCGAACGACGGACTCACTTTCATGGCGGGACCACGTTTTGGTTCAGGGTTAACATCTTCTAACAGAACATCTCCTTCTTCATCGAAATCATGTATAACGTAGCAGCCATGGGATCGCTCTCGTTTCTTGGATTGAACATATCCAAACCCGATCGTTTCCATTCTCCCGTTGGTCAATTTTTGCTGAGTTCCGGGGACGTTCCAGATGCTATTGTAGAACTGAGCTTGTCGAGCATTCTGTTTAAAGGGTACGCCTTGGCGCCTCAACAGCCTTTTTAATCCTTCCGTGTAAAATCTAGGCAGACGGATGGGCTTGAGCCTGTCAAGTGCAGAATCGGCACCATGCCAGATTTCTTTCTCCGCTTTGGTTTCTGCGGATTGATAAAAGAGGATTGCCTTTTCATCTCTTCACCTGGGAGGGACATAGAACGTCTGCAGTTCTTGCACACCATAGGTACCAAGTGCGTCAAGCTCTTTATAGTGCTTTCTCGGGACCACAGCGATATGCAAACTCTGATCATCTCCGGTGAAGGCCTGCATCGATGGGCAGACCGAGAACACTGCGTTCATCTCGTCTTCAGAGTCACTGCCAAAAACCAGAATAGGGGTAGACGGTCCCAGCTTGTTGCATTGGGGCGGCCCTGAATAGACTATCTCTTCTTTCCTCCTCGGTATCGCTCCCGAAGACCGGAATGGTGATGATAGCTTTTTGCTTATCCTCAGGTTTATGGCTTCTTTCCGTGTCTTCGAAGTCTGGTAAGAAGTACTTTGCATCTTCGTACTTTCGGACTTCCTTTACGGAGAATGGGTTCAGCTCCTCTGTCACAGTGTATTCAAGCCCATCCTTGAAGTACTTCATATAATGATGTTGTGTAGAAGGGATAGTGTTGTACTCGTGTAACCAAGGCCTGCCGAGCAAAGCGTTGTAGCATGTCTTGGCGTCAATGACATGAAATTTGATGTCAGTGATGAGCAGCCCAAAACGTAGCGTCAGTATCACAAACCCGAGCGTTCGTGATGACTGGGAGTCGAACCCGGAGATAGTGATTTTATCCCGAGCGAGGTGCTGAACGCTTATACAGATTTCTTTTAACACCCTTACATTTAGGAGGTTGACATAGGACCCATTGTCAATTAGGATCTTCCCTATCTTAAAGTCATGTCAATACCCGGAGACATAGAGGGGACGGTTGTGCTCGCACGTTCCAAGGAGGAGATCTTCATCGCCGAAAGTGATATCAGCCGTGTGCACTTCTTCCTGCTCTTCTTTCATCTTTTCTTCGGCAAGGAAAGCTTGGAACTGCTCGGGCTCCTGTAGTGTCTTGATCAAAGAATCTCTCGCCTCTTTAGATAGCAGAAGGGTATCGAGAATGCTCAGTTGCGAGGGTATCTTCCTCAGGTGTGTTAGAACGTTGTAATCCACCTTGCTTTTCTTGGGCGGGTCCTTGGTTGCCAGCTCTTTGACGACTCGGTTATTAAGGGCGATATCTTCAGGGACTTTTTCTTTCCCCTTATCTTTTTTGTTCGACCCCTTGTTTGTGGGTCCGAGATTCTTACCGGGTAACGTGTGATTGCGTAGCTGAATGTTCTCGCAGGTCTTCGTCTCTTCTACTTCAGAGATGGATTCCTTGAAGAGAGGGCCAAAGGTTATTTCTTCATCTGAATCGCTCCCGAAGGTGAGAACTTTCGATCCCTTGCTATCAACCATGTGACAGTTGCCGGTAGTTCTTTTGCGCTCATCTGTCGTGCTCTTCTGCTCTTGACGCATCTTGCGCTTCATCCGCTTGAAATGCTACCGGTGGGCAACATATCCTTGCCACCAGTTTTTAAAGGCATTGCATTCTTCGGTAGGATGTGCAATCCTTTGATGGTATAAGCAGTAACTAGGATGTACCTCTGTTTCGTCAAGGTGTATCCTGCTGGGAGTATTCCCTTTGGAGGGTGGCGGCTTCATTCCCATTGACAGGGCTTTAGCGAATCGTTTCCTCGTCTTAAGCTTACTTCTGTCTGCGGTGGATGTTCTTTGATCCCGGGGGAGTGTTTTTACCCTTTTGTCCAGTCGCCGGCGTTTTGGCTTTTTCGAATATGGCCATTTCACGCTCTTGATTGGCTTTGCTTTTCTGACGGGCTTCATTCAGGAATACGTCAATCATCTCGTCTGACGGTCGTAGGAGTTCCGGTTCAGGATCTGCCTCCAGTTTCTCTGTATCATGAGCTTCTTCATCATTTATTGACAAGTGAGAGATTTCGTGGCAGCTCGCCACAAAATCCTCAGGTTCATCTGATGAGTCTTCTTCCTCATCTTTGTCGCCATCTCCTTCTTCGAGGATGTGGTTGAGAAATTCTTGGAGTGTAACCGGGGTTCGCACCTTCTGGTTATATTCTTCCAGTGCGTCTATATGTTTTTGCAGGTCCGTGCGCTTGTCATCAGGCTTTACGGGCTTTTTGGTGTTCTTCTTCTTCTTTGAAGACTTTGACGGCTGAGCCTGAGCGTTTTGATTATCGCTACTAATTCTTGGCGTCGGGCGCGGCTTCAGCATTCCTTCAATGACTTCGGGTTCCAGCGGACTTTTCCACCTGATCGCCGAGCTTGTTTGGAGATCCTTCAGTATTCTTTTCGTTTTGGCTGAAAGAGCGATCTCCCATGGAGCTTCTTCTATTAAAGAGCACGATACCCCCGGCGTGTCTACCTATTTAGGAGCGTGTGGTTATGGCGGGCTTATCTTCCAATTCTCAGACAGTGTAAATTTTCCTTGCTGGTACCGGTCCTCAATCCAGCCTTTGAAAATGAAGCAATCTTCGATTGGATGGCTTATTGCTCGATGGTAAGGGCAGTAATTAGAATTGTTGGCATCGCCGGGCTGTAATGGACGTTTTGGATCCGGCAAGGTGGTGAGCCTGTTGCGCATCGCCAGATCGAACAGTCTCCTCGTTTTATCCCGGGGAAACAAATAAGGGCGCTTTAGTTGCTCATTAAAGAATCACCGCCTATCGTCTTGGCGATCAGTTGGTTTTGGACCACCGGGCTGCTGTTGAGCATTGGCGACGAAGGTCGCTTTCCCTTTCCCCTTTTCGTTTCGAGATTCCATCTTCAAAGAAGATGGTCTATGACTCATCTGATCCATTTAGGTCAGCTTGTCAATCAAGGCCTAGAAAGTAGTTGGCTTGAAGAACATCATGAGCTAGGATATGGTCGCCTGCGGATCAAGAGTACCCACGAACATGCCTACAACAGGAGCTTCTTCAATGCGCTGTTCGCACTTCGACCATAGATTCCGCCATCATATCGCGTACTGGACCCATGTTTCGCCTGGCTTCACCCTGGCGTTAATTAATACCGTGATTGGGGTGCGTTCGCTAGCGCTTACGAACCTTTGTGTAAACAGTAACTCCATTTCTGCAAATGTCTTAACGGAGTCGTTCGGGAGCTCGGAGTAACATTCAAACGCTGTTTCCGACAAGCTGCCAACAAACTGGCGAAGCAGCAGTTTGTCGTCACCCCCAGTATTACCGCACAAGGCTCTGAATTGAGCAACGTGCTGATGTGGATTACCCGTCCCCTTGTACTAATGGAATTTAGGGATCGTGTATCCCGGTGGGTACTTTATTTGATCGTACCAACCCGGATAGGGTCGTCCAGTCTTAACAATTTGGCCGGCCGCTTCGCTCGCCTGATGAGCTCGTATCTGTTGAGCGATATAATCATCCAGGACGGCTTTGGAGATGGTCTCCTCCTTGGCTGCTGAACAAGCTGGAAGAGGGTTCAATGTCTCCCTTCTGTCGTCTTCAAGGATAATTGGGGGGTCTTCAGCTGGAGGATCCGACTGTATCATCATCCCGACCATATCTTGGAATAAAAACGCCATTCGTTTTATGTTGGCCACTTGTTCTGCTGCCTATTTGTCCTTTTTCTATAGGATTCTGCAGAGGAACTTAGCATCAGTTTCTTGTTCATGACGGTGCTCTGACGACGTCTCCGGGCTTTCTTTTGGCCCAGTGAGTGCGGCCATCTATGTTAACATTTCTTGGAGTTTCTGTTGTTGCTCCTGGGCCTTTGTTACGGATCTGGTGAGTGGTCGATGACCCGTAGAGATACGGCTATCCTCTTTCCCGGATGCCATATAGACAGTGTGCACCATCATGCCCCCAGATTCGGGGCGTTTAGATTTAGTGCCCTTGAGATTCGTCGCATACACAGGGATTTTCTCCGGCCTTCTTCTTTTGTGAACGGTCGAAGTTGAGGGGGTCGTTGCAGCGAGCACCCAAGTAGACGACACCTTCTGTGGTACAACAGAGTGGTCCTTCTCTTGCCGAACTTTCATCTTCTTCGGTCGGCGGGAGTAATCTTGGTTAATCACAGAGTCTTGGACCTTTTGCCAGACCCTATGGATTTTAGAGGACAGCCGCTGAGAAGGCTGCTCTGGATTCGCCTTTATAACGTTCTCCACAGTCGGAGGAGATCTTTTTAGCACGACGGTTGGCGAGTTTTTGCGCACCCTGTTAAGTGGTTCAAAGCTGTTCCCAGTTGGAACAGCAACATCAACTTCCATCGTTGGAGTTGGCGGAGTAAATCCAGAAAGAGAACTGACCCCAGCTTTCCTCACTCGGCGTCATTGGCGACGTCGAGCATGCCTTGCAGCCGGTATTGGCTCAGCTATGGGGGTGACTTCGTCATGCCACCTGTTCTGATCAAGGGCTGTTATTGGCGCCAGCCTATTGAAAACGGACGTCCGCTGAGAGGAGATAACCAACCTGTCGAAGGCAGACTTTCACGCAGGGGGAGAAGTTTTGATGACTTCGCCTGGGGCGGGAGCTGAAACGGTCAGTCTTGTGAAGACCGACCCCTTAGCAGGAGAAGCCGCTTTGACGACTTCATTTACTGGAGCAGAGATGGCTATCCATTTTGGGATAACCCCTTCAGGTATTGTGGGCTTCTTCATGGGCCCATTGGAGGTTTGGCCCAGTCTGTTAAATACCGAGACGTTGAATTTGGGCGAACCGTTGAGAGGAGCCGCGGTAGTTGCAAGCCGATCAAAGACCGACTTCTTCGGAGTTTCTTGCAACGGCAGTGGGGCGTTGATGCTCATTGGTGGGAGCATGGTCCCAAAGAACAGCCCAGTGGTGGTCTGAGTCACCTGTTCCACTGGCATGGCGAAGATGGAGGCCGCTTGGGGCCCATAAGTCACTCCTCTGGTGATGACGGAGTGGGAGTTATTGTAGTTGTTGCAGTTTGTGCAGTTGAAAACCATTGATCTCTGCACGGGAGCAAGACACCAAATCTTAGTACCTCGAATCCAGGGGAAACCATATCAAACCGCGATTCATTCGCGAACACGACACACGAAGTGTGGAGTGGAAAGAGGAAAAGGTCCCACCGGGCGTGCCAGAATCTGTTCTCCGCCGAAAGACTGGGAAGACAAACGTCTTGCCTGAATTTGGGGGCAGATGTTATTTGGTTTTATCCGTCCACCTCTCCGAAGATACCAAGTTGATTTATGGCACCGTATATCGGAGGCTTATACGGATGCGGCCGTTGAAGCAGACTTCGTCAGATTCCCCCTCGTTTGAGGAGTTTTTTTATTGTGGGGATGCTCTTCCCTGCAGGCGCAAGCCCCTGCAGTTAATTACGCTACCGCATCACGGCAACAACTTTCTCCTTCTCCAGATGGTCACTCCGTGTCGTGTGTGTTTGTTTTATTTTTGGTTTCCCGTGGATTGTATACGGAGACTAATTTATGTTGTCGCCCGTGGGCGTGGATTAGTCCAAATCCGTATTTTCTTAGATTTGGATTTTGGTTTGGGTTTAAGGATCGTTAATCTCATTTGAGACTAAGATCAGCTTAAACATTTGTTAAGGATACATTAGTCTAATTTTAGACTAAGATTTACTTAACATGATCATTTAGATCCAACAAAAGAGCATTTGGACTCTATTGTTTTAGTTTAGGGACGTTGCGGTCCATAAGTTTAAAGACATCATAGTCCATGGAGTTTAAAGACATCATAGTCTAGTTTAGAGACATCATAGTCTAGTTTGGAGACATCATAGTCTGTAGGGTTTAGTTTAGGGACGTTGCGGTCCAGTTTAAAGACATCGTAGTCTATGGTATTTTGGCTCCACAGTTTGGGGATGCGCTAAAAGTTATTGGTTATTGGGACCCTCCATCTCTCTTAAGACGTTGAAAGATTACAACGACATGTATCAAAGGTATGAAGAGATGTACCCTTGAACCAATATCCCGATTTGGGGAATGGGATGAATATCAGTTTAGACGTCATCTGTTAGGAGAACACTAGTCATCTTTAGGACTAGGATTAGTTTGGGGAGACCAGAACATGGCAGTTGATTGATGACAAAAAGGGTCTTAGTTTCAGAAGACTTGGCTAATTTGAGCTAAGGTGGATTTTCTTTAGTTACCCCATAGTGCTAATCAATGAATCAGTGTTAAATACTGGACTTTGGAGGAGCTCACGTGTGAACACGTGAGGGGCCCCGAAGTAGGCATTGTTCCTTGAGTTTATTGTCACGCCCCGCTTCCCAAAAGAAGGAGAAGGATGACGTGCAATGGTCCGCAACCTAATTGAATTGAAGATGGTCTATTCAATACAGTTACGTTAAGCGTATAAATATTTAACATGTAGGATGTGTACCAAAAAAAAAATAATAAAAGCGAAAGGCATTTTATTTCCATTAACCAAACTTTATTACATCCCAAAAGAAAGAGTAAAATAAACTGAGTAGTTTAATTACATCAAAGGAGAAACAAAAGCCCTAAACATGTGGGCAACAAAAAAAAATTAAAACTAGCTAATCTTCCATCGTCCAGTCTGCATAATCTTCATAAGTCGGCTTCACACCTTGATCTTCGCTGTAATACATATTCTTATCTGACGGACATTCCAAAGATAGAGGAAGAAAAGGAAGGTCCGTCAGCGAGTTATACTCGGGTAGGATTGCCTCATAAGAAAGTAAAGGTATAGAAACGAACAGGTGTATATAATGAATATGATGTACATGTGTGCAGACATAAGGTAAGGGGTGTAAATGTTTGAAATGCACAAATTTAAGACGTTTTAAGGAGAGGTATATATGAGCATGAGTATGTTGTAAGTCATGTGTAGGAAGTATAGGTGAAGGTAAAAGTTCGTATTAGTTTGTTAAATAAGGGTCCGGATACTCGCGATTATTCCGTTGTGTCCACGGAACAACAACTGGGGAAGTGAAGTGTACCGTTTCACTTCCCGGGATCATGATCGAGCAGTAGGGGAATCCGAGTTCCGAATTATCCTTGCCTAATCAAACTACCCATCTCCGTGGTTCAGTATAAAGGTTCGGACGAATTAGAGTAGTGTGTATACTTCGAGGTATGGAATTTCCACATTATATAGTCGCCTATATATTGGACCGGTCACCCGGAATATCGGGATCTTCATATTTATATAGTCGCACATATATTGGACTGTTCATCCGGAATATCGGGATCTTCATATTTATATAGTCGCCCATATATTGGACTGTTCACCCGGAATATCGGGATCTTCATAATAAGTATTCCATACCTAGGTCCGCGCATTCTAACTCTAACCGTAACATGTTTTGTATGTTGTCATGTTGTCATAAGCTGGAATTTAAAAGTATTGATCTCGTTTAATATGGCCTTCCACAACCACTCGTTTTATTTTCTAGAGTTTGTAAAGCACTTCGTGTCCTTCAGAGAAAGCTTAGTTAAAAAAGAAATAATAGGGTTTAAATATCTTTTATTACTTCTAAGAAAAACCATGATATTTAGGATATTTATTATTTTAGAAAAGCATAATGTTTTACAGAAAATATACTTTCGATAAAAGGTTGTGGTGTTTATTTGAAAATCTTTTGCAAGAGCTTTTTATTTGAAAATCTAGACTGCACCTAATATTCCAAAAGGACAAGTTATGAGGTCCTCAAATAGCCTCTTCACCGCCAATTGTGACCAGGTAAGCACAAGTAAGGAAAGGAGGGATCCGCTCACGAATCACCGTGAGACAGGCCTTTTAAAGTTACCTTTCTCACTTGTCTAGCCTAGGCACCACAAAGTCTGGTTTAGATAAACGATCGATGCGTACAACATTTCCTTTTGTCCTAGATTGGTGTTATTTTAAAATTACCTTTTAAAAGATACTAAATACTCCCTTTTAAAAAGATATCGTTATTTAATTTTAATATTTTCTTCTTTAAAAAGTTGAGGGGGTTTTAAAAATATTTGTAAGTAAAATATACGTATACTGTATCTAAAATATTTATTTCACATATCTTTATTTCTTATAGATAGTTTAAACAAATATAATATTTAAATTAAACGAGAGTATCTTGTGGAAGTAACCTATTTCGAGATCATTTTTATAGTATGGGTATGTCAGAGGTGAAATAACAATTCATGGGTTATATCAGATTCCAGGTATTATGGGTGCGCAATATAATTCTATGTACTGAGGAAATTTAAACACCGTTTTAAAAATATGGGTTAACTTTATTTTGATTGAGGGTACAAGGAATAGGTATGCACAAATATAATAACAACTTTTTAAATAGGGTTGATGATTATAAGTTGGAACTAGATTATTGAGATAGAAGAAGGTGACAGGAAAAGGAGAGAGAGACGGATCCTACCTTTTGTTTGAGTCGGATGCCGAAGAGTTGAAAACGTAGTCTCGTACTAAAACCTCAATAGCTCCGTGTCCCGATTTTTCCTCTGCAATTGGATGGATCCGTAGCGTCGGCGTCGTCGATACGAAGGTACCGGTATTTTTTTCAGAATTTTTGGAGTTCGGTGGTGTGAGAAATTTAGGTTTGAAGGTGTCTATTTATAGCGTTTTCACCAACCATAAAAATCCAAAATTTCCGTTAAAATATACACGAAAATCTGCGCCCCAATCATTTTAGAATCATTAGTTAATGATCAGGCGCCGCCGCCTTTTATCTCAGCCGTTGGATTGAGATCCAACGGCTGAGATCGCGCCGCCTCCACGTGTCGCCATTTGATTCACCCGCAGCTGTGTGTGGGGATCACGCGCTTTCGCGTGGTCCCCACCACGTGGGTGCCGCCAGGGTTTCTGGGCCATTGGATCATGTGATCCAACGGTCCAGGTTAAAAGGTTTAAAAAAATAAAAATTAATAAAAATAAAAATCAACAGATTATTTAAAAATATTGATTTGGCTTTGAAAAATTTGGTAAAAATGTTTAAAAATACGGAAATATTATGGGAAAATTCCAGAAAATATATTTTATTATTATCTTTAATATTAAAATAATTTTGGGCTAAAAAAAATAATATATCAATTTCTAAATTGTTAGCTGGTTATAATAATTATATAATATCTAGTTCATCTTTAAAATATTTTTAATTACGAATTAATTACTTTAATTGATAATTAAAATATATAGATTATTTTAAGGCGTTATAAAATTTTATTGAAACAATTTAAGCCTATAAAACAATAAATAGATTTTAGAAAAATTCCTTTAATCATATTCAATGCTTTGAAAATTATTAACACTACTTTGAAAATTATTATTATATAAAAGAAACACGTAAATAATTATTTGATAATAGAAATATAAATAAAAAATATTTTATTAGGTATTAGAAAACATTGTCGTTACAATCTACCCACCTTAAAATAATTTCGTCCTTTTAATTTCAGAAGGTAGGTCAAGGGAAGAAAGAAATCACTAAGAAGAGATTATCGCGGTTAAATATTTTGGTCTCGTACTTTCATCCCGTTTCTTCGCTTCCGTGTATGTCTGCCTAGTAGTTCTTCCTTCATACCGCTCTAGCCAGCTGGATTGTCTTGTCGCTCTAGGTTTCATCCTTCTAGTATTCCGACCGGTTGCTGCTCGTAGGTTATGCTAACCTTTCCATAATCTCGGAATGATCAAAAGTATGACTAGGGTTTTCTCCAACGAAAGTAGCAAAAGTAGGCTATACATAAACCCACCGTCTCCTTCCAAGATGTTAAACGGCCGATGAATCGTGGGATGAGCTTTCCGCGTTCGCTGCATTGTATCACCATATCCACTTTTTCGACTATTATCTTACAAATTCTCCATCTTCAGGGTCTTCCCAACCGATCGGCACTTCTCCTATATGAGACTTGACCCCTCTCAACCGCTTCATGTGTTTCAACCATCCGTGTTCCCATGTTCTCCTTAAAGTAGTGTTTCTATATCTTCAAGATAAAAATTACCATCGCCAGTTCTAAATCTGAACATGATAGTTGTGTCCACAAGTCGTTAGTTGTCTTAACGCATATGCGACTATATCGCTGTGCTGATACATCACATCACCAAGTCACTCCTCTGAAAAATCATTGTAGATGTTTAAAACTTCTGGGTTTGCTAAGAATTGCAAGAATGGTTTTGACAGTTACGATCTACCCTCCTTAGAATAATTTCATACTTGAAATTTTCAAAGGAGTGGCCACTACTAGGCACGGAAATCAGTAACGCTGTCAGGAATCCTCTTTGCTGCATGTGTCGCTCCCGCGAGTTGGTGTATCGCTTGATGCATGGAAAGTCTTGAAGGGTTAGGTATAAGGAATTGGAAATTATAAAATTGGTAGTTGCTTCCGGATGGAAAAGTTTGGAAGTTGAAGGAAAGATATGAATTGATGGAAAACATGAGAGCTATAACATAAGGGCAACTAGTCGAAATTACGGAAACTAGGGGAATTATGGTGAGTCCAACTAAGAATTGCATCGAAAGATAAATAAGAATGGTATCGGAAGAAAGGTTGCGAAAAGAAAGAGTACCTCTGTTGTCTTTCCACGTGGCATCAGTCTTCTCGGCCGTCATGGTGAAGGTCTGACGTTTGGGTCCATTCCTTTGCGCTTGCTGAAAGACATGCTCCTGTGATGGAAAGGGTGGTCCTTTTAGTGATGTCCTTTGGCCGGTTGGTCGAGTGGCGGAAGGTGGCTGGTTTCCCTGTCGTGGTGTCACATAATTAGCTGTCTTGTTGACGGGGCCTGATTGTCTCCCTCTCTGAGGACAGTCCCCAATAGCATGATCCGGAGACCCACAGACTATGCAAAGTTTGTTCAAAATGCGACAGTCTCTCATGTAGTGTCCGGTCCTACCACAATGGTTGCATACAACGGCTGTTTTTCTGAAGATAGTTGGTACTGCTGGTCTCTTAGGTGGTTGTCTCCTGATGAATCTGGAAGATGATCCCTCAAGAATTTGATTGGCTGGTCGTTTAATGCCAGACAAACGGTCATCCTTCCTTATGCGTCTCTGAAGATCTTCAAAGTTTTATGCCGCCTCTAAAATTTCATCATAAGTTGATAAGGTAGCAGAAGACATGGAGGACTGTGTCTTCAGGTCCAATCCTTGTCGGAATCTCTTAGCATAAAGTTCTGGGGTTGCCACCAGATGATGCGCGAACCGACTTAACCTTGCGAACTCCGAAGCGTACTCATCCACCGACTTATCCCACACGCTCCCTTGTTGGAACTGTATAAACTCCCGTTCTATTTTGAAGTGTGCTACGACTGGAAAGTACTGGGTATCAAAACGTTGTTTGAACCTTTCCCAGTCGATGGGCTCCTTCGATCTACTTTCCTCTGCCTCCCACCATATCCTGGCATTATCCGTAAGTTGTAGCTTAACGATGTTCACCCACGCGTCCTTCGGAATTTGGGCGGCACTGAGATCATTGACTGTTCCCTTAAGCCATTCTTCAGCTTCTAAAGGAGTTTCCTTCCCCGAAAAAGTCTTAGGGTGGAGTGATCTGAACTGTTTCACTCCCGCCGAACCTTGTGGAACTGGGGTTAATGCCTTACTTAAAATCTCTGCTTGCTGCTGCCTACTTTCTCGTAGCTCTTGATGAAGGGTAGCTGCCTGCTACTGCTGCTGCTCCAATAATCCTTGCATCATTTGTAGCATAGCTGCTTACTGAGCAGCAACTTCATTGACTCCATTTCCCTTTCGGTTGCGGTGATGGTGTCGTCCAGCCATTGATGATCTGAATCAGAATAAGTTAGGTTACAATCAGGCTGAGGGATGAGACAGGATAATAACTTGCATGGAAGAACAACAATTAATGCAAGAGAGGCTAAGAAGAGCATAAGAGAGATTTTTTGCTCGAAACTAAGATTTTATTATCCAACTTCAATATGGAGAGTACAACCGAAAAGTAAGGACATGCCCCCACCGTTTTATTCGGCCAAAGAAAAGGAAAAAGACTTATTAGTCTCGATTATGGGAGTTCAACAAGTGGCGATAGGTCCTCACATTAAGAAAAGTACGACCATTCCCACGGTGCCTTGCGAGGACAGCTGCCTGAGTTTCTTCGGCCTCCTCACTCGAAGCTTCGTCCATCGACCCATCCTCGGCAGGAGCCCCGCTCTCTGATTCCACCTCTATAGGGTTTTCTTCTTCTGCAGGAGCCTCCTTTTTCTGGCCCATCCTTTATATGCTACTCTTCCCTGGGATCTTCTTCTTCTTTGGAGTCGTTGGCCATCATAGACTTCGGAGTTGCAGCATCGACTTCTTCGTCTTCCGAGTCGCTGTCGGAAATAACCGCCTGAAAGTCTATCACTTCGTCGTCGGAATCTCCAGATGTAGCTTCAAAGTAATATCGGACATGTCATCCTCGTTGGAAAGATTTGCCATGACCAGAAGGAAAGGTCATGGTCAGGGTACAGAATGTCAAGGAAAGGACAAGGGACATAGGAAAACTATGATATCGGTATAGATGGATGAGATTCACAAATATAATAAGTCAGTTAATGGTTTCATTTTAGTACACAAGAGGACCTGCATAGGCCACCACAAAAACCTGTCACGCCCCGCTTCCCAAAAGAAGGAGAAGGATGACGTGGTATGGTCCGCAACCTAATTGAATTGAAGATGGTCTATTCAATACAGTTACGTTAAGCGTATGAATATTTAACATGCAGGATGTGTACCAAAAAAAAATAATAAAAGCGAAAGGCATTTTATTTCCATTAACCAAACTTTATTACATCCCAAAAGAAAGAGTAAAATAAACTGAGTAGTTTAATTACATCAAAGGAGAAACAAAAGCCCTAAACATGTGGGCAACAACAAAAAATTAAAACTAGCTAATCTTCCATCGTCCAGTCTGCATAATCTTCATAAGTTGACTTCACACCTTGATCTTCGCTATAATACTCATTCTTATCTGACAGACATTCCAAAGATAGAGGAAGAAAAGGAAGGTCCGTCAGCGAGTTATACTCGGGTATGATTGTCTCATAAGAAAGTAATGGTATATAAACGAACAGGTGTATATAATGAATATGATGTACATGTGTGCAGTCATAAGGTAAGGGGTGTAAATGTTTGAAATGCACAAATTTAAGACGTTTTGAGGAGAGGTATATATGAGCATGAGTATGTTGTAAGTCATGTGTAGGAAGTATAGGTGAAGGTAAAAGTTCGTATTAGTTTGTTAAACAAGGGTCCGGATACTCGCGATTATTCCGTTGTGGCCACGGAACAACAACCGGGGAAGTGAAATGTACCGTTTCACTTCCCGGGATCATGATCGAGCAGTAGGGGAATCCAAGTTCCGAATTATCCTTGCCTAATCAAACTACCCATCCCCGTGGTTCAGTATAAAGGTTCGAATGAATTAGAGTAGCGCGTATACTTCTAGGTATGGAATTTCCACATTATATAGTCGCCCATATATTGGACCGGTCACCCGGAATATCGGGATCTTCATATTTATATAGTCGCCCATATATTAGACTGTTCACCCGGAATATCGGGATCTTCATATTTATATAGTCGCGCATATATTGGACTTTTCACCCGAAATATCAGGATCTTCATAATAAGTATTCTATACCTAGGTCCGCGCATTCTAACTCTAACCGTAACATGTTTTGTATGTTGTCATGTTGTCATAAGCTGGAATTTAAAAGTATTGATCTCGTTTAATATGGCCTTCCACAACCACTCGTTTTATTTTCTAGAGTTTGTAAAGCACTTCGTGTCCTTCAGAGAAAGCTTAGTTAAAAAAGAAATAATAGGGTTTAAATATCTTTTATTACTTCTAAGAAAAACCATGATATTTGGGATATTTATTATTTTGGAAAAGCATAATGTTTTACAGAAAATATACTTTCGATAAAAGGTTGTGGTGTTTATTTGAAAATCTTTTGCAAGAGCTTTTTATTTGAAAATCTAGACTGCACCTAATATTCCAAAAGGACAAGTTATGAGGTCCTCAAATCGTCTCTTCACCGCCAATTGTGGCCATGTAAGCACAAGTAAGGAAAGGAGGGATCCGCTCACGAATCACCGTGAGACGGGTCTTTTAAAGTTACCTTTCTCACATGTCTAGCCTAGGCACCACAAAGTCTGGTTTAGATAAACGATCGATGCGTACAACATTTCCTTTTGTCCTAGATTGGTGTTATTTTAAAATTACCTTTTAAAAGATACTAAATACTCCCTTTTAAAAAGACATCGTTATTTAATTTTAATATTTTCTTCTTTAAAAAGTTGAGGGGGTTTTAAAAATATTTGTAAGTAAAATATACGTATACTGTATCTAAAATATTTATTTCACATATCTTTATTTCTTATAGATATTTTAAACAAATATAATATTTAAATTAACGAGGGTATCTTGTGGAAGTAACCTATTTCGAGATCATTTTTATAGTATGGGTATGTCAGAGGTGAAATGACAATTCATGGGTTATATCAGATTCCAGGTATTATGGGTGCGCAATATAATTCTATGTACAGAGGAAATTTAAACACCGTTTTAAAAATATGGGTTAACTTTATTATGATTGAGGGTAGAAGGAATAGGTATGCACAAATATAATAACAACTTTTTAAATAGAGTTGATGATTATAAGTTGGAACTAGGTTATTGAGATAGAAGAAGGTGACAGGAAAAGGAGAGAGAGACGGATCCTACCTTTTGTTTGAGTCGGATGCCGAAGAGTAGAAAACGTAGTCTCGTACTAAAACCTCAATAGCTCCGTGTCCCGATTTTTCCTCTGCAATTGGATGGATCCGTAGCGTCGGCGTCGTCGATACGAAGGTACCGGTATTTTTTTCAGAATTTTTGGAGTTCGGTGGTGTGAGAAATTTAGGTTTGAAGGTGTCTATTTATAGCGTTTTCACCAACCATAAAAATCTAAAATTTCCGTTAAAATATACACGAAAATCTGCGCCCCAATCATTTCAGAATCATTAGTTAATGATCAGTCGCTGCCGCCTTTTATCTCAGCCGTTGGATTAAGATACAACGGCTGAGATCGCACCGCCAAGGATCCCACCGCCGCCACGTGTCGCCATTTGATTCGCCCGCAGCTGTGTGTGGGGATCACGCGCTTTCGCGTGGTCCCCACCACGTGGGCGCCGCCACGGTTTCTGGGCCATTGGATCTTATAATCCAACTGTCCAGGTTAAAAGGTTTAAAAAAGTAAAAATCAATAAAAATAAAAATCAACAGATTGTTTAAAAATATTGATTTGGCTTTGAAAAATTTGGTAAAAATGTTTTAAAATACGGAAAAATTATGGGAAAATTCCAGAAAATATATTTTATTATTATCTTTAATATTAAAATAATTTTGGGCTAAAAACAAATAGTATATCCATTTCTAAATTGTTAGCTAGTTATAATAATTATATAATATCTAGTTCATCTTTAAAATATTTTTAATTATGAATTAATTACTTTAATTGATAATAAAAATATGTAGATTATTTTAAGGCATTATAAAATTTTATTAAAACAATTTAAGCCTATAAAACAATAAATAGATTTTAGAAAAATTCCTTTAATCATATTTAATGCTTTGAAAATTATTAACACTACTTTGAAAATTATTATTATATAAAAGAAACACGTAAATAATTATTTGATAGTAGAAATATAAATAAAATATATTTTATTAGGTATTAGAAAACAAGATCGTTACATTTATTCCCTCATATATATATAATAGAGCTGAGCACTTGGCTCGCATGTGAGAACGTGAGGCGCCCCGAGGTGAGAACTGTTCTCTAGATTTCATTTATAAGTGCTAAGCACTTGGTTCATCAAATAGTCATGTGCAGACACGTGAGGTGCCTTCAATATGCGAGCGCTGTCTTTGGAATTTTCTCCCTCTTTTATATACCACTGTTTGGGTGTCATGTGGGAATACGCGAGGTGCCCCCAAAATAGGAGCTATCTTGGATTTATTCCCTTTTTCCTTTTCTGGGTGCTAAGCACTATTGGGTTGTGTGGGATCACGTGAGGCACTCTGAAGAATGAAGATTGCCTTTGTTTTATTCTCCTTTTCTTTTTCTGAGTGCTAAACACTATCAAGGGATCACGTGAGGTCACGTGGGGCGCCCCCAAATTGAGACGAGTTTTAGATTTACTCCCATTTTTGAAAAGCTTGTTCTGTAGTGTGCCAAGAGTTATTGTTTATTGGGACCCTCCACCTCTCTGAAGACGTTGAAGAATTAAAACGACATGTATCGGAGG
This sequence comes from Agapanthus africanus, assembly GCA_030015575.1. Taxonomy (NCBI): domain Eukaryota; kingdom Viridiplantae; phylum Streptophyta; class Magnoliopsida; order Asparagales; family Amaryllidaceae; genus Agapanthus; species Agapanthus africanus. The sequence continues at coordinate 20,398,632 of JASDDO010000031.1, read as the reverse complement.
TGTGGAGAGATGTACCCTTAAACCAAATTCCAGATCGAGGGGAGAGATCATGGTGGGATGAACATCATTTTAGATACCATCTGTTAGGAGCTCATTAGCTATCTCTGGGACTATGATCGGTTTGGGGACCCTGAGCATTAGGGGCTCAATTGATTGCCCTCGGGAGATTTGATCTAAGTTTGGCTAATATTGGCCTCTCTTAGTGTTAAACACTAATATATGATCGGCGCTCACGTGCTCCCACGTGAGGCCTTAAAGTAGTGTTAAACACTAGTGTATGATCAGCGTTCACATGCTCCCACGTGAGGCGCTTGAAATAGTGTTAAACACTAAGAATTTGAGGCGCTCACGTGAGATCACGTGAGGCGCTCGAAAAATAGGGTTTATTCCCTTTTCTCTTTTATAAGTGCTGAGCACTTCTCAGTGGTCACGTGGGATCACGTGAGGCGCCCCAAAAAATAGGGTTTATTCTTTTTTCTCTTTTATAAGTGCTGAGCACTTCTTAGGGGTCATATGGGGTCACGTGACTAGATCTCATTCTTTCCCTCTTTGTTCCTCAAAGGTGCTCACGTGGGATCACGTGAGCTTTTATGTAACGTTTAAATGCTAATGAATCACCAGGCTGTTCTTCTATGGTTCCGAGGAATAAAGTTCTCCTTTTGTTCTTTGTATAGATTAAATTCTTTTTAAAGTGTTAAACTCTAGTTCCAGAGGAATTAAATTCTATATGTTTTGTAAGAGTTAAACTCTTTTGGATTCAGTTCTTTCCCCTAAATTTTGAATCTGCATGACAGAATCTCCCCGATGAGAATTAAATTCTCAACTTGTGGGGAGATCCGCATCTGCAGATCTTAACCAGAGGAAGGACTAAGTTCTTTTAGAAGAGTTAAACTCTTGGTTTGAGAATTAAATTCTCTTTCTGTGGGAGCTTTTGGGAGGGGATCCTCTTCTTTAGAGAATTAAATTCTCTTTCTATTTTTTCTTCCCGTCTCCCTCCGTCTCCTTTTTTCAACTCTCCTTGCTCCTATTTATATGAGAAGAAAAAGAATCGGTTGGTTAAGAAAATCCCTCATTGAGAGATCATGATTGATTCCATGATCTTTTAGATCAATTGTTGAATTTTATTCACCGTTGGATCTTTAATCCAAAGGCTCTCTGTATAACAGAGAAGATTTATTGTTTGTTTAACAAGATTATGAATATCTTGTTGGTTTTAACAATATTAGAATTTTATTCTATCATTTCTTTTTAGTTTAACAAGATCAGAAATGTATTTTCTTAATATGGATATCTTGTTAACACAGAATTTTATTCTTGTTATAAGATTAGGAAAATATTTTCCTATGATAGATTTTTATGCTATCAAATGATCACCGCTGGATCTTTGATCCAAGGGTCCTCTGTTTAACAGAGAAGATCTTTCTAATTTGAGAAAGATCAGGAAAATATTTCCCAAAATAGAATTTAATTCTAGAATTTGATAGGAACATTTTAAATTAGGGTGCTCACATACTTTGCATGTGGTTGGCACAAGCACTAACGTGTTTAACACGTGACCCCTAATGTGGGTTTTAGCATGTGTATGTTCAGAGCGCTCACGTGTGTAACACGTGAGGCATGTTTGGCCCTTGGTTATTTATGTTCAGCGCTCATATGCTTTGCATATGTGCGCCCACGTGTTTTACACGTGATGCCTGTTTGGCCCTTGGTTATTTATGTTCAGCGCTCATATGCTTTGCTTATGTGCGCCCACGTGTTTTACACGTGATGCCTGTTTTTTTGGGGATTCTCCCCATTTTTTGTAAGAGAACAAGTAGCTTTTGGCCGGAAATTTTGGCGGGAACAGTGGCCTTATTGGCAGGACTACGAATCGCCTCCGTAGTAGGGCTGAAGACCATCCGAATATGTAGTGACTCTGCGCTAGTCGTCGGCTAAGTAACCGGTCATTTCGAAGTCCGAGAACCACTCATGATAAAATACCTGGCGGAAGTAAAAAGGCTTAGGAGAAATTTTGACGAAGTCCAAGTGGAGCAAATTCCCAGAAATTTGAATGCGAGGCTGATACACTGAGCAAACTCGCCTCCTCCTATTTGGCCAATCACAAGAGAAATATCCTCTTTGAAGTCCTGCCTCGGCCCAACATCGAAGATGGGGAGGCAACACTCCAAATCTACACGACTCAAGAAGATGCCCCGGACTGGAGAAAGCCCATCGTAGAATATCTAAGAGAAGGGGTTCTTCCAAAGGACCGAGCCGAAGCCCGTCGGCTTCGAGCAAAGGCTCGCCATTTTGTATGGAGCAAACAAAACCTATACAAAAAGTCGTACGCTCAACCTCTGCTCCAGTGTATCGATCCCCATGAAGCGGACTACATCCTACAGGAGATACACGAAGAGGTCGGAGGGGAGCATTAAGGGGTCCGCAGCCTGGTCTAAAAGACGCTGCTCCAGGGGTACTATTGGACGGGGATACATTAAGATACCGAGAAACTGGTTAGAAGATGCAAAAGCTGCCAACTCTTCGACAGCATTCCTCGCCTCCCCGCCACCGAACTAACGCCGCTAAGTTTTCCTTGGCCATTTGCACAGTGGGAAATGGATATGGTGGGTCGGTTCCTCACCAGCACGGGTGGACACAAGTACATTCTTGTTGCGATAGACTAATTCACAAAGTGGATTGAAGCCGTGCCCATCAGGAAACCAGACACCGCCTCTACGATAAAATTCCTACAGAACAATATAATCTCCCGATTCGGAATCCCGAGATGCATCATCACCGACAATAGGACCAACTTCGAGAATAACAGAGTCAAAGAATTTTTGCAGCGAATACCATATATTGATGAAGTTCGCCGCGGTAGCACACCCCAAATGCAACGGGCAAGCCGAAGTAGCAAACCAAGGCGTCATTCGCGGGCTCCGGGCTCGCCTGGAAGGGAGGCAAGGCAGCTGGGTCGAGGAACTGCCTCGTGTGCTCTGGGCACCACGGACATCAAGGAAAACGCCAACGGGAGAAATCCCGTTCAGCCTCTGCTACGGTACTGAAGCAATGGTCCCCGTAGAAATCGGATTGCCCAGTTATAGGGTCGAACACTTTGACGATGAAGCTAACACCTTGACACTGCGAAACAACCTAGACATCTTGTTAGAAAAATGAGATCGAGCGCAAATCAGAGCGGCCGCCTATCAGCAGCAAACCGCCCGCTACTACAATGCTCGAGTTAAACATCGAGCCTTCAAAACAAAAAATCTGGTCTTACGGAGAAACGAGTTCGTAAACCAAGGGAGGCTACATAAGTGGGACGGACCATTTCTCGTAACGGAAGCATTGCCCGGTGGAGCCTACCGCCTCCAGGACTCCCGAGGGCGTAATTTTCCCCGGCCATATAACGTCGAAAAGCTTAAATTGTATAGATCAACATGTATCCTCTTTTGAAGAATGCAATTCCGTTCCGCATTGATTAAGTTTTCCAAACCGAGTCCTCTCATAGAATAGACTTCTGCACCGCCCTGGGGCTCCCAACCTTCATCCTTTTCCCCGGCACCGAGCTCAGGGGTTGGAGGAGGCACAAGTCAAAAAAGGAGACAATACACCATAACCATAACCAAAGAAAAATTTATTTATTCGGAAGTGTTATGTCACGCCCCGCTTCCCGGTGTACGATGAAGGAGACGCGGCGAGGCCGCTACATATTTACTCTGAAGTAAACACGCTAAGCGTATCTAAGCAATATAAGTAAAATGCGCAAGAGACGGTGACAATAGATATAATTGAACAGCAACTTTATTTATTAACATTCTTTTTATAATACATCTGAAAAGTAAAAACATAGAATGGAAAGCAATGCCTAAACAGTGGCATAACAGAAATGGAAATACGAAATGTAAATGTGTACAAGAAATCTAAAGCTCTGGGTCGGAAGCTAGCTGGTCCAAATCCTCGCTGGTGGGATCGATCTCCAGTGAGTCCGAATCACCTGACGACATTCCAAAGAAGAAGAAAGAGAATGTCTTCAGCAAACAAATCGCTCGGTAAATCCCAAAGAGGAGGGAGAAGTAGATTAGACAGAGAGAGAGAGAGTATAACTATTATAATGTTGTTTGTTATGATAACGTAGTTGTTTGTAGCTTGGTACGGAAGATACCAGTGTATACGAGAGGTGTCTCACTTTCCCCGGAGACTAAGGTATCAAGAGTACAAGGCTCCATCGATAATACCACGGAACAACGACATGGATGTAATTACGTCTTAAGTGACCACCTCGTGCCACTTTTAACATGTTCCGTACCAGTCTACCCCTTATCAACCCCGCGATATCTTATTTGTATTGTTTGTATTGTATTGTCTTATAATTTGAATTGTACAGATGGATGACTTTCCGAAATCATGATATTAGTAAATGGATGTAACTAGAGAATCATGTAGATGGATGTATATCCATGGTTCGGTTCGGTCAATATAGATTGAATAGACGGATTCATAGATCCATGTTGTATTGAAGTTTGATACTTGAATCATATTCAAGTCAGATTATATTGAGACTCGGTCTGAGACAGACAATTTGAAAAGAGATTGATTCCTGAATTAGGTTTTGGTGTCATCGATAACTGATGCACATGGACGACAGGATTTGTGTCTTTTTCAAAGACAATTACCGTATTGATAACACCGTTTGTTAAGTTGTCTACCTTAAATAGGCAAGCACCCATATCTCCGGCCCCCTGAGGCTCAAGAGACTGGTCCCGCTTAATCCTATGTTTACTAAGGTCCTTATTGTAATTTAGTATAACTTGAGGTGGTTTTATGCAAAATTAATTTTGTATAATTTTCAAAATACACCTCAGGTATTTTATTATCGTCTTTAGAGTTTTCATGGATGTATATTTTATCAATGTGATATTTTTAGTGAATAAAACCTAATTTCATAATATATGGTGTTTATTTGTAATATTGGAATTGTATGGTATTTTCTTGTAAATAGGATGTTTTTCTTGAATTTTGGAAATGTGAAATATTATAAATATTAAAAATAGATATTTTGATATTAATTATATATATATATATATATATATATTTAAAACATAAGTTTTATTTATAATAGAAATCACATTTTCTAAAGAAAATTGTATTTTAAATCTTTCGAGATCGTATGCTCCTTGCGGAGGTCTGCATCTCACTTTACTAAGCCCGAAGATGTGCGATAATCCACACCATCCTAAACGGGTTTCCCAAAATGTGTTGTAGAGGCGCAATTGCAAACATTTGTTAAAATACACTTCTTGTAGAAAAATGTTTTTAATAGTTGAAAGTAGTTATATGTAAAGTCGTACTTTTTTCCAGATCTATGTTCCCAAATTCTATCGTGCTATGTTACATATGAGTGTTGTGAGGAGGTAGGTCATTACCTCGTGAGTTTTTTAAGGTAATACGGTTTTAAAAAGTTCAAGTATGTCGAAATGAAACATGAAGGTATTTTAATGTAAAATTGAGATAAAAGATGCATATAACAATTTTTTGTGATGAAACTTGTTAAAGATATTTATTAATATTTAATGAATAATATATGATGATATGAAGGTATCTTGATTAAGAAAAATTATAGTTTTTAAAGAAAAACCGAATCGAAAGTCGGACTAACTCCGCTTCCGTCGGGTTCTAGTTTTGAATGTTTTTAGAATAGAGAAAAAAGAAAGAAGTAGGGACTTACAGGTTATTTGACTAGAAGAGAGAAGTAGGAAAAGGTAGGAGGTGCCGGTGTTTCGTTTCGTCGTCGGAATCTCCTCGGATCGTCGTCGGAAGTTCGTTGGAGCTTCGCCCTTTACTAACTCCACTTGCACACAAAAAGTCTTGGGAATTTTCCTGAGAGTTTGGAAGTGAGGAGAGGTGATTTTAGGTGTGGTATTTATAGGAAAATCTAGAGTTTAGGGTAGTGTCACGCCCCGCTTCCCAAAATACGGAATACGAGGGGTTGACAAGGCCAGCCATGCTCCTACGGTCAAGGAAATGTCCTGCCGTAGTCACACTTCGGCTTCTAGTTTTAACTGGTAATCAGTAAATAACACGCATGTAATGAGAAATGCAGTAACTGAAACAAAACAATGTAAAGAACTGACCTGATGGGAAACAAAAGAGTATAACCCTGGATGGTAAATCAAGATGTCCGTGATGTGCATCCAGTCCTGGTCCAGGCTAAATCTTCTCCTCACACTGAGCATGCATACTCAGGTCGTCAGAGCGACACAATAGCAATATAATATATATAAAATCATGTGACAATTCTAACGGTGATATTAGATATATATGACAGTAGATCAATGGCAGTATGGGTATGAACATGCAGTAATCAATGCAGCGGAACAGTAAAAGCAGTAGAACGATATGCCACGTATGTCAACACAGTAAGTAAGATATATCCATGTCAGTATCCCTATCAGTCTCACTGTATAGGTCACTAAGCCTAACGTCAGTCCAAGTGTGAGAGTCAACCACTCGCGAGTGTCCTCCATCCAAGGGTAGAACCCAAGGGCAAGGGACCACGGGCCCAACATGTATATCACGGTAATAATCACATACCCTGTAAATCTCCATATATCTCCCTAAATATATAAGCCGGCATAGGACTTCCGAGATTCTGTTTAACTCACACTTAAACTACCCCACACCCCGTGGTCTACATCAAACGCTAACCATAACCCTAAATACTAATCGATCCATGACAAGTCTGCGCGAGAACTGGAGGCAGAACCTCCATCAAGCACGTCCCGACTAATACCTAAGATAAATGGCAGTGTCTGGTGCCTTATCTGTGACACCCGTGCAAGCGCTTCCATAAGTGTCCCATACCACTTATAGTTACACGTACACGCATCCCACAGACGTCGACAATGCAATAGAATAATAGGGTCACTGATTGTGTACAAGTATGTATCACTTTCACTTATTCACTGATACACGAACACTAACGTACTTGCCACAATCATCACTAAAACCTAACACTGGGTAAATGCACGTTATCACTATGTTATCAATGCAATGACATGTGTATGATATGATGCGTAAACAGTATATAAAGCATGTTTAGGATGTCCTGAATCATTAATCTACCATTTGCATAATTTATCATAAATCATACGGTTACAATTTAGTGAAACAGTGAACAGGTAATAATTAGTATGTTCAGTTATCTATCCATCGAATTTAGTTTCATGCCAATCAGGTTCCAGGATCACTAATTATAGTCATTTCATTTTAAGCGTTCACGGCTGGAAATCTGGTTTCAGAATCAGAAATCCGTTTCGTAACGCATTTTAATCCTAGTTGGGATCAGATTTTAGCGACGCTACAGTTGGGTGAATTCTAGGGTTTTCAGTAAGGTTTTCAACTCAATAGACGGATCTTCAATCGCATCTGTACGTCAGGAGTTATACACAGTTTAATATTAATATGTCATCTCAGAATCTGTTCTGGACTGTTATGCGTCCACATCTATTAAATTACAGATTGAATAACAAACGATAACGAAACAGGATGAAACCACTTGTGTTGTCTAGATAACACATTCACCTATAATAAACAACAGAGTTCCACAACCTACGAGTTAAGGAAACATGGTGGTGTTCATTACGGGACAGTAAACAACAACTGGAATTGCTCTGGACTACAGTCCAGAGTCGCACTCCGATCCAAATATCGTCATAGTTTAAGTACATCAATATCTGGAAACTAGTATAGGGTTAAAATTCGTCGAGTTGGCTTCGATTTTAGCCCTCTAACGCATCATTCCAGTATGTATATAATTTATGGTGATTTAAACGGTTTTCAGGTACAATAAAATTCCAGTTTTACGGTTAAACTTGGGGGTTGTTGTTTTAGTCGTTAACGGTCATATTTTCCAGCGAAACTTGCACAAGGTATTCATCACAGCAAGGGCCAATGTAAGTAATCTAGTTCCGTCAATTTAGAAAAGTATTTTCTTTGGGAACACGCGTCGAACAGGTATGGCACATAATTGGTTTAAACTTGTAACTTTATAATCTATGTATTTAACGATTGTAACTTAAGTAAATAGCATGTAAGCAAGTAAAATACTTGCCTGGACACGGTGAACTGATGGCGCGGCAGCTAAAGCAGTAGTGACACGTCCCGGCACGGAGTAGCAAACACGCGACGAGTCTCGGCTAAGCTTGGGTCGAGCTTGGGAATGGGCTGTTGTGGCTCAGGCGATGTCGTGTGGTGGTAGTAGGTTGATAGAGAAGAGAAAAATGGGCGAGGTTTAGAGAGGGGGAGTGGGAGTGCTAGAGAGAGAGAGAGAGAGAGAAATTTAGAGATAGAGAAAGAAAGCAGAGAGAGGGAGAGAGAGTGCAGGGAGAGAATTAGATAGATTGAGTGAGAAAGAGAGAGAGAGATAGTGAGAGAGAGACACAGAGAGATTTAGAAGGGGAGAGAGAGAAACAGTGAGGGAAGGAGAGAGGCAGTGAGAGTGAGAGATGAGGCAGAGAGACAGGAAACAGAGGGTGAGAAAGAGAGAGAGAGAGATTGCAGGGAGAGGGGAGCACAGGGAAAGAGAGAGCACCCAGAGCAGATCACGGCGATGGTGGTGATGATGATGATGAAGTCAACGACGGCGCAGTGGGGTGGGGTTCGTCGGCGTCGTCGGTTGCAGGCGAGATTGGGTGTGCAGGAGTCGTCGAGATAGGTGCAGGGGAGTCAGTCAGGATCAGGTGGTGTGGAGGGGAGAGCGAGGGAGGGGGTGAGGTGATGAAGGAAGAGGTTGTGGGATTCGTCGCCGTCGTCGTCGAGGCAGGGACTCGAGGTTGTTTTTTTTTGGGTGAACGAGAAAGAGATTCGAGAGGAGTTTGGGAGAGTGTGGGTAGAGGGGAGATATTGAGGCGCGCGTGTCGTGGTAACGTTCACCAGCGGGGCGTGAGGAGCGGCGACGTGGGCTCAGGCATGGGGTGCGGCAGAAGAACCGGATCGAGGCATCGATGGCGTGGGCGGGAGAAAAGGAGCCGTTGGGGAAGAAAAGGTAGCGGGCCAAGTCGGGTAACGGGCGCGGGTTATGGGAGAGTGGGCTGGGCCGAGTTTAAAATCAATTAATTTATAAATGGAAATAGCTTGGGCTGAGAAAGAACGTGGGCCAGAAATAAATATAAAAAGGGGAAAAAGAAAGGGCCGGGCTTATGAGGATTTGTTAAAGAAAAGGAATGGGTGGGCTCGGGGTTTTATAAAAATAAAAGAGAAAAATATGGGCTGGATGGAATAGATAAGAGAAAGAAAATAGAGGTTGGCTTTGGGCTGAGGGATTTGGGCTAAAGAAAATGAATTTATTTAAAGAATGAGATTGGGGTTCTATCAAAGACAAATGGTATTGGCTAAGGGAATTTGTTGGAAAAAGATATAATAGGGTCTGGGTTTTGAAAATATAAATAATAAATTTATAAAATAAAATAATAAGATAAATAATTCATAATTAAGAATAAATAGAATTAAAGGTAACATAATACAAATTTTGGTATAAAAGGGCTGGGTATTACAGGTAGTGAAAGAGTGTGATAAAAATTGTATTTAATTTTGCATTAAAAATTTAAAAGGGGTATTTTAATTCTCTGTTTAATTGCAGAGAATTTAAATAGTGCAGGAGGAGTGGGGTAGTCCAAAGGTTTCAAGGAGTTCAAGAAAATTTGGGATCGGGCTGAGCTGACCCGATGGCGCCGGCCAAGTCGGCCGAGTCGCCGGCCCGAGTTGGCCGAGTCGGGCCGCGTCTCCTTGCCATGTGTCCCCGTCTCTTCGTCTTGACTCGTGGACCCGTTTGTTTATTCTGTAACTTATCCTATTACGTGTAGTGCACGTGTAGACTCTTGGGCTTCTAAAAGATTAAAAGAATTTAATTTTAAAAAAATGTGTGGTAGATGGGATTTGAACTCTGGTACTTTTGTTCAGCAGTGCAAGATCTTACCAATGAGCTACAAGCTCATTCTTGCTATTCAAAAGCAAATCAAACTTATAACTTTTGCTCAGGCTCAAGTACCCCTTTTCTGTATTTTTGAAAATTCGTACAGAAAGTTAGGGTTGTTACATTCTACGCTCCTTATAAAAATTTCGTCCTCGAAATTTATAAAAAGAAAGTGTAACAGATTCAAGGAAAGTTTGGTGATAGAAGTATAAAAAAGTGGTACAAGGGTTTGAAAAGATTGAAGAGAATTACCAGTGTTACTTTGGACTATAGTCTCTGTTTTTCGGCTGCTAATAGGAAAGCCTGAAGCCGTGGTACATTCCTCCTAACTGGAGGCACATTCCTCTGTCCTTGGGGCATATTTCTCTGCCCTCGAGGCATGTTCCTCAGAGCCTGATGGAATTGGAGAGTATGCGGTGCAGGTGGTGGAACAGGGAGTGCAAAGCGAAGTGCAGGAACCTGGATAGCTGGCCGCTACGGGTAGTTGGTGGGTGTGTGATCTGGGTTGCATCTATAAGGACGGTTTCCAATTCCGTGATTTGATTTGCCACAAACTAAGTATAGGCCTTTTGTGCGCCTACAGTCCTTCCCTCTTGCAATAGAAGCAAAAGTCGGGACTTGGCCGGTTATTGATTTCTTCCGATCTCCTGGGTTCAACAGTTGGCCTTGAAGAAGCTCCTCCTGCCATCTGAGTGGCAGGACGCGTCACTCCGGCAGATTGAGGTATGCCCTTCCTCTTCACCACTACCTCATATCATCGGGCAGCCTTCAAAGCCAAATCATGGGTTGAGAAATCCTCTGTAGCTAATGCAGCTTGGATTTCCGGGTCTAACACTTGCTGAAATCTTCTAGCTCTGATCTTAGCAGTCGGTATGAGATGGGCCGCAAACCTGTTACGGTCTTGTGTTAGTTGTGTAGTATGTGATATAAAATCGAACATTGAGACATATCTTACCTACTGAGCATGGTAAACTCAGCATCACGCTCATCTACTGATTTGGTCCACATTGAACCTTATTGTAGATGAATGAACTGCTGTTCCATGTCGAATCTGGCAGTCTCGGGAAATTACTTTGCATCGAACATGTCACGGAAAGTTTTCCATTTGATAGGTTGGTCAAGACGGCTTTCTTCCGCCTACCACCAAACCCGTGCATTATCGGTGAGTTGCAGCTTTGCAACTCGAACCCAAGCAATCTCTGGCATTTGTGCTGCTGCCAGGTCATCTTCAACGCTCTGAGCCCATTCCTCAGCTTCCAGAGGGTTCTCCTTTTCCGAGAATTGTTTTGGGTGCAAAGCTCTAAATTGCTTCACCCCAGGTGCTTCTGTCTCTGGTCGGTTCATCAAGATAGCAGTCTACTGCTGCTGTCCTTCCAGGAGGCTGCGGATTGCCTCAAGCAGAACCGTCTGCTCGTTGATCGGAGCAGCGATGACATGTGTAATCGGTAGGGGAGGTGGAGTGTTGTTGCAGTTGGTGCTGGTATTGTTTGGGGAATCCATAATCTTGAAAGAAAAATTTGGGTTAGGACAGATTCAAAATATATGAAATGATAAGATTCAAGGAATGTGAATTGTAAAGAATATTTTCAGTTGCTGGTTCTTATGTTATATTGCTTAGATTGTCCATGCAGAACTGAACTGCATGGTAGGGGTCCATACAGCTCTGACCTGCATGGGCCACCAACAAAACCTGTCATGCCCCGCTTCCCGGTGTACGGTGAAGGGGACGCGGTGTAACGACCGTGTTTTCTAATACCTAATAAAATATATTTTATTTAGATTTCTACTATCAAATAATTATTTATGTGTTCCGTTAATAGAAGAATAATTTTTAAAGTAATATTAATAATTTTCAAGGCATCGAAATATGATTAAAAGAATTTTCTAAAATCTATTTATTGTTTTATAGGCTTAAAATGTTTTAGTAAGATTTTATAATGCCTTAAAATAATCTACATACTTTTATTATCAATTAAAGAAATTATTTCGTGATGCAAAACATTTTAAAGATAAACTAGATATTATATAATTATAATAACAAGCTAACAATTTAGAAATGAGTATATTATTTGTTTTTAGCCAAAAAATTATTTTTATACTAAAGATAACAATAAAATATATTTTTTTGAAATTTTCCCATAATTTTTCCGTAATTTTAACTATTTTTAACAAATTTTTTAACCCAAATCGATATTTTTAAATAAACTGCTGAATTTTTATAAAATTTTGTTTTTAAAATTTTTATTTTTTAAAACCTTTTAACCTGGACCATTGGATCACAAGATCCAATGGTCCAGACCTTCGCGGCGGCGCCCACGTAGTGGGGACCACACGAAAACGCGTGGTCTCCACTCGCTGACGCGCGCCTGTCGCGTGGCGACACGTGGTGGGCGGCTCAGCGACGCGATCTGGGCCATTGGATGCAGATCCAACGGCCACGAATTCGTGGTGGCGGGCGCAATCATGGCAGAATGATTCGTAATTATAGGCCGGCGTGATTTTCCGTGCGATTTAACGAATTTTTGGATTTTTTGGTTACTATTTGAACCCTATAAATAGACACCTTCAAATCTAAATTTCTCACACCACCGAACTCTAAAAATTCTGAAAAAAATATCGGTGCCTTCATATCGACGACGCCGACGCTACGGCTCCACCCAATCGCCGAGGAAAAATCGGAGCGCGAAGCTATTGAGGATTTAGTACGAGCTTACGTTTTCAACCCATCGGCATCCAACTCAAACAAAAGGTAGGATCCGCCTCTCTCCCTTTTTCCCGTCACCTTCTTTCTCAATAACCTAGTTCCAACTTATAATCATCAACCCTATTTAAAATATTGTTATAATATTTGTGCATACATATTCCTTGTACCCTCAATAATGATAATGTTAATCCAAATTTTAAAACGGTGTTTAAATTTCCTCTATACACAAAAGTATATTGCACACCCATAATACCTCGAATCTGATATACCTAATGTCATAACCCATGAATTGTCATTTCACCTCTGACATATCCATACTATAAAAATGATCTCGAAATAGGTTACTTCCACAAGATACCCTCGTTTAATTAAAATATTATATTTATTTAAAATATCCATAAGAGATAAGATATGTGAAATAAATATTTTATATACGATGTTTTACTTACACATTTTCATTAACTACCATAATGTTTTTAAACCCCCTTCAACCTTTTTAAAGAAGAAAATAATAAATTTAAATAACGATATTTTTTCAAAATAAATATTTAGTATCTTATTAAAAGGTGATTTTAAAATAACACCAATCTAGGACAAAGGAAAGGTTGTAGGCATCGATCGTTTATCTAAACCAGACTTGTGGTGCCTAGGTTAGACAAGTGAGAAAGGTAACTTTAAAAGGCCCGTCTCACGGTGATTCGTGAGCGGATCTCTCCTTTCCTTACTTGTGCTTACCTGACCACAATTGGCGGTGAAGAGTCGATTTGAGGACCTCACAACTTGTCCTTTTGGAATATTAGGAGCAGTCTAGATTTTCAAATAAAAACTCCTTGCAAAAGATTTTCAAATAAACACCACAACCTTTTATCAAAAGGATATTTTCTGTAAAACATTATGCTTTTCCAAAATAATAAATATCCCAAATATCATGGTTTTTCTTAGAATTAATAAAAGATAATTAAACACCATTATTTCTTTTTAACTAAGCTTTCCCTAAGATGACACGAAGTACTTTACGAACTTTAGAAAATAAAACGAGTGGTTGTGGAAGGCCGTATTAAACGAGATTAATACTTTTTAAATTTCCAGTTTATGACAACATGACATATACAAAACATGATACGGTTAGGGTTAGAATGCGCGGACCTAGGTATGGATTACTTTATGAAGATCCCTGCAGGCAGGGTGAACAGTCCAAAGTGTGGACGACTATACAAATATGAAGATCCCGATATTCCGGGTGAACAGTCCAAAGTGTGGACGACTATACAAATATGAAAATCCCGATATTCCGGGTGAACAGTCCAAAATGTGGACGACTATACAATGTGGAAATTCCATGCCTAGAGGTATACGCACCAACTCTAATTCGTCAAAACCTTTATACTGAACCACGGGGATGGGTAGTTTGATTAGGCAAGGAGATTCGGTACTCGGATTCCCCTACTACTCGATCATGATCCCGGGAAGTGAAACGGTACATTTCACTTCTCCAGTTGTTGTTCCGTGGCCACAACAGAATAATCGTGAGTATCCGGACCCTTATTTAACAAACTAAAACGTTTACAATACCTAATGATACTCAACACCAAACTCACATCATATGCTACACCTACCTGTTATCTTATCTACCTTTCTTTCCGAGACACGAGTTATTCAGTATCTTGGATGTGGATATTTTACCAATTTAGACTTTTTGTTTATTATGGAACTGAGGGGTGGTAATACATGTGCACTTGAGTGATATTCACGCTAGACAAAGCTCCATCGTAATCATGGGACACATTTCGGGGATGTTCACGCTACCACTTTGATTACCATTCCAGGCACGAGCACCAGCTCATACTGCTTCCAGCTAGTCATGGGATACCTCAAGGACACGAGTATGTTCACCCGTCAATTCCATCCATATACACCTTGTTTAACGTGATCCAACTCTTAGACTGAATATCCGTTTGACTTGACTTGAACCTTTACAAAACATATACAACCTACTCATATTCACATATCAAATTTGTATATAACCTCATACCTTTATACACATGTACATCATATTCATTATATACACCTGTTCGTTTCTATACCTTTACTTTCTTATGAGGCAATCCTACCCGAGTATAACTCGCTGACGGACCTTCCCTTTCTTCCTCTATCTTTGGAATGTCCGTCAGATAAGAATGAGTATTACAGCGAAGATCAAGGTGTGAAGCCGACTTATGAAGATTATGCAGACTGGACAATGGAAGATTAGCTAGTTTTAATTTTTTTTTTGTTGCCCATATGTTTAAGGCTTTTTGTTTCTCCTTTGATATAATTAAACTACTCAGTTTATTTTACTCTTTCTTTTGGGATGTAATAAAGTTTGGTTAATGGAAATAAAATGCCTTTCGCTTTTATTATTTTTGTTTTGGTACACATCCTGCATGTTAAATATTCATACGCTTAACGTAACTGTATTGAATAGACCACCTTCAATACAGTTAGGTTGCGGACCATGCCACGTCATCCTTCTCCTTCTTTTGGGAAGCGGGGCTTGACAGGTTTTTGTAGTGGCCCATGCAGGTCCTCTTGTGTACTAAAATGAAACCGTTAACTGACTTATTATATTTGTGAATCTCATCCATCTATACCGATATCATAGTTTTCCTATGTCCCTTGTCCCTTCCTTAACATTTTGTACCCTGTCCATGACTTTCTGTTCAATTCATGGCAAATCTTTTCGACGAGGATGACATGTCCGATATTACTGTTGAAGCTACATCTGGAGATTCAGACGACGAATTCGTAGACTCTCAGGCGGTTATTCCCAACAACGACTCGGAAGACAAGGAAGTCGATGCCGCCAAGGACTCCGAAGACGAAGAAGATCCCGTGGAAGAGGAGCATATAAAGGATGTGCCAGAAAAAGAGGCTCCTGCGGCGGAAGAAAATCCTATAGAATATGATCCGGATGAGGATGTTCCTGCAAAGGGACAAAACCCTATATAGAGGGGGAATCGGAGGGCAAGGCTCTTGCCAGGGATGAGCCAAAGGACGGAGTTTCGAGTGAGGAGGAACTCGAGACCGAAGAAACTCAGACAGTTGTTCCCGCAAGACACCATAGAAACAACGATACATTTCTTAGTGCGAGGACCTATCACCACTTGTTGAACTTCCATAATCGAGACTAATAAATCTTTTCCTTTTCTTTGGCCGAATAAAATGATATAAGAATAGTATGGGCATGTCCTTACTTCCGGTTGTACTCTCTATATTGAAGTTGGATAATAAAATCTTATTTTCGAGCAAAAATATCTCTTGTGTCTCTTGCTCTTCTTATTAGTCTCTCTCTTGCATTAATTGTTGTTCTTCCATGCAAGTTATTATCCTGTCTCATCCCTCAGCCTAATTGTAACCTAACCTATTCTGATTCAGATCATCAATGGCTGGACGACACCATCACCGCAACCGAAGGGGAAACGGAGACAATGAAGCCACTGCTCAACACGCAGCGATGCTACAAATGATGCAAGGACTACTGGAGCAACAGCAGCAGACAGCTGCCCTGCATCAAGAGCTGCGCGAGAGTAGACAACAACAAGCAGAAATTTTAAAACAGGCACTGGCCCTAATTCCTCAAGGTTCGGCGGGAGTGAAACAGTTCAGATCACTCCACCCTAAGACTTTTTCGGGGAAGGAAACTCCCTTAGAAGCTGAGGAATGGCTCAAGGGAACAATCAACGATCTCGGTGCCGCCCAAATTCCGAAGGACGCGTGGGTGAACATTGCCAAACTACAACTCACTGATAATGCCCGAATATGGTGGGAGGCCGAGGAAAGCAGGCTGAAAGAGCCCGTCGACTGGGAAACATTCAAACGACAGTTCGACACTCAATACTTTCCCGTCGTAGCACACTTAAAAATGGAACGGGAGTTTATACAATTCCAACAGGGGAGTATGTGGGACAAATCGGTAGACGAGTACGCTTCGGAGTTCGCAAGGTTAAGTCGATTCGCGCATCATCTGGTGGCAACCCCAGAACTTTATGCTAAGAGATTCCGACAAGGATTGGACCTGAAGACGCAGTCCTCCATGTCTTCTTCTACCTTATCAACTTATGATGAAATCTTAGAGGCGGCACGAAACTTTGAAGACCTTCAGAGACGCATAAGGAAGGATGACCGTTTGTCTGGCATTAAGCGACCAGCCAATCAAATTCTTAAGGGATCATCTTCCAGATTCAACGGGAGACAACAACCTAAGAGACCATCAGGACCAACTATTTTCGGAAAATCAGCCGTTGTATGCAACCATTGTGGTACGACCGGACACTACATGAGAGACTGTCGCGTTTTGAACAAACTTTGCATAGTCTGTGGGTCTCCGGATCATGCTATTGGGGACTGTCCTCGGAGAGGGAGACAATCAGGTCCCGACAACAAGCAAGCAAATTATGTGGCACCACGACAGGGAAACCAGCCACCTTCCGCCACTCAACCAACCGGTCAAAGGGCAACACCAAAAGGACCACCCTTACCATCACAGGAGCGTGTTTTTCAGCAAGCGCAAAGGAATGGACCCAAACATCAGACCTTCACCATGGCGGCCGTGAAGGCTGATGCCACGTGGCAAGACAGTAGAGGTACTCTTTTCTTTTTCAACCTTTCTTTGATACCATGCTTAACCATCCTTCGATGCAAATCTTAGTTAAACTCACCATAATTCCTCTAGTTTTCGTAATTTCGACTAGTTGCCTTTATGTTATATCTCGCAAGTTTTCCATCAATTCACAACCTCCCTTCAACTTCCAAACTCTTCTATCTGAAAGAAACTACTGATTTTACATTTTCCGATTCCTTGTACCTAAACCCTTCAGAGACTTTCCATGCATCAAGTGATACACCAACTCACGGGAGCGACACATGCAGCAAAGAGGATTCCTGACAGCGTTATTGATTTCCGTGCCTAGTAGTGGTCACTCCTTTGAAAATTTCAAGTATGAAATTATTCTAAGGAGGGTAGATCGTAACTATCACAACCATTCTTGCAATTCTTAGCAAACCCAGAAGTTTTAAACATCCACAACGATTTTTCGGAGAAGGGACTTGGTGATGTGATGTATCAGTACGGCGATATAGTTGCATATGCGTCAAGACAACTAACGACTTGTGGACGCAACTATCATGTTCAGATTTAGAACTGGCGATGGTAATTTTCATCTTGAAGATATAGAAACACTACTTTAAGGAGAACGTGTAGACACGGATGGTCGAAACACATGAAGCGGATGAGAGGGGTCAAGTTTTATATGGGAGAAGTACCGATCGATTGGGACGACCCTAAAGATGGAGAATTTTAAGATTGACATAATTGTAGAGTGGAGATGGTGATAGAATACAGCAAGCTCGGAAAACTCAGCCCATGACTCATCGGCTGTTTAACATCTTGGAAGGAGACGGTGGGTTTGTATATAGCCTACATTTGCTACTTTCATTGGAGGGTATGCTGACAACCCTAGCCATACTTTTGATCGTTCCAAAATCACGAAAAGGTTAGTATAACCTACGAGCAGCAACCGGTCGGAATACTAGAAGGATGAAAGCTTGAGCGACAAGACAATCCAGCTGGCTAGAGTTATATGAAGAAAGAACTACTAGGCAGACATACACGGAAGCGAGAAAACGGGACGAGAGAGCGAGACCCAAAATATTTAACCGCGATAAACCTTTCTTAGTGATTTCTTTCCTTGACCTACCTTCTGAAATTTCGAGGACGAAATTATTTTAAGGAGTGTAGATTGTAACGACCGTGTTTTCTAATACCTAATAAAATATATTTTATTTAGATTTCTACTATCAAATAATTATTTATGTGTTCCGTTAATAGAAGAATAATTTTTAAAGTAATATTAATAATTTTCAAGGCATCGAAATATGATTAAAGGAATTTTCTAAAATCTATTTATTGTTTTATAGGCTTAAAATGTTTTAGTAAGATTTTATAACGTCTTAAAATAATCTACATACTTTTATTATCAATTAAAGAAATTAATTCGTGATTCAAAACATTTTAAAGATAAACTAGATATTATATAATCATAATACCTAGCTAACAATTTACAAATGAGCATATTATTTTGGTTTAGCCCAAAAATTATTTTTATACTAAAGATAACAATAAAATATATTTTCTAAAATTTTCCCATAATTTTTCCGTAATTTTAACTATTTTTAACAAATTTTTTAACCCAAATCGATATTTTTAAATAAACTGCTGAATTTTTATAAAATTTTGTTTTAAAATTTTTTATTTTTTAAAACCTTTTAACCTGGACCGTTGGATCACAAGATCCAACGGCCCAGACCTTCGTGGCGGCGCCCACGTGGTGGGGACCACGCGAAAACGCGTGGTCTCCACTCGCTGACGCGCGCCTGTCGGGTGGCGACACGTGGCGGGCGGCTCAGCGGCGCGATCTGGGCCATTGGATGCAGATCCAACGGCCACGAATTCGTGGCGGCGGGCGCAATCATGGCAGAATGATTCGCAATTATGGGCCGGCGTGATTTTCCGTGCGATTTAACGAATTTTTGGATTTTTTTGTTACCATTTGAACCCTATAAATAGACACCTTCAAACCTAAATTTCTCACACCACCGTACTCCAAAAATTCTGAAAAAAATACCGGTGCCTTCGTATCGACAACGCCGACGCTACGGCTCCACCCAATCACCGAGGAAAAATCGGGGTGAGAAGCTATTGAGGATTTAGTACGAGCCTACGTTTTCAACCCATCGGCATCCAACTCAAACAAAAGGTAGGATTCGCCTCTCTCCCCTTTTCCTGTCACCTTCTTTCTCAATAACCTAGTTCCAACTTATAATCATCAACCCTATTTAAAATGTTGTTATAATATTTGTGCATACCTATTCCTTGTACCCTCAATAATGATAATGTTAATCCAAATTTTAAAACGGTGTTTAAATTTCCTCTGTACACAAAAGTATATTGCACACCCATAATACCTAAAATCTGATATACCTAATTTCATAACTCATGAATTGTCATTTCACCTCTGACATACCCATACTATAAAAATGATCTCGAAATAGGTTACTTCCACAAGATACCCTCGTTTAATTAAAATATTATATTTATTTAAAATATCCATAAGAGATAAGATATGTGAAATAAATATTTTAGATACGACGTTATACTTACACTTTTTCATTAACTACTATAATGTTTTTAAACCCCCTTCAACCTTTTTAAAGAAGAAAATACTAAATTTAAATAACGATATTTTTTCACAATAAATATTTAGTATCTTATTAAAAGGCGATTTTAAAATAACACCAATTTAGGACAAAAGAAAGGTTGTAGGTATCGATCGTTTATCTAAACCAAATTTTATTGTGTCTAGGCTAGACAAGTGAGAAAGGTAACTTTAAAAGGCCCGTCTCATGGTGATTCGTGAGCGTATCCCTCCTTTCCTTACTTGTGCTTACCTGGCCACAATTGGCGGTGAAGAGGCGATTTGAGGACCTCACAACTTGTCCTTTTGGAATATTAGGAGCAGTATAGATTTTCAAATAAAAACTCCTTACAAAAGATTTTCAAATAAACACCACAACCTTTTATCGAAAGGATATTTTCTGTAAAACATTATGTTTTTCCAAAATAATAAATATCCCAAATATCATGGTTTTTCTTAGAAGTAATAAAAGATAATTAAACACTATTATTTCTTTTTAACTAAGCTTTTCCTAAGATGACACGAAGTACTTTACGAACTTTAGAAAATAAAACGAGTGGTTGTGGAAGGCCATATTAAACGAGATCGATACTTTTTAAATTTCTAGTTTATGACAACATGACATATACAAAACATGATACGGTTAGGATTAGAATGTGCGGACCTAGGTATGGAATACTTTATGAAGATCCCTGCAGGCAGGGTGAACAGTCCAAAATGTGGACGACTATACAAATATGAAGATCCCGATATTCCGGGTGAACAGTCCAAAATGTGGACGACTATACAAATATGAAGATCCCGATATTCCGGGTGAACAGTCCAAAATATGGACGAAAATGTGGACGACTATACAAATATGAAGATCCCGATATTCCGGGTGAACAGTCCAAAATGTGGACGACTATACAATGTGGAAATTCCATGCCTAGAGGTATACGCACTAACTCTAATTCGTCAAAACCTTTATACAGAACCACGGGGATGGGTAGTTTGATTAAGTAAGGAGATTCGGTACTCGGATTCCCTTACTACTCGATCATGATCCCGGGAAGTGAAACGGTACATTTCACTTCCCCAGTTGTTGTTCCACGGCCACAGCGGAATAATTGCGAGTATCCAGACCCTTGTTTAACAAACTAAAACGTTTACAATACCTAATGATACTCAACACCAAACTCACATCATATGCTATACCTATCTGTTATCTTATCTACCTTTCTTTCCGAGACACGAGTTATTCAGTATCTTTGATGTGGATATTTTATCAGTTTAGACTTGTTGTTTATTATGGAACTGAAAGGTGGTAATACCTGTGCACTTGAGTGATATTCACGCTAGACAAAACTCCATCGTAGTCATGGGACACCTTTCGGGGATGTTCACGCTACCACTTTGATTGCCATTCTAGGCATGAGCACCAGCTCATACTGCTTTCAGCTAGTCATGGGATACCTCAAGGACACGAGTATGTTCACCCGTCAATTCCATCCATACACACCTTTTTTAACATGATCCAACTCTTAGACTGAATATCCGTTTAACTTGACTTGAACCTTTACAAAACATATACAACCTACTCATATTCACATATCAAATTTGTATATAACCTCATACCTTTATACACATGTACATCATATTCATTATATACACCTGTTCGTTTCTATACCTTTACTTTCTTATGAGGCAATCCTACCCGAGTATAACTCGCTGACGGACCTTCCCTTTCTTCCTCTATCTTTGGAATGTCCGTCAGATAAGAATGAGTATTACAGCGAAGATCAAGGTGTGAAGCCGACTTATGAAGGTTATGCAGACTGGACGATGGAAGTTTAGCTAGTTTTAATTTTTTTTTGTTGCCCACATGTTTAGGGCTTTTTGTTTCTCCTTTGATGTAATTAAACTACTCAGTTTATTTTACTCTTTCTTTTGGGATGTAATAAAGTTTGGTTAATGGGAATAAAATGCCTTTCGCTTTTATTATTTTTGTTTTGGTACACATCCTGCATGTTAAATATTCATACGCTTAATGTAACTGTATTGAATAGACCACCTTCAATACAGTTAGGTTACGGACCATGCCACGTCATCCTTCTCCTTCTTTTGGGAAGCGGGGCGTGACACGCGGCAAGGCCGCTACGTATTTATTCTGAAGTAAACACGTTAAGCGTATCTAAGCAATATAAGTAAAATGCACAAGAGACGGTGACAATAGATATAATTGATCAACAACTTTATTTATTAACATTCTTTTTACAATATATCTGAAAAGTAAATAAATAGAATGGAAAGCAATGTCTAAACAGTGGAATAACAGAAATGGAAATATGAAATGTAAATGTGTACAAGGAATCTAATGCTCTGGGTCGAAAGCTAGCTGGTCCAAATGCTCGCTGGGGGGCTCGATCTCCAGTGAGTCTGAATCACCTGACGACATTCCAAAGAAAAAGAAAATGAATGTCGTCAGCGAACAAATCGCTCGGTAAGTCCCAAAGAGAAGGGAGAAGTAGATTAGACAGAGAGAGTATAACTATTATAATGTTGTTTGTTATGATAACGTAATTGTTTGTAGTTTGGTACAGAAGATACCAGTGTATACGAGAGGAGACTCATTTTCTTCGAAGACTAAGGTATCAGGAGTGCAAGACTCCGTCGATAATTCCACGGAACAACGGCATGGATGTAATTATATCTTAAGTGACCACCTCGTGCCACTTTTAACATATTCTGTACCAGTCTACCCCTTTAAACCCCGCGATGTCTTGTTTGTATTGTATTATCTTATAATTTGAATTGTATAGATGGATGATTTACCGAAATCATGATATTAGTAAATGGATGTAATTGGAGAATCATGTAGATGGATGTATATCCATAGTTCGGTTCGGTCAATATAAATTGAATAGATTGAATAAACGGATTCATTGATCCATATTGTATTGAAATTTGATACTTGAATCATATTCAAGTCAGATTATATTGAGACTCAGTTTGGGTCAGACAATTTGAAAAGAGATTGATTCTTGAATTAGGTTTTGGTGTTATCGGTAACCGCTGCACATGGACGGCAGGATTTGTGTCTTTTTCAAAGACAATTACCGTGTTGATAATACCGTTTGTTAAGTTATCTACCTTAAATAGGCAAGCACCCATATCTTCGGCTCCCTGAGGCTCAAGAGACTGGTCCCACTTAAACCTATGTTTATTAGGGTCCTTATTGTAATTTAGTATAACTTGAAGGGGTTTTATATAAAAATAATTTTGTATAATTTTTAAAATACACCTAAAGTATTTTATTATCGTTTTTAGAGTTTACATGGATGTATATTTATCAATGTGACATTTCTAGTGAATAAAACCTAATTTCATAATATATGGTATTTATTTGTAATATTGGAATTGTATGGTATTTTCTTGTAAATAAGATGTTTTTATTCAATTTTGGAAATGTGGAATATTAAAAATATTAAAAATACATATTTTGATATTAATTACATATATATTTATTTATTAAAAATATAAGTTTTATTTATAATAGAAATCACATTTTCTAAAGAAAATTTTATTTTAAATCTTTCGAGATCGTATGCTCCTTGCGGAGGTCTGCATCTCACTCTACTAAACCCGAGAATGTGCGATAATCCAAATCATCCCGAACGGGTTCCCCAAAATGGGTTGTAGAGACGCAATTGCAAACATTTTTTAAAATACATTTCTTGTCGAAAAAAGTTTTAATAGTTGAAGGTAGTTATATATAAAGTCGTATTTTTCCCTAGATCTATGTTCCCAAATTCCATCATGCTATATTACATATGAGTGTTGTGAGGAGATAGCTCATTACCTCATGAGTTTTCTAAGATAATACGGTTTTAAAAAAGTTCAAGTATGTCGAAATGAAATATGAAGGTATTTTAATATAAAATTGCGATAAAAATGCATATAACAATTTTTTGTCATGAAACTTGTTAAAGATATTTATTAATTTTTAATGAACAATATATGATAATATGAAGGTATCTTTATTAAGAAAAATTATAGTTTTTAAAGAAAAACTGAATCGGAAGTCGGACTAACTCCGCTTCCGTCAGGTTTTAGTTTTGAATGTTTTTAGAATAGAGAAAAGAGGAAGAAGTAAGGACTTACAGGTTATTTGACTAGAAGAGAGAAGGAGGAAGAGGTAGGAGGTGCCGGTGTATCGTTTCGTCGTCGGAATTTTCTCGGATCGTCGTCGAAAGTTCGTCGGAGCTTCTCCCTTTGCTAACTCCACTTGCACACAAAAAGTCTTGGGAATTTTCTTGAGAGTTTGGGCAGGAATTTAGAAGTGAGGAGGGGTGTTTTTAGGTGTGGTATTTATAGGAAAATCTAGAGCTTAGGATAGTGAAAGAGTGTGATAAAAATTGTATTTAATTTTGCATTAAAAAATTTAAAATGGGGTATTTTAATTCTCTGTTTAATTGCAGAGAATTTAAATAGTGTTGGGGGAGTGGGGTGGTCCAAAGGTTTCAGAAATTTCAAGAAAATTTAGGATCGGGCTGAGCTGACCCGACGGCGCCAGCCGAGTCGGCCTAGTCGCCGGCCCAAGTTGGCCGAGTCGGGCCGCGTCTCCTTCCCGCGTGTCCCCGTCGTTTCGTCTTGACTCGTGGACCCGTTTGTTTATTCTGTAACTTACCCTATTACGTGTAGTGCACGTGTAAACTCTTGGGCTTCTAAAAGATTAAAAGAATTTAATTTTAAAAAAATGTATGGTTGACAGGATTTGAACTCTGGTGCTTTGGTTCAACAGTGCAAGGTTTTACCAATGAGCTACAAGCTTCTTCTTACTATTCAAAAACAAATCAAACTTGTAATTTGTGCTTAGGCTCAAGTACCCCTTTTCTGTATTTTTGAAAAATTCGTACAAAAACTTAGGGTTGTTACATGTTATGAGTTCCGCAGCCTTATAACCATTACAGCAAAGGAGGAAGAGAATTAAGAAAACAATGGCGATGATACTTGGACGAAAGCTCCTCCAGCCTAGCCCAGGCAGCCTTCGTCCACTCCCTCTGACGGTACCCGTGGACCTTAAAAGCCACGGACTCGCCATGGTCCCCATCAGCCGAACATGACGCAACGACCAACCTTTGCTGGAAACACTCGAGAAAAAGGTCCATCGAACGGTCCCGTCTGCTCTTCGAGATCAGGCTAAGCTCGTGGATCGTATACATTTTATCAAACACCTCGTCCATCAACTGCGGAGATAGGGCGTTTTACAGACCCGAGAAGACCTCTATATCGAGTAAATTAGCATTTGTAGGAGGAGAGATCGTCGAGGAATTAGGCACCCCACAGTGGGTAAAAATGATTTTAGCTGTAACATATATAACTCTTATATGGTCATCCCTAGATCATTTGCCAAATGATATGAATGTCATATGCATGTTATAGTCTACGGAGAACATATATATAACATGTGATAATCAATAGTCACATATCTCTCACTATAGAAAATATATTGGCAGGGAAAATGAAGGTTTGAAGTTAAGCCAACACAATTAGAACATGAAGTTGTTTAGAATTTTACTCTCCGATACCTATCGTCGAGGAAATATCACGTCTTTAACGTTCGAACACGCAAAACAGCAATCCATAAGAAGAAGTGATTACACAGAGTTTTAACATGATTCGACCGATCGGCCTACTCCACAGAGAAAATATGAGGATACATAAAAAAAAAATACACCCGACACCTTATCTTTTCCTTAATAAGAACATATAATACATCAGTATCTCTCAAATCTAAATTAGAAGCTTAATATCTCAATGAAGATAAAGTTTGTGAGAACTCACACATCTCATCTCTCTCCTGCATCTCATCTCCCTTTTCTTGATCTCACTTCAAGAGAGGGGAGTTACAACCCTGATAAATCTAGAGGCTATATCTCTCTTGCCTTAATCTTGACTTTCGCCTTTGCCCGTATGGCCTTTGCTTCTTCACCATGTCAATCCTCCTTGATAAAAGCATCTTCTTATTTATAGTATAAAATAATTCTTCTCCAGCTTAAATTAGAATCAACATAAATCATCATCCTTATCCAATAGAATATTTTCTCTTATTTAAATTAGATCTAAATCTATATTTAAATAAAATGTGTATCTTAATTCTATCTATAATCTCTAACTATTTAAATTTAAACCAATCCGAAATTGCAAATTTATACAGCCAATAATACTAAAATTTGGCTTATTTTACCAAAACCAACATATGGTTTATCCAACTGGTTCAAAACCCGATAGGAATAATATTCACAACCAAAACCTTCTTAGGTCAACTTTTTCTATGTATTTTTTTGTTAAATACATAGAAAAACTCTAATATTACTCATTGACGGTTTCGGTTCTAGGTAAAATGTTGGATGAAAAAGTTTATCCAACAAATCAAGACTGTTCAAAATTAACAGCTTCTTAAAAAAGTGGTTAAAATCTAACGGTTGTCATTTAACAGCTACTTAAATTAGTGGTTAATATCAACGTTGGATAATAAATTATATAACAAATCAGAACCGTTTATAGTTAACCGCTACTTTAAGTAGGGGTTAAATCTAATGGTTTTTATTTAACCTATACTTAAAGCAGCGGTTAAAATCAAAAGTTAATTTATCAAATAAATCAGAACCGTTCAGAGTTAACCGCTGCGTAAGATAGCGGTTAAATCTAATGGTTGTTATTTAACATATACGTAAAGTAGTTTTTAAAATTAAAAGTTAACCGCTACCTAGGTAATTTTTTTTCAAGCGGTTACGGAATATATCACCTCTCGACTTTCGAACCCTATCTTCCGCCACAGGACGTCTATGTCTTTCTCAACGAGGTTTTTTGAAGTGGCTATGGTATATTTTTTATTTCTATGTTTACATACCCTAACATATCTATTAATCTAGCCTATAAGTGACTATACGTAAATCAGAAGAAGAAA
The DNA here is from genome assembly GCA_030015575.1 of Agapanthus africanus. Taxonomy (NCBI): domain Eukaryota; kingdom Viridiplantae; phylum Streptophyta; class Magnoliopsida; order Asparagales; family Amaryllidaceae; genus Agapanthus; species Agapanthus africanus. The sequence goes on along the minus strand of JASDDO010000031.1, from coordinate 20,371,792 downwards.
AAGGAATAGTGGTGAAAACAGACGAAGAAACAATAAAACTAGTTGATTTATGTTATAAAATCGATCCAAGAAATAATAGAATATCTAGCAACAATCGTAATTCAAATCAAATGAAAAAAATGTACAATTTACATGTGAAAACCGTAACAAAAAAACCCTAAATAAATAACAAAATACAATTTACATGTGAATATCAGCATCTCTCAAATCTAAATTAGAAGCCTAATATCTCAATGAAGATAAAGCTTGCGAGAACTCACACATCTCATCTCTCTCCTGCATCTCATCTCCCTTTTCTTGATCTCACTTCAAGAGAGGGGAGTCACAACCCTGATAAATCTAGAGGCTATATCTCTCTTGCCTTAGCCTTGACTTTCGCCTTCGCCCGTATGGCCTTTGCCTCTTCACCGTGCCAATCCTCCTTGATAAAATCATCTCCTTATTTAGAGCATAGAATAATTCTTCTCCAGCTTAAATTGGGATCAATATAAATCTCCACCATCCTTATCCAATAGAATATTTTCTCTTATTTAAATTAGATCTAAATTTATATTTAAATAAAATGCATATCTTAATTCTATCTATAATCTCTAACTATTTAAATTTAAACCAATCTCAATAGAAATCGCAAATTTATACAGCCAGATATACAAAAATTTGGCTTATTTTACCAAAACCAACCCATGGTTTATCCAACTGGTTCAAAACCCGATAGGACTAATATTCACAACCAAAACCTTCTTACGTCAACTTTTTCTATGTATTTTTTTGTTAAATACATAGAAAAACTCTTATATTACTCATAGACGGTTTCTAGGTAAAATGTTGGATGAAAGGTTTATCCAACAAATTAGAACCGTTCAAAATTAACAGCTTCTTAAAGAAGTGGTTAAAATCTAACGGTTGTCATTTAACAGCTACTTAAATTAGTGATTAATATCAACGTTGGATAAAACATTATACAACAAATCAGAACCGTTTATAGTTAACCGCTACTTTAAGTAGCGGTTAAATCTAATGGTTTTTATTTAACATATACTTAAAGTAGCAGTTTAAATCGAAAGTTAATTTATCCAACAAATCAGAACCGTTCAGAGTTAACCGCTGTGTAAGATAGCGGTTAAATCTAATGGTTGTTATTTAACCTATACGTAAAGTAGTTTTTTAAATTAAAAGCTAACAGCTACCAAAGTAATTTTTTTTCAAGCGGTTACGGAATATATCACCTCTCGACTTTCGAACCCTATTTTCCGCCACAGGACGTCTACGTCTTCCTCAACGAGGTTTTTCGAAGTGGTTACGGTATCTTTTTTATTTCTACGTTTACATACCCTAACATGTCTATTAATCTTGCCTATAAGTGGACTTTCCGTAAATCAGAAGAAGAAAAAGGAATAGTGGTGAAAACAGACGAAGAAACAATAAAACTAGTTGATTTATGTTATAAAATCGATCCAAGAAATAATAGAATACCTAGCAACAATCGTAATTCAAATCACATGAAAAAAACGTCCAATTTACATCTGAAAACCTTAACAAAAAAGCCCTAAATAAATAACAAAATATATAGTAATTAAAGTAATTAATTTACCTTATGAAATCGATCCAAGAATCAAGAGAATACCCAGCAAGAATCGCAGTTCAAATCATAGCAAAAATCGCCAATTTCGATCTAAAAACTCTAAAACGCTGAAACTGTTGGGACGATTCTCTTTTATAATATGAACCGCTACTTTATACAGCGCTCAATTATTTTAACCTATCTTTTAAGTAGCGGTTAAGATTTGTTGGAAAAATTAATTTATCCAACGCTGAATATCGATTCGTACCGCTATTAGAAACTATAAATTTCTTTAAAATCACTTTCTTGGTCTGCTGGCAGAGTAAAGGCAAACATAAGTAAAGGACAAAAAATTGTTTGAATCCATATGCTTGCATACGATGCTTGCTCTTTATTTTTCGGCAACCCATTATTATCAACTTGCAGGCTAACTTTCTATGTCATGACAATGAGTGCAACAAAAGTTTCAATGGTGACACGAGGGAATGGGTAAGCCAGCATTCATTGAAGAAATTAAAACAGTTTTTCTATTGGTCTAAAATCCGAAGGCTCATGGAGAATTCACATTTGACATTTTGGGATGGAACTGATCTATCGACCTTTTATGTGAAAATATGGATAGTAAAGATTGAGATAAAAATCAAATCTTATTTGGTGAGTACTCTCATATGAAATGTCCTTTCCAATGTATCAAAACTTTATGATGGCCGTTGAAAGAATATATTTATATCCTAACACGCTCCCGTTGCTCGAAGGCCCTTTGGGCCGAAACATGGGGTTTTGCGCAACGGGATTTTTAATTTAATAAATCCGCATTCAATACACGTTCGGTGGAAATCAAACCTGTGTTGTTTTGATACCATATGAAATACCTCTTCCATTAAACTTTGAAGTTATAACGAGAGTCGAAGGAAGATATTTTATATTCTAACATTTTGCTCTTTTACCAGATTTGAACCGTCCATACATATATCATGCCTATGGATGGTGGATAATCCGCTATTATATGAAAATATCAAATATATATTCTTGATCCTTAACCTCAATTCAACTTACATTTAATTATTTCCATATTTTTATTTTTCACTTCGAACTAGCCGCACATCATACCCACATGGCGTACACAAGCACACAATACACATACGCATCGAGAGGACTCAGGAATTTGCTCCGAAAATATTAACCGCTATACCAACTGAGAGGTTCGTATCTCGCACTCTCCTAGAGGAAATGCTATGCCCACTGAGCTATTGCTCATTGATAATTGTTTAAATATTAGTTCAACATAAAACATCATAACATTTCCATGTATTAATATTTGATGTCTGAGAAGGACAATGGTTAACCTATCCAGGTCCACTTGAAATACCTATCAAAACTTACCCTATAAGCTAGCATCACCCAAATGCTGCGGATCTTTTTTTTTGGGTATTGGCCCGTAAGTCTGAATCTAAGCACACAATACATCCACGCACCCAGAAGACCCACAGATTTGTCCCGAAAACGTTAATTTGTGGCCACTTTCTCTCTAGGGTTCTTGGGGTTCAGTCCCAGCACTCTTCCCAAGAGGGGAAGTGCCTACAAACTGAGCTATTGTTCATTGGTATTGCTGTGGTTATTAACTATATCTTAAACCCATGTTTCCAATGTAGGACTATTTTAACACTTCCCTGTTAGTTGTATGTATGCCCTAGAGGCCAGTATTGTACAGATGATGTATATTATATTGGATGCTTGGACATATATAGAGAGGACTTTCTTACTCGATATGATAGTATGCAATCTGGTTGCACTTTACTTTAACATATATACTTGTCTCTTTATACTGTCTTATAGTTACATGTTGGTAAAGCCCTTAGGATGTGTACTTGACTACCTGGACTATGATGCGGATCATACTGGTGGGGACATGGTAGTCCATAAGTACATCCTTCAAGGTCCCTAGTCGTGGGTGTATAGAGACGGGGCATCAATATACCAGTGTAGACTAGCGTATACGCTTCTCGACCCATGAGATGGGCGATGGATGATCCCATATCCATTGGTGTTTGACATCAAAGATGGTATACGGGTGCTCATTGAAGACTGGGTACACTGGACAGACTCGCCGAGAACTCCCAGATGGTATTATACCTCACGTCAGATGGCAGTTCTCTGGTGACACTTGTGCAGGTTAGTCTGTAGACCTGAGATCGTCATAGAGTCTTGTGTGATTCCCACTGTGCTTTGATTTCCACCTTACCACGTCCATGAGGGTGTGCAAAACGGTGGTTTTTGGGTACAGTCCCGAGTCACATGGAGGCAATGAGCGATAGGAGGGGTTTTGTCTCTCCCGGTATTGGGGGTTGATGTTGCGCTGTGCTCGATTGGCCATAACAGGGAAATCCCTGGCCAGGGCTGATTTAGAGATTTACTGGTAAGTGTTACCAGTAGTTTCTCGACCCGTTATGGGCCTCACATATGCACGACTTATCGGTTATTGGGGTCTGACGTTTACCACCCCTAGACTTGATATGCGACATATCAGACGAGGAGACGGGACTGTACGGAAAGTGTTACCGGCAGGCTTTTACAGGAGTTGGAGCGGGCTTGCTTGCTGATCTTCTGATCGCTCAATACCCGGGTAGCCGTTATGTCCAGCTAGTACCGCTGACGGCTTGTGGGTGCTTGATGTGATCATCACCTACTGCCGGTGTATTGACGAGTCTTTAGAGTCCTACATAGAGGTTTTACCGGCTCAGGCAAAACGAAATTGGAGCACGTATGTGATATGTGCGGCACCGACAATAATGCGTATATGTGATACCGTATTCTATTCTCGCGACTTTTTGTATCGGTCGGTTATATATGATATAGCCGGGTTATCGAATCAAGTGTTGATTCAATAAGTCGATACATTGGATATTAGTCGGTTATATGTGATATGACCGGATTATTAAGTCAAGTGTTGATTTAATAATTTATTGTATAATTGTATATTTGATATACTAGTTTACATTAACTAACACTTGTTCACTTTAGGTATTTTCTCACATGTACACAACTTTAATATATATGTGATATATATTAAAATGTGTTTTCTTTTTGTATCATGGTTGATGATACATCATACATGGGTGTGCAAGACATACACCATACTATTTTATATGGTGGTTAATATTTATTTAAAGTAATTACAAATTAGTGAAGCTTAGGTCATAAGCATGAAGCTTGTAGAAGCTTATGGATGTTTTGACAAAGTCCACTAAATTTGCTTTACTTTAGATTTTTATTAACGTAACCATTTTGAATTAGCTATGGTTATGTTTCTACAAGAGTTAGTATATGATACTCACTCACCATGGTTAGCCTTCTCACTTGATCATTATCCTCATCTCTTTCTTTTCTTCTTCTTCTTCATTTGTAAAAGAGAAAAAGCTTGATAGGGTTTGATCAAAAGTGAGATAGATTGTGAGAAATAAAATTCTAAAGAGAACCCACTTCCTATTTCTCCATTCTCTACTAGACTAGCACTTTAGTTTAGGGTGTTTGCTTCACTAATTCTCTAGTTAGTGAAGTAGAATCTTGAGTTGGCATCCTCTCGACGTAGATCATCTTCGGCCTCGAAGACTTCAAGCAAGAACGCGTCTTTCGCCTCGTGAAGCCATGCAAAGGTCCGGGAGAACCATGATCGCAGCGAAGGGACTTCAACAAGGAGTTAAAGAACTGAAGGACCGATCTACAAAGGTTGTATTTCATATTCACTTAGTCGTAAACGTGGTTTACTTGCATATGAAACCCTAATTTTCTAGCAATGATCTTGTTTAGGGTTATTCGACACGGCTAAAATTTTAAACGGGCATGTTTGATGCTTTCTCAACCCTTGTTAGAGTGCCTAGTAACCCTACAGTGGTATCAGTGCCTAGCTAGAGCATTAGGCGATGTGTTAACGAAGTTAAAACTCCGAACGAACCCGAACATGTCAAAATGAACCCCTCTCTGTACATTTTTTAAAATCTGTGTTTTTTCAGAATTAAAAATGCTTTAAAAAATCAGCAGGGAATTATAAGGGTTACCATGAAAAACGAGCCCTCAATTCCTCCACATGGCCGCGGAACCGCGGCACTAAGCCACCTTTGGCGGCGGTTCCGCGGCAGAAAAGGAGTATTGGGGACGGTTCTTTATGCAGTAATATCCACTACTATTCCTGCATCTTTCTGGGTATTTTTATTCTGACTCAAGTGTTGAGTATTTTGGGGTTTATTTTGTAATCGTTGATTCGATCGGAAAGTTTAAATTCGTTATTGTTTTCCGGATAATTTAGAAAGTATTAAAATGTTCGAACGGATATCATTAACTCAATTTTTCCTGGCACGAAAAATTTTCAAGTGTTGAATTTTTCTCGGGTTTAAATCTTTCGGAAAAACATGCATGTGACGCGATGGACCCTCTAGAAGACAACAAACCTTAACTCGATTATGTGACCGTCTTGAACTGCCTTTTGAACCTTAGGGTTTGGGGAAGTACGGCGTGCCACATGTGAGGCGTTGGCTTGACCCTTCTATGGCTGGACCGTTGCTACTGTGACGTATTCTGGAATTTTTGAACTCCGCTCAAGTGTTGAGCTATTTAAGAAATCTTGGGTATTTGATTATTCGATCGGAAAGTTTAATACTGTCTATTTATCTGGAATGTGATACAATATGTCGAATTCATACAGTTAGGCATGAAATGCGAAATATGTGATATTTCGGATTTACGATGTCTAAAGAGATTGTGGATTCCAAATGTTGTAGTTTTACACTTTCTTTTCTGTGACCGTCAGTGTAATATATGATATCGCCGGTTTCGTTGCTATATGTCAACGACAATTGGGATGCGCATATTTACTTACGTTGATGACATGTGATGTTATATGTTGCTGGATATGTTATATTGGATCGTGTCGTTTTGAATAGCCGGGGGTTTTTATGTGAGATGAGAGTTTTTATTTTCATTCATGTAAAATTAAATGTATGTAATATTCTTTTATTGGGGCACTTACGGGATGTGGTCGATGTCACCATTTGTATATTATTTACTTTTCCGAACTAGGATAGACCCAAGGAGGAGAGCACAAGTAACCGGGTTCTAGAGTCCAGTGGGAGACCAACTCGAGGAGTCGAGTCCGGGTCTCCTAACTCTAGAATTGGTAGGGTTGCTTGCCGCTCTCGTAGGGGTCTAGGGGTGTGGGTTTGGCTATTCATCGCGACCGTGGAATCCGTGTTTTATAGAGGCTCAAAATAAAACACGGACGTCCTAGTATATCCAATGTTTCATATGTTTCTTCTGCTGCGATATCTGTGATGTGATCATTTGATGTGCTGTGATAAATACTGTATATAGTATATATGATATATTATATAGGCGTTACTTATGTTTTACACCCGCGCTAGCCCTGCCCCGCTCTGCCGTTAGTTACCTAACCTAACGGTGCACGAGGGGACATCGAGGAGAATGCGGATGGCATAAGTGTACGTCGTATTTATCTGTGATGTTTAGATGACTTAAATGATGGGACTTCATTAATGTGATTAATGAAAGAAAAGAAACCTAAAAGATGTTGTAGAATCAAATTTTTCAAAAAGGGTAGCTACAGTTTTGCTTTGCATAGCGATATATATGATATATCCTGCACCTTATTCGATGAGGAAAGAGCCGAGATCCCTTCACCGGGAGTGACCTCTTTAGCAAAACTGGCAGATGCTACAACACTCGGTTTGTTTTTGATTGCTTTTGGAGTTTTGCTTTGCATAGTGATATATATGATATATCCCGCACCTTATTCGATGAGGAAAGAGCCGAGATCTCTTCACCGGGAGTGACCTCTTTAGCAAAACTAATGAAAGCCTCAAAATCACTCCATTTCAAAATTCACTAGATTCTACAACGATATCAAGTTCATTACGCAATAGGTTTTCAGAAATACCTGTCATAGCCCTCCGTCATTTCAGATAAGTCCTACTTAGTATTCGTGCTACGTTTGTTGGCCTGCGTCAAGGCGTAGTGTGCGGTAGCTAACTAGTATTTATCTGCTTATGCATATGATGCAGATTGGATTAGGGTAGTCGTGCGACTTTGTTGGCCTCCGTCAAGGGTCGTACGGGTGGGTTTAATTCAATTAAGAAATGACGGGTTGAACTTGACTAGCGCACTATGGTTTGTTGGCCTGCGTCAAGGTCATGGGACGCTAGGGGCAAAATATTATCGGGAATTTCAAGTGTTGAAATTTGCAATGAGATTGCATACCTTCTATGAGATAGTTGGATCCCGATACCCCTGCGAGTAATTGTTACTCCCGGGAGAGTTTTACACAGGACAATTAGCCGATCAAGTAGGTATCTGGAAAGGTGTCAACGGGGCTACGCCTCTGGGAAAACGAGGTTTACTTTAATTAGGTCCGTGCTAAAGCACGGGGAACCTCCCTCAAAGTACTGACACTGGCCTGGCTGAAAGATCGGCGAAGTTGTAGGGTGTAATTAATCCCGGCTAGTCTTTCCTTTTAGGGTTTGAAGGAAGATTTGATAAAAACAGTGGGAGCCATCCTGATTAGATAAAATAATAACCAATCTGATCTTGCAAGAGCATACGCTAAAGTGTTTTCTTCTCTCTCTCCAGGTAGCGACCATATCATGCCTTAATCAAGATAATAATATGGATGTATTGACCGAACCCGCATGTTATACTGTGCTGGGGAACGTTGGTTCCGTTCTTTCTTATAAAAGTTATAAGACTGAACAGGATATAGGGGAATACCAGGATTCCCATGCCACCCGAATAAAGAAAGTACATGTTGATGCATTTTCTTCGGGTGTGTTCGTTACAGAGAACTGTTTCTCCATTTGCTCTACGTCCTGAGTATTAGATACCGGGTCAGGATCCCATATATGTAATCAGTTACATGGGCTTAGGAAAGGTAGAGAACTTGGAGAAGGTGATAAAGACATAAGGGTTGGAAATGGTGCAATTGCAGCTAAAACCGTCGGGGAATATCACCTTGTATTGCCAACTGGTAATACATTGATTCTGAACGAATGCTATTACATGCCGAACCTGATATGCAACATTATATCGGTTTCTTTGTTGAGAAAAGAGGGATATAATTTTGTATTACAGGATAATGTTATGAACATTTTCCTTAACCAAAAGTTGGTTGGATCAGACACGATGTGCAATGGCATTTATGTTCTAAATCAATCAACAGTTCTGAGCATAACAAACACACACAAGAGTAAGAGTTCAGAAATAAACAAATCCTTCTTGTGGCATTGTAGACTGGGTCACATCAATGCGACACGACTAGCTAAGTTGCATAAGGATGGATATTTAAATCCGTTTGAATTTTCATCTTATGACACTTGCCAGTCATGTCTCAAAGGCAAGATGACCAAAACTCCATTTACGGGACACGGAGAAAGAGTTACGGAACTCTTGGGACTAGTACATAGTGATGTATGCGGCCCCATGTCTACACATGCCAGGAATGGTTCTGCGTACTTCATTATATTCACTGACGATCTCTCTAGATTCGGATATGTGTTCCTGATGAAACACAAATCAGAACCTTTTGAGAAATTTAGAGAATATAAACAAGAAGTCGAGAACCAAACCGGAAAAAGTATTAAAATCCTTCGATCTGATCGAGGAGGAGAATACTTGAGCAATGAATTCCTGGACTTCCTAAAAGAGAATGGGATTCTCTCTCAGCTAACTCCTCCATATACACCACAGCACAACGGGGTATCGGAATGGAGGAACCGCACCCTATTAGATACGGTGCGCTCTATGATGAGCACAGCTGAGTTACCTATTTCCTTCTGGGGGTATGCACTGGAAACAGCTGCAGACCTATTGAATATGGTTCCCACCAAATCTGTGCCAACCACTCCATATGAGATATGGAAAGGAAAGAGACCATGTCTTAATTATGTTAAGATATGGGGTTGTCCGGCCTATGTAAAAACACAAAATCCGGACAAACTCGCGGCAAGGTCCATTCTGTGTAAGTTTATTGGATATCCCAAACATTCGCGGGGGTATATCTTCTACCAAACTGAGGAACAAAAAGTATTTGTTTCTCGACATGCCACCTTTTTAGAAAAGGAATTTCTCGAAAAAGAGATTAGTGGCATTGAGGTAGAACTAGAAGAGGTTCCAGCAATAAAGACTACGACAGAAGATTTGGTTGAACCGGAGGATTTAGTAGTTCCCAACGAACCTCAGCCTCTCCGCAGATCTAGTAGGGTTCATCACCCACCTGAGAGATACTATGGTTTTCTCATGGATGGCGGGAGCGAGGATTGCATCATGGTTGATGATGACCCAACTAGCTTCGAGCAGGCCATCACGAGTGGGGACTCGGTGAAATGGCTGGATGCAATGCGGTCCGAGATGGAATCCATGTACACCAACAAAGTATGGACTTTGGAAGATACTCCTGAAGGGGTAAAACCCATTGGGAGCAAGTGGATCTTCAAGAAAAAATTTGGTGTAGATGGGAAAGTTGAGACTTTCAAAGCTAGACTTGTTGCAAAGGGTTTTCGTCAAAGACCAGGTGTGGTGTAATACCCAGCCCCTTTTATACCAATATTTGTACTTCTTTTTTTACCTATAAAATTTATTTATAATTATGTATTTATTTTCAAAATCCCATTAAACCCAGACCTTACCTTTCATTCCCTCCGGCCCAGCCGTTTCCTTTTCCCATTTTAAGTTAAGATTATTTAAGCCCAGCCCTTTCCCTTTCTTAAAGAAAATTTATCGCCTTTATTTTTCCCTCAGCCCCGCACCAATTCCTTAGCCGTTTTCCTTTTATTGAAATTAAACCCAAAACAAATCTTATGTATATTTTTCCGTCTAAAGTCAGCCCCTGAACCCAAACCCTAGTTCTAATTATTTATCCTAAACCATAAACCCAAGTCCATGTTTAATCGCATTTTTTCTTTAATCTAAAACCCCAAGCCCATTCTTTGAATCTCGTTTTCTTTTCTTCCAGCCCAACTCTTTTTCTCAGCCTCGGCCCCATTTCTTTTTCTTATTTATTCTTTGATTTATTTTTCCTCCATGGCCCGGCCCTCATTTCCTTTTTCCTTACCATCCTTTTTATTTTTAAGCCCAAACTAATTGAAAATTGGAATTTATTTTTAATTATTTTTCCCGGCCCGTTCACTCAGCCCACCTCATCCAAGCCCACGACCCAAATTCCTTCACCCGCTTCACCCAACCCGACCCGCTTCTACACCCCTCTTCCTCCAACAGCTACTTCCTAAATTCCCGCCCGCTGTCCCCGATCCGCTTCCTCCGCCGACGCCCACGCTCGCGCGCGTTACCCCACGACGCTCACCCTCAACCTCTCCTCGTCCTCATTCCCTGACCTCGTCGACCTCATATCCCTCTCATCATTTTTCCCGATGACCACGACCCAAAGAACCCATCGCCCAGAAACCCTACAGGCCCCTCACCGCCGGTCACCCTCACCTCACCATCGTCTTCATCATCACTCTACCTTCCCCCTTTCCTCACCTCCCTGCAGAACTCCGAACACAAAGAACTTGAGCACCCTACCAACCCGAGAAACCCACTGCAGACATCTTCCTTCACCGTCGTCGACCACCGCCATCACCCTCACTTCAACCTCGACCTTTCCTCGTCGACACCCTTCGTCATCATCATCATCATCGTCGCCATCCCTACCTTTCTCTCTCTCTTTCTCAACCTCTTTGTTCTCTCTCTCTAACTCTCTCTCTCTCTCTCTGACCTCTCTCACGCTCTGTCTCTGTCTCTCTGATCTCTCTCACTCCCTCTCTCTGTGTGTTCTCTCTCTCTCTTGATCTCCCTTTCTCTCTCTTTGGCTCTCTCTTTCTCTCCCTCTCCAGTTCTCTCTCACTCTAGCTCTCTCTGTCTCTCTTTCTCACTCACTCTCTCTCTATATCACTCTCTCTCTCTCTCTGCCCCCTCTCAATCTCTCTATCTCTCTACAACTCCATCTCTTTCTCTCTCACACTCCTATCAACCGGCCAACACCACAAACACCAGTGTCAAAACCGAGCCTGTGCCACTAAGTTCAAGCCGAGGCCAAACCTTGTCGTTGTTGCCACGCGTGTGTCGTTGCCGTGCCGCGCGTGTGTCATTGCCGCTGCCGTGTGCCCCAAAACGTCTCCAGGCAAGTTCTCTACTTGCTACATGCTAAATTATGTTTGTTACAAACTAAAGTCGTATAGATTTCGTAGTTACTTTTCCCGATAAATTATATGACGTACATGTTCGATACATGATCCCAATGAAAATACTCACCTAATTTGACGGAACTGGATTGGTTATATTGTCCCATGTAGTGATGAATACCTTGTCCAAATTTCGCTGGAAAATACGACTATTAACGACTAAAACGACTACCCCTAAGTATACCTGTAAAACTGGAAATTTCTTGTACCTGAAAACCGTTAAAATCACCATAAATTATATACATTCTGGAATGATGCGTTCGAGGGCTTAAATCGAAGAAGACTCGACGAACTATAACCTTATGCAAGGTTCTCTTGGTTTCTGTACTTAAATTGTGACAATATTTAGATCGGAGTACGACTCTGGACTGCAGTCCAGAGCGACTCTAGTTGTTGTTTACTGTCCCGTAATGGGTACCACCCTGTTTCCTTAACTCGTAGGCTGCGGAACTCCGCAGTTTATTAAAGGTGAATCTGTTAGCTAGATAACACAAGTAGTTTCATTCTGTTTCGTCATCGGTTGCTATTTAATCTGTAATTTAAAAGATGGGGACGTATAACAGTCCCAACAGAATCAGAATTGACATACCAGTATTGAAAAGTGTATATCTCCTGACGTACAGACGCGATTGACAATACGTCTGTTGCGTTGATAACCTTACTGAAAATCCTAGATTTCATTCAACTGTAGAATCACTAAATTCTGATTCCAACTGGGATTAAAATGCGTTGCGAAACGGACTTCCGATTCTGAAACCGGATTTCCAGCCGTGAACGCTTAAAATGAAATGGCCATAACCAGTGATCCTGAAACCCGATTGTCATGAAACCAAATTCGCTGGATAGATAATCAAACATACTATTTATTCCCCTTTCATTATTTCGCTAAACTGTACCGGTATGATTTATGATAAATTGTGCAAGTGGTAGATTACTGATTCATGACATCCTAATCATGCTTTACATACTGTTTACGCATCATATCATACATATGTCACTGCATTGATAACCTAGTGATAATGTGCATTACCCAGTGTCAGGTATTAGTGATGATTGTGGCAAGTACGTTAGTGTTCGTGTATAAGTGAATAAGTGAAAGTGACACGTACTTGTACACAATCAGTGAACCTTATTATTCTATTGCATTGTCGACGTCTGTGGGACGCGTGTACGTGTGACTATAAGTGGTATGGGACACTTATGGAAACTCTTGCATGGGTGTCACAGATAAGGCACCAGACACTGCCATTTATCTTAGATATTAGTCGGGACGTGCTTGATGGAGGTCCTGCCTCCAATTCTCGCACAGACTTGTCACGGACCGATTAGTTTTTGAGGTTATGGTTGGCGTTTGATGTAGACCTCGGGGTGTGGGGTAGTTTGAGTATGAGTTCAATAGAATCTCGGGAGTCCCATGCCGGCTTATATATATAGAGAGATATATGGAGATTTACAGGGTACCTGATTATTACCGTGAGTTACATGTTGGGCCCGTGGTCCCTTGCCCTTGGGTTCTACCCTTGGGTGGAGAACACTCGCGAGTGGTTGACTCTCACACTTGGACTGACGATAGGCTTAGTGACCTGTACAGTGAGACTTAGAGACAGATAGGGATGATAGCATCGATATACATTACTTACTGTGTTGACATACCTGGCATATTATTTTACTGCTTTTACTGTTCCACGACATTGATTATTGCATATTCATACCTATACCGTCATTGATTTACTGTTATATATATTTATTATCACTGTTAGAGTTGTCACTTGGATTTATATATTATATTGCTATTGTGTCGCTCTGACGACCAGAGTATGCATGCTCAGTGTGAGGAGAGGATTTAGCCTGGACCAGGACTAGACGTACATCACGGACATCTTGATTTGTTATCCAGAGTTATACCCTTTTGTTTCCCATCAGGTCAGTTCTTTATATTGTTTTGTTTCAGTTACTGCATTTCACATTACCTGCGCATTATTTACTGTTTACCATGTAAAGCTAGAAGCCGAAGTGTGACTACGGCAGGACATCTCCTTGACCGTAGGAGCATGGCTGGCCTTGTCAACCCCTCGTATTCCGTATTTTGGGAAGCGGGGCGTGACATGTGGACTATGACGAAACCTTTTCTCCAGTGGCTATGGTTAAATCCATCAGGATCATGCTTGCCATCGCTGCATATCATGACTACGAAATCTGGCAAATGGATGTTAAGACCGCCTTTCTAAACGGTGATTTAGAAGAGTGTGTGTACATGACTCAGCCGTGTACATGACTCAGCCAGAGGGTTTCGTAGATAGTGGGAGTAGCGGAAAGGTGTGCAAGCTGCTTAAATCCATTTATGGATTAAAGCAAGCATCGCGGAATTGGAACATCTACTTTGATGTCGTTATCAAAGAGTTTGATTTCGTCAAAAACGCAGATGAACCTTGTATCTACAAGAAGGTGGCAGAGAGTAAGGTTGTCTTCCTAGTATTGTACGTGGACGACATACTCTTGATAGGAAATGACATTCCTATGCTGCAATCGGTCAAGCTCTTCTTATCACAAAGATTCGCAAAGAAAGATCTTGGTGATGCCTCCTGCATATTGGGAATTATGATCTATAGAGATAGATCTAAAAGGATATTGGGATTGTCCCAATCCAGGTACATTGACACCATACTAAAGAGGTTTAGTATGGAAGAGTCCAAACGTGGGTTTTTACCCACGATCTCAGGGCTCACTCTCTCCAAAGAGATGTCTCCCAAGACTGATTTGGAGAGAGCTCGCATGCAAGGGATACCCTATGCTTCGACTGTAGGCTCTATCATGTACGCGATACTATGTACCAGACCCGATGTAGCATACTCACTAAGTGTAGTGAGTAGGTATCAAGCTGATCCTGGAGAGAGTTACTGGACAGCTGTGAAGAGCATTCTCAAGTACTTGCGAAAGACTAAAGAGATTCTCTTGGTGTATGGTAACGGAGAACTCCAAGTGGAGTCCTTTACCGATTCGAGCTTCCAGAGTGATAAGGACGACTCCAAGTCGCAGTCAGGATTTGTCTTTACCCTTCACGGAGGGGCGGTTAGCTGGAATAGTTCCAAGCAGGAAACCGTGGCAGACTCGACGATGGAGGCTGAATACATCGCTGCCAACGATGCTGCAAAAGAGGCTGTCTGGATCAAGAAGTTCATTACTGAAGTTGGAGTGGTTCCATCCATTGAGCATCCAATACCTTTGTATTGCGATAACAATGGAGCGGTGGCTTTGGCGAAGGAACCCAGGTCCCATCAGCGATCCAGGCATATTCTGAGGCAGTATCACCTGATCCGGGAGATAGTTGATCGCCAGGAGATCGAGGTCAGGAGGGTTGACACGAAGAACAACACTGCGGATCCACTCACGAAGGCCATTCCCCAGATACAGTTTGAGAGACTCTTCGGGATGCTTGGTATGCGATACTACAGCAGCTGGCCCGAGTGCAAGTGGGAGATTGTTAGTTGTATATATGCCCTAGAGGCCAGTATTGTACAGATGATGTATATTATATTGGATGCTTGGACATATATAGAGAGGACTTTCTTGCTCGATATGATAGTATGCTATCTGGTTGCACTTTACTTTAACATGTATACTTGTCTCTTTATACTGTCTTATAGTTACATGTTGGTAAAGCCCTTAGGATGTGTACTTGACTACCTGGACTATGATGCGGATCATACTAGTGGGGACATGGTAGTCCATAAGTACATCTTTCAAGGTCCCTAGTCGTGGGTGTATCGAGACGGGGTATCGATATACCAGTGTAGACTAGCGTATACGCTTCTCGACCCATGAGATGGGCGATGGATGATCTCATATCCATTGGTGTTTGACATCAGAGATGGTATACGGGTGCTCATTGGAGACTGGGTACACTGGACGGACTCGTCGAGAACTCCCAGATGGTATTATACCTCACGTCAGATGGCAGTTCTCTGGTGACACTTGTGCAGGTTAGTCTGTAGACCCGAGATCGTCATAGAGTCTTGTGTGATTCCCACTGTGCTTTCATTTCCACCTTACCACGTCCATGAGGGCGTGCAAAACGATGGTTTTTGGGTACAGTCCCGAGTCACATGGAGGCAATGAGCGATAGGAGGGGTTTCGTCTCTCCCGGTATTGGGGGTCGATGTTGCGCTGTGCTCGATTGGTCATAACAGGGAAGTCCCTAGCCAGGGCTGATTTAGAGATTTACTGGTAAGTGTTACCAGTAGTTTCTCGACCCGTTATGAGCCTCACATCGGCACGACTTATCGGTTATTGGGGTCTGACGTTTACCACCCCTAGACTTGATATGCGACATATCAGACGAAGAGACCGGACTGTATGGGAAGTGTTACCGGCAGGCTTTTACAGGAGTTGGAGCGGGCTTGCTTGCTGATCTTCTGATCGCTCAATACCCGGGTAGCCGTTACGTCCAGCTAGTACCGCTGACGGCTTGTGGGTGCTTGATGTGATCATCACCTACTGCCGGCGTATTGACGAGTCTTTAGAGTCCTACATAGAGGTTTTACCGGCTCAGGCAAAACGAAATTGGAGCACGTATGTGATATGTGCGGCACCGACAATAATGCGTGTATGTGATACCGTATTCTATTCTCACGACTTTTTGTATCGGTCGGTTATATATGATATAGCCGGGTTATCGAATCAAGTGTTGATTCGATAAGTCGATACATTGGATGTTAGTCGGTTATATGTGATATGACCGGATTATTAAGTCAAGTGTTGATTTAATAATTTATTGTATAATTGTATATTTTATATACTAGTTTACATTAACTAACACTTGTTCACTTTAGGTATTTTCTCACATGTACACAACTTTAATATATATGTGATATATATTAAAATGTGTTTTCTTTTTGTATCATGGTTGATGATACATCATACATGGGTGTGCAAGACATACACCATACTATTTTATATGGTGGTTAATATTTATTTAAAGTAATTACAAATTAGTGAAGCTTAGGTCATAAGCATGAAGCTTGTAGAAGCTTATGGATGCTTTGACAAAGTCAACTAAATTTATTTTACTTTAGATTTTTATTAACCTAACCATTTTGAATTAGCCATGGTTATATCTCTACAAGAGTTAGTATATGATACTCACTCACCATGGTTAGCCTTCTCACTTGATCATTATCCTCATCTCGTTCTTTTCTTCTTCTTCTTCATTTGTAAAAGAGAAAAAGCTTGATAGGGTTTGATCAAAAGTGAGATAGATTGTGAGAAATAAAATTCTAAAGAGAACCCACTTCCTATTTCTCCATCCTCTACTAGACTAGCACTTTAGTTTAGGGTGTTTACTTCACTAATTCTCTAGATAGTGAAGTAGAAGCTTAAGTTGGCATCCCCTCGACGTAGATCATTTTCGGCCTCGAAGACTTCAAGCAAGGACGCGTCTTTCGCCTCGTGAAGCCATGCAAGGGTCCGGGAGAACCATGATCGCAGCGAAGGGACTTCAACAAGGAGCTAAAGAAGTGAAGGACCGATCTACAAAGGTTGTATTTCGTATTCACTTAGTCGTAAACGTAGTTTACTTGCATATGAAACCCTAATTTTCTAGCAACGATCTTGTTTAGGATTATTCGGCACGGCTAAAATTTTAAACGGGCATGTTTGATGCTTCCTCAACCCTTGTTAGAGTATCTAGTAACCCTACATTCCCTACGGTTGCTTCAACTTTCAATACATCCACGCACCCAGAAGACCCATAGATTTGCCCTGAAAACGTTAATTTGTGGTCACTTCCTCTCTAGGGTTCTTGGGGTTCAGACTCCGCACTCTTTCCAAGAGGGGAAGCGCCCATACAAACTGAGCTATTGTTCATTGGTATTGTTGTGGTTCTTAACTATATCTTAAACCCATGTTTCCAATGTAGGACTATTTAACACTTCCCTGCCGTTGGTTCAATTTTCAATATGTATGACTATTTTATATTCTAACACGTCTCCAGAGGTCGAAAAACATTTGGGTCGAAACCCGACGTTTTGCTCAACGATGTTTTTAATTTAAATTAATCGATTTGTATTTAATACGCATCCGGTAGAATCGAACCTGATTGCTTTGATACAATATGAACTGTTTTTCCACTATATCAAAACTCCGGAGCTATTAGGGTTGAGTGAATTTATTTTATATTTAACAACCAGTGGCATGTACTCCTATTTTATCTTGGATGGACTCGGCAGACTGCAGTTTCTTAGTTATGGTATATGGCAGCCCTTACAAGCCAAAATTATAATATAAATCACATGGAAACTAATTATAACTATTTTCAAAATAGAAAAAAAAGAGAGACAATAATGACAATTTAGCACATCAAATTAACATTTTATTAATTTGACAAACTTTACTGATAAGTCAAGCACCTGCAGTGAGTAAATAATTCATGCATGCATGGTTGGAAAATGATCATGAGATTCATGACTACGTTTTTGACACGTGGGAATCGCGGGCTTGCACTTCAAGTATATGCTGGAATATTAATAAAAAAAATTAAGGGTTGTTGAATGTTGGCAAAGTTTGGTGTAATATGTGTGAAATAATTAGGTTGCGCATAAGTTGGTAAATTTGCATTTATGTGCATGTTGGATTGATTTTACCAACTTTACTTGTTCCATAATAAGTGAATTTGTTTTAAACCTATTTCACTAAATTTATTTCCTCTCGAGATTGGGCTGATGAATACATGCATGCATGGATAATATTGTTAAGCGTAACACTGCTGGTTTTAAAATTTGGGAAAAATCAGGTTATTGAAAAATTAAAGACAAATTCACTGATATCTGGTAAAAAAATTAACAGAAAAAGTAAAAGAAAAACTAACAAATAATCATATAATATTTAAGGAAACGGTACAAAAAGTTATCAATCAAAATATAAAATTGAGCAATAATAAATTGAAAGATGCATGTATTATTTTAGTTTTCCACTTAATAATATTATTATATTTATTTCCATCCTTTTTTCCATTGAAGAGATTTAGATGTTGATTTTGTTATGATACCGATTCTATTATAGATTAGCTATTATAGATAAAATCATGTTAAGTGTAGCATTAATTAAAGGCATAAACATATACATTGCTAATTAAGAATGTTGATATTTTGATTTTAAAGAGTTTTGATCTTCTACATGTTACACTTTTTGATGCTGGAAACTGTTCATGGAGCAGTTAAAAAAAAGAATCAAACAACTTATCTGGCCATTTTAAGGAAAAAATTAAAATTAAATGTCTTCATCCAAAACCATCTAAACACTCGTTCAAGTTGAAAAGTCTCTACATTTCCATCCAAAAGGAATGCAAGTTTATTCTGGGATATTTTAATCTCAAATTAAATCCTACAATTTTAATCGTAACTATCTAAACAACGTTCTAAGACCGTAAAAGATCACTCATTTATTTGTCTTAGTGTGGCATCATGGATAAAGACAATTTAATTTCTCAAGAAGAAGCCATTAGGTCTCAAGCCTACTTCAGCTTAAAAAGCAATTCTAATTGACTTGGAAAATCTAAATGGTCTATCTTGCCAACCTCTCTTTTGTTCTTACAAGAAATTGATTCATATTTAAAATATTGGTTTTCTCTAATATCTTGTCCATATGGACCATATCCCATAACACTATCTCTCGTATCCGAAAAATATTTGAAGTTCCATTTAATAATTCTTCAATTAGAAAGTCATTCACTTGCAAAATTTGTTAAATTAAATATGACATGCTCTTTCAAATATAACAAAAATGTTAGCCAGTTGGCAAAATTCATTTATTGTGCACAGGTCATGATAAAATTATGAATATTTAAATCATGCTATTTTTATGGAAAATACATTTCCTGCCAGCTAATTAACTTCGAAATTGGGTCCATACTGTTATGATGAAAATAGCATGGATGCTACGTAGATCCCAACCACATATTTGTTTTGTGTATGGTTGGGATCTATTCCTATCACCATCAATTTTTTGGGATGCACATGATAAAAAAATCCCTAAAAAAATTGAATATATCTCGACCACACACAAAACAAATTTGTGGTTGAGATCTACATAGCACCCATGCTATTTTCATCATAATAGCATGGACACCAAATCCACTTCATACCTTCATCGGACCTATGGTTCTTGTCTTCTGGGTACATGCAAGTAGAAGTTAAAGTGGGTAGTAAAAGTATTTTCCTGTTTTTATATTTTGAAGTTTAAAATGCGTGATGGAAAAAAAGGGAAATCAATAACAATAAAACCAAATATTTTAAGGTGTTTTCAGTTGCACGGACTTAGGCCCGGTTTGGATTTGAAGATAGGATAGTTGCAGTTTATTTTTAAGTGAAGATGGAGAGCATGCAAACTGTGGTTTGCAAGTCTCAAATTCCGAGAAATGGAGTTTACAAAACTTTGGTAAGATATGAGTTGAGATAACTGCAGTTATCTTAAGTTTTGAGATGAGATCAACTCCAAAATGGTTGCCAAACAAAGCAAAGTTGGCATTTTGTAGTTGCATTTTGTTAGTTTTATGTAACTGCAGTTTAGAAAACTTAACTCCATTCCCAAACAAGGCCTTAGTATGCATGTACAATGAGCACATTGTCAGCATGGTTGATCTTCGTTTTCTTTCTCGTTTTTTTAACTCAAACAATGGTCAGCACCACATGTTTCATTCGTAGAAAGTTTGAGCAAAACAAGCACAAAGAAAATAGAATGAAAAATAAGATATGGGTAAAACGCCAGGAAATACTCCACGGATATGCAAGTGTGCTAGAGAACACGAGGTGGCGTTCAAAAACGTGCCTCCCGCATCGAAAAATAACATCTTCCGGTAGGATATAACGGAATTTACATTGCATTGCAGGGTCTTAACTCTTGGCTCCGGTCAAAACTTCTTGTTTCCTTAGCGATCGTGAGAACTATCGTCGATGGAGTGGTCTATAGTTGGCCTCTCGGAATTTATAGTTGATGAGGCTTATTAACTGGAGTACCCCAGATTGCGTCACATGTGAGATAATGTATCGTCTGCGCATACCCTCTGGACCTCTGGGGGTTATGACGGGGAATCAGTGTGATACATTATGAATCTTCCTCGGGACCTCATAACGAGGTGGCACCCGACCTTTCGGAGAAGCCTCCCTGGAGTACCCTCCATATGCTCTTAGGCAGCCGGGCATCCTCGGTATCCTCGCTCGACTCCGAGCTATCTACCGAGCTGAGACTCCTCGGTTTCCCTGTCCAACCAGGAGCATGGAGCTCAAGCGTCCCCGTAACGGCTCCGTGTATCTCGCCAGAGCGAGATTTCCGCCGCTCCACGTCCCGCGTCCTACGCTGGCATGTTTCTCCGTTAATGAGCGTATCTCGCTATTAATGGACGTATCCCGCCATCAACGCGAACATGCCATAGGGGAGTAACAGACGGCGGGAATCTCACGTCGGATCACCCCCCGCAACCGCTATATAAACCCCCTCTTCCAGATGACTCGAGTAAGAAAAATAGAATCCAATACGCCTCTATTATGCCTTTATTCCTCGGTAGTTACTTGATCGTCGGAGGGTCCTACGGTGGTCACCCACCTCGGGACTTCCCTTGCAGGTAGCTCGGCGTCAACAACAACCCATCGAGATCCACACATTCAGCCCTTAAATATCAATCTCAACCGTTCAAGACCGCTTGCAACAAGACCGACGGAGGACAACATCTGAGGGAGATCCCGAGATCCACAAGTTGGCGCCGTCCGTGGGAAAACGAAGGACTTTTCCAACACAAAAAGTTGATTCCCCGCCTTCGGTTCAATGGCAAGCGACGACCGCGACGATCCCAGCACGAGCCGTCTCGTCCCTCATAACGGAGGCGGGATCGTTCCTACCCCCTCCTAACGTCATCAACACTTTATCCGCTAGGATCGACAGGCTCACGGTGATGGTGGACGCGCTCACCCGCGTTCAAGCGGCCGGCCACGCCCACCAAACCGTAGTTCCCCCTTCCTGGGATGGCGACGTATGCATGCTGGCGGGAACACACGCTCAGGCCCTTGACCTCAATCACGCTCATCCTGATGTTAACGAACGCCGGTGCGCCGATTCTGGTAGTTACAACCTGCATGCGGGGAATAATTCCATGACCCGATGGATGCCGGACAGTTCGACCCTACGATCTCAGGGGAGACCAGGCCATCGTTTCGACACCTGCCGCGTTCTCTCACCCCCTGAGGAGGTATCAGTCAGCTCGTCTGGTTCCAGGTACGACCAGCGCCCCCACTATAGTCGAGGCCGCGCAAACGGCGAACATCGGGACTACCCAAGGAGGGTCTCGCCCGAGAATTTAAGAAATGTTATAAAGTGATACCGAAGCCGCTCCGTCGTACAAGCCCGGAGCAAAGATAGCCGTCGCTCCGACTATGGAGAATCCTCAGGGTACCACCAACGGATCGAGACCCTAGAAAATAAAATTGAGGACATACGACAGGACGACTACATGGCCGGCGAAAGGGCGAAGTACTCTGCTGATTCACTCATGAGACCCTTTACAGAACGACTCCTAGTCGAGCGTGTCTCGTCCAGGAACAAACCGCCCAAAGTGCCCCTTTTTTGATGGAAAGTCTGACCCAAAGGACCACTTAGACGCGTTTACGGCAGCCATGAGCTTCCAAGACAACTCAGATGCGGCTTAATGCAGGGCTTTCCCCACCACCCTTATCCGAGCTAGTCGGGATTAGTTCCGAGGGCCTACCCCGTGCTCCATCTCAACCTTTGACAAGCTGGCTACCTAATTTCTCGGTCATTTCGTCGGTAACCGACGACAGAAAAGTCGGTCGACTACCTGTTCACTGTCAAGAGCGGAGACAGGGAATCCTTCAAGGGGTATGTCACCCGCTTCTACAATGCCCCTCCTGGAGGTTTCCGAGCACCGCGATGAAACAATTATCACCGCACTGAGGTCGGTTCTTAGGCACAAAGAGTGGCTCCGCTATTTTACATTGGCGCAACCTAAGACCATGGCCAAATTGAAAGCATGGACCGAGCGAGAAATCCAACTCGAGTCAGAGGTGAACTCCAACCTGCCTAGAACCGACCAAGCAGACAGGAAAAGACGGGACATGGAAGAGAAAAAGAAAGTCGATCGTCCGAAACCTTATTCCCCAAAGTTCCAAGAGTACACTCCTCTGAACATTTTCCAGACCGAGCTGTTAGAGGAGGCTAAAAGCGAGAGGTTCTTCAAGCTCCCGCCAGCTACCCAGAGGACAGGCAAGCGGCTCCACGGCCCATACCCTGCCTATCACAGGTCGCAAGGGCACCCGACCGAGAGCTACAAGCAACTGCATGACTACACCAAGGAATTGATCCTCTCTGACCACCAGGCGAAATACCTACGAGAAAAGCGACAGACGGAGCGGGAGAAATAAGACCAAACCCCACCCGGGGAGTTAACAATCGGGAAAATCATGGTCATTTCGACGGATCCAACTCTGAAAAGTAAGGGAAACCACCACCTCCAGCCAGTCGGGGGCGTAAGTGATCCACCCCACAAGAAATGCAAGAAAGATGACCCGATCATCTTCACCGACGAAGTCCTTCACGGCATATCGCTCCCTCACAATGTCCCTCTTGTGATAACGGCCCGAGTTCACCGTTACGAGGTCCAGAGAATATTGGTCGATTCAGGGAGCTCAGCAGATATCCTGTTCTACGATTGTTTCCAGCGTATGGGATTAGATTCATTTGACCTTCAGCCGACCTCCCACGTCCTCTCTAGGTTCACCAACCATTCCGTCCTGGCCGAGAGATTAGTCACCCTCCTCTTCAAGATTGGGGAAGCGGGCATGACGTGAATCGTACCGGTGAACTTTCTCGTTGCTAAGGTCCCGTCATCTTATAACATTCTCCCGGGACGCCCTATTTTAAACGCCTTCCGGGTTCAGATCTCGACTTACCACCTTGCGCTCAAATTCCCATTAGATAATGGGGGAATAGGCCGGGCCTATGGGGACCAACAAACCGTTAGGATCTGCCTCACCTTAACATCCCCCGCCGGAGAGCAGGGCGATGGTTTTGAAGACACACATGATCCTCAGGGTTCTTTAGATACACGCGACGACCGAAAAGAAGTTCGAGGCGCCCCAGTGGAAGCGTTAGCAGAAGTTCCTCTCATAAAAAGAGTCAACGGCCGGACAGTCCAGATCGACTCTCTCTTGATAGGGGACATCCGTGAAGGCCTGATCTGGTTCCTCCAAGACAACTCGGATGTGTTTGTTTGGACGCCAGCGGACATGCCCGGGATCAACCCCAAGGTGATCTCCCACAAGCTCGGGGTCGACCCGAAAGCCAGACCCATCCGACAAAAGAAGAGAAGTTTTGCACCGATTAAACAAAAGGCGATAGAGAACGAGATGGATCGATTGCTCGCTGCCAACTTCATCAGAAATCTGGACTACTCGGATTGGCTGGCGAATATGGTCATGGTCAAGAAGGTAAACGGGAAATGTCACATGTACGTCGATTTCAAAGACCTGAACAAGACTTGCCTCAAAGACAACTACCCACTTCCTCGGATTGACCATCTAGTGGACAGCTCGGCCGACCACGAACTACTAAGCTTCATGGACCCCTTCTCCTGTTATAACCAGATCCGAATGAATCCAACCGACGAAGAACTGACAGCCTTCACCATGGATCGGGGGGTATACTGCTACAGGGTAATGCCCTTCGGACTCAAGAACACCGGGGCCACGTACCAACGATTGGTCAACAAACCGTTCAAAGCACATATTGGAAAAACATGGAAGTCTACGTCGACGACATGCTTGTAAAATCCGCTTTGTCAGCCGGACACACTGCGAACCTCGGCAAAGCGTTCGATATACTGCAAAATTACAAGATGAAGCGGAATCCGGCTAAATATGTGTTTGCACCACAAGCGGGAAATTCCTCGGTTTCATGGTTACCCGTCGAGGAATCAAGGTAAACCAAGAGAAAATCAGCGCCATCCTTAACATGACAACGCCCAAGAGCAATACCAATATCATGCGACTCACCGGGAGGGTGGACGCATTGAGTCGATTTATGTCCAGGGCCAGGGAAAAATGCCTCCTTTTCTTCAGAGCCCTCAGAAAAATTTTCAGGTTTGAATGGACCGAGAAATGCCAAAACGCTTTAGAACAACTCAAAGCCCACCTGATGACCCCGCCACTTCTCACCAAATGGTCGAAGGCGACCAACTGTTACTATATCTGGCTGTCTCCGACCAAGCCGTTGGCTCAGTGCTCGTCAGGGAATTCGAAGGGACACAGAAGCCGGTCTACTATGTGAGCCATGTTTTTAAGGACACGGAAACCAGATACCCGGCCATAGAAAAAATAGTCCTGGCGCTTGTCGTCGCTTCCAAAAAGTTACGACACTATATTCAGGCGCACACAATCCTCGTCCTCACTGAAAGACCTCTAGGGAACATCCTCCCCTCCCCCAAATCGTCGGGCCGCTTAGAGAAATGGAGATGAGAACTGTCCCAATTCGATATTAAATACCGACCCAGACGGGCCATCAAAGCCCAGACCCTAGCTGATTTCGTTATCGAGGGCACCATTCCCACAAGAGAAGGAACGACTGCTCAGGGCCCTGACTCATGGCCCACGGTCGAGGAAGTACCCGACCCAATCCCAGACTGGGTGCTCTATGTAGACGGATCCTCTACAGAAGAAGGAAGTGGGGCAGGCCCGACGCGGAAATTGAATACTCCCTAAAGCTTGGTTTTAAGGCATCGAACAACGCCGCGGAGTACGAGGCTATTCTCCGCCGAAAGACCGGGAAGACAAACGTCTTGCCTGAATTTGGGGGCAGATGCTATTTGGTTTTATCCGTCCACCTCTCCGAAGATACCAAATTGATTTATGGCACTGTATATAGGAGATTTAGACGGATGCGGCCGTTGTAGCAGACTTTGCCAGATTCCCCCTCGTTTGAGGGGTTTTTGATTGTGGGGACGCTCTTCCCTGCAGGCGCAAGCTCCTGCAGTTAATTACGCTACTGCATTGCGGCAACAACTTTCTCCTTCTCCAGATGGTCACTCCGTGTCATGTGTGTTTGTTTTATTTTTGGTTGCTCGTGGATTGTATACGGAGACTAATTTATGTTGTCGCCCGCAGGGCGTGGATTAGTCCAAATCCGTATTTTTTTAGATTTGGGTTTTGGGTTGGGTTTAAGGATCGTTAATCTCATTTAAGACTAAGATCAACTTAAACGTTTGTTAAGAATACGTTAGTCTAATTTTAGACTAAAATCTACTTAACATGATCATTTAGATCCAACAAAAGAGCATTTGGACTCTATTGTAGTTTAGAGATGTTGCGTTCCATAAGTCTAAGGACATTATAGTCCATGGAGTTTAAAAACATCATAGTCTACTTTAGAGACATCATAGTCTGTAGGGTTTAGTTTAGGGACGTTGCGGTCCAGTTTAAAGATATCGTAGTCTATGGTATTTTGGCTCCACAGTTTGGGGATGCGCTAAAAGTTATTGGTTATTGGGACCCTCCATCTCTCTGAAGCCATTGAAGGATTACAACGACATGTATCAGAGGTATGAAGAGATGTACCCTTAAACTAATATCCCGATTTAGGGAATGTGATGAATATCAGTTTAGACGTCATCTGTTAGGAGAACACTAGTCATCTTTGGGACTAGAATTAGTTTGGGGAGACCTGAACATGGGGGCTCAGTTGATTGGTGACAAAAAGGGTCTTGGTTTCGGAAAACTTGGCTAATTTGAGCTAAGGTTGATTTCCTTTAGTCACCCCATAGTGCTAATCAATGAATCGGTGTTAAACACTGGACTTTGGAGGAGCTCACGTGTGAACACATGAGGGGCCCCGAAGTGGGCATTGTTCCTTGAGTTTATTCCCTCATATATATATAATAGTGCGGAGCACTTGGCTCACGTGTGAGCAAGTGAGGCGCCCGAGGTGAGAACATTTCTCTGGATTTCATTTATAAGTGTTAAGCAATTGGTTCATCAAATAGTCACGTGCAAACACGTGAGGTGCCTTCAAAATGCGAGCGCTGTCTTTGGAATTTTCTCCCTCTTTTATACACCACTGTTTGGGGGTCATGTGGGAACACGTGAGGTGCCCCCAAAATGGGAGCTATCTTGGGTTTATTCCCTTTTTCCTTTTCTGAATGCTAAGCACTATTGGGTCACGTGAGATCACGTGAGGCACTCTGAAGATTGAAGACTGCCTTTGTTTTATTCTCCTTTTCTTTTCCTAAGTGCTAAGCACCATCAAGGGATCACGTGAGGTCATGTGGGGCTCCCCCAAATTGAGATGTGTTTTAGATTTACTCTCCTTTTTAAAAAGCTTGTTCGGTGGTGTGCCAAGAGTTATGGGTTATTGGGACCCTCCACCTCTCTGAAGACGTTGAAGAATTACAACGACATGTATCGGAGGTGTGGAGAGATGTACCCTTGAACCAAATTCTAGATCGAGGGGAGAGATCATGGTGGGATGAACATCATTTTAGATACCATATGTTAGGAGCTCATTAGCTGTCTCTGGGACTGAGATCGGTTTGGAGACCCTGAGCATGAGGGGCCCGATTGATTGCCCTCGGGAGATTTGATCTAAGTTTGGCTAATATTGGCCTCTCATAGTGTTAAACACTAATATATGATCGGCGCTCACGTGCTCCCACGTGAGGCCTTAAAGTAGTGTTAAACAATAGTGTATGATCAGCGCTCACGTGCTCCCACGTGAGGCGCTTGAAATAGTGTTAAACACTAAGAATTTGAGGCGCTCACGTGAGATCATGTGAGGTGCTCCAAAAATAGGGTTTATTCGCTTTTCTCTTTTATAAGTGCTGAGCACTTCTCAGGGGTCACGTGGGATCACATGAGACGCCCCAAAAAATAGGATTTATTCCCTTTTCTCTTTTATAAGTGCTAGCACTTCTTAGGGGTCACGTGACTAGATCTCATTCTTTCCCTCTTTGTTTCTCAAAGGTGCTCACGTGGGATCACGTGAGCTTTTATGCAACGTTTAAATGCTAATGAATTATCATGTTGTTCTTCTGTGGTTCCGAGAGATAAAGTTCTCCTTTTGTTCTTTGTAGAGATTAAATTCTTTTTAAAGGATTAAACCCTAGTTCCAAAGGAATTAAATTCCTATATGTTTTGTAAGAGTTAAACTCCTTTAGATTCAGTTCTTTCCCCTAAGTTTTGAATCTGCATGACAGAATCTCCCTGATGAGAATTAAATTCTCAACTTGTGGGGAGATCCGCTTCTGCAGATTTTAACCAGAGGAAGAACTAAGTTCTTTTAGAAGAGTTAAACTCTTGTTTTGAGAATTAAATTCTCTTTTTGTGGGAGCTTTTGGGAGGGGTTCCTTTTCTTTAGAGAATTATATTTTCTTTCTATTTTTTCTTCCCCTCTCCCTCCGTCTCCTTTTTTTCTCCTCTCCTTACTCCTATTTATATGAGAAGAAAAATAATCAATTTGTTAAGAAAATCCCTCATTGAGAGATCCTGATTGATTCCATGATCTTTTAGATCAATTGGTGATTAGATTTTTAATCCAAAAGCTCTCTGTTTAACAGAGTAGATTTCTTATTTGTTTAACAAGATTATGAATATCTTGTTAGTTTTAACAAGATTAGAATTTTATTCTATCATATCTTTTTAGTTTAACAAGATCAGAAATGTATTTTCTTAATATGGATATCTTGTTAGCACATAATTTTATTCTTGTTATAAGATTTGGAAAATATTTTCCTATGATAGATTTTTATGCTATCAAATGATCACCGCTGGATCTTTGATCCAAGGGTCCTCTGTTTAATAGAGAAGATCTTTCTAATTTAAGAAAGATCAGGAAAATATTTCCCAAAATAAAATTTAATTCTAGAATTTGATAGGAATATTTTAAATTAGGGTGCTCACATACTTTGCATGTGATTGGTAAAAGAACTCACGTGTTTAACACGTGACCCCTAGTGTGGGTTTTAGCTTGTGTATGTTCAGAGCGCTCACGTGTGTAATACGTGAGGCATGTTTGGCCTTTGGTTATTTATGTTCAGCGCTCATATGATTTGCATATATGCGCCCACGTGTTTTACACGTGATGCCTGTTTGGCCATTGGTTATTTATGTTCATCGCTCATATGCTTTGCATATATGTGCCCACGTGTTTTACATGTGATGCCTGTTTTTGAGGATTCTCTCCCTTTTTTGTAAAAGAACAAATAGCTCTTGGCCGAAAATTTTGGCGGGAACAAATGCCCCCCACTACTTTGCCTATGTAAGCATGTATGTGGGTGAAGTAGTGCAAAGTTATGCATAGCAATAGAATTGACGGCTTAAGGGGCAAGTTTAGTGTCCTTGTAGCCTAAGAATTTTTTCATCTTCATGAGCCGTAAAGGTCTCAAGAAGGGGTTTTTTCTCCCTACAAGTCGAGAGGATCTCTTAGGTGTAAATTCTCCCTAGAAATCGTGAGGATCTCTAAGTGTTCATCGCCTCTGTGAGTCGTAAGGATCTCAATCGAGTATTTTCCTTACGAATCGTGAGGACCCGTAAGTAGCTTCTTTATTTCATTGGAGAATGTGGCTTTGGTAAATGTGGCCTGCAGATAGTCCATCTTGACCTCCTTGTAGAGCAGCGATGGTTTAGGAAACAGGTTCGGATCCGCCGCCTAAGACTTTCCAACTTTATGAGCCGTGAGGGTCTCATAAAGACTTTTCTCCCTACAAGTCGAGAGGATCTCATAGATGCATTTTCTCCTTAGGAATCGTGAGGATTTCTAAGTGTGCTTTCTCTTGAGAGTCGTAAGGATCTCGCAAGAGAATTTTCTTCCTTACAAGTCGAGAGGACTCGTAAGTGATTGATGAGTTGACCTGCTCCCAAGTCAAAGCATTGCTTCGACGGGGAGGTCCAGGGTTGACTTTGGCCGTTTCCCACGGGGTCAGGATTGATTTTAGCCGTGTTCTACGGGGTCAGGGGTTGACTTTAGTCGTTTCCCACGGGGTCAGGATTGACTTTGGCCGTGTTCTACGGGGTCAGGGGTTGACTTTGGTCGTTTCCCACGGGGCCAGGATTGACTTTGGCCGTGTTCTACGGGGTCAGGGGTTGACTTTGGCCGTTTTCCACGGGGTCAGGATTGACTTTAGCCGTATTCTACGAGGTCAGGGGTTGACTTTGGCTGTTTCCTACAGGGTCAGGATTGACATTAACCGTGTTTTACGGGGTCAGGGGTTGACTCTCGGTTGTCTGTGCACCGCCGAGTTCTGGAACTAGGAACTTTGCCACTTCTGGAACTAGGAACTTTGCCACGGCTCTGCTTTGCTGACGTTGCGTCTACTGTAACGAGACGAATGTCAAGGTGGTCTCTAGGTTGTCGGTGAACCGTCGAGATTTGGAACTAGGGACTTTGCCATGGCTCTGCTTTGCTGACGTTGCGTCTGCTGTAATAAGACGAATGTCGAGGTGGTCTCTAAGTTGTCGGTGAACCGTCGAGATTTGGAACTAGGGACTTTTCCTTGGCTCCGCTTTGCTGACGTTGCATTTGCTGTAATGAGACGAATATCGAGGTGGTCTCTAGGTTGTCTGTGAACCGTCGAGATTTGGAACAGGGGACTCTATCATGGCTCCGCTTGATTGCCGCGTCCGAATCCTGCTAGAATGAGGAGGAACGCTGTTGTGGGTCTCCAGGCTATATATATGGCCGTCGAGACTTGGAACTAGAGACTCTGCCGTGGCTCCGAGATAGTTTCTAGGCTGTCTGTGAACCTTTGAGATTTGGAACTAGGGGAATTTACCATGGCTCCGTTTGTTGACGTCGTATCTGCTTCTGGTTGGAACGAGAAGGAACGCCATTGTTGATCTCTAGGTTGTAGATGTTACCATCGAGACTTGGCTCTCTTTCTGATGGAGCCTGGTGGGATGATATGATTCTCTCTTTGTTTGTACCCCTGGATTGTATACAGGGATCGATGTGATCTCACCTGTAGGGCATAAGTTTCATTTTATTATTATTTTTATTTCTTTCCGTGATGCTCTATCATTTCATCTTTTATATCGCGAAAGTCGCGATTGCCCAATCATTTCGGCTATTTTTCGCGGTGCCCAATCATTTCAGCTTTTTTCCTTTTTACTCGCTGCTTTTTATTGCGAGTTGCCCAATCATTTCGGCTATTTTGTATGCATATATTTTACTTGCTGATTTTGTTGCAAGTTGCCCTATCATTTTGGCTATTTCATATGCATTTATAGCTCGCTGACTTTTTGCTGCGAGTATGGAACTCGGGTTTCGATACCAATTCAGGCATCAGCATCGCTACATCTGAGATATTGTCAGGAGCGAATCATCATTTGCCATGAAAGGACTTGGAATTTGATACCGATTTAGGCATCAATATCGCTACAACTGGGATATTGCCAGGAGCGAATCATCATTTGCCTTTGTCGGTTCGAGCAAAGATGGCTTAGCAATCAGGGTTAGGATAGTGTCGACTAAGGCTTTTAACTTCATGAGCCGTAAGGGTCTCATAAAGGTGTTTCTCTCTACGAGTCGTGAGGATCTCGTAGGTGTCATTTCTCTTTAGGAATCATGAGGATTCCTAAGTGGTGTTCTCTCTTATAAGTCGTAAGGATCTCATAAGAGTATTTTCTCCTCATAAGTCGAGGGGACTTATAAGTGTTTGTTCATAAAATGAGGGCATTCCTTGTCGTTGGTGGGACTCGGGAAGGAAATGATTATTTGTGCCCGTGGATTGTATACAAGGGTCAGTATTGAACCGCTTGTGGGACAGTCTGGGAAAGGTGATGGCTTAAGAACAGGTTCAGATCCCTGTAGCTTAAGACTTTTGAATCTTATGAGCCGTGAGGGTCTCATAAGAGAGTTCTCCTTACGAGTCGTGAGGATCTCGTAAGTGTAATTTCTCCTTAAGAATCGTGAGGATCCCTAAGTGTGTGGCTCCTTTGTGAGTCATAAAGATCTCACGCAGATAGTTTTCTCCTTACAAGGTCAAGAGGACCTTGCAAGTGTCTTTTAACGAGATTGCGCCCTTTCGGATTTTCACAAACTTGCCGATAGCCCTGTTGTTTTTACTCACGGAGCCCTTTTGGGTTTTCATCCGTGCCCATTTTGCTTGTGGACGTACCGTTTTTTTTTTGCGTCAGCTTTAAGATGCTGTGGTTCATAATAGTTTACAGACATTTCGGTCAGTAGTTAGTTTTAGGACATTTCGGTCCGTTGCTAGTTTAGGAACATTTCGGTCCGTCGCACGTTTTCGAGGCGAGGTTTCGTCGGATACTACTTATAGAGTTTTGGGCTTGGGAAGATAGCGAGCGGACATAGGCGTCGTCATCTATCGTTGACCTAGGCCGTGACACATCAGGCATAGTATTTTTTCAGGAACCGGCCGTTTATTGGCCTGAAGGGTCTTTCGCCATGCATATTCATGAGCAAGTAACCCCCATCTTGGTAGATCTTGTCTATGAGGTATGGGCCCTCATAATTCGGCTCGAATTTCCCCCGTTTGGCACAATTGGGGATCATAGGTCTCTTGACCACTAGCACGAGTTCTCTTTGACGGAATGTTCTTGGCCTAGCCAATCTCTCGTATGAGCAAGACATCTTTGCTTTGTAAGCCTCCAAGTTTTGCTGCGCCATAAGACGAGTTTCATCGAGGGAGTCGAACTCCTCCAGGCGAAGGTGAGCATTATCTTCGTCTGTTAGCTCGTAATGGACTGCTACTCGTAAAGAGGGTACTCTATCTCCAAGGGAAGTACTGCTTCAGCGCCAAATACCAATGCATACGGCGTTGTATTCGTGGCCGTTTTGAACGTGATCCGATATGCACAGAGGGCTTCATGTAGTCTCTCGTGCCAGTCCTTCTTATTTCGAGACACCGTCTTCTTTATGATCTTCGTCAAGGTCTTGTTGAAAGCCTCGGCTAGACCATTAGCTCGGGGATTATAGACTGAAGAATATCTCCAGTCTATGTTATGCTGTTGTGCGAAGTGGCTGATTTTGTGACTTCTGTAGGCCGGCCCGTTATCGGAGATAATCCGTCGCGGATTGCCGAACCGATAGATGACGCGTGTCTTGAAGAAATGGAGAATATTCTCCGTCTTCACTTCTCTTAGCGGTACTGCTTCTGCTCATTTGGAGAAGTAATCAGTTGTCGCCAATATGAACCAATGTCCTCTGGACGATGCTGGTTCGATGGGCCCGATTATATCGGTTCCCCACATTTCGAACGGCCAGCTAGCCATAGTTGGGTGTAGCGGGTTTGGATGCTGGTGGATAAAGTCCCTATGAATCTGGCACGAATGGCATTGCTTCGTGTATTCAAGGCAGTCCTGAATTATCGTGAGCCAATAGTAGCCCATTTTTTTGATCTTCAGCTTCATCTTTGGCCCGGCTTGATGAGATCCACAGAGTCCGTCGTGAGTTTCTTGGACAACTTTCCTCGCTCCTTTTGGTCCCAGGCATCTTAGCTATAGAGAGTCGAACGATCTCTTATACAGAGTATCATTGACGAAGGAAGAAAACAGAGCTCTTTTCATGAGCTGATGTCTTGTGGACGCATCTTCAGATGTCCGACAGGATTTGAAGTAGTTTATGAAGACTTCTCTCCAATCCTTAGCGTTTTCCTGGTCCTCTATCTGTAGGGCCGCTTGCTTGGGCGCTTCCTTTTCTTCAAATGATTTCGAAGATATTTCTGCTGGTGTGAGAACCCGACGACTTTGCACAACGATCCTCACGTCATCGAGGTTTTCGTCAGCCAGTTCTTTAGCGAGTTTGGCTAACGCATCTGCTTTGCTATTTTCCACGCGCGGTATGCTTTCCAAAACATAGTAAGGGATTTGGGTCAGCAGTTGCTGCACTCTCTTACCATACTTTACCAACTCTGGTTTGCACGTTTTGATAGTCACCATTTACTTGACTAACAACAAACTGGGAATCTTCGTATATGAGGAGGTTTTCGATTCCCATGTCAACAACGATCTCAAGACCTGCTATCAAAGCTTCATATTCGGCTTCATTGTTTGTCCTCCTCTCTGTTAAGGAAAAAGAAAAGCGCATTATCCCTCCTTGTGAAGTCACGAAAATAAGGTTTACCCCAGATTTGATTATAGGGGTGTTGTGTTGTCGCTTCTTCATGGAAGATGCCCCATCGAAGTAAAGTTCCCATCGGGTGTCACCCTCTCCTTTCTCCCTATCGATCGTGTCAAACGCATGCTCGTCTGGCAATTCGCAATTTAGGGATGAATTGGCAGGTATCGGATGCTCAGCGAGGAAGTCGGCGATAGCCTGGCCTTTCACTTCCTTGAGCGGTCGATATATTATCGAGAACTCCATCAAGAGGAGGGCCCATTTAGTGAGCCGTCCTGTTAGTATGGCTCTTGACATCAAATATTTGAGAGGATCCACTTTTGATATTATGTGGACCTCATGCGCCAAAGCATAATGCCGAAACTTCGTTATAGCAAAGATTAACGCCAGGAAATGTTTTTCGATAGGGGAGTAATTGTTTTCTGCCCCCAGGAGAACTCGACTCAAATAGTAGAGGGCTCTCTCTTTTCCTTGGTCATTTTCCTGTGCCCATAGTGCGCCTAAGGAACCTTCAAGGGCGGTTGTGTACAGGATGAGAGGCTTCCCCTTGACTGGAGCGGTCAGCACCGGAGGATTCTGTAAGTATTGCTTGATTTCATCTAGTACGCTTTGGCATTTACGATCCCAGACAAAAGGGGTCCCCTTCTTCATTAAATGACTGTAGGGGCGGCATTTGCCGGAGAGGTTAGCTATGAACCGCTGGATATATGCGAGCTTTCCTTGGAGGGACTGCAGTTGCTTGAGAGTTCTTGGCGGAGGCATTTTCATAATCGCCTTGATTTTTTATGGGTTTATTTCGATGCCCCGGTGTCGTATGATGAATCCTAGGAATTTGCCCGAGAAAACTCCGAACGCGCATTTCAGAGGGTTCATTTTCAAATTGTATTTCCCAAGACGTTGGAACACTATCTTTAGATGCTCCCAATGTTCCTCGTACGATTTGCTTTTAACCACGATGTCGTCGATATAGCATTCGACGATTTCATGTATGAGGTCATCGAAAATCTTCGTCATGGTCCTCTGATAGGTAGCGCCGGCATTCTTTATGTCGAAAGGCATTACTTTGTAGCAGAATATGCCCAGAGGAGTCCGGAAAGCGGTATGCTTCTGGTCTTCGGAATGCATCTTTATTTGATTGTACCCCGATGAGCTGTCCATGAAGGAGAAGAATTCGTGAGTGGATGTGTTGTCTATCATCAGCTCGGTAACCGGTACGGGAAAATCATCCTTCGGGCAAGCTTTGTTGAGGTCCCGAAAGTCCACGCAGATGCGCACCGTCCCATTTTTCTTCATCACTGGGAGGATATTGGCAATCCAGTCAGGATACTGAATTTCTTGGATAAAGCCGGAGTCGGTTAGCTTCTTAACTTCGGCGTTGATGCTCATTTCAAGTTCGAGCCGCATTCTTCTCGGTGCTTGTTTGATCGGCTTGACGTCCAGAGATATCGCCAATTTGTGCACGGCGATCTCTGGATCTAGCCCCGGCATTTCGGAGTAGTTCCATGCAAAACAGTCTTTATACTGTATGAGCACGTCTTTGAGTATAGCTACCTGTTCTTCGGACAGCAGCTCACTGACGAACGTAGGCCTCGGGTCGTTTGCCGTCCCCAAGTCGATTTTCGTGAGGTTATGTACAATAGTATGTATTCCATCTTCCAACTCTTTTGGCGCCGGTAAAAATTCTGAGATCACCTCGTCTTCATCCTCATTTTCGAAGCACCAGGAGAGGTCATCCATGTTCTCGGGCACTTCTTCTTCTGATAACGTTATCGCGTGGCAAGTGCGAGATCGTTTCCAAGACCGATGTTGATCTAGTTCTACTTTTGCCGTATGCATTGCTTTCGGCACATGCCTTTGCGGTGGGGCTACCCTCCAACTGTCGGATAGAGCGAATTTACCGAGTTGGTATTGGTCTTTGACCCAGTTCTTGAAGGTGAAGCAGTCTTCAAGAGGATGTCCTATCGCTCTGTGATAGGAGCAATACTCCGGGTGATGAACCTCGTTTGCTTGATCAGGGTGTTTGGACTCCGGGAGTGTCATCATCTGATGTTTCATGACGAGATCGAATATCTTCCTTGTCTTGTCTTGGGGAAAAGAATATGATCGACCCATTTTCTTTATAAGAGACGAATCCCTGCTGCTCAATTCTCGATCGCGTGGTTTCTTGGACCCGCTTTGCCGCTGTCGAACGTTTTTTCCGTTCTTCAGTTTGTTTTGCCTCCATGTTAGGTCTTTTGTACGACGGGCTGG
The DNA here is from genome assembly GCA_030015575.1 of Agapanthus africanus. NCBI lineage: Eukaryota > Viridiplantae > Streptophyta > Magnoliopsida > Asparagales > Amaryllidaceae > Agapanthus > Agapanthus africanus. The sequence continues at coordinate 20,335,618 of JASDDO010000031.1, read as the reverse complement.
CGACGAAGGGCATCTTCATTCTCCATAGCCTGCTGAAGGAGGCGCTGCATCCTGGCTTTCTCGTAAATGGCCATTTCACTGTTGTGGTCATCCCGGGCTTTTTAACCCACTTCCCTTATTAGCTTGTCCATCTGTCCTTCGAACGACGGACTCACTTTCATGGCGGGACCACGTTTTGGTTCAGGGTTAACATCTTCTAACAGAACATCTCCTTCTTCATCGAAGTCATGTATAACGTAGCAGCCATGGGATCACTCTCGTTTCTTGGATCGAACATATCCAAACCCGATCGTTTCCATTCTCCCGTTGGTCAATTTTTGCTGAGTTCCGGGGACGTTCCAGATGCTATTGTAGAACTGAGCTTGTCGAGCAGTCTGTTTAAAGGGTACGCCTTGGCGCCTCAACAGCCTTTTTAATCCTTCCGTGTAAAATCTAGGCAGACGGATGGGCTTGAGCCTGTCAAGTGCAGAATCGGCACCATGCCAGATTTCTTTCTCCGCTTTGGTTTCTGCGGATTGATAAAAGAGGATTGCCTTTTCATCTCTTCGCCTGGGAGGGACATAGAACGTCTGCAGTTCTTGCACACCATAGGTACTAAGTGCGTCAAGCTCTTTATAGTGCTTTCTCGGGACCACAGCGATTTGCAAACTCTGATCATCTCCGGTGAAGGCCTGCATCGATGGGCAGACCGAGAACACTGCGTTCATCTCGTCTTCAGAGTCACTGCCAAAAACCAGAATAGGTTCATCTGACGAGTCTTCTTCCTCATCTTTGTCCCCATCTCCTTCTTTGAGGATGTGGTTGAGAAATTCTTGGAGTGTAACCGGGGTTCGCACCTTCTGGTTATATTCTTCCAGTGCGTCTATATGTTTTTGCAGGTCCGTGCGCTTGTCATCAGGCTTTATGGGCTTTTTGGTGTTCTTCTTCTTCTTTGAAGACTTTGACGGCTGGGCCTGAGCGTTTTGATTATCGCTACTAATTCTTGGTGTCGGGTGCGGCTTCAGCATTCCTTCAATGACCTCGGGTTCCAGCGGACTTTTCCACCTGATCGCCGAGCTTGTTTGGAGATCCTTCAGCATTCTTTTCGTTTTGGCTGAAAGAGCAATCTCCCATGGAGCTTCTTCTATTAAAGAGCTCTATTAAAGAGCACGATGCCCCCGGCGTGTCTACCTTTTTAGGAGCGTGTGGTTATGGCGGGCTTATCTTCCAATTCTCAGACAGTGTAAATTTGCCTTGCTGGTACTGGTCCTCAATCCAGCCTTTGAAAATGAAGCAATCTTCGATTGGATGGCTTATTGCTCGATGCTAAGGGAAGTAATTAAATTGTTGGCATCGCCGGGCTGTAATGGACGTTTTGGATCCGGCAAGGTGGTGAGCCTGTTGCGCATCGCCAGATCGAACAGTCTCCTCGTTTTATCCTGGGGAAAAAAATAAGGGCGCTTCAGTTTCTCATTAAAGAATCACCGCCTATCGTCTTGGCGATCAGTTGGTTTTGGACCACTGGGCTGCTGCTGAGCATTGGAGACGAAGGTCGCTTTCCCTTTCCCCTTTTCGTTTAGAGATTCCATCTTCGAAGAAGATGGTCTATTACTCATCTGATCCATTTGGGTCAGTTTGTCAATCAAGGCCTAGAAAGTAGTTGGCTTGAAGAACATCATGAGCTGGGATATGGTCGCCTGTGGATCAAGAGTACCCACGAACATGCCTACAACAGGAGCTTCTTCAATGCGCTGTTCGCACTTCGACCATAGATTCCGCCATCATATAACGTACTGGACCCATGTTTCGCCTGGCTTCACCCTGGCGTTAATTAATACCGTGATTGGGGTGCGTTCGCTAGCGCTTGCGAACCTTTGTGTAAACAGTAACTCCATTTCTGCAAATGTCTTAACGGAGTCGTTCGGAAGCTCGGAGTACCATTCAAACGCTGTTTCCGACAAGCTGCCAACAAACTGGCGAAGCAGCAGTTTGTCGTCACCCCCAGTATTACCGTACAAGGCTCTGAATTGAGCAACGTGCTGGTGTGGATTACCCGTCCCCTTGTACTAATGGAATTTAGGGATCGTGTATCCCGGTGGGTACTTTATTTGATCGTACCAACCCGGATAGGGTCGTCCAGTCTTAACAATTTGGCCGGCCGCTTCGCTCGCCTGATGAGCTCGTATCTGTTGAGCGATATAATCATCCAGGGCGGCTTTGGAGATGGTCTCTTCCTTGGCTGCTGAACAAGCTGGAAGAGGGTTCAATGTCTCCCTTCTGTCGTCTTCAAGGATAATTGGGGGGTCTTCAGCTGGAGGATCCGACTGTATCATCATCCCGACCATATCTTGGAATAAAAACGCCATTCGTTTTATGTTGGCCACTTGTTCCGCTGCCTATTTGTCCTTTTTCTATAGGATTCTGCAGAGGAACTTAGCATCAGTTTCTTGTTCATGACGGTGCTCTGACGACATCTCCGGGCTTTCTTTTGGCCCAGTGAGTGCGGCCATCTATGTTAACATTTCTTGGAGTTTCTGTTGTTGCTCCTGGGCCTTTGTTACGGATCTGGTGAGTGGTCGATGACCCGTAGAGATACGGCTATCCTCTTTCCCGGATGCCATATAGACAGTGTGCACCACCATGCCCCCAGATTCGGGGCGTTTAGATTTAGTGCCCTTGAGATTCGTCGCATACACAGGGATTTTCTCCGGCCTTCTTCTTTTGTGAACGGTTGAAGTTGAGGGGGTCGTTGCAGCGAGCACCCAAGTAGACGACACCTTCTGTGGTACAACAGAGTGGCCCTTCTCTTGCCGAACTTTCATCTTCTTCGGTCGGCGGGAGTAATCTTGGTTAATCACAGAGTCTTGGACCCTTCGCCAGACCCTATGGATTTTAGAGGACAGCCGCTGAGAAGGCTGCTCTGGATTTGCCTTTATAACGTTCTCCACAGTCGGAGGAGATCTTTTTAGCACGGCGGTTGGCGAGTTTTTGCGCACCCTGTTAAGTGGTTCAAAGCTGTTCCCAGTTGGAACAGCAACATCAACTTCCATCGTTGGAGTTGGCGGAGTAAATCCAGAAGGGGAACTGACCCCAGCTTTCCTCACTCGGCGCCAGTGGCGATGTCGAGCATGCCTTGCAGCCGGTATTGGCTCAGCTATGGGGGTGACTTCGTCATGCCACCTGTTCTGATCAAGGGCTGTTATTGGCGCCAGCCTATTGAAAATGGACGTCCGCTGAGAGGAGATAACCAACCTATCGAAGGCAGACTTTCGCGCAGAGGGAGAAGTTTTGATGACTTCGCCTGGGGCGGGAGCTGAAACGGTCAGTCTTGTGAAGACCGACCCCTTAGCAGGAGAAGCCGCTTTGACGACTTCATTTACTGGAGCAGAGATGGCTATCCATTTTGGGATAACCCCTTCAGGTATTGTGGGCTTCTTCACGGGCCCATTGGAGTTTTGGCCCAGTCTGTTAAATACCGAGACGTTGAATTTGGGCGAACCGTTGAAAGGGGCCGCGGTAGTTGCAAGCCGATCAAAGACCGACTTCTTCGGAGTTTCTTGCAACGGCAGTGGGGCGTTGAAGCTCATTGGTGGGAGCATGGTCCCAAAGAACAGCCCAGTGGTGGTCTGAGTCACCTGTTCCACTGGCAAGGCGAAGATGGAGGCCGCTTGGGGCCCATAAGTCACTCCTCTGGTGATGACGGAGTGGGAGTTATTGTAGTTATTGCAGTTTGTGCAGTTGAAAACCATTGATCTCTGCACGGGAGCAAGACACCAAATCTTAGTACCTCGAATCCAGGGGAAACCATATCAAACCGCGATTCATTCGCAAACACGACACACGAAGTGTGGAGTGGAAAGAGGAAAAGGTCCCACCGGGCGTGCCAGAATTTGTTCTCCGCCGAAAGACTGGGAAGACAAACGTCTTGCCTGAATTTGGGGGCAGATGTTATTTGGTTTTATCCGTCCACCTCTCCGAAGATGCCAAGTTGATTTATGGCACCGTATATCGGAGGCTTATACGGATGCGGCCGTTGAAGCAGACTTCATCAGATTCCCCCTCGTTTGAGGGGTTTTTGATTGTGGGGATGCTCTTCCCTGCAGGCGCAAGCCCCTGCAGTTAATTACGCTACCGCATCACGGCAACAACTTTCTCCTTCTCCAGATGGTCACTCCGTGTCATGTGTGTTTGTTTTATTTTTGGTTTCCCGTGAATTGTATACGGAGACTAATTTATATTGTCGCCCGTGGGCGTGGATTAGTCCAAATCCGTATTTTCTTAGATTTGGGTTTTGGTTTGGGTTTAAGGATCGTTAATCTCATTTGAGACTAAGATCAGCTTAAACATTTGTTAAGGATACATTAGTCTAATTTTAGACTAAGATTTACTTAACAGGATCATTTAGATCCAATAAAAGAGCATTTGGACTCTATTGTTTTAGTTTAGGGACGTTGCGGTCCAAAAGTTTAAAGACATCATAGTCCATGGATTTTAAAGACATCATAGTCTAGTTTAGAGACATCATAGTCTAGTTTGGAGACATCATAGTCTGTAGGGTTTAGTTTAGGGACGTTGCGGTCCAGTTTAAAGACATCGTAGTCTATGGTATTTTGGCTCCACGGTTTGGGGATGCGCTAAAAGTTATTGGTTATTGGGACCCTCCATCTCTCTGAAGACGTTGAAAGATTACAACGACATGTATCAGAGGTATGAAGAGATGTACCCTTGAACCAATATCCCGATTTGGGGAATGGGATGAATATCAGTTTAGACGTCATCTGTTAGGAGAACACTAGTCATCTTTGGGACTAGGATTAGTTTGGGGAGACCAGAACATGGGAGTTGATTGATGACAAAAAGGGTCTTAGTTTCGGAAGACTTGGCTAATTTGAGCTAAAGTTGATTTCCTTTAGTTACCCAATAGTGCTAATCAATGAATCAGTGTTAAATACTGGACTTTGGAGGAGCTCACGTGTGAACACGTGTGGGGCCCCGAAGTAGGCATTGTTCTTTGAGTTTATTGTTACGCCCCGCTTCCCAAAAGAAGGAGAAGGATGACGTGGCATGGTCCGCGACCTAACTGAATTGAAGGTGGTCTATTCACTACAGTTACGTTAAGCGTATGAATATTTAACATGCAGGATGTGTACCAAAACAAAAATAATAAAAGCGAAAGGCATTTTATTTCCATTAACCAAACTTTATTACATTCCAAAAGAAAGAGTAAAATAAACTGAGTAGTTTAATTACATCAAAGGAGAAACAAAAGCCCTAAACATGTGGGCAACAACAAAAAAATAAAACTAGCTAATCTTCCATCGTCCAGTCTGCATAATCTTCATAAGTCGGCTTCACACCTTGATCTTCGCTGTAATACCCATTCTTATCTGACGGACATTCCAAAGATAGAGGAAGAAAAGGAAGGTCCGTCAGCGAGTTATACTCCGGTAAGATTGCCTCATAAGAAAGTAAAGGTATAGAAACGAACAGGTGTATATAATGAATATGATGTACATGTGTGCAAACATAAGGTAAGGGGTGTAAATGTTTGAAATGCACAATTTTAAGACGTTTTGAGGAGAGGTATATATGAGCATGAGTATGTTGTAAGTCATGTGTAGGAAGTATAGGTGAAGGTAAAAGTTCGTATTAGTTTGTTAAACAAGGGTCCGGATACTCGCGATTATTCCGTTGTGGCCACGGAACAACAACTGGGGAAGTGAAATGTACCGTTTCACTTCCCGGGATCATGATCGAGCAGTAGGGGAATCCGAGTTCCGAATTATCCTTGCCCAATCAAACTACCCATCCCCGTGGTTCAGTATAAAGGTTCGGACGAATTAGAGTAGTGTGTATACTTCTAGGAATGGAATTTCCACATTATATAGTCGCCCATATATTGGACCAGTCATCCGGAATATCGGGATCTTCAAATTTATATAGTCGCACATATATTGGACTGTTCACCCGGAATATCGGGATCTTCATATTTATATAGTCGCCCATATATTGAACTGTTCACTCGGAATATCAGGATCTTCATAATAAGTATTCCATACCTAGGTCCGCGCATTCTAACTCTAACCGTAACATGTTTTGTATGTTGTCATGTTGTCATAAGCTGGAATTTAAAAGTATTGATCTCGTTTAATATGGCCTTCCACAACCACTCGTTTTATTTTCTAGAGTTTGTAAAGCACTTCGTGTCCTTCAGAGAAAGCTTAGTTAAAAAAGAAATAATAGGGTTTAAATATCTTTTATTACTTCTAAGAAAAACCATGATATTTAGGATATTTATTATTTTGGAAAAGCATAATGTTTTACAGAAAATATACTTTCGATAAAAGGTTGTGGTGTTTATTTGAAAATCTTTGCAAGAGGTTTTTATTTGAAAATCTAGACTGCACCTAATATTCCAAAAGGACAAGTTATGAGGTTCTCAAATCGCCTCTTCACCGCCAATTGTGGCCAGGTAAGCACAAGTAAGGAAAGGAGGAATCCGCTCACGAATCACCGTGAGACAGGCCTTTTAAAGTTACCTTTCTCACTTGTCTAGCCTAGGCACCACAAAGTCTGGTTTAGATAAACGATCGATACGTACAACATTTCCTTTTGTCCTAAATTGGTGTTATTTTAAAATTACCTTTTAAAAGATACTAAATACTCCCTTTTAAAAAGATATCGTTATTTAATTTTAATATTTTCTTCTTTAAAAAGTTGAGGGGGTTTTAAAAATATTTGTAAGTAAAATATACGTATACTGTATCTAAAATATTTATTTCACATATCTTTATTTCTTATAGATATTTTAAACAAATATAATATTTAAATTAAACGAGGGTATCTTGTGGAAGTAACCTATTTCAAGATCATTTTTATAGTATGGGTATGTCAGAGGTGAAATGACAATTCATGGGTTATATCAGATTCCAGGTATTATGGGTGCGCAATATAATTCTATGTACAGAGGAAATTTAAACACTGTTTTAAAAATATGGGTTAACTTTATTATGATTGAGGGTACAAGGAATAGGTATGCACAAATATAATAACAACTTTTTAAATAGGGTTGATAATTATAAGTTGGAACTAGGTTATTGAGATAGAAGAAGGTAACAGGAAAAGGAGAGAGAGGCGGATCCTACCTTTTGTTTGAGTCGGATGCCGAAGAGTTGAAAACGTAGTCTTGTACTAAAACCTCAATAGCTCCATGTCCCAATTTTTCCTCTGCAATTGGATGGAGCCGTAGCGTCGGCGTCGTCGATACGAAGGCACCGGTATTTTTTTCAGAATTTTTGGAGTTCGGTGGTGTGAGAAATTTAGGTTTGAAGGTGTCTATTTATAGCATTTTCACCAACCATAAAAATCCAAAATTTCCGATAAAATATACACGAAAATCTGCGCCCCAATCATTTTAGAATCATTAGTTAATGATCAGCCGCCGCCGCCTTTTATCTCAGCCGTTGGATTGAGAACCAACGGCTGAGATCGCGCCGCCTCCACGTGTCGCCATTTGATTCGCCCGCAGCTGTGTGTGGGGATCACACGCTTTCGCGTGGTCCCCACCACGTGGGCGCCGCCAGGGTTTCTGGGCCATTGGATCATGTGATCCAACGGTCCAGGTTAAAAGGTTTAAAAAAATAAAAATTAATAAAAATAAAAATCAATAGATTATTTTAAAATAATGATTTGGCTTTGAAAAATTTGGTAAAAATGTTTTAAAATACGGAAAAATTATGGGAAAATTCCAGAAAATATATTTTATTATTATCTTTAATATTAAAATAATTTTGGGCTAAAAACAAATAGTATATCCATTTCTAAATTGTTAGCTAGTTATAATAATTATATAATATCTAGTTCATCTTTAAAATATTTTTAATTACAAATTAATTACTTTAATTGATAATAAAAATATATAGATTATTTTAAGGCGTTATAAAATTTTATTGAAACAATTTAAGCCTATAAAACAATAAATAGATTTTAGAAAAATTCCTTTAATCATATTCAATGCTTTGAAAATTATTAACACTACTTTGAAAATTATTATTATATAAAAGAAACACGTAAATAATTATTTGATAGTAGAAATATAAATAAAATATATTTTATTAGGTATTAGAAAACATTGTCGTTACAATCTACCCTCCTTAAAATAATTTCGTCCTCGAAATTTCAGAAGGTAGGTCAAGGGAAGAAAGAAATCATTAAGAAGAGATTATCGCGGTTAAATATTTTGGTCTCGCACTCTCATCCCGTTTCTTCGCTTCCGTGTATGTCTGCCTAGTAGTTCTTCCTTCATACAGCTCTAGCCAGCTAGATTGTCTTGTCGCTCTAGGTTTCATCCTTCTAGTATTCCGACCGGTTGCTGCTCGTAGGTTATGCTAACCTTTCCATAATCTCGGAATGATCAAAAGTATGACTAGGGTTTTCTCCAACGAAAGTAGCAAAAGTAGGCTATACATAAACTCACCGTCTCCTTCCAAGATGTTAAACGGCCGATGAGTCGTAGGATGAGCTTTCCGCGTTCGCTGCATTGTATCACCATATCCACTTTTTCGACTATTATCTTACAAATTCTCCATCTTCTTGGTCTTCCCAACCGATCGGCACTTCTCGTATATGAGACTTGACCCCTCTCAACCGCTTCATGTGTTTCAACCATCCGTGTTCCCATGTTCTCCTTAAAGTAGTGTTTCTATATCTTCAAGATAAAACTTACCATCGCCAGTTCTAAATCTGAACATGATAGTTGCGTCCACAAGTCGTTAGTTGTCTTGACGCATATGCGACTATATCGCTGTGCTGATACATCACATCACCAAGTCACTCCTCCGAAAAATCATTGTAGATGTTTAAAACTTCTGGGTTTGCTAAGAATTGCAAGAATGGTTTTGACAGTTACGATCTACCCTCCTTAGAATAATTTCATACTTGAAATTTTCAAAGGAGTGGCCACTACTAGGCACGGAAATCAGTAACGCTGTCAGGAATCCTCTTTGCTGCATGTGTCGCTCCCGCGAGTTGGTGTATCACTTGATGCATGGAAAGTCTTGAAGGGTTAGGTATAAGGAATTGGAAATTATAAAATTGGTAGTTGCTTCCGGATGGAAAAGTTTGGAAGTTGAAGGAAAGATATGAATTGATGGAAAACATGAGAGTTATAACATAAGGGCAACTAGTCGAAATTACGGAAACTAGGGGAATTATGGTGAGTCCAACTAAGAATTGCATCGAAAGATAAATAAGAATGGTATCGGAAGAAAGGTTGCGAAAAGAAAGAGTACCTCTGTTGTCTTTCCACGTGGCATCAGTCTTCTCGGCCGTCATGGTGAAGGTCTGACGTTTGGGTCCATTCCTTTGCGCTTAATGAAAGACACGCTCCTGTGATGGAAAGGGTGGTCCTTTTAGTGATGTCCCTTGGTCGGTTGGTCGAGTGGCGGAAGGTGGATGGTTTCCCTGTCGTGGTGTCACATAATTAGCTGTCTTGTTGACGGGGCCTGATTGTCTCCCTCTCTGAGGACAGTCCCCAATAGCATGATCCGGAGACCCACAGACTATGCAAAGTTTGTTCAAAATGCGACAGTCTCTCATGTGGTGTCCGGTCCTACCACAATGGTTGCATACAACAGCTGGTTTTCTGAAGATAGTTGGTACTGCTGGTCTCTTAGGTGGTTGTCTCCCGATGAATATGGAAGATGATCCCTCAAGAATTTGATTGGCTGGTCGTTTAATGCCAGACAAACGGTCATCCTTCCTTATGCGTCTCTGAAGATCTTCAAAGTTTCGTGTCGCCTCTAAAATTTCATCATAAGTTGATAAGGTAGCAGAAGACATGGAGGACTGTATCTTCAGGTCCAATCCTTGTCGGAATCTCTTAGCATAAAGTTCTGGGGTTGCCACCAGATGATGCGCGAACCGACTTAACCTTGCGAACTCCGAAGCGTACTCATCCACCGACTTATCCCACATTCTCCCTTATTGGAACTGTATAAACTCCAGTTCTATTTTGAAGTGTGCCACGACTGGAAAGTACTGGGTATCAAAACGTTGTTTGAACCTTTCCCAGTCGATGGGCTCCTTCGATCTACTTTCCTCTGCCTCCCACCATATCCTGGCATTATCCGTAAGTTGTAGCTTAGCGATGTTCACCCACGCGTCCTTCGGAATTTGGACGGCACTGAGATCATTGACTGTTCCCTTAAGCCATTCTTCAGCTTCTAAAGGAGTTTCCTTCCCCGAAAAAGTCTTAGGGTGGAGTGATCTGAACTGTTTCACTCCCGCCGAACCTTGTGAAACTGGGGTTAGTGCCTTACTTAAAATCTCTGCTTGCTGCTGCCTACTTTCTCGTAGCTCCTGATGAAGGGTAGCTGTCTGCTGCTGTTGTTGCTCCAATAGTCCTTGCATCATTTGTAGCATAGCTGCTTGCTGAGCAGCAACTTCATTGACTCCATTTCCCCTTCGGTTGCGGTGATGGTGTCGTCCAGCCATTGATGATCTGAATCAGAATAAGTTAGGTTACAATCAGGCTGAGGGATGAGACAGGATAATAACTTGCATGGAAGAACAACAATTAATGCAAGAGAGGCTAAGAAGAGCACAAGATAGATTTTTTGCTCGAAACTAAAATTTTATTATCCAACTTCAATACGGAGAGTACAACCGAAAAGTAAGGACATGCCCCCACCGTTTTATTCGGCCAAAGAAAAGGAAAAAGTCTTATTAGTCTCGATTATGGGAGTTCAACAATTGGCGATAGGTCCTCGCATTAAGAAAAGTACGACCATTCCCACGGTGCCTTGCGAGGATAGCTGCCTGAGTTTCTTCGGCCTTGAGTTCCTCCTTACTCGAAGCTTCGTCCTTCGACCCATCCTCGGCAGGAGCCCCGCTCTCTGATTCCACCTCTATAGGGTTTTCTTCTTCTGCAGGAGCCTCCTTTTTCTGGCCCATCCTTTATATGCTCCTCTTCCCTGGGATCTTCTTCTTCTTCGGAGTCGTTGGCCATCAAAGACTTCGGAGTTGCAGCATCGACTTCTTCGTCTTCCGAGTCGCTGTCAGAAATAACTGCATGAAAGTCTATGACTTCGTCGTCGGAATCTCCAGATGTAGCTTCAAAGTAATATCGGACATGTCATCCTCGTTGGAAAGATTTGCCATGACCAGAAGGAAAGGTCATGGTCAGGGTACAGAATGTCAAGGAAAGGACAAGGGACATAGGAAAACTATGATATCGGTATAGATGGATGAGATTCACAAATATAATAAGTCAGTTAATGGTTTCATTTTAGTACACAAGAGGACCTGCATGGGCCACCACAAAAACCTGTCACGCCCCGCTTCCCAAAAGAAGGAGAAGGATGACGTGGCATGGTCTGCAACCTAACTGAATTGAAGGTGGTCTATTCAATACAGTTACGTTAAGCGTATGAATATTTAACATGCAGGATGTGTACCAAAAAAAAAATAATAAAAGCGAAAGGCATTTTATTTCCATTAACCAAACTTTATTACATTCCAAAATTAAGAGTAAAATAAACCGAGTAGTTTAATTACATCAAAGGAGAAACAAAAGCCCTAAACATGTGGGCAACAACAAAAAATTAAAACTAGCTAATCTTCCATCGTCCAGTCTGCATAATCTTCAAAAGTTGGCTTCACACCTTGATCTTCGCTATAATACTCATTCTTATCTGACAGACATTCCAAAGATAGAGAAAGAAAAGGAAGGTCCGTCAGCGAGTTATACTCGGATAGGATTGTCTCATAAGAAAGTAAAGGTATATAAACGAATAGGTGTATATAATGAATATGATGTACATGTGTGCAGTCATAAGGTAAGGGGTGTAAATGTTTGAAATGCACAAATTTAAGATGTTTTGAGGAGAGGTATATATGAGCATGAGTATGTTGTAAGTCATGTGTAGGAAGTATAGGTGAAGGTAAAAGTTCGTATTAGTTTGTTAAACAAGGGTCCGGATACTCACGATTATTCCGTTGTGGCCACGGAACAACAACTGGGGAAGTGAAATGTACCGTTTCACTTCCCGGGATCATGATCGAGCAGTAGGGGAATCCGAGTTCCGAATTATCCTTGCCTAATCAAACTACCTATCCCCGTGGTTCAGTATAAAGGTTCGGACGAATTAGAGTAGCGCGTATACTTCTAGGTATGGAATTTCCACATTATATAGTCGCCCATATATTGGACCGGTCACCCGGAATATCGGGATCTTTATATTTATATAGTCGCCCATATATTAGACTGTTCACCCGGAATATCGGGATCTTCATATTTATATAGTCGCGCATATATTAGACTGTTCACCCGAAATATCAGGATCTTCATAATAAGTATTCTATACCTAGGTCCGCGCATTCTAACTCTAACCGTAACATGTTTTGTATGTTGTCATAAGCTGGAATTTAAAAGTATTGATCTCGTTTAATATGGCCTTCCACAACCACTCATTTTATTTTCTAGAGTTTGTAAAGCACTTCGTGTCCTTCAGAGAAAGCTTAGTTAAAAAAGAAATAATAGGGTTTAAATATCTTTTATTACTTCTAAGAAAAACCATGATATTTGGGATATTTATTATTTTGGAAAAGCATAATGTTTTACAGAAAATATACTTTCGATAAAAGGTTGTTGTGTTTATTTTAAAATCTTTTGCAAGAGGTTTTTATTTGAAAATCTAGACTGCACCTAATATTCCAAAAGGACAAGTTATGAGGTCCTCAAATCGCCTCTTCACCGCCAATTGTGGCCAGGTAAGCACAAGTAAGGAAAGGAGGGATCTGCTCACGAATCACCGTGAGACGGGCCTTTTAAAGTTACCTTTCTCACTTGTCTAGCCTAGGCACCACAAAGTCTGGTTTAGATAAACGATCGATGCGTACAACATTTCCTTTTGTCCTAGATTGGTGTTATTTTAAAATTACCTTTTAAAAGATACTAAATACTCCCTTTTAAAAAGATATCGTTATTTAATTTTAATATTTTCTTCTTTAAAAAGTTGAGGGGGTTTTAAAAATATTTGTAAGTAAAATATACGTATACTGTATCTAAAATATTTATTTCACATATCTTTATTTCTTATAGATATTTTAAACAAATATAATATTTAAATTAACGAGGGTATCTTGTGGAAGTAATCTATTTCGAGATCATTTTTATAGTATGGGTATGTCAGAGGTGGAATGACAATTCATGGGTTATATCAGATTCCAGGTATTATGGGTGCGCAATATAATTCTATGTAGAGAGGAAATTTAAACACCGTTTTAAAAATATGGGTTAACTTTATTATGATTGAGGGTAGAAGGAATAGGTATGCACAAATATAATAACAACTTTTTAAATAGGGTTGATGATTATAAGTTGGAACTAGGTTATTGAGATAGAAGAAGGTGACAGGAAAAGGAGAGAGAGACGGATCCTACCTTTTGTTTGAGTCGGATGCCGAAGAGTTGAAAACGTAGTCTCGTACTAAAACTTCAATAGCTCCGTGTCCCGATTTTTCCTCTGCAATTGAATGGATCCGTAGCGTCGGCATCGTCGATACGAAGGTACCGGTATTTTTTTCAGAATTTTTGGAGTTCGGTGGTGTGAGAAATTTAGGTTTGAAGGTATCTATTTATAGCGTTTTCACCAAACATAAAAATCCAAAATTTCCGTTAAAATATACACGAAAATCTGCGCCCCAATCATTTCAGAATCATTAGTTAATGATCAGTCGCCGCCGCCTTTTATCTCAGCCGTTGGATCGAGATCCAACGGCTGAGATCGCACCGCCAAGGATCCCACCGCCTCCACGTGCCGCCATTTGATTCGCCCGCAGCTGTGTGTGGGGATCACGCGCTTTCGCGTGGTCCCCACCACGTGGGCACCGCAACGCTTTCTGGGCCATTAGATCTTGTGATCCAACGGTCCAGGTTAAAAGGTTTAAAAAAGTAAAAATCAATAAAAATAAAAATCAACAGATTATTTTAAAATATTGATTTGGCTTTGAAAAATTTGGTAAAAATGTTTTAAAATACGGAAAAATTATGGGAAAAATCCATAAAATATATTTTATTATTATCTTTAATATTAAAATAATTTTGGGCTAAAAACAAATAGTATATCCATTTCTAAATTGTTAGCTAGTTATAATAATTATATAATATCTAGTTCATCTTTAAAATATTTTTAATTATGAATTAATTACTTTAATTGATAATAAAAATATGTAGATTATTTTAAGGCGTTATAAAATTTTATTAAAACAATTTAAGCCTATAAAACAATAAATAGATTTTAGAAAAATTCCTTTAATCATATTCAATGCTTTGAAAATTATTAACACTACTTTGAAAATTATTATTATATAAAAGAAACACGTAAATAATTATTTAATAGTAGAAATATAAATAAAATATATTTTATTAGGTATTAGAAAACATGACCGTTACATTTATTCCCTCATATATATATAATAGTGCTGAGCACTTGGCTCGCATGTGAGCACGTGAGGCGCCCCGAGGTGAGAACTGTTCTCTAGATTTCATTTATAAGTGCTCATTACTTGGTTCATCAAATAGTCACGTACAGACACGTGAGGTGCCTTCAATATGCGAGCGCTGTCTTTGGAATTTTCTCCCTCTTTTATACACCACTGTTTGGGTGTCATGTGGGAATACGTGAGGTGCCCCCAAAATGGGAGCTATCTTGGATTTATTTCCTTTTTCCTTTTCTGGGTGCTAAGCACTATTAGGTTGCGTGGGATCACGTGAGGCACTCTGAAGAATGAAGATTGCCTTTGTTTTATTCTCCTTTTCTTTTTCTGAGTGCTAAACACTATCAAGGGATCACGTGAGGTCACGTGGGGCGCCCCCAAATTGAGACGTGTTTTAGATTTACTCCCATTTTTGAAAAGCTTGTTCTGTAGTGTGCCAAGATTTATTGTTTATTGGGACCCTCCACCTCTCTGAAGACGTTGAAGAATTAAAACGACATGTATCGGAGGTGTGGAGAGATGTACCCTTAAACCAAATTCCAGATCGAGGGGAGAGATCATGGTGGGATGAACATCATTTTAGATACCATCTGTTAGGAGCTCATTAGCTATCTCTGGGACTGAGATCGGTTTGGGGACCCTGAGCATTAGGGGCTCGATTGATTGCCCTCGGGAGATTTGATCTAAGTTTGGCTAATATTGGCCTCTCTTAGTGTTAAACACTAATATATGATCGGCGCTCACGTGCTCCCACGTGAGGCCTTAAAGTAATGTTAAACACTAGTGTATGATCAGTGCTCACATGCTCCCACGTGAGGCGCTTGAAATAGTGTTAAACACTAAGAATTTGAGGCGCTCACGTGAGATCACGTGAGGCGCTCGAAAAATAGGGTTTATTCCCTTTTCTCTTTTATAAGTGCCGAGCACTTCTCAGGGGTCACGTGGGATCACGTGAGGCGCCCCAAAAAATAGGATTTATTCTTTTTTCTCTTTTATAAGTGCTGAGCACTTCTTAGGGGTCATATGGGGTCACGTGACTAGATCTCATTCTTTCCCTCTTTGTTCCTCAAAGGTGCTCACGTGGGATCACGTGAGCTTTTATGTAACGTTTAAATGCTAATGAATCACCAGGCTGTTCTTCTATGGTTCCGAGGAATAAAGTTCTCCTTTTGTTCTTTGTATAGATTAAATTCTTTTTAAAGTGTTAAACTCTAGTTCTAGAGGAATTAAATTCCTATATGTTTTGTAAGAGTTAAACTCTTTTGGATTCAGTTCTTTCCCCTAAATTTTGAATTTGCATGACAGAATCTCCCCGATGAGAATTAAATTCTCAACTTGTGGGGATATCCGCATCTGCAGATCTTAACCAGAGGAAGAACTAAGTTCTTTTAGAAGAGTTAAACTCTTGGTTTGATAATTAAATTCTCTTTTTGTGGGAGCTTTTGGGAGGGGATCCTCTTCTTTAGAGAATTAAATTCTCTTTCTATTTTTTCTTCCCGTCTCCCTCCGTCTCCTTTTTTCAACTCTCCTTGCTCCTATTTATATGAGAAGAAAAAGAATCGGTTTGTTAAGAAAATCCCTCATTGAGAGATCATGATTGATTCCATGATCTTTTAGATCAATTGTTGAATTTTATTCACCGTTGGATCTTTAATCCAAAGGCTCTCTGTTTAACAAAGAAGATTTCTTGTTTGTTTAACAAGATTATGAATATCTTGTTGGTTTTAACAAGATTAGAATTTTATTCTATCATTTCTTTTTAGTTTAACAAGATCAGAAATGTATTTTCTTAATATGGATATCTTGTTAACACAGAATTTTATTCTTGTTATAAGATTAGGAAAATATTTTCCTATGATAGATTTTTATGCTATCAAATGATCACCGCTGGATCTTTGATCCAAGGGAGGGTTCTCTGTTTTACAGAGAAGATCTTTCTAATTTCAGAAAGATCAGGAAAATATTTCCCAAAATAGAATTTAATTCTAGAATTTGATAGGAACATTTTAAATTAGGGTGCTCACATACTTTGCATGTGGTTGGCACAAGCACTAACGTGTTTAACACGTGACCCCTAATGTGGGTTTTAGCATGTGTATGTTCAGAGCGCTCACGTGTGTAACACGTGAGGCATGTTTGGCCCTTGGTTATTTATGTTCAGCGCTCATATGCTTTGCATATGTGCGCTCACGTGTTTTACACGTGATGCCTGTTTGGCCCTTGGTTATTTATGTTCAGCGCTCATATGCTTTGCTTATATGCGCCCACGTGTTTTACACGTGATGCCTGTTTTTTTGGGGATTCTCCCCATTTTTTATAAGAGAACAAGTAGCTCTTGGCCGGAAATTTTGGCGGGAACAGTGGCCTTATTGGCAGGACTACGAATCGCCTCCGTAGTAGGGCTGAAGACCATCCGAATATGTAGTGACTCTGCGCTAGTCGTCGGCTAAGTAACCGATCATTTCGAACTCCGAGAACCACTCATGATAAAATACCTGGCGGAAGTAAAAAGGCTTAAGAGAAATTTTGACGAAGTCCAAGTGGAGCAAATTCCCAGAAATTTGAATGCCGAGGCTGATACACTGAGCAAACTCGCCTCCTCCTATTTGGCCAATCACAAGAGAAATATTCTCTTTGAAGTCCTGCCTCGGCCGAACATCGAAGATGGGGAGGCAACACTCCAAATCTACACGACTCAAGAAGATGCCTCGGACTGGAGAAAGCCCATCGTAGAATATCTGAGAGAAGGGGTTCTTCCAAAGGACCGAGCCGAAGCCCGTAGGTTTCGAACAAAGGCTCGCCATTTTGTATGGAGCAAACAAAACCTATACAAAAAGTCGTACGCTCAACCTCTGCTCCAGTGTATCGATCCCCACGAAGCGGACTACATCCTACAGGAGATACACGAAGAGGTCGGAGGGGAGCATTAAGGGGTCCGCAGCATGGTCTAAAAGACGTTGCTCCAGGGGTACTATTGGACGGGGATACATTAAGATACCGAGAAACTGGTTAGAAGATGCAAAAGCCGCCAACTCTTCGACAGCATTCCTCGCCTCCCCGCCACCGAACTAACGCCGCTAAGTTTTCCTTGGCCATTTGCGCAGTGGGAAATGGATATGGTGGGTCGGTTCCTCACCAGCACGGGTGGACACAAGTACATTCTTGTTGTGATAGACTAATTCACAAAGTGGATTGAAGCCGTGCCCATCAGGAAACCAGACGCCGCCTCTACGATAAAATTCCTACAGAACAATATAATCTCCCGGTTCGGAATCACGAGATGCATCATCACCGACAATAGGACCAACTTCGAGAATAACAGAGTCAAAGAATTTTGCAGCGACTACCACATATTGATGAAGTTCGCCGCGGTAGCACACCCCAAATGCAACGGGCAAGACGAAGTAGCAAACCAAGGCGTCATTCGCGGGCTCCGGGCTAGCCTGGAAGGGAGGCAAGGCAGCTGGGTCGAGGAACTGCCTCGTGTGCTCTGGGCACCACGGACATCAAGGAAAACGCCAACGGGAGAAATCCCGTTCAGCCTCTGCTACGGTACTGTAGCAATGGTCCCCGCAGAAATCGAATTGCCCAGTTATAGGGTCGAACACTTTGACGATGAAGCTAACACCTTGACACTGCGAAACAACCTAGACATCTTGTTAGAAAAACGAGATCGAGCGCAAATCAAAGCGGCCGCCTATCAGCAGCAAACCGCCCGCTACTACAACGCTCGAGTTAAGCATCGAGCCTTCAAAACAAAAAATTTGGTCTTACGGAGAAACGAGTTCGTAAACCAAGGGAGGCTACATAAGTGGGACGGACCGTTTCTCGTAACGGAAGCATTGCCCGGTGGAGCCTACCGTCTCTAGGACTCCCGAGGGCGTAATTTTCCCCGGCCATATAATGTCGAAAAGTTTAAATTGTATAGATAAACATGTATCCTCTTTTGAATAATGCAATTCCTTTCCGCATTGATTAAGTTTTCCAAACCGAGTCCTCTCATAGAATAAACTTCTGCACCGCCCTGGGGCTCCCAACCTTCATCCTTTTCCCCGGCACCGAGCTCAGGGGTTGGAGGAGGCACAAGTCAAAAAAGGAGACAATACACCATAACCATAACCATAACCAAAGAAAAATTTATTTATTCGGAAGTGTTATGTCACGCCCCGCTTCCCGGTGTACGGTGAAGGGGACGCGGCGAAACCGCTACGTATTTACTCTGAAGTAAACACGCTAAGCGTATCTAAGCAATATAAGTAAAATGCGCAAGAGACGGTGACAATAGATATAATTGAACAGCAACTTTATTTATTAACATTCTTTTTACAATACATCTGAAAAGTAAAAACATAGAATGGAAAGCAATGCCTAAACAGTGGCATAACAGAAATGGAAATACGGAATGTAAATGTGTACAAGAAATCTAAAGCTCTGGGTCGGAAGCTAGCTGGTCCAAATCCTCGCTGGTGGGCTCGATCTCCAGTGAGTCCGAATCACCTGACGACATTCCAAAGAAGAAGAAAGAGAATGTCTTCAGCAAACAAATCGCTCGGTAAGTCCCAAAGAGGAGGGAGAAGCAGATTAGACAGAGAGAGAGAGTATAACTATTATAATGTTGTTTGTTATGATAACGTAGTTGTTTGTAGCTTGGTACGGAAGATACCAGTGTATACGAGAGGTGTCTCACTTTCCCCGGAGACTAAGGTATCAGGAGTACAAGGCTCCGTCGATAATACCACGGAACAACGACATGGATGTAATTACGTCTTAAGTGACCACCTCGTGCCACTTTTAACATGTTCCGTACCAGTCTACCCCTTATCAACCCTGCGATATCTTATTTGTATTGTTTGTATTGTATTGTCTTATAATTTGAATTGTATAGATGGATGACTTTCCGAAATCATGATATTAGTAAATGGATGTAACTGGAGAATCATGTAGATGGATGTATATCCATGGTTCGGTTCAGTCAATATAGATTGAATAGACGGATTCATAGATCCATGTTGTATTGAAGTTTGATACTTGAATCATATTCAAGTCAGATTATATTGAGACTCGGTCTGAGACAGACAATTTGAAAAGAGATTGATTCCTGAATTAGGTTTTGGTGTTATCGGTAACTGATACACATGGACGACAGGATTTGTGTCTTTTTCAAAGACAATTACCGTATTGATAACACCGTTTGTTAAGTTGTCTACCTTAAATAGGCAAGCACCCATATCTCTAGCCCCCAGAGGCTCAAGAGACTGGTCCCGCTTAATCCTATGTTTACTAAGGTACTTATTGTAATTTAGTATAACTTGAGGGGGTTTTATATAAAATTAATTTTGTATAATTTTCAAAATAGACCTCAAGTATTTTATTATTGTCTTTAGAGTTTTCATGGATGTATATTTTATCAATGCGATATTTTTAGTGAATAAAACCTAATTTCATAATATATGGTGTTTATTTGTAATATTGGAATTGTATGGTATTTTCTTGTAAATAGGATGTTTTTCTTGAATTTTGGAAATGTGGAATATTATAAATATTAAAAATAGATATTTTGATATTAATTATATATATATATATATATATATATTTAAAACATAAGTTTTATTTATAATAGAAATCACATTTTCTAAAGAAAATTGTATTTTAAATCTTTCGAGATCGTATGCTCCTTGCGGAGGTCTGCATCTCACTTTACTAAGCCCGAAGATGTGCGATAATCCACACCATCCGAAACGGGTTCCCCAAAATGGGTTGTAGAGGCGCAATTGCAAACATTTGTTAAAATACACTTCTTGTAGAAAAATGTTTTTAATAGTTAAAGGTAGTTATATGTAAAGTCGTACTTTCTTCCAGATCTATGTTCCCAAATTCTATCGTGCTATGTTACATATGAGTGTTGTGAGGAGGTAGGTCATTAACTCGTGAGTTTTTTAAGGTAATACGGTTTTAAAAAGTTCAAGTATGTCGAAATGAAACATGAAGGTATTTTAATGTAAAATTGAGATAAAAGATGCATATAACAATTTTTTGTGATGAAACTTGTTAAAGATATTTATTAATATTTAATGAATAATATATGATGATATGAAGGTATCTTGATTAAGAAAAATTGTAGTTTTTAAAGAAAAACCGAATCGAAAGTCGGACTAACTCCGCTTCCGTCGGGTTCTAGTTTTGAATGTTTTTAGAATAGAGAAAAAAGAAAGAAGTAGAGACTTACAGGTTATTTGACTAGAAGAGAGAAGTAAGAAAAGGTAGGAGGTGCCGGTGTGTCGTTTCGTCGTCGGAATCTCCTCGGATCGTCGTCGGAAGTTCGTTGAAGCTTCGCCCTTTGCTAACTCCACTTGCACACAAAAAGTCTTGGGAATTTTCCTGAGAGTTTGGGCAGGGATTTGGAAGTGAGGAGAGGTGATTTTAGGTGTGGTATTTATAGGAAAATCTAGAGTTTAAGGTAGTGAAGGAGTGTGATAAAAAATGTATTTAATTTTGCATTAAAAATTTAAAAGGGGGTATTTTAATTCTCTGTTTAATTGCAGAGAATTTAAATAGTGCAGGGGGAGTGGGGTAGTCCAAAGGTTTCAAGGAGTTCAAGAAAATTTGGGATCGGGCTGAGCTGACCCGATGGCGCCGGCCAAGTCGGCCGAGTCGGCCCGCGTCTCCTTGCCTTGTGTCCCCGTCTCTTCGTCTTGACTCGTGGAACCGTTTGTTTATTCTGTAACTTACCCTATTACGTGTAGTGCACGTGTAGACTCTTGGGCTTCTAAAAGATTAAAAGAATTTAATTTTTAAAAAAATGTGTGGTTGATGGGATTTGATCTCTGGTACTTTGGCTCAGCAGTGCAAGATCTTACCAATGAGCTACAAGCTCCTTCTTGCTATTCAAAAGCAAATCAAACTTATAACTTTTGCTCAGGCTCAAGTACCCCTTTTCTGTATTTTTGAAAAATTCGTACAGAAAGTTAGGGTTGTTACATTCTACGCTCCTTATAAAAATTTCGTCCTCGAAATTTATAAAAAGAAAGTGTAACAGATTCAAGGAAAGTTTGGTGATAGAAGTATAAAAAAGTGGTACAAGGGTTTGAAAAGATTGAAGAGAATTACCAGTGTTACTTTGGACTACAGTCTCTGTTTTTCGGCTGCTAAAAGGAAAGCCTGACGCCGTGGTACATTCCTCCAAACTGGAGGCACATTCCTCTGTCCTTGGGACATATTTCTCTGCCCTCGAGCCATGTTCCTCAGAGTCTGATGGAATTGGAGAGTATGCGGTGCAGTTGGTGGAGCAGGGAGTGCAAAGCGAAGTGCAGGATCCTGGATAGCTGGCCGCTGCGGGTAGTTGGTGGGTGTGTGATCTGGGTTGCGTCTATAAGGACGGTTTCCAATTCCGTGATTTGATGCGCCACAAACTAAGTATAGGCCTTTTGCGCGCCTACAGTCCTTCCACAAGTGTCCTTCCCTCTTGCAATAGATGCAAAAGTCGGGACTTGGCCGGTTATTGATTTCTTCCGATCTCCTGGGTTCAACAGTTGGCCTTGAAGAGGCTCCTCCTGCCATCTGAGTGGCAGGACGCTTCACTCCGGCAGATTGAGGTCTGCCCTTCCTCTTCACCACTACCTCATATCATCGCGCAGCCTTCAAAGCCAAATCATGGGTTGGGAAATCCTCTGTAGCTAATGCAGCTTGGATTTCCGGGTCTAACACTTGCTGAAATCTTCTAGTTCTGATCTTAGCAGTCGGTATAAGATGGGCCGCAAACCTATTACGGTCTTGTGTTAGTTGTGTAGTATGTGATATAAAATCGAACATTGAGACATATCTTACCTACTGAGCATGGTAAACTCAGTATCATACTCATCTACTGATTTGGTCCACATTGAACCTTATTGTAGATGAATGAACTGCTGTTCCATGTCGAATCTGGCAGTCTCGGGGAATTACTTTGCATCGAACATATCACGGAAAGTCTTCCATTTGATAGGTTGGTCAAGACAGCTTTCTTCCTCCTACCACCAAACCCGTGCATTATCGGTGAGTTGCAGCTTTGCAACTCGAACCCAAGCAATCTCTGGCATTTGTGCTGCTGCGAGGTCATCTTCAACGCTCTGAGCCCATTCCTCAGCTTACAGAGGGCTCTCCTTTTCCGAGGATTGTTTTGGGTGCAAAGCTCTAAATTGCTTCACCCCAGGTGCTTCTGTCTCTGGTCGGTTCATCAAGATAGCAGTCTGCTGCTGCTGTCCTTCCAGGAGGCTGCGGATTGCCTCAAGCAGAACCGTCTGCTCGTTGATCGGAGCAGCGATGACATGTGTAATCGGTAGGGGAGGTGGAGTGTTGTTGCAGTTGGTGTTGGTATTGTTTGGGGAATCCATAATCTTGAAAGAAAAATTTGGGTTAGGACAGATTCAAAGTATATGAAATGATAAGATTCAAGAAATGTGAATTGTAAAGAATATTTTCAGTTGCTGGTTCTTGTGTTATATTGCTTAGATTGTCCATGCAGAACTGAACTGCATGGTAGGGGTCCATACAGCTCTGACCTGCATGGGCCACCAACAAAACCTGTCATGCCCCGCTTCCCGGTGTACGATGAAGGGGACGCGGTGTAACGACCGTGTTTTCTAATACCTAATAAAATATATTTTATTTAGATTTCTACTATCAAATAATTATTTATGTGTTCCGTTAATAGAAGAAGAATTTTTAAAGCAATATTAATAATTTTCAAGGCATCGAAATATGATTAAAAGAATTTTCTAAAATCTATTTATTGTTTTATAGGCTTAAAATGTTTTAGTAAGATTTTATAATGCCTTAAAATAATCTACATACTTTTATTATCAATTAAAGAAATTAATTCGTGATGCAAAACATTTTAAAGATAAACTAGATATTATATAACTATAATAACTAGCTAACAATTTAGAAATGAGTATATTATTTGTTTTTAGCCAAAAAATTATTTTTATACTAAAGATAACGATAAAATATATTTTCTGAAATTTTCCCATAATTTTTTCGTAATTTTAACTATTTTTAACAAATTTTTTAACCCAAATCGATATTTTTAAATAAACTGCTGAATTTTTATAAAATTTTGTTTTTAAAATTTTTATTTTTTAAAACCTTTTAACCTGGACCGTTGGATCACAAGATCCAACTGTCCAGACCTTCGCGGCGGCGCCCACGTGGTGGGGACCACACGAAAACGCGTGGTCTCCACTCGCTGATGCGCGCCTGTCGCGTGGCGACACGCGGCGGGCGGCGGGCGGCTCAGCGGCGCGATCTGGGCCGTTGGATGAAGATCCAGTGGCCACGAATTCATGGTGGCGGGCGCAATCATGGCAGAATGATTCATAATTATAGGCCGGCATGATTTTCCGTGCGATTTAACGAATTTTTGGATACTATTTGAACCCTATAAATAGACACCTTCAAATATAATTTTCTCACATCACCGAACTCTAAAAATTCTGAAAAAAATACCGGTGCCTTCGTATCGACGACGCCGACGCTACGGCTCCACCCAATCGCCGAGAAAAAATCGGGGCGTGAAGCTATTGAGGATTTATTACGAGCTTATGTTTTCAACCCATCGGCATCCAACTCAAACAAAAGGTAGGATCCGCCTCTCTCCCCTTTTCCTGTCACCTTCTTTCTCAATAACCTAGTTCCAACTTATAATCATCAACCCTATTTAAAATATTGTTATAATATTTGTGCATACATATTCCTTGTACCCTCAATAATGATAATGTTAATCCAAATTTTAAAACGGTGTTTAAAATTCCTCTGTACACAAAAGTATATTGCACACCCATAATACCTGGAATCTGATATACCTAATGTCATAACCCATGAATTGTCATTTCACCTCTGACATACTCATACTATAAAAATGATCTCGAAATAGGTTACTTCCACAAGATACCCTCGTTTAATTAAAATATTATATTTATTTAAAATATCCATAAGAGATAAGATATGTGAAATAAATATTTTATATACGACGTTTTACTTACACATTTTCATTAACTACTATAATGTTTTTAAACCCCCTTCAACCTTTTTAAAGAAGAAAATAATAAATTTAAATAACGATATTTTTTCAAAATAAATATTTAGTATCTTATTAAAAGCTGATTTTAAAATAACACCAATCTAGGACAAAGGAAAGGTTGTAGGCATCGATCGTTTATCTAAACCAGACTTGTAGTGCCTAGGTTAGACAAGTGAGAAAAGTAACTTTAAAAGGCCCGTCTCACGGTGATTCGTGAGCGGATCCCTTCTTTCTTTACTTGTGCTTACCTGACCACAATTGGCGGTGAAGAGCCGATTTGAGAACCTCACAACTTGTCCTTTTGGAATATTAGGAGCAGTCTAAATTTTCAAATAAAAACTCCTTGCAAAAGATTTTCAAATAAACACCACAACCTTTTATCGAAAGGATATTTTCTGTAAAACATTATGCTTTTCCAAAATAATAAATATCCCAAATATCATGGTTTTTCTTAGATGTAATAAAAGATAATTAAACACTATTATTTCTTTTTAACTAAGCTTTCCCTAAGATGACACGAAGTACTTTACGAACTTTAGAAAATAAAACGAGTGGTTGTGGAAGGCCATATTAAACGAGATTAATACTTTTTAAATTTCCAGTTTATGACAACATGACATATACAAAACATGATACGGTTAGGGTTAGAATGCGCGGACCTAGGTATGGAATACTTTATGAAGATCCCTGCAGGCAGGGTGAACAGTCCAAAGTGTGGACGACTATACAAATATGAAGATCCCGATATTCCGGATGAACAGTCCAAAGTGTGGACGACTATACAAATATGAAGATCCCGATATTCCGGGTGAACAGTCCAAAATGTGGACGACTATACAATGTGGAAATTCCATGCCTAGAGGTATACGCACTAACTCAATTTCGTCAAAACCTTTATACTGAACCACGGGGATGGGTAGTTTGATTAGGCAAGGAGATTCGGTACTCGGATTCCCCTACTACTCGATCATGATCCCGGGAAGTGAAACGGTACATTTCACTTCCCCAGTTGTTGTTCCGTGGCCACAACGGAATAATCGCGAGTGTCCGGACCCTTATTTAACAAACTAAAACGTTTACAATACCTAATGATACTCAACACCAAACTCACATCATATGCTATACCTACATGTTATCTTATCTATCTTTCTTTCCGAGACACGAGTTATTCAGTATCTTGGAAGTGGATATTTTACCAATTTAGACTTGTTGTTTATTATGGAACTAAGGGGTGGTAATACATGTGCACTTGAGTGATATTCACGGTAGACAAAGCTCCATCGTAATCATGGGACACCTTTCGGGGATGTTCACGCTACCACTTTGATTGCCATTCCAGGCACGAGCACCAGCTCATACTGCTTCCAACTAGTCATGGGATACCTCAAGGACACGAGTATGTTCACCCGTCAATTCCATCCATATACACCTTGTTTAACCCGATCCAACTCTTAGACTGAATATCGGTTTGACTTGACTTGAACCTTTATAAAACATATACAACCTACTCATATTCACATATCAAATTTGTATATAACCCCATACCTTTATACACATGTACATCATATTCATTATATACACCTGTTCGTTTCTATACCTTTACTTTCTTATGAGGCAATCCTAACCGAGTATAACTTGCTGATGGACCTTCCCTTTCTTTCTCTATCTTTGGAATGTCCGTCAGATAAGAATGGGTATTACAGCGAAGATCAAGGTGTGAAGCCGACTTATGAAGATTATGCAGACTGGACGATGGAAGATTAGCTAGTTTTAATTTTTTTTTTTGCCCACATGTTTAAGGCTTTTTGTTTCTCCTTTGATGTAATTAAACTACTCAGTTTATTTTACTCTTTTTTTGGGGATGTAATAAAGTTTGGTTAATGGAAATAAAATGCCTTTCGCTTTTATTATTTTTGTTTTGGTACATATCCTGCATGTTAAATATCCATACGCTTAACATAACTGTATTGAATAGACCACCTTCAATACAGTTAGGTTGCGGACCATGCCACGTCATCCTTCTCCTTCTTTTGGGAAGCGGGGCGTGACAGGTTTTTGTAGTAGCCCATGCAGGTCCTCTTGTGTACTAAAATGAAACTGTTAACAGACTTATTATATTTGTGAATCTCATCCATCTATACCGATATCATAGTTTTCCTATGTCCCTTGTCCCTTCCTTAACATTCTGTACCCTGTCCATGACTTTCTGTTCAAGTCATGGCAAATCTTTCCGACGAGGATGACATGTCCGATATTACTGTTGAAACTATATCTGGAGATTCAGAGGACTAATTCGTAGACTCTCAGGCGGTTATTCCCAACAGCGACTCGGAAGACAAAGAAGTCGATGCCGCAACTCCGGAGCCTGCGATGGCCAAGGACTCCGAAGACGAAGAAGATCCCGTGGAAGAGGAGCATATAAAGGATGGGCCAGAAAAAGAGGCTCCTGCGGCGGAAGAGAATCCTATAGAATATGATTCGGATGAGGATGTTCCTGCAAAGGGACAAAACCCTATATAGAGGGGGAATCGGAGGGCAAGGCTCCTGCCAGGGATGAGCCAAAGGATGGAGTTTCGAGTGAGGAGGAACTCAAGACCAAAGAAACTTAGGCAGTTGTTCCCGCAAGACACCATAGAAACGACGATACCTTTCTTAGTGCGAGGACCTATCACCACTTGTTGAACTTCCATAATCGAGACTAATAAATCTTTTCCTTTTCTTTGGCCGAATAAAATGATGTAAGAATAGTATGGGCATGTCCTTACTTCCTGTTGTACTCTCTATATTGAAGTTGGATAATAAAATCTTAGTTTCGAGCAAAAATATATCTTGTGTCTCTTGCTCTTCTTATTAGTCTCTCTCTTGCATTAATTATTGTTCTTCCATGCAAGTTATTATCTTGTCTCATCTCTCAGCCTGATTGTAACCTAACCTATTCTGATTCAGATCATCAATGGCTGGACGGCACCATCACCGCAACCGAAGGGGAAACGGAGACAATGAAGCCACTGCTTAACACGCAGCGATGCTACAAATGACGCAAGGACTACTGGAGCAACAGCAGCAGACAGCTGCCCTGCATCAAGAGCTGCGCGAGAGTAGACAACAACAAGCAGAAATTTTAAAACAGGCACTGGCCCCAATTCCTCAAGGTTCGGCGGGAGTGAAACAGTTCAGATCACTCCACCCTAAGACTTTTTCGGGAAAGGAAACTCCCTTAGAAGCTGAGGAATGGCTCAAGGGAACAATCAACGATCTCGGTACCGCCCAAATTTTGAAGGACGCGTGGGTGAACATTGCCAAACTACAACTCACTGATAATGCCCGAATATGGTGGGAGGCCGAGGAAAGCAGGCTGAAAGAGCCCGTCGACTGGGAAACATTCAAACGATGGTTCGACACTCAATACTTTCCCGTCGTAGCACACCTAAAAATGGAACGGGAGTTTATACAATTCCAACAGGTGAGTATGTGGGACAAATCGGTAGACGAGTACGCTTCGGAGTTCGCAAGGTTAAGTCGATTCGCGCATCATCTGGTGGCAACCCCAGAACTTTATGCTAAGAGATTCCGACAAGGATTGGACCTGAAGATGCAGTCCTCCATGTCTTCTGCTACCTTATCAACTTATGATGAAATCTTAGAGGCGGCATGAAACTTTGAAGACCTTCAGAGATGCATAAGGAAGGATGGCCGTTTGTCTGGCATTAAGCGACCAGCCAATCAAATTCTTGAGGGATCATCTTCCAGATTCAACGGGAGACAACAACCTAAGAGACCAGCAGGACCAACTATTTTCGGATAATCAGCCGTTGTATGCAACCATTGTGGTACGACCGGACACTACATGAGAGACTGTCGCGTTTTGAACAAATTTTGCATAGTCTGTGGGTCTCCGGATCATGCTATTGGGGACTGTCCTCGGAGAGGGAGACAATCAGGCCCCGACAACAAGCAGGAAAATTATGTGGCACCACGATAGGGAAACCAGCCACCTTCCGCCACTCAACCAACCGGTCAAAGGGCAACACCAAAAGGACCACCCTTACCATCACAGGAGCGTGTTTTTCAGCAAGCGCAAAGGAATGGACCCAAACGTCAGACCTTCACCATGGCGGCCGTGAAGGCTGATGCCACGTGGCAAGACAGTAGAGGTACTCTTTTCTTTTTCAACCTTTCTTTGATACCATGCTTAACCATCCTTCGATGCAAATCTTAGTTAAACTCACCATAATTCCTCTAGTTTTCGTAATTTCGACTAGTTGCCTTTATGTTATATCTCGCAAGTTTTCCATCAATTCACAATCTCCCTTCAACTTCCAAACTCTTCTATCTGAAAGCAATTACTGATTTTACATTTTCCGATTCCTTGTACCTAAACCCTTCAGAGACTTTCCATACATCAAGTGATACACCAACTCGCGGGAGCGACACATGCAACAAAGAGGATTCCTGACAGCGTTACTGATTTCCGTGCCTAGTAGCGGTCACTCCTTTGAAAATTTCAAGTATGAAATTATTCTAAGGAGGGTAGATCGTAACTATCACAACCATTCTTGCAATTCTTAGCAAACCCAGAAGTTTTAAACATCCACAACGATTTTTCGGAGAAGGGACTTGGTGATGTGATGTATCAGCGCGGCGATATAGTTGCATATGCGTCAAGACAACTAACGACTTGTGGACGCAACTATCATGTTCAGATTTAGAACTGGCGATGGTAATTTTCATCTTGAAGATATAGAAACACTACTTTAAGGAGAACGTGTAGACACGGATGGTCGAAACACATGAAGCGGATGAGAGGGGTCAAGTTTTATATGGGAGAAGTACCGATCGATTGGGACGACTCTGAAGATAGAGAATTGTAAGATTGACATAATTGTAGAGTGGAGATGGTGATAGAATACAGCAAGCTCGGAAAACTCAGCCCATGACTCATCGGCTGTTTAACATCTTGGAAGGAGACGGCGGGTTTGTGTATAGCCTACATTTGCTACTTTCATTGGAGGGTATGCTGGCAACCCTAGCCATACTTTTGATCGTTCCGAAATCACGAAAAGGTTAGCATAACCTACGAGCAGCAACCGGTCGGAATACTAGAAGGATGAAAGCTGGAGCGACGAGACAATCCAGCTGGCTAGAGCTATATGAAGAAAGAACTACTAGGCAGACATACACGGAAGAGAGAAGACGGGACGAGAGAGCGAGACCCAAAATATTGTAAGGTTGCTGGGCACGCGCACAAGGGTCTACGAGGCATCAACCATGCCCGATTAAAAAATTAGCCGTGCCGAACAACCCGAATACGGATCTTTAAACTAGAGATTAGGCGAAAACTAATATGCTAAACACTTTAACACTAAGTGAGAGGGATTACAACCTTTGTAGATCCGGTCCTTCACTTCATAAGCTCCGTGTTGTGGTCCCTTCGCTGCGATCATCGGGTTCCGGACTCTCGAGAGGTTCCACGAAGAGAAAGATGCAGTCTTGCTTTCGATCTTCGATACAAAGATGATTTACCTTGAAGTTTCATTAACACAAGCTAACACTCACTAAAATTGAGTGAACACTCTCATCTAAAGGGCAAGGGAAGATGAGGATGATGAAGTAGGATTTTTGCTCTCTTTTATTTTCTCATTCTCACTCATATTCATCACTTGGAAAAAAGCTAGTAAGTTTTTTCCATGAAAAATAGAAGGAAGAAGAAGAAGAAGAAGAATCAATTATCATTTGTGATGAATAATAAAAAGTTATCATAATCATTTATGCAACCATGGTTGTAGTAACCATTGTAGAGAGTTTACTAGGGTTAGGGTTTGGGTTGGGTTAAAGGGTGAGTCACAAAAAAATATCTATCATAATATCTTTATCATGACAAAAAGAAAAGCTTCTAGAATCAACTAGAAGTCTTAACCCTAATCCAAACCCTAATCATGTTTAAACTCCACTAAATATGTTGCATTAATAATTATAACATGTTACAATATTATATATCATATATACAATATTTATTGTAACAAAATAAAATAATACATTTAACATATATCGCATATATATCAATGTATTACCCGAGTGAGAAAAAGAATCTTTTAGTGAGCTAATATTAGTTAATGTAATTTAATATATCATATATATTATTATACATTAAATTATCGAATCAACACTTGATCCGACAATCCGGCTATATCGCATATAACCGACTAATATTTATCCGTACCGATTCATCGAATCAACACTTGATCCGATGACCCGGCTGATATCAAATATCGCGAGAATAGAATACGGTATCTCATATCGCATTATCCTCGGTCCCGCACATATCACATACATGCCCCTACTCCGTTTTGCCTGAGCCAAGAAACCTCTGTGTAGGACTCTAAAGAATCGTCAATACGCCGGCAGTTGGTGATGATCATATCAAACACCCACAAGATGCAAGCGGTCAGCTAAACGTAATAGCTACCCAGGTATTGAGCGCTCAGAAGATCAACAAGCAAGCCTGTACATTCTCCTGTGAATCCAAACAGTAACACTCCCGTACAGTCCTGTCTCGTCGTCTGATATGTCGCATATCTCGCCTAGGGGTGGTAAACGTCAGACCCCAGTAGCTTGATAAGTCGTGTCGATATGAGGTCTATAACATTTCGAGAAACTACTGATAACACTTACCAGTAAATCTCAGCAACCCTGGCCAGGGATTTCCGGTTATAGTCAATCGAACACAACACAATATCAACTCCCTATACCGGGAGAGACGAATCCCCTCCTATCGCTCATTGCCTCCATATGATTCAGGATTGTACCCAAAAACCACCTTTTTGCACGCCCTCTTGGACGTGGTATGATGGAAATCAAAGCACAGTGGGAATCACACAAGACTCTATGACGATCTCGGGTCAACAGACTACTCTGTACCAGTGTCACCGGAGAACTGCCATCTGACGTGAGGTATAATACCATCTGGGAGTTCTCGGCGAGTCCGTCCAGTGTACCCAGTCACCACTGAGCACCCGTACACCATCCTTGATGTCAAACACCAATGGATATGGGATCATCCATCGCCCATCATATGGGTCAAGATGCGTATACGCTAGTCTACTCTGGTGTATCGATGCCCTGTCTCGATACACCCTCGACTAGGAACAGTTATAGGATGTACTCGTCGACTACCGTGGCCCCACTAGTATGATCTCATCATAGTCCCAGTAGTCGAGTACATATCCTAAGGGCTTTATCAACATGTAATATAGAGACAATCAGAGTACATGTTAAGATAAAGTACAACCAGATAGCATACTATCATGTCGAGCAAGAAAGTCCTCCCTATATATGTCCTAGCATCCACTACAATATACATCGTATGTACAGTAATGGCCTCTAGGGCATACATATAACTAACAATCTCCCACTTGCACTAGGGCCATCTGTTGTGGTATCACATACCCAACAATTAGTTGCGGTTGAAGTATCTCATACTCAACCATCCCATAAAAGTCTCTATTGGGAAAAAGGCCTTTGTGAGTGAATCCGCGCTGTCGTCTTCTGTGTCTACTCTCCTAACCTCGATCACCTTGGAGATCAACCATCTCCATGATCAGGTGATACTGCCTAAGAATTATATCTGGATTTCTGATGGGACGGTAGTTCCTTGGCTAAAGCCACAACTCCATTGTCACACAATGGTAGGAACGAAGTTCATCTCATGAACTAATATGTATCCAGACTGCCTCTTTGGTAGCATCCTTGGTAACGATGTATCTTTCCTTTAATCGTCTAGTATGTCACGGTATCTAGCTTGGAACTCTTCCAACATACCGTCCCTCCATTGAGGGTAAAGACAATGCCTGCGACTGACATTTAGTCGTCCTTATCACCCTGGAACCTTTCCAGTGATTCACCCCAGGATCGATTGATACCATCTCACTACATCTAGTGAGAATCCTAACATCCAATTAGATCTATCTCATAGATCCAAAACCCAGGATTTAGGAGGTATCACTTTGATCCTATATGGAGAATCCTTGTGATAAGCGGAGATTGACCGAGCGTAGCATAAGAAACTCCTTCCTATCAAGAATATGTCATCAACGTACTCTACGAGGATCACCACCATACTCCCTACTACCTTTTTGTATATACAAGGTTCATCTACCATTTTGATGAAGTCAAACTCTTTGACTACCACATCAAAACAGATGTTCCAACTCCGCGATGCCTGTTTTATCATATAAAACATCTTGTACACGTTTCCGCTGCTCCCACTGTCTACGAAGCCCTCTGGATGTGTACTTATAGACGCTATTTTCTAAAACATCATTTAGAAAAGCAGTCATGACACCCAACCACCAGATATCGTAGTCATGGTATGTAGCCGTGGCAAGTAGGATCTGGATGGACTTAAGCATAGCTTTGAAAGTCTCAACTTTTCCATGTACACCAAGTAATCTTCTCAAGATATACTTGCTCCTGATGGGGATTTAACCCTTCAGATAAAGCAACCAAAGTCCATACTTTGTTGGTGTATAAGGATTCCATCTCAGATCGCTAAGCATCCAGCCATTCTTACAGAGTCCCATTCCTGATGGCCTGCTCGAAACTAGTTGGGTCATCATCTCATGATGCAATCCTCGCTCCCACTGTCATAGAGAAACCGAAGTATCTCTCAGGTGGGTGAGGAACCCCACTAGATCGGCGGAGAGGCTGAGGTTCGTTGGAAACTATTGAATCCTTTGGTTCTACCAAATCATTAGCTGCAGTTTGTATAGCTGGAACATTTCCAGTTCTACATAACAGACCTTACCTCGAGCTTGTCCGGATTTTGCTTTTAGATATAGGCCGGACAACCCCAAATCTTAACAAACTTAAGATATGGGCTCTTCCCATTCCATATCACATATGAAGTGGTAGGCAGCTGATTTGATTTGAACCCTATTCAATAGGTATGCAACTTCTCAAGTGCATAACTCCCAAAAGGAAATAGGAAACTCAGTAGTACTCATCATAGAGCACACCATATCACATAGGGTGCTATTGCTCCGCCCCGATACACCGACGTGCTGTGGTGTATACGGAGGAGTAATGCTGAGAGAGAATCTCATTCTCCTTTAGAATAGTCCAGGAATTCCGTGCTCAAGTATTCTCCTCCTTGATCTCATCAAAGGACATAATACTTATACCCGTATTTTGGTTCTCTACTTCTTACTTATATTCTGTGAATATCTCAAAAGCTTCGGACTTGTGTTTCAACAGGAACATATGTCTGAATCTTGAGAGATCATCAGAGAATGTAATGAAGTACAAAGAACCGGTTTTTGCATATGTAGACAGGGGACCTTCATACATCAGCATGTATCAATCCCAAGAGTTTACTAACTCTTTCTCTGTTTCCAATAAACAGAGCTATGGTCATCTTATCTTTGTGACATGACCAGCAAGTTTCAGAAGATGTAAATTCAAACAGATTTAAATATGCATCTAAATGTAACTTCAGCCAGTCGGGTCGCATTGATATGACCTAGTCTACAATACCTCAAGAAGGATTCGTTCATATCTGAACTCTTCCTCTCGTGTGTGTTCTGTATACTAAGAACTGTAGTTTGATTTAGAACGTCAATGCTTTTAGATAACGTGCCTGAACCGATCAACTCTTGATATATGAAATGTTCAAAACATTATCCAACAATACAAAATTATATCCTTCTTTACTAATAAAGAAAAAGACATGATGTTGTATATCAGGTTCGGTATCTAATAACATTCGTTCAGAATCAATGTATTCTGGTAATACAGGGTGATAGTGACCAACAGACTTGGCTGCAACACTTGCACCGTTTTCTATCTCATGAAACTTATCACCCGTTCTCAGTTCTCTAGCTTTATGTAGCCCATGTAACAGATTACATATGTGGGATCCTGATCCGGTATCACATACCCAGGACGTAAAGGATACTGAGAAACAGTTCTCTGTAATGAACACACCCGAAGATGATGCATCAACATGCACTTTTTTCGTTTGGGCGGCACGGGAAATCTGGTATTCCCCAATTTTCTGCTCTGTCTTATAACAATTATAAGTTGGAGCGGGACCAACGTTCCCCAGCTCAGTATAACAAGCGGGTTCAGTCAATATATCCGTATTATTATCTTGATTAAGGCGTGATATGGTCGCTACCTGGAGAGAGAGAGAAGAAAACACTCAGCGTATGCTCTTGCAAGATTAGATTGGTTATCTAATATATCTAATCAGGATGTCTCCCACTGTTTTAATCAAATCTTCCTTCAAACCCTAAAAGGAAAGACTAGCCGGGATTAATTACACGCTACAAGTTCGCCAATCTTTCAGCCAGGCCAGTGTCGGTACTTTGAGGGAGGTCCCCCGTACTTTCGCACGAACCTAATTAAAGTAAACCTCATTTTCCCAGGGGCGTAACCCCGTTAACACCTTTCTAGACACCTACTTGATCGGCTAATTGTAATGTGTAAAACTCTCCCAGGAGTAACTCTTACTCGCAGCAGGTATCGGGATCCAACTATCTCATAGAAGGTATGCAATCTCATTGCAAATTTCAACACTTGAAATTCCCAATAATATTTTGCCCCAAGCGTCCTATGACCTTGACAGAGGTCAACAAACCATAGGCTGCTAGTCAAGTTCAACCCGTCATTTCCTGATTGAAGTAAACCCACCCGCACGACCCTTGACAGAGGTCAACAAGGTCGTACGACTACCCTAAATCAATCACATCATATGCTTATACAGATAAGCACTAATCAGCTACCGCACACTACGCCTTGACAGAGGTCAACAAACGCATCACGAATACTAACCAGTACTTATCTGAAATGACGGAGGGCTACGACAGGTTTTTAAGAAAACCTTTTGCGTAATGAACTTGATATCGTTGTAGAATCGAGTGATTTTAAATGGAATGTTTTTGAGACTTTTCTAGTTTTGCTAAAGGGGCCACTCCCGGTGAAGGGATCGTCGGCCCTTTCCTCGTCGAATGAGGTGCTGGATATATCATATATATCACTGTGCAAAGCAGAAACTATAGAAGCAATCAAAAGACAAACCGAGGGTTGTAGCATCTGCCAGTTATTGCTAAAGGAGTCACTCCCGGTGAAGGGATCTCGGTCCTTTTCTTATCGAATAAGGTGCAGGATGTTCTACAAGGAACACCGCGATGCAAAGCAAGAACTAGAGCTACCAGTTTTTAAACAAGTTTCTACAACATCTTTAGGTTTCTTTTATTTCATTAATCGCATTAATGAAGTCCTATTTTAATATGCTTCACAAGCATCACATTTGAAACGAAATCTGCAATATAACATATATCTCATATATATAAAATATAAACATTCGTCTCAGGCAGTAATATGATCTCATCACAGAACATTGCAACAGAAGAACATATATGAAATATTGGATATACTAGGACGTCCGTGTTTTCAATACGAGCCTGTATAAAACACGGATTCCACGGTCGCGATGAATAGCCAAACCCATATCCCTAGACCCTTACGAGAGCGGCAAGTAACACTGCCAATTCTAGGGTTAGGAGACCCGGTCTCGACTCCTCGAGATGGTCTCCCACTGGACCCTAGAACCCGGTTACTTGTGCTCCCCGCCTTAGGTCTACCTAATGCAGAAAAGTAAATAATATACAACAGTGACATCTTCCGCAACATGGAAGTGCCCCAATAAAAGAATATTACATACAAATGAATTTTACATGAATGAAAAAGAAAAACTCTCATCTCACATAAAACCCCGGCTATTCAAAACGCGACGATCCAATATAACATATCACAGCAACACATAATATCTCATATCATCAATGTAAGCAAGTATGCGTATCCCGATTGTCGTTGATGTATAGCAACGAAGCCGGCGATACACCACATACTACGCTTACGGTCACAGAAAAGAAAGTGTAAAACTACAACAGTTGGAATCCGCAACCTTCTTAGACATCGCATGCCTAACCAAATGAATTTCTTAGACATCGCATGCCTAACAATTATAAACCCCGCATTTTAGTCTCATTATCGAAAACTCTTTTCAATATCAAGTCGGGCAATTCAACAAGATTCCCGACATCCTGATCGAATGCTCGTCGCAAACTTTAGTAGACGGTCGCACCCCCAGATGCCGTCGACGAAGTGCACTAAGGCGGAACACAGCTGCCGCGAGCACCCAAACGGATGCTTTTGGCGACGGGGTTCTCCTACAGT
Source organism: Agapanthus africanus (assembly GCA_030015575.1). Taxonomy (NCBI): domain Eukaryota; kingdom Viridiplantae; phylum Streptophyta; class Magnoliopsida; order Asparagales; family Amaryllidaceae; genus Agapanthus; species Agapanthus africanus. Next base: position 20,298,847 of record JASDDO010000031.1, on the reverse strand, counting down.
CACTTGGTCGGGGCTAAGAGGTGTAGCTGTCTATTAAGTTTATCCGGCGAGTATCCGCGTACGCTACGTGATTGCGACGGACTTTTGATCACATCAAAATTCCGTGGCAACCGATCATTTGAGACTAAACTGCTATGTTTATAATATTCAAATTAGTTATCTCATAACTACCTGTGGATTCCAAATATTGTATCACATTCCAGATAAATAGACAAAGTTAAACTTTCCGATCGAATAATCAAACACCCAAGATTTCCCCAATATATCTCAACACTTGAAATCAGTTTTAAAACATCCATCACATGCCACAGTACCAATGGTCCAGCCGTAGAAGGGTCAAGCCAACGCCTCACATGTGGCACGCCGTACTGCCCCAAACCCTAAGGTTCAAAAGGCAGTTCAAGACGGTCACATAATCGAGTTAAGGTTTGTTGTCTTCTAGAGGGTCCACCGTGTTACTTGCACGACTTAGAACGTTCTTAAACACGAGGAAAAATCCAACTTTTGAAATATTTTCCGACAGGGAAAAAAGTGAGTTATCGATATCCGCCCGAACTTTTTAACAGTTTCTAAAATTATCCGGACAAACTAAACAAAGTTAAATTATCCGATCGAATCAACGATTCCCCAATACAACCCATGAAAACTCAACACTTGAGTGGAATTAAAATATTCCCAGAAAAAATTAACAAGAAAGGACACAAGAATAATTAAGTGAAATTTCAGGGACTAAGTCCAAATTTTTGCCGCGGAACCGCCACAAAACCCATGGTTTCGACGCGGTTCCACGGTCAAATTGTCGACTTAGGGGACTGTACTTCACAGTAATTCTTAGTTTTTCCTGCTTGTTTTTCTGAGCATTTTTAATTTAGAAAAAATCAACTTTTTGAAAAATGTACAGAGAGGGTTCCGTGTCGGGGTTTCGGCGTTCGATCGAATTTTAAACATTGTCTAGACTTCGCCTAAAGCTCTAGCTTGGCTCTGATACCACTGTAGGGTTGCTGGGCACGCGCACAAGGGTCTACGAGGCATCAACCATGCCCGATTAAAAAATTAGCCGTGCCGAACAACTCGAATACGGATGTTTAAACTAGAGATTAGGCGAAAACTAACATGCTAAATACTTTAACACTAAGTGAGAGGGATTACAACCTTTGTAGATCCGGTCCTTCACTTCATAAGCTCCGTGTTGTGGTCCCTTCGCTGCGATCATCGGGTTCCGGACTCTCGAGAGGTTCCACGAAGAGAAAGATGCAGTCTTGCTTCCGATCTTCGATACAAAGATGATCTACCTTGAAGTTTCATTAACACAAGCTAACACTCACTAAAATTGAGTGAACACTCTCATCTAAAAGGCAAGGGAAGATGAGGATGATGAAGTAGGATTTTTGCTTTCTTTTATTTTCTCATTCTCACTCATATTCATCACTTGGAAAGAAGCTAGTAAGTTTTTTCCATGAAAAGTAGAAGGAAGAAGAAGAAGAATAATCAATTATCATTTGTGATGAATAATAAAATGTTATCATAATCATTTATGCAACCATGGTTGTAGTAACCATTGTAGAGAGTTTACTAGAGTTAGGGTTTGGGTTGGGTTAAAGGGTGAGTCACAAAGAAATATCTATCATAATATCTTTATCATGACAAAAAGAAAAGCTTCTAGAATCAACTAGAAGTCTTAACCCTAATCCAAACCCTAATCATGTTTAAACTCCAAGAATCAACTAGAAGTCTTAACCCTAATCCAAACCCTAATCATGTTTAAACTCCAAGAATCAACTAGAAGTCTTAACCCTAATCCAAACCCTAATCATGTTTAAACTCCACTAAACATGTTGCATTAATAATTATAACATGTTACAATATTATATATCATATATACAATATTTATTGTAACAAAATAAAATAATACATTTAACATATATCGCATATATATCAATGTATTACCCGAGTGAGAAAAAGAATCTTTTAGTGAGCTAATATTAGTTAATGTAATTTAATATATCATATATATTATTATACATTAAATTATCGAATCAACACTTGATCCGACAATCCGGCTATATCGCATATAACCGACTAATATTTATCCGTACCGATTCATCGAATCAACACTGGATCCGATGACCCGGCTGATATCAAATATCACGAGAATAGAATACGGTATCTCATATCGCATTATCCTCGGTCCCGCACATATCACATAGGTGTCCCTACTCCGTTTTGCCTGAGCCAAGAAACCTCTGTGTAGGACTCTAAAGAATCGTCAATACGCCGGCAGTAGGTGATGATCATATCAAACACCCACAAGCTGCAAGCGGTCAGCTAAACGTAATAGCTACCCAGGTATTGAGCGCTCAGAAGATCAACAAGCAAGCCTGTACATTCTCCTGTGAATCCAAACAGTAACACTCCCGTACAGTCCGGTCTCGTCGTCTGATATGTCGCATATCTCGCCTAGGGGTGGTAAACGTCAGACCCCAGTAGCTTGATAAGTCGTGTCGATATGAGGTCTATAACAGTTCGAGAAACTACTGATAACACTTACCAGTAAATCTCAGCAACCCTGGCCAGGGATTTCCGGTTATAGCCAATCGAACACAGCACAACATCAACTCCCTATACCGGGAGAGACGAATCCCCTCCTATCGCTCATTGCCTCCATGTGATTCGGGACTGTACCCAAAAGCCACCTTTTTGCACGCCCTCTTGGACGTGGTATGATGGAAATCAAAGCACAGTGGGAATCACACAAGACTCTATGACGATCTCGGGTCAACAGACTACTCTGTACCAGTGTCACCGGAGAACTGCCATCTGACGTGAGGTATAATACCATCTGGGAGTTCTCGGCGAGTCCGTCCAGTGTACCCAGTCACCACTGAGAACCCGTACACCATCCTTGATGTCAAACACCAATGGATATGGGATCATCCATCGCCCATCATATGGGTCAAGATGCGTATACGCTAGTCTACTCTGGTGTATCGATGCCCTGTCTCGATACACCCTCGACTAGGAACAGTTATAGGATGTTCTCGTCGACTACCGTGACCCTACTAGTATGATCTCATCATAGTTCCAGTAGTCGAGTACATATCCTAAGGGCTTTATCAACATGTAATATAGAGACAATCAGCGTACATGTTAAGATAAAGTACAACCAGATTGCATACTATCATGTCGAGCAAGAAAGTCCTCCCTATATATGTCATAGCATCCACTACAATATACATCGTATGTACAGTAATGGCCTCTAGGACATACATATAACTAACAAATATTTAACCGCGATAAACCTTTCTTAGTGATTTCTTTCCTTGACCTACCTTCTGAAATTTCGATGACGAAATTATTTTAAGGAGTGTAGATTGTAACGACCGTGTTTTCTAATACCTAATAAAATATATTTTATTTAGATTTCTACTATCAAATAATTATTTATGTGTTCCGTTAATAGAAGAATAATTTTTAAAGTAATATTAATAATTTTCAAGGCATCGAAATATGATTAAAAGAATTTTCTAAAATCTATTTATTGTTTTATAGGCTTAAAATATTTTAGTAAGATTTTATAACGCCTTAAAATAATCTACATACTTTTATTATCAATTAAAGAAATTATTTTGTGATTCAAAACATTTTAAAGATAAACTAGATATTATATAATCATAATAACTAGCTAACAATTTAGAAATGAACATATTATTTGGTTTTAGCCCAAAAATTATTTTTATACTAAAGATAACAATAAAATATATTTTCTGAAATTTTCCCATAATTTTTCCGTAATTTTAACTATTTTTAACAAATTTTTTAACCCAAATCGATATTTTTAAATAAACTGCTGAATTTTTATAAAATTTTGTTTTAAAAATTTTTATTTTTTAAAACCTTTTAACCTGGACCGTTGGATCACAAGATCCAACGGCCCAGACCTTCGCGGCGGCGCCCACGTGGTGGAGACCACGCGAAAACGCGTGGTCTCCACTCGCTGACGCGCGCCTGTCGCGTGGCGACACGTGGCGGGCGGCTCAGCGGCGCGATCTGGGCCGTTGGATGCAGATCCAACGGCCACGAATTCATGGCGGCGGGCGCAATCATGGAAGAATGATTCGCAATTATGGGCCGGCGTGATTTTCCGTGCGATTTAACGAATTTTTGGATTTTTTTGTTACCATTTGAACCCTATAAATAGACACCTTCAAACCTAAATTTCTCACACCACCGAACTCCAAAATTTCTGAAAAAAATATCGGTGCCTTCGTATCGACAACGCCGACGCTACAGCTCCACCCAATCGCCGAGGAAAAATCGAGGTGCGAAGCTATTAAGGATTTAGTACGAGCCTACGTTTTCAACCCATCGGCATCCAACTCAAACAAAAGGTAGGATCCGCCTCTCTTCTCTTTTCCTGTCACCATCTTTCTCAATAACCTAGTTCCAACTTATAATCATCAACCCTATTTAAAATGTTGTTATAATATTTATGCATACCTATTCCTTGTACCCTCAATAATGATAATGTTAATCCAAATTTTAAAACGGTGTTTAAATTTCCTCTGTACACAAAAGTATATTGCACACCCATAATACCTGGAATCTGATATACCTAATTTCATAACTCATGAATTGTCATTTCACCTCTGACATACCCATACTATAAAAATGATCTCGAAATAGGTTACTTCCACAAGATACCCTCGTTTAATTAAAATATTATATTTATTTAAAATATCCATAAGAGATAAGATATGTGAAATAAATATTTTAGATACGACGTTTTACTTACACTTTTTCATTAACTACTATAATGTTTTTAAACCCCCTTCAACCTTTTTAAAGAAGAAAATAATAAATTTAAATAACGATATTTTTTCAAAATAAATATTTAGTATCTTATTAAAAGGTGATTTTAAAATAACACCAATTTAGGACAAAAGAAAGGTTGTAGACATCAATCGTTTATCTAAACCAAATTTTATGGTGTCTAGGCTAGACAAGTGAGAAAGGTAACTTTAAAAGGTCCGTCTCACGGTGATTCGTGAGCGGATCCCTCCTTTCCTTACTTGTGCTTACCTGGCCACAATTGGCGGTGAAGAGACGATTTGAGAACCTCACAACTTGTCCTTTTGGAATATTAGGAGCAGTATAGATTTTCAAATAAAAACCCCTTGCAAAAGATTTTCAAATAAACACCACAACCTTTTATCGAAAGGATATTTTTTGTAAAATATTATGTTTTTCCAAAATAATAAATATCCCAAATATCATGGTTTTTCTTAGAAGTAATAAAAGATAATTAAACACTATTATTTCTTTTTAACTAAGCTTTCCCTAAGATGACACGAAATACTTTACGAACTTTAGAAAATAAAACGAGTGGTTGTGGAAGGCCATATTAAACGAGATCGATACTTTTTAAATTTCTAGTTTATGACAATATGACATATACAAAATATGATACGGTTAGGATTAGAATGTGCGGACCTAGGTATGGAATACTTTATGAAGATCTTTACAGGCAGGGTGAACAGTCCAAAGTGTGTACGACTATACAAATATGAAGATCCCGATATTCCGGGTGAACAGTCCAAAATGTGGACGACTATACAAATATGAAGATCCCGATATTCCGGGTGAACAGTCCAAAATGTGGACGACTATACAATGTGGAAATTCCATACCTAGAGGTATACGCACTAACTCTAATTCGTCAAAACCTTTATACAGAACCACGGGGATGGGTAGTTTGATTAAGCAAGGAGATTCGGTACTCGGATTCCCTTACTACTCGATCATGATCCCGGGAAGTGAAACGGTACATTTCACTTCCCCAGTTGTTATTCCACGGCCACAACGGAATAATCGCGAGTATCCAGACCCTTATTTAACAAACTAAAACGTTTATAATACCTAATGATACTCAACACCAAACTCACATCATATGCTATACCTACCTGTTATCTTATCTACCTTTCTTTCCGAGACACGAGTTATTCAGTATCTTGGATGTGGATATTTTACCAGTTTAGACTTGTTGTTTATTATGGAACTGAGAGGTGGTAATACCTGTGCACTTGAGTGATATTCACGCTAGACAAAACTCCATCGTAGTCATGGGACACATTTCGGGGATGTTCACGCTACCACTTTGATTGCCATTCTAGGCATGAGCACCAGCTCATACTGCTTCCACCTAGTCATGGGATACCTCAAGGACACGAGTATGTTCACCCGTCAATTCCATCCATACACACCTTTTTTAACCTGATCCAACTCTTAGACTGAATATCCATTTGACTTGACTTGAACCTTTACAAAACATATACAATCTACTCATATTCATATATCAAATTTGTATATAACCTCATACCTTTATACACATGTACATCATATTCATTATATACACATGTTCGTTTCTATACCTTTACTTTCTTATGAGGCAATCCTACCCGAGTATAACTCGCTGACGGACCTTCCCTTTCTTCATCTATCTTTGGAATGTCCGTCAGATAAGAATGAGTATTACAGCGAAGATCAAGGTGTGAAGCCGACTTATGAAGATTATGCAGACTGGACGATGGAAGTTTAGCTAGTTTTAATTTTTTTTTGTTGCCCACATGTTTAGGGCTTTTTGTTTCTCCTTTGATGTAATTAAACTACTCAGTTTATTTTACTCTTTCTTTTGGGATGTAATAAAGTTTGGTTAATGGAAATAAAATGCCTTTCGCTTTTATTATTTTTGTTTTGGTACACATCCTGCATGTTAAATATTCATACGCTTAATGTAACTGTATTCAATTGACCACCTTCAATACAGTTAGGTTGCGGACCATACCACGTCATCCTTCTCCTTCTTTTGGGAAGCGGGGCGTGACACGCGGCAAGGCCGCTACGTATTTATTCTGAAGTAAACACGCTAAGCGTATCTAAGCAATATAAGTAAAATGCATAAGAGACGGTGACGATAGATATAATTGATCAACAACTTTATTTATTAACATTCTTTTTACAATATATCTGAAAAGTAAATAAATAGAATGGAAAGCAATGTCTAAACAGTGGAATAACAGAAATGGAAATACAAAATGTAAATGTGTATAAGGAATCTAAAGCTCTGGGTCAAAAGCTAGCTGGTCCAAATGCTCGCTGGGGGGCTCGATCTCCAGTGAGTCTGAATCACCTGACGACATTCCAAAGAAAAAGAAAGCGAATGTCGTCAGCGAACAAATCGCTCGGTAAGTCCCAAAGAGAAGGGAGAAGTAGATTAGACAGAGAGAGTATAACTATTATAATGTTGTTTGTTATGATAACGTAATTGTTTGTAGTTTGGTACAGAAGATACCAGTGTATACGAGAGGAGACTCATTTTCCTCGAAGACTAAGGTATCAGGAGTGCAAGACTCCGTCGATAATTCCACGGAACAACGGCATGGATGTAATTACATCTTAAGTGACCACCTCGTGCCACTTTTAACATATTCCGTACCAGTCTACCCCTTTAAACCCCGCGATGTCTTGTTTGTATTGTTTGTATTGTATTGTCTTATAATTTGAATTGTATAGATGGATGACTTACCGAAATCATGATATTAGTAAATGGATGTAACTGGATAATCGTGTAGATGGATGTATATCCATAGTTCGGTTCGGTCAATATAAATTGAATAGATTGAATAAACGGATTCATAGATCCATATTGTATTGAAATTTGATACTTGAATCATATTCAAGTCAGAATATATTGAGACTCGGTTTGGGTCAGACAATTTGAAAAGAGATTGATTCTTGAATTAGGTTTTGGTGTTATCGGTAACCGCTGCACATGGACGGCAGGATTTGTGTCTTTTTCAAAGACAATTACCGTGTTGATAATACCGTTTGTTAAGTTATCTACCTTAAATAGGCAAACACCTATATCTCTGGCTCCCTGAGGCTCAAGAGACTGGTCCCGCTTAAACCTATGTTTACTAGGGTCCTTATTGTAATTTAGTATAACTTGAAGGGGTTTTATATAAAAATAATTTTGTATAATTTTTAAAATACACCTAAAGTATTTTATTATCGTTTTTAGAGTTTACATGGATGTATAATTATCAATGTGACATTTCTAGTGAATAAAACCTAATTTCATAATATATGGTATTTATTTGTAATATTGGAATTGTATGGTATTTTCTTGTAAATAAGATGTTTTTATTGAATTTTGGAAATGTGGAATATTATAAGTATTAAAAATACATATTTTGATATTAATTACATATATATTTATTTATTAAAAATATAAGTTTTATTTATAATAGAAATCATATTTTCTAAAGAAAATTGTATTTTAAATCTTTCGAGATCGTATGCTCCTTGCGGAGGTCTGTATCTCACTCTACTAAACCCGAGAATGTGCGATAATCCAAATCATCCCGAACGGGTTCCCCAAAATGGGTTGTAGAGACGCAATTGCAAACATTTTTTAAAATACATTTCTTGTCGAAAAAAGTTTTAATAGTTGAAGGTAGTTATATATAAAGTCGTATTTTTCCCCAGATCTATGTTTCCAAATTCCATCATGCTATATTACATATGAGTGTTGTGAGGAGATAGCTCATTACCTCATGAGTTTTCTAAGATAATACGGTTTAAAAAAAGTTCAAGTATGTCGAAATGAAATATGAAGGTATTTTAATATAAAATTGCGATAAAAATGCATATAACAATTTTTTGTCATGAAACTTGTTAAAGATATTTATTAAAGTTTAATGAACAATATATGATAATATGAAGGTATCTTTATTAAGAAAAATTATAGTTTTTAAAGAAAAACCGAATCGGAAGTCGGACTAACTCTGCTTCCGTCAGGTTTTAGTTTTGAATGTTTTTAGAATAGAGAAAAGAGGAAGAAGTAAGGACTTACAGGTTATTTGACTAGAAGAGAGAAAGAGGAAGAGGTAGGAGGTGCCGGTGCATCGTTTCGTCGTCGGAATCTTCTCGGATCGTCGTCGAAAGTTCGTCGGAGCTTCTCCCTTTGCTAACTCCACTTGCACACAAAAAGTCTTGGGAATTTTCTTGAGAGTTTGGGCAGGAATTTAGAAGTGAGGAGGGGTGTTTTTAGGTGTGGTATTTATAGGAAAATCTAGAGTTTAGGGTAGTGAAAGAGTGTGATAAAAATTGTATTTAATTTTGCATTAAAAAATTTAAAATGGGGTATTTTAATTCTCTGTTTAATTGCAGAGAATTTAAATAGTGTTGGGGGAGTGGGGTGGTCCAAAGGTTTCAGAAAGTTCAAGAAAATTTGGGATCGGGCTGAGCTGACCCGACGGCGCCGGCCGAGTCGGCCTAGTCGCCGGCCCGAGTTGGCCGAGTCGGGCCGCGTCTCCTTCCCGCGTGTCCCCGTCGTTTCGTCTTGACTCGTGGACCCGTTTGTTTATTCTGTAACTTACCCTATTACGTGTAGTGCACGTGTAAACTCTTAGGCTTCTAAAAAATTAAAAGAATTTAATTTTAAAAAAATGTATGGTTGATAGGATTTGAACTCTGGTGCTTTGGTTCAACAGTGCAAGGTTTTACCTATGAGCTACAAGTTTCTTCTTGCTATTCAAAAACAAATCAAACTTATAATTTGTGCTCAGGCTCAAGTACCCATTTTCTATATTTTTGAAAAATTCGTACAAAAACTTAGGGTTGTTACATGTTATGAGTTCCGCAGCCTTACAACCATTACAGTAAAGGAGGAAGAGAATTAAGAAAACAATGGCGATGATACTTGGACGAAAGCTCCTCCGGCCTAGCCCAGGCAGCCTTCGTCCACTCCCTCTGACGGTACCCGTGGACCTTAAAAGCCACGGACTCGCCGTGGTCCCCATTAGCCGAACATGACGCAACGACCAACCTTTGCTGGAAACACTCGAGAAAAAGGCCCATCGAACAGTCCCGTCTGCTCTTCGAGATCAGGCCAAGCTCGTGGATCGTATACATTTTATCAAACGTCTCGTCCATCAACTGCGGAAATAGGGCGTTTTACAGACCCGAGAAGACCTCTATATCGAGTAAATTAGCATTTGTAGGAGGGGAGATCGTCGGGGAATTAGGCACCCCACAGTGGGTAAAAATGATTTTAGCTGTAACATATATAGCTCTTATATGGTCATCCCTAGATCATTTGCCAAATGATATGAATGTCATATGCATGTTATAGTCTAAGGAGAACATATATATAACATGTGATAATCAATAGTCACATATCTCTCACTATAGAAAATATATTGGTAGGGAAAATGAAGGTTTGAACTTAAGCCAACACAATTAGAACATGAAGTTGTTTAGAATTTTACTCTCCGATACCTATCGTCGAGGAAATATCACGTCTTTAACGTTCGAACACGCAAAACAGCAATCCATAAGAAGAAGTGATTACACAGAGTTTTAACATGATTCGACCGATCGGCCTACTCCACAGAGCAAATATGAGGATACATAAAAAAAAATGCACCCGACACCTTATCTTTTCCTTAATAAGAACATATAATACATCAGTATCTCTCAAATCTAAATTAGAAGCTTAATATCTCAATGAAGATAAAGTTTGTGAGAATTCACACATCTCATCTCTCTCCTGCATCTCACCTCCCTTTTCTTGATCTCACTTCAAGAGAGGGGAGTTACAACCCTGATAAATCTAGAGGCTATATCTCTCTTGCCTTAACCTTGACTTTCGCCTTTGCCCGTATGGCCTTTTGCCTCTTCACCATGCCAATCCTCCTTGATAAAAGCATCTTCTTATTTATAGTATAAAATAATTCTTCTCCAGCTTAAATTAGAATCAACATAAATCATCATCCTTATCCAATAGAATATTTTCTCTTATTTAAATTAGATCTAAATCTATATTTAAATAAAATGTGTATCTTAATTCTATCTATAATCTCTAACTATTTAAATTTAAACCAATCCGAAATTGCAAATTTATACAGCCAATAATACTAAAATTTGGCTTATTTTACCAAAACCAAACATATGGTTTATCCAACTGGTTCAAAACCCGATAGGAATAATATTCACAACCAAAACCTTCTTAGGTCAACTTTTTCTATGTATTTTTTTGTTAAATACATAGAAAAACTCTAATATTACTCATAGACGGTTTCGGTTCTAGGTAAAATGTTGGATGAAAAAGTTTATCCAACAAATCAGGACTGTTCAAAATTAACAGCTTCTTAAAAAAGTGGTTAAAATCTAACGGTTGTCATTTAACAGCTACTTAAATTAGTGGTTAATATCAACGTTGGATAATAAATTATATAACAAATCAGAACCGTTTATAGTTAACCGCTACTTTAAGTAGGGGTTAAATCTAATGGTTTTTATTTAACCTATACTTAAAGTAGCGGTTAAAATCAAAAGTTAATTTATCAAACAAATCAGAACCGTTCAGAGTTAACCGCTGCGTAAGATAGCTGTTAAATCTAATGGTTGTTATTTAACATATATGTAAAGTAGTTTTTAAAATTAAAAGTTAACCGCTACCTAGGTAATTTTTTTTCAAGCGGTTACGGAATATATCACCTCTCGACTTTCGAACCCTATCTTCCGCCACAGGACGTCTACGTCTTTCTCAACGAGGTTTTTCGAAGTGACTATGGTATATTTTTTATTTCTACGTTTACATACTCTAACATGTCTATTAATCTAGCCTATAAGTGACTATACGTAAATCAGAAGAAGAAAAAGGAATAGTGGTGAAAACAGACGAAGAAACAATAAAACTAGTTGATTTATGTTATAAAATTGATCCAAGAAATAATAGAATATCTAGCAACAATCGTAATTCAAATCAAATGAAAAAAAACGTACAATTTACATGTGAAAACCGTAACAAAAAAACCATAAGTAAATAACAAAACATATAGTAAATAAAGTAATTAATTTACCTTATGAAATCGATCCAAGAATTAAGAGAATACCCAGCAAGAATCGCAGTTCAAATCATAGCAAAAATCGCCAATTTCGATCTAAAAACCCTAAAACGCTGAAACTGTTGGGACGATTTTCTCTTTTATAATATGAACCGCTACTTTATACAGCGGTTAAATATTTTAACCTATTTTTTAAGTAGTGGTTAAATCTGAACCGTTTATTTTAACTGCTAAAGTAGTGGTTAAAATAAACGGTTCAAATTCGTTGGATAAATTAATTTATGCAACGCTGAATATATGTCGTACCGCTATCAGAAACTATAAATTTCTTTAAAATCACTTTCTAGGTCTGCTGGCAGAGTAAAGGCAAACATAAGTAAATGACAAAAAATTGTTTGAATCCATATGCCATACGATGCTTGCTCTTTATTTTTCGGCAACCCATTATTATCAACTTGCACGTTAACTTTCTATGTCATGACAATGAGTGCAACAAAAGTTTCAATGGTGACATGAGAGAATGGGTAAGCTAGCATTCATTGAAGAAATTAAAATAGTTTTTCTATTGGTCTAAAATCCGAAGGCTTGTGGAATTCACATTTGACATCTTGGGATGGAACTGACCTATCGACCTTTTATGTGAAAATATGGATAGTAAAGATTGAGACAAAAATCAAATCTTATTTGGTAAGTACTCTTGTGTGAAATGTCCCTTCCATTGTATCAAAACTTGATTTTCGATTTAGAAGAGAACCTAGGAAGATTAGACGTAAGGTAGAGCCTAAAATTAAATGGTGGCGATTAAAAGAAGGTAACCAAAAGGCTTTTATAGATCGTGTAGTACAAGAAGCAGATTAACAGTCGGAAGATGATCCAGACAAAACATGAAACAAAATGGCTAGTTGTATCAAGAAGGTAGCTAGAGATCTACTTGGTGAGTCGAGAGGTGGTGCTCCACCATCTAAGAACATATCATGGTGGAATGAAGATGTAAAGGCTGCTATTAAAATTAAAAGAGATTCTTATAAAAATTTGAAGAAAAGTAGAGATGTGGAGAGATTTGAGAAGTACAAAATGGCTAAAAAGGAAGTTAAGAAAGCTGTTCGGGAAGCTAAATCTAAGGTCTACAAGGAGATGTACGAGAAATTAGACACTAAAGAGGCTGCAAATGATATATACCGGATTGCTCGAATGCGGGAAAGGAAGACCAGAGACTTATGTGCGGTGAAGTGTGTCAAAAATGAAAATCAGAAGGTTTTAGTTCGAGATGAGGATATCAAGGAAAGATAGAGAGATTATTTTGACAAATTGTTCAATGAGAGCTTTACTAAGAATTTGGATGGACTTGTCATTCAATCTCAAGATATAAACCGTGATTTCATGCGTAAAATAAGACTTCCTGAGGTTAAAGAAGCTTTGAACAGAATGGGTTTAAGAAAAGCGGTTGGTCCTGACGGGATTCCTATCGAGATTTGGAGATGCTTAGGAGAAATAGGCGTTAAATGGCTGAAAGATCTGTTTAATAAGATTTGGCAGACAAAAAAGATGCCAAATGAATGGAGGAAAAGTATCCTTGTACCTATCTACAAGAACAAGGGTGACATTCAAAGTTGCTCAAACTACCGTGAAATAAAACTGATGTGTCACACCATGAAACTTTGGGAGAGAGTGATTGAACATAGGCTGAGGAAGGATATTAAGATAATAGAGAACCAATTTGGGTTCATGCCTGGACGATCGACGACAGAGGCGATTCATTTGCTTCGTCAACTTGTAGAGCGCTTTCGAGAGAGGAGAAGAGATTTGCATATGATATTTATTGATTTAGAAAAAGCATATGACAAGGTACCTAGAGAGGTATTATGGGGGACAATGATGAAGAAGGGGGTCCCCGTCAAGTATATTAACATAATCAAGGATATGTACGACGGAGTAGTGGCAAATGTCAGAACTTGCGGCGGCTTAACGAGTGATTTTCCGATTACTATTGGTTTACATCAAGGATCTGCATTAAGTCCATTCCTGTTTACCATCGTGATGGATGAGCTTACTAGAACTATCCAAGATGAGGTACCTTGGTGTATGCTATTCGCTGATGATATTGTTCTAGTAAATGAGACGAAAGCAGGGGTTAATGCCAAATTGGAATTATGGAGGCAAACATTGGAATCTCGAGGATTCAGATTGAGCAGGTCCAAGACAGCATATATGCACTGCAAATTTAGTAGCCAGAGAAGTCAAAACCATATTGGTATAACATTGGAAGGGCAAGAGATATCACCGAGCGACCAGTTTAGATATCTAGGTTCCATCATCCAAAAGAATGGGGAGATCGATAGTGATGTTAATCAAAAGATCCAAGCTGGTTGGTTGAAATGGAGGAGTGCAACAGGGATTTTGTGTGATCATAACTTTCCCTTAAAATTGAAAGGGAAGTTTTATCGGAGCGCTATTCGGCCTGCCTTATTATATGGTACAGAATGCTGGGCTCCTAAGAAGCATCATACACAGAAGATGCACGTAGCGGAGATGCGCATGCTTCGTTGGATGTGCGGTAACACTAGAAAAGATAAGGTGCGAAATGAGGATATTCGTGCAAAAGTTGGTGTAACACCTATGGAGGAGAAGATGCGGGAAAACCGGCTAAGATGGTTTGGTCGTGTGCGACGCAGACCTATGGAAGCACCGGTTCGACGAATAGATACTCTCGATATGGGCAATGGCAAAAGGGCAAAAGGGAGATCGAAGAAAACATGGATGGAGGTGATACGAAACGATATGGTTGCCAAAGGACTCAATGAAAGTATATTGTTCGATAGAAGTGAGTGGAGATAGAGGATTCATGTGCTGGACCCGGCGTGATTCTCATGTTGGTTCATATAGCCTACCCCATATGCTTGGGATAAAAGGCTCAGTTGTTGTTGTTGTTGTTGTTGTGTAACACGTCCCCGTGGCTCGAAGGCCTTTTGGGCGGAAACATGGGCTTTTGCGCAACGAGATCTTTAATTTAATAAATCCGCATTCAATACGCGTCCGGTGGGAATCAAACCCGTGTTGCTTTGATACCATATGAAATGCCTCTCCCATTAAACTTTGAAGTTATAACGAGAGTCGAGGGAATATATTTTATATTCTAACATTTTGCTCTTTTAGCAGATTTCAACCGTCCATACATATATCATATATGCCTATGGATGGTGGATAATCCGCTATTATATGAAAATATCAAATATGTATTCTTGATCCTTAACCTCAATTCAACTTACATTTAATTATTTCCATACTTTTATTTACACTTTGAACTAGCCGCACTTCATACCCACATGGCGTACACAAGCACACAACATACATACACATCGAGAGGACTCAGGAATTTGCCCCGAAAATGTTAACCGCTATACCAACTGAGAGGTTCGTATCCAGCACTCTCCTAGAAGAAATGCTATGCCCTCTTAGCTATTGATCATTGATAATTGTTTAAATATTAGTTCAACTTAAAACATTGTCACATTTCCGAGTATTAATATTTGATGTCTGGGAAGGACAATGGTTAACCTATCCACTTCCACCTGAAATACCTATCAAAACCTACCCTATAAGCTAGCATCACCCAAAAGTTGTGGTTCTTTTTTTTTTGGGTATTGGCCCGTAAGTCTGAATTTAAGCACACAATACATCCACGCACCCAGAAGACCCACGGATTTGCCCCGAAAACGTTAATTTGTGGCCATTTTCTCTCTGGGGTTCTTGGGGTTCAGACCCCGCACTCTTCCCAAGAAGGGAAGTGCCCATACAAACTGAGCTATTGTTCATTGGTATTGTTGTGGTTCTTAACTATATCTTAAACCCATGTTTCCAATGGAGGACTATTTTAACACTTCCCTACCGTTGCTTCAACTTTCAATATGTAGGACCATTTTATATTCTAACACGTCTCCACAGGTCGAAAAACCTTTGGGTCGAAACCCGACGTTTTGCACAACGATGTTTTTAATTTAAATTAATCGATCTGTATTTAATACGCACCCGATAGAATCGAACCTGATTGCTTTGATACAATATGAACTGTTTTTCCACTGCATCAAAACTCCGAAGCTATTAGTGTTGAGTGAATTTATTTTATATTTAACAGCCAGTGGCATGTCCTCCTATTTTATCTTGGATAGACTCAGCAGACTGCAGTTTCTTAGTTATGGTATACGGCAGCCCTTACAAGCCAAAATTATAATATAAATCTCATTGAAACTAATAATAACTATTTTCAAAATAAAAAAAAAGAGACTATAATGACAATTTAGCACATCAAATTAACATTTTATTAATTTGACAAACTTTACTGATAAGTCAAGTACCTGCAGGGAGTAAATAATTCATGCATGCATGGTTGGAAAATGATCATGAGATTCATGACCACGTTTTTGACACGTGGGAATCGCGGGCTTGCACTGCAAGCATATGCTGGAATATTAATAAAAAAATTAAGGGTTGTTGAATGTTGGCAAAGTTTGGTGTAATATGTGTGAAATAATTAGGTTGCGCATAAGTTGGTAAATTTGCATTTATGTGCATGTTGGATTGATTTTACCAACTTTACTTGTTCCATAATAAGTGAATTTGTTTTAAACTTATTTCACTAAATTTATTTCCTCTTGAGATTGGGCTGACGAATACATGCATGCATGGATAATATTGTTAAGCGTAACACTGCTGGTTTTAAAATTTGGGAAAAATCATGTTATTGAAAAATTAAAGACAAATTCACTGATATCTGGTAAAAAAATTAACAGAAAAAGTAAAAGAAAAACTAATAAATAATCATATAACATTTAAGGAAATGGTACAAAAAGTTATCAATCAAAATATAAAATTCATGTATTATTTTAGTTCTCCACTTAATAATATAATTATATTTATTTCCATCTTTTTTTCTATTTAAGAGATTTAGATGTTGATTTTGTTATGATACCGATTAGCTATTATAGATTAGCAATTATAGATAAAATCATGTTAAGTGTAGCATTAATTAAAGGCATAAACATATACATTGTTAATTAAGAATGTTGATATTTTGATTTTAAAAAGTTTTGATCTTCTACATGTTACACATTTTGATGCTGGAAACTGTTCATGGGGCAGTTAAAAAAAAGAATCAAACAACTTATCTGGCCATTTTAAGGAAAAAATTAAAATTAAACGTCTTCATCCAAATTCATCTAAACACTCGTTCAAGTTGAAAAGCCTCTATATTTCCATCCAAAAAGAATGGAAGCTTATTCCGGGATATTTTAATTATAAATTAAATCCTACAATTTTAATCGTAACTATTTAAACAACGTTCAACGTAAAAGATCACTCATTTATTTGTCTTAGTGTGGCATCATGGATAAAGACAATTTAATTTCTGAAGAAGAAGCCATTAGGTCTCAAGCCTACTTCAGCTTAAAAAGCAATTCTAGTTAACTTGGAAAATCTAATTGGTCTATCTTGCCAACCTCTGTTTTGTTCTTACAAGAAATTGATTCATATTTAAAATATTGGTTTTCTCTAATATCTTGTCTATATGGACCGTATCCCATTTACCAATTTGCTAACACTATCTCTCGTATCCGAAAAATATTTGAAGTTCCATTTAATAATTCTTCAATTAGAAAGTTATTCACTTGCAAAATTTGTTAAATTAAATATGACATGCTCTTTCAAATATAACAAAAATGTTAGACAGTTGGCAAAATTCATTTATTGTGCACAGGTCATGATAAAATTATGAATATTTAAATCATGCTATTTTTATGTATGCCCTAAAGGCCAGTATTGTACAGATGATGTATATTATATTGGATGCTTGGACATATATAGAGAGGACTTTCTTGCTCGATATGATAGTATGCTATCTGGTTGCACTTTACTTTAACATGTATACTTGTCTCTTTATACTGTCTTATAGTTACATGTTGGTAAAGCCCTTAGGATGTGTACTTGACTATCTGGACTATGATGCAGATCATACTGGTGAGGACATGGTAGTCCATAAGTACATTCTTCAAGGTCCCTAGTCGTGGGTGTATCGAGACGGGGCATCGATATACCAGTGTAGACTAGCGTATACGCTTCTCGACCCATGAGATGGGCGATGGATGATCCCATATCCATTGGTGTTTGACATCAGAGATGGTATACGGGTGCTTAGTGGAGACTGGGTACACTGGATGGACTTGCCGAGGACTCCCAGATGGTATTATACCTCACGTCAGATGGCAGTTCTCTGGTGACACTTGTGCAGGTTAGTCTATAGACCCGATATCGTCATAGAGTCTTGTGTGATTCCCACTGTGCTTTGATTTCCACCTTACCACGTCCATGAGGGCGTGCAAAACGGTGGTTTTTGGGTACAGTCCCGAGTCACATGGAGGCAATGAGCAATAGGAGGGGTTTCGTCTCTCCCGGTATTGGGGGTTGATGTTGCGCCGTACTCGATTGGCCATAACAGGGAAGTCCATGGTCAGGGCTGATTTAGAGATTTACTGGTAAGTGTTACCAGTAGTTTCTCGACCTGTTATGAGCCTCACATCGGCACGACTTATCGGTTATTGGGATCCGACGTTTACCACCCCTAGACTTGACATGCGACATATTAGACGAGAAGACCGGACTGTACGGGAAGTGTTACCGGCAGGCTTTTACAGGAGTTGGAGCGGGCTTGCTTGCTGATCTTCTGATCGCTCAATATCCGGGTATTACGTCCAGCTAGTACCGCTGACGGCTTGTGGGTGCTTGATGTGATCATCACCTACTGCCGGCGTATTGACGAGTCTTTAGAGTCCTACATAGAGGTTTTATCGGCTCAGGCAAAACGAAATTGGAGCACGTATGTGATATGTGCGGCACCGACAATAATGCGTGTATGTGATACCGTATTCTATTCTCGCGACTTTTTGTATCGGTCGGTTATATATGATATAGCCGGATTATCGAATCAAGTGTTGATTCGATAAGTCGATACATTGAATGTTAGTCGGTTATATGTGATATGACCGGATTATTAAGTCAAGTGTTGATTTAATAATTTATTGTATAATTGTATATTTGATATACCAGTTTACATTAACTAACACTTGTTCACTTTAGGTATTTTCTCACATGTACACAACTTTAATATATATGTGATATATATTAAAATGTGTTTTCTTTTTGTATCATGGTTGATGATACATCATACATGGGTGTGCAAGACATACACCATACTATTTTAGATGGTGGTTAATATTTATTTAAAGTAATTACAAATTAGTGAAGTTTAGGTCATAAGCATGAAGCTTGTAGAAGCTTATGGATGCTTTGACAAAGTCCACTAAATTTGTTTTACTTTAGATTTTTATTAACCTAACCATTTTGAATTAGCTATGGTTATGTCTCTACAAGAGTTAGTATATGATACTCACTCACCATGGTTAGCCTTCTCACTTGATCATTATCCTCATCTCTTTCTTCTCTTCTTCTTCTTCATTTGTAAAAGAGAAAAAACTTGATAGGGTTTGATCAAAAGTGAGATAGATTGTGAGAAATAAAATTCTAAAGAGAACTCACTTCCTATTTCTCCATCCTCTACTAGACTAGCACTTTAGTTTAGGGCGTTTGCTTCACTAATTCTCTAGTTAGTGAAGTAGAAGCTTGAGTTGGCATCACTCGACGTAGATCATCTTCGGCCTCAAAGACTTCAAGCAAGGACGCGTCTTTCGCCTCGTGAAGTCATGCAAGGGTCCGGAAGAACATGATCGCAGCGAAGGGACTTCAACAAGGAGCTAAAGAAGTGAAGGACCGATCTACAAAGGTTGTATTTCGTATTCACTTAGTCGTAAACGTAGTTTACTTGCATATGAAACCCTAATTTTCTAGCAACGATCTTGTTTAGGGTTATTCGGCACGACTAAAATTTTAAACGGGCATGTTTGATACTTCCTCAACCCTTGTTAGAGTGCCTAGTAACCCTACAGTGGTATCAGAGCCTAGCTAGAGCATTAGGCGATGTGTTAACGAAGTTAAAATTCCGAACGAACGCGAACATGTCAAAATGAACCCCTCTCTGCACATTTTTTAAAATCTGTGTTTTTTCAGAATTAAAAATGCTTAAAAAAATCAGCAGGGAATTATAAGGGTTACCATGAAAAACGAGCCCTCAATTCCTCCACGTGGCCGCGGAACCAAGGCACTAAGCCACCTTTGGCGGCGGTTCCGCGGAAGAAAAGGAGTATTGGGGACGGTTCTTTATGCAGTAATATCCACTACTATTCCTGCATCTTTCTAGGTATTTTTATTCTGACTCAAGTGTTGAGTATTTTGGGGTTTATTTTGTAATCGTTGATTCGATCGGAAAGTTTAAATTCGTTATTGTTTTCCGGATAATTTAGAAAGTATTAAAATGTTCGAACGGATATCATTAACTCAATTTTTCCCGGCACGAAAAATTTTCAGGTGTTGAATTTTTCTCAGGTTTAAATCTTTCGGAAAAACATGCATGTGACGCGATGGACCCTCTAGAAGACAACAAATCTTAACTCGATTATGTGACCGTCTTGAACTGCCTTTTGAAGCTTAGGGTTTGGGGAAGTACGGCGTGCCACATGTGAGGCGTTGGCATGACCCTTCTATGGCTGGACCGTTGCTACTGTGACGTATTCTGGAATTTTTGAACTCCGCTCAAGTGTTGAGCTATTTAAGAAATCTTGGGTAATTGATTATTCGATCGGAAAGTTTAATACTGTCTATTTATCTGGAATGTGATACAATATGTGGAATTCATACAGTTAGGCATGAAATGCGAAATATGTGATATTTCGGATTTACGATGTCTAAAGAGATTGTGGATTCCAAATGTTGTAGTTTTACACTTTCTTTTCTGTGACCGTAAGTGTAATATGTGATATCGCCGGTTTCGTTGCTATATGTCAACGACAATTGGGATGCGCATATTTACTTACGTTGATGACATGTGATGTTATGTGTTGCTGATATGTTATATTGGATCGTCGCGTTTTGAATAGCCGGGTTTTTTTTATGTGAGATGAGAGTTTTTATTTTCATTCATGTAAAATTAAATGCATGTAATATTCTTTTATTGGGGCACTTCCGGGATGAGGTCGATGTCACCATTTGTATATTATTTACTTTTCCGTACTAGGATAGACCCAAGGAAGAGAGCACAAGTAACCGGGTTCTAGAGTCCAGTGGGAGACCAACTCGAGAAGTCGAGTCCGGGTCTCCTAACTCTAGAATTGGTAGGGTTGCTTGCCGCTCTCGTAGGGGTCTAGGGGTGTGGGTTTGACTATTCATCGCGACCGTGGAATCCGTGTTTTATAGAGGCTCAAAATAAAACACGGACGCCCTAGTATATCCAATGTTTCATATGTTTCTTCTGCTGCGATATCTGTGATATGATCATTTGATGTGCTGTGATAAATACTGTATATAGTATATATGATATATTATATAGGCGTTACTTATGTTTTACACCCGCGCTAGACCTGCCCCGCTCTGCCGTTAGCTACCTAACCTAACGGTGCACGAGGGGATATCGAGGCGAATGCGGATGGCATAAGTGTACGTCGTATTTATCTGTGATGTTTAGGTGACTTAAATGATAGGACTTCATTAATGTGATTAATGAAAGAAAAGAAACCTAAAAGATGTTGTAGAATCAAATTTTTCAAAAAGGGTAGCTACAGTTTTGCTTTGCATAGCGATATATATGATATATCCTGCACCTTATTCGATGAGGAAAGAGCCGAGATCCCTTCACCGGAAGTGACCTCTTTAGCAAAACTGGCAGATACTACAACACTCGGTTTGTTTTTGATTGCTTTTGGAGTTTTGCTTTGCATAGTGATATATATGATATATCCCGCACCTTATTCGATGAGGAAAGAGCCGAGATCCCTTCACCGGGAGTGACCTCTTTAGCAAAACAAATGAAAGCCTCAAAATCACTCCATTTCAAAATTCACTAGATTCTACAACGATATCAAGTTCATTACGCAATAGGTTTTCAGAAAAACCTGTCGTAGCCCTCCGTCATTTCAGATAAGTCCTACTTAGTATTCGTGCTACGTTTGTTGGCCTGCTTCAAGGCGTAGTGTGCGGTAGCTAACTAGTATTTATCTGCTTATGCATATGATGCAGATTGGATTAGGGTAGTCGTGCGACTTTGTTGGCCTGCGTCAAGGGTCGTACGGGTGGGTTTAATTCAATTAAAAAATGACGGGTTGAACTTAACTAGCACACTATGGTTTGTTGGCCTGCGTCAGGTCATGGGACGCTAGGGGCAAAATATTATCGGGAATTTCAAGTGTTGAAATTTGCAATGAGATTGCATACCTTCTATGAGATAGTTGGATCCCGATACCCACTGCGAGTAATTGTTACTCCCGGGAGAGTTTTACACAGGACAATTAGCCGATCAAGTAGGTGTCTAGAAAGGTGTCAACGGGGTTACGCCTCTGGGAAAACGAGGTTTACTTTAATTAGGTCCGTGCGAAAGCACGGGGAACCTCCCTCAAAGTACCGACACTGGCCTGGCTGAAAGATCGGCGAAGTTGTAGGGTGTAATTAATCCCGGCTAGTCTTTCCTTTTAGGGTTTGAAGGAAGATTTGATAAAAACAGTGGGAGCCATCCTGATTAGATAAAATAATAATCAATCTAATCTTGCAAGAGTATACGCTAAAGTATTTTCTTCTCTCTCTCCAGGTAGCGACCATATCATGCCTTGATCAAGATAATAATATGGATGTATTGACCGAACCCGCATGTTATACTGTGCTGGGGAACGTTGGTTCCGTTCTTTCGTATAAAAATTATAAGACTGAACAGGATATAGGGGAATACCAGGATTCCCATGCCACCCGAATGAAGAAAGTACATGTTGATGCATTTTCTTCGGGTGTGTTCGTTACAGAGAACTGTTTCTCCATTTGCTCTACGTCATAGGTATTAGATACCGGGTCAGGATCCCATATATGTAATCAGTTACATGGGCTTAGGAAAGATAGAGAACTTGGAGAAGGTGATAAAGACATAAGGGTTGGAAATGGTGCAATTGTTGCAGCTAAAACCGTCGGGGAATATCACCTTGTATTGCCAACTGGTAATACATTGATTCTGAACGAATGCTATTACATGCCGAACCTGATATGCAATATTATATCGGTTTCTTTGTTGAGTAAAGAGGGATATAATTTTGTATTACAGGATAATTTTATGAACATTTTCCTTAACCAAAAGTTGGTTGGATCAGGCACGATGTGCAATGGCATTTATGTTCTAAATCAATCAACAGTTCTGAGCATAACAAATACACACAAGAGTAAGAGTTCAGAAATAAACGAATTCTTCTTGTGGCATTGTAGACTGGGTCACATCAATGCGACACGACTAGCTAAGTTGCATAAGGATGGATATTTAAATCCGTTTGAATTTTCATCTTATGACACTTGCCAGTCATGTCTCAAAAGTAAGATGACCAAAACTCCGTTTACGGGACACGGAGAAAGAGTTACGGAACTCTTGGGACTAGTACATAGTGATGTATGCGGCCCTATGTCTACACATGCCAGGAATGGTTCTGCGTACTTCATTACATTCACTGACGATCTCTCTAGATTCGGATATGTGTTCCTGATGAAACACAAATCAAAAGCTTTTGAGAAATTTAGAGAATATAAACAAGAAGTCGAGAACCAAACCGGAAAAAGTATTAAAATCCTTCGATCTGATCGAGGAGGAGAATACTTGAGCAATGAATTCCTGGACTTCCTAAAAGAGAATGGGATTCTCTCTCAGCTAACTCCTCCATATACACCACAGCACAACGGTGTATCGGAATGGAGGAACCGCACCCTATTAGATACGGTGCGCTCTATGATGAGCACAGCTGAGTTACCTATTTTCTTCTGGGGGTATACACTGGAAACAGCTGCAGACTTATTGAATATGGTTCCCACCAAATCTGTGCCAACCACTCCATATGAGATATGGAAAGGAAAGAGACCATGTCTTAATTATGTTAAGATATGGGGTTGTCCGGCCTATGTAAAAACACAAAATCCGGACAAACTCGCGGCAAGGTCCATTCTGTGTAAGTTTATTGGATATCCCAAACATTCGCGCGGGTATATCTTCTACCAAACTGAGAAACAAAAAGTGTTTGTTTCTCGACATGCCACCTTTTTAGAAAAGGAATTTCTTGAAAAGGATATTAGTGGCATGGAGGTAGAACTGGAAGAGGTTCCAGCAATACAGACTACGACTGAAGATTTGGTTGAACCGGAGGATTCAGTAGTTCCCAACGAACCTCAGCCTCTCCGCAGATCTAGTAGGGTTCCTCACCCACCTGAGAGATAGTACGGTTTTCTCATGGATGGTGGGAGCGAGGATTGCATCATGGTTGATGATGACCCAATTAGCTTCGAGCAGGCCATCACGAGTGGGGACTCAGTAAAATGGCTGGATGCAATGCGGTCCGAGATGGAATCCATGTACACCAACAAAGTATGGACTTTGGAAGATGCTCCTGAAAGGGTAAAACCCATTGGGAGCAAGTGGATCTTCAAGAAAAAACTTGGTGTAGATGGGAAAGTGGAGACTTTCAAAGCTAGACTTGTTGCAAAGGGTTTTCGTCAAAGACCAGGTGTGGACTATGACGAAACCTTTTCTCCAGTGGCTATGCTTAAATCCATCCGGATCATGCTTGCCATCGCTGCATATCATGACTATGAAATCTGGCAAATGGATGTTAAGACCGCCTTTCTAAACGGTGATTTAGAAGAATGCGTGTACATGACTCAGCCAGAGGGCTTCGTAGATAGTGGGAGCAGCGGGAAAGTGTGCAAGCTGCTTAAATCCATTTATGGATTAAAGCAAGTATCGCGGAGTTGGAACATCTGCTTTGACGTCGTTATTAAAGAGTTTGATTTCGTCAAAAACGTAGATGAACCTTGTATCTATAAGAAGGTGGCAGAGAGTAAGGTTGTCTTCCTCGTATTGTACGTGGACGACATACACTTGATAGGAAATGATATTCCTATGCTGCAATCGGTCAAGCTCTTCTTATCACAAAGATTCTCAATGAAAGATCTTGGTGATGCCTCCTGCATATTGGGAATTATGATCTATAGAGATAGATCTAAAAGGATATTGGGATTGTCCCAATCCAGGTACATTGACACCATACTAAAAAGGTTTAGTATGGAAGAGTCCAAACGTGGGTTTTTACCCACGATCTCAGGGCTCACTCTCTCCAAAGAGATGTCTCCCAAGACTGATTTGGAGAGAGCTCGCATGCAAGGGATACCCTATGCTTCGGCTGTATCATGTACGCGATGATTTGGAGAGAGCTGTATCATGTACGCGATGCTATGTACCAGACCCGATGTAGCATACTCACTAAGTGTAGTGAGTAGGTATCAAGCTGATCCTGGAGAGAGTCACTGGACAGCTGTGAAGAGCATTCTCAAGTACTTGCGAAAGACTAAAGAGATGCTCTTGGTGTATGGTAACGGAGAACTCCAAGTGGAGTCCTTTACCGATTCGAGCTTCCAGAGTGATAAGGACGACTCTAAGTCGCAGTCGGGATTTGTCTTTACCCTTTACGGAGGGGCGGTTAGCTGGAAGAGTTCCAAGCAGGAAACCGTGGCAGACTCGACGATGGAGGCTGAATACATCGCTGCCAACGATCCTTCCAAAGAGGCTGTCTGGATCAAGAAGTTCATTACTGAACTTGGTGTGGTTCCATCCATTGAGCATCCAATACCTTTGCATTGCGATAACAATGGAGCGGTGGCTTTGGCGAAGGAACCCAGGTCCCATCAGCGATCGAGGCATATTCTGAGACGGTATCACCTGATCCGGGAGATAGTTGATCGCCGGGAGATCGAGGTCAGGAGGGTTGACACGAAGAACAACACTGCGGATCCACTCACGAAGGCCATTCTCCAGATACAGTTTGAGAGACTCTTCGGGATGCTTGGTATGCGATACTACAGCAGCTGGCCTGAGTGCAAGTGGGAGATTGTTAGTTGTATGTATGCCTTAGAGGCCAGTATTGTACAGATGATGTATATTATATTGGATGCTTGGACATATATAGAGAGGACTTTCTTGCTCGATATGATAGTATGCTATCTGGTTGCACTTTACTTTAACATGTATACTTGTCTTTTTATACTGTCTTATAGTTACATGTTGGTAAAGCCCTTAGGATGTGTACTTGACTACCTGGACTATGATGCGGATCATACTGGTAGGGACATGGTAGTCCATAAGTACATCCTTTAAGGTCCATAGTCGTGGGTGTATCGAGACGGGGCATCGATATACCAGTGTAGACTAGCGTATACGCTTCTCGACCCATGAGATGGGCGATGGATGATCCCATATCCATTGGTGTTTGACAACAGAGATGGTATACGGGTGCTCATTGGAGACTGGGTACACTGGACGGACTCGTCGAGAACTCCCAGATGGTATTATACCTCACGTCAGATGGCAGTTCTCTGGTGACACTTGTGCAGGTTAGTCTGTAGACCCGAGATCGTCATAGAGTCTTGTGTGATTCCCACTGTGCTTTGATTTCCACCTTACCACGTCCATGAGGGCGTGCAAAACGGTGGTTTTTGGGTACAGTCCCGAGTCACATGGAGGCAATGAGCGATAGGAGGTGTTTCGTCTCTCCCGGTATTGGGGGTTGATGTTGCGCCGTGCTCGATTGGCCATAACAGGGAAGTCCCTAGCCAGGGCTGATTTAGAGATTTACTGGTAAGTGTTACCAGTAGTTTCTCGACCCGTTATGAGCCTCATATCGGCATGACTTATCGGTTATTGGGGTCCGACGTTTACCACCACTAGACTTGATATGCGACATATCAGACGAGGAGACCGGACTGTACGGGAAGTGTTACCGGCAGGCTTTTACAGGAGTTGGAGCGGGCTTGCTTGCTGATCTTCTGATCGCTCAATACCCGGGTAGCCGTTACGTCCAGCTACTATCGCTGACGGCTTGTGGGTGCTTGATGTGATCATCACCTACTGCCGGCGTATTGACGAGTCTTTAGAGTCCTACATAGAGGTTTTACTGGCTCAGAAAAAACGAAATTGGAGCACGTATGTGATATGTGCGGCACCGACAATAATGCATGTATGTGATACCGTATTCTATTCTCGCGACTTTTTGTATCGGTCGGTTATATATGATATAGCCGGATTATCGAATCAAGTGTTGATTCGATAAGTCGATACATTGGATGTTAGTCGGTTATATGTGATATGACCGGATGATTAAGTCAAGTGTTGATTTAATAATTTATTGTATAATTGTATATTTGATATACTAGTTTACATTAACTAACACTTGTTCACTTTAGGTATTTTCTCACATGTACACAACTTTAATATATATGTGATATATATTAAAATATGTTTTCTTTTTGTATCATGGTTGATGATACATCATACATGGGTGTGCAAGACATACGCCATACTATTTTAGATGGTGGTTAATATTTATTTAAAATAATTACAAATTAGTGAAGCTTAGGTCATAAGCATGAAGCTTGTAGAAGCTTATGGATGCTTTGACAAAGTCCACTAAATTTGTTTTACTTTAGATTTTTATTAACCTAACCATTTTGAATTAGCTATGGTTATGTCTCTATAAGAGTTAGTATATGATACTCACTCACCATGGTTAGACTTCTCACTTGATCATTATCCTCATCTCTTTCTTTTCTTCTTCTTCTTCATTTGTAAAAGAGAAAAAGCTTGATAGAGTTTGATCAAAAGTGAGATAGATTGTGAGAAATAAAATTCTAAAGAGAACCCACTTCCTATTTCTCCATCCTCTACTAGACTAGCACTTTAGTTTAGGGTGTTTGCTTCACTAATTCTCTAGTTAGTGAAGTAGAAGCTTGAGTTGGCATCCCCTCGACGTAGATCATCTTCGGCCTCGAAGATTTCAAGTAAGGACGCGTCTTTCGTTTCGTGAAGCCATGCAAGGGTCCGGGAGAACCATGATCGCAGCGAAGGGACTTCAACAAGGAGCTAAAGAAGTGAAGGATCGATCTACAAAGGTTGTATTTCGTATTCATTTAGTCGTAAACGTAGTTTACTTGCATATGAAACCCTAATTTTCTAGCAACGATCTTATTTAGGGTTATTCGGCACGGCTAAAATTTTAAACGGACATGTTTGATGCTTCCTCAACCCTTGTTAGAGTGCCTAGTAACCCTACATTCCCTACGGTTGCTTCAACTTTCAATACATCCACGCACCCAGAAGACCCATTGATTTGCCCCGAAAACGTTAATTTGTGGTCACTTCCTCTCTAGGGTTCTTGGGGTTCTGACTCCGCACTCTTCCCAAGAGGGGAAGTGCCCATACAAACTGAGCTATTGTTCATTGGTATTGTTGTGGTTCTTAACTATATCTTAAACCCATGTTTCCAATGTAGGACTATTTTAACACTTTCTTGCCGTTGGTTCAACTTTCAATATGTAGGACTATTTTATATTCTAACACGTCTCCACAGGTCGAAAAACATTTGGGTCGAAACCCGACGTTTTGCACAACGATGTTTTTAATTTAAATTAATCGATTTGTATTTAATACGCATCCGGTAGAATCGAACCTGATTGCTTTGATACAATATGAACTGTTTTTCCACTGTATCAAAACTCTGAAGCTATTAGGGTTGAGTGAATTTATTTTATATTTAACAACCAGTGGCATGTCCTCCTATTTTATCTTGGATGGACTCAGCAGACTGCAGTTTCTTAGTTATGGTATATGGCAGCCCTTACAAGTCAAAATTATAATATAAATCTCATGGAAACTAATAATAACTATTTTCAAAATAAAAAAAAGAGACAATAATGACAATTTAGCACATCAAATTAACATTTTATTAATTTGACAAACTTTACTGATAAGTCAAGTACCTGCAGGGAGTAAATAATTCATGCATGCATGGTTGGAAAATGATCATGAGATTCATGACCACGTTTTTGACACGTGGGAATCGCGGGCTTGCATTTCAAGTATATGCTGGAATATTAATAAAAAAATTAAGGGTTGTTGAATGTTGGCAAAGTTTGGTGTAATATGTGTGAAATAATTAGGTTGCGCATAAGTTGGTAAATTTGCATTTATGTGCATGTTGGATTGATTTTACCAACTTTACTTGTTCCATAATAAGTGAATTTGTTTTAAACTTATTTCACTAAATTTATTTCCTCTCGAGATTGGGCTGATGAATACATGCATGCATGGATAATATTGTTAAGCGTAACACTGCTGGTTTTAAAATTTGGGAAAAATCAGGTTATTGAAAAATTAAAGACAAATTCACTGATATCTGGTAAAAAAATTAACAGAAAACGTAAAAGATAAACTAACAAATAATCATATAACATTTAAGGAAATGGTACAAAAAGTTATCAATCAAAATATAAATTTGAGCAATAATAAATTGAAAGATGCATGTATTATTTTAGTTCTCCACTTAATAATATAATTATATTTATTTCCATCCTTTTTTCCATTGAAGAGATTTAGATGTTGATTTTGTTATGATACCCATTAGCTATTATAGATTAGCAATTATAGATAAAATCATGTTAAGTGTAGCATTAATTAAAGGCATAAACATATACATTGCTAATTAAGAATGTTGATATTTTGATTTTAAAGAGTTTTAATCTTCTACATGTTACACTTTTTGATGCTGGAAACTGTTCATTTAGCAGTTAAAAAAAAGAATCAAACAACTTATCTGGCCACTTTAAGGAAAAAATTAAAATTAAATGTCTTCATCCAAAACCATCTAAACACTCGTTCAAGTTGAAAAGTCTCTACATGTCCATCCAAAAGGAATGCAAGTTTATTCCGGGATATTTTAATCTCAAATTAAATCCTATAATTTTAATCGTAACTATCTAAACAACGTTCTAAGACCGTAAAAGATCACTCATTTATTTGTCTTAGTGTGGCATCATGGATAAAGACAATTTAATTTCTGAAGAAGAAGCCATTAGGTCTCAAGCCAACTTCAGCTTAAAAAGCAATTCTAGTTAACTTGGAAAATCTAAATGGTCTATCTTGCCAACCTCTCTTTTGTTCTTACAAGAAATTGATTCATATTTAAAATATTGGTTTTCTCCAATATCTAGTCCATATGGACCATATCCCATAACACTATCTCTCGTATCCGAAAAATATTTGAAGTTCCATTTAATAATTCTTCAATTAGAAAGTTATTCACTTGCAAAATTTGTTAAATTAAATATGACATGCTCTTTCAAATATAACAAAAATGTTAGCCAGTTGGCAAAATTCAATTATTGTGCACAGGTCATGATAAAATTATGAATATTTAAATCATGCTATTTTTGTCTTCTGGGTACATGCAAGTAGAAGTTAAAGTGGGTTGGAAAAGTATTTTCCAGTTTTTATATTTTGAAGTTTAAAATGCGTGATGGAACAAAGGGAAATCAATAACCATGTTTGGAAAACCCAAATATTTTAAGGTGTTTTCAGTTGCTCGGACTTAGGCCCGGTTTGGATTTGAAGATAGGATAGTTGCAGTTTATTTTTAAGTGAAGATGGAGAGCATGCAAACTGTGGTTTGCAAGTTTCAAATTCCGAGAAATGGAGTTTACAAAACTTTGGTAAGATATGAGTTGAGATAACTGCAGTTATCTTAAGTTTTGAGATGAGATCAACTCCAAAATGGTTGCTAAACAAAGCAAAGTTGGCATTTTGTAGTTGCATTTTGTTAGTTTTATGTAACTGCAGTTTAGAAAACTTAACTCCATTCCCAAACAGGGCCTTAGTATGCATGTACAGTGAGCACAGTATCAGCATGGTTGATCTTCGTTTTCTTTCTCGTTTTTTTTACTCAAACAATGGTCAGCACCACATGTTTCATTCGTAGAAAGTTTGAGCAAAACAAGCACAAAGAAAACAGAATGAAAAATAAGATATGGGTAAAACGCCAGGAAATACTCCACGGATATGCAAGTGTGCTAGAGAACACGAGGTGGCGTTCAAAAACGTGCCTCCCCCATTGAAAAATAACATCTTCCGGTTGGATATAATGGAATTTACATTGCATTGCAGGGTCTTAACTCTTGGCTCCGGTCAAAACTTCTTGTTTCCTTAGCGATCATGAGAACTATCGTCGATGGAGTGGTCTATAGTTGGCCTCTCGGAATTTATAGTTGACGAGGCTTATTAACGGGAGTACCCCAGATTGCGACACATGTGAGATAACGTGTCGTCTGCGCATACCCTCAGGACCTCTGGGGGTTATGACGGGGAATCAGTGTGATACATTATGAATCTTCCTCGGGACCTCGTAACGAGATGGCACCCGACCTTTCGGAGAAGTCTCCCTGGAGTACCCTCCATATGCTCTTAGGCAGCCGGGCCTCCTCGGCCTCCACGCTCGACTCCGAGCTATCTACTGAGCTGAGACTCCTCAGTTTCCCTGTCCAACCAGGAGCATGGAGCCCAAGCGTCCCCGTAACGGCTCCGTGTATCTCGCCAGAGCGAGATTTCCGCCGCTCCACGTTCCGCGCCCTACGCTGGCATGTTTCTCCGTTAATGAGCGTATCTCGCTATTAATGGGCATATCCCGCCATCAATGCGAACGTGCCATAGGGGAGTAACAGATGGCGGGAATCTCACGCCGGATCACCCCCCGCAACCGCTATATAAACTCCTTCTTCCAGATGACTCGGGTAAGAAAAACAGAATCCAATACGCCGCTATTCTGCCTTTATTCCTCGGTAGTTACTTGATCGTCGGAAGATCCTACGGTGGTCACCCACCCTGGGACTTCCCTTGCAGGTAGCTCGGCGTCGTCAACAACCCATCGAGATCCACACATTCAGCCCTTAAATATCAATCTCAACCGTTCAAGACCGCTTGCAACAAGACCGACGGAGGACAACATCTGAGGGAAATCCCGAGATCCATAAGTTGGCGCCGTCTGTGGGAAAACGAAAGACTTTTCCAACACAAAAATTTGATTCCCCGCCTTCGGTTCAATGGCAAGCGACGACCGCGACGATCCCAGCACGAGCCGTCTCGTCCCTCATAACGGAAGCGGGATCGGTCCTACCCCCTCCTAACGTCATCAACACTTTATCCGCTAGGATCGACAGGCTCATGGCGATGGTGGACGCGCTCACCCGCGTTCAAGAGGCCGGTCACGCCCACCAAACCGTAGTTCCCCTTCCCTGGATGGCGACGTATGCATGCTGGCGGGAACACACGCTCAGGCCCTTGACCTCAATCGCGCTCATCCTGATGTTAACGAACGCCGGTGCGCCGATTCCGGTAGTTACAACCTGCATGCGGGGAATGATTCCATGACCCGATGGATGCCGGACAGTTCGACCCTACGATCTCAGGGGAGACCAGGCCATCATTCCGACACCTGCCGCGTTCTCTTACCCCCTGAGGAGGTATCAGTCAGTTCGTCTGGTTCCAGGTACGACCAACGCCCCCACTATCGTTGAGGCCGCGCAAACAGCGAACGTCGGGACTACCCAAGGAGGGCCTCGCCCGAGAATTTAAGAAATGTGATAAAGTGAAACCGAAGCCGCTCCGTCGTACAAGCCCGGAGCAGAGATAGCCGGCGCTCCGACTATGGAGAATCCTCAGGGTACCACCAACGGATCGAGACCCTAGGAAAGAAAATTGAGGACATACGACAGGACGACCACACGGCCGGCGAAAGGGCGAAGTACTCTACTGATTCACTCATGAGACCCTTTACAAAATGACTCCTAGCCGAGCGTGTCTCGTCCAGGAACAAACCGCCTAAAGTGCCCCTTTTTTGACGGAAAGTCCGACCTAAAGGACCACTTAGACACGTTTAGGGAAGCCATGAGCTTCCAAGACAACTCAGATGCGGCTTAATGCAGGGCTTTCCCCACCACCCTTATCCGAGCTGGTCGGGATTGGTTCCGAGGGCCTACCCCGCGCTCCATCTCGACCTTTGACAAGCTGGCTACCTAATTTCTCGGTCATTTCGTCGGTAACCGACGACAGAAAAGTCGGTCGACTACCTGTTCACTGTCAAGAGCGGAGACAAGAAATCCTTCAAGGGGTATGTCACCCAATTCTACAATGCCCTCCTGGAGGTTTCCGAGCACCGCGACGAAACAGTTATCACCGCACTGAGGTCGGTTCTTAGGCACAAAGAGTGGCTCTATTATTTTACATTGGCGCAACCTAAGACCATGGCCGAAGTGAAAGCATGGACCGAGCGAGAAATCCAACTCGAGTCAGAGGTGAACTCCAACCTGCCTAGAACCGACCAAGCAGACAGGAAAAGACGGGATATGGAAGAGAAAAAGAAAGTCGATCATCCAAAACCTTATTCCCCAAGTTTCCAAGAGTACACTCCTCTGAACATTTCCCAGACCGAGATATTAGAGGAGGCTAAAAGCGAGAGGTTCTTCAAGCTCCCGTCAGCTACCCAGAGGACAGGCAAGCGGCTCTGCGGCCCATACTGCGCCTATCACAGGTCGCAAGGGCACCCGACCGAGACCTACAAGCAACTCCTTGACTACACCGAGGAATTGATCCTCTCTGACCACCAGGCGAAATACCTACGAGAAAAGCAACAGACGGAGCAGGAGAAATAAGACCAAACCCCACCTGGGGAGTTAACAATCGGGCAAATCATGGTCATTTCGACGGATCCAACTCTGAAAATGAAGGGAAACCACCACCTCCTGCCAGTCGGGGGCGTAAGTGATCCACCCCATAAGAAATGCAAGAAAGATGCCCCGATCATCTTCACCGACGAAGACCTTCACGGCATATCGCTCCCTCACAATGTCCCTCTTGTGATAACGGCCCGAGTTTACCGTTACGAGATCCAGAGAATATTAATCGATTCAGGGAGCTCAGCGGATATCCTGTTCTACGATTGTTTCCAGCGTATGGGATTAGATTCATCTGACCTTCAGCCGACCTCCCACGTCCTCTCTAGGTTCACCAACCATTCCGTCCTGGCCGAGAGATTAGTCACCCTCCTCCTCAAGATTGGGGAAGCGGGCATGACGTGAATCGTACCGGTGAACTTCCTTGTTGCTAAGGTCCCGTCATCTTATAACATTCTCCTGGGATGCCCTATTTTAAACGCCTTCCGGGTTCAGATCTCGACTTACCACCTTGCGCTCAAATTCCTTTTATATAATGGGGGAATAGGCCGGGCCTATGGAGACCAACAAACCGTTAGGATCTGCCTCACCTCAACATCCTCCGCCGGAGAGCAGAGCGATGGTTTTGAAGAGACACATGATCCTCAGGGGTCTTTAGATACACGCGACGACCGAAAAGAAGTTCGAGGCGCCCCGGTGGAAGCGTTAGCAGAAGTTCCTTTCATAAAAAGAGTCAACGGCCGGACAGTCCAGATCGGCTCTCTCTTGACAGGGGACATCCGTGAAGGCCTGATCCGGTTCCTTCGAGACAACTCGGATGTGTTTGTTTGGACGCCAGCGGACATGCCCGGGATCAACCCCGAGGTGATCTCCCACAAGCTCGGGGTCGACCCGAAAGCCAGGCCCATCCGAAAAAAGAAGAGAAGTTTTGCGTCGATTAAACAAAAGGCGA
Organism: Agapanthus africanus; assembly: GCA_030015575.1. Taxonomy (NCBI): domain Eukaryota; kingdom Viridiplantae; phylum Streptophyta; class Magnoliopsida; order Asparagales; family Amaryllidaceae; genus Agapanthus; species Agapanthus africanus. The sequence goes on along the minus strand of JASDDO010000031.1, from coordinate 20,264,266 downwards.
TAGAGGACGAGGTGGATCGATTGCTCGCTGCCAACTTCATCAGAAATCTGAACTACTCGGATTGGCTAGAGAATGTGGTCATGGTCAAGAAGGTAAACGGGAAATGTCGCATGTGCGTCGATTTCACTGACCTGAACAAGACTTGCCTCAAAGACAACTACCCACTTCCTCGGATTGACCATCTAGTGGACAGCTCGGCCGGCCACGAACTACTAAGCTTCATGGACGCCTTCTCCTGTTATAACCAGATCCGAATGAATCCAACCGACAAAGAACTGACAGCCTTCACCATGGATCGGAGGGTATACTGCTACAGGGTAATGCCCTTCGGACTCAAGAACACCGGGGCCACGTACCAACGATTGGTCAACAAACCGTTCAAAGCACATATTGGAAAAAACATGGAAGTCTACGTCGACGACATGCTTGTAAAATCCGCCTTGTCAGCCGGTCACACTGCGGACCTCGGCAAAGTGTTCGATATCCTGCAAAGTTACAAGATGAAGCGAAATCCAGCTAAATATGTGTTTAGCACCACAAGCGGGAAATTCCTCGGTTTCATGGTTACCCGTCGAGGAATCAAGGTAAACCAAGAGAAAATCAGTGCCATCCTTAACATGACAACGCCCAAAAGCAATACCGATATCATGCGACTCACCGGGAGGGTGGACGCATTAAGTCGCTTTATGTCCAGGGCCGGGGAAAAATGCCTTCTTTTCTTCAGAGCCCTCAGAAAAATTTTCATGTTTGAATGGACCGAGAAATGCCAAAACGGTTTAGAACAACTCAAAGCCCACCTGATGACCTCACAACTTCTCACCAAACCAGTCGAAGGCGACGAACTGTTACTATATCTGGCTGTCTCCGACCAAGCCGTAGGCTCAGTGCTCATTAGGGAATTCGAAGGGACACAGAAGCCGGTCTACTATATGAGCCATGTTTTTAAGGACGCGGAAACCAGATACCCGGCCATAGAAAAAATAGTCCTGGCGCTTGTCGTCGCTTCCAAAAAGTTACGACACTATTTTCAGGCACACACAATTCTCGTCCTCACTGAAAGACCTCTAGGGAACATCCTCCCCTCTTCCGAATCATCGGGCCGCTTAGAGAAATGGAGATGAGAAATGTTCCAATTCGATATTAAATACCGACCCAGACGGGCCATCAAAGCCCAGACCCTAACTGATTTCGTTATTGAGGGCACCATCACAAGCGAAGGAACGACTACTCAGGGCCCTGACTCATGGCCCTCGGTCGAGGAAGTACCTGACCCAATCCCAGACTTGGTGCTCTATGTGGACGGATCCTCTACAGAAGAAGGAAGTGGGGCAGACCCGACGCGGAAATTGAATACTCCCTAAAGCTTGGTTTTAAGGCATCGAACAACGCCGCGGAGTACGAGGCTATTCTCCACCGAAAGACCGAGAAGACAAACGTCTTGCCTGAATTTGGGGGCAGATGCTATTTGGTTTTATCCGTCCACCTCTCCGAAGATACCAAATTGATTTATGGCACTGTATATAGGAGGTTTAGACGGATGCGGCCGTTGTAGTAGACTTCATCAGATTCCCCCTCGTTTGAGGGGCTTTTGATTGTGAGGATGCTTTTCCCTGCAGGCGCAAGCCCCTGCAGTTAATTACGATACTGCATCGCGGCAACAACTTTCTCCTTCTCCAGATGGTCACTCCGTGTCGTATGTGTTTGTTTTATTTTTGGTTGCCCGTGGATTGTATACGGAGACTAATTTATGTTGTCGCCCGTAGGGCGTGGATTAGTCCAAATCCGTATTTTCTTAGATTTGGGTTTTGGTTTGGGTTTAAGGATCGTTAATCTCATTTGAGACTAGGATCAACTTAAATGTCTGTTAAGAATACGTTAGTCTAATTTTAGACTAAAATCTACTTAACAGGATCATTTAGATCCAATAAAAGAGCATTTGGACTCTATTGTAGTTTAGAGATGTTGCGGTCCATAAGTCTAAGGACATCATAGTCCATAGAGTTTAAAAACATCATAGTCTAGTTTAGAGACATCATAATCTGTAGGGTTTAGTTTAGGGACGTCGCGGTCCAGTTTAAAGATATCGTAGTCTATGGTATTTTGGCTCCACAGTTTGGGGATGCGCTAAAGTTATTGGTTATTGGGACCCTCCATCACTCTAAAGACATTGAAGGATTACAACGACATGTATCAGAGGTATGAAGAGATGTACCCTTGAACCAATATCCCGATTTAGGAAATGTGATGAATATCAGTTTAGACGTCATCTGTTAGGAAAACACTAGTCATCTTTAGGACTAGGATTAGTTTGGGGAGACCTGAACATGGGGGCTCAATTGATTGGTGACAAAAAGGGTCTTGGTTTCGGAAAACTTGGCTAATTTGAGCTAAGGTTGATTTCCTTTAGTCACCCCATAGTGCTAATCAATGAATCAGTGTTAAACACTAGACTTTGGAGGAGCTCACGTATGAACACGTGAGGGGCCCCGAAGTGGGCATTGTTCCTTGAGTTTATTCCCTCATATATATATAATAGTGCGGTGCACTTGGCTCACGTGTGAGCAAGTGAGGCGCCCAAGGTGAGAACTGTTCTCTGGATTTCATTTATAAGTGTTAAGCGCTTGGTTCATCAAATAATCACGTGCAAACACGTGAGGTGCCTTCAAAATGCGAGCGCTGTCTTTGGAATTTTCTCCCTCTTTTATACACCACTGTTTGGGGGTCACGTGGGAACACGTGAGGTGCCACCAAAATGGGAGCTATCTTGGGTTTATTCCCTTTTTCCTTTTCTGAGTGCTAAGCACTATTGGGTCACGTGAGATCATGCGAGGCACTCTGAAGAATGAAGACTACCTTTGTTTTATTCTCCTTTTCTTTTTCTGAGTGCTAAGCACTATCAAGGGATCACGTGAGGTCACGTGGGGCGCCCCCAAATTGAGATGTGTTTTAGATTTACTCTCCTTTTTAAAAAGCTTGTTCGGTGGTGTGCCAAGAGTTATTGGTTATTGGGACCCTCCACCTCTTTGAAGACGTTGAAGAATTACAAAGACATGTATCGGAGGTGTGGAGAGATGTACCCTTGAACCAAATTCTAGATCGAGGGAAGAGATCATGGTGGGATGAACATCATTTTAGATACCATCTGTTAGGAGCTCATTAGCTATCTCTGGGACTGAGATCGGTTTGGGGACCCTGAGCATGAGGGGCTCGATTAATTGCCCTCGGGAGATTTGATCTAAGTTTGGCTAATATTGGCCTCTCATAGTGTTAAACACTAATATATGATCGGCGCTCACGTGCTCTCACGTGAGGCCTTAAAGTAGTGTTAAACACTAGTGTATGATCAACGCTCACGTGCTCCTACGTGAGGCGCTTGAAATAGTGTTAAACATTAAGAATTTGAGGCGCTCACGTGAGATCACGTGAGGTGCTCCAAAAATAGGGTTTATTCGCTTTTCTCTTTTATAAGTGATGAGCACTTCTCAGGGGTCACGTGGGATCACATGAGGCGCCCCAAAAAATAGGGTTTATTCCCTTTTCTCTTTTATAAGTGTTAGCACTTCTTAGGGGTCATGTGACTAGATCTCATCCTTTCCCTCTTTGTTTCTCAAAGGTGCTCACGTGGGATCACGTGAGATTTTATGTAACGTTAAAATGCTAATGAATTATCAGGCTGTTCTTCTATGGTTCCGAGGGATAAAGTTCTTCTTTTGTTCTTTGTAGAGATTAAATTCTTTTTAAAGGGTTAAACCCTAGTTCCAGAGGAATTAAATTCCTATATGTTTTGTAAGAGTTAAACTCTTTTAGATTCAGTTCTTTCCCCTAAGTTTTGAATCTGCATGACAGAATCTCCCCGATGAGAATTAAATTCTCAACTTGTGGGGAGATCCACTTCTGCAGATTTTAACCAGAGGAAAAACTAAGTTCTTTTAGAAGAGTTAAACTCTTGGTTTGAGAATTAAATTCTCTTTTTGTGGGAGCTTTTGGGAGGGGTTCCTTTACTTTAGAGAATTAAATTTTCTTTCTATTTTTTCTTCCCCTCTCCCTCCGTCTCTTTTTTTCTCCTCTCCTTACTCCTATTTATATGAGAAGAAAAAGAATCAATTTGTTAAGACAATCTCTCATTGAGAGATCATGATTGATTCCATGATCTTTTAGATCAATTGGTGAATTTTATTCACCGTTGGATTTTTAATCCAAAAGCTCTCTGTTTAACAGAGAAGATTTCTTATTTGTTTAACAAGATTATGAATATCTTGTTAGTTTTAACAAGATTAGAATTTTATTCTATCATATCTTTTTAATTTAACAAGATCAGAAATGTATTTTTTTAATATGGATATCTTGTTAACACAGAATTTTATTCTTGTTATAAGATTAGGAAAATATTTTCCTATGATAGATTTTTATGCTATCAAATGATCGCCGCTGGATCTTTGATCCAAGGGTCCTCTGTTTAATAGAGAAGATCTTTCTAATTTAAGAAAGATCAGTAAAATATTTCCCAAAATAGAATTTAATTCTAGAATTTGATAGGAATATTTTAAATTAGGGTGCTCACATACTTTGCATGTGATTGGCAAAAGCACTCACGTGTTTAACACGTGACCCCTAATGTGGGTTTTAGCTTGTGTATGTTCAGAGCGCTTACGTGTGTAACACGTGAGGCATGTTTGGCCTTTGGTTATTTATGTTCAGCGCTCATATGCTTTGCATATATGCGCCCACGTGTTTTACACGTGATGCCTGTTTGGCCATTGGTTATTTATGTTCATCGCTCATATGCTTTGCATATGTGAGCCCACGTGTTTTACACGTGATGCCTATTTTTTGAGGATTCTCCCCCTTTTTTGTAAAAGAACAAGTAGCTCTTGGTCGAAAATTTTGGCGGAAACAAATGCCCCCCACTACTTTGCTCATGTAAGCATGTACATAGGTGAGGTAGTGCAGAGTTATGCATGGCAATAGAATTGACGGCTTAGGGAGCAAGTTTAGTGTCCTGTAGCCTAAGAATTTTTTCATTTTCATGAGCCGTAAAGGTCTCAAGAAGGTTTTTTTTCTCCCTACAAGTCGAGAGGATCTCGTAGGTGTAAATTCTCCCTAGAAATCGTGAGGATCTCTAACTATTCATCGCCTCCGTGAGTCGTAAGGATCTTACTCGGTTATTTTCCTTACGAATCGTGAGGACCCGTAAGTAGCTTCTTTATTTCATTGGCGAATGTAGCTTTGGTAAATGTGGCCCGCAGATAGTCCATCTTGACCTCCTTGTAGAGCAGCGATGGCTTAGGAAACAGGTTCGGATCCGCCGCCTAAGACTTTCCAACTTTATGAGCCGTGAGGGTCTCATAAAGACTTTTCTCCCTACGAGTCGAGAGGATCTCATAGGTGCATTTTCTCCTTAGGAATCGTGAGGATTCCTAAGTGTGCTTTCTCTTGAGAGTCGTAAAGATCTCGTAAAAGAATTTTCTTCCTTACAAGTCCAGAGGACTCGTAAGTGATTGATGAGTTGACCTGCTCCCGAGTCAAAGCATTGCTTCGACGGGGAGGTCCAGGGTTGACTTTGGCTGTTTCCCACGGGGTCAGGATTGATTTTAGCCGTGTTCTACGGGGTCAGGGGTTGACTTTGGTCATTTTCCATGGGATCAAGATTAACTTTAGCCATGTTCTACGGGGTCAGGGGTTGACTTTGGCCATTTCCCACGGGGTTAGAATTGACTTTGGCCGTGTCCTACGGGGTCAGGGGTTGACTTTGGCCGTTTTCCACGGGGTCAGGATTGACTTTAGCCGTGTACTACGGGGTCAGGGGTTTACTTTGGCTGTTTCCCACGGGGTCAGGATTGACATTAGCCGTGTTCTACGGGGTCAGGGGTTGACTCTCGGTTGTCTGTGCACCGCCGAGTCCCGAAACTGGGAACTTTGCTCCGCTTTGCTGACATTGTGTCTACTGTAACGAGACGAATGTCGAGGTGGTCTCTAGGTTGTCGGTGAACCGTCGAGATTTGGAACTAGGGACTTTGCCATGGCTCCGCTTTGCTGACGTTGCGTCTGCTGTAATAAAACGAATGTCGAGGTGGTCTCTAAGTTGTCGGTGAACCGTCGAGATTTGGAACTAGGGACTTTGCCATGGCTCCGCTTTGCTGACGTTGCATCTACTGTAATGAGACGAATATCGAGGTGGTCTCTAGGTTGTCTGTGAACCGTCAAGATTTGGAACTAGGGACTCTGTCATGGCTCCGCTTGATTGTCGCGTCCGAATCCTGCTAGAATGAGGAGGAACGCTGTTGTGGGTCTCCAGGCTATATATATGGCCGTCGAGACTTGGAACTAGAGACACTGCCCTGGCTCTGAGATAGTTTCTAGGCTGTCTGTGAACCTTTGAGATTTGGAACTAGGGGACTTTACCATGGCTCCGTTTGTTGACGTCGTATCTGCTTCTGGTTGGAACGAGAAGGAACGCCATTGTTGATCTCTAGGTTGTAGATGTTACCATCGAGACTTGGCTCTCTTTCTGATGGAGCCTGGTGGGATGATATGATTCTCTCTTTGTTTGTATCCCTGGATTGTATACAGGGATCGATGTGATCTCACCTGTAGGGCATAAGTTTTATTTTATTATTATTTTTATTTCCTTCCGTGATGCTCTATCATTTCAGCTTTTATATCGCGAAAGTCACGATTACCTAATCATTTCGGCTATTTTTCGCGGTGCCCAATCATTTCGGCTTTTTTCCTTTGTACTCGCTATTTTTTATTGCGAGTTGCCCAATCATTTCGGCTATTTTGTATGCATATATTTTACTTGATGATTTTGTTGCAAGTTGCCCTATCATTTTGGCTATTCATATGCATTTATAGCTCGCTGACTTTTTGCCGCGAGTATGGAACTCGGGATCTAATACAAAATCAGGCATCAGCATCGTTACATCTGAGATATTGTCAGGAGCGAATCATCATTTGCCATGAAAGGACTTGGAATTTGATACCGATTTAGGCATCAACATCGCTACAACTGGGATATTGCCAGGAGCGAATCATCATTTGCCTTTGTCGGTTCGAGCAAAGGTGGCTTAGCAATCAGGGTTAGGATAGTGTCGACTGAGGCTTTTAACTTCATGAGCCATAAGGGTCTCATAAAGGTGTTTCTCCCTATGAGTCGTGAGGATCTCGTAGGTGTCGTTTCTCTTTAGGAATCGTGAGGATTCCTAAGTGGTGTTCTCTCTTATAAGTCGTAAGGATCTCATAAGAGTATTTTCTCCTCATAAGTTGAGGGGACTTATAAGTGTTTGTTCATCGAATGAGGGCATTCCTCGTCGTTGGTGGGACTCGGGAAGGAAATGATTGTTTGTGCATGTGGATTGTATATAAGGGTTAGTATTGAACCGCTTGTAGGGCAGTCTGGGAAAGGTGATGGCTTAAGAACAGGTTCAGATCCCTGTAGCTTAAGACTTTTGAATCTTATGAGCCGCGAGGGTCTCATAAGAGAGTTCTCCTTACGAGTCGTGAGGATCTCGTAAGTGTAATTTCTCCTTAAGAATCGTGAGGATCCCTAAGTGTGTGGCTCCTTTGTGAGTCATAAAGATCTCACGCAGATAGTTTTCTCCTTACAAGGTCAAGAGGACCTTGCAAGTGTCTTTTAACGAGATTGCGCCTTTTCGGATTTTCACAAACTCGCCAATAGCCCTGTTGTTTTTACTCACGGAGCCCTTTCGGGTTTTCATCCGTACCCATTTTGCTTGTGGACGTACCGTTTTTTTTCCGTCAGCTTTAGGATGCTGCGGTTCGTAATAGTTTACAGACATTTCGGTCAGTAGTTAGTTTTAGGACATTTCGCTCCGTTGCTAGTTTAGGGACATTTCGGTCCGTCACACGTTTTCGAGGCGAGATTTCGTCGGATACTACTTATAGAGTTTTGGGCTTGGGAAGATAGCGAGCGGACATAGGCATCGTCATCTATCGTTGACCTAGGCTGTGACATATCAGGCGTAGTATTTTTCAGGAACCGGCCGTTTATTGGCCTGAAGGGTCTTTCTCCATGCATATTCATGAGCAAGTAAGCCCCACCTTGGTAGACCTTGTCTATAAGGTATGGGCCCTCATAATTCGGCTCGAATTTCCCCCGTTTGGCACAATTGGGGATCATAGGTCTCTTGATCACTAGCACGAGTTCGCCTTGACGGAATGTTCTCAGCCTAGCCAATCTCTCGTATGAGCGAGTCATCTTTGCTTTGTAAGCCTCCAAGTTTTGCTGCGCTATAAGACGAGTTTCATCGAGGGCGTCGAGCTCCTCCAGGCGAAGGTGAGCATTATCTTCGTCTGTTAGCTCGTAATGGACTGCCACTAGTAAGAGGGTATTCTATCTCCAAGGGAAGTACTGCTTCAATGCCAAATACCAATGCATACGGCGTTGTATTCGTGGCCATTTTGAACGTGGTCCGATACGCCCAGAGGGCTTCATGCAGTCTCTCGTGCCAGTCCTTCTTATTTCGAGACACCGTCTTCTTTATGATCTTCGTCAAGGTCTTGTTGAAAGCCTCGGCAATACCATTAGCTCGGGGATTATAGACTGAAGAATATCTCCAGTCTATGTTATGTTGTTGTGCAAAGCGGCTGATTTTGTGACTTCTGTAGGCCGGCCTGTTATCGGAGATAATCCGTCGCGGATTGCCGAACCGATAGATGACGTGTGTCTTGAAGAAATGGAGAATATTCTCTGTCTTCATTTCTCTTAGCGGTACTGCTTCTGCTCATTTGGAGAAGTAATCAGTTGTCGCCAATATGAACCAATGTCCTCTGGATGATGCTGGTTCGATGGGCCCGATTATATCGGTTCCCCACATTTCGAACGACCAACTAGCCACTGTTGGGTGTAGCGGGTTTGGATGCTGGTGGATGAAGTCCCCATGAATCTGGCATGAATGGTATTGCTTCGCGTATTCAAGGCAGTCCTGAATCATCGTGAGCCAATAGTAGCCCATTCTTTTGATCTTCAGCTTCATCTTTGGCCCGGCTTGATCAGATCCACAGAGTCCGTCGTGAGTTTCTTGGACGAATTTCCTCGGTCCATTTAGTCCCAGGCATCTTAGCTATAGAGAGTCGAACGATCTCTTATATAGAGTATCATCGACGAAGGAAGAAGACAGAGCTCTTTTCATGAGCTGATGTCTTGAGGACACATTTTCAAATGTCCAACAGGATTTGAAGTAGTTTATAAAGACTTCTCTCCAATCCTTAGCCTTTTCCTGGTCCTCTATCTGTAGGGCCACTTTCTTGGTCGTTTCCTTTTCTTCAAACAACTTCGAAGATATTTCTGCTGGTGTGAGAACCCGACGACTTTGCACAACGATCCTCACGTCATTGAGGTTTTCGTCAGCCAGTTCTTTAGCGAGTTTGGCTAACGCATCTGCTTTGCTATTTTCCATGCGCGGTATGCTTTCCAAAACATAGTAAGGGATTTGGGTCAGCAGTTGCTGCACTCTCTTACCGTACTTTACCAACTGTGGTTTGCACGTTTTGATAGTCACCATTTACTTAACTAACAACCAGCTAGGAATCTCCGTATATGAGGAGGTTTTCGATTCCCATGTCAACAACGATCTCAAGACCTACTATCAAAGCTTCATATTCGGTTTCATTGTTTGTCCTCAGCTCTGTTAAGGAAAAAGCAAAGCGCATTATCCCTCCTTATGGAGTCACGAAGATAATGCCTACCCCGGATTTGATTATAGGGGTGTTGTGTTGTCACTTCTTTATGGAAGATGCCCCATCAAAGTAAAGTTCCCATAGGGTGTCACCCTCTCCTTTCTCCCTATCGATCGTATCAAACGCATGCTCGTCTGGCAATTCGCAATTTAGGGGTGAATTGGCAGGTATCGGATGCTCAGCGAGGAAGTCGGCGATAGCCTGGCCTTTCACTGCCTTGAGCGGTCGATATATTATCGAGAACTCCATCAAGAGGAGGGCCCATTTAGCAAGCCGTCCTGTTAGTATGGCTCTTGATATCAAATATTTGAGAGGATCCACTTTTGATATTAGGTGGACCTCATGCGCCAAAGCATAATGCCGAAGCTTCGTTATAGCAAAGATTAACGCCAGGCAATGTTTTTCGATAGGGAGTAATTGTTTTCTGCCCCTAGGAGAACTCGACTCAAATAGTAGAGGGCTCTCTCTTTTCCTTGGTCATTTTCCTGTGCCCATAGTGCGTCTAAGAAACCTTCAAGGGTGGTTGTGTACAGGATGAGAGGCTTCCCCTTGACTGGAGCGGTCAGCACCGGAGGATTCTGTAAGTATTGCTTGATTTCGTCTAGTACGCTCTGGCACTTACGATCCCAGACGAAAGGGGTCCCCTTCTTCATTAAATGACTGTAGGGGCGGCATTTGCCGGAGAGGTTAGCTACGAACCGCCGGATATATGCGAGCTTTCCTTGGAGGGACTGCAGTTGCTTGAGAGTTCTTGGCGGAGGCATTTCCATAATCGCCTTGATTTTTGATGGGTTTATTTCGATGCCCCGGTGTCGTACGATGAATCCTAGGAATTTTCCTAAGAAAACTCCGAACGCACATTTCAGAGGGTTCATTTTCAAATTGTATTTCCGAAGACGTTGGAACACTATCTTTAGATACTCCCAATGTTCCTCGTACGATTTGCTTTTAACCACGAGGTCGTCGATATAGCATTCGACGATTTCATGTATGAAGTCATCGAAAATCTTCGTCATGGTCTTCTGATAGGTAGCGCCGGCATTCTTTATGCCGAAAGGCATTACTTTGTAGCAGAATATGCCCAGAGGAGTCCGGAAAGCGGTATGCTTCTGGTCTTCGGAATGCATTTTTATTTGATTGTATCCCGATGAGCCATCCATGAAGGAGAAGACTTCGTGAGTGGACATGTTTATCATCAGCTCGGTAACCTGTACGGGAAAATCATCCTTCGGACAAGCTTTGTTGAGGTCCCGAAAGCTTACGCAGATAGGCACCGTCCCATTTTTCTTCATCACTGGGACGATGTTGGCAATCCAGTCAGGATAATGAACTTCTTGGATAAAGCCGGAGTCGGTTAGCTTCTTAATTTCGGTGTTGATGCTCATTTCAAGTTCGAGCCGCATTCTTCTCGGTGCTTGTTTGATCGGCTTGACGTCCGGAGATATCGCCAATTTGTGCATGGCAATCTCTGGATCTAGCCCCGGCATCTCGGAGTAGTTCCATGCAAAACAGTCTTTATACTGTATGAGCACGTCTTTGAGTATAGCTACCTGTTCTTCGGACAGCAGCTCACTGACGAACGTAGGCCTCGGGTCGTTTGTCATCCCCAAGTCGATTTTCCTGAGGTTATGTACAGTAGTATGTATTCCATCTTCCAACTCTTTTGGCGTCGGTAGAAATTCTGAGATCACCTCGTCTTCATCCTTATTTTTGAAGCACCAGGAGAGGTCATCCATGTTCTCGGGCACTTCTTCTTTTGATAACGTTATCGCGTGGCAGGTGCGAGATCGTTTCCAAGACCGATGTTGATCTAGTTCTACTTTTGCCGTATGCATTGCTTTCGGCACATGCCTTTGCGGTGGGGCTACCCTCCAACTGTCGGATAGAGCGAATTTACTTAGTTGGTATTGGTCTTCGACCCAGTTCTTGAAGGTGAAGCAGTCTTCAAGAGGATGTCCTATCGCTCTGTGATAGGAGCAATACTCCGGGTGATGAACCTCGTTTGCTTGATCAGGGTGTTTGGACTCCGGGAGTGTCATCATCTGATGTTTCATGACGAGATCGAATATCTTCCTTGTCTTTTCTTGGGGAAAAGAATATGCTCGACCCATTTTCTTTATAAGAGACGAATTCCTGCTGCTCAATTCTCGATCGCGTGGTTTCTTGGACCCGCTTTGCCGCTGTCGAACGTTTTTTTCCATTCTTCAGTTTGTTTTTGCCTCCGTGTCAGGTCTTTTGTACGACGGGCTGGAGACGAAGGGCATTGTCATTCTCCACAGCCTGCTGAAGGAGGCGCTGCGTCCTGGCTTTCTCGTAAATGGATATTTCACTGTTGTGGTCATCCTGGGCTTTTTAACCCACTTCCCTTATTAGCCTGTCCATCTGTCCTTCGAACAACGGACTCACTTTCATGGCGGGACCATGTTTTGGTTCAGGGTTAACATCTTCTAACAGAACATCTCCTTCTTCATCGAAATCATGTATAACGTAGCAGCCATGGGATCGCTCTCGTTTCTTGGATTGAACATATCCAAACCAGATCGTTTCCATTCTCCCGTTGGTCAATTTTTGCTGAGTTCCGGGGACGTTCCAGATGCTATTGTAGAACTGAGCTTGTCGAGCAGTCTATTTAAAGGGTACACCTTGGCGCCTCAACAGCCTTTTTAATCCTTCCGTGTAAAATCTAGGCAGACGGATGGGCTTGAGCCTGTCAAGTGCAGAATCGGCACCATGCCAGATTTCTTTCTCCGCTTTGGTTTCTGCGGATTGATAAAAGAGGATTGCCTTTTCATCTCTTCGCCTAGGAGGGACATAGAACGTCTGCAGTTCTTGCATACCATAGGTACCAAGTGCGTCAAGCTCTTTGTAGTGCTTTCTCGGGACCACGGCGATTTGCGAACTCTGGTCATCTCCGGTGAAGGCCTGCATCGATGGGCGGACCGAGAACACTGCATTGATCTCGTCTTCAGAGTCACTGCCAAAAACCAGAATAGGGGTAGACGGTCCCAGCTTGTTGCATTGGGGCGGCCCTGAATAGACTATCCCTTCTTCCTCCTCGGTATCGCTCCCGAAGACCGGAATGGTGATAATGGCATTTTGCTTGTCCTCAGGTTTATGGCATCTTTCCATGTCTTCGAAGTCTGGTAAGAAGTACTTTGCATCTTCGTACTTTCGGACTTCGTTTACGGAGAATGGGTTCAGCTCCTCTGTCACAGTGTATTCAAGCCCATCCTTGAAGTACTTCATATAATGATGTTGTATAGAAGGGATAATGTTGTACTCGTGTAACCAAGGCCTGCCGAGCAAAGCGTTGTAGCATGTCTTGGTGTCAATGATGTGAAATTTGATGTCAGTGACGAGCAGCCCAAAGCGTAGCGTCAGTATCACAGACCCGAGCGTTCGTGATGACTGGGAGTCGAACCCGGAGATAGTGATTTTATCCCGAGCGAGGTGTTGAATGCTCATACAGATTTCTTTTATCACCCTTACATTTAAGAGGTTGACAGAGGACCCATTGTCAATTAGGATTTTCCCTATCTTAAAGTCATGTCAATACCCGGAGACATAGAAGGGACGGTTGTGCTCGCACGTTCCGAGGAGGAGATCTTCATCGCCCAAAGTGATATCAGCCGTGTGCACTTCTTTCAGCTCGTCTTTCATCTTTTCTTCGGCAAGGAAAGCTTGGAACTGCTCGGGCTCCTATAGTGCCTTGATCAAAGAATTTCTCGCCTCTTTAGATAGCAGAAGGGTATCGAGAATGCTCAGTTGCGAGGGTATCTTCCTCAGGTGTGTTAGAACGTTGTAATCTACCTTGCTTTTTTTGGGCGGGTCCTTGGTTGCCAGCTCTTTGATGACTCGGTCAATAAGGGCGATATCTTCAGGGAATTTTCTTTCCCCTTATATTTTTGTTCGACCCCTTGTTTGTGGGTCCGAGATTCTTCTCGGGTAACGTGCGATTGCACAGCTGAATGTTCTCGCAGGTCTTCGTCTCTTCTGCTTCAAACATGGATTCCTTGAAGAGAGGGCCGAGGGCTATTTCTTCATCCGAATCGCTCCCGAAGGTGAGAACTTTCGATCCCTTGCTATCAACCATGTGACAGTTGCCGGTAGTCCTTTTGCACTCATCTGTCGTGCTCTTTTGCTCTTGACGCGTCCTGCGCTTCATCCTCTTGAAATGCTATCGGTGGGCAACATATCCTTGCCACCAGTTTTTAAAGGCATTGCATTCTTCGGTAGGATGTGCAATCCTTTGATGGTATAAGCAGTAACTAGGACGTACCTCCGTTTCGTCGAGGTGTATCCTGCTGGGAGTATTCCCTTTGGAGGGTGGCGGCTTCATTCCTATTGACAGGGCTTTAGCGAATCATTTCCTCGTCTTAAGCTTACTTCTGTCTGCGGTGGATGTTCTTTGATCCGGGGGGAGTGTTTTTACCCTTTTGTCCAGTCGCCGGCATTTGGCTTTTTCGAATATGGCCATTTCGTGCTCTTGATTGGCTTTGCTTTTCTGACGGGCTTCATTCAGGAATACGTCAATCATCTCGTCTGACGGTCGTAGGAGTTCCGGTTCAAGATCTGCCTCCAGTTTCTCCATATCATGAGCTTCTTCATCATTCATTGACAAGTGATAGATTATGTGGCAGCTCGCTACAAAATCCTCAGGTTCATCTGACGAGTCTTCTTCTTCATCTTTGTCGCCGTCTCCTTCTTCGAGGATGTGGTTGAGAAATTCTTAGAGTGTAACCGGGGTTCGCACCTTCTGGTTATATTCTTCCAGTGCGTCTATATGTTTTTGTAGGTCCGTGCGCTTGTCATCAGGCTTTACGGGCTTTTTGGTGTTCTTCTTCTTCTTTGAAGACTTTGACGGCCGGGCCTGAGCGTTTTGATTATCGCTACTAATTCTTGGCGTCGGGCGCGACTTCAGCATTCCTTCAATGACCTCGGGTTCCAGCGAACTTTTCCACCTGATTGCCGAGCTTGTTTGGAGATCCTTCAGCATTCTTTTCGTTTTGGCTGAAAGAACGATCTTCTATAGAGCTTCTTCTATAAAAGAGCACGATGCCCCCCAGCGTGTCTACCTTTTTAGGAGCGTATGGTTATGGCGGGCTTATCTTCTAATTCTCAGACAGTGTAAATTTGCCTTGCTGGTACTGGTCCTCAATCCAGCCTTTGTAAATGAAGCAATCTTCGATTGGATGGCTTACTGCTCGATGGTAAGGGCAGTAATTAGAATTGTTGGCATCGCCGGGCTGTAATGGACGTTTTGGATCCAGCAAGGTGATGAGCCTGTTGCGCATCGCCAGATCGAACAGTCTCCTCGTTTTATCCCGGGGAAACAAATAAGGGCGTTTCAGTTTCTCATTAAAGAATCGCCGCTTATCGTCTTGACGATCAGTTGGTTTTGGACCACTGGGCTGCTGCTGAGCATTGGCGACGAAGGTCGCTTTCCCTTTCCCCTTTTCGTTTCGAGATTCCATCTTCGAAGAAGATGGTCTATGACTCATCTGATCCATTTGGGCCAGCTTGTCAATCAAGTCCTGTAAAGTAGTTGTCTTGAAGAACATCATGAGCTGGGATATGGTCGCCTGCGGATCAAGAGTACCCACGAACATGCCTACAGCAGGAGCTTCTTCGATGCGCTGTTCGCACTTCGACCATAGATTCCGCCATCGTATCGCGTACTGGACCCATGTTTCGCCTGGCTTCACCCTGGCGTTAATTAATACCGTGATTGGGGTGCGTTCGCTAGCGCTTGCGAACCTTTGTGTAAACAGTAACTCCATTTCTGCAAATGTCTTAACGGAGTCGTTCGGGAGCTCGGAGTACTATTCAAACGCTGTTTCCGACAAACTGCCAACAAACTGGTGAAACAGCATTTTGTCGTCACCCCCAATATTACCGCACAAGGCTCTGAATTGAGCAACGTGCTGGTGTGCATTACCCGTCCCCTTGTACTAATGGAATTTATGGATCGTGTATCCCGGTGGGTACTTTATTTGATCGTACCAACCCGGATAGGGTCGTCCAGTCTTAATAATTTGGCCGGCCGCTTCGCTCGCCTGATGAGCTTGTATCTGTTAATCGATATAATCATCCAGGGCGGCTTTGGAGATGGTCTCCTCCATGGCTGCTGAACAAGCTGGAAGAGGGTTCAATGTCTCCCTCCTGTCGTCTTCAAGGATAATTTGGGGGTCTTCAGCTGGAGGATCCGGCTGTATCATCATCCCGACCATATCTTGGAATAAAAGCGCCATTCGTTTTATGTTCGCCACTTGTTCCGCTGCCTCTTTGTCCTTTTTTATAGGATTCTGCAGAGGAACTTTGCATTAGTTTCTTGTTCATGACGGTGCTCTGACGACGTCTCCGGGCTTTCTTTTGGCCCAGTGAGTGCGGCCATCTATGTTAACATTTCCTGGAGTTTCTGTTGTTGCTCCTGGGCCTTTGTTACGGATCTGGTGAGTGGTCGATGATCCGTAGAGATACGGCTATCCTCTTTTTCGGATGCCATATAGACAGTGTGCACCAACATGCCCCCAGATTCGGGGCGTTAGATTTAGTGCCCTTGAGATTCGTCGCAGACACAGGGATTTTCTCCGGCCTTCTTCTTTTGTGAACGGTCGAAGTTGAGGGGGCCGTTGCAGCGGGCACCCAAGTAGACGACACCTTCTGTGGTACAACAGAGTGATCCTTCTCTTACCGAACTTTCATCTTCTTCGGTCGGCGGGAGTAATCTTGGTTCACAGAGTCTTGGACCCTTCGCCAGACCCTATGGATTTTAGAGGACAACCGCTGAGAAGGCTGCTCTGGATTCGCCTTTATAACGTTCTCCACAGGCGAAGGAGATCTTTTTAGCATGGCGGTTGGCGAGTTTTTGCGCACCCTGTTAAGTGGTTCAAAGCTGTTCCCAGTTGGAACAGCAACATCAACTTCCATCGTCGGAGCTGGCGGAGTAAATCCAGAAGGGGAACTGCCCCCAGCTTTCCTCACTCGGCGCCAATGACGACGTCGAGCATGCCTTGCAGCCGGTATTGGCTCAGCTATGGGGGCGACTTCGTCATGCCCCCTGTTCTGGTCAAGGGCTATTATTGGCGCCGGCCTATTGAAAACGGACGTCCGCTGAGAGGAAATAACCAACCTGTCGAAGGCAGACTTTCGCGCAGGGGGAGAAGTTTTGATGACTTCGCCTGGGGCAGGAGCTGAAACGGTCAGTCTTGTGAAGACCGACCCTTTAGCAGGAGAAGCCGCTTTGACGACTTCATTTACTGGAGCAGGGATGGCTATCCATTTCGGGATAACCCCTTCAGGTATTATGGGCTTCTTCACGGGCCCATTGGAGCTTTGGCCCAGTCTGTTAAAGGCCGAGACGTTGAATTTGGGCGATCCGTTGAGAGGGCCGCGGTAGTTGCAAGCCGATCAAAGACCGACTTCTTTGGAGTTTCTTGCGACGACAGTGGGGCGTTGAAGCTCATTGGTAGGAGCATGGTGCCAAAGAACAGTCCAGTGGTTGTCTGAGTCACCTGTTCCATTGGCATGGCGAAGATGGAGGCCGCTTGGGGCCCATAAGTCACTCCTCTGGCGATGACGGAGTGGGAGTTGTTGTAGTTGTTGCAGTTTGTGCAGTTGAAAACCATTGATCTCTGCACGGGAGCAAGACACCAAATCTTAGTACCTCGAATCCAGGGGCAACCATATCAAACCGTGATTCATTCGCGAACACGACACACGAAGTGTGGAGTGGAAAGAGGAAAAGGTCCCACCGGGCGTGCCAGAATCTGTTCTCCGCCGAAAGACCAGGAAGACAAACGTCTTGCCTGAATTTAGGGGCAGATGCTATTTGGTTTTATCCGTCCACCTCTCCGAAAATACCAAGTTGATTTATGTCACCGTATATCGGAGGTTTATACGGATGCGGCCGTTGAAGCAGACTTCGTCAGATTCCCCCTCGTTTGAGGGGTTTTTGATTGTGGGGATGCTCTTCCCTGCAGGCGCAAGCCCCTGCAGTTAATTACGCTACCGCATCACGGCAACAACTTTCTCCTTCTCCAGATGGTCACTCCGTGTCGTGTGTGTTTGTTTTATTTTTGGTTGCCCGTGGATTGTATACGGAGACTAATTTATGTTGTCGCCCGTAGGGCGTGGATTAGTCCAAATCCGTATTTTCTTAGATTTGTGTTTTGGTTTGGGTTTAAGGATCGTTAATCTCATTTGAGACTAAAATCAACTTAAACGTTTGTTAAGGATACATTAGTCTAATTTTATACTAAGATCTACTTAACAGGATCATTTAGATCCAACAAAAGAGCATTTGGACTCTATTGTTTTAGTTTAGGGACGTTGCGGTCCATAAGTTTAAAGACATCATAGTCCATGGAGTTTAAAGATATCATAGTCTAGTTTAGAGACATCATAGTCTAGCTTGGAGACATCATAGTCTGTAGGGTTTAGCTTAGGGACGTTGCGGTTCAGTTTAAAGACATCGTAGTCTATGGTATTTTGGCTTCACAGTTTGGGGATGCGCTAAAAGTTATTGGTTATTGGGATCCTCCATCTCTCTAAAGACGTTGAAAGATTACAACGACATGTATCAGAGGTATGAAGAGATGTACTCTTGAACCAATATCCCGATTTGAGGAATGGGATGAATATCAGTTTTGACGTCATCTGTTAGGAGAACACTAGTCATCTTTGGGACTAGGATTAGTTTGGGGAGACCTGAACATGGCAGTTGATTGATGACAAAAAGGGTCTTAGTTTCGGAAGACTTTGCTAATTTGAGCTAAGGTTGATTTCCTTTAGTCGCCCCATAGAGCTAATCAATGAATCAGTGTTAAACACTGGACTTTGGAGGAGCTCACGTGTGAACACGTGAGGGGCCCCGAAGTGCGCATTGTTCCTTGAGTTTATTCCCTCATATATATATATAAAAGTGCTGAGCACTTGGCTCGCATGTGAGCACGTGAGGCGTCCCGAGATGAGAACTGTTCTCTAGATTTCATTTATAAGTGCTAAGCACTTGGTTCATCAAATAGTTACGTGCAGACATGTGAGGTGCCTTCAATATGCGAGCGCTGTCTTTAGAATTTTCTCCCTCTTTTATACACCATTGTTTGGGGGTCATGTGGGAATACATGAGGTGCCCCCAAAATGGGAGCTATCTTGGGTTTATTCCCTTTTTCCTTTTCTGGGTGCTAAGCACTATTGGGTTGCGTGAGATCACGTGAGGCACTCTGAAGAATGAAGATTGCATTTGTTTTATTCTCCTTTTCTTTTTCTGAGTGCTAAACACTATCAAGGGATCACGTGAGGCCACGTGGGGCGCCCCCAAATTGAGACGTGTTTTAGATTTACTCCCATTTTTGAAAAGCTTGTTCGGTAGTGTGCAAAGAGTTATTGGTTATTTGGGACCCTCCACCTCTTTGAAGACGTTGAAGAATTAAAATGACATGTATCGGAGGTGTGGAGAGATGTACCCTTAAACCAAATTCCAGATCGAAGGGAGAGATCATGGTGGGATGAACATCATTTTAGATACCATATGTTAGGAGCTCATTAGCTATCTCTAGGACTGAGATTGGTTTGGGGACCCTGAGCATTAGGGGCTCGATTGATTGCCCTCGGGATATTTGATATAAGTTTGGCTAATATTGGCCTCTCATAGTGTTAAACACTAATATATGATCGGCGCTTACGTGCTCCCACGTGAGGCCCTAAAGTAGTGTTAAACACTAGTGTATGATCAGCGCTCACATGCTCCCACGTGAGGCGCTTGAAATAGTGTTAAACACTAAGTATTTGAGACGCTCACGTGAGATCACGTGGGCGCTTTAAAATAAGGTTTATTCTCTTTTCTCTTTTATAAGTGCTGAGCACTTCTCAGGGGTCACGTGGGATCACGTGAGGCGCCCCAAAAAATAGGGTTTATTCCCTTTTCTCTTTTATAAGTGCTGAGCACTTCTTAGGGGTCACATGGGGTCACGTGACTAGATCTCATTCTTTCTCTCTTTGTTCCTCAAAGGTGCTCACGTGGGATCACGTGAGCTTTTATGTAACGTTTAAATGCTAATGAATCACCAGGCTGTTCTTCTATGGTTCCGAGGGATAAAGTTCTCCTTTTGTTCTTTGTATAGATTAAATTCTTTTTAAAGTGTTAAACTCTAGTTCCAGAGGAATTAAATTCCTATATGTTTTGTAAGAGTTAAACTCTTTTGGATTCAGTTCCTTGTCCTAAATTTGAATCCGCATGACAGAATCTCCCCGATGAGAATTAAATTCTCAACTTGTGGGGAGATCCGCATCTGCAGATCTTAACCAGAGGAAGAACTAAGTTCTTTTTGTAGGGTTCCTAGACAATCTTACAAGGGTCTATAAGGCATCAACTATACCCGAATAAAAATTTAGACGTGCCGAACAACCCAAATCCGGGATCTTTGCTAGATAATTAGGGTTTAACATGCAAGTAAATATCTTTACAACTAAGAGTGAGGGACTACAACCTTTGTAGTCTGCTCCTTCGCTTCATAAGCTCCGAGTAGAAGTCCCTTCGCCGCGATCCATGATCTCCCGAACTCAAGAGAGGATCCACAACCCGAATGATCCATACTAGCTTGTAGTCTTCCTTTTCTCCGATGATCTACCTCGAAGTTTCTATAACTCAAGCTCTCTCTCTCTCTAATGAGGTGAATACCCTAATCTAATTGGCTAGATTAGATGAGGATGATGAAGTAGTATTTTTACTCTCTTTTATTATCAAATTCTCACTCTTAATCATCACATGAAGAAAACCTAGAAAGCTTTCTCAAAGCTCAAAAGAAGAAGAAGATGAATAATAATGGATAAAATCTTTTTGTGATGAATAATGAAAAGATATATGATTACAAATGCAACCATGGTTAACTATGATAAGGCTAACTAATGTAGAAATTTATCTAGGGCTAAGGGTTTGGGTTGGGTTAAGAATGAGTCACTAAAAAATATCAACCATAATATCTTAACACAAAACAAAAGAAAACCTTCTAGAAGGTTCATGAAAGAACTAACCCAATTCAAATCCAAACCTTATTTAATCTCTACTAAATATGTTGCATTAGTAATCATATTATGTTACAATATTATATATCACATATATAATATATTTTGTAACAAAAGAAAATAATACAATTAATATATATCGCATATATATCAATGTATTATCCGGTGAGAAAGTGAATCAATAAAGCGAGCCAATATTAGATAATGTAATGCAATATATCATATATATTATTATACATTAAATTATCAAATCAACACTTGATCCGACAATCCGGCTATATCGAATATAACCGACTAATATATTATGTACCGATTCATCGAATCAACACTTGATCCGATGACCCGGCTCATATCAAAATATCGCGAGAATATAATACGGTATCTCATATCGCATTATCCTCGGTCCCGCACATATCACATATGTGCTCCTACTCCGTTTTGCCTGAGTCAAGAAACCTCTATGTAGGACTCTAAAGAATCGTCAATACGCCGGTAGCAGGTGATGATCATATCAAACACCCACAAGCTGCAAGCGGTCAGCTAAACGTAACAGCCACACAGGTATCGAGCGATCAGAAGATCAATAAGCAATCCTGTACATTCTCCTGTGAATCCAATCAGTAACACTCCCGTACAATCCGGTCTCTTCGTCTGATATGTTGCATATCTAGTCTAGGGGTGGTATACGTCAGACCCCAGTAACCGATAAGTCGTGTCGATGCGAGGCTCATAACGGGTCGAGAAAATACGGGTAACACTTACCAGTAAATCTCTATATCAGCCCTGGCTAGGGACTTCCAGTTATAGCCAATCGAACACAGCACAACATCAACTCCCTATACCGAGAGAGACGAATCCCCTCCTATCGCTCATTGCCTCCATGTGATTCGGGACTGCACCCAAAAGCCACCGTTTTGCACGCCCTCTTGGACGTGGTAAGGTGGAAATCAAAGCACAGTGGGAATCACACAAGTCTCTATGACGATCTCGGGTCTACAGACTACCCTGTACCAGTGTCACCGGAGAACTGCCATCTGACGTGAGGTATATCACCATCTGGGAGTTCTCGGCGAGTCCGTCCAGTGTACCCAGTCTCTACTGAGCTCCCGTACACCATCCTTGATGTCAAACACCGATGGATATGGGATCATCCATCGCCCATCATATGGGTCAAGATGCGTATACGCTAGTCTACTCTGGTGTATCGATGCCATGTCTCGATACACCCTCAACTAGGAACAGTTATAGGATGTACTCATCGACTACCATGGCCCCACTAGTATGATCTCATCATAGTCCCAGTAGTCGAGTACAGATCCTAAGGGCTTTATCAACATGTGAGAGTAAGACAGTAAACTAATATAAGTCAACATGTTAAGATAAAGGAAAACTAAATAGCATACTATCATGACGAGCAAGAAAGTCCTCTCTATATATATCCAAGCATCCATTATAATATACATCATATGTACAATAATGGCCTCTAGGGCATATACATAACTAACAATCTCCCACTTGCACTAAGGCCAGCTGCTGTAGTATCTCATACCCAGCATCCCGAATAATCTCTCAAACTGTATCTGGGGAATGTCCTTCGTGAGTGGATCCGCAGTGTTTTCCTTCGTATCTATTCTCCTGACCTCGATCTCCCGGCGATCAACTATCTCCCTGATCAGGTGATACCGCCTCAGAATATGTCTGGACTTTTGATGGGACCTGGGTTCCTTGGCCAAAGCCACAGCTCCATTGTTATCGCAATACAAAGGTATTGGATGCTCAATGGATGGAACCACACCTAGTTCACTAATGAACTTCTTTATCCAGACAGCCTCTTAGGCAGCATCGTTGGCAGCGATGTATTCAGCCTCCATCGTCGAGTCTGCAATGGTATCCTGTTTAGAACTCTTCCAACATACCGCCCCTCTATTGAGGGTAAAGACAAATCCCGAGTGCAACTTAGAGTCGTCGTTATCACTTTGGAAGCTGGAATCGGTAAAGGACTCCACCTGGAGTTCTCCGTTACCATACACCAAGAACATTTCTTTAGTCCTTCGCAAGTACTTGAGAATGTTCTTCACAGCTGTCCAGTGACTCTCTCCAGGATTTGCTTGATACCGACTCACTACACTTAGTGAGTATGCTATATCGGGTCTAGTACATAGCATCTCATACATGATAGAGCCTACTGCCGAAGCATAGGGTATCCCTTGCATGCGAGCTCTCTCCAAATCAGTCTTGGGAGACATCTCTTTGGAGAGAGTGAGTCCAGAGATCGTGGGTTGGTTACCACGCTTGGATTCTTCTATACTAAACCTCTTTAGTATGGTGTCAATGTACCTGGATTGGGACAATCCCAGTATCCGTTTAGATCTATCTCTATAGATCATGATTCCCAATATGCAGGAGGCATCACCTAGATCTTTCATTGAGAATCTTTGTGATAAGAAGAGCTTGACTGATTATAGCATAGGAACATCATTTCCTATCAAGAGTATGTCATCTATGTACAATACGAGGAATACAACCTTACTCTCTGCAACCTTCTTATAAATACAAGGTTCATCTATATTTTTGATGAAGTCAAACTCTTTGACTACAACATCAAAACAGATTTTCCAACTCCGCGATGCTTGCTTTAACCCATAAATGGATTTAAGCAGCTTGCACACCTTTCCGCTGCTCCCACTATCTACGAAGCCCTCTGGCTGAGTCATGTACACA
This sequence comes from Agapanthus africanus, assembly GCA_030015575.1. Lineage (NCBI taxonomy): Eukaryota > Viridiplantae > Streptophyta > Magnoliopsida > Asparagales > Amaryllidaceae > Agapanthus > Agapanthus africanus. The sequence goes on along the minus strand of JASDDO010000031.1, from coordinate 20,240,821 downwards.
CACTCTTCTAAATCACCGTTTAGAAAGGCGGTCTTAACATCCATTTGCCAGATCTCGTAGTCATGGTATGCAGCAATGGCAAGTAAGATCCGGATGGACTTAAGCATAGCCACTGGAGAAAAGGTTTCGTCATAATCCACACCTGGTCGTTGACGAAAACCCTTTGCAACAAGTCTAGCTTTGAAAGTCTCAACCTTTCTATCTACACCAATTTTCTTTTTAAATATCCACTTGCTCCCAATGGGTTTTACCCCTTCAGGAGTATTTTCCAAAGTCCATACTTTGTTGGTGTACATGGATTCCATCTCAGATCGCATTGCATCCAGCCATTTCACAGAGTCACTACTCGTGATGGCCTGCTCGAAACTAGTCGGGTCATCATCTTCCATGATGCAATCCTCGCTCCCACTATCAATGAGAAAACCGTAGTATCTCTCAGGTGGATGAGAAACCCTACTAGATCGGCGGAGAGGCTGGGGTTCGTCGGGTACTACTGAATCCTCTGGTTCTACCAAGTCTTCTGTTATAGTTTGTGTCCATGGAACCTCTTCCAGTTCTACCTCAATGCCACTAATCTGTTTCATAAGAAAACTTTTTTCTAAGAAAGTGGCATGTCGAGAAACAAACACCTTTTGTTCCTCGGGGTGGTAGAAGATATACCCTTATGAATTTTTGGGATATCCTACAAACTTACATAAGACAGACCTTGCCTCGAGTTTGTCCAGATTTTGTCTTTTGACATAGGCCGGATAACCCCATATCTTAACATACTTAAGAGATGGTCCCTTCCCTTTCCATGTCTCATATGGAGTGGTGGGCACTGATTTGGTAGGAACCATATTCAATAGGTGTATGGCTGTTTCAAGCGCATACCCCCAGAAGGAAATAGGCAACTCAGCAGTGCTCATCATAGAGCGCATCATATCTAATAGCGTGCGATTCCTCCATTCCGATACACCGTTGTGCTGTGGTGTATAAGGAGGAGTAAGCTGAGATAGAATCCCATTCTCTTTTAGATAATCTAGGAACTCATTTCTTAAGTATTCTCCTCCTCGATCAGATCGAATGATCTTAATACTTTTGCCCGTTTGGTTCTCTACTTCGTGCTTATATTCTCTGAATTTCTCAAAAACTTCAGACTTGTGTCTTATCAGGAACACGTGTCCGTATCTTGAGAGATCGTCAGTGAATGTAATGAAGTAAGAAGAACCGTTCCTGGTATGTGTAGACATGGAACCGCATACATCACTATGTACTAGCCCTAAGAGTTCGGTAACTCTTTCTCCGTGTCTACTAAACGGAGCTCTGGTCATTTTGCCTTTGAGACATGAATGGCAAGTATCATAAGATGATAATTCGAACGGATTCAAATATCTATCCTTATGTTACTTAGCTAGTCGTGTCGCATTGATATGACCAAGTCTACAATGCCATAAGAAGAATTCGTTCATTTCTGAACTCTTCCTCTTGTGTGTGTTTTGTATATTAAGGACTGTATTTTGATTGAGAATGAATATGCCATTATGTAACGAGCCTGATCCAATCGAATTTTGATTCAGGAATATGTTCATAACATTATCCTGTACTACAAAATTATATCCTTCTTTACTTAATAAAGAAACTGATATAATGTTGCACATCATGTTCGGTATATAATAGCACTCATTCAGAATCAGTGTATTACTACTTGGTAATACAAGGTGATATTCGCCAACTGTTTTGGCTGCAATATTTGCACCATTCCCTACTTGAACGGAATGATCACCTTTTCTTAGTTCTCTACCTTTATGTAGCCCATGTAACAATTTACATATGTGGGATCCTGATCCGGTATCTAATACCCAGGACGTAGGGTGAACTGAGAAACAGTTCTCAATAACTAACACACCCGAAGAAGGTGCATCAACATGCATGTTCTCCGTTTGGGTGGCGTGAGAATCCAGATATTCTCCTGTTTCCTACTCAGTCTTATAACACTTATAAGATAGAACAGGTCCAACGTTCCCCTGCTCAGTATAATAAGCGGGTTCAGTCAATACATCCATATTATTATCTTGATTATGGCCTGACATGGTCGCTACCTGGAGAGAGAGAAGAAAACACTTTAGCGTATGCTCTTGTAATATTAGATTGGTTATTATCTTATCTAATCAGGATGTCTCCCACTGTTTTTATCAAATCTTCCTTCAAAGCCTAAAAGGTAAGATTAGCCGGGATTAATTACACCCTACAATTTCGTCAATCTTTCAGCCAGATTAGTGTCGGTACTTGATGGAGGTTCCCCGTGCTTTCGCGCGGACCTAATTAAAATAAACCTCGTTTTCCCAGAGGTATAACCCCGTTAACACCTTTCTAGACACCTACTTGATCGGCTAATTGTCCTGTGTAAAATTCTCCCAGGAGTAACTTTTGCTCGCAGTGGGTATCAGGATCCAACTATCTCTGTTCCCCTCCGAACGGCGGCCCGGACTTCGCGTCCGTTGCTTGGGGTTCGGGGCAGATGCTATTTGGTTTTATCCGTCCACCTCTCCGAAGATGCCAAGTTGATTTATGGCACCGTGTATCGGAGGTTTAGACGGATGCGGCCGATGTAGCAAACTTCTTCAGATTCCCCCTCAGGGTGAGGGGTTTTTGATTGTGGGGACGCTCTTCCCTGCAGGCGCAAGCCCCTGCAGTTAATTACGCTACCGCACCGCGGTAACAACTTTCTCCTTCTCCAGAATTTCACTTCGTGTCGTGTGTGTTTGTTTTGCTTGTGGTTGCCCGTGGATTGTATACGGAGACTGAGTGATGCTGTCACCCGTAAGACGTGTTTTAGTCCAAATCCGTATTTAGTTAGATTTGGGTTTGGTGTTTTTTAGTTTAAGGATGCATTAGTCGCGTTGCGGCTAAGATCAACTTAAACGTTCGTTAAGGATACATTAGTCCCGTTTTAGACTAAGATCAACTTAACGTAGTGATGGATTTAATTATCTGACTGTCGGGGCTCGTCACCTCTCTGACGTCGCTGAGGGATTACAACGACAGGTGTCAGAGGAGTTCAGAGATGTACCCTTGAACCAAAGTTGATTTGGAGTTTTATTGTTTATTTAAATATCTAAGGACGCATTAACCGTATTTGGGGTTAAGATCAACTTAGACGGGATCGTTTAGATCCGGCAAAAGAGCGTTTGGGCCCTATTGTGCCAGTTTAGGAACATGGCGGTCCATCGCCAGTTTTAGGGACGTGGTGGTCCATTATTAGTTTAGGGACGTTTCGGTCCGTCGCCAGTTTAAGGACGTAGTGGTCCATTATTAGTTTAAGGACGTTTCGGTCCGTCGCCAGTTTAAGGACGTAGTGGTCCATCGCCAGTTTTAGGGACGTGGTGGTCCATCGCCAGTTTTAGGGACGTCTCGGTCCGATATTAGTTTAAGGACGTCTCGGTCCAATATTAGTTTAAGGACATCTCGGTCCAATATTAGTTTAAGGACGTTTCGGTCCAATATTAGTTTAAGGACGTTTCGGTCCACGAGTTTAAGGACCCCGCAGTCCATATCGATGTGTGGTCGTTGGGACCCGTCACCTCTTTGACGTCGTTGAGGAATTACAACGACGGATGTCAAAGGAGTTCGGAGATGTAACCTCGAACCGGATGTAAATTGATTTAGAAGAGCAATTTTGCTCAGTCAATTTAATTTAAGGACTTATGGCCAAAATTGGGCTAAGTCCAGTTGAAATGTTCAACATTTTATTTGCTTTTGCATTGCATTTTTTTTTTTATTTGGGCCTTGCCCAGAAAGGATGTAGAGTATCAATTTGTTTTGGGCTCTACCCTTTTAGGAATGATGCAAGGTATCAATTTTATTTGGGCTCTGCCCTTATATAAAGGATGCAAAGTATCAATTTATTTGGGCTCTGCCCATTTATTGCCTTGCAATTTATTTTGGCTTGTCAGGTCATTTTGATTTGGGCCTGGCCCTTCAAATAGTGCAAAGCACCAAGAATCTTTTGGATTCAAGAAAATGAGTGCAGAGCACTTTTTAATGATCTAAATTTAGATCAAAGAAGAGAAAAGAAAATCTTTTCTTTCTTTCTGTCTCAGAGAACCAGAGGTTCATAGAAAGTGCAAGGCACTATTTTTATTTATTTATTTATCTGAGAACCAGAGGTTCATAGCAAGTGCAAGGCACTATTTTTATTTATTTATTTATCTGAGAACCAGAGGTTCATAGCAAGTGCAAGGCACTATTTTTATTTATTTATTTATCTGAGAACCAGAGGTTCATAGCAAGTGCAAGGCACTATCTGTTGTGCGCACGTGCGTTGCACGTGGTGCCGCATGGCGGGCATACGTGCGTTGCACGTGGCGCACATGCGCATTATGAGAAGAAGCAAAGCTTCTATATATGGAGAACAAGCTCCTTTTAATATTATTAAATATTCTCATGTGGTGCGCACGTGCATTGCACGTAGTGCCGCATGGCAGGCACACGTGCGTTGCACGTAGCGCACATGGCGCTTGCGCATATGCGCATTATGGAGGAGCATGCTCCTATCTTGGAGAACTAAGCTCCTTTGAGTATTGAATCCTTTGAGGATTTTTTACTCTACCTTTCTAAGAGGTATGCCCTCTTATTTATATGGGAGTGGTAGAGAAGCCATCTCTCCTTTTCCCGATGTGGGACTAAAAAATGCATTTCCCATGTAGTAGAGTATTACTTTAGATTACACGTGTATAATACATTTGCTCATAACTTTTGATCTCGGATGAATTATGAGGCCCATAATATATCAAATCGAAGGTCTTTTCGAGATGCTTTCAATATCATCAGAATTTAGCTGTTTTTCGTTCCGGAGTTTGTCAAAATACAGCTCGGAAAATACTGGTTCGCATCTTCTTCCTTAAATCACATGTGCATAGACATTTGCTCATAACTTTTGATCCCGGATGAATTATGAAGCCCATAATATATCAAATCGAAGGGTTTTTCGAGACGCTTTCAATACAATCAGAATTTATCCGTTTCTCCTTCGGGAGTTTGTCAAAAAACAACCCGGAAGATACTGGTTCGTATTTCCTTAAGCGTATCGCTGCCATTTGATACCTTGGACTCTTTTGCGCAGAAATTTTTGGCGGGAACAAATGCCCCCCACTACTTTGCCCACGTAAGTATGTACGTGGGTGAAGTAGTGCAGAGTTATGCAGAGTTATGCATGGCGTATGACCAGTTTTGGGTTGATGTATCACTTTCAGAATCTTGATCTGAGAAGATAACGAGCGGACACAAGCGTCGTCATTTATCATTGACTCAAATCTCAACTCTTAAGGGATATAGTTCCAACCCTTAACTCCATGAGCCGCATCCTTCTATTTTTTTTTGTCTCACTCTGGGGTGGAGTAGTTCACACGCTTATGAGTAAGTTCTCCATTTCAGTGGCATGTAGCTTTGGCAAGTGTAGCCCATAGATGGTCGGCCCATCTTGACTTCTTTGCAGGGAAGTGATGGCTTAGGAGACAGGGGTAGGATCTGCCACCTAAGGCTTTTCAACTTTACGAGCCGTGAGAGTCTCATAAAGACTTTTCTCCCTACGAGTCGTGAGGATCTCGTAGGTGTATTTTCTCCTTGGGAATCGTGAGGATTCCTAAGTGTGTTTTCTCTTATAAGTCGTAAGGATCCTATAAGAGAGTTTTCCCTCTTACGAGTCGAGAGGACCCGTAAGCGGTTGTTTCCCTCCTTATCGAGATTCGACTTTGGAGAGTGTGACCCGTGGATAGTATGCAAGAGACCGTTTTGGGCCGACTTGCAGGGTCCCAGTGCTTAGGAAACAGGTTTTTTTTAATCCCTACTGCCTAAGGCTTTATCTCACGAGTCGAGACGCATCGAGAAAATCTCGCAAAGACATCAATTTCCTCACGAGTCGAAACGGATCGAGCAGATCTCGCAAGAACATCTTAATGTCGCATTTAACCTCTGCTCTTTACGACAGAAGCCCGTTAAGGTTGGTGGTACTTAGGGTTTTGGCCATCGCACCGTCGCATAAGCTGATATAGTCCTCGATAGGCAATCGTGCTGTTCGAGTAGCCCTGCGACTGCCGTGTCTCTGATCCCTTCGGGGGCTGGACAAGACGTCTTCAAGCAATCCTCCTTGGCAGTTTGACCGTCAGAAGAGCAAACGCTAGGAATTTGCCATGCCGCTTTTTACTTGAGGTTAGGCTCATTTTGGAGAGCCCCGATGAGTCATAACCACTCCGCGCTGGTGTGGGGATGATCTCCGATAGTCTTTCGGGCTTTATATGAGTTGCCGTTAAGACCCTGAAGCTAGGAATTTGGCCTTTGCTTCGTTTGCTGGCATTGCGTCTGCTGTATCGAGACGAATGTTGCGGTGGGAACTAGGGATTTTGCCGTGGCTCCGTTTGTTTGATGACGTTACGTCTGCTGTGTCGAGACGAACGTTGGGGTGACATCTCGTCTGCTGTATCGAGACGGACGTCGAAGTGGTGACCACTCCACACTGGTGCGAGATGATCTCCGATTGTCTTTCCGGTTTTATATGACTTGCCGTTAAGACCCTGAAGCTAGGAATTTAGCCTTCGCTTCGTTTGCTGGCATTGCGTCCTCTGTATCGAGACGAACGTCGTGGTTGTCTCTAGGTTACTGGTGAACCGCCGAGGTTTGGAACTAGGGATTTTGCCGTGGCTCCGTTTGTTTGATGACGTTACGTCTGCTGTGTCGAGACGAACGTTGGGGTGACATCTCGTCTGCTGTATTGAGACGGACGTCGAAGTGGTGACCACTCCACACTGGTGCGAGATGATCTCCGATTGTCTTTCCGGTTTTATATGAGTTACCGTAAAGACGTTGAAACTAGGAATGTGGCCTTCGCTTCATTTGCTTTGTCGTGTCTGAATCCCTGCTGGAGGAAGAACGCTGAGGTTGACATTTCGTCTACTGTATCGAGACGAACGTCATGGAGGTGACCACTTCATGTGAGATGGTCTCCGATTGTCTTTCCGGTTTTATGTGAGTTACCGTTAAGACGTCGAAGTTAGGAATGTGGCCTTCGCTTCGTTTGCTTTGGTGTGTCCAAATCCTGTTGGAGGAAGAACGCTGGGGTTGATATTTCGTCTACTGTATCGAGACGAACGTCAAGGAGGTGACCACTTTCTGTGAGATGGTCTCCGATTGTCTTTCCGGTTTTATGTGAGTTACCGTAAAGACGTTGAAGCTAGGAATGTGGCCTTCGCTTCGTTTGCTTACACTGCGTCTGGTATATTGAGACGAATGCTGAGGTGGAGCTGGGATTTTGCCATCACTCCGCTTTGTTTCGACCATGGGGTCTTTTGTTAACTTTGCATGTACACCCCGCTGGGCTGCGAAGGAACGCCGTTGTTGACATTGCGTCTGTTGTAACGAGATGAATGCTAAGGTGGAGTTGGGATTTTGCCGTTACTCCGCTTTGTTTCGACCGTGAGGTCTTTTGTTGACGTTGCATCTGCCTCCAGCTGGACTGCGGAGGAACGCTGTTGTTGACATTGCGTCTACTGTATCGAGACGAATGCTGAGGTGAAGCTGGGATTCTGCCATCGCTCCGCTTGATGGTGTAACATCTGTGTCCTGTTGGAATGAGGAGGCACACCGTTGTTAGTCTCCAGGATTTAGACGTGGCCATTGAGATTTGGAACTAGGGACTTTGTCATGGTTCCGTTTCGTTGCGATTCTGAGGTCAGTTGTTGACGTCATGTCTGCATCTAGTTGGAGTGAGGAGAAACGCCGTTGGTGATCTTTAAGTTGTCGATATTGACGTCGAGACCCTGAAGTTAGGGACCTTCCTTTGCTTCATTTGTTGACATCGTGTCTGTAATATTGCGACAAATGTCGAGATGGTCTCTAGGTTATCTATGAACCGTCGAGATTTAGCTTCGCTTTCTGATGGAGCCTGTTAGGAAGGTATTGTTCCCTTTTTATCTGTGCCCCTGGATTATATACAGGGATCGATGTGATTTCACCTGTAGGGAAAAAGTTTTATTCTTTCATTTTTTTTTATTCTTTCCGCGATGCTCTATCATTTCAGCTTTTATATCGCGAAGGTCGCGATTGCCCAATCATTTCGGCTATTTTTCGCGGTGCCCAATCATTTCGACTGTTTATTTTATTTTTACTCGCTACTTTTTATTGCGAGTTTCCCAATCATTTCGATTGTTTATTTTATATTTACTCGCTGTTTTTTTTTATTGCGAGTAGGGAATTTGGGGTCTGATGCCAATCTTGGCATCAGCATTGCTGCGACTGGAATATTGCCAGGAGCGAATCATCATTTGCCGTAAAAGGACTTGGAATTTGATATCGGTCTAGGCATCAGCATCGCTGCAACTGGGATATTGCCAGGAGCGAATCATCATCTGCCATGAAAGGACTTGGAATTTGATATCGATTTAGGCATCAGCATCGCTACAACTGGAATATTGCCAGGAGCGAATCATCATTTGCCGTAAAAGGACTTGGAATTTGATACCGATCTAGGCATCAGCATCGCTGCAACTGGGATATTGCCAGGAGCGAATCATCATCTGCCATGAAAGGACTTGGAATTTGATACCGATTTAGGCATCAGCATCGCTACAACTGGAATATTGCCAGGAGCGAATCATCATTTGCCTCTGTCGATGTTGAACAAAGGTGGCTTAGTAAACAGGGTTAGGAGTCCTGTCGGCTAAGGCTTTTGACTTCATGAGCCGTAAGGGTCTCACAAAGGTATTTCTCCATACAAGTCGTGAGGATCTTGTAGGTGTGTTTTCTCTTTGGGAATTATGAGGATTCCTAAGTGCATGTTCTCTTGTAAGTCGTAAGGATCTTACAAAAGGGTTTTCTCCTTATAAGTCGAGAGGACTTACAAGTGTTGTTTGCTGTACAAGCATATCCCTAGTCACGGATGGGACTTTGTTAGGGAAATATTTATTTGCGCCTGTGGATTGTATACAAGGGCCAATATTGGACCACTTGTAGGGCAATGTCGAAAGTTGTGGGGGTTGCTTAAGCACAGATTTAGGCCTCTGTAACTTAAGACTTTCAAATCTTATGAGCCGTAAGGGTCCCACAAGAGAGTTCTCCTTACGAGTCGTGAGGATCTCGCAAGTGTATTTTCTCCTTAGGAATCGTGGGGATCCCTAAGTGTGTTGTTCCTTTGTGAGTCGTAAAGATCTCACGCAGGTGGTTTCTCCTTACAAGGTCGAGAGGACCCTATAAGTGTTTCTCAACGAGGTTGCGCCCTTTCGGGTTTTCACAAACACTCGCCGGTAGTCCTGCTGTTTTTACTCACGGAGCCCTTTCGGGTTTTCATCCGTGCCCATTTTGCTTATGGACATACCGTTTTTTTTTTATTCTTTTTATTTTTATTTTTATTTTTTTTTTTTTTTTTTATTTTTTACGAGGTCGCGCCCTTTCGGGTTTTCACGAACACTCGTCGGTAGCCCTGCTGTTTTTACTCACGGAGCCCTTTCGGGTTTTCATCCGTGCCCATTTTGCTTGTGGACGTACCGTTTTTTTTTATACACGTCAGCCTGAAGATGATGCGGTTTGGGAGTAGTTTAACGACATTTCGGTCATTTGCAAGTTTTAGGACATTGCGATCCGTCGTTAGTTTAAGGACGTTTCGGTCCGTTGTTAGTTTAAGGACGTTTCGGTCCGTTATCCAGTTTTAGGACGTAGTGGTCCGTTAGGCTTTCTCTATGAATGAGCATGATGCCCCCGGCGTGTCCATATTTTTCGGAGCATGCGGTTGTGGCGGGTTCACCTTCCAAATTTCGGACAACGGGAATTTGCCCTGTTGGTATTGGTCTTCAACCCAGTTCTTGAAGACGTAGCAATCCTCGATCAGATGACCTACCGTTGGTGGTAAGGGCAATAATTAGGATTATTAATATCGCCTGGCCGCAACGGACGTTTTGGATTCGGCAGATTGATGAGTCTGTTGCGCACTGCCAGCTCGAACAATCGCCTTGTTTTATCTTGCGGAAACGAGTAAGGACGTTTCAACTTTTCCTGGAGGGATTGCCGCTTGTTGCTTTGGCAAGCAACCGGTCTAGGGTCACCTGATTGTTGTTGATCGCTGGCAACGAGGGCCGTTTTTCTTTTTCCTTTATCCTTTTTGTTCGATCCTTTGTTTACGGGGCCGAGATTTTTTTCGAGTAGCATGCGATTGCACGGCTGAATGTTCTCGCAGCTTCTCAATTCCTTTATTTTTGAAATAGATTCCCCGAGGGAAGAGTTGGGGGTAGCTTCTTCGTCAGAGTCGCTTCCAAAGGTGATAATTTGTGATCCCTTGAAGTCGGCTATATGACAGTCGGCGGTGGATCTTTTGCGCTCATCTATCGCATTTTTCCGATGTCCACAAGCTTCACACTTTGTCCTGTCGAAGTGTCGCTTTTGAGCGACATACCTTTGCCACCAACAGTTAAAGGATTCGAAGTCTTCGGTAGGATGTATGAGCTTCTGATGATATAAACAGAAGTTAGGGTGCATCTCTACCTCAGAGAAAGAATTTTCTTCGGAGGGCGGTAGCTTCATTCCTACTGATAGAGCTTTGGCGAACCGTTTCCTCGTCTTGAATTCGTTTTTACCCGCAGTGTATGGCTTTTGATTTGACGGGAATGCCTTGGTTCTTTCCAGTATGGCCATTTCATGCTCTTGATTAGCTTTTGCTTTCAGACGAATTTCATTTAGGAAGGCATCGATCAACTTGTCTGACGGCCGCGGAATTTCTGTTTCAGGGTTCGCCATTGATTTCTCAGCACAAGGAGCCTCCTCATCATCCGTCAGTGAATGAGAAATCACATGACAAGTCGCTACGTAGTCTTCGGATTCATCCGATAAGTTTTCTCCATCGTTTTCATCCTTGACGAAAGAACAAGTTGCCTCCGGCGTGTCCGTCTTCTTTGGAGAGTGCGGCTGTGGGGGGTTTACCTTCCAGCTTTCAGACAGCGTGAACTTGCCTTGCAGGTATTGATCCTCAATCCATCCCTTAAAGACGAAACAATCCTCAATCGGGTGACTTACCGTTTGGTGGTAAGGGCAATAATTGGGATTATTAAGATCGCCTGGCTGCAACGGACGTTTTGGATTCGGCAAATTAATGAGTCTGTTGCGCATTGCCAGCTCGAACAGTCTTCTCGTTTTATTCTGAGGAAACGAGTAATGACGTCCTAGCCTCTCTTCGAGGGATGGGCGTGGACGCACGTTGTTTTGGCGAGCGACCAGCTTTGAGTTGCTCGACTGTTGCTGAGCGTTGGCGACGATGATCGCTTTTCCTTTCTCATTTCGGGGATCGGGTCTTGGAGGAGACGGTCTATGGCCCATCTGGTCCATTTGGGCTAATTTGTCGATCAAGGCCTGGAAGGTGGTCGGCCTGAAGAACATCATGAATTGCGAGATGGTCGCCTGCGGATCGAGAGTGCCCACAAACATGCCTACCGCAGGTGCCTCTTCTATGCGTTGTTCGCATTTCGACCATAGGTTTCGCCATCGTGTTGCGTATTGGACCCACGTTTCGCCGGGCCTTATCCTGGCATTTATCAGTGCTGTAATCGGGGTGCGTTCACTAGCACTTGCGAATCTTTGTGTAAACAGCAGTTCCATCTCTGCAAATGTTTTGACAGAGTCGTTAGGTAGCTCCGAATACCATTCAAAGGCTATTTCTGCTAAGCTGCTGACGAATTGACGTAGCAACAATTTGTCATCGCCTCCGGTATTGCCGCATAAGGCCCTGAATTGAGCGACATGCTGATGCGGATTCCCTGTCCCTTTATATACGTGGAATTTAGGGATCGTATATCCTGGCGGGTAACTGATTTGGTCATACCAGCTCGGATACGGTCGTCCGGTTCTAACAATTTGCCCAGCCGCTTCATTCGCCTGATGAACCCGGATCTGCTGGGCTATATATTCGTCTAGGTCAACTTTGGAGATTGCCTCCTCCTTGGCTGTTGATAGAGCCGGCGGAGGATTTGACGTTTCTCCCCTATCGTCTTCAAGGACGATTGGAGGATCTTCAGCAGGAGGGTCCGGCTGTAACATCATCCCTACCATATCTTTGAAGAGGAGCGCCATCTGTTTTATGTTAGCCGCTTGCTCTGCAGCTTCTTTGTCCCTCTTTTCGAGGACTCTGCGTAAAAAGTCAGCGTCGGTTTCTTGTTCTTGACGCTCATCCGAAGACGTTTCAGAGCTTTCTTTTGGCTCAGTGAGTGCAGCCATTGTATTCATCATTTCCTGAAGCTTTTGTTGTTGCTCCTGGGCTTTCGTCACGGATCGGGTGAGCGGTCGGTGGCCCGTAGAAGTGCGGCTTTCCTCCTTTCCATAAGCCATATAAACAGTGTGCACCACCATGCCCCCAGATTTGGGGCGTTTGTGTTCAGCACTTTTATGCTTCGCCACGTTCATAGGGGCTTTTTGTGGCCTCCTTTTTTGAGTGATTGGAGTTAAGGGAGCCGTTGTAGTGGGCACCCAAGTAGATTTTGCTTTTTGTGGTTTAACAGAGTAATCCTTCCCCTGCCGAACCTTCATCTTTTTCTGTCGTCGGAGGCAGTCTTGATCGATCACCGACTCTTGAACCTGTCGCCAGACTTTGTAAATTTTAGAGGACAGCCGTTGAAGGGGCTGCTCTAGCTTCTTCTCTGGAATATTCTTCACAGATGAAGGAGTTCGCTTTAGCACCGCAGCAGGAGAGTTTCTGCGCACCGAGTTCAGCAACTCAAAGCTGTTCCTGGTTGGAACAGCAGTATCGATCTCCACCATTAGAGTTGGAGGAGTAAGTCCAGAGGGGGAGTTGCCCCCAGCCTTCCTCACTCGGCGCCAGTAGCGACGTCGGGCATGTCGTGCTGATGGAGTTGTTTCAGCTATAGGGGTGACCTCCTCATGCCCCCTGTGTTGGTCAGAATATACCGGTACCAGCTTTTTAAAGATCGACGTCCGTTGAACGGGGACGGCCAACCTGTCAGAAGCGGGCTTCCGAACATGGGAAGCAACCTTGGTGACTTCGCCAAGAACGGGAGTTGGAATGGCTATCCGCTTCGGTATAACGCCTTCTGGTATGGCAGGCTTCTTCATGAGCCTGTTAGAGCTCTGGCCTAGTCCGTTAAAAACTGAAGCAGTGGAGTTGGACAACCCGTTGAGAGGGGTCGCGGCAGTAGTAAGTCGATCGAAGACCGACTTTTTTGGAGCTTCTTGCAATGTCATTGGGGCGTTGAAGCTCATTGGTGGGAGCATGGTCCCAAAAAATAGTCCAGTGGTGGCTTGAGCCATCTTCTCCACCGGCATTTTGAAAAGGGAGGCCGCTTGGGGCCCATAAGTCACTCCTCCAGCAATGGCGGAGCGAGAGTTATCGCTGCGGACGATGCAGTTCGAAGCCATTGATCTTCTGTTTTCTGCACGGAGCAAGACACCAAATCTTAGTACCTTGAATCCACAGGCAATCACAACAAACCGCGATTTGTTCGCGAACACGACACACGAAGTGTGGAGTGGAAAGAGGAAGAGGTCCCACCGGGCGTGCCAGAATCTGTTCCCCTCCGAACGGCGGCCCGGACTTCGCGTCCGTTGCCTGGGGTTCGGGGCAGATGCTATTTGGTTTTATCCGTCCACCTCTCCGAAGATGCCAAGTTGATTTATGGCACCGTGTATCGGAGGTTTAGACGGATACGGCCGATGTAGCAAACTTCGTCAGATTCCCCCTCAGGGTGAGGGGTTTTTTATTGTGGGGACGCTCTTCCCTGCAGGCGCAAGCCCCTGCAGTTAATTACGCTACCGCACCGCGGTAACAACTTTCTCCTTCTCCAGAATTTCACTTCGTGTCGTGTGTGTTTGTTTTGCTTGTGGTTGCCCGTGGATTGTATACGGAGACTGAGTGATGCCGTCACCCGTAGGACGTGTTTTAGTCCAAATCCGTATTTAGTTAGATTTGGGTTTGGTGTTTTTTAGTTTAAGGATGCATTAGTCGCGTTGCGTCTAAGATCAACTTAAACGTTCGTTAAGGATACATTAGTCCCGTTTTAGACTAAGATCAACTTAACGTAGTGATGGATTTAATTATCTGACTGTCGGGGCTCGTCACCTCTCTGACGTCGCTGAGGGATTACAACGACAGGTGTCAGAGGAGTTCAGAGATGTACCCTTGAACCAAAGTTGATTTGGAGTTTTATTGTTTATTTAAAGATCTAAGGACGCATTAACCGTATTTGGGGTTAAGATCAACTTAGACGGGATCGTTTAGATCCGGCAAAAGAGCGTTTGGGCCCTATTGTGCCAGTTTAGGGACATGGCGGTCCATCGCCAGTTTTAGGGACGTGGTGGTCCATTATTAGTTTAGGGACGTTTCGGTCCGTCGCCAGTTTAAGGACGTAGTGGTCCATTATTAGTTTAAGGACGTTTCGGTCCGTCGCCAGTTTAAGGACGTAGTGGTCCATCGCCAGTTTTAGGGACGTGGTGGTCCATCGCCAGTTTTAGGGACGTGGTGGTCCAATATTAGTTTAGGGACGTCTCGGTCCGATATTAGTTTAAGGACGTCTCGGTCCAATATTAGTTTAAGGACACGTCTCGGTCCGATATTAGTTTAAGAACGTCTCGGTCCAATATTAGTTTAAGGACATCTCGGTCCAATATTAGTTTAAGGACGTTTCGGTCCAATATTAGTTTAAGGACGTTTCGGTCCACGAGTTTAAGGACCCCGCAGTCCATATCGATGTGTGGTCGTTGGGACCCGTCACCTCTTTGACGTCGTTGAGGAATTACGACGGATGTCAAAGGAGTTCGGAGATGTACCCTCGAACCGGATGTAAATTGATTTAGAAGAGCAATTTTGCTCAGTCAATTTAATTTAAGGACTTATGGCCAAAATTGGGCTAAGTCCAGTTGAAATGTTCAACATTTTATTTGCTTTTGCATTGCATTTTTTTTTTATTTGGGCCTTGCCCAGAAAGGATGCAGAGTATCAATTTGTTTTGGGCTCTACCCTTTTAGGAATGATGCAAGGTATCAATTTTATTTGGGCTCTGCCCTTATATAAAGGATGCAAAGTATCAATTTATTTGGGCTCTGCCCATTTATTGCCTTGCAATTTATTTTGGCCTGTCAGGTCATTTTGATTTGGGCCTGGCCCTTCAAATAGTGCAAAGCACCAAGAATCTTTTGGATTCAAGAAAATGAGTGCAGAGCACTTTTTAATGATCTAAATTTAGATCAAAGAAGAGAAAAGAAAATCTTTTCTTTCTTTCTGTCTCAGAGAACCAGAGGTTCATAGCAAGTGCAAGGCACTATTTTTATTTATTTATTTATCTGAGAACCAGAGGTTCATAGCAAGTGCAAGGCACTATTTTTATTTATTTATTTATCTGAGAACCAGAGGTTCATAGCAAGTGCAAGGCACTATCTGTTGTGCGCACGTGCGTTGCACGTGGTGCCGCATGGCGGGCATACGTGCGTTGCACGTGGCGCACATGCGCATTATGAGAAGAAGCAAAGCTTCTATATATGGAGAACAAGCTCCTTTTAATATTATTAAATATTCTCATGTGGTGCGCACGTGCATTGCACGTAGTGCCGCATGGCAGGCACACGTGCGTTGCACGTAGCGCACATGGCGCTTGCGCATATGCGCATTATGGAGGAGCATGCTCCTATCTTGGAGAACTAAGCTCCTTTGAGTATTGAATCCTTTGAGGATTTTTTACTCTACCTTTCTAAGAGGTATGCCCTCTTATTTATATGGGAGTGGTAGAGAAGCCATCTCTCCTTTTCCCGATGTGGGACTAAAAAATGCATTTCCCATGTAGTAGAGTATTACTTTAGATTACACGTGTATAATACATTTGCTCATAACTTTTGATCTCGGATGAATTATGAGGCCCATAATATATCAAATCGAAGGTCTTTTCGAGATGCTTTCAATATCATCAGAATTTAGCTGTTTTTCGTTCCGGAGTTTGTCAAAATACAGCTCGGAAAATACTGGTTCGCATCTTCTTCCTTAAATCACATGTGCATAGACATTTGCTCATAACTTTTGATCCCGGATGAATTATGAAGCCCATAATATATCAAATCGAAGGGTTTTTCGAGACGCTTTCAATACAATCAGAATTTATCCGTTTCTCCTTCAGGAGTTTGTCAAAAAACAGCCCGGAAGATACTGGTTCGTATTTCCTTAAGCATATCGCTGCCATTTGATACCTTGGACTCTTTTGCGCAGAAATTTTTGGCGGGAACAATCTCATAGGAGGTATGCAATCTCATTTCAAATTTCAACACTTGAAATTCCCGATAATGTTTTTGCCCCTAACGTGCTATGACCTTGACGAATGCCAAACAACCCATAGTCCGCTAGTCAAGTTCAACCCGTACATTTCTTGATTGAATTAAACCTACCCGCACGACCCTTGACGAATGCCAAACAACGCCGTACGAATACCCTAATCCAATCGCATCATATGCTGCAGATAAGTAGTAAATAGCTACCGTACACTACGCCTTGACGAATGCCAAACTACTGTAGCACGAATACTAAGTAATATCTATCTGAAATGTCGGAGGGCTACGCAGGTTTTTCAGAAAACCATGAGCGTAATGAACTTGGTATCGTCGTAGAATCAAGTGATTTTGAAAAGGAGTGTTTTTGAGGCTTTTCTAGTTTCGCTAAAGAGGTCACTCCCGGTGAAGGGATCTCGGCTCTTTCCCCATCGAATAAGGTGCAACATATATCATATATACCGCTGTGCAAAGCAAGAACTATCGAAGCTGTCAAAAACTAAACCGCGAGTTTGTAGCATCTGCCAGTTTCGCTAAAGAGGTCACTCCCGGTGAAGGGATCTCGGCTCTTTCCTCATCGAATAAGGTGCAGGGTATATCATATATACCACTATGAAAAGCAAAACTGTAGCTACCCTTTTTATAAAGTTTTGATTTTACAACATCTTTTAGGTTTCTTTTCTTTTTGTTAATCTCATTAATAAAACCTATCAGCTTATGCTTCCTAAGCATCACAAAAGAAACGAAAACAATAATATTTATATATCAGCATATATATATAGTATAAGCATCCGTCTCAGGCAGTAATATGATTTCATCACAGAACATTACAGCAGAAGAACATATATGAAATATTGGATATACTAGGATGTCTGTGTTTTAATACGAGCCGGTATAAAACACGGATTCCACGGTCGCGATGAATAGCCAAACGCACATCCCTAGACCCCTACGAGAGCGTCAAGCAACACTGCCAATTCTAGGGTTAGGAGACCCGGTCTCGACTCCTCGAGATGGCCTCCCACTGGACCCTAGAACCCGGTTACTTGTGTTCTCCTCCTTGGGTCTACCTAATGCGGAAAAGTAAATAATATACACTGGTGACATCAACCTCATCCCGTAAGTGCCCCAATAAAAGAATATTACATACAAATGAATTTTATATGAATGAAAATAAAAACTCTCATCTCACATAAAACCCCCGGCTATTCAGAACACGACGATCCAATATAACATCTCACAGCAACACATAATATCTCATATCATCAACGTAAGTAAGTATGCATACACCGATCGTCGTTGATGTATAGCAACGAAAACCGGCAATACAACTACATACTACACTTACGGGCACAGAAAAGAAATTGTAAAACTACAACATTTGGAATCCACAATCACTTTAGACATCATAAATCCGAAATATCATATACTTTGCATTTCATACCTAACTATATGAATTCCACATATTGTATTACATTCCAGATAAATAGACAATATTAAACTTTTCGATTGAATAATCAAATACCCAAGATTTCCTAAATAGCTCAACACTTGAGCGGAGTTCAAATAATTCCAGAATTATGTCACAGTACCAATGGTCCAGCCGTAGAAGGGTCAAGCCAACGCCTCACATGTGGCACGCCGTACTGCCCCAAACCCTAAGGTTTAGAGGCGGTTCAAACGGTCACATAATCGAGTTAAGGTTTGTGTTCTTCTAGAGGGTCTACCTCGTTACATGCACGTTTTTCTGAAAGATTTAAACCCAAGAAAAATTCAACACTTGAAAGTTTTTCATGTCGGGAAAAAGTGAGTTAATGATATCCGTTCGAACATTTTAACAGTTTATAAATTATCCGGAAAACATAACGAAATTAAACTTTCCGATCGAATCAACGAATTCAAAATAATCCCCAGAACACTCAACACTTGAGTCAGATTAAAAATACCCAGAAGCAACTACAAATACCTACGGATGTACTGTGCCAAAAAACTAACCCTAATTCTACTGTGCTGCCGCGAAACTGCCGCAGAAGGCATGGTACGGCCGCGGTTCCGCGGCGCTTTAGTGGAATTTTGGTGTCGTTTTGCACAATAACTCTTAGAATTCCCTGCTGATTTTTTTGAGTATTTTTAATGAAGAAAAAAATCACATTTTTACAAAATTTCCAGAGAGGGGGTCAATTTCGACGTATCGGGGTTTGATCAGACTTTTAACTTCGTATACACGTCGCCTAATGCTCTAGCTAGGCTCTGATACCACTGTAGAGTTCCTAGGCACTCTTACAAGGGTTTATAAGGCATCAACCATGCCCGAATAAAAATTTAGACGTGCCGAACAACCCAAAGCCAGGATCTTTGCTAGATAATTAGGGTTTAACATGCAAGTAAACATCTTTACAACTAAGAGTGAGTGATTACAACCTTTGCAGTCCGCTCCTTCGCTTCATAAGCTCCGAGTAGAAGTCCCTTCGCCGCGATCCATGATCTCCCGAACTCAAGAGAGGCTCCACAACCCGAATGATCCATGGTAGCTTGTAATCTTCCTTTTTTCCGATGATCTACCTCGAAGTTTCTATAACTCAAGCTCTCTTTCTCTAATGAGGTGAACACCCTAATCTAATTGGTTAGATTAGATGAGGATGATGAAGTAGTATTTGTGCTCTCTTTTATTATCAAATTCTCACTCTTAATCATCACATGAAGAAAACCTAGAAAGTTTTCTCAAAACTCAAAGGAAGAAGAAGATGAATAATAATGGATAAAATCCTTTTGTGATGAATAATGAAAAGATATATGATTACAAATGCAATCATGGTCAACTATGACAAGGCTAACTCATGTAGAGATTTAACTAGGGCTAAGGGTTTGGGTTGGGTTAAGAATGAGTCACTAAAAAATATTAAACATAATATCTTAGCACAAAACAAAAGAAAACCTTCTAGAAGGTTCATGAAAGAACTAACCCAATTCAAATCCTAACCTTGTTTAATCTCCGCTAAACATGTTGCATTAATAATCATATTATATTACAATATTATATATCACATATATAATATATTTTGTAACAAAAGAAAATAATACAATTAACATATATCGCATATATATCAATGTATTATCCGGTGAGAAAGTGAATTAATAAAGCGAGCCAATATTAAATAATGTAATGCAATATACCATATATATTATTATACATTAAATTATCGAATCAACACTTGATCCGACAATCCGGCTGTATCGAATATAACCGACTAATATATTATGTACCAATTCATCGAATCAACACTTGATCCGATGACCCGGCTCATATCAAAATATCGCAAGAATATAATACGGTATCTCATATCGCATTATCCTCGGTCCTGCACATATCACATATGTGCTCCTACTCCGTTTTGCCTGAGTCAAGAAACCTCTGTGTAGGACTCTAAAGAGTCGTCAATACGCCGGTAGCAGGTGATGATCCTATCAAATACCCACAAGCTGCAAGCGGTCAGCTAAACGTAACAGCCACCCAGGTATTGAGCGATCAGAAGATCAACAAGAAAGCCTGTACATTCTCCGGTGAATCCAATCAGTAACACTCCCGTACAGTCCGGTCTCTTCGTCTGATATATTGCATATCTAGTCTAGGGGTGGTATACGTCAAACTCCAGTAACCGATAAGTCGTGTCGATACGAGGCTCATAACGGGTCGAGAAAATACGGGTAACACTTACCAGTAAATCTCTATATCAGCCCTGGCTAGGGACTTCCAGTTATAGCCAATCGAACACAGCACAACATCAACTCTCTATTCCGGGAGAGACGAATCCCCTCCTATCGCTCATTGCCTCCATGTGATTCGGGACTGTACCCAAAAGCCACCGTTTTGCACGCCCTCTTGGACGTGGTAAGGTGGAAATCAAAGCACAGTGGGAATCATACAAGACTCTATGACGATCTCGGGTCTACAGACTACCCTGTACCAGTGTCACCGGAGAACTGCCATCTGACGTGAGGTATATCACTATCTGGGAGTTCTCGGCGAGTCCGTCCAGTGTACCCAGTCTCCACTGAGCACCCGTACACCATCCTTGATGTCAAACACCGATGGATATGGGATCATCCATCGCCCATCATATGGGTCAAGATGCGTATACGCTAGTCTACTCTGGTGTATCGATGCCCTGTCTTGACACACCCTCGACTAGAAACAGTTATAGGATGTACTCATCGACTACCGTGTCCCCACTAGTATGATCTCATCATAGTTCCAGTAGTCGAGTACAGATCCTAAGGGCTTTATCAACATGTGAGAGTAAGACAGTGAACTAATATAAGTCAACATGTTAAGATAAAGGAAAACCAAATAGCATACTATCATGACGAACAATAAAGTCCTCTCTCTATATATCCAAGCATCCATTATAATATACATCATATGTACAACAATGGCCTCTAGGGCATATACATAACTAACACTTTTAGAAGAGTTAAACTCTTGGTTTGAGAATTAAATTCTCTTTTTGTGGGAGCTTTTGGGAGGGGTTCCTCTTCTTTAGAGAATTAAATTCTCTTTCTATTTTTTCTTCCCCTCTCCCTCCGTCTCCTTTTTTCAACTCTCATTGCTCCTATTTATATGAGAAGAAAAAGAATCAATTTGTTAAGAAAATCCCTCATTGAGAGATCATGATTGATTCCATGATCTTTTAAACCAATTGTTGAATTTTATTCACCGTTGGATTTTTAATCCAAAGGCTCTCTGTTTAACAGAGAAGATTTCTTGTTTGTTTAACAAGATTATGAATATCTTGTTAGTTTTAACAAGATTAGAATTTTATTCTATCATATTTTTTTAGTTTAACAAGATCAGAAATGTATTTTCTTAATATAGATATCTTGTTAACACAGAATTTTATTCTTGTTATAAGATTAGGAAAATATTTTACTATGATAGATTTTTATGCTATCAAATGATCACCGCTGGATTTTTGATCCCAGGGTCCTCTGTTTGACAGTGAAGATCTTTCTAATTTGAGAAAGATCAGGAAAATATTTCCCAAAATAGAATTTAATTCTAGAATTTTATAGGAACATTTTAAATTAGGGTGCTCACATACTTTGCATGTGGTTGGCACAAGCACTCACGTGTTTAACACGTGACCCATAATGTGGGTATTAGCCTGTGTATGTTCAGAGCGCTCACGTGTGCAGGCATGTTTGGCCCTTAGTTATTTATGTTCAGCGCTCATATGCTTTGCATATGTGCGCCCACGTGTTTTACACGTGATGCCTATTTGGCCCTTGGTTATTTATGTTCAGCGCCCATATGCTTTGCATATGTGCGCCCACGTGTTTTACACGTGATGCCTGTTTTTTGGGGATTCTCCCCCTTTTTTGTAAGAGAACAAGTAGCTCTTGGCCGGAAATTTTGGAGGAAACAGAGGCCTTATTGGCAGGACTACGAATCGCCTCCGTAGTAGGGCTGAAGGCCATCCGAATATGTAGCGACTCTACGCTAGTCGTTGGCTAAGTAACCGGTCATTTCGAAGTCCGAGAACCACTCATGATAAAATACCTGGCGGAAGTAAAAAGGCTTAGGAGAAACTTTGACGAAATCCAAGTGGAGCAAATTCCCAGAAATTTGAATGCCGAGGCCGATACACTGAGCAAACTCGCCTCCTCCTATTTGGCCAATCACAAGAGAAATATCCTTTTTGAAGTCATGCCTCGGCCCAACATCGAAGATAGGGAGGCAACACTCCAAATCTACACGACTCAAGAAGATGCCCCGGACTGGAGAAAGCCCATCGTAGAATATCTGAGAGAAGGGGTTCTTCCAAAGGACCGAGACGAAGCCCGTCGGCTTCGAGTAAAGGCTCGCCATTTTGTATGGAGAAAACAAAACCTATACAAAAAGTCGTACACTCAACCTCTGCTCTAGTGTATCGATCCCTAGGAAGCGGACTACGTCCTACAGGAGATACACGAAGAGGTCGGAGGGGCGCATTAAGGGGTCCGCAGCCTGGTCCAAAAGACGCTGCTCCAGGGGTATAATTGGCCGGGGATACATTAAGATACCGAGAAACTGGTTAGAAGATGCAAAAGCTGCCAACTCTTCGATAGCATTCCTCGCCTCCCCGCCACCAAACTAACGCCGCTAAGTTTTCCTTGGCCATTTACGCAGTGGGAAATGGATATGGTGGGTCGGTTCCTCACCAGCACGGGTGGACACACGTACATTCTTGTTGCGATAGACTAATTCACAAAGTGGATTGAAGCCGCGCCCATCAGGAAACCAGACGTCGCCTCTACGATAAAATTCCTACAGAATAATATAATTTCCCGGTTTGGAATCCCGAGATGCATCATCACCGACAATAGGACCAACTTCGAGAATAACAGAGTCAAAGAATTTTGCAGCGACTACCACATATTGATGAAGTTCGCCACGGTAGCACACCCCAAATGCAACGGGCAAGCCGAAGTAGCAAACCAAGGCGTCATTCGCGGGCTCCGGGCTCGCCTGGAAGGGAGGCAAGGCAGCTGGGTCGAAGAACTGCCTTGTGTGCTCTGGGCACCACGGACATCAAGGAAAACACCAACGGGAGAAATCCTGTTCAGCCTCTGCTACGGTACTGAAGCAATGGTCCCCGCAGAAATCGGATTGCCCAGTTATAGGGTCGAACACTTTGACGATGAAGCTAACACCTTGGCACTGCGAAACAACCTAGACATCTTGTTAGAAAAATGAGATCGAGCGCAAATCAGAGCAGCCGCCTATCAGCAGCAAACCGCCCGCTACTGCAACGCTCGAGTTAAGCATCAAGCCTTCAAAACAGGATATCTGGTCTTACGGAGAAACGAGTTCGTAAACCAAGGGAGGCTACATAAATTCTACCCAAAGTGGGACGGACCATTTCTCGTAACGAAAGCATTGCCCGGTGGAGCCTACCGCCTCCAGGACTCCCGAGGGCGTAATTTTCCCTGGCCATATAACGTCGAAAAGCTTAAATTGTATAGATAAACATGTATCCTCTTTTGAATAATGCAATTCCTTTCCGCATTGATTAAGTTTTCCAAACCGAGTCCTCTCATAGAATAGACTTCTGCACCGCCCCGAGGCTCCCAACCTTCATCCCTTTCCCCGGCACCGAGCTCAGGGGTTGGAGGAGGCACAAGTAAAAAAAGGAGACAATACACCATAACCATAACCAAAGAAAAATTTATTTATTCGGAAGTGTTATGTCACGCCCCGCTTCCCGGTGTACGGCGAAGGGGACGCGGCGATGCCGCTACGTATTTACTCTGAAGTAAACACGCTAAACGTATCTAAGCAATATAAGTAAAATGCAAAAGAGACGGTGAAAATAGATATAATTGAACAACAACTTTATTTATTAACATTCTTTTTACAATACATCTGAAAAGTAAAAATATAGAATGGAAAGCAATGCCTAAACAGTAGCATAATAGAAATGGAAATACAGAATGTAAATGTGTCCAATAAATCTAAAGCCCTGGGTCGAAAGCTAGCTGGTCCAAATCCTTGCTGGTGGGCTCGATCTCCAGTGAGTCCGAATCACCTGACGACATTCCAAAGAAGAAGAAAGAGAAAGTCGTCAGCGAACAAATCGCTCGGTAAGTCCCAAAGAGGAGGGAGAAGTAGATTAGACAGAGAGAGAGAGAGTATAACTATTATAATGTTGTTTGTTATGATAACGTAGTTGTTTGTAACTTGGTACAGAAGATACCAGTGTATATGAGAGGAGTCTCACTTTCCCCGGAGACCAAGATATCAGGAGTACAAGGTTCCATCGATAATACCATGGAACAACGATATGGATGTAATTACGTCTTAAATGACCACCTCGTGCCACTTTTAACATGTTCCGTACCAGTCTACCCCTTATCAACCCCGCGATGTCTTATTTGTATTGGTTGTATTGTATTGTCTTATAATTTGAATTGTATAGATAGATGACTTGCCGAAATCATGATATTAGTAAATGGATGTAACTGGAGAATCATGTAGATGGATGTATATCCATGGTTCGATTCGGTCAATATAGATTGAATAGATTGAATAGACGGATTCATAAATCCATGTTGTATTGAAGTTTGATACTTGAATCATATTCAAGTCAGATTATATTGAGACTCGGTCTGAGACAGACAATTTGAAAAGAGATTGATTCCTGAATTAGGTTTTGGTGTTATCGGTAACTGCTGCACAAGGACGACAGGATTTGTGTCTTTTTCAAAGACAATTACCGTATTGATAACACCGTTTGTTAAGTTGTCTACCTTAAATAGGCAAGCACCCATATCTCCGGCTCCCTGAGGCTCAAGAGACTGGTCCCGCTTAATCCTATGTTTACTAAGGTCCTTATTGTAATTTAATGTAACTTGAGGGGGTTTTATGTAAAATTAATTTTGTATAATTTTCAAAATACACCTCAAGTATTTTATTATCGTCTTTAGAGTTTTCATGGATGTATATTTTATCAATGTGACATTTCTAGTGAATAAAACCTAATTTCATAATATATGGTGTTTATTTGTAATATTGGAATTGTATGGTATTTTCTTGTAAATGGGATGTTTTTCTTGAATTTTGGAAATGTGGAATATTATAAATATTAAAAATAGATATTTTGATATTAATTATATATATACTTATTTATTAAAAACATAATTTTTATTTATAATAGAAATCACATTTTCTAAAGAAAATTGTATTTTAAATCTTTCGAGATCGTATGCTCCTTGCGGAGGTCTGCATCTCACTCTACTAAGCCCGAAGATGTGCGATAATCCACACCATCCCAAACTGGTTCTCCAAAATGGGTTATAGAGACGCAATTGCAAACATTTATTAAAATACACTTCTTGTAGAAAAAGGTTTTTAATAGTTGAAGATAGTTATATGTAAAGTCGTATTTTTTTCCAGATCTATGTTCCCAAATTCTATCATGCTATGTTACATATGAGTGTTGTGAGGAGGTAGGTCATTATCTCATGAGTTTTTTAAGGTAATACGGTTTTAAAAAGTTCAAGTATGTCGAAATGAAACATGAAGGTATTTTAATGTAAAATTGAGATAAAAGATACATATAACAATCTTTTATGATGAAACTTGTTAAAAATATTTATTAATATTTAATGAATAATATATGATGATATGAAGGTATCTTGATTAAGAAAAAATATAGTTTTTAAAGAAAAACCGAATCGAAAGTCGGACTAACTCCGCTTCCGTCGGGTTCTAGTTTTGAATATTTTTAGAATAGAGAAAAAAGAAAGAAGTAGGGACTTACAGGTTATTTGACTAGAAGAGAGAAGTAGGAAAAGGTAGGAGGTGCCGGTTGTTCTCCTCCGAAAGACAGCCAAGACTGAACGTCTTGCCTGAGATTCGGGGCAGATGCTATTTGGTTTTATCCGTCCACCTCTTCGAAGATGCCAAGTTGATTTATGGCACCGTGTATCGGAGGTTTAGACGGATGCGGCCGATGTAGCAGACTTCGTCAGATTCCCCCTCTTTCGAGGGGTTTTTGATTGTGGGGACGCTCTTCCCTGCAGGCGCAAGCCCCTGCAGTTAATTACGCTACCGCGTCGCGGTAACAACTTTCTCCTTCTCCAGAATTTCACTTCGTGTCGTGGGTGTTTTTTTGTTTGTGGTTGCCCGTGGATTGTATACGGAGACTAATTTATATCGTCGCCCGTAGGACGTGGATTAGTCCAAATCCATATTTACTTAGATTTGGGTTTGGGGTTTTAGTTTGAGAATACGTTGGCCATATTTGAGGCTAAGATCAACTCAAACGTTCGTTAAGGATACGTTAGTCAATTTGAGACTAAGATCAACTTAACGGGATCATTTAGATCCAACAAAAGAGCGTTTGGGCTCTATTGTTCCAGTTTAGGGACATAGTGGTCCATTGAATTTGTGGTCGTCGGGACCCGTCACCTCTTTGACGACGTTGAAGGATTACAACGATAGATGTCAGAGGAGTTCAGAGATGTACCCTTGAACCAAAGTTGATTGGGGGGATTTGTAGTCCAATTTGGGACTAAAGTCAGTTTGAAGGTTTAAGAATACGTTAGCCATATTTGAGGCTAAGATCAACTTAAACGGGATCATTTAGATCCGACAAAAGAGCATTTGGATGCTCTATTGTTCCGGTTTAGGGACGTAGCGGTCCATGTTCTAGTTTAGGGACGTGGTGGTCCATTGGTTTAAGGACGCTTGAGTCCGGGAGTTTAAGGACGCTTGAGTCCGGGAGTTTAAGGACGCTTGAGTCCATGTGTGGTTGTCGGGACCCGTCACCTCTCTGACGACGTTGAAAGATTACAACGACAGGTGTCAGAGGAGTTCAGAGATGTACCCTTGAACCGGATGTAAATTGATTTAAGGGAGCAGTCATGCTCAGTCAATTTAATTTGAGGACTTATGGCCATGATTGGGTTAAGTCCAGTTGAAAATATTCAACATTTTATTTATCTTTGGCCTATTAGGCTTATGCTAAAGCTTTGCCCCTGTTTAATAATGCACTGCATTTTATTTTGGCTTGTAAGGCCTATTTGATTTGGGCTCTGTCCCTTTATTTTTATGATGTAGAGCATCTATTTTGGTCTGACAGACCTTTGTTTGGGCTCTGCCTTTTTTAAAATAATGCATGGCATTTTTTTAGGCCTGTTAGGCCTTTTTTAATTGGGCTCGGCCCTTCTTTTCAATAATGCAGTGCATTAATTATCTGACAGTGGCCATGTGGCCTGTCAGGCGCTTTGCGCCAATTAATGAGCGCAAGCGCATGTGGAGATGACACGTGTCAAGCTCTGGTGAACGCAAGCGCAGTGCGCTGCGCTGCTGACATGTGGCGCGCTCTGGTGAGTTGCGCCAATTTCAGAGAGCAATGTTCTATTTTAAAAGCGCATAGCGTAAGTTGTTCTGGAGCTGACACGTGGCGCTCTCTGGTGGCTTGCGCCAACCCAATAGCACAACAGTACAAATTTACAAGTGCAAGACACTGTTTTATATTTTGATCAAATTTAGATCAAAGAAAACAAGTTTTTCTTGTTTTCCAGAGAGGTTTTACCTCAAATATCAAGAACCAGTGGTTCATCAAAAGGCAATGCCTTTTTTATTATTATATTTTTTTATATTGAAGATCTTTGATCTTGTTCTTAGATCATTGTTCTTTTCAGAAGAAATTCTTCTTTTCAAAGGTTTACCTTCTTTTCTTTCTGATTTCTTCTCAAACTTTCTTCTTAAGAGTTCTGTGAATTCTCTCTCTGTTTCTATGTGTTTTAGACTTGGGGTCTAGGGGTCTTTTTATAGTGCCAATTAGTTTGTTAAATTAGTTAAAGAGATCTTTCTCTGAGTGATTTAGGGATTTTTCCCTACCGTTGGATCTTTGATCCAAGGGCTTCTGTTTTACAGAAGACAATCTTCTTATTTTAACAAGATCAGAAAGATCTTTCTGGAATTTTAATTCTGTTTGGCACAAACGCATCTGCGCTTGATACGTGTCGCGCAGCGCAACTGCGCTGACACGTGTCGCGCAGCGCAGAGCGCAGCGCAACTGCGCTAGCGCAACTACGCTGACACGTATCGCGCAGCATGACTGCGCTAGCGCAACTGCGCTGACACGTGTCGCGCAGCGCAGAGCGCAAGAAATCTGAAGCGTTACTTCAATTTATTAAAATTTAAACTTTCAAGGTAGAGCTTTGCTCTGATTGGGGGAAACAGAAGCGTTGCTTCATTTCCCGTCTTGGAATTTGAACAGAGCTTTGCTCTGATTGGGGTAAACACCGGTGTGTCGTTTTGTCGTCGGAATCTCCTCGGATCGTCGTCGGAGCTTCGCCCTTTGCTAACTCCACTTGCACACAAAAAGTCTTGGGAATTTTCCTGAGAGTTTGGGCAGGGATTTGGAAGTGTGGAGGGGCGATTTTAGGTGTGGTATTTATAGGAAAATCTAGAGTTTAGGGTAGTGAAAGAGTGTGATAAAAATTGTATTTAATTTTGCATTAAAAATTTAAAAGGGGGTATTTTAATTCTCTGTTTAATTGCAGAGAATTTAAATAGTGTAGGGGGAGTGGGGTAGTCCAAAGGTTTCAAGGAGTTCAAGAAAATTTAGGATCGGGCTGAGCTGACCCGGTGGCGCCGGCCAAGTCGGCCGAGTCGCCGGCCCGAGTTGGCCGAGTCGGGCCGGGTCTCCTTGCCATCTGTCCCCGTCGCTTCATCTTGACTCGTGGACCCGTTTGTTTATTATGTAACTTACCCTATTACGTGTAGTGCACGTGTAGACTCTTGGGCTTCTAAAAGATTAAAAGAATTTAATTTTTAAAAAAATGTGTGGTTGATGGGATTTGTACTCTGGTACTTTGGTTCAGCAGTGCAAGGTCTTACCAATGAGCTACAAACTCCTTCTTGCTATTCAAAAGCAAATCAAACTTATAAGTTGTGCTCAGGCTCAAGTACCCATTTTCTGTATTTTTGAAAAATTCGTACAGAAAGTTAGGGTTGTTATATTCTACGCTCCTTATAAAAATTCCGTCATCGAAATTTGTAAAAAGAAAATGTAACAGATTCAAGGAAAGTTTGGTGATAAAATGATAACAAAGTGGTACAAGGGTTTGAAAAGGTTGAAGAGAATTACCAGTGTTACTTTGGACTACAGTCTCTGTTTTTTCGGCTGCTAAAAGGGAAGCATGACGCCGTGGTACATTCCTCCTAACTGGAGGCACATTCCTCTATCCTTGGGGCATATTTCTCTGCCCTCGAGGCATGTTCCTCAAAGCCTGATGGAATTGGAGAGTATGCGGTGCAAGTGGTGGAGCAGGGAGTGCAAAGCGAAGTGCAGGAGCCTGGATAGCTGGCCGCTGCGGGTAGTTGGTGGGTGTGTGATCTGGGTTGCGTCTATAAGGACGGTTTCCAATTCCGTGATTGGATGCGCCACAAACTAAGCATAGGCCTTTTGTGCGCCTACAGTCCTTCCACAAGTGTCCTTCCCTCTTGCAATAGAAGCAAAAGTCGGGACTTGGCCGGTTATTGATTTCTTCCAATCTCCTGGGTTCAACAGTTGGCCTTGAAGAGGCTCCTCCTGCCATCTGAGTGGCAGGACGCTTCACTCCGGCAGATTGAGGTCTGCCCTTCCTCTTCACCACTACCTCATATCGTCGGGCAGCCTTCAAAGCCAAATCATGGGTTGGGAAATCCTCTGTAGCTAATGCAGCTTGGATTTCCGGGTCCAACACTTGCTGATATCTTCTAGCTCTGATCTTAGTAGTCGGTATGAGATGGGCCGCAAACCTGTTACGGTCTTGTGTTAGTTGTGTAGTATGTGATATAAAATCGAACATTGAGACATATCTTACCTACTGAGTATGGTAAACTCAGTATCATACTCATCTACTGATTTGGTCCACATTGAACCCTATTGTAGATGAATGAACTGCTGTTCCATGTCGAATCTTCCAGTCTCGGGAAAATACTTTGCATCGAACATGTCACGGAAAGTCTTCCATTCGATAGGTTGGTCAAGACGGCTTTCTTCCGCCTACCACCAAACCCGTGCATTATCGGTGAGTTGCAGCTTTGCAACTCGAACCCAAGCAATCTCTGGCACTTGTGCTGCTGCTAGGTCATCTTCAACGCTCTGAGCCCATTCCTCGGCTTCCAGAGGGCTCTCCTTTTCCGAGAATTGTTTTGGGTGCAAAGCTCTGAATTGCTTCACCCCAGGTGCTTCTGTCTCTAGTCGGTTCATCAAGATAGCAGTCTGCTGCTGCTGTCCTTCCAGGAGGCTGCGGATTGCCTCAAGCAGAACCGTCTGCTCGTTGATCAGAGCAGCGATGACAGGTGTAATCGGTAGGGGAGGTGGTGTGTTGTTGAAGTTGGTGCTAGTATTGTTTGGGTAATCCATAATCTTGAAAGAAAAATTTGGGTTAGGACAGATTCAAAGTATATATAAAATGATAAGATTCAAGGAATGTGAATTGTAAAGAATGTTTTCTGTTGCTGGTTCTTGTGTTATATTGCTTAGGTTGTCCACGCAGAACCGAACTGCATGGTAGGGTACCATACAGCTCTGACCTGCATGGGCCACCAACAAAACCTGTCACGCCCCGCTTCCCGGTGTACGGTGAAGGGGACGCGGTGTAACGACCGTGTTTTCCAATACCTAATAAAATATATTTTATTTAGATTTCTACTATCAAATAATTATTTATGTGTTCCGTTAATAGAAGAATAATTTTTAAAGTAATATTAATAATTTTCAAGGCATCGAAATATGATTAAAGGAATTTTCTAAAATCTATTTATTGTTTTATAGGCTTAAAATATTTTAGTAAGATTTTATAACGCTTTAAAATAATCTACATACTTTTATTATCAATTAAAGAAATTAATTCTTGATTCAAAACATTTTAAAGATAAACAAGATATTATATAATTATAATAACTAGCTAAAAATTTAGAAATGAGTATATTATTTGTTTTGAGCCCAAAAATTATTTTTATACTAAAAATAACAATAAAATATATTTTCTAAAATTTTCCCATAATTTTTCCGTAATTTTAACAAATTTTTTTAACCTAAATCGATATTTTTAAATAAACTGCTGAATTTTTATAAAATTTTGTTTATAAATTTTTTATTTTTTAAAACCTTTTAACCTGGACCGTTGGATCACAAGATCCAACGGCTCAGACCTTCGCGGCGGCGCCCACGTGGTGGGGACCACGCGAAAACGCGTGGTCTCCACTCGCCGACGTGCGCCTGTCGCGTGGCGACACGTGGCGGGCTGCTTAACGGAGCGATCTGGGCCGTTGGATGCAGATCCAACGGCCATGAATTCATGGCGGCGGGCGCAATCATGGCAGAATGATTCGCAATCATGGGCCGGCGTGATTTTCCGTGCGATTTAACGAATTTTTGGATTTTTTTGTTACCATTTGAACACTATAAATAGACATCTTCAAATCTAAATTTCTCACACCACCGAACTCCGAAAATTCTGGAAAAAATACCGGTGACTTCATATCGATGACGCCGACGCTACGGCTCCACCCAATCGCCGAGAAAAAATCAGGGTGCGAAGCTATTGAGGATTTAGTACGAGCCTACGTTTTCAACCCATCGGCATCCAACTCAAACAAAAGGTAGGATCCGCCTCTCTCCCCTTTTCCTGTCACCTTCTTTCTCAATAACCTAGTTCCAACTTATAATCATCAACCCAGTTCCAACTTATAATCATCAACCCCTATTTAAAATGTTGTTATAATATTTGTGCATACCTATTCCTTGTACCCTCAATAATGATAATGTTAATCCAAATTTTAAAACGGTGTTTAAATTTCCTCTGTACACAAAAGTATATTGCACACCCATAATATCTGGAATCTGATATACCTAATGTCATAACCCATGAATTGTCATTTCACCTCTGACATACCCATACTATAAAAATGATCTCGAAACAGGTTACTTCCACAAATTACCCTCGTTTAATTAAAATATTATATTTATTTAAAATATCCATAAGAGATAAGATATGTGAAATAATTATTTTAGATACGACGTTTTACTTACACTTTTTCATTAACTATTATAATGTTTTTAAACCCCCTTCAAACTTTTTAAAGAAGAAAATACTAAATTTAAATAACGATATTTTTTCAAAATAAATATTTAGTATCTTATTAAAAGGTGATTTTAAAATAACACCAATCTAGGACAAAGGAAAGGTTGTAGCATCGATCGTTTGTCTAAATCAGACTTTGTGGTGCCTAGGCTAGACAAGTGAGAAAGGTAACTTTAAAAGGTCCGTCTCACGGTGATTCATGAGCGGATCCCTCCTTTTCTTACTTGTGCTTATCTGGCAACAATTGGCGGTGAAGAGGTGATTTGAGGACCTCACAACTTGTCCTTTTGGAATAATAGGAGCAGTCTAGATTTTCAAATAAAAATCTCTTGCAAAAGATTTTCAAATAAACGCCACAACTTTTTATCGAAAGGATATTTTCTGTAAAACATTATGCTTTTCCAAAATAATAAATATCCCAAATATCATGGTTTTTCTTAGAAGTAATAAAAGATAATTAAACATTATTATTTATTTTTAACTAAGCTTTCCCTAAGATGACACGAAGTACTTTACGAACTTTAGAAAATAAAACGAGTGGTTGTGGAAGGCCATATTAAACGAGATCAATACTTTTTAAATTTCCAGTTTATGACAACATGACATATACAAAATATGATACGGTTAGAGTTAGAATGCACGGACCTACGTATGGAATACTTTATGAGGATCCCTGCAGGCAGGATGAACAGTCCAAAGTGTGGACGACTATACAAATATGAAGATCCCGATATTCCGGGTGAACAGTCCAAAGTGTGGACGACTATACAAATATGAAGATCCCGATATTTCGGGTGAACAGTCCAAAATGTGGACGACTATACAATGTGGAAATTCCATGCCTAGAGGTATACGCACTAACTCTAATTCGTCAAAACCTTTATACTGAACCACGGGGATGGGTAGTTTGATTAGGCAAGGAGATTCTGTGCTCGGATTCCCCTACTACTCGATCATGATCCCGGAAAGTGAAACGGTACATTTCACTTCCCCAGTTGTTGTTCCATGGCCACAACGGAATAATCGCGAGTATCCGGATCCTTGTTTAACAAACTAAAACGTTTACAATACCTAATGATACTCAACACCAAACTCACATCATATGCTATACCTACCTGTTATCTTATCTACATTTCTTTCTGAGACACGAGTTATTCAGTATCTTGGATGTGGATATTTTACCAGTTTAGACTTGTTGTTTATTATGGAACTGAGGGGTGGTAATACATGTGCACTTGAGTGATATTCACGCTAGACAAAACTCCATCGTAGTCATGGGGCACCTTTCGGGGATGTTCACGCTACCACTTTGATTGCCATTCCAGGCACGAGCACCAGCTCATACTGCTTCCAGCTAGTCATGGGATACCTCAAGGACACGAGTATGTTCACCCGTCAATTCCATCCATACACACCTTGTTTAACCTTATCCAACTCTTAGACTGAATATCCGTTTGACTTGACTTGAACCTTTACCAAACATATACAACCTACTCATATTCACATATCAAATTTGTATATAACCTCATACCTTTATACACATGTACATCATATTCATTATATACACCTATTCGTTTCTATTCCTTTACTTTCCTATGAGGCAATCCTACCCGAGTATAACTCGCTGACGAACCTTCCCTTTCTTCCTCTATCTTTGGAATGTCCGTCAGATAAGAATGAGTATTACAGCGAAGATCAAGGTGTGAAGCCGACTTATGAAGATTATGCAGACTGGACGATGGAAGTTTAGCTAGTTTTAATTTTTTTTGTTGCCCACATGTTTAGGGCTTTTTGTTTCTCCTTTGATGTAATTAAACTACTCAGTTTATTGTACTCTTTCTTTTGGGATGTAATAAAGTTTGGTTAATGGAAATAAAATGCCTTTCGTTTTTATTATTTTTGTTTTGGTACACATCCTGCATGTTAAATATTCATACGCTTAACGTAACTGTATTGAATAGATCACCTTCAATACAGTTAGGTTGCGGACCATGCCACGTCATCCTTCTCCTTCTTTTGGGAAGCGGGGCGTGACACGCGGCAAGGTGGCCCATGCAGGTCCTCTTGTGTACTAAAATGAAACCGTTAACTGACTTATTATATTTGTGAATCTTATCCATCTATACCGATATCATAGTTTTCCTATGTCCCTTGTCCCTTCCTTGACATTCTGTACCATGTCCATGACTTTCTGTTCAAGTCATGGCAAATCTTTCCGACAAGGATGACATGTTCGATATTACTTTTGAAGCTACATCTGGAGATTCAGACGACGAATTCGTAGACTCTCAGGCGGTTATTCCCAACATCGACTCGGAAGACAAAGAAGTCGATGCCGCAACTCCGGAGCCTGCGATGGCCAAGGACTCCGAAGACGAAGAAGATCCCGTGGAAGAGGAGCATATAAAGGATGGGCCAGAAAAAGAGGCTCCTGCGGTGGAAGAGAATCCTATAGAATATGATCCGGATGAGGATGTTCCTGCAAAGGGACAAAACCCTATATAGAGGGGGAATCAGAAGGCAAGGCTCCTGCCAAGGATGAGCCGAAGGACGGAGTTTCGAGTGAGGAGGAACTCGAGACTGAAGAAACTCAGGCAGTTGTTCCCGCAAGACATCATAGAAACGACGATACCTTTCTTAGTGCGAGGACCTATCACCACTTGTTGAACTTCCATAATCGAGACTAATAAGTCTTTTCCTTTTCTTTGGCCGAATAAAATGATGTAAGAATACTATGGGCATGTCCTTACTTCCGGTTGTACTCTCCATATAGAAGTTGGATAATAAAATCTTAGTTTCGAGCAAAAATCTCTCTTGTGTCTCTTACTCTTCTTATTAGTCTCTCTCTTGCATTAATTGTTGTTCTTCCATGTAAGTTATTATTCCGTCTCATCCCTCAGCCTGATTGTAACCTAACCTATTCTGATTCAGATCATCAATGGCTGGACGACACCATCACCGCAACCGAAGTGGAAACGGAGACAATGAAGCCACTGCTCAACACGCAGCGATGCTACAAATGATGCAAGGACTACTGGAGCAACAGCAGGAGCAGACAACTGCCCTGCATCAAGAGCTGCGTGAGAGTAGGCAACAACAAGCAGAAATTTTAAAACAGGCACTGGCCCCAATTCCTCAAGGTTCGGCGGGAGTGAAACGGTTCAGATCACTCCACCCTAAGACTTTTTCGAGGAAGGAAACTCCCTTAGAAGCTGAGGAATGGCTCAAGAGAACAATCAACGATCTCGGTGCCGCCCAAATTCCGAAGGACGCGTGGGTGAACATTGCCAAACTACAACTCACTGATAATGCCCGAATATAGTGGGAGGCCGAGGAAAGCAGGCTGAAAGAGCCCGTCGACTGGGAAACATTCAAACGACGGTTCGACACTCAATACTTTCCCGTCGTAGCACACCTAAAAATGGAACGGGAGTTTATACAATTCCAACAGGGGAGTATGTGGGAAAAATCGGTAGACGAGTACGCTTCGGATTTCGCAAGGTTAAGTCAGTTCGCGCATCATCTGGTGGCAACCCCAGAATTTTATGCTAAGAGATTCCGACAAGGATTGGACCTGAAGACGCAGTCCTCCATGTTTTCTGCTACCTTATCAACTTATGATGAAATCTTCGAGGCGGCACGAAACTTTGAAGACCTTCAGAGACGCATAAGGAAGGATGACCGTTTGTCTGGCATTAAGCGACCAGCCAATCAAATTCTTGAGGGATCATCTTCCAGATTCAACGGGAGAGAACAACCCAAGAGACTAGCAGGACCAACTATTTTCGGAAAACCAGCCGTTGTATGCAACCATTGTGGTAGGACCGGACACTACATGAGAGACTGTCGCATTTTGAACAAACTTTGCATAGTCTGTGGGTCTCCGGATCATGCTATTGGGGACTATCCTCGGAGAGGGAGACAATCAGGCCCCGACAACAAGCCAGCAAATTATGTGGCACCACGACAGGGAAACCAGCCACCTTCCGCCACTCAACCAACCGTTAAAGGGCAACACCAAAAGGACCACCCTTGCCATCACAAGAACGTGTTTTTCAGCAAGCGCAAAGGAATGGACCCAAACGTCAGACCTTCACCATGGCGGCCGTGAAGGCTGATGCCACGTGGCAAGACAGCAGAGGTACACTTTTCTTTTTCAACCTTTCTTCGATACCATGCTTAACCATCTTCGATGCAAATCTTAGTTAAACTCACCATAATTCCTCTAGTTTTCGTAATTTCGACTAGTTGCCTTTATGTTATATCTCGCAAGTTTTCCATCAATTCACAACCTCCCTTCAACTTCCGAACTCTTCTATCTGGAAACAACTACTGATTTTACATTTTCCGATTCCTTGTACCTAAACCCTTCAGAGACTTTCCATGCATCCAGTGATACACCAACTCGCGGGAGAGACACATGCAGCAAAGAGGATTCCTGACAGCGTTACTGATTTCCGTGTCTAGTAGTGGCCACTCCTTTGAAAATTTCAAGTATGAAATTATTCTAAGGAGGGTAGATCGTAACTATCACAACCATTCTTGCAATTCTTAGCAAACCCAGAAGTTTTAATCATCCACAACGATTTTTCGGAGAAGGGACTTGGTGATGTGATGTATCAGCGTGGCGATATAGTTGTATATGCGTTAAGACAACTAACGACTTGTGGACGCAACTATCATGTTCAGATTTAGAACTGGCGATGGTAATTTTCATCTTGAAGATATAGAAACTCTACTTTAAGGAGAATGTGTAGACACGGATGGTCGAAACACATGAAGCGGATGAGAGGGGTCAAGTTTTATATAGGAGAAGTACCGATCGATTGGGACGACCCTGAAGATGGAGAATTGTAAGATTGACATAATTGTAGAGTGGAGCTGATGATAGAATACAGCGAGCTCGGAAAACTCAGCCCATGACTCATCGGCTGTTTAACATCTTGGAAGGAGACGGTGGGTTTGTGTATAGCCTACATTTGCTACTTTCATTGGAGGGTATGCTGGCAACCCTAGCCATACTTTTGATCGTTCCGAGATCACGAAAAGGTTAGCATAACCTACGAGCAGCAACCTGTCGGAATACTAGAAGGATGAAACCTTGAGCGACAAGACAATCCAGCTGGCTAAAGCTATATGAAGAAAGAACTACTAGGCAGACATACACGGAAGCGAGAAGACGGGACGAGAGAGCGAGACCCAAAATATTTAACCGCGATAAACGTTTCTTAGTGATTTCTTTCCTTGACCTACCTTCTGAAATTTCGAGAACGAAATTATTTTAAGGAGGGTAGATCGTAACGACCGTGTTTTCCAATACCTAATAAAATATATTTTATTTAGATTTCTACTATCAAATAATTATTTATGTGTTCCGTTAATAGAAGAATAATTTTTAAAGTAATCTTAATAATTTTCAAGGCATCGAAATATGATTAAAGGAATTTTCTAAAATCTATTTATTGTTTTAAAGGCTTAAAATGTTTTAGTAAGATTTTATAACGCCTTAAAATAATCTACATACTTTTATTATCAATTAAAGAAATTAATTCGTGATTCAAAACATTTTAAAGATAAACTAGATATTATATAATTATAATAACTAACTAACAATTTAGAAATGAGTATATTATTTGTTTTGAGCCCAAAAATTATTTTTATACTAAAGATAACAATAAAATATATTTTCTAAAATTTTCCCATAATTTTTCCGTAATTTTAACTATTTTTAACAAATTTTTTAACCCAAATCGATATTTTTAAATAAACTGCTGAATTTTTATAAAATTTTGTTTTTAAAATTTTTATTTTTTAAAACCTTTTAACCTGGACCGTTGGATCACAAGATCCAACGGCCCAGACCTTCGCGGCGGCGCCCACGTGGTGGGGACCACGCGAAAACGCGTGGTCTCCACTCGCCGACGCACACCTGTCGCGTGGCGACACGTGGCGGGCGGCGGGCTGCTCAGCGGCATGATCTGGGCCGTTGGATGCAGATCCAATGGCCACGAATTCGTGGCGGCGGGCGCAATCATGGCAGAATGATTTGCAATCATGGGCCGGCGTGATTTTTCGTGCGATTTAACGAATTTTTGGATTTTTTTGTTACCATTTGAACCCTATAAATAGACACCTTCAAACCTAAATTTCTCACACCACCGAACTCCAAAAATTCTGGAAAAAAATACCGGTGCCTTCGTATCGATGACGCCGACGCTACGGCTCCACCCAATCGCCGAGGAAAAATCGGGGTGCGAAGCTATTGAGGATTTAGTACGAGCCTGCGTTTTCAACCCATCGGCATCCAATACAAACAAAAGGTAGGATCCGCTTCTCTCCCCTTTTCCTGTCACCTTCTTTCTCAATAACCTAGTTCCAACTTATAATCATCAACCCCTATTTAAAATGTTGTTATAATATTTGTGCATATCTATTCCCTGTACCCTCAATAATGATAATGTTAATCCAAATTTTAAAATGGTGTTTAAATTTCCTCTGTACATAAAAGTATATTGCACACCCATAATACCTGGAATCTGATATACCTAATGTCATAACCCATGAATTATCATTTCACCTCTGACATACCCATACTATAAAAATGATCTCGAAACAGGTTACTTCCACAAGATACCCTCGTTTAATTAAAATATTGTATTTATTTAAAATATCCATAAGAGATAAGATATGTGAAATAAATATTTTAGATACGACGTTTTACTTACACTTTTTCATTAACTACTATAATGTTTTTAAACCCCCTTCAACCTTTTTAAAGAAGAAAATACTAAATTTAAATAACGATATTTTTTCAAAATAAATATTTAGTATCTTATTAAAAGGTGATTTTAAAATAACACCAATCTAGCACAAAGGAAAGGTTGTAGCATCGATCGTTTATCTAAATCAGACTTTGTGGTGCCTAGGCTAGACAAGTGAGAAAGATAACTTTAAAAGGCCCGTCTCACAATGATTCGTGAGTGGATCCCTCCTTTCCTTACTTGTGCTTATCTGGCAACAATTGGCGGTGAAGAGGCGATTTGAGGACCTCACAACTTGTCCTTTTGGAATAATAGGAGCAGTTTAGATTTTCAAATAAAAACCTCTTGCAAAAGATTTTCAAATAAACGCCACAACCTTTTATCGAAAGGATATTTTCTGTAAAACATTATGCTTTTCCAAAATAATAAATATCCCAAATATCATGGTTTTTCTTAGAAGTAATAAAAGATAATTAAACACTTTTATTTCGTTTTAAGTAAGCTTTCCCTAAGATGACACGAAGTACTTTACGAACTTTAGAAAATAAAACGAGTGGTTGTGGAAGGCCGTATTAAACTAGATCAATACATTTTAAATTTTCAGTTTATGACAACATGACATATACAAAACATGATACGGTTAGGGTTAGAATGCGCGGACCTAGGTATGGAATACTTTATGAAGATCCCTGCAGGCAGGGTGAACAGTCCAAAGTGTGGACGACAATACAAATATGAAGATCCCGATATTCCGGGTGAACAGTCCAAAGTGTGGACGACTATACAAATATGAAGATCCCGATATTCCGGGTGAACAGTCCAAAATGTGGACGACTATACAATATGGAAATTCTATGCCCAGAGGTATACGCACTAACTCTAATTCGTCAAAACCTTTATACTGAACCACGGGGATTGGTAGTTTGATTAGGCAAGGAGATTCGGTACTCGGATTCCCCTACTACTCGATCATGATCCCGGAAAGTGAAACGGTAAATTTCACTTCCCCAGTTGTTGTTCCGTGGCCATAACGGATTAATCGCGAGTATCCGGACCCTTGTTTAACAAACTAAAACGTTTACAATACCTAATGATACTCAACACCAAACTCACATCATATAATATACCTACCTGTTATCTTATCTACCTTTCTTTCTGAGACACGAGTTATTCAGTATCTTGGATGTGGATATTTTACCAGTTTAGAATTGTTGTTTATTATGGAACTGAGGGGTGGTAATACCTGTGCACTTTAGTGATATTCACGCTAGACAAAGCTCCATCGCAGTCATGGGAGACCTTTCGGGGATGTTCATGCTACCATTTTGATTGCCATTCCAGGCACGAGCACCAGCTCATACTGCTTCCAGCTAGTCATGGGATACCTCAAAGACTCGAGTATGTTCACTCATCAATTCCATCCACACACACCTTGTTTAACCTGATCCAACTCTTAGACTGAATATTCGTTTGACTTGACTTGAACCTTTACCAAACATATACAACCTACTCATATTCACATATCAAATTTGTAAATAACCTCATACCTTTATACACATGTACATCATATTCATTATATACACCTATTCGTTTCTATACCTTTACTTTCT
Source organism: Agapanthus africanus (assembly GCA_030015575.1). Lineage (NCBI taxonomy): Eukaryota > Viridiplantae > Streptophyta > Magnoliopsida > Asparagales > Amaryllidaceae > Agapanthus > Agapanthus africanus. Next base: position 20,200,551 of record JASDDO010000031.1, on the reverse strand, counting down.
TATGAGGCAATCCTACCCGAGTATAACTCGCCGACGGACCTTCCCTTTCTTGCTCTATCTTTGGAATGTCCGTCAGATAAGAATGAGTATTACAGCGAAGATCAAGGTGTGAAGCCGACTTATGAAGATTATGCAGACTGGACGATGGAAGTTTAGCTAGTTTTAATTTTTTTTTTGGTGCTCACATGTTTAGGGCTTTTTGTTTCTTCTTTGATGTAATTAAACTACTCAGTTTATTTTACTCTTTCTTTTGGGATGTAATAAAGTTTGGTTAATGGAAATAAAATGCCTTTCGCTTTTATTATTTTTGTTTTGGTACACATCCTGCATGTTAAATATTCATACGCTTAACGTAACTGTATTGAATAGACCACCTTCAATACAGTTAGGTTGTGGACCATGCCATGTCATCCTTCTCCTTCTTTTGGGAAGCAGGGCGTGACACGCGGCAAGGCCGCTACGTATTTACTCTGAAGTAAACACGTTAAGCGTATCTAAGCAATATAAGTAAAATGCACAAGAGACGGTGACAATAGATATAATTGAACAACAAATTTATTTATTAACATTCTTTTTACAATACATCTACAAAGTAAATAAATAGAATGGAAAGCAATGCCTAAACAGTGGAATAACAGAAATGGAAATAAAAAATGTAAATGTGTATAAGGAATCTAAAGCTCTGGGTCGAAAGCTAGCTGGTCCAAATGCTCGCTGGTGGGCTCGATCTCCTGTGAGTCTGAATCACCTGACGACATTCCAAAGAAAAAGAAAAAGAATGTCGTCAGCGAACAAATCGCTCGGTAAGTCCCAAAAAGAAGGGAGAAATAGATTAGACAGAGAGAGTATAACTATTATAATGTTGTTTGTTATGATAATGTAGTTGTTTGTAGCTTGGTACAGAAGATACCAGTGTATACGAGAGAAGACTCATTTTCCCCGAAGACTAAGGTATCAGGAGTACAATACTCCGTCGGTAATACCACGGAACAACGGCATGAATGTAATTACATCTTAAGTGACCACCTCGTGCCTCTTTTAACATGTTCCGTACCAGTCTACCCCTTATAAACCCCGCGATGTCTTTTTTGTATTGTTTGTATTGTATTGTCTTATAATTTGAATTGTATAGATGGATGACTTACTAAAATCATCATATTAGTAAATGGATGTAACTGGAGAATCATGTAGATGGATGTATATCTATAGTTCGGTTCGGTTAATATAAATTGAATAGATTAAATAGACGGATTCATAGATCCATGTTGTATTGAAGTTTGATACTTGAATCATATTCAAGTCAGATTATATTGAGACTCAGTTTGAGTCATACAATTTGAAAGAGATTGATTCCTGAATTAGGTTTTGGTGTTATCGGTAACCGCTGCAAATGGACGGCAGGATTTGTGTCTTTTTCAAAAACAATTACCGTGTTGATAACACCGTTTGTTAAGTTATCTAGCTTAAATAGGCAAGCACCCATATCTCCGGCTCCTTGAGCCTCAAGAGACTGGTCCCGCTTAAACCTATGTTTAGTAGGGTCCTTATTGTAATTTAGTATAACTTGAGGGGGTTTTATGTAAAAATAATTTTGTATAATTTTTAAAATACACCTAAAGTGTTTTATTATCGTTTTTAGAGTTTACATGGATGTATATTTATCAATGTGATATTTCTAATGAATAAAACTTAATTTCATAATATATGGTATTTATTTGTAATATTGGAATTGATTGGTATTTTCTTGTAAATAAGATGTTTTTCTTGAAATTTGGAAATGTGGAATATTATAAATATTAAAAATACATATTTTGATATTAATTACATATATATTTATTTATTAAAAATATAAGTTTTATTTATAATAGAAATCACATTTTCTAAAGAAAATTGTATTTTAAATCTTTCGAGATCGTATGCTCCTTGCGGAGGTCTGCATCTCACTCTACTAAACCCGAGAATTTGCGATAATCCAAATCATCCCGAACGGATTCCCCAAAATGTGTTGTAGAGGCGCAATTGCAAACATTTGTTAAAATACACTTCTTGTAGAAAAAAGTTTTAATAGTTAAAGATAGTTATATGTAAAGTCGTATTTTTCCCCAGATCTATGTTCTCAAATTCCATCATGCTATATTACATATGAGTGTTGTGAGGAGATAGGTCATTACCTCATGAGTTTTCTAAGATAATACGGTTTTAAAAAAGTTCAAGTATGTCGAAATGAAATATGAAGGTATTTTAATATAAAAATGCATATAACAATTTTTTGTCATGAAACTTGTTAAAGATATTTATTAATATTTAATGAACAATATATGATAATATGAAGGTATCTTTATTAAGAAAAATTGTAGTTTTTAAAAAAAAACCGAATCGGAAGTCGGACTAACTCCGCTTCCGTCAGATTTTAGTTTTGAATATTTTTATAATAGAGAAAAGAGGAAGAAGTAGGGACTTACAGGTTATTTGACTAGAAGAGAGAAGGAGGAAGAGGTAGGAGGTGCCGGTGCATCGTTTCGTCGTCGGAATTTTCTCGGATCGTCGTCGGAAGTTCGTCGGAGCTTCTCCCTTTGCTAACTCCACTTGCACATAAAAAGTCTTGGGAATTTTCTTGAGAGTTTGGGCAGAAATTTAGAAGTGAGGAGGGGTGTTTTTAGGTGTGGTATTTATAGGAAAATCTAGAGTTTAGGGTAGTGAAAGAGTGTGATAAAAATTGTATTTAATTTTGCATTAAAAAATTTAAAATGGGGTATTTTAATTCTCTGTTTAATTGCAGAGAATTTAAATAGTGCTGGGGGAGTGGGGTAGTCCAAAGGTTTCAAGAAGTTCAAGAAAATTTGGGATCGGGCTGAGCTGACCCGGCGGCGCCAGCCGAGTCGGCCGAGTCGCCGGCCCGAGTTGGCCGAATCGGGCCCCGTCTCCTTGCCGCGTGTCCCCGTCGCTTTGTCTTGACTCGTGGACCCGTTTTTTTATTCTGTAACTTACCCTATTACGTGTAGTGCACGTGTAAACTTTTGGGCTTCTAAAAGATTAAAAGAATTTAATTTTTTAAAAAATGTATAGTTGAATGGATTTGAACTCTGGTACTTTGGTTCAGCAGTGCAAGGTCTTACCAATGAGCTACAAGCTCCTTCTTGCTATTCAAAAACAAATCAAACTTATAATTTGTGCTCAGGCTCAAGTACCCCTTTTCTGTATTTTTGAAAACTTCGTACAGAAAGTTAGGGTTGTTACATGTTATGAGCTCCGCAGCCTTACAACCATTACAGCAAAGGAGGAAGAGAATTAAGAAAACAATGGCGATGATACTCGGACGAAAGCTCCTCCAGCCGAGCCCAGGCAGCCTTCGCCCACTCCCTCTGACGGTACCCGTGGACCTTAGAAGCCACGGACTCGCCATGGTCCCCATCAGCCGAACATGACGCAACGACCAACCTTTGCTGGAAACACTCGAGAAAAAGGTCCACCGAACGGTCCCGTCTGCTCTTCGAGATCAGGCCAAGCTCGTGGATCGTATACATTTTATCAAACGCCTCTTCCATCAACTACGGAGATAGGGTGTTTTACAGACCCGAGAAGACCTCTATATCGAGTAAATTAGCACTTCTAGGAGGGGAGATCGTCGGGGAATTAGGCGCCCCACAGTAGGTAAAAATGATTTTAGCTGTAACATATATAGCTCTTATATGGTCATCCCTAGATCATTTGCCAAATGATATGAATGGCATATGCATGTTATAGTCTACGGAGAACATATATATAACATGTGATAATCAATAGTCACATATCTCTCACTATAGAAAATATATCGGTAGGGAAAATGAAGGTTTGAACTTAAGCCAACACAATTAGAACTTGCAGTTGTTTGGAATTTTACTCTCCGATACCTATCGTCGAGGAAATATCAAGTTTTTAACGTTCAAACACGCAAAACAACAATCTATAAGAAGAAGTAATTACACAGAGTTTTAACATGATTCGACCGATCGGCCTACTCCACAGAGCAAATATGAGGATACATAAAAAAAATACACCCGACACCTTATCTTTTCCTTAATAAGAACATATAATACATCAGTATCTCTCAAATCCAAATTAGAAGCTTAATATCTCAATGAAGATAAAGTTTGTGAGAACTCACACATCTCATCTCTCTCCTGCATCTCACCTCCATTTTCTTGATCTCACTTCAAGAGAGGGGAGTTACAACCCTGATAAATCTAGCTAGAGGCTATATCTTTCTTGCCTTAGCCTTGACTTTCGCCTTTGCCCGTATGGCCTTTTCCTCTTCACCATGCCAATCCTCCTTGATAAAAGCATCTTCCTATCTATGGTATAGAATAATTCTTCTCCAGCTTAAATTAGAATCAACATAAATCTCCATCATCCTTAGCCAATAGAATATTTTCTCTTAATTAAATTAGATCTAAATCTATATTTAAATAAAATGCGTATCTTAATTCTATCTAACATCTCTAACTATTTAAATTTAAACCAACCTGAAGTTGCAAATTTATACAGCCAATAATACAAAAATTTGGCTTATTTTACCAAAACCAACATATGGTTTATCCAACTGGTTCAAAACCCGAGAGGCCTAATATTCACAACCAAAACCTTCTTAGGTCAACTTTTTCTATGTATTTTTTTGTTAAATACAAAGAAAAACTCTTATATTACTCATAGACGGTTTCGGTTCTAGGTAAAATGTGTTAGTTATATGTATGCTCTAGAGGCCATTACTGTACATGAGATATATATTGTAGTGGATGCTGGGACATATATAGGTAGGACTTTCTTGCTCGACATGATAGTACGCTATCTGGTTGCTCTTTATCTTAACATGTATACTTTCTGTCTCTGTTACATGTTGATAAAGCCCTTAGGATGTGTACTCGACTTACAGGACTATGATGTAGATCATACTAGTGGGGCCTGGGTAGTCCATGAGTACATCCTTCAATGTTCCTAGTCGTGGAAATATCGAGACGGGGCATCGATATTCCAGAGTAGACTAGCATATATCTTCACGACCCATGTGATGGGCGATGGATGATCCCATATCCATTAGTGTTTGACATCAGAGATGGTATGCGGGTGTTCATTGGTGACTGGGTACACTGAACGGACTCGCCGAGAACTCCCAGATGGTATTATACCTCACGTCAGATGGCAGTTCTCTGGTGACACTGGTACAGCTTAGTCTGTTGACCCGAGATCGTCATAGAGTCTTGTGTGTATCCCACTGTGCTTTGATTTCCACCCTACCACGACTCTACTGAGTCGTGCAAATAGGTGGTTTTTGGGTACAGTCCCGATTCGCATAGAGGCAATGAGCGATAGGAGGGGATTCGTCTCTCCCGGTATTGGGGGTTGATGTTGTGCTATGCTCGACTGGCCATAACTGGAAATCCCTGGCCAGGGTTGCACTGATTTACTGGTAAGTGTTATCAGTAGTTTCATGCTTGTTATGGACCTTACATCGGCATGACTTATCAAGCTACTGGGGTCTGACGTTTACCACCCCTAGGCGAGATATGCGACATATCAGACGAACAGACCGGACTGTATGGTAAGTGTTACTGATTGGATTCGCAGGAGTATGAGCAGGCTTGCTTGTTGATCTTCTAATCGCTCAATACCCGGGTGGCCGTTATGTTTAGCAGACCGCTTGCGGCTTGTGGGTGATTAATATGATCACCACCTACTGCCGGCTTATTGACGAGTCTTTAGAGTCCTACACAGATGTCACGACCCGAAAGTACGGAACATGACCGGCACTTAAACTACGAACGTCTCGAGGCGTAAGTAATCTAAGTAAACCGAAAACCCAGAAATCCAAACCAAGAAAAGTAGTAGAGTGCAGGAAAACCAATTTAAAACAAGTAGTTTTAATAGCATAAGCCGAATTATGCGATTTTTTAAGAACATCAAAATTTACTGAAAATTTCGGCAGAGTCTCCTTTGTAAAAACTGGCTCCCAAACGGGATACAACATGAATAGTATACGAAATCAATAAAAAGGCATCCCCAAGCGGGAGCTAACTCTTCGTCAACCGACGGTCACAACCACACAAGCAATATAATATACAACGCCAACGGCGAGGATCAAAACTCAAAAGGAACTCAAAACCACCAGGAATATAACGAGCGACTCTAAGGTCGAAAGAATAAACAGCACTGGTCTCTATCTCAAAATAAATACATGTTTGGTTGATGGAATTTACTAGATACAACTGAAATATATTATACAAGGTAATATGATGGGTACGATACAAGAAAAACCCACCTACCAGCAAGTCACCCGAATGAAACTGAGCCCGCAACGCCGTAATGAAACTTGTACAGCAAACCTGCAAGAAACTGGGGCACAACGGGGGTGAGTTGCCAACTCGTGAATAGAAAAACATCTACGCACAGAAATCGCATAAATAACGCAACCTAGGTCAATGATCATAATATATCCTCAAAAATATACATAACAAGCAGCCTATAACAATGGCTAGGGTAATATCTAACCGAGTGAAATCTCATGTGCCCGTGTCAGTGCCTTAGGTAGCAATATATCATATGAATGAGGTATGAATGCATGAAAATAGAATACATGTAAATGAAGAAACTGTTTTCATAAATTAGTGAGATTTCCTTCGTATTTTTAAACTGAGGTATCATAATGAAATCAGTATCAACAGTGTCTAGCATCGACACGAAACATAAATCTCACTGTCTCGAAATATCAATGTCTCAATCTCAATATCTAGGGCGCCGTCAGTCCAGACCGGCCCCTACCATCCATCTCAAGACCACGACGGTATCCTCCGGATATCCGACGCGTCGGGTAATATCACCGGTAGGTAATCTGTCCCCTGCCAGGCTCAACGTCAACACCACATTCATCTTGCCCCGGGGTACCATACCGGGCCCACCATGTACCCGTGACGGTTCCTCCACTCCTCGACACGGATTTCCAAAACCACAGCAAACTCATGGTGGACGACACTTTACATCACTAGAAAACCGCAACATTTTATATTTTAAAAGATCATAAGTTGTAAATTTTGCGGCTTTCCCCGAAATCCAGAAATATCATAAATCTCAAGAAATCATCACAAGTGCATATGTCAATGATAATGAACTAGGCATGAACAACTGAATAACAGTATGCATGAAGTGGTAGGTAATAACTATAATGTCTAATATGGCATATAAGGGAAGTACACTAATATCATGTCAAAACTACCAGCTAACAATCTAAGTCAAGCAATTATATTCTCTAAAGTGTACGTGACATGGCAATTACCGATGAAGATGTGTGTGAGCCGGCAAGTAGGTGTACGTGGTACATACGCATCATCGGTAATGGTGCTGGTGTCCTAACAGCATGATATCAATAATGGAATATGCAGCAAAATAAGTATGCGGGGCAGAGCGAACAGCAATAATGTGCGGAAGCAGAATACTAGACACAACGATAACTAATCAGTATTAAACTAATATAAGTCCTACAAATGGTGCCTTTTGAAATAACACGAATCATGGGGTTTTGAAAATAGGGGCTACGGTGTTTTTATGAAAAAATACGTCTTTTGAAATATCCGTAGGATCCCTTGGGCTGTCTTTTAAAATACCCACGATTCGTTAGTTTTTGAAATAGGTAAGAAGTCTAATCTAATCTAACAACTACACTAAACTATACGGCTGAACTACAGGTAAGGGAACCGCCTATCATCTGAGTCGATACATATACATACATGTATATGTATAGTCGGTGATCCCGCCTCAATAATATCATATTCGATACCATATCTATAATCAGGCATCCCAAGTCAAGAGTGCGGATCAATCATCAATATAGCTCGTACGTAAATCCGTCGTACGGCATCCCAATCTGGGTACGGGTCAATATCACATTCATCATACTATCCACCTGGTATCCTCTTTAGCAATTATCATGATCGGGGTACTGATCTACGTCTAGTACCATACTGATACCGCCTACGTATGCATGGACGTGTGTGAAACACTACGTCAAGGACCCGCTACAACGTCATGTCGTATCTAAGATACGAACCCTGCTATATCACCGATCTCACGGCCTCAAATCGAATCTCATCGACTCAGCTCAATCCCAAGTATCATCCTCAAATCCGTATGTGAACACATAGTCCCATACCCATGTGAACACATACTATAAAGAATCCCATGAGCACATATCAATAGGAATGTATGCAAGTATGTATGTGTGTATGTGTAGTGCAACACTACCCTAGGGTTCGCAACACTAAAGTAATCCAACACACCAATATCCATCCTAAGCATCGTTATTAATCCCAAATAACATATAATAATTGTTGGTGTGTATACGTATCCGTATACACCACCACGGACTGCGGGGGTGCTATACGCCATCCACCCAAGTTCTCCCCGTAGATATAAATCTACTCACCTGGTCCTCGCTCGCCGGTGCCGACGTCGCCACGCGCTTGCTTGTCGTCTCGAAGTCCGCATGGGGTACCTACATATCATAACGCACCGTATCGCATTAAAACTAAATTCGAAATCGAAACGGCATACGAAAATCAAATCGGCACGCCTATCACGCATAGGTCCAAACCTATCGCCTACGCATGCAAGAATAGTCAAACCAACCCTCGATGTCGATGTACAAACGTCAAACCATCGAGAAAAATCCAATCACACTCATTTGCACATTCACAAACACTAATTTTAATATAAAATAGGTTAAAACTCACAAAAACCCCAAATTCACTCTAAAAGCCGTTTTTCCGAAAAACTAGCAAGCAAAATTACCCGTTTTAGTACAAAACTCGATGTTTAAACAATTCTAGCGGCCATAATACTTATTAAATCACTTAAATAAGTCAATAAAACCATTTCCATAATTTAATCACATAAATTTGCATAATTTCCAAAATCCTAGTTTGCAAAAATATCAATTTTAACACTTTTTAATGTAAAATTCACAATTTTACAATTAAACTTGGTTTTGCATATTTTAAATGGTTAAACCACTCAATATAATTTTTAAGATATGATGAAACCCTAACCATATTTTTAATCTCTCATTTTGAATTAAAACTAAAAACCTAGTTTGCAATATTATGCAAATTGGTCCATTTTTAAAATGACAATTGTAATATAGCAACTAGATTAGATTTTAGCATGTCACAACATATTAATCTACCCGTCACAACCATAATCCTATGATAGAAACCCTAATTTAATCCAAAGCCTTTTCTAGAAATTTAAATCTTTAATATCAAAACCACAATTAACTCCTAATTAAACACATAATAGATAGATTCAAGTAATCAACAAAAACTTATGCAAAATGCTAAGATTATACCTCTCAAAATTAGAGATCTAACACCAAAATCTTGGCCTCCAATTTGCTCTCTTGATCCATGATCCACACTAGAATAGGTCAAGAAGAAATGGGTAGGGATTAGAATTTGATTTTGAAATTTTGTGGATTTTTAAGCATTTTTGTGGATTTTTTTGAAGAGAAAGTGAGATGAAGAAGTGAAGGGCTGTTCTAAATGGGGGGGGCTCGGCCAAATGCAGGTGGGGAGAGGAGAGAGAGGGTGTGGGGAGTTGGGAAAAGTTTGACAAAGTCAAAAGACCACATAAACAACAACACATACTCCAATTATTATATTTTAATCCTTATCATATTGAACTTTTGAAATGAGATGAAAACAAAAATGAGGGGGGGAGTAGGCTGTTCCAGCAGTGGTGGGGCCGACCATGATGAAGTGGGGATGAGTGTGAGAGATTACAAAAAGAATTCCATGCAAAAAGACCCCTCACAAGCTCAAAATTGCAAGTTTTAGCTTAAATTAATTATTTTTTGTTCTCCATAATAAAACCCATTAAAACTTGAAATAAAATACTAAAAATTTATATTACAACTAGATTTTAATTAACATGATTATAAAAATTAAAATTAGCCCATTTAAATTTGTATTTATCGCTAATTTAATGTATTTTCTTACCGGCTTAAAATAATATTAAAATAATATTTTTTTCAGAAAATTTGAAATTTCACCAGTGGCTCAATAAACACCAAATACTAGTAATTATATAGCTAGAATATGTATATTTAATTTTATAATAAAAATATTTGCATTTTGACTTTTTACAGAAAACCCCCTTATTTTACCGTTTTTTCGAAATTTCACCGAAACGATTTTCAAAACGTTACAACAGAGCTTTCCTGGCTCAAGCGAAACGAAATAGGAGCGCATATGAGATATGTGCGGGACCGAGAATAATAACAGTATGTGATACTGAATTCTATTCTCGTGGTTTGTATCATCGGACGGTTATATGAGATATAGCCGGGTTACCGAATCAAGTGTTGATTCGATATATTGATACACTTGATATTAGTCGGTTATATGCAATATGACCGGATCGTTAAATCAAGTGTTGATTTAATGATTTAATGTATAATTATATATTTGATATATTACTTTACATTAACTAGTATTGGTTCACTTAAGATTGTCTTTCTTACTTTTTGTGCACAAGTTGTATATATGATATATGTTTGTGCACTAGTTTGTATCATGATTGATGATACATGCAAACTTGGGTGTGTATGACTTACACCATATTTAGGTTAATGGTTTAAGTTTTTATTTATTTATTTTGTTAAAACAAAATGGTGGCTTTTCTTATTTTGGCTTGAAACTTCATGAAGCTTCTTAGCATCTTTGATAAAGCCTAACCATTTTGTCTTACATGAGATTTTTTCTTTAACCTAACCATTACCTCTAACTATGGTTTAGTCTCTACAAAGATTTACTCATCCATGGTTGCATCATGATAGAATTCACTTGATTATTCATTTTATGGTTATTCTATTATTCATATTCTTTTCTTTCTTCTTCATCTTCTTCAAGTGAAGAAAGCCTGCTAGAAAAATTTCAAGTGAAGAAAAAGAGTGAGAAATCCAAAACCAAAGTGAATCCACTTCCTATTTCTTCATCCTCTACCACTTGCCATGTTGTATAGGGTGTTCTCTTCACAAAGTTCATGACCAAGTGAAAATGGAGCTTGAGTTTGAGTCTCCTCGACGTAGATCATCTTCGGCCTCGAAGTCAACGACCTAGCCCGCTCATTTCTCCGAAAAAACCATCGCTAGAGTCCGGGATCCCGATGATCGCAGCGAAGGGACGTCAACACGGAGCTTTAGAAGTGGAGGACCGGATCTACAAAGATTGTAATCCCTTTCACTTAGTAGTAAAGTAGTTTACTTGCTTGCTTTTGCCTTACCTCTAGTAAACGATCTTGATTAGGGTTGTTCGGCACATATAAAAATTTGATTTTGGCATGGTTGATGCCTTGTAGAACCTCATGAGTGTGTCTAGGAACCCTACAGTGGTATCAGAGACTAGCTAGAGCTTTAGGCGAAGTGTAGACGAAGTTAGAAATCCGATCGAACCCGGAAAACCCCGATTTAACCCCTCTCTGGATATTTTTCAAAAACATGATTTTTTATGAATTAAAAATGCTCAGAAAATTAAGCAGGAAAAACTAAGAATTACTGTGAAGTACGGACCTCTAAGTCAAAAATTGGACCGCGGAACCGCGCCAAACCAAGGGTTTGGCGGCGGTTCCGCGGCCAAAATTTTGAATTAGTCCCTGGAACTTCACATTATTATTTTTAGGTCCTTTATTGTCATTCTTTTCTGGGAATTTTTTAATTCCACTCAAGTGTTGAGTTTTCTAGGGTTGTATTGGGAGTTCGTTAATTCGATCGGAAAGTTTAATTTCGTCTATGTGTTTTTCCGGGTAATTTAGAACGTGTTAAAAAGTTCGACCGGATATAAACAACTCACTTTTTCCCCTGCCGAGAAATTTCCAAGTGTTGGATTTTTCTGTAGTTCAAGAACGTTCTAAGTCGTGTAAGTAACGCGATGGACCCACTAGAAGACAACAAACCTTAACTCGATTATGTGACCGTCTTGAACTGCCTTTTGAACCTTAGGGTTTGGGGCAGTACGGCATGCCACATGTGAGGCGTTGGCTTGACCCTTCTATGGCTGGACCGTTGGTACTGTGGCATGAAATGGATGTTTTTAAACTTATTTCATGTGTTGAGCTATTTGGGAAAACTTGGGTGTTTGATTATTCGATCGGAAAGTTTAACATTGTCTATTTATCTGGAATGTGATACAATATTTGGAATCCACAAATAGTTATGAGATAACTAATTTGAATGTTATAAATCTAGCAGTTTAATCTCAAATGATCGGTTGCCACGGAATTTTGAAGCGATCAAAAGTCCGTTGCAATCACGTAGCGTATGCGGATACTCGCCGGGTAAACTTAATAGATAGCCACGCCCCAAAGCCCCGACCAAGTGACTGTAGGAGAACCCCGTCGCCGAAAGCATCCGTTCGGGTGCTCGCGGCAGCGGTGTTTCGCCGTAGTACACTTTGTCGACGGCATCGGGGGTGCGGCCGTCTTCTAAAGTTTGCGACGAGCATTCGATCTGAATGTCGGGAATCTTGTTGAATTACCCGACTTGATATTGAAAAGAGTTTTCGATAATGAGACTAAAATGCGGGGTTTATAATTGGTTAGGCATGCGATGTTTAAAGAGTTTCCGGATTCCAACTGTTGTAGTTTTACACTTTCTTTTCTTTGACCGTAAGTGTAGTATGTAGTTGTATCACCGGTTTTTGTTGCTATACATCGACGACAATCGGTGTATGCATACTTACTTACGTTGATGACGTGTGATGTTATGTGTTGCTGGATATGTTATATTGGATCGTCATGTTTGAATAGTCGGGGTTTTTTTATGTGAGATGAGTGTTTTTCATTTTCATTCATGTAAAAACTTGTATGTAATATTCTTTTATTGGGGCACTTCCGGGTTGAGGATGATGTCACCATTATAAATTATTTACTTTTCCGCATTAGGATAGACCCAAGGAGGGGAGCACAAGTAACCGGGTTCTAGGGTCCAGTGGGAGACCATCTCGAGGAGTCGAGTCCGGGTCTCTTAACTCTAGAATTGGTAGGGTTGCTTGCCGCTCTCGTAGGGGTCTCGGGGTGTGGGATTGGCTATTCATCACGACCGTAGAATCCGTGTTTTATACAGGCTCAAAATAAAACACGGACGTCCTAGTATATCCAATATTTCATATGATATTTTCTGCTGCGTTATCTGTGATGTGATCATGTGATATGTTCAGATAGATATTGTATATAGTATATATGATATATTATATAGACGTTGCTTATGTTTTACACCTGCGCTAGCCCTGCCTCGCTCTGCCGTTAGTTACCTAACCTAACGGTGCAGACGGGACATCGAGGCGAATGCGGATGGCATAAGCGTACGTTATATTTATCTGTGATATTTAGGTGGACTTAAATGATGGGACATTCATTAATGAGATTAATGAAAGAAAATAAACCTAAATGATGTTGTGGAATCGAATTTCAAAAATCAGGTAGCTCTAGTTGTTGCTTTGCATAGCGGTGTTCCTTGTAGAACATCCAGCACCTCATTCGACAAGGAAAGAGCCGAGATCCCTTCACCGGGAGTGACCTCTTTAGCAATAACTAGCAGATACTACAACCTTCGGTTTTTCTTTTGATTGCTTTTCTAGTTCTTGCTTTGCATAGTGGTATTGTGAATATCATGCACCTCATTCGACGAGGAAAGAGCCGAGATCCCTTCACCGGGAGTGACCTCTTTAGCGAAACTTGCAATACCCTCAAAAACACTCCATTTAAACCATTTGATTCCTCAACGAGATCAAGTTCAAAGCGTTAAAGGTTTTCTTAAAAACCATTCGCAACCCTCCGTAATTTTAGGAAGTAGAGTACTTGGTATTCGTGTTGTATTTGTTGACCATAGTCAAGGCACAGTGTACGGTAGCTAAGTGATGTCTTCCTACACCGCATATGATGCGATTAGTTAGGACAGTCGCGTGACTTTGTTGACCTTAGTTAAGGGTCATGTGGGTGGGTATAATTAATCACGAAATGACGGGTAGAACTTGACTAGTACTTATGATTTGTTGATCATAGTTATGGTCATAAGTGCTGGGAGTAAAAACCATTATCGGGAGTTTCAAGTGTTGAAATTTGCAATGAAATTGTATACCTTCTATGAGATAGTTGGATCCTGATACCCGAGAGTTTTGCACTTTACAATTAGCCGATCAAGTAGGTGTCTAGAAAGGTGTCAACGGAGTTACGCCCCTGGGAAAACGAGGTTTATTTTAATTAGGTCCGTGCGAAAGTATGGGGAACCTCTCTCAAAGTACCGGCACTGGCCTGGCCGAAAGATTGGCGAACTTGTGGAGTGTAATTAATCCCGGCTAGTCTTTTCTTTTAAGGTTTGAAGGAAGATTTGATAAAAACAGTGGGAGCCATCCTGATTAGATAAAATTTATAACCAATCTAATCTTGCAAGAGCGCACGCAGAGTGTTTTCTTCTCTCTCTCTCTCTCCAGGTAGCGACCACATCACGCCTTAATTAAGATAATAATATGGATGTATTGACCGAACCCGCTTGTTATACTTAGCTGGGGAACATTGGTCCCGCTCCAACTTATAATTGTTATAAGACCGAACAGGAAATAGGGGAATACCAGGATTCTCATGCCGCCGAAACGAAGAAAGTGCATAAGATGCATCTCCTTCGGGTGTGTCCATTACAAAGAACTGTTTCTCAGTATCCTCTACATCCTGGGTATTTGATACCGGATCAGGATCCCAAATATGTAATCTGTTACATGGGCTACAAAAGGTAGAGAACTGAGAACGGGTGATAAGTTTCAAGTGTTGAAAATGGTGCAATTGTTGCAGCTAGGGTGTTGGCAGTTATCACCCTGTATTTCCAAATACATTGATTCTGAACAAATACTATTAGATACCGAACCTGATATACAATATCATATCAATCTCTTTATTTACTAAAGAAGGATATAATTTTGTATTGTTGAATAATGTTTTGAACATTTCCTATATCAAAAGTTGATCGGTTCAGGCACGTTATCTAAAAGCATTGACGTTCTAAATTAAACTACAGTTCCTAGTATACAGAACACACACAAGAGGAAGAGTTCAGAAATAAACGATTCCTTCTTGAGGCATTGTAGACTAGATCATATCAATGCGACCCGACCAGCTTAAGTTACATAATAGATGCATATTTAAATCAATTTGAATTTACATCTTGTGAAATTTGCCAGTCATGTCACAAAGATAAGATGACGATAGCTCTGTTTATTGGAAACAGAGAAAGAGTTAGTGAAATCTAGGGATTAATACATGATGATGTATATAAGGTCCCCTGTCTACACATGCCAGGACCGGTTCTTTATACTTCCTTACATTCACTGAAGATCTCTCAAGATTCAGACACATATTTCTGTTGAAACACATGTATGAAGCTTTTAAGATATTCACAGAATATAAGTTAGAAGTAGAGAACCAAAATATGGGTATAAGTATTATGTCCTTTGATGAGATCAAGGAGAAGAATACTTGTGCACGGAATTCCTGGACCATTCTAAAGAAGAATGAGATTCTCTCTCGGTATTACTCCTCTTTATACACCACAGCACAACGGTGTATCGGGGCGGAGCAATCGCACTCTATGAGATATGGTGCGCTCTATGATGAGTACTACTGAGTTACCTATTTCCTTTTGGGGGTTGTGCACTTGAGAAGCTGCATACCTATTGAATTGGATTCCAATCAAATCAGTGCCTACCAATCCATATAAGATATGGTATGGGAAGAGCCTATCTCTTAAGTAAGTTAAGATTTGGGATTGTATGGCCTATGTCAAAAGCAAAATCCGGACAAGATCGAGACAATGTCAGTTCTGTACAGCTGGAAGGATTTCCAGCTATACAAACTACAGCTGATGATTTGACAGAACCAAACGATTCTATAGTCCCCGATGAACCTCAGCCTCTCTGCCGATCTGGTAGGGTTCCTCATCCGCCTGAGAGATACTTCGGTTTCTCGATGACAGTGGGAATGAGGAATGCATCATGAGATGATGACCCAACTAGTTTCGAGCAGGCCATCGAGAGTAGGGACTCTGTAAGAATGGCTGGATGCTTAGCGATTTGAGATGGAATCTATGTACACCAACAAAGTATGGATTTTGGTTGCTATATCTGAAGGGTTAAATCCCCATCAGGAGCAAGTATATCTTGAGAAGATTACTTGGTGTAGATGGAAAAGTTGAGACTTTCAAAGCTAGACTTGTTAAAGGTTTTCGTCATCGACCAGGCGTGGATAATGATGAAACCTTTTCCAGTGGCTATGCTTAAGTCCATCCGGATCCTACTTGCCATTGCTGCATACCATGACTACGATATCTGATGGTTGGGTGTCATGATTGCTTTTCTAAATAATGATTTAGAAGAGAACGTCTATAAGAACACAGCCAGAGGGCTTCGTAAACCGTGGGAGCAGCGGAAACGTGTGCAAGTTTCTTTACAGGATAAAGCAGGCATCGCGAAGTTGGAACGTCTGTTTTGATGTGATAGTCAAAGAGTTTGACTTCATCAAAATGGTAGATGAACCTTGTATATACAAAAGGGTAGTAGAGAGTAAGGTGGTCATCCTCGTATTGTACGTGGACAACATACTCTTGATAGGAAAAGAGTTTCCTATACTACACACGGTCAATCTCCTCTTATCATAAGGATTCTCCAAATAGGATAAAGGTGATACCTCCTAAATCCTAGGATTTGGATCTATGAGATAGATCTAAATGGATGTTAGGGTTCTCACTAGTTGTAGTAAGATGGTATCAATTGATTCTGGGGAGAATCACTGGAAAGGTTCCAGGGTGATAAGGACGACTGAATGTCAGTCGTAGGCATTTTCTTTACCCTCAGTGAAAGGACGGTATGTTGGAAGAGTTCCAAGCTAGATACCATGGCAAACTAGACGATAAAGGCTGGTAACATCGCTATCAAAGATACTACCAAAGAGGCAGTTTGGGTGTATATTGGTTCATGAGATGAACTAGGTTCCTACCATTGTGTAACAATGGAAGTGTGGTTTTGGCCCAGGAATCCTGGTCCCATCAGTGACCCAGACATATTCTGAGGTAGCATCACCTAATCAAGGAGATAGTTGATCTCCAGGGTGATCGAGGTTAGGAGAGAAGACTCAGAGGAAAACACGGCGGATCCACTCACAAAGGCCTTTTCCCAGAGAGAGACTTTTAAGGGATGGTTGAGTACGAGATACTGCAACCACTGCTACAGATGGCCCTAGTGCAAGTGGGAGATTATTAGTTATATGTATGCCCTAGAGGCCATTACTGTACATGAGATGTATATTGTAGTGGATGCTGGGACATATATAGGTAGGACTTTCTTACTCGACATGATAGTACGCTATCTGGTTGCTCTTTATCTTAACATGTATACTTTCTGTCTCTCTGTTACATGTTGATAAAGCCCTTAGGATATGTACACGACTTACAGGACTATGATGTAGATCATACTAGTAGGGCCTGGGTAGTCCATGAGTACATCCTTCAATGTTCCTAGTCGTGGGAATATCGAGACGGGGCATCGATATTCCAGAGTAGACTAGCGTATATCTTCTCGACCCATGTGATGGGCGATGGATGATCCCATATCCATCGGTGTTTGATATCAGAGATGGTATGCGGGTGCTCAGTGGTGACTGTGTACACTGAACGGACTCGCCGAGAACTCCCAGATGGTATTATACCTCACGTCATATGGCAGTTCTCTGGTGACACTGGTACAGCTTAGTCTGTTGACCCGAGATCGTCATAGAGTCTTGTGTGTATCCCACTGTGCTTTGATTTCCACCCTACCACGACTCTACTGAGTCGTGCAAACAGGTGGTTTTTGGGTACAGTCCCGATTCACATGGAGGCAATGAGCGATAGGAGGGGATTCGTCTCTCCCGGTATTGGGGGTTGATGTTGCGCTATGCTCGACTGGCCATAACTGGAAATCTCTGGCCAGGGTTGC
Source organism: Agapanthus africanus (assembly GCA_030015575.1). Lineage (NCBI taxonomy): Eukaryota > Viridiplantae > Streptophyta > Magnoliopsida > Asparagales > Amaryllidaceae > Agapanthus > Agapanthus africanus. Next base: position 20,182,516 of record JASDDO010000031.1, on the reverse strand, counting down.
ACTGATTTACTGGTAAGTGTTATCAGTAGTTTCATGCTTGTTATGGACCTTACATTGGCATGACTTATCAAGCTACTGGGGTCTGACGTTTACCACCCCTAGGCTAGATATGCGACATATCAGACGAACAGACCGGACTGTACGGTAAGTGTTACTGATTGGATTTGCAGGAGTATGAGCAGGCTTGCTTGTTGATCTTCTGATCGCTCAATACCCGGGTGGCCGTTACGTTTAGCAGACCGCTTGCGGCTTGTGGGTGATTGATATGATCACCATCTACTGCCGGCGTATTAACGAGTCTTTAGAGTCCTACACAGAGGTTTCCTGGCTCAAGCGAAACGAAATAGGAGCGCATATGAGATATGTGCGGGACCGAGAATAATAACAGTATGTGATACTGAATTCTATTCTCGTGATTTGTATCATCGGATGGTTATATGAGATATAGTCGGGTTACCGAATCAAGTGTTGATTCGATATATTGATACACTTGATATTAGTCGGTTATATGCAATATGACCGGATCGTTAAATCAAGTATTGATTTAATGATTTAATGTATAATTATATATTTGACATATTACTTTACATTAACTATTATTGGTTCACTTAAGATTGTCTTTCTCACTTTTTGTGCACAAGTTGTATATATAATATATGTTTGTGCACTAGTTTGTATCATGATTGATGATACATGCAAACTTGGGTGTGTATGACTTACACCATATTTAGGTTAATGGTTTAAGTTTTTATTTATTTATTTTGGTAAAACAAAATGGTGGCTTTTCTTGTTTTGGCTTGAAGCTTCATGAAGCTTCTTAGCATTTTTTATAAAGTCTAACCATTTTATTTTACATGAGATTTTTTCTTTAACCTAACCATTACCTCTAACTATGGTTTAGTCTCTACAAAGATTTACTCACCCATGGTTGCATCATGATAGAATTCACTTGATTATTCATTTTATGGTTATTCTATTATTCATATTCTTTTCTTTCTTCTTCATCTTCTTCAAGTGAAGAAAGCTTGCTAGAAAAATTTCAAGTGAAGAAAAAGAGTGAGAAATCTAAATCCAAAGTGAACCCACTTCCTATTTCTTCATTCTCTACCATTTGCCATGTTGTATAGGGTGTTCTCTTCACAAAGTTCATGACCAAGTGAAGATGGAGCTTGAGTTTGAGTCTCCTCGACGTAGATCATCTTCGGCCTCGAAATCAACGACCTAGCCCGCTCATTTCTTCGAAGAAACCATCGCTAGAGTCCGGGATCCCGATGATCGCAGCGAAGGGACGTCAACACGGAGCTTTAGAAGTAGAGGACCGGATCTACAACGGTTGTAATCCGTTTCACTTAGTAGTAAAGTAGTTCACTTGCTTGCTTTCGCCTTACCTCTAGTAAACGATCTTGATTAGGGTTGTTCGGCACATATAAAAATTTGATTTTGGTATGGTTGATGCCTTATAGAACCTCATGAGTGTACCTAGGAACCCTACAAAATGTTGGATGAAAAAGTTTATCCAACAAATCAGGACTGTTCAAAAGTAACAGCTTCTTAAAAAAGTGGTTAAAATTTAACGGTTGTCATTTAATAGCTACTTAAATTAGTGGTTAATATCAACGTTGGATAATAAATTATATAACAAATCAGAACCGTTTATAGTTAACTGTTACTTTAAGTAGTGGTTAAATCTAATGGGTTTTATTTAAGCTATACTTAAAGCAGTGGTTAAAATCAAAAGTTAATTTATCCAACAAATCAGAACCGTTCAGAATTAACCGCTGCGTAAGATAGCGGTTAAATCTAATGGTTGTTATTTAACATATACGTAAAGTAGTTTTTAAAATTAAAAGTTAACCGCTACCTAGATAATTTTTTTCAAGCGGTTACGGAATATATCACCTCTTGACTTTCGAACCCTATCTTTCGCCACATGACGTCTACGTCTTTCTCAACGAGGTTTTTCGAAGTGGTTATGGTGTATTTTTTATTTCTAGGTTTACATACCCTAAAATGTCTATTAATCTAGCCTATAAGTGACTATCCATAAATCAGAAGAAGAAAAAGGAATAGTGGTGAAAACAGACGAAGAAACAATAAAACTAGTTGATTTATGTTATAAAATCGATCCAAGAAATAATAGAATATCTAGCAACAATCATAATTCAAATCAAATAAAAAAACGTACAATTTACATGTGAAAACCGTAAACAAAAAACCCCTAAGTAAATAACAAAATATATAGTAATTAAAGTAATTAATTTACCTTATGAAATCGATCCAAGAATCAAGAGAATACCCAGCCAGAATCGCAGTTCAAATCATAGCAAAAATCGCCAATTTCGATCTAAAAACCCTAAAACGCTGAAACTGTTGAGACGATTTTTTCTTTTATAATATGAACCACTACTTTATACAGCGGTTAAATATTTTAACCTATTTTTTAAGTAGCGGTTAAATCTGAACCGTTTATTTTAACCGCTAAAATAGCAGTTAAAATAAACGGTTATGATTTGTTGGATATAAATATCTCCCGTCCCGCTATTAGAAACTATAAATTTCTTAAAATTCACTTTCTTGGGCTGCTGGCAGAGTAAAGGAAAACCTAGGTAAAGGACAAAAAATTGTTTGGATCCATATGCTTGCATACGATGCTTGCTCTTTATTTTTCGGCAACCTATTATTATCAACTTGCATGTTAAATTTCTATGTCATGACAATGAGTGCAATAAAAGTTTCAATGGTGACATGAGAGAATGGGTAAGCTAGCATTCATTGAAGAAATTAAAATAGTTTTTCTATTGTTCTAAAATCCGAAAGCTTATGTAGAATTCTCATTTGACATTTTGGGATGGAACTGATCTATCGACCTTTTATGTGAAAATATGGATAGTAAAGATTGAGACAAAAATCAAATCTTATTTGGTGAGTACTCTTGTGTGAAATGCCCCTTCCGTTGTATCAAAATTTTATGATGAGCGTTGAGAGAATATATTTATATTCTAACATGCCCTCGTGGCTCGAAGGTCCTTTGGGTTGAAACATGAGCTTTTGCGCAACGAGATTTTTAATTTAATAAATCCGCATTTAATACACGTCCGGTGAAAATCAAACCTGTGTTGTTTTGATACCCTATGAAATATCCCTTCCATTGTACCAAACTTTGAAGTTATAACAAGAGTCGAGCGAATATATTTTATATTCTAACATCTTGCTCTTTTACCAGATTTTAACCATCCCTACATGTATCATACCTATGGATGGTGGATAATCCACTCTTATATGAAAATATCAAATATGTATTCTGGATTCTTATCCTCAATTCAACTTGCATTTAATTATTTCCATATTTTTATTTTCACTTTGAACTAACCACACATCATACCCACATGGTCCACACAAGCACACAACGCACATACGCACCGAGAGGATCCAGGAATTTGCCCCGAAAATGTTAAGTGCTATACCAACTGAGAGGTTCGAATCCCGCACTCTTCCCTGAGCAAATGCTATGCACACTGAGTGTAACACCCGAGTTCATTTATACCAGTTCTTTTTCTGAGTATTTCTGTATTATGGTTGTTTCTTGTTTTCCTGTGTTTTGGGTGCAAATAGTATTTTAGACATCTGCATTGTATCCGTGATCCGACCCGCTTGCGGGAAACCGTCTTGATTCTTGTCTTTAGGATATCCCTGCTAGTTTGTGGATCCGTGCATTTCTTGTTGCAAATCTTGCATGCTTGCATTTATATCTGGCTTTTACATTTTTAATAAAATAAATAAAGTCAAAGAAAATATTTTAAAAAATAGTTAACATAGCCTGCTTGATACCCCTAACCCCGTGGTAGCATCCGTGCATTTTGTTATCGTCCCGTTCAGTGAAACGGACGTGGTTGGATGGCTACGCGCACGTACGTGCATCCGTTCTTAGGGGTATGCATTTTTGTTACCTGAGCATTCCTTTTGAAATTTGGATATCGCATATATTTTTAATATTTTACATCTAAATTTTAGATCCGACCCGGGCATATTTTGGAGTAAGTTTGTATTTGCTAAAATCTCAAAACGGACTAATATTATATTCCTTAATTTATTATAACTTTTAATTAATATACGTTTAACTAAAAAAATATTTTATATTTTCTTAACAGTATTTTCTCTGCCTCTCTCTCTCTCTATAAATATTTTATACCTTCCTAAATCTAAGGTTTTAACAGACTATATTTCTCACACCAATCCCAGCTCTTCGTTTTTGCTGGCCCCACCACACTGAGATTTCTCTCTCTCGTCCCTTCTCTTTCTCTCTCCTTTCTCTCTATTCTCTCTTTCTCTCTTCCCGCTACCCAACAAATTTCTCTCTCCTCCCCTCTCTCTCACTCCTCTCGATCTCTCTCCTCCCTCTCTTCTCTTCTCTCTCTCTCTCTCTCTCTCTCTCTCTTCTCGCTTCTTCTTTTTTTTTCCAGCGTCGTCTCCCCACGAGAAAACCCATGCCTCACCCCAGCCTCGCTCCCTCGTCGCCGTCGTCGCCTCCTCAACCCTGCCGTCATCCTCATCTTCTCCGACTCACATCTCCTCTCTTCTTCCTCATCCTCTCTCATCTTCTCCCAACGCCCCGAGAACCCAAGAACCCACAGCCCCAACCTCGTCGCTACACCATCGCCGCCCTCGCCTTGCTGTCGACCTCCCCTCGTCACCATCCCCCATCTCTCCTCACCTCCTAACTCACCTCCTTTCCCTGCATGAACCCGAGCCCTTCCCTGCACACACCCTCATCGCCAGAGCCTCGCCTGCACACCCTCACGCCGGCGACCCCTCGTTACCACCCCCGTCACCATCCTCCATGTTCCTCTCCCCGACTCCTCCTCGACCATCTCCTCCTCTTCTCGCCCTCTCTTTCCCCGACACCCAACCGACATACCTCTGCACCCTAAAAATCCGGCCACTGCAACCCTCTCCTTAACCCTCATCGCCGGAGTTACGACCGCGTCGTCACCCTATCCTCCGCCTCCTCTGTTCCAAACCCAGAGAACCTATCTTCTTTTCTTCTCCTTCTTCTTCTTCTTTCTTCTTTCTTGTTCTTGTTTCACATTTTTCCAGTGATCACCGTCGAAGCCGTGCCGTTGCCGGCGATCCAGTGAACAACCCCAACCAGCGTGGACGTGCTCTTGCCTTTCATGGACCCGTCCTGTGCGCGCGTGTGGTTTTGCGACGTTTACCCGATGTCGGGCGTGCCGTACATATCCGTCGCGTGATCTATCAAGGCAAGTAAAACTTGCTACATGCTATTGTATTATTATATACTTATTCAATTGCATATTGTATTGGTAGATTGAATTTAATGCCGCTTGTTCCATGTTGACTTTTCGATGTCTATTATATCATTTTAGATTTATAGCTCGGCACATACCATGTTGCGTTTAGTTTTACTATACATAGCACCAACATCCATATGTAAATCAAATAACAATTATTTATATAACCCACAGTACCCTTTTTATAGTTTATACCCTATCGGACGACCGTTTGCATACATCTAGCTTAATTTATATTCAATTGCATCTTTAGATTATTTAGTACATAATAACTAGATTTTAACAATCCATATTTGTTTAAGTGTATGATACTTAATGTTAGAACCATCACCCGAACTCTAATCGATAACCGTAAATCTATATAGTTTATTTTGTACCTATTTGCATATCATATTATATGTTCCAGTTTATTGTTCTGTTAGTACCCATGCTTGTTTATTTATACCCATGCTTATGTTAGTTTTATTATGAGCATCCATATGACATCTTGTACATTCTGACATGACTTGTTACACTTCCTACTTTACATGACATGGTACCGTACACTCTTGACATGACATGACACCTAAATACACTACTTGACCTGACCTGATGTATCATGGCTTTACCTGTTACCTGATCTTATGCCTAATGCCAACAAACCTGACCCGTTGTCCTTACGGACCGTTCCTGTTGTCTATCCAGACAAACCTGTACCCGCCTGATCCTGTGTTGGCATTAGCTCTAGATTATTTAATACCCGACTTGAATACATATAATTTGGGGGTATGGGGAAATCAATGATGAAACCTGACTTGTAACTCGACAGTTCTATACCTATTCTGATCAGTCTTACGGGCTAGGCCAGCCCCGGAGTGATGCTACGGACATCACTCGTCATTACCTACCATCCTTTACTGCCTTGCAGCACGTCTCGGGTTCAGCCCGAGAGTCATAGACCGTGATCCCGGGCACGCACGGGATACTATTGAGTTACATCGATAATTCATCAAATTGATTTTAAAGACTTGAGAGTAGTTAACCCAATAGACCAGTTAGATAACTCACTACACATTACCCCACTGTCCTTACTTATATCACTGTTATGCTTGTTTTACCATTTATACTCATACTTGCATGCATTGCTACCCCTGTTTATATTATTGCTTGATATTATGACGCGCTGACGTCTGGGTTTTGCATGGCCCATATCCTCTACCTTTGTTGCAGACTGATCAGGAGTATTGCCGCTGTTAGACCGAGCGGTGAAGATCCTGTTGGTATGCAGTTTTACTTTTCAGGTGTTTCATTTATTGTATGTTTTGCTTCCGCATATTATCATTCCTTGACTCATTTATTCTGGCTCATGGACATGTACTAGATAGTTTAGTTTACTTTCCTGTCTTTGATATCTCTACAGCCGTAATATGACTGTGGACGGATTTTTCCTATCCGCAGGTAGTATGGTTGGCTATGTCACGTGCCTATCTTAGCGTATTCTGGGAAGCGGGGCGTGACACTTGTAGGGTGTTTTTCGTCACCCCATTGAGATGGGAATACGCGCGCGCTTGTCAGACGTATACTACAGATTCCTCTTGCCTAGGGTAGGCCGGGGTTTATTGATTGTGGGGATCCGAATCTCCGGCAGCCGCGAACTAAGCTGTCGTTAATTACCCCTCGCCTTTGGAGCGAGCGAACCTCCGATTAACGGGTTAAACTGATCATGCGAACTCAATGTGCAGTGTGCGTGTGTTGTGTTTTGAAAAGGGGGGGTTTGGATATATCGGGAGCCACGCAGAGTTTTTTACGGGGGTCATGCGAACTCAAATTTTTTCTAACAGGGACAGTGTCGCGGAGTATGTGTGTGTGTAAATATATATACATATGTGTGTGTGTGTATATATATATACATAAAAAAGAGGGGGAAAATGCATCCAAATGATGCGTGGGGGCAGCACCTTGGGCGCTGTGCGCCTAGGTGCTGTGCGCTCAGGCTCTAGAGTGCCACGTGTCGGCACGTGGGCGCTCTGCGCTTGAGCGCTGGGGCTTGAGCGCAAGTGCGCCACGTGTCGGCACGGGGGCGACTTGCGCTAGAGAGCCTACGCTCGAGCGCAAGCGCGCCACGTGTCGGCACGGGGAAGACTTGCGCTCGAGAGCCTGCGCTCGAGCGCAAGCGCGCCACGTGTCGGCACGGGGGCGACTTGCGCTCGAGCGCTTGCGCTTACGCTCGAGCGCAAGCACGCCACGTGTCGGCACCGGGGCGACTTGCGCTCGGGCGCTTGCGCTTGAGCGCAAACGCGCCACGTGTCGGCACGTGAGCGACTTGCGCTTGGGCGCTTGCGCTTGAGCGCAAGCGCACCACGTGTCGGCACGCGGGCGCTCTGCGCTTGAGCGCCGGCGAGAAAAAGAGGCTTTTAGCCTAAGAAACAGAAGCTATGCTTCAGAAAGGAAATATTTGTTGTATATATATATATATATATATATGTAAATATATGGAGTTAAACTCCTAAAATGTTTTGGTTGATGAAAGGGATTCTTCCTCTTCCTCCTCTGTTGGCTGGATCTTGATGATCAAGGGATGTGAGATCGAAAAATCTCTCCTTTCTGAGATCTAATGGTAGATCCAAGTTCCCCTTTGTGGGTTTTGTAGTGGAAGACTTCTTAGTTTTTGAAAAGAAAGAGTAAAACTCTTGATTTAATTCAAAAGAAATGAGAAGGTTTTGAACCTTGGAGAAGGAGCAGGAGGCACAAAAGATCTCAGATCTAAAATTTTTGTGGAGAGAATGAAAAGTATTACTTTATTCATCATCATGTTGCATTTTATAGGCTTACATATTTACATATAGCCTCTTGGGCTTTACAAAAATGGCATTTTTGCCTATCCCATGGCTTATGTGCCATTTCATTTTTGCACATAAGCCATGGGCTTACAAAAATTTGGCTTTATGCCCATTTTTCATACATTCATGTATAAAAAAATTACATGAAAATTATTTATTACATGATCTATATTTTAGCATGGAGGAGGCTGGCCGCGAGCTCGACTTGGGCATTGGCCCGCTTGACCTGGGCTTGGGCCCGCTTGACCTGGGCTTGGGCCCACCTGGCTTGGGGTTGGCCTTGACTTTGACTCGGTCAACGGGGTGTAAATTTTTACCCCAACAACACTGAGCTATTGCTCATTGATAATTGTTTAAATATTAGTTCAACTTAAAACATTGTCACATTTCCTAGTATTAATATTTGATGTATGGGAAGGACAATGGTTAACCTATCCACTTCCACTTGAAATACCTATCAAAACCTACCCTATAAGCTAGCATCACCCAAATGTTGTGGTTCTTTTTTTTTTGCCGGTATTGGCCCGTAAGTCTGAATCTAAGCATACAATACATCCACGTATCCAGAAGACCAACGGATTTGTCCCGAAAACGTTAATTTGTGGCTACTTCCTCTCTGGGGTTCTTGGGGTTCAGACCCCGCACTCTTCCCAAGAAGGGAAGTGCCCATACAAACTGAGCTATTGTTCATTGGTATTGTTGTGGTTCTAAACTATATCTTAAACCCATGTTTCCAATGTAGGACTATTTTAACACTTCCCTGCCGTTGCTTCAACTTTCAATATGTAGGACTATTTTATATTCTAACACGTCTCCACAGGTCGAAAAACCTTTGGGTCGAAACCCGACGTTTTGCACAACGATGTTTTTAATTTAAATTAATCGATCTGTATTTAATACGCATCCGGTACACTACTAAAATAGGGGGTTGCCCCTACGGATAACAACATCCGTAGGGGCAGATAAAGTTTGGCCCTACGGATTAATCCATATGGCCAAACGGTTGCCCCTACGGTCCTTACATATTTATTTAAAAATTATTAAATCTTAAATTTTGTTTGCCCCTACGGAGCCGCAAACCAAAAACCTACGGACTTATCCGTAGGGGCATCTAAATAGGGATTTATGTAAAAAGGCAGATCGATCCCTACGCTGATTATCTCTTATTTTCTCATCACTGCGCGCGAACCCAAATCCCCAAACCCTCGTTCCCGCCGATCGTCATTCTCTTCGTCGCCAGCGCCGGCCGATTCGTCATCGCCACCGCCTGCTTCTTCCTCATCTCCGTTCGTCGTCGCCACCACCTGCTTCTTCCTCATCTCCGTTCGTCGTCGCCACCGATTCGTCGTCACCACCGCCTGCACAGGTTAGGAAATCTTCAATTAAACAAACTTTTGATTGTTTTAGGGCTATGGTTCATGGTTTGGGTACCGATGAGGTATCGGTTGGGATTAGCGTTAGGGTTAGGGCTGGGGCTGGGGGGCTGCGGTTGCGGTTGGGGTTAGGGTTCGGCAGGGGGTTGCGGTTGGGGTTAGGCTTGGGGTTAGGGTTGGGGTTCGGCTGGGGTTGGGGCTGGGGCTGGTGGTAGGGTTAGGGTTAGGATTGGGGTTGGGGTTAGAAACCACTACTTGCAAGTATACAATTGCCATTCAGAATAATAAACATAGAATATTTAAATGCACCTCTACACTTTCAGGTTATGATGATTTGAATAGGCTTCAAGTATGGAAGAAGTATATGCTTTTAGATTAAAAAAAGAGTTGGATGAATACCTTAACTGTAGTGAAAATATTCAAAAATAATACATTATTAGTTATATGAGAAGAGAATGTGACCGATGTAGACACAATAAGGTATGGTCCCAAATTGTTTGCTTTGGCTAATGAATCTTTTTAGTCCATGCATATCTAATATAAAGCATTTATGTCTGACGAATCTAATTTTCTTCTTCCCTCTCCGAGAGGGCTAGTAACGGAGTGTTCTTTAGAGCTATGAACAAAGAATCAAGCCTGAGAGTCATTCGCTTCTGAACCGCTGTTGGTGAAAAACACCTTTCCCATTTTTCTTGCAGTGAAAGTCTCAAGAAGTTCTTTTGCAAGATCCTGTAACAGCATAGAATTTCATCTGCATAGGCACTATATGAAAACCTAGCATCTAAAAAAAGCTAAACTGAATATATAGCAATCATGTCTCGATAGTCATTCCACAAGACATCAGCAATGGCAAGAAGAGTGAGAGATGGTGCCAAAAAACTATCAGTCTTATATTTGTCAAATTAGGGGAAGATATTAAGGACCAATTGGAGAAATGCAGGTTTGCATAAAATATGTATATTCTACATTGATAGATTCGTTTGCTGTATACTGGTAGCACAATTAGGGGAAAACACAATAGTTGATTAGTACCAGAAGAAATATATATATATAGTAATTGTCCGTTCAAAGGTATGTTAATTAGAGAGTGATTCGAGATGTTCGAAGTTCAGGCCCGGACGTCCTAACGTCCCAGTCGCGTCTTTTGGCGAAGAACATATGTGACATGTGATATGTATGCATGTGTTTATATAATATGTGCGTATGTATGCATTTAAGTAAAAACAACCCTACACTTAAGCGAAATCATAAATTGAAACACACATATATAGAATACAACTCATACATGGGTATCCTCAAACCTAACTTTGATTATCAATAATTTATTCTTTTCAACGACAAACACACACACAAAGCATATACACGGATTTTCTCCTTTGTCAGTAACCATCCCGTTCTTAGGTTTCTCAATATAGTCATCATAACCTACAATTTATATGATACAGTCTAACATGGTCCATGAGTACGTCAGGGTTAAGGACTGGATGTATGTGAATTGGCAACAACGTATGCAACCTAAATTTGTTACTGGAGTTTCTGCTTTCATTGAATTTGCACGCGCACATAATAAGAAGGAGAAGACAGTAATGTGGCAGAAGATGAAGGAGAAGACAGTAATGCGGCAGAAGAAGAAGAAAATGACATTCCTTGTTCTCTGTTTCAGTATCAATCTTCTGATATGAACTAATGATGGCTTTCACATTGGCTTTTCCTTTTAGAGACTTCTTAGTGTCCAATGGAAAGTATACATCGGATTTGTGTAGGTCAGATTCTTCTATGACTTTCAAGAGTTTCAACCGATTCTGTAAATTACACCCTTGTTGGGTGATACTTTTACCACTTCTCACTGCAGGTGCGCTCTCTAATATCCATTTTGAATGTAATATTATAGCTATTCATGCCTGTTTATGTCAAAATTACTTATATTGTCAATGTTTGATTGTCTAGTTGTTGGTGATGCGTCCATATCAGGGACAGAGGCCACTCCCGCTCCTCCAGATATGTTTATATATCATATAGTGCATGTATATTGATTTAGAATGCTATATCATAAATATACACACATTCCTTTTGCTCTTACTTAGATAGTAATTTTTATTATTGTCTAGCTGTAGGTGGTGACAGTAGTTGACAATAAAATTTGTCATCCTAGAAACTATGATTTTTATATGTGCTCGCATGCGGGAATGATTGTAAGTCGTGGACCTGTACAATAAATTCTTATTTGGTATTTGTTTGAAATCAAATTGAATACTATATAATTGATAAGTTTGTTATATTTGTATTTAGTTTGGAATTAACACAATATTTATTCATGCAGCATGCACTTATGAGAAATAGGGCACCGCGCGTCCAACTCATTATCATGTGCTGCTTAATGAGATTAGATTTGCGCCTGATGATCTACAAGAGCTTGTTCACTCCCTGTCTTATGTGTAAGCAGCGCTATATGCGAGTTTATCTTGTTAATATGTATGTACTGAAATTAATTAATATTATTCAAATTTTGATACATGCAGATACCAGAGGAGCACATCTGCTATCTCTGTAGGTAAGGCTTTGGATTTGTTGATTTTGGTATTTCTTGTCAATTTTATAGACCAGTATGTGCTAAATATAATATTCTGACAGTTGCTAGGGGGAAAGCAGCATTCCCCCTCTTTTTTACCCTTGATTATCACTATACCGGTCCTCATGCCGAGAGGTTCGGCCGGTATATGGGGGATGAGAGCCGGCTCGTGAAGAACTATCCACTTCACGTTGAGTGGGGCGAGCAGCACCGGCGCTCATTCGCCCTCTTCTTTGATTAGGCTCGGGTATTAATGTATATTTTCATTTATGATATAATGCAATATTAAGAGTTATTTTCTAATATATCTAATATATCTAATATTAAGAGTTATTTTCTAATATTGCAGACAGCTTAGACCCTGGCGTAAGGTGGTACACCGAGCGTGCTGTCCGCATATCTTGTCGTCCACGGCATCTCGACAGATCTCGCCACGGACGAGCTTCGATATCCCGACGTCGCTAGCCAGAAATATTGCGTAAGTGTTAATATTTATTCAACCCATATTTGAAATTTTAGTTTTGGAAGGTTTAAATTTAAATTTTATACTTATACTTTACTGCTTAACGTGGGTGTAGGAGCGGGTGGTTGAGCAGGCCGAAGGCTCGGGGATCGATTTTAACGGACAGAGCGATCCGAGGCTGCTGACCCCTGTCCTGGACGCCGCACACGGAGGGCACCATAGAGGTTGGGAGAGAGGCCGAGGACTGGGCCCTAGCAGGGCCCATATGAGGTTGGACTCTACCCCGGCGGTTACTTCCTCCGTCTCCAGTGAGCGACGTGTCCAGCAGGAACTGGAGAGCTTGAAGGCCACCGTTCAGGAGTTGAAGGAGATGCTGGTATGTATACTACTTAATAGTAAAATATCATGTCATATTATAGATATCAACATATCCAATATTAGTACATAGCTTGAGCTTATTTGGTTGTAGACTTAGGTTTGATTAATCATACATACATATCTAATTAAAATAAACTACGGTTTTCCAAACTAGATATCCAAATGGGGTTTCGAAATAACTTGATAATGATAAGAATTCGAATAATACACAGTTCTTACACGCTTATTACACACGTTAGGTCCAGACGCGACAGGTTACATCGGCCGAGCCTCTACATGCATCTCTTTCGGTTGCGGCTCCGCAAGCCACTACATCGGCTGCGGTTCCACAGACAGCTCCTATAGCTCCACCGCCCGCTCAGATTCCCGCAACCGTGGTTCCGCAAGCCACTACCTCGACGGCGGCTGCGCAGACCACATCGCCAGCTCCACAGCCCGCTCAAACTCCCGCACGCGCCGAATTGCATGGTTTATTGACCGAGGAGCAGGCGCGCCAGATTCTAGCGTTTATCAGAGGTGGAGCTGGACCGAGCTAGAGTAGGTTTTTGATTCTTATTTTTTGAAACATGTATTTATTTATATGATACATATTGTACTACATTTTGAAACATTTTGGATGATATTGATATTGGTTTATATTTATATCATATTCCGTTTTTTGGTTTCTTTTGTATATTATATGCGTGAGATGTGATTATGAATACTGCGATATATGTTGTGTGATGATTAATTTTATATTTGATTGATATATATATTATTGTGCACAGGACGAGAAAAAATCAGGCAGCCCTTTTTTTAAAAAAAACAGATAATATGTACCTACGGATTAATCCGTATGTACACATGTTGCCCCTACGGCTTAAACCGTAGAGGCAAAATATCAGAATTAACTGATATTTTCCCCCTTGATCTCAGTTTCAGGGGGTTGGATGTGCCCCTACGGATATATCCGTAGGGGTAAACAAATGACCCTACGGCGGTATCCGTAGGGGCAAAATATTAGGATTTCTGATATTTTGCCCCTACGGATATGTATCTACGCATGTATCCGTAGGGGCTATTACTTGGCCCTACGGATTCATCCGTAAGTACAAGAAATATATTTTAAAAAACCGTAAATAAAATAATTTTTTTGTCCCTACGACCTAATCCGTAGGGGAAAAGGTACCTACACATAACTCCGTAGGGGCAAGTTTTAATCCGTAGGGACATGTTCAGGGCTTCGACTTGCACCTACGGCGTTTGCACCTACAGATTATTTTTTCGCCCCTACGGATATATCCGTAGGGGCAGTGGTTTGCCCCTATGGGTAAATCCGTAGGGGCAACCCTTATTTGTAGTAGTGGTAGAATCGAACCTGATTGCTTTGATATAATATGAACTGTTTTTCCACTGCATCAAAACTATCAATTAGAGTTGAGTGAATTTATTTTATATTTAACAACCGGTGGCATGTCCTCCTATTTTATCTTGGATGGACTCAGCAGACTGTAGTTTCTTAGTTATGGTATACGGCAGCCCTTACAAGCCAAAATTATAATATAAATCTCATTGAAACTAATAATAACTATTTTCAAAAAAAAAAAAGACAATAATGACAATTTAGCACCTCAAATTAACATTTTATTAACAAACTTTACTGATAAGTCAAGTACCTGCAGGGAGTAAATAATTCATGCATGCATGGTTGGAAAATGATCATGAGATTCATGACCACGTTTTGGACACGTGGGAATCGCGGGCTTGCACTTCAAGTATATGCTGGAATATTAATAAAACAATTAAGGGTTGTTGAATGTTGGCAAAGTTTGGTGTAATATGTGTGAAATAATTAGGCTGCGCATAAGTTGGTAAATTTGCATTTATGTGCATGTTGGATTGATTTTACCAACTTTACTTGTTCCATAATAAGTGAATTTGTTTTAAACTTATTTCACTAAATTTATTTCCCCTCGAGATTGGGCTGACGAATACATGCATGCATGGATAATATTGTTAAGCGTAACACTGCTCGTTTTAAAATTTGGGAAAAATCAGGTTATTGAAAAATTAAAGACAAAGTCACTGATATCTGGAAAAAAAATTAACTGAAAAAGTAAATGAAAAACTAACAAATAATCATATAACATTTAAGGAATTGGTACAAAAAGTTATCAATCAAAATATAAAATTCAGCAATAATAAATTGAAAGATGCATGTATTATTTTAGTTCTCCACTTAATAATATAATTATATTTATTTCCATCTATTTTCCATTGAAATGATTAAGATGTTGATTTTGTTATGATACCGATTAGCTATTATATTATAGATTAGCAATTATAGATAAAATCATGTTAAGTGTAGCATTAATTAAAGGCATAAACATATACATTGCTATTTAAGAATGTTGATATTTTGATTTTAAAGATATCTTCTACATGTTACACATTTTGATGCTGGAAACTGTTCATGGAGCGGTTAAAAAAAATTCGAACAACTTATCTGGCCATTTTAAGGAAAAAATAAAAATTGAATGTCTTTATCCAAAGCTATCCAAGCAATCGTTCAAGTTGAAAAGCCCATACATTTCCATCCAAAAGGAATGTAAGTTTATTCCAGGATATTTTAATCCCAAATTAAATCCTATAATTTTAATCGTAACTATCCAAACATCGTACTAAAACCGTAAAAGATCACTCATTTGCCTTAGTGTGGCGCCAAGGATAAAGACAATTTAATTTATGAAGGAGAAGCCATTAGGTCTCAAGCCTACTTCAGCTTAAAAAGCAGTTCTAGTTGACTTGGAAAATCTAAATGGTCCATCTTGCCAACCTCTCTTTTGTTCTTACAAGAAATGGATTCATATTTAAAATATTGGTTTTCTCTAATATCTTGTCCATATGGACCATATCCCATTTACCAATTTGCTAAGACTATCTCTCATATCCGAAAAATATTTGAAGTTCCATTTAATAATTCTTCAATTAGAAAGTTATTCACTTGCAAAATTTGTTAAATTAAATATGACATGCTCTTTCAAATATAACAAAAATGTTAGCCAGTTGGCAAAATTCATTTATTGTGCACAGGTCATGATAAAATTATGAATATTTAAATCATGCAATTTTTATGGGAAATACTTTTCCTGCCAGCTAATTAACTTCGGATTTGGGGTGCATGCTATTATGATGAAAATAACATGGGTGCTACGTAGATCCCAACCACACATTTGTTTTGTGTGTGGTTGGGATCTATTCCTATCACCATCAATTTTTTGGAATCCAAATGATAAAAGAATCTCTCAAAAAGTGAATATATCCGGACCACACACAAAACAAATGTGTGGTTGAGATATGCAAAGCACCCATGCTATTTTCATCATAATAGCATGGACCCCAAATCCACTTCATACCTGCATCGGACCTATGGTTCTTGTCTTTGGGTACATGCAAGTAGAAGTTAAAGTGGGTAGGAAAAGTATTTTCATGTTTTTATATTTTGAAGTTTAAAATGCATGATGGAACAAAGGGAAATCAATAACCATGTTTGGAAAACCCAAATATTTTAAGGTGTTTTCAGTTGCACGGACTTAGGCCTGGTTTGGATTTGAAGTTAGGATAGCTGTGGTTTATTTTTAAGTGAAGATGGAGAGCATGCAAATTGTGGTTTGCAAGTCTCAAATTCCGAAAAATAGAGTTTACAAAACTTTGGTAAGATATGAGTTGAGATAACTGCAGTTATCTTAAGTTTTGAGATGAGATCAACTCCAAAATGGTCGCCAAACAAAGCAAAGTTGGCATTTTGCAGTTGCATTTTGCTTGCTTTATGTAACTGCAGTTTAGAAAACTTTAACTCCATTCCTAAACAGGGCCTTAGTATGCATGTACAATGAGCACAGTGTCAGCATGGTTGGTCTTCGTTTTCTTTTTCGTTTTTTTGACTCAAACAATGGTTAGCACCGCATGTTTCATTCGTCAAAAGTTTGAGCAAAACAAGTACAAAGAAAATAGAATGAAAAATAAGATATGGGTAAAACGCCAGGAAATACTCCATGGATATGTAAGTGTGCTAGAGAACATGAGGTGGCATTCAGAAACGTACCTCCCGCATCGAAAAATAACATCTTCCAGTTGGATAAAACGGAATTTACATTGCATTGTAGGGTCTTAACTCTTGGCACCGGTCAAAACTTCTTGTTTCCTTAGCGATCGTGAGAACTATCATCGATGGAGTGGTCTATAGCTAGCCTCTCGGAATTTATAGTTGATGAGGCTTATGAACGGGAGTACCCCAGATTGCGACACGTGTGAGATAACGTGTCGTCTGCGCATACCCTCTGGACCTTTGGGGGTTATGACGGGGAATCAGTGTGATACATTATGAATCTTACTCGGGACCTCGTAACGAGGTGGCACCCGACCTTTCGGAGAAGCCTCCCTGGAGTACCCTTCATATTCTCTTAGGAAGCCGGGCATCCTCGGCCTCCTCGCTCGACTCCGAGCTATTTACCGAGCTGAGACTCCTCGGTTTCCCTGTCCAACCAGGAGCATGGAGCCCAAGCGTCCCCGTAACGGCTCCATGTATCTCGCCAGAGCGAGATTTCCGCCGCTCCACGTCTCGCGTCCTACGCTGGCATGTTTCTCCGTTAACGAGCGTATCTCGCTATTAATGGGCGCATCCCGCTATCAACGCGAACATGCCATAGGGGAGTAATAGACGGAGGGAATCTCACGCCGGATCACCCCCACACAACCGCTATGTAAACCCCCTCTTCCAGACGACTCGGGTAAGAAAAACAGAATCCAATACGCCGCTATCCTGCCTTTATTCGTCGGTAGTTACTTGATCGTTGGAGGGTCCTACAGTGGTCACCCACCCCGGGACTTCCCTTGCAGGTAGCTCGGCGTCAACAACAACCCATTGAGATCCACACATTCAGCCCTTAAATATCAATCTCAACCGTTCAAGACCGCTTGCAGCAAGACCGACGGAGGACAACATCTGAGGGAGATCCCGAGATCCATAAGTTGGCGCCGTCCGTGGGAAAACGAAGGAATTTTCCACCACAAAAAGTTGATTCCACGCTTTCAGTTCAATGGCAAGCGACGACCGCGACGATCCCAGCACGAGCCGCCCCATCCCTCATAACGGAGGCGGGATCAGTCCTACCCCCTCTTAACGTCATCAACGCCTTATCTGCTAGGATCGATAGGCTCACGGCGATGGTGGACGCGCTCTCCCGCGTTCAAACGAACGGCTACGCCCACCAAACCGCAGTTCCCCTTTCCCGGGATGGCGACGTATGCATGCTGGCGGGAACACGCGCTCAGGCCCTTGACCTCAATCGCACTCATCCTGATGTTAACAAACGCCGGTGCGCCAATTCCGGTAGTTACAACCTGCATGCGGGGAATGATTCCATCACCCGATGGACGCCGGACAGTTCCACCCTATGGCCCACCCCACCCCCCTCAGTATAGGGGACGGGTTCTGAGAACCACCCTATGGCCCACCCCACCCCCTCATGCGGGGAATGATTCCATCACCCGCGTTCAAACGAATCGTCAAAAGTTAAAATATTATTAATTTAAATTTAAATTAGTAAAACAGGGGGGATAAATTAAAATTATGGGAATAGGGTGGTTTCGAACCACCCTATGGCCCACCCCACCCCCCTCAGTATAGGGGGCGGGTTCTCAGAACCCGCCCTCTATACAATAGTATAGAGGGCGGGTTCTCAGAACCCGCCCCCTTATTTTTTTAAAAAATATTAATTTAATTATTAATCGAATTATAATTATAATTATTATCATAATATTATTATTATAATTATAATTATAATTATAATTCATAAAAATAGAATAAAATTAAATAGACGAAAAAAACATTTAAATTAAATAATAAAATTTCACTATATCAATGTTTTTTACAGAATGAATCCGTCAAAATGTACAATTCCAAAAAATCCTATCTATTTGTAAAATCTAAATGCTATATCGACGGTCAAATTTATAATACAGAAAAATCTGAGTGCACTTGTCACGATTCTGAAGGTCCCGCCCCTGATGCATATCCTGGACATCTGGTCCTATAATGGCCTGGTTGTTTGCATAGGCTACATCTGGATTGCCTTTGCTGAGGATCAGTATCCATTGTCATTCGATCTCGACGTACCTTCGGTCTTCCGGGCTTTATATTTTTTTCCGGCGGTAATACAGTCGGTGTTTGTCTGTTGGCAGTATAATAGTGCCAATAGCGATTGTCCGGTATAGGATGAAATTTTGGATCGTATGCACCTTGGTAATTAGAAACTGTATAGTAATTGGAAGCAAAATTGTAATGTGAGGTATGCATACTGCTCGCAGCAGCAATAGCGTGGGCACAAGGTAAATGTTGTTGCTGGAAAAGACCGCATGTACACGAAGAGAGCCCTTCATCTCTAAAGTTCACGGTATATTGATTCCCATTACCGCCCGTCACCTGAAACTCCGCCGTGTCAAACCTTTCGGATCTGTAGTATTGTGCTCTGCGCTCTCTTTTCCGAAAGATATCTTCGTAATACGCGGTGAGCGGAGTGTCCATCCCCAAGGACTTTTCTCTTCTGTGCACAAAATAAGTATTCATCCGGAAAAATGTTCGAACAATCAACCCCTGTATCGGTAAGCCTCTAACCCCTTTAAGGACCCCGTTGAAGCTTTCAGACATATTAGTCGTCATTAGGAGATATCTGCACCCATCATCATGTGCTTGTGACCACATGCGGACTGGATACTCATCTAACCACGCTTTCGCGGCTTGACTCATCTCCCCAATTTTCGTCATGTATATGTCGTGAACATTAGGGTCAGGCGTTTCACCGGCTCTGTACATAAGTTTATGTAGTTCCGAATTTTTAAATTTTCGATCAAAATTTTGCCTGAAGTGTCGTAGGCAAAACCTATGTGGGGTCGTCGGAAATACAGATCTCATTCCAGCCAGTATTCCCAGATGTCTATCAGATATGATGCATAAATCCGTTCTATGAAGAACAGATGGGATATTTTTGAGGTTACGGAAAAACCATGACCAGGATGATGTATTTTCACCCTCGACAATAGCAAATCCCAACGGAAATATACCGTTATTAGCATCAACACCTGTAGCAATTAACATGCAGCCTCTGTACTTACCGTATAGATACGTACCATCAACGCACAATACCGGCCGACAGTGTGTGAAACCAGCCGCACATGGACCAAAGCACCAGAAAATTCTCTGAAACCTGACAGAGCCCTCGACGTCGGTTTCTGTTGTTTTTAACCGGTATACGGTCCCCGGATTTGATGCTTTCATGGCTTCCATAAAAGGGACTAGGGAGTTGTACGAGGTTTCCCAGTCCCCGAATATCTTGCACAAAGCCTTTCTTCGAGCATCCCATGCCTTCACATACGAAATCTGAATTTTATGCTCTCCGCTAACCAAGAGCCGTATCTCTCGGGGAGTCATCGCCACATCTGTACGGATCATGGGCATGATTAGCGAGCAAATGTAAGATGAAGTGCAATTCCGGTGATCCTGTGACATAATAGAATTGATGCAAGTGTGTTCTTGGTTGTATTTCGTGACCTTCCAAGCCTTGGCTCTTTTGGAACAACACGCATGCAATCTCCACTGACATTCAGGAGATTTCGTACATACCACAGTATAGTACGTCTTATTTGACTCTTCGGTTTTAAATGTAACGTTTTGCTGAATGGACCACGACTTCAGCTTACAAATAAGATCTCCTTTTTCCTGAAACAAATCCCCGACGCTGATGCAGTCTTCGCTTGCTGCTGTCGCGTCCAAATAGGGTGCCGTATTTACTTCTGCAACGGCCAAGTCTACCCAACCATCATCTTCTAGCGGATCGAGGCCGGGATCTTCTAGCTCGACAAAATCGTTATTCGCAACCATACCATCAAAGAATGCTGCCTCATTCAATCCAGCAGCATATTCCACGCTATCCTCCCCCCGATCACCTTCACCGATTTCATCATCATCACTGCCACACATATCAATATCACCCGTAGCAACATAAGGCTCGGGTGCAACATATGATGGTTGTGGTCGGTGTAATGTGGATGGTTCAGGGTGAGAAGACCGGAAAGATGTGGACGGACATGCTTGGAATGCGCTGCTTGGATCGTGTTGGAATCTGCGTTTAGTACATAAATTGTTATTATAATATTATTCCCTAATTTTTTCGTAACTAAATCATCACTTGTTTCAAATTTATTTACCTGTGGAAGGCTGTGTATGGTAGTTCTTGCTGTTCTTCTGGGGTGCATGTAACTGCAGCAGTCGGCTGGAAGAACCTGGATTTATGCATTTTATTAAATGTTTGAATATTAGTATACAGGTATTACTAAAATGCTTAAATATGGGTTTATAAAATGTTTACCCATGTGCTTGAAGATTTGAATAATGTTGTGTATAGTCATATCCATCGGCACTGACGGCATCATCGTTGACCATGTGACCGTACCTCCAGGAACTATCTCCAGCATTACCATCAAAATTATCCGTTGGAGGGGCATCTGATACTTCCAATTGCTCCTTCTGAACCAAAAGTTCAAAAGAATGCTGGGTGCTTGAGAGACCGAAATCTATCATCGAAGATATTGATGCATCGTCTGTAATTTCAACCAATGCATTTCCACTGAACATAGGCCAGATACAACTTAACCTGACCCTACTTTCACGGGGATCGTATTTCGTAATTTTGTACACTTTGGCCTCTAGTTCATCATATGTCGTTGATGCTTCCAATCGCATGATTCGTACAGACCCGCCCATATACTCGGGACCTTGTGCACTTGTGATAACCTGACCATCGTATTTACATACAACAAATATACTTGGGGAGGCCATAATCCTGCACAAAAAACAGTTATATTTTTTTTTATGTTGTGTTGAAATTGCCAAAAAAATTCAAACTCGAAGATTGCAGTGAAACCATGAGACTCTCACCTAATCACAACAAAATGTGATGCACAATTGATTGTTAAAAAAGAAGCATGGTTTTTGCAGTGAAATGAGAAGGAAAATGAATCTAAAGATGCAAGTTTAGTTTAGTTCTGTGTCTTATTTAAAGAAGTTTAGTTTTTGCAGTGAAACGAGAAGGAAAATGAATCTAAAGATTCAAGGCTGTGATGCACAATATGTGATGCACAATTCATGCACAAAAATTTAATACCGAAAATGGCTCTAGGTCTTCCTGCAGCTGCACTCTCCGAGCTCTTGTTAAATATTATTCCATCCTCATTCAACCACTTCACTTAATTTGTTTGTTTAGCTATGTTGCCAAAATAATACCGAAGTATATGCATGAATCAGATATAATGAAAAATATCAAACCAAACAAAGATTGAAATTGCAAAAAAAATTCATACTTACACAAAATTGATTGCAAAAAAAAATTCATACTTACACAAAAAATATTTTATGAACTGTTCTACTGCTCGAAGATTGCTTACTCGCAGACTATGGTACTGAACTTCACCTTCTTCTAAAACTCCACACTTACACAAAATTGATAGCGGAGAAGAACTGATCGAAGTAAATGGATAGTGAGCGGTGTAGGGTGCAAATTTGACAGAGATGAAATGAAATGGGTAGTGCGGAGACATATTTATAGCGATCTGATATTGAAGAGAGCGGGTTCTAACAACCCGCCCTATTATTCACCAGAGTCTAATTATTTCTGCATCGTATTCTGCAACTCTTCTTTGACTGGGTTCTAACTGATTTGACAACTCATAAATTAATGAAGAGGGCGGGTTCCTGGAACCCGCCCTCTTCTTTGCGAATAAGACCGCGTGATTTTTGAAGAGGGCGGATTCCTGGAATCCGCCCTCTTCATTAATTTGACTAATTATTGAAGAGGGCGGGTTCCAGGAACCCGCCCTCTTCATTTCTGAAAGTGATTTGACAACACACCAGAAGAATAGTAGGAGTGTATTAAAATTTTTTGAGATGACAACGTTTATTCACAAACAAACATTCAAACATTGATGTGACAAGGACAAATAGTACTTGAATAGTACTGATTTGACAATTCATAAATTAATGAAGAGGGCGGGTTCCTGGAACCCGCCCTCTTCTTTGCGAATAAGACCGCGTGATTTTTGAAGAGGGCGGGTTCCTGGAATCCGCCCTCTTCATTAATTTGACTAATTATTGAAGAGGGCGGGTTCCAGGAACCCGCCCTCTTCATTTCTGAAAGTGATTTGACAACACACACACCAGAAGAATAGTAGGAGTGTATTAAAAGTTTTTGAGATGACAACGTTCACAAACAAACATTCAAACATTGATGTGAGGACAAATAGTACTTGAATAGTACTGATTTGACAATTCATAAATTAATGAAGAGGGCGGGTTCCTGGAACCCGCCCTCTTCTTTGTGAATTAAAGGGCGGGTTCCTGGAACCCGCCCTCTTCATTAATTTATGAATTGATTTGACTAATTATTGAAGAGGGCGGGTTCCTGGAACCCGCCCTCTTCACAGGAAAAACTGTAGCGGGTAAGACGAACCCGTTCACCTCTATAAATACCGAGCCTCCACACTTTCATCAACCACACAATTTCTAATCACTTGATAAAACTCTCGACAAATCTCTGCTTCAGTACATTTCAATGGAGAATCAACCACTCGACAAATCTCTGCTTGTCCATCAACATGAACACAGATCGTTCAAAATATTACACGGGGAGGAAATATTCTAAACTTAGTTAATTTCTTTTAATTAAACCTTTCATTTAATTTTTGTACTTGAAAATAACAATATTTAATTTTGCAGGATGGAGATAATCTCACCGTCGTCACGCATAGCTCCGACAAATGGGTAGTTAGCGACCAAAGAATAAACCAACGGCTTAGACGGGCCGGATTTTATGAAGCGTCGTTGATTCGACATATCCAAATCGACCACGCTCTCGTCACCTCTCTGGTCGAACGTTGGAGAAAAGAGACCCACACCTTTCATCTAAGATGGGGTGAGGCCACAATCACACTCCAGGATATTGGCCTCTTACTCGGTTTACGGGTTAATGGGCTTGGGTTGGTCGGAGGAAAAATTGTTGGTCCAGATACCGACCACCCATACTGGGATACATATGCCGAGTCTGCTCTCGGACAGGTAAACAATATCATTCTGCTTTCCCTATTTAGTGTACCTATTTTATATTTTACATTATTTCTAGCTTTAACATTTAAAAAAATACTAATATCAGGCACCAGGAGGCCACAGTAAGGGGTATAAAATCAATCTGAACTGGTTAAGAGATACATTCAGTAATATCCCTGATGAAGCCACCGATGAAGTTTTGGATAGACATGCACGTGCCTACATTCTGTACATGATCGGTTCTTGGTTGATGCCGGACCAATCAGCAACGCATGTCCATCCGTTATACCTTGGCTTCCTAGCGGATTTTGATGTCTGTGGCCAATATGCTTGGGGAGCAGGGGTCCTGACCTTTCTCTATAAGGAACTCGACAAAGCATGTGCTCCTACGAAGAATAAAATTTGTGGATGCAGCACATTACTTCAGGTAAATTCTTTATTTTTCACAGCTAGAATTTTGCAATATTGGTTTTCTCTCTTATAATCTAAAACTTTTTTTCTAGATCTGGTCGTGGGAGCATATGTATATAGGAAGACCAGATACTATTAAAATAACTGGCTTGGATAACCCCGGAAAGCCGCTCGGCTGCTGGTGGAATGGGAAGAAAGCGTATAAGGCTCCTCGTCGAGTGCTTAGGTACTATAGAGATGAGTTAGATCGCATGGAGGCGGCTCAGGTAATCATAATTTGGGTAATTTAATTTGTTTTACAATTTTGAAAATACCTAAATCACAATTTTTTTACTATGTTATTTGTGCAGTTTCTGTGGACGCCTTATACAGCAGATCGTCTACAAAACTTACCCGGCATCTGTCTCGAAGGAGAGCCGGTTTGGCGGGCTCGATGCCCACTCCTCTGCATCAATGTTGTTGTTATGCACCTCCCAGATAGGGTACTGCGGCAGTTTGATAGATTGCAACATATTCCTGTCCCGCCGCCTTCGCCTACGACAGTAGAGGGAGACATGCGAGGAGGAAATACGGAGCGTGATTGGAGGGAGCATCATCATCAGTATTTGCTGAGATGGGAGGATAGGCAGCATAGTATTGCCTTACAGCAAATAGGTGACCACACAGCTACCGACGCTACCAAAGTATATCTACAGTGGTATAAGCGTGTCACCATAAGATATCTTTCTGCTCCTCCCAAAGACTTCCCAAACATCTCGCGGTACGAGCCTAGAGGACACATGGAACGAGATTTGGTAAGCCGCCCTCTTTATATCATATTACTTTTTAACATCCGCCGGTATGAGTCAATACTTATTTCTTATTTCTAATGTAACGACAGGCTCGTGGGTTGCATCTCGTACAAACAATGGTGCAGGAACCATACCCGACTGATGCTGGTCCGATATCTCAGACTCAATTTTCAAATCTCGACCAATTTATTGGTGGTGTACTTGGTTCACATGGTATTTCTCAACATTTATCGCCGGCACCGGAGCCGCAGTATCAGCCGGCACCGGAGCCGCAGTATGAACCGGCACCGCAGCCGCAGTATGACCCGACACCGCAGCCGCAGTATGACCCGGCACCAGAGCCGCAGCATCAAGGAGATCCAGCGCAGCTGGATCAGTGGTTTGGATCACCATACCGTCAACAGCAACCCTGGCATACCGGACAGGCGCAACAACAACAGACTTGGGGATCAGGTTTTGCAGAACAACCGCCTTGGGGGTTAGATTTAGCGCAACAACAGCACCCTTGGGGGTCAGGATTTGAGCAGCCATGGGGCCAAGCTTTTGTGCAAAATCAGCCTCATGGAACCGGTACAAGATCTTCGCTACAACTGCCCAGTTGGGCTTCAGATTTAGCGTCCTACGGAAATTTGTTGGGAAGCAACACATATCCGACACCTGTCCCACATTCAGGTTCAGGATTTGTGGATCAACAGCCTGTCGAAGACGTTGCTGAAGACGAAGCTGAAACAGAACCCGAACCCGAAGCAGCAGAACAGACGCCGACGCCGCCGCCGCCATCTATCCAAGAAACAGGTGGTTCCTCCAGTCATCCCAGGAGGCATAGGCTTATGTCAAGCCTTCTCGGATATCATAAAGGAAAACGGAAAGGAAAAAATAGCATTTAGATTTTATAAATAGATAGGATTTTTTGGCATTGTAAAATTTGACGGATTCATCCTGTAATAAAAAAATTGATATACTGAAATTTTATTATTTAATTTAAATGTTTTTTGTCTATTTAATTTAATTTTATTTTTAATAATATTATAATTATAATTATAATTAAAATTATATCGTAAATAATTAATTTAATTTTTTTTTTAAAAAATAAGGGGGCGGGTTCCCAGAACCCGCCCTCTATACAAAAGTATAGAGGGCGGGTTCTTAGAACCCGCCCCCTATATTGAGGGGGGGTGGGGTGGGCCAGGCGTGGTTTGAAACCACCCTATTTCCATAATTTAAATTTATACCACCCTTTTTTAATAATTTTATTTTAAATTACTATTATTTTAAAAAAAAACCCAAATAACATGGGTGCTACGTAGATCCCAACCACACATTTGTTTTGTGTGTGGTTGGGATCTATTCCTATCACCATCAATTTTTTGGAATCCAAATGATAAAAGAATCTCTCAAAAAGTGAATATATCCGGACCACACACAAAACAAATGTGTGGTTGAGATATGCAAAGCACCCATGCTATTTTCATCATAATAGCATGGACCCCAAATCCACTTCATACCTGCATCGGACCTATGGTTCTTGTCTTTTGGGTACATGCAAGTAGAAGTTAAAGTGGGTATGAAAAGTATTTTCATGTTTTTATATTTTGAAGTTTAAAATGCATGATGGAACAAAGGGAAATCAATAACCATGTTTGGAAAACCCAAATATTTTAAGGTGTTTTCAGTTGCACGGACTTAGGCCTGGTTTGGATTTGAAGTTAGGATAGCTGTGGTTTATTTTTAAGTGAAGATGGAGAGCATGCAAATTGTGGTTTGCAAGTCTCAAATTTCGAAAAATAGAGTTTACAAAACTTTGGTAAGATATGAGTTGAGATAACTGCAGTTATCTTAAGTTTTGAGATGAGATCAACTCCAAAATGGTCGCCAAACAAAGCAAAGTTGGCATTTTGCAGTTGCATTTTGCTTGCTTTATGTAACTGCAGTTTAGAAAACTTTAACTCCATTCCTAAACAGGGCCTTAGTATGCATGTACAATGAGCACAGTGTCAGCATGGTTGGTCTTCGTTTTCTTTTTCGTTTTTTTGACTCAAACAATGGTTAGCACCGCATGTTTCATTCGTCAAAAGTTTGAGCAAAACAAGTACAAAGAAAATAGAATGAAAAATAAGATATGGGTAAAACGCCAGGAAATACTCCATGGATATGTAAGTGTGCTAGAGAACATGAGGTGGCATTCAGAAACGTACCTCCCGCATCGAAAAATAACATCTTCCAGTTGGATAAAACGGAATTTACATTGCATTGTAGGGTCTTAACTCTTGGCACCGGTCAAAACTTCTTGTTTCCTTAGCGATCGTGAGAACTATCATCGATGGAGTGGTCTATAGCTAGCCTCTCGGAATTTATAGTTGATGAGGCTTATGAACGGGAGTACCCCAGATTGCGACACGTGTGAGATAACGTGTCGTCTGCGCATACCCTCTGGACCTTTGGGGGTTATGACGGGGAATCAGTGTGATACATTATGAATCTTACTCGGGACCTCGTAACGAGGTGGCACCCGACCTTTCGGAGAAGCCTCCCTGGAGTACCCTTCATATTCTCTTAGGAAGCCGGGCATCCTCGGCCTCCTCGCTCGACTCCGAGCTATTTACCGAGCTGAGACTCCTCGGTTTCCCTATCCAACCAGGAGCATGGAGCCTAAGCGTCCCCATAACGGCTCCATGTATCTCGCCAGAGCGAGATTTCCGCCGCTCCACGTCTCGCGTCCTACGCTGGCATGTTTCTCCGTTAACGAGCGTATCTCGCTATTAATGGGCGCATCCCGCTATCAACGCGAACATGCCATAGGGGAGTAATAGACGGAGGGAATCTCACGCCGGATCACCCCCACACAACCGCTATGTAAAGCCCCTCTTCCAGACGACTCGGGTAAGAAAAACAGAATCCAATACGCCGCTATCCTGCCTTTATTCGTCGGTAGTTACTTGATCGTCGGAGGGTCCTACAGTGGTCACCCACCCCGGGACTTCCCTTGCAGGTAGCTCGGCGTCAACAACAACCCATTGAGATCCACACATTCAGCCCTTAAATATCAATCTCAACCGTTCAAGACCGCTTGCAGCAAGACCGACGGAGGACAACATCTGAGGGAGATCCCGAGATCCATAAGTTGGCGCCGTCCGTGGGAAAACGAAGGAATTTTCCACCACAAAAAGTTGATTCCACGCTTTCAGTTCAATGGCAAGCGACGACCGCGACGATCCCAGCACGAGCCGCCCCATCCCTCATAACGGAGGCGGGATCAGTCCTACCCCCTCTTAACGTCATCAACGCCTTATCTGCTAGGATCGATAGGCTCACGGCGATGGTGGACGCGCTCTCCCGCGTTCAAACGAACGGCTACGCCCACCAAACCGCAGTTCCCCTTTCCCGGGATGGCGACGTATGCATGCTGGCGGGAACACGCGCTCAGGCCCTTGACCTCAATCGCACTCATCCTGATATTAACAAACGCCGGTGCGCCAATTCCGGTAGTTACAACCTGCATGCGGGGAATGATTCCATCACCCGATGGACGCCGGACAGTTCCACCCTACGATCTCGGAGGAGACCAGGCCATCGTTCCGACACCCGCCACGTTCTCTCACCCTCTGAGGAGGTATCGGTCAGTTCGTCTAGTTCCAGGCACGACCAGCGCCCCCACTATCGTCGAGGCCGCACAAACGGCGAACGTCGGGACTACCCAAGGAGGGCCTCGCCCTAGAATTTAAGAAATGTGATAAAGTGAAACCGAAGCCGCTCCGTCGCACAAGCCCGGAGCAGAGATAGCCGGCGCTCCGACTATGGAGAATCCTCAGGGTACCACCAACGGATCGAGACCCTCAAAAAGAAAATTGAGGACATACAAAAGGACGACCACACGGCCGACAAAAGGGCGAAGTACTCTGCTGATTCACTCACGAGACCCTTTACAGAACGACTCTTAGCCAAGCGTGTCTCATCCAGGAACAAACCGCCCAAAGTGCCCCTTTTTGATGGAAAGTTCGCCCTGAAGGACCATTTAGACGCGTTTACAGCAGCCATGAGCTTCCAAGAAAACTCAGATGCGGCTTAATGCAGGGCTTTCCCCACCACCCTTATCCGAGCTGGTCGGGATTGGTTCCGAGGGCTTGCCCCGTGCTCCATCTAGACCTTTGACAAGCTGGTTACCCAATTTCTCGGTCATTTCGTCGGCAACCAATGACAGAAAAAGTCGGTCGACTACCTGTTCACCGTCAAGAGCGGAGACAAGGAATCCTTCAAGGGGTATGTCACCCGCTTCTACAATGCCCTCTTGGAGGTTCCTGAGCACAGCGACGAAATAGTTATCACCGCGCTGAAGCCGGATCTTAGACACAAAGAGTGGCTCTGCTCTTTTACATTGGCGCAACCTAAGACCATGGCCAAAGTGAAAGCATGGACCGAGCGAGAAATCCAACTCGAGTCAGAGGTGAACTCCAACCTTCCTAGAAGCGACCAAGCAGACAGGAAAAGACGGGACATGGAAGAGAAAAAGAAAGTCGATCGTCCGAAACCTTTTTCCCCAAGCTTCCAAGAGTACACTCCTCTAAACATTTCCCAGACCGAGCTGTTAGAGGAGGCTAAAAGAGAGAGGTTTTTCAAGCTCCCGCCAGCTACCCAAAGGACGGGAAAGCGGCTCCGCAGCACGTACTGCGCCTATCACAGGTCGCAGGGGCACCCGACCGAGAGCTATAAGCAAATCCGTGACTACACCGAGGAATTGATCCGCTCTGACCACCAGGAGAAATACCTACGAGAAAAGCGACAGACAGAGCGGGAGCAAAAAGACCAAACCCCACCCGGGGAGTTAACAATCGGGAAAATCATGGTCATTTCTACGGATCCAACTCTGAAAAGTAGGGGGAACCACCACTTCCTGCCAGTCGGGAGCGTAAGTGATCCACTCCATAAGAAATGCAGGAAGGATGACCCGATCATCTTCACCGACGAAGACCTTCACGGCATATCGCTCCCTCACAATGTCCCTCTTGTGATAACGGCCCGAGTTCACCGTTACGAGGTCCAGAGAATATTGGTCGATTCAGGGAGCTCAGCAGATATCATGTTCTACGATTGTTTCCAGCGTATGGGATTAGATTCATCCGACCTTCATCTGACCTCCCACGTCCTCTTTAGGTTCACCAACCATTCGGTCATGGCCGAGAGATTAGTCACCCTCCTCCTCGACATTGGGGAAGCAGGCAAGACGCGAACCGTACCGGTGAACTTCCTAATTGCTAAGGTCCCGTCATCTTATTACATTCTCCTAGGACGTCCTATCTTAAACGCCCTCCAGGTTCAGATCTCGACTTACCACCTTGCGTTCAAATTCCATTTAGATAATGGGGGAATAGGCCGGGCCTATGGGGACCAACAAACCGTCAGAATCTGCCTCACCTCAACGTCCCCCGCCGGAGAGCAGGACGATGATTTTGAAGACACACATGATCCGCAGGGGTCTTTAGATACACGCGACGACCGAAATGAAGTTCGAGGCACCCCGGAGGAAGCGTTAGCAGAAGTTCCTCTCATAAAGGGAGTCAGCGGCCGGATAGTCCATATCGGCTCTCTCTTGACAGGGGACATCCGTGAAGGCCTGATCCGGTTCCTCCGAGACAACTCGGATGTGTTCGCTTGGACGCCAGCGGACAATCCCGGGATCAACCCCGAGGTGATCTCCCACAAGCTCGGGGTCGACCCGAAAGCCAGGCCCATCCGACAAAAGAAGAGAAGTTTTGCGCTGATTAAACAGAAGGCGATAGAGGACGGGGTGGATCGATTGCTCACTACCAACTTCATCAGAAATCTGGACTACTCGGATTGGCTGGCGAACATGGTCATGGTCAAGAAGGTAAACGGGAAATGGTGCATATGCATCGATTTCACCGACCTGAACAAGACTTGCCTCAAAGACAACTACCCATTTCCTCGGATTGACCATCTAGTGGACAGCTCGGCCGGCCACGAACTGCTAAGCTTCATGGATGTCTTCTCCTGTTATAACCAGATCCGAATGAATCCGGCCGACGAAGAGCTGATAGCCTTCACCACGGATCAGGGGGTATACTTCTACAGGGTAATACCCTTCGGACTCAAGAACACCGGGGCCACATACCAGCGACTGGTCAATAAACTGTTCAAAACACATATTGGGAAAATATGGAAGTCTACGTCGACGACATGCTTATAAAATCCGCCTTGTCAGCCGGACACGCTGCGGACCTCGGCAAAGCGTTCGATATCCTGCAAAATTACAAGATGAAGCGGAATCCAGCTAAATATGTATTTGGCGTCACAAGCGGGAAATTCCTCGGTTTCATGATTACCCGTCGAGGAATAAAGGTAAACCCATAGAAAATTAGCGCCATCCTTAACATGACAACGCCCAAGAGCAATACCGATATCATGCGACTCACCGGGAGGGTGGTGCATTGAGTTGCTTTATGTCCAGGGCAGGGGAAAAATGCCTCCCTTTCTTCAGAGCCCTCAGAAAATTTTCCAGGTTTGAATAGACCGAGAAATGCCAAAATGCTTTAGAACAACTCAAAGCCCTCCTGACGACCCCGCCACTTCTAACCAGACCGGTCGAAGGCGACGAACTGTTACTAAATCTGGCTGTCTCCGACCAAGCCGCAGGCTCAGTGCTCGTCAGGGAATTCGAAGGGACACAGAAGCCGGTCTACTGTGTGAGCCATGTTTTTAAGGACGCGGAAACCAGATACCCGGCCACAGAAAAAATAGTCCTGGCGCTTGTCGTCGCTTCCAGAAAGTTACGACACTATTTTCAGGCGCACACAATCCTCGTCCTCACTGAAAGACCTCTAGGGAACATCCTCCCCTCCCCCGAATCGTCAGGCCGCTTAGAGAAATGGAGATGGGAACTGTCCCAATTCGACATTAAATACCGACCCAGACGGGCCATCAAACCCCAGGCCCTAGCTGATTTCGTTATCGAGGGCACCATTCCCACAAGAGAAGGAACAACTGCTCAGGGCCCCGACTCACGGCCCTCGGTCGAGAAAGTACCCGGCCCAATCCCATACTGGGTCCTCTATATGGACGGATCCCCAACAGAAGAAGGAAGTGGGGCAGGCCTGATCATCCCGGGCCCGAACGACGCGGAAATGGAATACTCCCTAAAGCTTGGTTTTAAGGCATCGAACAACGCCGCGGAGTACGAGGCCTTATTGGCAGGACTACGAATCGCCTCCGTAGTAGGGATGAAGACCATCCAGATACGTAGCTGTTTACCGCCGAAAATAAAGACGAAACCGCGTAGGTCGTCTTGCCTAAATTTGGGGGCAGATGCTATTTGATTTTATCTATCTACCTCTCCGAAGATGCCAAGTTAATTTATGGCACCGTGTATCGAAAGTTTAGACAGATGCGGCCGTTGTAGCAGACTTCGTCAGATTCCCCCTCATTGTGAGGGGTTTTTGATTGTGGGAACGCTCTTCCCTGTAGGCGCAAGCCCCTGCAGTTAATTACGTTACCGCGTAGCGATAACCACTTTCTCCTGCTCCAGAAGGTCACTTCGTGTCGTGTGTGTTTGTTTTATTTTTTGGTTGCCCGTGAGTTGTATACGGAGACTAATTTATGTTGTCGCCCGTAGGGCGTGGATTAGTCCAAATCCGTATTTTCTTAAATTTGGGTTTGTTTTGGTTTAAGAATCGTTAATCTCTTTGAGATTAAGATCAACTTAAACGTTTGTTGAGGATACGTTAGTCTAATTTTAGACTAAGATCTACTCAACGGGATTTTGGGATCATTTAGATCCAACGAAAGAGTATTTGGGCTCTATCTTCTTAGTTTAGGGACGTTGCGGTCCGTAGGTTTAAGGACATCATAGTCCATGAAGTTTAAAGACATCATAGTCTGTAAAGTTTAAAGACATCATAGTCTATGAGTTTAAGAACCTCATAGTCCATAAAGGTTAAGGACATCATAGTCTATGAGTTTAAGGACCTCATAGTCCATAAAGTTTAAGGACATCATAGTCCGTGAGGTTTTGGTTTAACCGTTTGGGGATGCGCCAAAAGTTATTGGTTATTAGGACCCTCCATCTCTCTGAAGACGTTGAAGAATTACAACGATATATATCAGAGGTATGAAGAGATGTACCCTCGAACCAATGTTGGTTAGGAGATCTGTAGTCAGGTTTGGGACTAAGACCAATTAAAAAGATTATGAGGACATGGGCTCAATTAATCTGAATTAGGGACTTGTGGCCAGCTTGGGCTCAGCCCACTCAGTTTGAATAAAATGTTGAACATTTATTTGGGCTCAGTCCCTTTTTATTTAATAATGCTGAGCATTGATTTAGGTTCTGACACCCATTTTTCTTTTGTCTTTTATTGAGTGTTGAGCACTCATTATGGCTCTGGGGCTTTATTTAAAGAAACACTTTGTGTTTCCTCAACACCCACGTGAGGAGCACGTGGTGCGCTTGGCGCTGAGCGCCAGACTTGGAGCGCTAAGACGCTTCTTATGAATTAGCGCACACGTGAGGAGCACGTGGTGCGCTTGGCGCTGAGCGCCAGACTTGGAACGCTAAGGCGCTTCTTATGAAATAGTGCACACGTGAGGAGCTTGGCGCTGAGCACTAGATTTGGAGTGCTAAGGCGCTTCTTATGAAATAGCGCACACGTGAGGAGCATGTGGCGCGCTTGGCGCTGAACGCTAGCCAATGAGTGCAGAGCGCTCTTTATTAAGTAGCGCCCACATGAGGAGCACGTGGCGCGCTTGGCGCTGAGCGCCAGTCAATGAGTGCAGAGCGCTCTTTAGGCGATTCTGATCAATTTTGTGCTCTGAGAATTTAAGTTCTCGTTTATAAGAGACTTTGTCTCATGGATCTAAGAACTAAGTTCTTATTTTTATAGGAGATGCTACGATCTCTTCTGTTTTTTATGAAAGACTTAGTCTTATAGATCTGTGATCTAAAGAGAACTAAGTTCTTCTCCCGCCTTATTTTTATGAGATGCTTTGATCTCTTTCTTCTTTTTTTACCTTGAAGAAAATTCTTTTTCTTAGAGCTTGCTCTTCTCTTTTTCTTTTCTGAGAACTTGAAGTTTAGGGGGGGTTCTCTGTCTCTTCTCTTTCTTTTTTTGGAAAGAAGGATCATTGGTCGTTGGGACCCACCACCTCTCCGACGACACTGAGAGATTACAACGCCATATATCGAAGGTGTGGAGAGATGTACCCTTTGAACCATGTCCCACTCATCAGGGGGGAAGAACAGGTTGGAGCTTAAGCTTCTCATTGCTTAAAAAGGCTTCTTTGCGTTCGCGCACGTGCGTCGCACGTGTTGGGCGCACGTACGTCACACGTGTTGGGCGCACATGTTTGCACGTAGCGCACATGGAGCTTGCGCATCATAGGCATTATGGGGGGCAGCTATGGCCCTAACTTGGAGCACCAAGCTCCTTTGAGGATTGAAACCTCGCACGTGGCGGGCGCACGTGCGTTGCACGTAGTGCACATGGCGCTTGCGCATATGTGCATTATGGGGGGCAGCTATGGCCCTAACTTGGAGCACTAAGCTCCTATGGAGAACTAAGTTCCTTTGAGAATTGAATTATC
This sequence comes from Agapanthus africanus, assembly GCA_030015575.1. Lineage (NCBI taxonomy): Eukaryota > Viridiplantae > Streptophyta > Magnoliopsida > Asparagales > Amaryllidaceae > Agapanthus > Agapanthus africanus. The sequence continues at coordinate 20,147,678 of JASDDO010000031.1, read as the reverse complement.
TACCTTTTTCTAAGAAGTATCCCCTCTTATTTATATGGGAGTGGTAGAGAAGAGATCTCTCTTTTTCCCGATGTGGGACTAAAAATATATTCCCCATGTAGTAGAGCATTACTTAGATTACACGTGCATAACACATTTGCTCATAACTTTTGATCCCGGATTAATTATGAGGCCCATAATATATCAAATCAAAGGATTTTTCGAGACTCTTTCCATACCATCAGAATTTGGCCGGTTCTCATTCGGGAGTTTGTCAAAATACAGCCCGGAAAATACCGCTTTGCATTTTCTTAAACGTATCGCTGTCATTTGATATCTTGGGCTCTTTTGCGCAGAAAATTTTGGCGGGAACAAATACCCCCCATTACTTTGCCCACGTAAGTATGTACGTAGGTGAAGTAGTGCGGAGTTATGCATGAACATTGAATTGAAGGCTTAGAAGACAAGTTTAGGATCCTTGTAGCCTAAAACTTTTTTCATCTTCATGAGCCGTAAAGGTTTCAAAAGGGTTTTCTCTCTCTATGAGTCGAGAGGATCTCATAGGAGCATATTCTCCCTAGAAATCATGAGGATTTCTGAGTGTTCATTGCCTCCGTGAATCGTAAGGATCTCACTCAGGTATTTTTTCCTTACGAATCGTGAGGACCCGTAAGTAGCTTCTTCATTTTAATGGCATGTAACTTTGGCAAATATGGCCCGTAGATAGTCCATCTTGACCTTCTTGCAGAGTAGCGATGGCTTAGGAAACAGGTTCAGATCTACCGCATAAGACTTTTCAACTTTACGAGCCGTGAGGGTCTCATAAAGACTTTTCTCCCTACTAGTCGTGAGGATCCCGCAGGTGTATTTTCTCCTTAGGAATCGTGAGGATTCCTAAATGCGTTTTATCTTGAGAGTCGTAAGGATCTCACAAGAGAATTTTCTTTTCATGCGCAGGGACACTAATTTCCCTAGGGGTCGAGACGAATCGTGAGATTCCTGCAAAGACACTGATTTCCTTGCGGGTCGACGTGAATCGAGGTTCTCGCCAAGGACGTTGATTTACTTGAATCGAGATATTTTGCCAAGGACACTGATTTTCCTGGGGTTGAGACGAATCGAGAGATTCCTGCAAAGACACTGATTTCCCTGCGGGTCGACGCGAATCGAGGTTCTCGCCAAGGACGCTAATTTTCCTGAATTGAGAGGTTTAACCAAGGACACTGATTTCCCTGGGGTTGAGACGAATCGAGAGATTCCTGCAAAGACACTGATTTTCCTGCGGGTCGACGCGAATCGAGGTTCTCACCAAGGACTCTGATTTCCCTGAATCGAGAGGTTTGGCCAAGGACATTGATTTCCCTGGGGTCGAGACGAATCGAGAGATTCCTGCAAAGACACTGATTTCCTTACGGGTCGATGCGAATCGAGGTTCTCGCCAAGGATGTTGATTTCCCTGAATCGAGATATTTAGCCAGGGACACTGATTTCCCTGGGTTGAGATGAATCGAGATATTGCTGCAAAGACACTGATTTCCTTGCGGGTCGACGCGAATTGAGGTTCTTGCCAAGGACGCTGATTTCCCTGAATCGAGAGGTTTAACTAAGGACGCTGATTTCCCTAGGGTTGAGACGAATCGAGAGATTCCTGCAAAGACACTGATTTCCCTGCGGGTCGATGTGAATCGAGGTTCTCGCCAAGGACGTTGATTTCCCTGAATCGAGATATTTTGCCAAGGACACTGATTTCCCTGGGATTGAGACGAGTCGAGAGAATCCTGCAAAGACACTGATTTCATTGCGGGTCGACGCGAATTGAGGTTCTCGCCAAGGACGCTGATTTCCTGTGGTCGAGTGGTTTAGCCAAGGACACTGATTTTCCTGGGGTTGAGACGAATCGAGAGATTCCTGCAAAGACACTGATTTCCTTGCGGGACGATGCGAATCGAGGTTCTCTCCAAGGATGCTGATTTCCCTGAATCGAGAGGTTTAGCCAAGGACACTGATTTCCCTGGGGTTGAGACGAATCGAGAGATTCCTGCAAAGACACTGATTTCCTTGCGGGTCGACGTGAATCGAGGTTCTCGCTGAGGACGCCGATTATCTTGAGGTCGAGAGGTTTAGCCAAGGACACTGATTTCGCTGGGGTTGAGACGAATCGGGAGATTCTCGTCAAGGACGCTGATTTCCCTGAATCGAGATATTTTGCCAAGGACACTGATTTCCCTGGGGTTGAGACGAATCAAGAGATTCCTGCAAAAACACTGATTTCCCTACGGGCCGACGCGAATCGAGGTTCTCGCCAAGGACGCCGATTTCCCTTAATCGAGAGGTTCTGCCAAGGACCCTGATTTCCCTGGGGTTGAGACGAATCGAGAAATTCCTGCAAAGATACTGATTTCATTGCAGGTCGAAACGAATCGAGAGGTTCTCATCAAGGACGTTGATTTCCTTGAATCGGGGTATTTTTCCAAGGACACTGATTTTCCTGGGGTTGAGACGAATCGAGAGATTCCTGCAAAGACACTGATTTCCTTGCGGGTCGATGCGAATCAAGGTTCTCGTCAAGGACGTTGATTTCCCTGAATCGAGAGGTTTGTGAGTTGACTTGATCCCGAGACGGAGCATTAATCCGGAGGGGAAGTCGTTGGTTGACTTATTTCCGAGACGGGGTCATTGGATGACGTATTTCCGTGATGGGGTCATTGGATGACGTATTTCCGCTGTCTGCTGTTTTCCAAGTCAGAGCAAAGCTCTGTTCAAATTTTGAAATTTGAAATGAAGCAGCGCTTCATAATAGCGCCAGCGGTAAGAGTCAAAGACTCTGTTGCAGCGCTCACGTGCAAAGCACGAGAGCGCTGGCGCTAGCAACGCCGGCGCTGAGAGTCAAAGACTCTGAGGCAACACTCACGTGCAAAGCAAATGAGCGCTAGCGCTAAAAGCGCTGCATTCTAAGCAGCGCACCACGTGCACGTGAGCGCTAGCGCTAAGAGCGCTGCACTCTAAGCAGCGCACCACGTGCAAAGCACGTGAGAGCTAGCGAGAGAACAAAATGTTCTCGGCTCTTGGATCAAAGATCCAACGAACATGATTAAAACCCATCAATTGACCAGAATAAAATTCTGTTAAGGAAACATTCCTCAGAATCTTTCCAAACAGGAAAGATTATGCTCTGAAAATCATAGCGCCGTTGGATCAATGATCCAATGGTGATTAAAAATCACAAAAATACAGAATAAATTCTGTATGGGGAAAATTTCCTAATCTTGTTAAAAACAAGAAGATTGACTTCTGTAAATCAGAAGCCCTTGGATCAAAGATCCAATGGGGGAAACATCCCCAAATCAATTAGAGAAAAGATCTCCTTAACTGATTCAACAAATCAGCCTTCACTATATAAAGGATCGAAGACTTCAAGTCTTGCAGAGAGGAACCCCCCCGCCCACAAACTTTGAGAAATTTCAGTGAGAAGAGCAAACTCTCGGCAGATGAAGAATTTCTTCAAGGTAAAATAAAGAGATCAAAACATCTCATCAGAAAAAGAACTTAGTTCTTTTGATAGATCACAGATCAATAAGACAGAGGTCTTTCACAAAAGAGATCATAATATCTCATTATAAAAAGGGGGAGAATAATTCAATTCTCTTGGGATCACAGATCCATAAAGGCAAAGCCTTTCACCCAAAACATAAAAGATTGAAACATCTCCTATAAAATAAGAACTTTGTTCTTAGAACCTTGAGACAAAGTCTCTTATAAATGAGAATTTATTTCTCAGATCATAAAATTGATCAGAAGCACTTTGCGCTCTTTAAATGGCGCTCAGCGCCAAGCGCGCTACGTGCTCCTCACGTGTGCGCTACTTAACAGAAGCACCTCAGCGCTCCAAGTCTGGCGCACAACGCCAAGCGCGCCACGTGCTCCTCACGTGTGCGCTATTACACAAGAAACGCTATGCGCTCATTGATTGGCGCTCAGCGCCAAGCGCACCACGTGCTCCTCACGTGTGCACCATTTCACAAGAAGCGCTCTGCGCTCATTGTCAGGCGCACAGCGCCAAGGACTCCACGTGCTCCTCACGTGTGCACCATTTCACAAGAAGCGCTCTGCGCTCATTGTCTAGCGCACAGCGCCAAGCGCGCCACGTGCTCCTCACGTGTGCGCCATTTCACAAGAAGCGCTCTGCGCTCATTAACTGGCGCACAGCGCCAAGTGCACCACGTGCTCCTCACGTGTGTGCTGAGAGAACATAAACTGTTCTTTAAAATAAAGCCTCAGAGCTATAATGAATGCTCAGCACTCAATAAAAGACAAAAAGGCTGTCAGAAACCAATCCAATGCTCAGCATTGTTAAATGTTCAACATTTTAACTGAATTGGCGGAGCCCAGGATGGCCATAGATCCCTAATTCAGATTAATTGAGCCCATATGCTCATAAATCTTGGATCTTAGTCCCAAATTAGACTACAGATCTCCCAACCAATATTGGTTCAAGGGTACATCTCTTCACTCCTCTGATATGTGCCGTTGTAATCCTTCAACGTCTTCAGAGAGGTGACGGGTCCCGACAACCAGACATTCCATGGACTGTGGGGTCCTTAAACTCATAGACTATGATGTCTTTAAAGTTTACAGACTATGACGTCTTTAAACTTGACTAAGATGTCCTTAAACTTTATGGACTGTGGGGTCCTTAAACTCATGGACTATGATGTCCTTAAACTTTATGAATTGTGGGGTCCTTAAAACCATGGACTATGATGTCCTTAACCTTGGACTGTGGGGTCCTTAAACCCATGGACTATGATGTCCTTAAGCTCGGACTGTGGAGTCCTTAAATTCCATGGACCGCAATGTCCCTAAACTAAAACAATAGAGCCCAAATGCTCTTTTGTTGGATCTAAATGATCCTGTTAAGTAGATCTTAGTCTAAAATTAGACTAACGTATCATTAACGAATGGTTAAGTTGATCTTAGTCTAAAATTAGACTAACGTATCCTTAACGAATGGTTAAGTTGATCTTAGTCTAAAATTAGACTAACGTATCCTTAACAAATATTTAAGTTGATCTTAGTCTCAAATGAGATTAATGGTCCTTAAACCCAACACAAAACCCAAATCTAAAAAAATACGGATTTGGACTAATCCACGCCCTACGGGCGACAACATAAATTAGTCTCTGTATACAATCCGCGGGCAACCAAAAAATAAAACAAACACACACGACACGAAGTGACCATCTGGAGAAGGAGAAAGTTGTTACCGCGATGCGGTAGCGTAATTAACTGCAGGGGCTTGCGCCTGCAAGGAAGAGCGTCCCCACAATCAAAAACCACTCATAATGAGGGGGAATCTGACGAAGTCTGCTATATCGCCGCATCCGTTTAAACCTCCGATATACGATGCCATAAATCAACTTGGCATTTTCAGATAGGTGGACAGATAAATCCAAATAGCATCTGCCCCCAAAATTCAGGCCCGGACGTCCCAACGTTCCGGTCGCGTCTTTCGGCGGCGAACAGATTCTGGCACGCCCGGTGGGACCTTTTCCTCTTTCCACTCCACACTTCGTGTGTCGTGTTTCGCGAACGAATCACGGTTTGCTATGGTTGCCCCTGGATTCGAGGTACTAAGATTGGGTGTCTTGCTCCGTGCAGAAAAACAGAAGATCAATGGCTCTCAAATGCACAAACTGCAACAATTGCAACAACTCCCACTCCGTCCTCGCCGGAGGAGTGACTTATAGGCCTCAAGCGGCCTCCCTCTTCACGATGCCAGTGGAACAGGTGACGCAAGCCACCACTGGGCTGTTTTTTGGGACCATGCTCCCACCAATGAGCTTCAACGCCCTTGTACCATCGCAAGAAGCTTAGAAGAAGTCGGTCTTTGATCGGCTTACCACTACCACGGCCTCTCCTAACGGGTCATCCAAATTCAGCGCCTCAGCCTTTAACCGACTAGGCCAAAGCTCAAGTGGGCCCGTCAAGAAGCCCGTAATACCAGAAGGCGTTATCACGAAGCGGATAGCCATTCCTGCTCCTGAAGTCCTCAAAGTGGCTTCTCCTGTTAAGGGGTCGGTCTTCACAAGACTGGCCATTCCGATTCCCACTCCAAGCGAAATCGCCAAAGCTGCTTGCCCTGTTCGAAAGTCGGCCTTCGCAAGACTGACTATCCCCTCTCAACGGACGTCGGTCTTCGACAGGCTAGCGCCAATAACAGCCTCTCCTCAAAGCAGGGGGCATGAGGAAGCTCATCCAACAGCGGAGGTGATCCCGGTCGCACGACATGCTCGACGTCGCCACTGGTTCCGAGTGAGGAAAGCTGGGGGCAGTCCTCCTTCTGTACTGACTCCACCAGCTCTGATGGTAGAAATTGATGCTACTGTTCCAACTAGAAATAGCTTTGAACCACTCAGGAGGGTGCGCAAGAACTCTCCGACGGCCGTGCTGAAAAGATCTCCTCCGCCTATGGAGAGCGCTACAAAGGCGAGCTGGAGAAGCCCCCTCAGCTACTGTCCTCTAAAATTCATAAGGTTTGGCAACAGGTCCAAAACTCGGTGATCAACCAAGACTACTCCCGCCGATCGAAGAAGATGAAAGTCCGGCAAGAGAAGGACCACCCTGTCATGCCACAGGAGATGTCATCTATTTGGGTGCCCACTGCAACGGCTCCCTCAACTTCGACCGCCCACAAAAGAAGGAGGCCGGAGAAAGTCCCCGTGTTCGCGACGAATCTCAAGGGCACTGAATCTAAACGCTCCAAGTCTGGGGGAATGGTGGTGCACACTGTTTATATGGCATCCGGGAAAGAGGGTAGCCGTATCTCTATGGGTCATCGACCACTCATCAGATCCGTAACAAAGGCCCAGGAGCAACAACAGAAGCTTCAGGAAATGTTAACACAGATGGCCGCACTCACTGGGCCAAAAGAAAGCCCGGAGACGTCGTCAGAGCAGCGTCATGAACAAGAAACCGATGCTGAGTTCCTCCGCAGAATTCTCAAGAAGAAGGACAAAGAGGCAGCGGAACAAGCTGCCAACATAAAACGAATGGCGCTTTTATTCCAAGACATGGTCGGGATGATGTTACAGCTGGATCCTCCAGCTGAAGACCCTCCAATTATCCTTGAAGACGATAAGGGAAAGACATCGAACCCTCTTCTGGCTTGTTCAGCAGCCAAAGAGGAGACCATTTATAAAGCCGCCCTGGATGACTATATCGCTCAACAGTTATGAGCTCATCAGGCGAACGAAGCGGCCGACCAAATTGTTAAGACTGGACGACCCTATCCGGATTGGTATGATCAAATAACGTACCCGCCAGGATATACGATTCCTAAATTCCACGTGTATAAAGGGACGGGTAATCCACACCAGCACGTTGCTCAATTTAGAGCCTTGTGCAGTAATACTGGGGGTGATGACAAACTGTTGCTTCGTTAATTTGTTGGCAGCTTGTCGGAGATAGCATTCGAATGGTACTCCAAGCTCCAGAATGACTCTGTCAATACGTTTGCAGAAATGGAGCTACTGTTTACACAGCGTTTCGCAAGCGCTAGCGAACGCACCCCAATCACAGCGTTGATCAATGCCAGGGTGAAGCCAGGCGAAACATGGGTTCAATATGCGATACGGTGGCAGAACCTATGGTCGAAGTGCGAACAACGCATAGAAGAAGCTCCTGCCATGGGCATGTTCATGTGGACCCTTGACCCTCAGTTGATTGTCTCCCAATTCACTATGTTCTTCAAGCTGACCACTTTCCAGGTCCTGATCGACAAGTTGGCCCAAATGGATCAGATGGGCCATAGGCCTTCCTCTTCAAAGACGGATCCTCGGAATGAAAAGGGGAAAGGATAAGCAACCTTCGTCACCAACGCTCAGCAACAGCTGAGTAACCCGAGATCGGTTGTTCGTCAAAGCAACAATCTGCGATCCCTTGATGAGAAGTTAAGACGTCCTTACTTGTTTCCCAGGGATAAAATAAGGAGACTGTTCGAACTAGCAGTACGCAACGGGCTCATCACTCTGCCGGATCCAATACATCCGTCGCAACCTGGTGATGTTAACCACCCTAACTATTGTCCGTACCACAGAGTAATGGGTCACCCCCTCGAAGATTGCTACGTTTTCAAAGGCTGGATTGAGGACCAATACCAACAGGGAAAATTCGCGTTGTCTGAGAATTGGAAAGTAAACCCGTCCCAGCCACATGCTCCAAAAAAGATGGACACGCCGGGGGCATCATGCCCATTCATAGAGGAAGCTCCATGGAAGGTTGTTCTTTCGGCAAAAACTAAAAGAATGCTAAAAGATCTTCAGACATGTCCGGCGATCAAGTGGAAAAACCCGCTAGAGCCGGAGATCATTGAGGGGATGCTGAGACTACGCCCAATATCGGGAGTTAGTAGAGAAAGGAAAAACACCCAGGCCCACTCGTCAAAGTCTTCAAAGAAGAATAAGAAGACCAAGAAGCACGCACAGCCCGACGACAAGCGCACGGATCTGCAAAAGCATATTGACGCGCTGGAAGAATATAACCAGAAGGTGCGAACCTCGGTCACACTCTAAGAGTTTCTCAACCACATCCTTGAGGACGGAGATGACGACAATGATGAGGGAGAAGACTCGTCAGAAGAACCTGAGAATTATGTGGCAAGTTGTCGCATGATCTCTCATTCGTCACTAAAGGGCGAAGAAGCTCACTCGGCATCAAAAGATAGCATAGAGGGGCTGGGGGCAGGAGCAGTGCCAAAAATCCTTGGATTATGAGACAAAGTCAACCGAGGTGGGGCTAACTTGCTCGTGAATATGCATGGCGAAAGACATTTCAGGCCAATAAACGGCCGATTCTTGAAAAAATACAATGACTGACCGAAACGTCTTTAAACTACTACAAACCCGCAGCATCCTTAGGCTGACGCGTAAAAAAAAGGTACGTCCATAAGCAAAATAGGCACGGATGAAAACCCGAAAGGGCTCCGTGAGTAAAAACAGCAGGGCTACCGGCGAGTTTGTGAAAACCCGAAATGGCGCAATCTCGTTAAAAGACACTTGCGAGGTCCTCTCGACCTTGTAAGGAGAAAATACATGCGCGAGATCCTTACGACTTGCAGGGGAGCAACACACTTAGAAATCCCCACGATTCCTAAGGAGAACTTACACTTACGAGATCCTCACGACTCGTAAAGAGAATTTCCCTATGAGACCCTCACGGCTCATAGGATTCAAAAGCCTTAAGCTACAAGGATCTAAACCTGTTCTTAAGCCTTCATACACCCCAATACTGCCCTATAAGCGGTTCAATACTGGCCCTTGTATACAATCCACGGGCATAAATAAACGTTTCCCCAACAGAGTCCCACCGCTGACGAGGGATGTCCTAATATGGGGAACGACACTTGTAAGTCCTCTCGACTTATAAGGAGAAAACACTCTTGTAAGATCCTTACAAATTACAAGAAACCATACACTTAAGAATCCTCACGATTCTTAAGGAGAAAACGCACTTACGAGACCCTCACAACTCGTAGGGAGAAATACCTTTATGAGACCCTTATGGTTCATGAAGTCAAAAGCCTTAGTCGACAGGATCTTAACCCTGTTTGCTAAGTCGCCTTTGTTTGAACCGACAACGGCAAATGATGGTTCGCTCCTGGCAATGTTCCAGTCGTAGCGATGATGATGCTGAGATTGGCACCAGATTCCAAGTTCCACACTCGCGATAAAAAATCAGCGAGCCGAAAATGCATATGAAATAGCCGAAATGATAGGGTAACTTGCAACAAAATCAGCAAGTAAAAATATATGCATACAAAATAGCCGAAATGGTTGGGGCAACTCGCAATAAAAAGCAGCGAGTAAAAAGAAAAAATAGCCGAAATGATTGGGCACCGCGAAAAATAGCCGAAATGATTGGGCAATCGCGACTTTCGCGATACAAAAAGCTGAAATGATAGAGCATCGCGGAAAGGAAACGAAAAAAATATAATACATATAAAATGAAACTTTTGCCCTACAGGTAAGATCACATCAATCCCTGTATACAATCCAAGGGCACAAACAAGAAGAGAACCATATCATCCCACCAGGCTTCGTCGAAGAGAAGCCAAATTTCAATGGTTCATACACAACCTAGAGACAACCTTGACATTCATCGCGATATTGCAGACACAGTGTTAACAAATGAAGCGAAGGAAGATCCTTAGCTTCAGGGTCTCAACGTCAACATCAACAACTTAGAGATCAACACCGGCGCTTCTCCTCACTCCAGCAGGATGCAGATGCGACGTCAACAAACGGCCCCAGGGTCAAAACAACGGAGCCATGGCAAAGTCCCTAGTTCTAAATCTCGACGGTTCACAGATAGTCTAGAGACTACCCCGGAACCATGGCAAAGTCCCCTAGTTCCAAACCTCAACGGTTCACAGATATCCCAGAGACAACCTCGACATTCATCGCAATATTGCAGATACAATGTCAACAAACGAAGCCAAGGAAAATCCCTCGCTTCAGGGTCTTGACGACAACTCAAATGAGACCTGAAAATACTATTAGAGATCATCCCACACCAGCGCGGAGTGGTCATGACTCATCGGGGCCCCCAAACTGAGCCTAACCTCAAGTAAAAAGCGATATGGAATATCCCTAACGCTTACTCTATCAACGGTAATATCACTTGGAAGATTGCTTGAAGATGTTTTGTCTAGCCCCCGAAGGGATCAGAGACACGACAGTCGCGGGGCTACTCGAACAGCAGGATTGTGCATCGAGGAATACACCAGCCAACGCGATGGTGCGACGGGTAGAAAACCCTAGTACCACAGACCCTAACGGACTTCTATTAGCAGGAGTTAACTGTGACGTTAGGAAACCCTTGTGAGAACTTCTCGATTCGTCTCGACTCGTGAGGAAATTAGTGTCCTTGCGAGAACTTCTCGATTCGTCTCGACTCGTAGGGAAAAGCCTTAGGAAATGGGGATAAAGACCTGTTTCCTAAGCATTGGGGCCCTGCAAGTCAGTCTAAGATGGACTATTGCATACTATTCACGGGCCACACTCTCCAAAGTCGAACATCGACAAGGAGGGAAACAATCACTTACGAGACCTCTCGACTTGTAAGGGAGAAAATTCTCTTGTGAGATCCTTACGACTCTCAAGAGAAAATTCACTTAGGAATCCTCACGACTCCTAAGGAGAAAATACACCTACGGGATTCTCACGACTCGTAGGGAGAAAAGTCTTTATGAGACCCTCACGGCTCGTAAAGTTGAGAAGTCTTAGGTGGCAGGTCCTAACCTTGTCTCCTAAGCCATCATTGCCCTGCAGGTAAGTCCACACTGACCCTTGTATACAATCCATGGGCATAAATGAAAAGGGAACCACATTTTCCCATCAGACTCCGTCAAAAGGAAAGTCGGATCTCGACAGCAACATCTACAGCCTGGAGACCGACAACGGCGTTCCTCCTCATTCCAGCAGGATACGGACGTGACATCATCAATCGGAACCATAGCAAAGTCCCCAGTTCCAAGACTCTACGGTTCACATACAACCTAAAGTCAGACCGACTCCGCCTCGGAAATACATCAGCAAATGACCCCATCGAGGAAATACGTCATCCAATGACCCCGTCTCGGAAATACGTCAACCCTGACACCGCAGAAAGTGGATTACACCGCAGGAGGCGGAGCACGTCAACCTAGACACCGCAAAAAGCAGAATAAGTCAACCAATCCCAAGGAAATAAGTGTCCTTGACAAATATCTCGATTTAGGGAAATCAGCGTCCTTGATGAGAGCATCTCGATTCGCGTCGACCCGCAGAGAAATCAGTCTCTGCAGGAATATACGACGTCAGCAAAATGGAGTCACAGCAGAGTCCCTAGTTCTAAGTCTCGACGACCACATCTACAGCCTGGAGACCCACAACAGCGTTCCTCCTTATTCCAGCAGGATTCAGACACGACAATCAACCTCGGAGCCATGGCAAATTCCCTATTTCCAAATCTCGACGGTTCACAGACAACCTAGAGACCACCTCTACATTCGTCTCATTACAGCAGACGCAATATCAATAAACGGAGCCATGGCAAAGTCCCCAGGTCCAAACCTCGACGGTTCATAGACAACCTAGAGACAACATCGACATTCGACGCAATACTGCAGACATAGTGTCAACCAACGAAACCAAGGAAGATCACTCTCTTCAGGGTCTTGACGGCAACTCAAATGAGACTTGAAAAGACTATCGGAGATCATCCCACACCAGCGCGGAGTGGTCATGACTCATCGGGGCTCCCAAACTGAGCCTAACCTCAAGTAAAAAGCGACATGGAATACCCTAACGCTTGTTCTTTCGACGACAATATCACCTGGAAGATTGCTTGAAGACGTCTTGTACAGCCCCCGAAGGGATCAGAGACACAACAGTCTCTGGGCTACTCGAACAGCGAGATCGCGTTGTTCTCCGCCGGAAGACGCGACCGGGACGTTAGGACGTCCGGCCTGAATTTCGAGGGCAGATGCTATTTAGTGCTATCCGTCCACCTCTCCGAAGATGCCAAGTTGATTTATGACACCATGTATCGAAGGTTTAAACGGATGCGGCCGATGTAGCAGACTTCGTCAGATTCCCCGTCATTGAGGGGTTTTTGATTGTGGGGACGCTCTTTCCTGCACGCGCAAGCCCCTACAGTTAATTACGCTACTGCATCGTGGTAACCACTTTCTCCTTCTCCAGATGGTCACTTCGTGTCGTGTGTGTTTGTTTTGTTTTTGGTTTCCCGTGGATTGTATACGGAGACTAATTTATGTTGTCGCCCGTAGGGCGTGGATTAGTCCAAATCCGTATCTTCTTAGATTTGGGTTTGGGGTAGGGTTTAAGGATACGTTAGTCTCATTTGAGAATAAGATCAATTTAAACATTTGTTAAGGATACGTTAGTCTAATTTTAGACTAAGATATACTCAACAGGATCATTTAGATCCAACAAAAGAGCATTTGGGCTCTATTGTTTTAGTTTAGGGACTTTGCGGTCTATTGTTAGTTTAAGGACATTACGGTCCAATGTTAGTTTAAGGACATCTCGGTCCAGTTTAAAGACATCATAGTCTGTAAAGGTTAAGGACATCATAGTCCATGAGCTTAATGACCTCACAGTCCAGTTTAGAGACATCATAGTCTGTAGGGTTTAGTTTAGGGACATCACGGTCCATAAGGTTAAGGACATCATAGTCCATGGGTTTAAGGACCCCATAGTCCATAAAGTTTAAGGACATCTTAGTCCATGGGTTTAAGGACCCCACAGTCCAAGGTTAAGGACATCATAGTTCATGGAAAATCTGGTTGTCGGGACCCGTCACCTCTCTGAAGACGTTGAAGGATTACAACGACATATATCAGAGGAGTAAAGAGATGTACCCTTGAACCAATGCTGGTTGGGAGTCTCTGGGAATCACTTTGAATGCTATATGAGATGATCAGTTTTGGAAGACAAGAATGTATTTGAGGTTCAGTCAAAAGGGAGGGTCCTGCCTCTGGAAGACTTAGCTAATTTGGACTAAAATTGGCTCGAATATAGTGTTAAACACTGAAGTACACCCGTCTATCACGTGCTCCCACATGATGCGTTTAAAATAGTTTAAACACCAAGGACGAAACACACAAAATAGTGTTAAACACTAAAAAAAAAAAGAAGCGCTCACGTAGGGTCACGTGAGGCGCCTGAGTGTTGGGCCAAACTTCCTTTATTTTATTCTCAGAATATGCAAGTAAGTGTTAAACACTTAATCTTCACGGCTATCACGTGTGGGCACGTGAGGGGTACCCATGCATTGGATATTAAGAGGATATGTTAGGGGTCACGTGGGGACATGTGAGGGCGCCCATGCGTTGGATATTAATCCTTCTGTTTTTTCCATCTTCTCTTTTTTAAAGAGGTGTTTGTCAGAGGTCACGTGGGGACATGTGAGGCACCCAAAATCGACTCTATCCTTTATATTTTGAGAAGTCTATTCAAGGGTCACGTGGGAACACGTGACCTAATCTTATTTGTTCTCTTTTGGTCATTGGAGGGGAGGGTCACGTGTTGCCACATGATCATGTTGGGTACTTGATCCTTTTACGTGCATGGAGAGATGAATCTCTTGTATAAGAATTAAATTCTCTTATAGGGTTAAACCCTAATTTTATTTAGAGGAATTAAATTCCTATGTGCTTAAAAGAATTAAATTCTTTAAACTCGATTCTCCTTTTAAGCTTTAAATCTGCATGGCAGAATCTCCCTGATGAGAATTAAATTCTCAACTTATAGGGAGATCTGCTTCTGCAGATCTATTACCATGAAGAAGAACTAAGTTCCTGTATTAAGGGTTAAACCCTATCTTTGTTGGAGAAATTAAATCCCTATATGCTTTGTGGTAGAATAGAATTCTCTGAACTTAGGTCCTCCCTCGGGTTTTAGATCTGCATGACAGAATCTCCCCCGATGAGAATTAAATTCTCAACTTATAGGGAGATCTGCTTCTGCAGATCTTCAACCTTAGGAAGAAATAAGTTCTTATTTAGAAGAGTTAAACTCTTAATTTGAGAATTAAATTCTCTTTTGTTTTGTGGGAGCTTATAGAATGATCGCTTTCCCTCTCTTAGCTAGGGTTTCTTTCTTTTCTGAAGAGATCTTCTTTTTTTTTCTGGAGAATTAAATTCTCTTTTTTTTTGTATTCTCTCTCTGTTGTTGTCTCTCCTCCCTTTTCTTTTCTCTTCTTGGCCCATATTTATAGGAGAAAGAAAAGAATCAGTTTGTTTAGTCAATCTTTCATTGAAACATTTTATTGATTTTATAACCAATATGATTTTTTAGATCACTCAGTGAATTTTATTCACCATTGGAATTTTAATTCAAAAGATATTTTATTTGTTGTTCCTGGCAGATTTTAGGAAAATATTTCCTTATGTAGAATCTTTCTATAAACTGGTGATTTTTAATCACCATTGGTTTTTTAATCCAACAATGCTCCACTTTACAGAGTGCAATCTTTTTGTTTGGAAAGATCTAGAGAAATATTTTCCAGTCAGGGTTTTTGATTCCCTCTTAATTAGAATTTAATTAGTTCAGATTGTTTAGGAGTTTATCACGTGTTGGCACGTGACCCCATTTGATAAAGCATTCAAATTAGAATTTAATTCTGTGTCTACAGGCTTTGCCTGTAAATGGTCACGTGTCTGCACATGAGACCTGGTCACATGTTGACACGTGACCCCACTGACACAGCATGTTCAATTTGTTTATTTTATTCAGTGTCTACAGGCTTTGCCTTTAAATGGTCACGTGTCTGCACGTGAGGCCTGGTCACGTGTTGACACGTGATGGCCGGTCACGTGTAGGCACATGATGCCTCATTTGAGGTTTTCCTTACTGCTTTATTTGTATTTTATTTATTTCCCATGAGGCACGCCCAAAATTTTATTGTTATTATTTTATAAGGGAGCAAGTTTTGAGCCAAAATTTTTGCGGGAATAAATGCCCCCCCACTGCTTTGCCCACGTAAGTATGTACGTGGGTGAAGTAGTGCAAAGTAATGCATGACCGTAGAATTGATGGCTTAGGAGACAAGTTTAGGATCCTTGTAGCCTAAGAATTTTTCTATCTTCATGAGTCGTAAGGGTCTCAAGAAGGATTTTTCTCCCTACAAGTCTAGAGGATCTCGTAGGTGCAAATTCTCCTTAGAAATCGTGAGGATTTCTAAGTGTTCATCACCTCCGTGAGTCGTAAGGATCTCACTCGGGTATTTTCCTTACGAATCGTGAGGACCCATAAGTAGCTTCTTTATTTCATTGGCGAATGAAGCTTTGGCAAGTGTGGCCCGTAGATAGTCCACCTTGACCTCCTTGTAGGGCAGCGATGGCTTAGGAAATAGGGTTAGGATCTGCCTCCTAAGACTTTTCAACTTTATAAGCCGTGAGGGTCTCATAAAGACTTTTCTCCCTACGAGTCGAGAGTATCTCGTAGGTGTATTTTCTTATTAGGAATCGTGAGGATTCCTAAGTGTGGTTTCTCTTGAGAGTCGTAAGGATCTTACAAGAGAATTTTCCCGCTTATAAGTCGAGAGGACTCGTAAGTGGTTATTTCCCTCCTTGTCGAGATTCGACTTCAGAGAGTGTAGACCGTAGATAGTCTACCTTGACCTTTCTGCGAGGCAATGATGGCTTGGGAGACAGGGTTAGGATATGCCACCAAAGACTTTTCAACTTTATGAGCCGTAAGGGTCTCATAAAGAATTTTCTCCCTACAGGTCGAGAGGTTCCCATAGGTGTATTTTCTCCTTAGGGGTCGTGAGAACTCCTAAGTGCATTTTCTCTTGAGAGTCGTAAGGATCTCACATGAGAATTTTCTCCTTACAAGTTGAAAGGACTCATAAGTGATTGATGAGTTGACCTGCTCCCGAGTCAAAGCATTGCTTTTGGCGGGGAGGTCGAGGGTTTGCTCTGGCTGTTTCCCACGGGGTCAGGATTGACTTTAGCCGTGTTCTACGGGGCCAGGAGGTGCTCTGGCCGTTTCCCACGGGGTCGGGATTGACTTTAGCCGTGTTCTACGGGACCAGGATTTGCTCTGGCCATTTCCTACGGGGTCAGGTTTGACTTTAGCTATGTTCTACGGGGCCAGGAGGTGCTCTGGCCGTTTCCCATAGGGTCAGGATTGGCTTTAGCCGTGTTCTACGGGACCAGGATTTGCTCTGGCCATTTCCCACGGGGTCAGGATTGACTTTAACCATGTTCTACGGGGCCAGGATTTGCTCGGATCGTTTCCCACGGGGTCAGGATTGACTTTAGCCGTGTTCTACGGGGCTAGGAGGTGCTCTGGCCGTTTCCCACGGGGTCAGGATTGACTTTAGTCGTGTTCTACGGGACCAGGATTTGCTCTGGCTGTTTCCCACGGGGTCATGATTGACTTTAGCCGTGTTCTACGGGGCCAGGAGGTGCTCTGGCCGTTTCTCATGGGGTTAGGATTGACTTTAGCCGTGTTCTACGGGGCCAGGAGGTGCTCTGTCCGTTTCCCACGGGGTCAGGATTGACTTTCGGTTGTCTGTGCACCGCCGAGTCATGGAACTGGGAACTTTGCCGCGGCTCCGAGATAGTCTCTAGGCTTTCTGTGAACCTTCGAGATTTGGAACTAGGGACTTTTCCATGGCTTCGAGATTGATTGTCGCGTCTGAATCCTGCTGGAATGAGGAGGAACGCTGTTGTGGGTTTCCAGGCTGTAGATGTGGCCGTCGAGACTTGGAACTAGGGACTCTATCGTGTCTCCGTTTTGCTGACGTCGTATAATCCTTCAGAGACACTGATTTCTCTGCGGGTCGACGCGAATCGAGATACTCTCATCAAGGACGCTGATTTCCCTGAATCGAGGTTTTTTCCATGGACACTGATTTCCCTGGGGTTGAGACGAATCGAGGTATTCCTGCAAAGACACCGATTTCTTTGCGGGTCGACGCGAATCGAGATGCTCTCGTCAAGGACGCTAATTTCCCTGAATCGAGGTTTTTGCCAAGGACACTGATTTCCCTGGGGTTGAGACAAATCGAGGTATTCCTGCAAAGACACTGATTTCTCTGCGGGTCGACGCGAATCGAGAGGTTCTCGTTAAGGACGTCGATTTCCCTGATTCAAGATTTTTCGCCAAGGACGCCGATTTCCTCGGAGTTGAGATGAATCGAGATATTCCTGCAAAGACACTGATTTCTCTGCGGGTCGACGTGAATCGAGATGCTCTCGTCAAGGACGCTGATTTCCCTGAATCGGGGTTTTTGCCAAGGACGCTGATTTCCCTATGGTTGAGACGAATCGAGATATTCCTGCAAAGACACTGATTTCTCTGCGGGTCGACGCGAATCGAGATGCTCTCATCAAGAACGTTGATTTCCCTGAATCGAGATTTTTGCCAAGGATGCTGATTTCCTCGGAGTTGAGACGGATCGAGAGATTCCTACAAAGACATTGATTTCTCTGCGGATCGACGCGAATCGAGATGCTCTCATCAAGGACGCTGATTTCCCAAAATCGAGGTTTTTGCCAAGGACGCTGATTTCCTCAGAGTTGAGACGAATCGAGATATTCCTGCAAAGACACTGATTTCTCTGCGGGTCGACGCGAATCGAGATGCTCTCGTCAAGGACGCTGATTTCCCTGAATCAAGGTTTTTGCCAAGGACACTGATTTTCCTAGGGTTGAGACGAATCGAGGTATTCCTGCAAAGACACAGATTTCTCTGCGGGTCGACGCGAATCGAGACGTTCTCGTCAAGGACGCCGATTTCCCTGAATCGAGATATTTCGCCAAGGACGCTGATTTCCTCGGAGTTGAGACGAATCGAGATATTCCTGCAAAGACACTGATTTCTCTGCGGGTCGACGCGAATCGAGATGCTCTCGTCAAGGACGTTGATTTCCCTGAATCAGGGTTTTTGCCAAGGACGCCGATTTCCTCGGAGTTGAGACGAATCGAGATATTCCTGCAAAGACACTGATTTCTCTGTGGGTCGAAGCGAATCGATATGCTCTCATCAAGGACACTGATTTCCCTGAATCGAGGTTTTTGCCAAGGACACTGATTTCCTCGGAGTTGAGACGGATCGAGGTATTCCTGCAAAGACACTGATTTCTCTGCGGGTCGACGCAAATCGAGGTGCTCTCATCAAGGATGCTGATTTCCCTGAATCGAGGTTTTTGCCAAGGACACTGATTTCCTCAGAGTTGAGACGGATCGAGGTATTCCTGCAAAAACACTGATTTCTCTGCGGGTCGACGCAAATCGAGGTGCTCTCGTCAAGGATGCTGATTTCCCTGAATCGAGGTTTTTGCCAAGGACACTGATTTCCTCGGAGTTGAGACGAATCGAGGTATTCCTGCAAAGACACTGATTTCTCTGCGGATTGACGCGAATCGAGATGCTCTCGTCAAGGACGCTGATTTTCCTGAATCGGGGTTTTTGCCAAGGACGCTGATTTCCTCGGAGTTGAGACGAATCGAGATATTCCTGCAAAGACACTGATTTCTCTGCGGGTCGACGCGAATCGAGATGCTCTCGTCAAGGACGCTGATTTTCCTGAATCGAGATTTTTGCCAGGGACATTGATTTCCCTGGGGTTGGTTGACTTGTTTCCGAGACAGAGTCATTGGATGACTCTAGGTTGTCTGTGAACCGTAGAGTCTTGGAACTGGGGACTTTGCCGTGGTTCCGATTGATGGTTTAGCATCTGTGTCCAGCTGGAATGAAGAGGCACACCGTTGTTAGTCTCCAGGCCGTGGATGTGGCCATTAAGATTTGGAACTATAGACTTTGCCATGGCTCCGCTTCGTTGCAACTCTGGGGTCAGTTTTTGTAACATTTCAAAAAAATAAAATATTATTTTTGGGAATTTTTATAATTTAATATTAATTTTTAATGAATATTTTAATATTTCGGTATAATTAAATACCGATAAATGGGGAAAATTCTGGAAAGAAATTATGGAAATTCTAAAATAGGGTATTTTATGGAAATATGCCATTTTAAAGTTTTTATGGTTAAATATATGCTATTTTAGTGTTAATCGCGATTAAAAAAAATCGCTAATTGGATTTTTGGCTTTTGTGCAAAAATGTGCTCATATCATTTTCGACACTTGTCACACTTGTTTCATGTCTTGGATTCATGGTAGCCTAGGGTTAACCATATTTAAATGAGCATGGTGGGTTACCATAGGTTAAGCTAATTGGGTTTAATTAAGGGTTCTAGTTTTTAAATTGGATTAGGGTAGGGGTTGACTAGTAAGTAGGTGAGAGAGAGAGAGAGCCATGATGGTTTTGGGCATGCTAGCATTTAATGTAGAGAGGGTGAGGGGGTTAACTTGAGGTTATGTCTTAATCCTTTGTGTTCTTTCACACTCCCTCTCATTGATCACATCCTTCCCTCACATCTCTCACTCTCACACTTCACCACAAATCAATCACAACATCACCACCACCACTACAACAGCAGTAGCTGCTGCAACAACAGCCCCAACAACTACAACAACACCAGCCACAACAAAAGCAACAGCAACAGCAACAAAACTGCTGTTAAAAACAGCTTCAGCAACAGCTGCAACAGCAACAGAAGCAGCTCAGCAGCAGCAACAGCCCTTTCTCCTTCTTCTTCTCCTCTTCTCCTACATCCTAGGATCCCTTGAGGTATAATCTTGCAACCTAACTTCTATCTTGCTTGATTATGGTCGTTAAAACTGAAACTTAGTGTTATTATGTGGTTTAGTGCTAGTCTTGGGTGATTTGAGTGAGATTTGGCCAAGAGTTGATTTTAATTCTTAGTATAGCCTAATTAGGTGCTGTTGATACCAGTTAACCCTAGATCTAACCCAAATTCCAGTAAAATACCAGATTTGTTCGACTTGGCGTAATTTAGCGATTTTGTCGACTTTTGACCTTTCTAGGATCTGCTATCACCCCAGGACCCCTAAAATAAAATTGACTTGGCAGTGAGATGTGCAGGCACCCTGGAACTACCCTACAGAACCCTAGTCCCAACCACCATTTTCTGGCCGCCGGTTAATTCCTTCTGGCCGCAATTTGCGGCCAGAGCAGTAGGGAACCCCCTCGTTTTTGGTGCATAGCCCTATACCCTGTAAACTTGACCCTGGGTATGTGCAGTTTTGACTGATTCCATTCAGGGTAAAATCTGGGTTGATTTTCTTGAGTTGGCGCATGATTTACGACTTGTTTTAGCATGGATTTTGGTATTTGGCGATTCCTTTCTGTCGGGTGGCGTTTGAACGCCAACGGCAGAGGGTTATTGGCTATGTTTGCACGCGAGACTATAGGTTTTTACCTACGGGCGTAGCGTGTACCGTTTTGGTTTCCGACATGGTTTTCATGTGCTTTAGCATTTATGATATCATTGTAGGTACCCCCATGTGACGTCGAGGCGTTGGAGATGCAAATGGCGACGTCGGCATCAGCACGCATAAAGCAAAGTGAGTGGATTTATATCTATGGGGAGAAGTCGGGTGGATGGCGTATAGCACCCCCGCAGTCCGATGTCTAGTATACTATATATACTATATATATATGATAGCTTATGCATGACTTGGTTGTTTAGGATGTGTTAGGTGTACTATGCATAGATTAGGGTTAGAAGTAACTAGTGTAGTTCCTAGTCGCGAACCCTAGAATTGGTTTACACCCACACGCACACACGTGCATATTTGCTATGTTTATACTGTGATGATGAGGATATTGGGAGACATTGAAGATGAGTCGATGAGATTGGGCATAGTGTCATGATATCGGTGATGTGATGTGACTCGTATTTTGGATACGATATGTGATTTTTAGCGGGCCTTTGGACGTGTGTTTCGCACACACATTCATACTTATATAGATGGTATCGATTTGTACTAGACTTGGATCAGTACTCCAGATTATATGATATGATGATAAGGATACCAGATAATTGATGTGATGATTGTGATATTGACCCGCACCCAGCTATTGGGATGGCGTACGACGATTTACCGTACGAGCTTTATATTGATGGTTGATCCGCACTCATGACTCGAGGATGTCAGATGATATACGGTATCGTACGCGATACTATTGAGGCGGGATCACCGACTCTTATATATATATATATATATATATATATATATATATATATATATATATATATATATATATATATATATATATATCGACTCAGATTCAAGTGGTTTCCATACCCCTCCATATTAACTTGATAGTTAGATCTGTAGTTAGTATAGTAGATGTTAGACTAGACCCGAGTCATACTTATTTCAAAACTAACGAATCGGGAATATCTTAAAGATAAACAAAGGGATTCTACGGGTATTTTCAAAAGACGCATCCTTTCCTAAAAACACCGTAACCTTTATTTTACTAAAAGCCCCGATTCGTCTTATTTCAAATGGCATAACTGCATGACATATACATATTGATGTAGATTCTTCACTGTTGCTTGATTATTCGATTTCAGCATGTTCATACTATCTGCATCGCATTGCATGTGTAAATGAGATTATTGTATATTAAACTCATGCTGTTAGGACACCAGCACCATTATCGATGATGCATATGTTCCACGTACACTTTTTTGCCGGCTCACACACTTCATCATCGATAATTGCCATATCACTACATTGTAGTACTATCGCATCAGGATATGATCTCTTGCATGGCATACTTGTGCACATACTTCTGTACACTCATACTTGTGCTCCTACCTGTTGTACACTCATACTTGTACACATACTTATTTGCACATACATAGATGATATTTCTAGATTTGGGAACCGCAAGATACTTTTTAAAACTAATTCATTTTAAAGGAACGGTTTCCCTCAATATGTGCATATTACTATTCCAGGTTGCATGATAGACAGATGTGCTTGCATTTCTTTTACATGTCGCATATATCATGCTTTTGATTATACGCATTGAGATATATTGTTTCCATGATATTTCTGGATTTGGGAACCGTGGATATTTCAAAAGAAAATATGTGATTGTCTTAAAAACCCGGTTACCCTTGATATGATATTTCAGTGCGTCCACCATGAGTTTTCTCAGTTCTAGAGAGCTTGTGTGGGTATACCCGATTCGAGGAGCGGTAGGCACCGATTGCGGGTACATGGTGGACCCGGTGAGGTACCCCGAGACAAGAAGACCCGTATATGCTAGACGGTGAGCCCGGCAGGGGAGTACTACCTACCGGTGATAGTATTTGGGACCCGTCGGTTATCCGGAGGATACCGACCGGAGTCATGAGATGGATATGAGGGCCGACCAGGGTGTGCGGTGCCTGAGATACATGAGAATTTACGTGTCGATGCTAAGCACGGGTTTTCATGATGTTTTCGAGTGTCGATGCTAGGCACTCAGGTTCCATGACTTGATTATATCCTCATATTTCCATGCATATGCTTTACGATATTTACATGCATGATGCTTTTTGTCATTGGGTGACATGTGGACGGGATCCACCTAATTACAGACATTGATTACCTAGTTGGAAGATATCCACATACTACTAGACTTCATGTTATAGCTGACATTGATTCATATTGATTACATCGATCATACCTCTTTTATATATATAACAGTGGATAAGGACGCTGTTATATATACCCTTATACCAATATTAGTGGAATAGGACGCTAATATATGTGTATTGATATCAATTTAGATACTTCATCATGTTACTTCATGCAGACATACCTCATATTTATGACATGTTATTACCTGAGGCACTGGCACGAGCACTTGGCACTGCATACATGTATAGATGTTACATTGCCACCTTAGCATGCTTTAGACTTATTCATTTGAGGTTTATGTATATTGATCGTTTTGACCTAGGGTTATGTCATGCATTCGAGTTCTGTTCGTAGATATTTTTCTCCTCACGAGTTGGCAACTCATCCCCGTTGTGCCACAGTTTCTTGTAGGTTTGTCGTACAGGTTTCATTACGGCTTTGCTGGCACTACTTTCATTTCCGGGTGATTTGCTAGTAGGTGGGTTTAATTTGTATCGTACCCATCATTATATCTTGTATATTATTATTCCGTTGTATCTAGAAGTTCCATCAACCAAACATGTATTTATTTGAGATAGAGACCTGTGATGATTATTCTTTCGACCTTAGAGTTGCGCGTCGTATTTTTATGGGTTTCTTGCTGTTTTGAATTTCCTTTTCTGTTGTGATCCTCGTCTTTCGGCATTGTATATTATTCTTGCGTGGTTGTGACCGTCGGATGACGAAGAGCTAGCTCCCGCTTGGGGATGCATTTTTCATTATATATATACTTTATCAGGTTTTGTACCCGTTTGGGGTCAGTTTTTACAAAGGAAACTCTGCCGAAATTTTTAGAAAAGACTTATGATTTTAAAATGCATCTTTCGGCATATGTTGCAAACTATTTGATTTAAAATGGTTTTCCTACACTCTACTACTTTTCTTGGTTTAGATTTCTGGGTTTTCGGCTTGCTTAGAGTACGTACGCCTCGAGACGTTTCGTAGTCTAAGTGCCGGTTATGTTCCGTACTTTCGGGTCGTGACAGTTGTTAACGTCACGTCTACATCTGGTTGGAGTGAGGAGAAATGCCGTTGGTGATCTCTAGGCTGTCTGTGAACCGTCGAGATTTGGAACTAGGGGCTTTGCCATGGTTCCGTTGTTTTGACCCTGGGGGCATTTTTTGACGTCGCATCTGCATCCTGCTAGAGTAAGGAGAAACGTCGTTGGTGATCTCTAGGCTTTCGATGTTGACGTCGAGACCCTGAAGGTATGGATCTTCCTTTGCTTCGTTGTTAACATTGTGTCTACAATATTGCGACGAATGTTAAGGTTGTCTCTAGTTGTCTATGAACCATCGAGATTCGGCTTCGCTTTGACGAAGCCTGGTGGGACAATATGGTTCCCTTTCTGTTTGTGCCCATGGATTGTATACAGGGGTCAATGTGACCTCACCTGCAGGGCAAAAAGTTTCATTTCATTTTTTTATTTCTTTCTGCGATGCTCTATGATTTCAGCTTTTCGTATCGCGAAAGTCGCGACTGCCCAATCATTTCGGCTATTTTTCGCGGTGCCCAACCATTTCGGCTATTTTTGTTTTTACTCGCTGCTTTTTATTGCGAGTTGCCCAATCATTTCGGTTATTTTTGTATGCATATTTTTTACTTGCTGATTTTGTTGCAAGTTGCCCCATCATTTCGGCTATTTCATATGCATTTTTGGCTCGCTGATTTTTGTTGCGAGTTTAGATTTGGAATTTGATACCGATTTAGGCATCAGTATCGCTAAAACTGGGATGTTGCCAGGAGCGAATCATCATTTGCCGTGAAAGGGTTTGGAATTTGACACCGATTTAGGTATCAGTATCTCTACAACTGGGATGTTGCCAGGAGCGAATCATCATTTGCCTCTGTCAGTTCGAACAAAGGTGGCTTAGCAAACAGGGTTAAGATCCTGTCGACTAAGGCTTTTGACTTCATGAGCCGTAAGGGTCTCATAAAGGTATTTCTCCCTACGAGTCGTGAGGATCTCGTAAGTGTGTTTTCTCCTTAAAAATCGTGAGGATTCTTAAGTGTATGTTTTCTTATAAGTCGTAAGGATCTTACAAGAGTGTTTTCTCCTTATAAGTCGAGAGGACTTACAAGGGTCGTTCACCGTGTGAGCATATCCCCGGTCGCTGATGGGACTTTGTTAGGGAAATGTTTATTTGTGCCCGTGGATTGTATACAAGGGTCAGTATTGAACCGCTTGTAGGTTAATCTAGGGAGTGTGATGACGGCTTAAGAACAGGTTCAGATCTCTGTAGCTTAAGGCTTTTGAATCTTATGAGCCGTGAGGGTCTCATAAGAGGGTTTCTCCTTACGAGTCGTGAGGATCTCGTAAGTGTAACTTCTCCTTAGGAATCATGGGGATCCCTAAGTGTGTTGCCCCCTTGTGAGTCGTAAGGATCTCACGCAGGTATTTTCTCTTTATATGGTCGAGAGGACCTTGCGAGTGTCTTTTAACGAGATTGCGCCCTTTCGGCTTTTCACAAAACTCGCCGGTAGCCCTGTTGTTTTTACTCATGGAGCCCTTTCGAATTTTCATCTGTGCCCATCTCGCTTGTGGACGTACCGTTTTTTTTTTGTTTTACCACGTCAGCCTGGGGACGCCGTGGTTTTGTAGTAGTTTAACGACGTTTCGGTCAATCGTTGCCATATTTGAGGCAAATTTCTAGTTTACGAACTTTTCGGTTCATGGGGCTTTCTCTATGAATGAGCACGATGCCCCCGGCATGTCCATCTTTTTCGGAGCATGTGGTTGTGGCGGGTTCACCTTCCAGTTTTCGGACAACGCGAACTTGCCCTGTTGATACTGGTCTTCAACCCAATTTTTTAAGACGTAGCAATCTTCGATCGGATGGCCCAATACTCGGTGGTAGGGGCAGTAATTGGGATCGTTGACATCGTTCAATTGTAGTGGGTGTCTCGGCTCCGGTAGAGTGATGAGCCCATTGAGCACTACTAGTTCGAACAGTCTCCTTGTTTTATCCCGGTGAAACGAGTAAGGACGTCTCAATTTCTCATCGAGGGATTGCCGCTTGTTGCTTTGGTGAACAACCGGTCTCGGTCCACTCGGTTGTTGTTGAGCATTGGCGACGAAGGTTGTTTTCCCTTTCCCCTTCTCATTCCGAGGATCTGTCTTTGAGGAGGACGGTCTATGGCCTATCTGGTCCATTTGGGCCAGCTTGTTAATCAAGGCCTGCAAAGTGGTCGGCTTGAAGAACATCATGAATTGGGAGATGGTTGCCTGAGGGTCAAGGGTACCCATGAACATGCCTACCGCAGGAGCTTCTTCGATGCGTTGTTCACATTTTGACCATAGATTCCACCATCGAATGGCGTATTGAACCCATGTTTCTCCTGGCTTCACCCTGGCGTTGATCAATGCCGTGATTGGGGTGCGTTCTCTAGCGCTTGCGAACCTTTGTGTGAACAGTAACTCCATTTCTGCAAATGTCTTAACGGAGTCGTTCGGGAGCTCGGAATACCATTCAAACGCTGTCTCCGACAAGATGCCAACAAACTGGCGAAGCAGCAGTTTGTCGTCACCCCCAGTATTACCGCACAAGGCTCTGAATTGAGCAACGTGCTGGTGTGGATTCCCCGTCCCCTTATATACATGGAATTTAGGGATCGTATATCCCGGCGGCTACTTTATTTGGTCGTACCAATCCGGATATGGTCATCCAGTCTTAACAATTTGGTCGGCCGTTTCGTCTGCCTGATGAGCTCGTATCTGTTGAGCGATATAGTCATCAAGGGTAGCTTTGGAGATCGTCTCCTCCCTGGCTGCTGATAAAGCCGGAGGAGGGTTTGATGTCTCCCCTCTGTCGTCTTCGAGGATAATCGAAGGATCTTCAGCTGGAGGATCCGGCTATAATATCGTCCCGACCATGTCTTGGAATAAGAACGCCATTCGTTTTATGTTGGCAGCTTGTTCCGCTGCCTCTTTGTCCTTTTTCTTGAGGATTCTGCGGAGGAACTCAGCATCAGTTTCTTGTTCTTGACGTTGCTCCGACGACGTTTTCGGGCTTTCTTTTGGCCCAGTGAGTACGGCCATCTGCGTTAACATTTTCTGGAGCTTCTGTTGTTGCTCCTGGGCTTTTGTTACAGATCTGGTGAGTAGTCGATGGCCCGTAGAGATACGGCTATCCTCTATCCCGGATGCCATATAGATAGTATGTACCACCATGCCCCCAGACATAGGGCTTTTGGGTTCAGTGGTCTTGCGATTCGTCGTAGACTCAGGGATTTTCTCCGGCCTTCTCCTCTTGTGGGCGGTTGAAGTTGAGGGGGCCGTTGCAGCGGGCACCCAAGTAGTTGTCGCCTTCTGTAGCTTGACAGGGTGGTCCTCTTCTTGCCGAACCTTCATTTTTTTCTATCGACGGGGATAGTCTTGATCTATCATGGAGTCCTGGACTTGTCGCCAAACTTTATAAATTTTAGAGGACAGCCGTTGAGGGGGCTGCTCTAGCTTCGCCTTTGTATCGTTCTCCATTGGCGGAGGAGATCTTTTTAATACAGCAATCGGAGAGTTTTTGCGTACCCTCCTAAGTAGTTCAAAACTGTTCCCAGTTGGAACAGCAGCATCAATTTCCACCGTTGGAGTCGGCGGAGTCAATCCAGAAGGGGAATTGCCCCCAGCCTTCCTTACTCGGCGCCAGTGGCGACGTCGAGCGCGTCGTGCAGTTGGTATCTGCTCAGTAATGGTGGTGACCTCCTCATGCCCCTTGTTCTGGTCAGAAGTTGTCGTTGTCAGCTTCTTGAAGACTAACGTCCACTGAGAGGGGATGGACAGCCTGTCGAAGGTGGACTTTCGAGCTGGAGGAGAAGTCTTGGTGACTTCGTTTAGAGCTGGAGCCGAAACAGTCAGTCTTGCAAAGACCGACTCCTTAGCAGAGGAAGCCGCTTTGGCAACTTCAGGAGCAGGAATGGCTATCCTCTTCGAGATAACCCCTTCCGGTATCGCGGGCTTCTTCACAGGCCCATTAGAGCTTCGGCCCAATCTGTTAAAGACTGAGTCGCTTGGTTTGGGCGACCCATTGAGAGGGGCCGCAATAGTTGTGAGCCGATCAAAGACCGACTTCTTCTGAGCTTCTTGTGATGGCAGTGGTGTGTTGAAGCTCATGGTGGGAGCATGGCCCCAAAGAATAGCCATGTGGTGGCTTGCGTCACCTGGTCCACCGGCATTGTAAAATCGGAGGCCGCCTGAGGCCCGTAGGTCACTCCTCCAGCAGGGATGGAGTGAGAGTTATTGCCGTTGTTACAGCTTGTGCAGTTGAAAGCCATTTGATCTTATGTTTTTCTGCACGGAGCAAGATACCAAATCTTAGTACTTCATATCCAAAGCCAACCATGTCAAACCGCGACTTGTTCGCGAAACACGACACACGAAGTGTGGAGTGAAAAGAGGAAAAGGTCCCACCGGGCGTGCCAGAATCTGTTCTCCGCCCGAAGATGCGACCGGGACATTGGGACGTCGGGCCTGAATTTCGAGGGTAGATACTATTTGGTGCTATCCGTCCACCTCTCTGAATATGCCAAGTTAATTTATGACACCATGTATCGAAGGTTTAAACGGATGCGGCCGATGTAGCAGACTTCGTCAAATTCCCCCTCGTTGAGGGGTTTTTGATTGTGGGGACGCTCTTCCCTGCAGGAGCAAGCCTCTGCAGTTAATTACGCTACCGCATCGCGGTAACCACTTTCTCCTTCTCCAGATGGTCACTTCCTGTCGTGTGTGTTTGTTTTGTTTTTGGTTGCCCATGGATTGCATACAGAGACTAATTTATGTTGTCGCCCATAGGGCGTGGATTAGTCCAAATCCGTATCTTCTTAAATTTGGGTTTAGGGTTGGGTTTAAGGATACGTTAGTCTCATTTGAGACTAAGATCAACTTAAACATTTGTTAAGGATACGTTAGTCTAATTTTAGACTAAGATCTACTCAACAGGATCATTTAGATCCAACAAAAGAGCATTTGGGCTCTATTGTTTTAGTTTATGGACTTTGCGGTCCATTGTTAGTTTAAGGACATTACGGTCCAATGTTAGTTTAAGGACATCTCGGTCCAGTTTAAAGACATCATACTCTGTAAGGGTTAAGGACATCATAGTCCATGAGCTTAAGGACCTCACAGTCCAATTTAGAGACATCATAGTCTGTAGGGTTTAGTTTAGGGACATCACGGTCCATATGGTTAAGGACATCATAGTCCATGGGTTTAATGATCCCATAGTCCATAAAGTTTAAGGACATCTTAGTCCATGGGTTTAAGGACCCCACAGTCCAAGGTTAAGGACATCATAGTCCATGGAAAATCTGGTTGTCGTGACCCATTACCTCTATGAAGATGTTGAAGGATTACAACGACATATATCAGAGGAGTAAAGAGATGTACCATTGAACCAATGTTGGTTGGGAGTCTCTGGGAATCACTTTGAATGCCATATGAGATGATCAGTTTTGGAAGACAAGAATGCATTTGAGGTTCAGTCAAAAGGGAGGGTCCTGCCTCTGGAAGACTTAGCTAATTTGGACTAAAATTGGCTCGAATATAGTGTTAAACACTAAAGTACACTCGTCTATCACGTGCTCCCACATGATGCGTTTAAAATAGTTTAAACACCAAGGACGAAACACACAAAATAGTGTTAAACACTAAAAAAAAGAAGCGCTCACGTAGGGTCACGTGAGGCGCCTGAGTGTTGGGCCAAACTTCCTTTATTTTATTCTCAAAATATGCAAGTAAGTGTTAAACACTTAATCTTCACGGCCATTACGTGTGGGCACGTGAGGGGTACCCATGCATTGGATATTAAGAGGATTTGTTAGGGGTCACGTGGAGACACGTGAGGGCGCCCATGCGTTGGATATTAATCCTTCTGTTTTTTCATCTTCTCCTTTTTAAAGAGGTGTTTGTCAGAGGTCACGTAGGGACACGTGAGGCACCCAAAATCGACTATGTCATTTATATTTTAAGAAGTCTATTCAAGGGTCACGTGGGAGCACGTGACCTAATCTTATTTGTTCTCTTTTGGTCATTGGAGGGGAGGGTCACGTGTTGCCACGTGATCATGTTGGGTTGATCCTTTTACGTGCATGGAGAGATGAATCCCTTGTATAAGAATTAAATTCTCTTATAGGGTTAAACCCTAATTTTATTTAAAGGAATTAAATTCCTATGTGCTCAAAAGAATTAAATTCTTTAAACTCGATTCTCCTTCTAAGTTTTAAATCTGCATGGCAGAATCTCCTTGATGGGAATTAAATTCTAAACTTATAGGGAGATATGCTTCTGCAGATCTATTATCATGAAGAAGAACTAAGTTCTTGTATTAAAGGTTAAACCCTATCTTTGTTGGAGGAATTAAATCCCTATATGCTTTGTGGGAGAATAGAATTCTCTGAACTTAGGTCCTCCCTCGGGTTTTAGATCTGCATGACAGAATCTCCCCGATGAGAATTAAATTCTCAACTTATTGGGAGATCTGCTTCTGCAGATCTTCAACCAGAGGAAGAACTAAGTTCTTATTTAGAAGAGTTAAACTCTTAATTTGAGAATTAAATTCTCTTTTGTTTTGTGGGAGCTTATAGAATGATCTATTTCCCTCTCTTACCTAGGGTTTCTTTCTTTTCTGAAGAAATCTTCTTTTCTTTCTCGAGAATTAAATTCTCTTTTTTTTGTATTCTCTCTCCTCCTTTTTTCTCTTCTCTTCTTGGCTCCTATTTATAGGAGAAAGAAAAGAATCAGTTTGTTTAGTCAATCTTTCATTGAAAGATTTTATTGATTTTATAACCAACATGATCTTTTAGATCACTCGGTGAATTTTATCCACCATTAGATTTTTAATCCAAAAGATATTTTATTTGTTGTTCCTAGCAGATTTTAGGAAAATATTTCCTTATGTAGAATCTTTCTATAAACTGGTGATTTTTAATCACCATTGGATTTTTTAATCCAACGATACTCCACTTACAGAGTGCAATCTTTTTGTTTGGAAAGATCTAGAAAAATATTTTCCAATTAGGGTTTTTGATTCCCTCTTAATTAGAATTTAATTAGTTCAGATGGTTTAGGAGTTTTTCACGTTTTGGCACGTGACCCCATTTGATAAAGCATTCAAATTAGAATTTAATTCTGTGTCTACAGGCTTTGCCTGTAAAAGGTCACGTGTCTGCACGTGAGACTTAGTCACGTGTTGACAGGCGACCCCACTGACACAACATTTTCAATTTGTTTATTTTATTCAGTGTCTACAGGCTTTTCCTGTAAATGGTCACGTGTCTGCACGTGAGGCCTGGTCACGTGTTGACACGTGATGCCCGGTCACGTGTAGGTACGTGATACCTCATTTGAGGTTTTCCTTGCTGCTTTATTTGTATTTTATTTATTTCCCATGAAGCACACCCTAAATTTTATTGCTATTATTTTATAAGGGAGTAAGTTTTGAGCCAAAATTTTGGCGGGAACACGCGTATCGAGGAATACACCAGCCAACATGACAGTGCGACGGGTAAAAAAAACTAGTACCACAGACCCTAACGAACTTCTATTAGCAGGAGTTAACTGTGACGTTAGGAAATCCTTGCGAGAACTTCTCGATTTGTCTCGACTCGTGAGGAAATTAGTGTCCTTGCGAGAACTTCTCGATTCGTCTCGACTCGTAGGGAAAAGCCTTAGGCAATGGGGATAAGGACCTGTTTCCTAAGCACTGGGGCCCTGCAAGTCGGTCCAAGATGGACTCTTGCATACTATTCACGGGCCACACTCTCCAAAGACAAATCTCAACAAGAAGGGAAACAACCACTTACGAGTTCTCTCAACTTGTAAGCGGGAAAAATTCTCTCGCGAGATCCTTACGACTCTCAAGAGAAAACACACTTAGGAATCCTCATGATTCCTAAGGAGAAAATACACCTACGAGATCCTCTCGACTCGTAGGGAGAAAAGTCTTTATGAGACCCTCACGGCTCACAAAGTTGAAAAGTCTTAGGCAACAGAAACCTGTTTCTTAAGCCATCGCTACATCACAATGAGGTCAAGATAGACCATCTACATACCACATTTGCCAAAATTACATGCCAGAGAAATGGAGGTGCTACTCAAGAGTGCGTAAACTGCTCTGCGCCAAGTTGGGATGAAAAGGCGTAACTTACGGATGTCAACCACATACTATGAATGAAAGTAAAAAGAACATTTGATTTACATCCAGTTAAGCGTTCGAAACGTACCCATTCATGTATGTGCGAAAAGGTTTAATGCATAAAATAAACACGCGGAAACAAAAATTCTTCATTCATACTTCAGAAAATTCTTACAGCAATGAAAACGGTAAACAAAAATATCATTAAAATGTTTACAATGGCAAGACATCAAATCCGGGACATGGATTGAGAAATTCAAAAGTAAGGCCATCTAAAATGTTTCGGGCCTCTCGGACCATCCTCGCATTCTTCCTCCCACGATCATAAGCGTCTGGACCCCCACTGATGTCCTTCACCTTTCGATAAGCAGCGAGTATCGCCGCTTGTTGAAAAGCTTGATGCAGGATATCAACAAAGTTGTCTCGCCTTTTCTTTGAGATTAGGCTCATCAGATACACCGAGTGCACCTTATCTTCGGCGTCATCCAAGGCCTTAAACGGCATGCCTTGATAGAATAAAAGAAGCGCTTCCCAGACCGCTCTCACGACAAGCTTCAAAAGAGAGGAACGACGAGAAAGCAGTCGACCATTGTACTCATCAAAGCGACACATGATTTCGGCGCACTAAGCGTTTGTAAACTCCTGGTTCTCGCAGCGGCCTAGTGAGCATATGTCTCCATAAGAAATAATCTCATCGAGATCATAAAAATGAGCGGCCATAACGTCTGAAAAAGAAAATCAGTGAGAATTAGTAGACGGGCTGATTAAGAAAAAGCTTATCGAAACAGACACGGGGATTTAAACAAGTACTGATTAAATCATCTGACGAATTTAATTTTGTGCAATTAAGGAGGGAATCCTAAAAGGATTTCTCATTTAATAAGAGACTCCTCGGGCCAAGGAATTAAACTCCTCAAGAGCAATGCAGACAGGAATGACACTTGTCAAAATCAATTATGAGGGGAATAAAAAAAATTCCCCGAGAATTCTGAAGAGCCGTGCTCTGTAAGAATGATGGAATAACCCATCAGAAAACTTAAACTAAAGTTTTTAATGAATTAAAATTCTGACCTTCAAGATCCATGAACAAACTCTAAGAGTTCTTCATAAAAGATTAACAAATCTACATGATTTGAAAGAGCAAAGCTCTGTTAATAGGTTAAGAAACCCTAAGAAAGATCTCTTTAGATCTATGATTTCAAGAGAGCAAAGCTCTGTTAACAAAACCCTAAAAGGATTTTCTTTAGATCTATGATCTGAAAAGAGCAGGGCTCTGTTAATGGGTGAAACCCTAGATTATTAACTAATCCCTTCAAAGATTTAATCTTTACCTAAATTTTTGACAGAGTTCTGTCCCTAAGAATATTCTTAAAACAGAGAGCAATGCTCTAAAAGAGAATTAATTCTCAGAAAATCAAGAAAGGAGATGAACAGAGGTCATCTCAAGGGCCAAATGCCCTATTTATAGGCACTGAGAGCCATTTCAACTTCTGAGTTGATCCAATGGCAGAGATGTTGTCACCGCTGCACTCACGTGTAGGCCACGTGAGCGCAACGGTAGGGGGGAATTTTTTTCCCCAGTCAGAGCAAAGCTCTGTTCAAATTTTGAAATTTGAAATGAAGCAGCGCTTCATAATAGCGCCAGCGCTAAGAGTCAAAAACTCTATTGCAGCGCTCACGTGCAAAGCACGAGAGCGCTCGCGCTAGCAGCGCCAGCGCTAAGAGTCAAAGATTCTGAGGCAGCGCTCACGTGAGCGCTAGCGCTAAGAGCACTGCATTCTAAGCAGTGCACCACGTGCAAAGCACGTGAGCACAAGCGCTAAGAGCGCTGCACTCTAAGCAGCGCACTACGTGCAAAACATGTGAGCGCTAGCGAGAGAACAAAATGTTCTCGGCCCTTGGATCAAAAATCCAACAAGCATGATTAAAAATCATCAATTGACCAGAATAAAATTCTGTTAAGAAAACATTTCTCAGAATCTTTCCAAACAGGAAAGATTATGCTCTGAAAATCATAGCGTCGTTAGATCAATGATCCAATGGTGATTAAAAATCCCCAAAATACAGAATAAATTCTGTATGGGGAAAATTTCTTAATCTTGTTAAAAATAAGAAGATTGCCTTCTATAAATCAGAAGCCCTTGGATCAAAAGATCCAACGGGGGAAACATCCCCAAATCAATTAGAGAAAAAATCTCCTTAACTGATTCAACAAATCAGTCTTCATTATATAAAGGATCGAAGACTTCAAGTCTTGCAGAGAGGACCCCCCCACACACACACACAAATTTTGAGAAATTTCAGAGAGAAGAGCAAACTCTCGGCAGAAGAAGAATTTCTTCAAGGTAAAATAAAGAGATCAAAATATCTCATCAGAAAAAGAACTTAGTTCTTATGATAGATCACAAATCAATAAGACAGGGGTCTTTCACAAAAGAGATCATAATATCTCATTATAAAAAAGGGGAGAATAATTCAATTCTCTTGGGATCACAGATCCATAAATGCAAAGCTTTTCACCAAAAACATAAGAGATTGAAACATCTCCTATAAAATAAGAACTTTGATCTAAGAACCTTGAGACAAAGTCTCTTATAAATGAGAATTTATTTATCAGATCATAAAATTGATCAGAAGCGCTTTAGCTCTTTGACTGGAGCTCAGCGCCAAGCGCGCCACGTGCTTCTCACATGTGCGCTACTTAACAGAAGCACCTCAGCGCTCCAAGTTTGGCGCACAGCGCCAAGCGCGCCGCGTGCTCCTCACGTGTGCGCTATTTCACAAGAAGCGCTCTGCGCTCATTGACTGACGCTCAGCGCCAAGCGCACCACGTGCTTCTCACGTGTGCGCTATTTCACAAGAAGCGCTCTGTGCTCATTGTCTGGCGCACAGCGCCAAGTGCTCCTCACGTGTGCGCCATTTCACAAGAAGCGCTCTGCGCTCATTGTCAGGCGCACAGCGCCAAGGACTCCACGTGATCCTCACGTGTGCACCATTTCACAAGAAGCACTCTGCGCTCATTGTCTAGCGCACAGCGCCAAGCGCGCCACGTGCTCCTCACGTGTGCGCCATTTCACAAGAAGCGCCCTGCGCTCATTAACTGGCGCACAGCGCCAAGCGCACCACGTACTCCTCACGTGTGCGCTGAGAGAACATAAACTGTTCTTTAAAATAAAGCCTCAGAGCTATAAGAATGCTCAGCACTCAATAAAAGACAAAAAGGCTGTCAGAATCCAAACCAATGCCCAGCATTGTTAAATGTTCAACATTTTAACTAAATGGGCCGAGCCCAGGATGGCCATGGATCCCTAATTCAGATTAATTGAGCCCATATGCTCATAAATCTTTGTTCTTAGTCCCAAATTGGACTACAGATCTCCCAACCAATATTGGTTCAAGGGTACATCTCTTCACTCTTCTGATATGTGTCATTGTAATCCTTCAACGTCTTCAGAGAGGTGATGGGTCCCGACAACCAGACATTCCACGAACTGTGGGGTCCTTAAACTCATAGACTATGATGTCTTTAAACTTTACAGACTATGACGTCTTTAAACTGGACTAAGATGTCCTTAAACTTTATGGACTGTGGGGTCCTTAAACTCATGGACTATGATATCCTTAAACTTTATGGACTGTGGGGTCCTTAAACCCATGGACTATGATGTCCTAAACCTTGGACTGTGGGGTCCTTAAACCCATGGACTATGATGTCCTTAACCTCGGACTGTGGGGTCCTTAAACTCCATGGACCGCAATGTCCCTAAACTAAAACAATAGAGCCCAAATGCTCTTTTGTTGGATCTAAATGATCCTGTTAAGTAGATCTTAGTCTAAAATTAGACTAACGTATCCTTAACGAATGGTTAAGTTGACCTTAGTCTAAAATTAGACTAACGTATCCTTAACGAATGGTTAAGTTGATCTTAGTCTAAAATTAGACTAACGTATCTTTAATAAACGTTTAAGTTGATCTTAGTCTCAAATGAGATTAATGATCCTTAAACCCAACCCAAAACCCAAATCTAAGAAAATACGGATTTGGACTAATCCACGCCCTACAGGCGACAACATAAATTAGTCTCCGTATACAATCCACGGGCAACCAAAAAATAAAACAAACACACTCGACACAAAGTGACCATCTGGAGAAGGAGAAAGTTTTTACCGCGATGTGGTAGCGTAATTAACTGCAGGGGTTTGTGCCTGCAGGGAAGAGCGTCCCCACAATCAAAAACCCCTCACAATGAGGAGGAATCTGACGAAGTCTGCTACATCGGCCGCATCCGTTTAAACCTCCGATATACGATGCCATAAATCAACTTGGCATTTTCAGAGAGGTGGACGGATAAATCCAAATAGCATCTGCCCCCAAAATTCAGGCCCGGACGTCCCAACTTCCCGGTCGCGTCTTTCTGCGGCGAACATCTGCGGTTTCGGGGCTGACGTATTTCCGAGACGGAGGTCACTGGCTGACGTATTTCCGAGACGAAGGTCATTGGCTGACGTCAGGTTGTCCGTGAACCGTAGAGTCTTGGAACTGGGGACTTTGCCGTGGTTCCAATTGGTGGTGTCGCGTCCGTATTCTGCTGGAACGAGGAGGAATGCCTTTGTTGGTCTCTAGGTTGTAAAGGTGGTCATCGAGATTTGGAACTAGGGACTTTGCCATGGCTCCGCTTCATTGCGATCCTGAGGTCGGCTGTTGACGTTACGTCTGCATCCTGCTGAAGTTGAGAAGGAACGCCGTGTTGACCTTCTGGGATGCAGATGTTGCCGTCGAGATCTGGCTTTCCCTTTGACAAGGTCTGGTGGGGAAATGTGGTCCCCTTTTTGTTTATGCCCATGGATTGTATACAGGGGTCAGTATGGACTTATCTGCAGGGCAAAAGTTTTAATTTTTCATTTTTTTATTTCTTTCCGCGATGCTCTATCATTTCAGCTTTTTATATCACGAAAGTCGCGATTGCCCAATCATTTCGGCTATTTTTTCGCGGCGCCCAATTATTTTGCCTATTTTTTCTTTTTACTCGCTGCTTTTTATTGCAAGTTGCCCAATCATTTCGGCAATTTTTGAATGCATATATTTCACTTGCTGATTTTGTTGCAAGTTGCCATATCATTTCGGCTATTTCATATGCATTTATAGCTCGCTGACTTTTTTACTGCGAGTATGAAACTTGGAATTTGATACCGATTTAGGCATCAGCATCGCTGCGACAGGAATGTTGCCAGGAGCGAATCATCATTTGCTGTAAAAGGACTTGTGACTTGATACCGATTTAGGCATCAGCATCGCTACCACTGGGACATTGCCAGGAGTGAATCATCATTTTCCTTTATCGATGTCGAACAAAGGCGGCTTAGCAAACTGGGTTAGGATCCTGTCGGCTAAGACTTTTGACTCCAAGAGCCGTAAGGGTAAAGATGTTTCTCCCTACGAGTCATGAGGATCTCGTAAGTGTATTTTCTCCTTAGGAATCGTGAGGATTCTTAAGTGTATATTCTCTTATAAGTCGTAAGGATTTTGCAATAGTGTTTTCTCCTTATAAGTCGAGAGGACTTACAAGTGTTGTTCACCATATGAGGACATCTCGTGCCATCGGTAGAACTTGGCGGGGGAGACGTTTATTTGTGCCCGTGGATTGTATACAAGAGTCAATATTGAACCGCTTGTAGAGCAATTTGGGAAATGTGATGGCTTAAGAACAAGTCCAGATTCCTGTAGCTTAAGGCTTTTGAATCCTATGAGCCGTGAGGGTCTCACAGGGGGAATTCTCCTTACGAGTCGTGAGGATCTCGTATGTGTATTTTATCCTTAGGAATCGTAAGGATCCCTAAGTGTGTTGCTTCTCTTTGTGAGTCGTAAGGACCTCACGCGGGTATTTTCTCCTTACAAGGTCGAGAGGACCTTGCAAGTGTCTTTTAACGAGATTGCGCCCTTTCGGGTTTTCACAAACTCGCCGGTTGCCCTGCTGTTTTTACTCACGGAGCCCTTTCAGGTTTTCATCCGTGCCCATTTCTCTTATGGACGTACCGTTTTTTCTTCTTTTTTTTCTTTTTTTTTTGGCCGCGTTAGCTTAGGGATGCTGCGGTTTGTAGTAGTTTAAGGACGTTACGGTCCATAGCTAGTTTCAGGACATTGCGGTCCGTTGTTAGTTTAAGGACATTACGGTCCATTGTTAGTTTAGGGATGTTTCGGTCCGTTGTTATTAGAGTCTGGTCTTGGGAAGATAGCGAGGGGACATAGGCGTCGTCATCCATCGTTGACCCAGGCCGTGACTCCTCAGGCGTAGTACTTCTTGAGGAATCGGCCGTTTATTGGCCTGAAGGGTCTTTTGCCATGCATATCCATGAGTAGATAAGCCCCACCTTGGTAGACTTTGTCATATAATCCAAGGATTTTGGCATTGCTCCTGCCCCCAGCTCCTCTATGTTATCCTCTAACGCCGAGTGAGCTTCTTCGCTATTTAGCGACAAATGAGAGATCATGCGGCAATTTGCCATATAATATTCGGGTTCCTCTGACGAGTCGTCTCCCTCATCATTGTCGTTATCTCTACTTTCAAGGATGTGGTTGAGAAACTCTTGGAGTGTGACCGGGGTTCGCGCTTTCTGGTTGTATTCTTCCAGCGCGTCAATATGCTTTTGCAGCTCTGTGCGCTTGTCGTCAGGCTGCGCAGGCTTCTTGGTCTTCTTCTTTTTCTTTGAAGATTTTGACGGCTGGGCCTGGGTATTTTGCTCATCATTACTGGTTCTCGGTGTTGGGCTCGGTTTCAGCATCCCCTTAATGATTTCTGGCTTTAGCGGGCTTTTCCACCTGATCGCCGGACATTCTTGAAGGTCCTTCAGCATTCTTTTGGTCTTAGCTGAAAGAACGACTTTCCATGGAGCTTCCTCTACGAATGAGCATGATGCCCCTGGTGTGTCAACCTTTTTAGGATCGTGCGGTTGTGGCGGGTTTATCCTCCAGTTTTCAGACAACGCGAATTTGCCTTGCTGGTATTGGTCTTTAACCCAGTTTTTGAAGACGTAGCAGTCTTCGATTGGGTGACCCACTACTCTGTGGTAGGGACAATAGTTAGGATGGTTGACGTCACCAGGTTGCGATGGGTGTCTCGGATCCAGCAGGGTGATGAACCCGTTGCGCACTGCCAATTCGAATAGTCTCCTCGTTTTATCCCGAGGGAATGAGTAAGGACGTCTCAACTTCTCATCGAGGGATCGCGGCTTGTTGCTTTAGCGAACGACCGGTCTCGGGTTACTCGGCTGTTGCTGAGCGTTGGCGACGAAGGTAGCTTTCCCTTTCCCCTTTTCATTCCGAGGATCTGTGTTTGAAGAAGAAGGCCTATGGCCCATCTGGTCCATTTGGGTCAGCTTGTCGATCAAGGCTTGGAAGGTGGTCAGCTTGAAGAACATCATGAATTGGGATATAGTCGCCTGAGGATCGAGGGTTCCCACAAACATGCCTACGGCAAGAGCTTCCTCTATGCGCTGTTCACACTTTAACCATAGGTTCCGCCACCGAATGGCGTATTGAACCCAGGTTTCTCCCAGCTTCACTCTGGTGTTGATCAATGCCGTGATTGGGGTACGTTCGCTGATGCTTGCGAACCTTTGTGTAAAAAGTAGCTCCATTTCTACAAATGTCTTGACGGAGTCATTCGGGAGCTCGGAATACCATTTGAATGCTGTCTCCGACAAGCTGCCAACAAACTGGCGAAACAGCAGTTTATCGTCACCCCCAGTATTACCGCACAAGGCTCTGAATTGAGCAACGTGCTGGTGTGGATTACCCGTCCCTTGTACACATGGAATTTAGGGATCGTATATCCCGGCGAGTACTTTATTTGATCGTACCAACCCGGATAGGGTCGTCCAGTTTTGACGATTTGGCCAGCCGCTTCGCTCGCCCGATGAGCTCGTATCTGTTGAGCTATATAGTTGTCAAGGGCGGCTTTGGAGATGGTCTCTTCCTTGGCTGCTGATAGAGCCGGAAGAGGGTTTGATGTCTCCCCTCTGTCGTTTTCAAGGATAATCGGAGGGTCTTCAGCTGGGAGATCCGGCTGTATCATCATCCCGACCATATCTTAAAACAGAAGCGCCATTTGCTTTATATTAGCCGCTTGTTCCGTGGCCTCTTTGTCTTTCTTCTCGAGCATTCTTCGGAAGAATTCGGCATCAATTTCCTGTTCCTGGCGCTGCTCCGACGATATCTCTGGGCTTTCTTTTGGCCCAGTGAGTGCGGTCATTTTTGTTAGCATCTCCTGGAGCTTTTGTTGTTGTTGCTCCTGAGCCTTAGTTACTAATCGCGTAAGTGGTCGATGGCCCATAGAAGCACGACTATCCTCTTTCCTGGAAGCCATGTAGACAGTGTGCACTACCATGCCCCCAGACTTGGGGAGTTTGGATTCAGTTCCCTTGGAGTTGGTCGTAGGCAGGGGGGTCTTCTCTGGCCTTCTCCTTTTATGGGCGATCGAAGTTGAGGGGGTCGTTGCAGCGGGCACCCATATTGACGATATCTTCTGCGGCATGGCGGCGAGATGGTCTTCCTCTTGTCGAACTTTCATTTTCTTCTGTCGGCGGGAGTAGTCTTGGTTAATCACAGAGTTTTGGACCTGTCGCCAGACCTT
The DNA here is from genome assembly GCA_030015575.1 of Agapanthus africanus. NCBI lineage: Eukaryota > Viridiplantae > Streptophyta > Magnoliopsida > Asparagales > Amaryllidaceae > Agapanthus > Agapanthus africanus. The sequence continues at coordinate 20,106,824 of JASDDO010000031.1, read as the reverse complement.
GTGAATTTTGGAGGACAGCCGCTGAGGGGGATGCTCTGGCATCACCTTTGTAACATTCTCCACAGGTGGAGGAGATCTTTTCAGCATGGCCGTCGAAGAGTTCTTGCGCACCCTCCTGAGTGGTTCAAAACTGTTCCCAGTTGGAACAGCAGCGTCAATTTCCACCATCGGAGCTGATGGAGTCAGTCCATAGGGAGAGCTACCCCCAGTTTTCCTCACTCGGCGCCAGTGGCAACGTCGAGCGTGTCTTGCAGATGGTATTGGCTCAGTTACGGGGGTGGCTTCATCATGCCCCTGTTCTGGTGAAAGGCTGTTATTGGCACCAGCCTATTAAAAACTGACGTCCGCCGAGAAGAAACGTTCAACCTGTCGAAGACCGACTTTCGGGTAGGGGAAGCACTTGTAACGACTTCACCCGCAGTGGGAGTTAGAACGGTCAGCCTTGCGAAGACCGATCCCTTAGCAGGAGAAACCCCTCTGATGACTTCGTCTATCGGAGCTGGGATGGCTATCCGCTTCGGGATAACTCCTTCGGGTATTGCAGACTTCTTCATGGGCCCACTGGAGCTCAGGCTCGGGCTCAGCCTGTCGAAGACTGATGCAGCAAACTTGGACGACCCGTTGAGAGGGGTCGTGGTAGTGGTAAGCCGATCGAAGACCGACTTCTTTGAAGCCTCCTGTGACAGCACTGGTGCGTTGAAGCTCATCGGTGAGAGTATGGTCCCGAAGAATAGTCCAGTGGTGGCCTGAGTCGCCTGTTCCACTGGCATGGCGAAGATGGAGGCCGCTTGAGGCCCATAGGTCACTCCTCCGGCGAGGACGGAGTGGGAGTTGTTCTTGCAGCTGGTGCAGTTGGAGGCCATTTTCTCTGCACGGGGTAAGACACTAAATCTTAGTACCTCGAATCCACAGGCATCCATATTAAACCGCGATTCGTTCATGAACACGACACACGAAGTGTGGAGTGGAAAGAGGAAAAGGTCCCACCGGGCGTGCCAGAACCTGTTTACCGCCGAAAACCGAGACGAAACCGCGTAGGTCATCTTGCCTGAATTTGGGGGCAGATGCTATTTGGTTTTATCTGTCTACCTCTCCGAAGATGCCAAGTTGATCTATGGCGCCGTATATCGAGAGTTTAGACAGATGCGGCCGTTGTAGCAGACTTCGTCAGATTCTCCCTCATTGTGAGGGGGTTTTGATTATGGGGACGCTCTTCCATGCAGGCGCAAGCCCCTGCAGTTAATTACGTTACCGCGTAGCGATAACTACTTTCTTCTGCAGGTCACTTCGTGTCGTGTGTGTTTGTTTTATTTTTTGGTTGCCCGTGGGTTGTATATGGAGACTAATTTATGTTGTCGTCCATAGGGCGTGGATTAGTCCAAATCCGTATTTTCTTAGATTTGGGTTTGTTTTGGTTTAAGGATCGTTAATCCCTTTGAGATTAAAATCAACTTAAACGTTTGTTGAGGATACGTTAGTCTAATTTTAGACTAAGATCTACTCAACGGGGTTTTGGGATCATTTAGATCCAACGAAAGAGTATTTGGGCTAAATCGTCTTAGTTTAGGAACATTGCGGTCCGTAGGTTTAAGGACATCATAGTCCATGGAGTTTAAAGACATCATTGTCTGTAAAGTTTAAAGACATCATAGTCTATGAGTTTAAGGACCTCATAGTCCATAATGTTTAAGGACATCATAGTCCAAGAGTTTAAGAACCTCATAGTCCATAAAGTTTAAGGACATCATAGTCCGTGAGGTTTTGGTTTAACCTTTTGGGGATGCGCCAAAAGTTATTGGTTATTGGGACTCTCCATCTCTCGGAAGACGTTGAAGAATTACAATGACATATATCAGAGGTATGAAGAGATGTACCCTCGAACCAATGTTGGTTAGGAGATCTGTAGTCAGGTTTGGGACTAAGACCAATTAAAAAGATTATGAGCACATGGGCTCAATTAATCTGAATTAGGGACTTGTGGCCAGCTTGGGCTCAGCCCACTTAGTTTGAATAAAATGTTGAACATTTATTTAGGCTCAGTCCCTTTTTATTTAACAATACTGAGCATTGATTTGGGTTCTGACACCCTTTTTTCTTTTGTCTTTTATTGAGTGGTGAGCAATCATTATGGCTCTGGGGCTTTATTTAAAGAAACACTTTGTGTTCCCTCAGCACCCGCGTGAGGAGCACGTGGTGCGCTTGGCGCTGAGCGCCAGACTTGGAGCGCTAAGGCGCTTCTTATGAAATAGCGCACACGTGAGGAGCACGTGGTGCGCTTGGCGCTGAGCGTCAGACTTGGAACGCTAAGGCGCTTCTTATGAAATAGCGCACACGTGAGGAGCACGTGATGCGGTTAGCGCTGAGCACCAGATTTGGAGCGCTAAGGCGCTTCTTATGAAATAGCGCACACGTGAGGACCACGTGGCACGCTTGGCGCTGAACGCCGGCCAATGAGTGCAAAGCGCTCTTTATTAAGTAGCGCCCACGTGAGGAGCACGTGGCGCGCTTGGCGCTGAGTGCCAGCCAATGAGTGCAGAGCGCTCTTTAGGTAGTTCTGATCAATTCTGTGCTCTGAGAATTAAGTTCTCGTTTATAAGAGACTTTGTCTCGTGAATCTAAGAACTAAGTTCTTATTTTTATAGGAGATGCTACGATCTCTTCTGTTTTTTTGTGAAAAACTTTGTCTTATAGATCTGTGATCTAAAGAGAACTAAGTTTTCTCCCGCCTCTTTTATAATGAGATGCTCCGATCTCTTTTACTTTTATGAAAGACTTCTGTCTTATAGATCTATGATCTAGAAAAAAGAACTAAGTTCTTCTTATTTTTATGAGATGCTTCGATCTCTTTCTTCTTTTTTTACCTTGAAGAAAATTCTTCTTCTTAGAGCTTGCTCTTCTCTTTTTCTTTTCTGAGAATTTGAAGTTTATGGGGGGGTTTCTCTGTCTCTTCTCTTTCTTTTTTTGGAAAGAAGGATCATTGGTCGTTGGGACCCACTACCTCTCCGACGACACTGAGAGATTACAGCGCCATATATCGAAAGTGTGGAGGGATGTACCCTTTGAACCATGTCCTACTCATCAGGGGGAAGAACAGGATGGAGCTTAAGCTTCTTGCTGCTGAAAAAGGCTTCTTTGCGTTCGCGCACGTGCGTCGCACATGTTGGGCGCACGTGCGTCGCACGTGTTGGACGCACGTGCGTCGCACGTGTTGGATGCACATGTTTGCACGTAACGCACATGGAGCTTGCACATCATGGGCATTATGGGGGGGCAGCTATGGCCCTAACTTGGAGCACTAAGCTCCTTTGAGGATTGAATTCTCGCACGTGGTGCGCACGTGGCGAGCGCACGCGCATTGCACGTAGCGCACATGGCGCTTGCGCATATGAGCATTATGGGGGGACATCTATGGCCATAACTTGAAGCACTAAGCTCCTATGGAGAACTAAGCTCCTTAGAGAATTGAATTCTCTACCTTTTTCTAAGAGGTATCCCCTCTTATTTATATGGGAGTGGTAGAGAAGAGATCTCTCTTTTTCCCGATATGGGACTAAAAATATATCCCCCATGTAGTAGAGCATTACTTAGATTACACGTGCATAACACATTTGCTCATAACTTTTGATCCCGGATGAATTATGAGGCCCATAATATATCAAATCGAAGGATTTTTCGAGACTCTTTCGATATCATCAGAATTTGGTTGGTTCTCATTCGGGAGTTTGTCCAAATACAGCCCGGAAAATACTGCTTTGCATTTTCTTAAGCGTATCGCCGTCATTTGATACCTTGGGCTCTTTTGCGCAGAAAATTTTGGCAGGAACAGAAGTGACTCTGCGCTAGTCGTCGGCTAAGTAACCGGTCGTTTCAAAACCCGAGAACCATTCATGATAAAATACCTGGCGGAGTTAAAAAGGCTTAGGAGAAACTTTGACGAAGTCCAAGTGGAGCAAATTCCCAGAAATTTGAACGCCGAGGCTGATACACTGAGCAATCTCGCCTCCTCCTATTCGGCCAATCACAAGAGAAATATTCTCTTTGAAGTCCTGCCTCGGCCTAACATCGAAGATGGGGAGGCAACACTCCAAATCTACACGACTCAAGAAGATGCCTCGAACTGGAGAAAGCCCATCGTAGAATATCTGAGAGAAGGGGTTCTTCCAAAGGACCGAACCAAAGCCCGTCAGCTTCGAGCAAAGGCTCGCCATTTCTTATGGAGCAAACAAAACCTATACAGAAAGTCGTACACTCAATCTCTGCTCCGGTGTATCGATCCCCACGAAGCGGACTACGTCCTACGGGAGATACACGAAGAGGTCGGAGGGGCGCATTAAGGGGCCCGCGGCCTGGTCCAAAAGACGCTGCTCCATGGATACTATTGGCCGGGGATACATCAAGATACCGAGAAACTGGTTAGAAGATGCAAAAGCTGCCAACTCTTCGACAGCATTCCTCGCCTTTCCGCCACCAAACTAACGCCGCTAAGTTTCCTATGGCCATTTGCGCAGTGGGAAATGGATATGGTGGGTAGGTTCCCCACCAGCATGGGTGGACACAAGTACATTCTTGTTGCGATAGACTACTTCACAAAGTATATTGAAGCCGTGCCTATCAGGAAACCAGACGCCGCCTCTACGATAAAATTCCTACAGATCAATATAATCTCCTGGTTTGGAATCACGAGATGCATCATCGCCGACCATGGGACCAACTTCGAGAATAAAAGAGTCAAAGAATTTTGTAGCGACTATCACATATTGATGAAGTTCGTCACGGTAGTACACCTCAAATGCAACGGGCAAGCCGAAGTAGCAAATCGAGGCGTCATTCACGAGCTCCGGGATCGCCTGGAAGGGAGGCAAGGCAGCTGGGTCGAGGAACTGCCTCGTGTGTTCTGGGCGCTACGGACATCAAGGAAAACGCCAACGGGAGAAATCCCGTTCAGCCTCTGCTACGGTACTGAAGCAATGGTCCCCACAAAAATCGGATTGCCCAGTTATAGGGTCGAACACTTTGATGATGAAGCTAACACCTTGGCACTGCGAAACAACCTGGACATCTTGTTAGAAAAACGAGATCGAGCGCAAATCAAAGCGGCCGCCTATCAGCAGCAAACCGCCTGCTATTACAACGCTCGAGTTAAGCATCGAGCCTTCAAAACAGGTAATCTGGTCTTATGGAGAAACGAGTTAGTAGACCAAGGGAGGCTACATAAATTCTCCCCAAAGTGGGTCGGACCATTTGTCGTAACGGAAGTATTGCCCGGTAGAGCCTACCGCCTCCAGGACTCCCGAGGGCATAATTTTCCCCGGCCATATAACGTCGAAAAGCTTAAATTGTATAGATAAACATCTATCCTCTTTTGAATAATGCAATTCCTTTCCGCATTGAATAAGTTTTCCAAACCGAGTCCTCTTACAGAATAGACTTCTGCACCGCCCCGGGGCTCCCAACCTTCATCCCTTTCCCCGGCACCGAGCTCAGGGGTTGGAGGAGGCACAAGTCAAAAAAGGAGACAATACACCATAACCACAACCAAAGAAAAATTTATTTATTCGGAGGTGTTATGAGCTCCGCAGCCTTACAACCATTACAGCAAAGGAGGAAGAGGATTAAGAAAACATTGGCGATGATACTCGAAAGAAAGCTCCTCCAGCCGAGCCTGGACAGCCTTCGCCCGCTCCCTCTGACGGTACCTGTGGACCCTAGAAGCCACGGACTCGCCAGGGTCCCCATCCGCCGAACATGACGCAACGACCAACCTTTACTGGAAACATTCGAGAAGAAGGTCTACCGAACGGTCCCGTCTGCTCTTCGAGATCAGGCCAAGCTCGTGGATCGTATACATTTTATCAAACGCCTCGTCCATCAACTGCGGAGATAGGGCGTTGTACAGACCCGAGGAAGACCTCCATATCGCGTAAATTAGAACTTGTAGGAGGGGAGATCGTCGGGGAATTAGGCGCCCACAGTGGCCCTCCAAGCGACCTATCACGGCCTCGTACGTCTCCTCGGAACAATCGAGATTATAAAAATACACGTCGTCCCGAGATACGATCTCCCTGATGGTGTATACGTGGCCGGTCATCTTCAAGAAACACGGCGACTAGAAGGAAACCGATATGGGAATTCGAAGGTAAGACCATACCTTCGATATTTATAGCCTCAACAAAAATCTTCCAACGGCCGAGATCCTCTCGCGCAACGACGCAAATCACTGAATATCACACTTTCCCGATAAGGTACAACCACGTGTCATCCGTGACGGTTACCATTCCCCCTTTATACGGGTCATGGAAGGTTGAACGACATTCCAAGGAAAAACTAAAGAATTTAGAAAGTCCTCGTCAAGAGGCAACCGAGTAGCTTCTTGCTCGTCTCATCCGCTGAGAGAAGCTTCCTTCCCAGCCAATCCGCGGATCCAAAGCCCTCGACAAGAGGCGGCCGAGTAGCTTCCTGCTCGGGTCATCCGCTCAAGGCAGCTTCCTTCCCGGCCAATCCGCGAATCCAAAGCCCTCGACAAGAGGCAGCCGATTAGCTTCCTGCTCAGCTCATCCGCTGAAGACAGCTTCCTGCCCGGCCAATCCGCGGATCCAAAGCCCTCGACAAGAGGCAACCAAGTATCTTCCTGCTCGGCTCATCCGCTGAGGGCAGCTTCCTGCCCCGCTAATCCGCGGATCTAAAACCCTTGTTAAGAGGTGGACGAATAGTTTCCTGTTCGTCCCACCCAAGACTTAAAAATAGTACACACCGATCTCCCTACCTTTGGTATTCGCTCGGTTCATACTCGATGCACGATCGTCATCTCGACTCCGGAAAAAGGGAAGGCACCGGTCTTCCTACACTTGGCTATCGCTTGATTCATACTTGATGCAAGATCTTCAAATCGACTCCGGGGAAAGGTGGACACCAGTCTGCCTATTCTTGGCTTTCGCCAGTTCTTAAGTCGCACTCGTCCAACACTTGCGAAAATAGAAACACTCCGAAGGCGGGCTAAAAATACTTGCGAAATAAAAAGGCTTGCGACATAAAAACGCTTGCGAGCTAAAAATACTTTATTTACATTCAAAGTTATGTACAAAGCATTATGGGCTCCCCAGCCTTACAAAATGCCCGGAGGCGTACAAAATTGATAACTAAAGCAGAGATAGCTCAGGTCGCCTGCGCGGTCGATCCTTCCCCTGGCTCGACACTTCCATCAGGGGCTATACTGGCAACCTCCGGCTCGGCGCTTCCATTAGAGGCTACAATGGCAACATCCGGCTCGGCGCCTCCGACCGCCGCCATGTGCCCTCCAGCCGGCTCGGCACCTTCACCCTGTGGCGCTTCTTCGGCTAGGGGATACCTGGCACGAAGCTCCTGATCGTCAAACCCGGGCATGGTTTCCTTAACGGCGTTGAGGGCGTTATGCCACCCGACGGCCGCGGAATCGACGAAGTCAAGGTAGAACTGGTCGGAAGTCTTATACTCCTCCACAGCACTTTTCGCTCTGCCCTCCGCAAGCTTCTCCGCCTCACAAGCTGTCCGAGCATCCCGCTTGAACGAGTCCATCTGCCTCTTCATGGCATCGAAGAGCCCGTTAACCTTCCCTATCTGGGCCTGGATAGCCCGGTTGGATTCGGTCAGGAGCCAATGGGACTCCTTCAAATTTAGCGACCATCAAACCCTCCGCGACCGACCTAAAGTCGAGGAGGACCGCCTTCTCTTCCACCTGTTGCATCCGGGCAAGGAGCTCCTCCTCTCGCGAGGAAGATTAGGCCGCCTTCTTCATCGCCAGGGCCACCTCCTCGGACTCCATTGCAGCGAGGAGGGCGCAGTTATGGAGGACCTAAGGAAAATGAGAACCATGTTAAAATACTAAAAACCGAGTAAAAAACACTTGAGATTCTTGGAAAAAGTTACCGACCTGAACAACAACCTGAGCTATCGCAGCCACCTGGGCCTTCATCGTGCCTCGGGGAATCTTGGCCCCCGCCGCCTTCTCCATGTCCGCCAGTAAACTTTCGGCCACAGAAAGCCCCGAGGACACCTCGATGCAAAACTCACCCTCCTGCACCTGAATCCCGGTTGAAGGCGGCCGAGAAACCACCCTCTTATGCCTCTTAAGTGGGGATTCGGCAGGGGGCGGCGCCTCCGTCCTAGCTCAGGGCGCTGGATCCCGTGCGTGCTTTTGACCTCCCCCGTGGCGTTCCTCCAGAACTAGGGACGCTGCGGAAGCCTTAGCATAAGGAGCTTGCTGGGGAGCTGCACTTGGAGCTGGCCGGGACGAGCTGGCTCTACCGCCCTTTCTCCCCTAGACCTTGGCGGCCATGGCAGCCATAATCTTCTGGCAATCCATAGACTCTGCGAGGTACACATAAGGAAAAGATCGGCAACGAAATTTTAACAAAGTCTAGATAGTTCGACGAAGGCCCTGACTTATCCACAAAGCACGCGGGACTGATTCCAGCCCAGCTCAGAGCCTGCTCGAAAAGCAGGACATCAGCCCGCTGGATCGGTTCCCACTGGGACACCACCCTTGCCTCGGGGGCGTTAGACTTCCTAACCCTAGGACAATCAGCCCTGTGCCACTGGATGGACAACGGCCAATCCTCACCTTCCGGTGGCCCGACAAAGACGAACTTTTCCTTCCACTCGTGGATGGAAGAAGGGACAACCACTACCCCTGACCCGGTCGCCCTACCCTTATGTTTTTTAAACAAAAAATACATCCAGCTCGGTTCTTCCTTACTAATACCGGGGTGATTTTTATAACATAGGAAGGAAATGATGATGCTCAAATCAAAGGGGATCCAATCAATTTTCAGCCGGACTAGAAACCCGAGGAAGATTTTCCACGAGTTCGGCGCTAGCTGGCCCGGGGCAAGGTGGAAATAATGGAGCACGGCACAAACTTCAGGCGGGAAGGGCAGACGCATCCCAGCCTGGAATGTTTCCAGGTACAGAGCAATCTCTTTGCCCTGTACTTGGTCTGCCCGCTCACCCTCCCTGGCCAAATGGAGTGAATAACCGGAGGGGATATGAAATCGAACCTGAATGTCAGAAAGCTCATTCAGACGGTTCAAAACCGAGGGTACATCGCGGGTGTTCCCGATGCGCACCTTGGAGGCCCTTGTCGCCCCCCAACGATGTGATACAAGGGCGACGCTCCCCCCAGAAGATAAAGAAGAAGAAGAGGAACTCTCTCGGCTATTGGAAGCCGAGAAGGAAGAAGACCCGCTGGACTTGGCTTCAGAAACTGAAGCCTCATCGCCCGACTCGATCCCTACTACATCAACAGATACTTCGGAGGAAGACATCTAACCTGATTCAAGAAAAGACTTTCCGAAGAAAATTTTGGCTGAAATCCAGACCTAAGCAGAGGGGCGCCGGGCAATTTTCTGGCAAGGAGAGTCGACTAGGGCAAAGTGTCGACCATAGGAGAGCCCTCCTATTTATGCACTCCACGAGAAGGCATCCAACGGCCCAAATCGGTTCCCGCCGAAACGAAGCGTCGCGCCTAGCAGACATCAGGACTCCATGTAGCGGTCGGCCATTAGACACATCCCCTCGTGGCAGGATTCAGTGACAACCCCTCACGCCCCCGCCACCTAACGGTGGGAACGTGGCGCGTAATCCAACCGGCGGGTGAACGAAACGGCGCCCCCTCTTTAAAAGCGCAATCATTTCACTGATCCGTTGACATCATCAAAGATACGCATAGGAACTAAGGCGCTTCGTAAGCCGCCACGTGGATCCAGCGACCCGAGAGAAGCAGCCTCCAAATGTCGCGTTGTTATCGGGCAACCCATCACAGGGAAATTTTCGGCTGAATCGTTAAAAACCGGGCTTACCACTCTCGACCCTGACCCTTAAACAAATCGGGGCGAGAGTGGGGGGCTAATGATGAGGCTCATGAACGGGAGTACCGCAGATTGCGACATGTGTGAGATGACGTGTCGTCTACGCATACCCTCTGGACCCCTGGTGGCTATGACGGGAAATCAGTGTGATACATTATGAATTTTCCTCGAGGTGGCACCCGACCTTTCGGAGAAGCCTTCCCGGAGTACCCTTCATATGTTCTTAAACAGCCGGGCATCCTTGGCCGGCATCCTTGGCCTCCTCGCTCGACTCCGAGCTATCTACCGAGCTGAGACTCCTCGGTTTTCCTGTCCAACTAGGAGCACGGAGCCCAAGCGTCCCCATAACGGCTCCGTGTATCTCGCCAAAGCGAGATTTCCGCCGCTCCACGTTCCGCGTCCTACGCCGGCATGTTTCTCCGTTAACGAGCGTATCTCGCTATTAATGGACGTATCCCGTCATCAACGCGAATGTGCCATAGGGGCATAACGAACGGAGGGAATCTCATGCCGGATCACCCCCACGCAACCGCTATATAAACCCCCTCTTCCAGACGACTCAGGTAAGAAAAACAGAATCCAATACGCTGCTATCCTGCTTTTATTCCTCGGTGCTCGTCGGAGGATCCTACGGTGGTCACCCATCCCGGAACTTCCGCTGCAAGTAGCTCGGCGTCAACAACAACCCATTGAGATCCACACATTCAGCCCTTAAATATCAATCTCAACCGTTCAAGACCGCATGCAATAAGACCGACGGAGGACAACATCTGAGAGAGATCCCGAGATCCATCAAAGGTCGAAGGTCAAACATTGGTTATGAAAAGGTTAGTTCGATCTCCATCGATATAGAAGAATGGTCCAGATCAAAGTTAATCTACATATACTGTCTTCGAAATCCGAATGCAGAAAATCTTTTTATAGCTTATAACAGAGATTAATAAGAAATTGTCTACGTATGATTCATTATTAGCAATAATAGCATTGTCTATGATAGAAGTTTGAATAAAGAACTAATTTTATCATTATTTGTTTCAGTGAAATATTGATTGTTTTTTGTAGCATTGCTGCCTTTCTATTTTAGATTTGAAGCAGCAATACTAATTTTGTATATTCTGTAATGAAACGCAAAGGGAGAATTACAAGTACATAGCGAAAATTAAATATATATGATCCAGTCCCACACAAAGTAAAAAGAAAATGAACAACAAAGAAATGAAGCAACGGCAACAAATTTACCTTTGTGTTTATAATGGGTTTTCATATATTTTTTCATATACTAGCAGAATAAAGAATAAATTGTTAGGATATAAAATATATTCCTTCAACCCTCATCATAAATTCCTCATCATAAATTCGGCGTTTTGATACAATAAAAAAAACATTTCACTCGGTATCAAACAACCTATATTCCATACATGCCACTGCGCAAATGCAGGTTTCGGCCAAAGGGATAGAATATAAATATATTCACTCAAACCTCGTCATAATTTCAAAGTCAAATTTTTGTTGCAATTGTAGGGATATTTCACATAAATAATTTCTTTACTTTTAAGAAATAAAAGGGGCAGTTCCAATATATGCAAACATAACAAATTATACCAGTCTACAGCAGCACATAATTATTCTCATTACTTGATCATGGTAACAACCCAGCAATGGTCATACAACAGCATTTTTGCCTAAATATTCCAGCATTCAAAGTCAATTACAGCAAAATTAAGTTACAATCTGCTCTTTTTTACAGGACCCATCTCCTTAGCTTTTGCTCTCAGCAAATGCTTCTGAATTTTGCCCGTTGCGGTCTTTGGCAGCGGTCCAAACACCACCGATTTCGGGACCCAGTATGCTGGCATCTTCTCTCGACAAAACCTAATGATATCCTCGGCCAATTCGCCTTCCTTAGATTTATCGACGCTCTCTTTTAAAGTCACGAATGCACATGGTGATTCTCCCCACCTCTCATCTTCTCGAGCCACAACCGAAGCCTCAAGCACAGCCGGGTGCAAGTACAAAATGCTTTCTACCTGTTAAGGGTTATGTTAGCTTGGCATAGATTATTATCACACAACCCAAAAGCTTAAGCTTTTAGGTTCAGAGCACACTGGGTTCCAAAAGGCCTCAAAATCGTCGGTTTAAATATATAGAGAATAATGGAGAAAAGAGGCCATAGGAGGAAATTTCCTCCTATGGCGTGGAAATAATACAACCTCCACCAATTTTTTCGACGATCGGCCCTCATCATCTTCATCGTTATCATCTAAGACGTGGATACACCAAATTTCATGTGATTCTACAACTTTTTCACCGTTGATTTAGCAATGTAAAATATTCTATTGTCGCTAAACCGTTAATTTTGAACCCACTAAATCAACGGTGAAAAAGTTATGGAATCACATGAAATTTGGTGTACGCACATCTTAGATGATAACGATGATGATGATGGGTGCCGATCGTCGGAAAAAATGGTGGAGATTGTATTTTTTCCACGCCATAGGAGGAAATCCCCTCCTATGGCCTCTTTCCTCCATTAATCTCAAATATATATTTATTTACCCCTATTTTCCATGTAGCCCAAAGGCCCATGCGAGGGGAGTGTTAAGAGTTGTGTTGGCTTCAATGGCTTAACCTTTAGGATAAAGTATTTCTAGGCATACCTCTAAACTACTAATATTTTCACCACCCGATATAATAATATCCTTCGCGCGATCCTTCACTTCGATATACCCATCGGTGTGCTTCACACCCAAATCGCCCGAATGGTACCACCCGTTCGCAAAGGCCTCCTCGTTCGCTTTAGGGTTCTTAAGGTACCCCTTCATAACCAGATTGCCCCTCATGACTATTTCTCCAATGGACTTGCCGTCAGAAGGCACGGGCGTCATTGTCTTGGGGTCCACGATGTCTAGGGCTTCCAGGCCAATATAACGGACCCCCTGACGAGAATTAAGGCGGGCCTGGGTCTCGGGAGGGAGGGAGTCCCACTCAGGCTTCCAGGCACAGACGGTGGACGGGCCGTAGGTCTCGGAGAGCCAAGGCACGACATGGCCGAGAGGACGGAGGCAGGCGGGGCAGCGCCGGCTGTCATGACGTGGACGGTGCGGGGGAGGGGGAGGATTGTTTCGTTTTTCGGGGCATTGATAATGGAGTTGAGGACAACTGGGGCGGCACAGAAGTGGGTCACGCCTTGGCTAGCAATGGCTGAGTAGATGTTCTTGGCCGTCACCTATGAAAAAAAACAAAAAAAAAAATTAAATGTGAGGAGCTTTTCTTTTCTTTTCTTTTCCAGGGATTGGATAGAGTCAATACAACTCGGGCCTTATTGCAGAGAATCCGAATTCATTGGGAGACACCATATGTGAATAAATTTGAGGAAAACAAAAGGTAAAACTTTTATATGAGGTGTAGATGAAGGGTGCTATTGCAATTAACATTAATTTTTAAGTTCACTGGAACTATTATGTACTAGTATTTTGCACATGTGATGCAAGTGTGTATATTTTGAACATATCTACTAGAGGCACGTGTAAAATTTTCTATTCTAGACATTACATGAAAATTTCTAAAGATAAACTATAATTTTTCTAAATTTAAATTAAATGAATGTGATTAGTGGTAGTGACAAAATTGTGAAATTTATGAGTTATGCGAAATAACAAAGATATAAGAACTTATATATAAATGTATAAGGCATATCTCTTTTTGGAGAAATTATTCGGTGTGCCAGATGTAATACACCGGACAGGGGGTGAGAAAGGGGGGAGTTTTGGATAGTCTTGAACAGCATGTGGGGCCACCGTTCTATTTCTTCTCTCTCTTGCCCGGATGTATAGGGGGGCACATGGAATAATTTTTCCTCTTTTGGGGCTTTTGAGCATTAGAAAGAATGTGTAATGAATGCGAGAGTGAGAAAGAGGGTTGTTGACTTTTCATTTTCTTATTTTTATCTTCTGTGGTGGATGAGGAGGAGACCTCCAATTCTCAACTTTGGCTATTGAATTCTGTCATTTTTCTATTTTTTATTTTGTTGACTAATGACATGGACTTCTAATTATAATAGTAAAGACAATAGACAATTTCCTGACACACAACCAACATGGGATACTTGCTTTTGGTTTAGTGAAACAAATAATTCAGAAAGCATTTATAATTTGAACTATTGAAAATCTCCGGCTTCTCCGAAGAAATTGAGAAACGATTCAAGGAAAATGGTAAGAGAACACCTAACCTGCTATAGACACAAGAAAGTACGAAAACGATGATAAAACACAAAATATGGCAGCATTAACAAGGACTAAACACCATCAATCCAATTATCTATGAAAAGTTACGACAGTGTGAGCATCCTGAATGTGTCGTAAAATACTCATAGATAGTTACTCAGATTAAGAGTGTCTAAATAGATCGGTTATAAATTAATCGTTGAAAAATAATTCGGAGAACTATGCTTAGGTTAAAAGAAAACACACCTAAAAAGGTGGTTATAGAGCAAGTAAAGCGTGTCAAAATGAATTAGCAAATTTTCCATGAGACAAAAGTGTTCCTGCACGAGGGATTGCGGCACTCCCTGCACGACAGGAACAAAGTGGGGGGCAGGCCCCACCCATGCAAGTGGGTCCCACCCCTGTCCGTTGAACATGAAGGGGGTAAAATGCAGTTTTCAATATGATATTGTTAATATCTGCTATAAAGCCAGAAGTGTGGGGTATTTCCTGCAATTTAGCCAAACATGAAAGGCGTTGATGCAGTTGAAAAATCCTTAAGTTATGTTAGGTGTTCTATATAACATATGCGACAAAATTATGTTCTGAGAATACAATATATTAAACACATACCTGCCGGAGACAAATATTCGTCCCACAAAGAGCAGCGAGCGACCAAGTAAAACACCACCCATTACAATGAAACATCGGCAAAGTCCACAAATATGTCGCCCCTTCACTCAATCCCCAAACAAGAGGGCCACTCAAAGCCATAAGATAAGCTCCTCGATGATGAAGCACAACTCCTTTTGGGCTCGACGTAGTCCCCGACGTATAACCTAGTTAAGAAAGAACAGGGTAGTTTAGGTATTTCATGTATTCTTGAAACCCTGGTTATTATTATAAATATATAGAGAAATCCAATCTCCTCCCTTGAGTTGTTTACACACCTAAAGCAATACTCTGCCACTCATCTTTCGGTGGTTTCCAATTGAACTCAGGATCACCTGTCCCCAGAAACTTCTCGTATTCTATAGCGCCTTTATTTAGAGCATTTTTTAAAGACTTTGGGTCGCAATTTTCATCGCCTATGACAATCAATAGAGGCGGCTTGAATTTTTCTTTGTTTTTGGTCAATATGATTTTTAGAGATTCTTCGGCAAGGGAGAAATATTCTTGGTCGATCATAACAACCTCAGCCGATGAGTGATCTAAGAGGAAAGCAATGGTTTGGGCATTGAGGCGAATGTTAACACAGTTCACTACTGCTCCGGACATTGGAACTCCGAAATGTGCTTCATACAATGCGGGAACATTTGGTGCGATAACAGCCACCTGATATATAGAAAGCAAATGCATTAAAACATCAATCCCCAAGCTACAAATTGCTATGATAAATTCATGGATGGTGTCATATAGTAGTAAGCCGAGATAGCACCGAACTGTTCTCAATTATCGAAGTTTTCACTAAACACCCTTAAAGCTTTTTCTTACAGTGATGAGTGAACTTAGGTTCCTAATGGAGTTTTCCCCCACTGAAATACCCTTAAATATAGCATTTCAAGGGAGCTACTGTAACACGCAAAAAATCAAGGTAGTTAACTAGAAAATGATCATAGTTAGGGCAGTTAGGTGAAATTTAGCCTAGTATTAAAGATTGTCATTGTTTTAACGAATCACATCATCTCATAGGGAAATAACTTAAAACCCTAAGCCACAAGCCCAGCTCTGCCTAACATTTAGTACAAATATTAGGTCAATATGTATACAACCAGAAACAACAATAGAGTGTATAGTGTTAGATAGGTGAATAAATGGTCAGCTAACCAGTCTCAGGCAAACAAGACAATCCAAAGGCGTCCAAGTGACGCTGTGTTGTTCAGTGATGATACAACAAAACTTCAGGATTAGCATACTCTCAAGTCTCTAACTAAAATTTAATAGAAAAATATGAGCAGCTTGAGATTCCGAATTTGTATGCTAATTTCCAATATTTCTGCCTTCATCTTTTAATTGATATATATGTCAGCAAGCCTGCCTAGAATAAAGGTTTTGTGTGACGTCATCAGATTGTGTTTAATATCTCTTTCGATGTAAACATCAGCTAATTAAGAACTATAAAAAATGTAGTACTATGAAAGTTGAGTACACTTAAAAATTGAGATGCCTACTAATTTAGGTGACAAATTTTGGAGGAGCATGCAAGTTTGTGTGTCCTCACTCTTGAAAACAATGATGGGCAATTGGGCACCATTGGCAGGTTTCGATGTTCCATGCTATGGATCTCATTGACTTGGCTTGATTATCTCAAATTCCTAGTTCTCATAATCATATCACAAGTTATATTCCACAAAATAGGGTTAATAGTATATAACATTATCTATACCTCATCTGTCACTAACAACCCTTTGAGGCTTATTACAATTCTGACACCCTTAGATTAGAAATATGTCAAATATAATTTTCTAAAGAAAAGTAATATTAATCTTAAGGGTGTTGTTCGTGTAGAGTGTTTTTCGCCACCCTATTGAAATAGAAATGGGCAAACTTGTCAGGCAGATACAGATTTCCTCTGCTTCGGGTAGGCTGGGGTTTATTGATCGTGGGATCCTAATCTCCGACAGCTACGAACTAAACTGTCGTTAATTATCTCTCGTTCCAAAACGAAAGAACCTCTGATTAACAGGTCATGCAAACTTAATGCGGAACGTTTGTGTTTGAAAATAAATACAAATGCGTCATGTTCATTTTATTTTTATATTGTTCTTATTTCCATTTTTATCGTTAATTATTTTTCTATAATCTTTTTTTTATTTTTTCAAAAAAATTAAATTGGGAGCCTCCCAGCGGGGGAGGCTTCCGATTGGGGCCTCCCCAGCGGGAGAGGCCCAGTTTGGGAGCAGAAGGCTCTCGAACTGGGCCTCTCCACTGGGGAAGGGGCCATGTCGGGCACCTCTTAATGGTGGGGCCCGACAGTTCAGGGAACCCCTTTTAGGGGTCCACAAAGTGGTTGCCGACCTTTTTTTTTAATTTTTTTTAATTTTTTATGAAAGGATGTATATAAAAAAATTTGGAGCGAGGACCTCTCCGCTTGTGGGGGGTCCCCGACGGTTGAGATCTCTTTGGGATACCCAAGGCGGCGGTCTCCATTTATTTTTCTTTACTCTTTTTATTTAAGTTTTGTTTAATTTTGTGAACGGGACTAAGCGCATGTATATCGACAGAATTTCGACAGCATAACTGCTACACCCGCTGATATATCGTACGAAAAGGTGAAGTACGGAAACTCCGCACCCATCAAAAAGAAAATACGGACCAAAATCCGCTTTCCAAAGGGAAATACGGACCGAAGTCCGCATTTCCAAGCCACCAAAAGGGAAATACGGACCGAAATCCGATTTGAGGGTTCCCCCAAGAGAAAAGCCCGAAGGCTTTCATTTTGATAGGGTCGCCCTCCTCCGATTCCGATTGGGATCTCAAAGAAAACTTATTTTTATCTGCATAACTTTGGTTATTAAATAAAAAAATGAACTTCCCTTTTTCTTTATTTTTTGTTACAATGGGGCTTTGGAGAATAGGAAGGACCAAATAAATTTGCAATAAAAAAATCTTGACAAAAAATAACTTTTTTTAAAGCAAGAATAAGAAACAGAGATATCTTTTGATGTATCCTTTTTTTAAAAAAAAAACAGAGATGAACCACTGGATCTTTGATGTGATTTTTTGAAAACAAAGAAGGCAACCTTGATGAGAAAGATAATGAACCTTCTCTGCTTTGAATCAAGAAAAATAATTTTTTATTAGAAAAAGAAGACCTACGTTAGAGATGGCATAGATAGGAAAAAGCATGGACGGCACAAAAACCTTTGAAATTGAGAAGAGAATTATTGTTTTCTTTTTTCGCATCATAGTAGCCTTATATAGACTCTACACTTTTCATTTGGACCCTTGGGCTTTACAACATTGTCTTTTTGCTCATTCCTTTACATTTACTCATAAAAAACATTAAATTTATTTACTCCGTCATCTTTTCTTCTCTTCGTCGATGGCCGGCCGGCTTCGCTTGGGCTTGAGGCAGTTTGGGCGTGGGCCTGGTTGCTTGGAGTCAGACACGGATCCACTTGGGCGTTGACTTTGACTTTAATTTTTTATTTTGACAATGAGGTGTAAATTTCGATCCCAACAGTCCACAATTAATCAAAAAAAAGTCAACTACGGTCATATAGGCCATACTATTCACATAAGGGAAAACAAACTTTGAGAAGGAACTTCCCTAGCTGCTCCTAAAAAAGAAAGATTGTCTTGTTACAACCCTTTTCGCGTATAACACCTATTGCATCAAGAAAATTATCCCATTTTTTATTATATTAAATCAAGGTCGCAACGAAAAATTTGTCTATTAGGCGCCAGTGTCACCCAAAGCCACACAAGCTTACTACGTCGCAAGTTGAAATCTCCCTATTAACATGTTGTTTTATCAGATCAAAGATCCATAAACTAATGAAACACAGTTGTTATGCTTGTCAACAATAGCATGAAGAAATCAGATCACATTTGCACGAGCAAAGAAATTTTTAGATTTGCAGCAAGTCCTTATATGGGGTTCACATTAAATGAAATCTTTTGTTTTATCTACTTGCTCCTAGTGATTTGTCAACATATAGAGATAATCATTAAGTTCTTTAATCAACAATTGAGCAGGTTGCATGTGATGTTGATGGCACTGGTTACTCTAGTACCAAAAAAAAGGGAACAGTTCTCCACCCTTGCAATAAACTGTACCAAACTACAAATTTTATCTTCAATGTTGTTTCAAATTTAACATTTACAATTCCAGCCCAAAACGGCTTTAAAAATTCTAGCTTTTTCAGTAATTTTAAATAAAACCAGCATAGAAATTGAAATTAAACGATGAGAAACTCAAAATACATTAAGTAAAACTAAAAGAAGAAACAAAATATATATTTAAAAAAAGAAGCAAAGTATGGTAAGAACCATAAATTTTAAGCCAACTTCAAAGGAAATATTAAGATAAATGTATGTCAGAATATGGGTTTTGTGTGACATCATTTGATATTTATTTAGTATATCTACTGATAGAAAATAAAACTTTAGGGAATCTGAAAGTTCAGTATCTGATTGTTGATTAAAGAACTTAAGTGTTCCCAGCTAGCTAAGTAACACAAATTATACACATTGTATACATCACCACGTATGGAGATGATGTAACAAAAATGACTTTGACAACACTCAACGAGCATAAGTTCTGCCAAAATCTTGACCGATTCCTAAGACGACGACAAAAATGATCGTTTAACATGAGAGATGGGATTATAATAGGGTCACAACATTGAGAGCACTAACAAAACAATCTATTAGAATTTAAATATATATCTCTTAACCCTCACCCTTCTTCGGAATAGTGATGCAACGACGGAGATTTTAAAATGGTATCCATGCAACCCAGGTTCAAATCCTACTAAACAAGAATTACGATACCGGATCAAAAAATTAATACCATTGTGCAAACTTACAGGTCTTGGCCCATATAAAGGGAATTCAACATGAAGGGCCGTGTTTGAATATAAAAAAACATACCCTTGCCACAACTTCGGAGTCGTGGGGCAGTGGCAAGAACCTTAAAACTATCTAACAACAATTGGAAAAGTCTGCCTCTCGCCTTATAAGAGCACACAGGAGATAGCCACAACCAATCCAAAAACAATGAACTCTCACCACAAACTCTCATACTTCAAATTAACTCTCAAAACCCCCAGCCCACACAAATTTTACTTTAAAATACGCGTCACTTTTCTCACCCAATAGATCTATACCATGACTCAAACCAAATGGCTCAAAGACCATATATATTGAAGGGTTAACTGCGCAAAACCCCTTGAAGTTTACCCCATATAGCACTTATACCCCTTCAAGTGATATTAGCACCAACAGCCCCTATGTTTCATCAGCCAAAACCTTAAAAACACTTGAAGACTCCAAACAACTCAAATAAAAACAGCTCAAATAATTTTCTGATTTAACTCTTAAACATTTTTGAGTTGTTTAATTAGAGTAGAATTTCAGTGATTTTTAGGGTTTTGGTTGATGAACAGAGGGGTGACTGTGCCGGTTTATCACTTGAGGGGTACAAGTTCTATACAAGGTAAACTAGGGAGGGGTGGGCACTGTTAACTCTTAAGTCCTAAGTAAATGACAAATTTGTTAAACCGAGACTTAATCAACATAAACTAATTGGGATTGGAATTTGACACACAGCATTCTTGATTCCTTTGATGCTTCCATATCATAAATCTCATTGAATTAGATTAACTATCTAAAACTCCTATTTCCCTTAAGAGTATCACAAATTAATAGCTATCAAAATCATTGAGCCAAGAACTTCACTAGCACCAACCAAAAATGAAAGATTTGCTCATTTTAAACCCTTTTTTTTCCCCATTGAGCACATGTTGCAGAAAGAAAACTATTCCATTTTATATCTCAGGTCCTTGTCACAAATATTTAAGTAGGGGGATCAATACCAAAGCCAAACAAATTCAGCATGACATGACTAACCACGATCCTTTGTTTCTTTACTTGCTCCATGTGATTTGTCAATTTAAATTATTGATAACATCAAATTCTTTAAATATGCAATCGAATAAATCCCCCGATGGCGATGGCACTTACTGTTGAGCCCATCTTCTGTTTCTATTATTGAAACTAAATGTTGGCCTCAAAACATCATAATTGCAAACGTAACAACACAACAAGAAACCTTTATCCCCGAATATTCTGGGGTCGGCTATATGAATCTCTTTATTCCATTCTGCTGCTATGTTAAGGACCATCTTCAGTTAAATTAACAATTATTCAGTTAAATTAACAATTAACGTATCGTTGTTCTTCGTTGCTTAGGTCTACCCCTACTACATGTGTCAGTAACTATAATTTTTTGCCGTTTCTTCTGACTGGATCATTTGTTGGTCTCCGTTGTAAATGTCTAGGCCATCTCAATCGATCCTCTCTCATCGTAATTAAACCATAAATTAAAAATAAAAAAACAAATTTTACGATTTCAAAAAAATATTAAAAAGATCAACTTAGCAATTAGCACGGAAAATGGATTTAATCCTTGAAAAAACAACAGAATATAGTACAATATCCCCAACCTTTTAGGATGTTTCCGCAAAAAAGCTAAACGATCTCCCAAAAATAGATCGCTGAGCTAAACATCTACCACAAAAAATAACTCCAAAAAAAAAAACTTTTGGGAAAATTTACGGAAAAATCCAAACTTCCCCCCCCCCCCCCCAAAATGGAACTTTGCCTCCAATAAATAGAAATCGTTAAAAAAAATTGATTAAAAAGGCTGCAAAAATCGTACCGTGCTCCCAGGGCCAATCTGACGGCGAGAAAGAGCGGAGGCCAAACGGCGGCATCGGCGGTAAGTATCCGCCCACGTGTGCCTAACGGCGCCGTGGATAACGGAGAATCGGTTGGGGTGAACCAGCGCGGCCCGGTCCAGGAACCAGAGCGGGGTCAGCGCCGTGTAGTTGGCTGGGTTTTTCGGTAGATCGTCGATGTCCCTTTCTCTCTCCTCTGCCATTTTTCAGTTTTTGAGGGGCCTGGATGCAAAAAAAGAGAGTGAGGGGTTGAGAAATGGAAGCGATGGGAATTTACAGCGGAAGTGAGAGGAGGAGGATGACGTGTCTGGGAACTGAAGTTGTGGTGTATTTTTCAGTTTGCCCCTTTGGGTATGGATGTTTTGCATTTTAGCCCTTGAAAGTGGAATAATATGCATATGTCATCATTTGCAAAATATCTTTTAGGACGGTTTCGTTGTAGACCAGGAGTAAAGCCTATGGTTGCTTGCATCGGAACCGACTTATTATTCAAGTATTTGAACGCAACAGAAAAAAAAGGAATACATGATTTATTTAATTGCAGAAAGACAGAACGTTGAGGTATAATTATGCAATTATTTTACAAATCTTTTATAGCATTCTTGTAGATGCTCTTAACTCTTTTTTATTCATCTTACACTCTCAGCCGGGTATTTAATAATTAAGATTTTGAGGTCAAGATACAATTGCAAGAAATCTAAATATTACAAATTTAGATATGCCTAATAAATATCGGTTTCAAAGCATGGGCGAAGTTGACAAGTACCAAATCAAGAAGGAAAAGGTCGTTGTATCAAATGCATCAAAAATTACTTAAATTATTGAACAAATTTACCTAATAATGCAAATTCAAGATATTAGAAGGTGTATGCTCAAATTTTGAATGTAGCACGTGCTAAAAGAAACAAATTAATGCGAAAACTTTCGAATCGACAAACTTTGTGTTCATACGTCATTGTTTAAGGCTTTAAGCTTTATTTGGATTGTATGAGGACAGTTTTTGGTGCAAGTGTCAGATTTTAAATTCAAATAATCACATGCAGAGGAATCTATACTTAGGGCATGTTTGGTTGCAGAATTATGAAATTTGGATTCCAAAAATGTTCGCTCAAAATTTAAGAATTTGGTAATTTGTTGTTTGTTTGGTTTTGGATTTCTTGTGTTGGATTTGTAGATTCTTGTAATCTGTGTTTGGTTGGTGAAAATAAAGTGGGATTTGGATTTGAGGATTTTAGAGGCCCTTTGGTTGCAAGATTATAAAATTTGGATTCCAAAATAGTACGGTTGAAAATTTTTGTATTTGGTAATGTGTTGTTTGGTTGGCTTTGAATTCCTTGTATTGGATTTGTAGATCCTTGTAATATTTGTTTGGTTGGTGCAAAAAATATGGGATTTGGATTAGAGGATTTTAGAGAGAGAGAGATGATTATTAACTAAATAAAATACCAAGGGTCCCATCTAAAACTATAATGAATAGTGCCAAATCCTTGAAAATTCTAAAAAAAAATTAGGTTTCAGAAATTCATGTTTTGTGGTGGGCCCTCCATAAAAAACAAAGAAATCTTAGAAATCCTAATTCTCCAACCAAACACAAAATTATGGAATCCTAGAATTCCACAATCCAAATCTTATAAAATACCGCAACCAAACAGGCCCTTAAAGAGAGAGAGATAGAGAGAGGATTATTAAATAAATAAAATACACGGGTCTCATCTAAAAGTACAATGAATAGTATCAAATCCTTGAAAATCCTTAAAAAAATTTAGGATTCATGAATCCATGTTTTGTGGTGGGCCCTCCATAAAAAACAAAAGAATGCTGGAAATCCAAATTCTCTAACCAAATACAAAATTATGGAATCCTAGAATTCCACGATCCAAATCCAAAGAATCCTGCAACCAAACAGCAACCAAACAGGCTCTTATATCCAACACCGCCGCCCCAAAAACGTGAAAGTGAATAAGAATTTTTTTTATTTATGTATGGGAAAAATAAAGGCTTATTGTATTTTAAAATTATTGATGACGTGGTTACTTAGAAAAAGCTCTATCGTTTTATTATGAGCGGTGTGTAGGAGATTAAATGTCATGTCATTAATTTTCTATAACTGCTTGCACGTGGTTAAATTAATTAAAATTTTATATAATCACATGCAGCATATATACCACAAGGTTATTAGTAATAAAGAATATTGTAGAGCACAGCTATTAATCTATAATGTGCATCTTTTTGTTTAATTCATGCAGCATTTTGTTTCATATGTTTTGATTCAGATTGAATATTGTTATTTTGGTGATCAAAAACATATATATATATATATATATATATATATATATATATATATATATATATATATAATGGAGGGAAAAGGCAGAAGGGGACATCATTTTTTCCGATGATCGGCATCCATCATCATCATCATTATCATTTAAGATGTGCATACACCAAATTTTATGTGATCCAACCATTTTTTCACCATTGAACTAGCAATGTAAAAAGTTCTATTGTCAGTAAACCATTAATTTTGCACCAACTAAATCAACGATGAGAAAATGGTATAATCACATGAAATTTGGGATATCCACATCTTAGATGATAAAGAAGAAGGTGATGTATGCCGATCGTCGAAAGAAATTATGGAGCGTGCATTTTTCCGACGCCATAAGAGGAAATTCACTCTTATGGCATCTTTCCTCCATTAAACTCTCTCTATATGTATATGTATATGTATATATAGAATGATGGAGGAAAGAGCCCTTGGGAAGCTTTTTCGTCAGCCGGCGTAAAAAAACTACACCCCCACTGACGCGGCCTGGATCGCGCCAAGATGTTACCTTCCGTTGATCTGCTGATGGCGGCGATGGGTGGCTGAGATTGGATCTGGAGGTTGTCGCTCCTGAAGCATGTGGATCTCAATAGGTTTGAGGTTATGGTTGCCGAGCCACTTGCAAGAAAGTCCCGGGGTGGTTGTACCACCAAGGACCCTCCGACGGTCAAGTTAGACTAGAGATCCGAGCAGAGTAACGGCTTAGTGGAGTAAAAATGGCTTACTTGAACCGTCTGAAGAAGGGGTTTATATAGTGGTGGCAGCAGGCGAGATAGGCGCGAGAATCACGTCGACCGTTACGCTCCCGACATCACGCCCGCGTGATGAGCGGGACCTCCCATTAATGGCGAGACATGCTCATTAATGGGGGATCGTGGTGGCGTGGGATGTGGCCGGCGGAGATCTCACGCATGGCAAGATTCGCGGGATGGCGATTACGCCCGCAAGCGGTGTTGTTGGTTGGTCGATGAGACCGAGGAAGATGACCTCAGCGGGAGAGCTCGCGGAGGAGCGGGAGAGCCGAGGTATCTTGGTTCTGCTCGAGCCCGGAGGCGAGCTGAGAGGGCCGAGGAGGTCGGGCCTGCGATAGCTCGGAGACGAGTTGTGAGGCCGAGGAGGCCAATTGTGCTGGGGGCTCGGAGGTGAGCCAGCGTTTGCTTGTAGGACGGGCACAGGAGTGGTCTGGTTAGCCACCGTAGGTCCTTTCTTGTGAGCCCTGGGACACGTCATCTGCCACGTGTCCTGATCTGGGAGATCACCGATATCGAGCATCATCATTAGCCCCCCACTCTCGTCCCGACCAGCTGATGGGTCGGGTCGAGAGTGGTTTGCCGGATCACCCGAGGTGAGCTCATTTCCAAAGATATCGTCAGGCGTGTCTCTGGGCAATTGGTTGTCTTTTCTGGATGAAGCCAGCGAATCAGGGCGAGATCCTTTGCATTAAAGAGAGTGCGCCGGATCGTGTGCACTTTTGCTGAAGCGACGGACCACGTGTCGGGTGCCGGTTGGCTGATGTGACGTGCCGCAGGCTTCTGGCGTCCGATGGGATGCCGCCAATGCGCTTGCGACAGGTGGGGCGATTGTAGCCGTCGAGTGCACTGAATTGTTTTGGCGGGAGTCGGCCGTCGCCGCTGGATGAGGACACCGGTAGCATAAATAGGGAGAATGCCTAATTTAGGATATCTCTCTCTCTCTCTCTCTTCATATTTTTCTCGTTCTGAGTCTTATTTGCTCGGCCTCTCCTTTTAGGTCGGATCTTGCGTTTTCTCTTCTCGAGGACTTCTTACCATCAGGTCAGATGTCTTGTTTTGAGAAGTCTGTAGATGTCGTAGGGGTATATTCTAAGGATTCTTCCCCTGGGTTAGAGCCTCTCCGGGAAGTTGGGGTCAGATCCTCTTCCCGGGGGGGCGCGTCTAGGGCGGTTCCCAGAGCGGTGGCGGCGGACGCTCCTGGTGCGTCGTCCTCAGTGAGATATGAGGATGAGCTTGTCACCGCTCGGGCTCGTTTCCATATTCCTTCTGGCTACACGCTACGATTGGCCGAAAAAGGAGAGAGGGCAAATCAGGTGAGGGGTAGAGAGATCGCCTTGTACCTGGAAGCCCTTTGGGCCGGAATGTGCCTGCCTTTCTCTCCCGAGGTTGTAACTACGTTAAATTACTCTGGGTTAGCCCCGGGCCAGCTAGTGCCAAACTCCTGGAGGATTCTCCTTGGGTTCCTGGTCCGGCTGAAGCTGCAGATGATCCCCTTTAGTCTTTCCATCCTTGCCTCCTCTCTCGTTTACAAAAGTCACCCCGGAACTCGCACGGGCGACCCGAGGTGGGTTTACCTCTCCTTTAGGAAGCAACGGGGGAGTGTGGCCGGTCAGGAGTTGTCGTCTTGCCTTCTTCCATCCATGATTGGAAGAAGAAGTTTTTCTTCGTCAGGCCGCCAAAGGGTAAGGACTGGCCCGTATCCATCCAGTGGTCTAGGGATAGGTGCTGGCAGGAAGATCTGTCCAATGACCCCGACGCGGTGAGGGTAGCGGGGTGGGAGCCTATTCCCCAGACCGACGTGCTGCTTTCTGAGCGGGCCCTTAGTTGGGCCGGGCTCAGCCCCGCCCAGTTCGTTGGTAAGTTAGGCTTGTGTTTGTTTCTGTTTTTGTTTGTGTCGCTGATTCCATTATATCTTGTCTTGTGCAGAAACCATGGACGTGGACCTCCTCCGAGCAGCCATGCGCAAGCCGAAGAAAGGGTCGAAGGTTAGAGGGGCCAGCTCTTCTCGTCAGACGTTGGTCCCGGCTCGCCCCGCAGCCATCCCGCCCCAGCGCTCGAGTACGGGTCGCGCCCCGGAGCCCGGCCAGGCGCCGAGCAGAAAAAGGGCTCGGGGAAAGGATGCCCAAGCTTCGGAGGTGGAGACGAGCTCCCCGCCGTCGTCTCTCAAAAGATTCCCCCGAACAGTTTCGCGGACCCCGGCCTCTCCAATCTTGGTGGACGAGGGGAGCTCCGATTTGAGGTGCCCTTGGGGCTCTCCGTCGCTGACAGCTTGTTGCACGACATGGAGAGGTCGGCCGGGGGCCGGATCCATGGGGGGACGCCAAAGGCACAAATGGTGTCCATCGCCCAAGAGGTCGTGCAGGTAAGTACTCGTACATCGTCTCATCGCTTGCGAGATTTAGTGCCCCTTTTTCTTTCTAACCCTCCTCCGATTTCTTCAGGTCCTCCAGCACGTCGCTATCGTCTCCCGTATGGAGGAGGAGATAGCCCCGGCGATGCGAGCCGCGGGCGAGCTCTCCTCGCTGGGGGAGAGCTCGAAGCGGGAGCTGGAGGCGGCGACGGCGAGGGCCACTGCCCTTGAGGGCGAGGCGGTGGTCGCGAGGCAGGAGGCGGCGGCCGCGAGGCAGGAGGTGGCGGCCTCGAAGCAGGAGGTTGCTAAGTTTCGTGAGTCCGCCCAGGCTGCCGAGGCCGAGCTTCGAGACTCCAGGGTACTCGTCGGCACCATGAGGAAGTCCGTGAGCACCCTTCGGAAGGAGTTGGAGGCTGCGGGAGAGGCGACGAAGCGAGCCGAACTCAAAGCGGCGAAGGCGGTGGAGAACTTTCAGAAGTCGGAACAGTTCTACACCATCCTAGCCTCGGCCACCACTGCCATCTGGCACGAGGCCCTCGACGCCGTCAAGGCTCGGATGCCGGAGATCACTGACGAAGAGCTCCGAGCCGAATATCCCCGAGGGGATGACGAGCAGGAGGATGGCCCTGGGGAGATACCCGACGAGGGGGACGCCGAAGCTCCTATGGTGGGCGCTGGGCTTCCTGAGGTTGCACCCGGCCCTGAGGCCTGAAGCCCCTTGTCTTCATGATTTTTTCTTCTTTTTGTTCCCTCGGGTATTTTGTAGGCCTTCGGGCATTTTGTAAGGCTGGGGAGCCCACAGTACCCTTGTAAAAGCTATGACTTTGTGAATAAAGATTTTTTGTTTTCGCAGTAGTGTTTGTGCTTGTACTTCCTTTTATTGGTAGACAATTGTATTCGCACAGTACTGCTTTTATGTTCAGCATGTTCCTCGTCTAGCGATTACTCGTCGACTTGAATCTGATCACTTGCCGAGTGTGCGAGGACTGGTGGGAAGACGGTATCTCCATGGCCCCGAAGTCGAATTGGAGATCGCTAAGACGTTGATAGACCGGATGCCTCTTGTTGAGTTCATGTTCCTTAGTTGTTGGAGGGGCTGTAAGTGGCCTACTAAGGATGGTGCCATGCAGGGTAGATGTTCGGTGCCTCATGGCGAGGGCATTGATCCTTAGTTGTTGGAGGGGCCATAACTGGCCAACTAAGGATGGTGCCGAGCAGGGTAGCTGCTCGGTGCCTCTTGCCGAGGGCTTAATCCTTAGTTTTTGGAGGGACCGTAATTGGACAACTAAGGATGGTGCTGAGCAGGGTAGCTGCTCGGTGCCTCTTGGCGAGGGCTTTGATCCTTAGCTGTTGGAGGGGCCGTAATTGGCCAACTAAGGATGGTGCTGAGCAGGGTAGCTGCTCTGTGCCTCTTGGCGAGGGCTTTGATCCCTGGTTTGTTGGGGTAGGGAGCTACCAGCCAGGGATAACCGAGTAAGGGCGGACCCGGTTGCCTCTTGCGAGGGCTTTGATCCTTAACACGGGAGGGGCCGTGAGTGGCCTGCTAAGTATGGGGCCGAGCAAGATAGCTGCTCGGTGCCTCTTGGCGAGGGCTTTGATCCTTAGCGCGGGAGGGGCCGTTAGTGGCCTACTAAGGATGGCCAAGCAGGGTAGCTGCTCGGTACCTCTTGGCGAGGGCTTTGATCCTTAAGGACAAGCCGAGCAGAGTTACTGCCCGGTGCCTCTTGGCGAGGGCTTTGATCCCTAGTTTGGTAAGGAGCTACCAGCCAGGGATAACTGAGCAAGGACGGGCCCGGTTACCTCTTAGCGAGGGCTTTGATCCCTGGTTTGTTGGGGTAGGGAGCTACCGGCCAGGGATAACCGAGCAAGGGCAGGCCCGGTTGCCTCTTTCGAGGACTTTTCATCCTTAGCGTGGGAGGGGCCGTAAGTAGCCTACTAAGGATGGCCGAGCAGGGTTGCTGCCTGGTGCCTCTTAGCAAGGGCTTTTTGTCCTTAAGGATGGCGAGCAGGGTTGTTGCCCGGTGCCTCTTGCGAGGGCTTTGATCCCTAGAGTTTTGGGGTAGGGAATCTACCAGCCAGGGATAGCCGAGCAGGGTAGCTGCTGGGCTGCCTCTTCGTGAGGGCTTCGATCCTTAGCGCTGGAGAGGCCGTGGGAGGCCTGCCAAGGATGAACTAAGCAGTGAGGCTGCTCGGTTGCCTCTTTTTGAGGGCTTAGATCCCTGGCGCTGTGGGGTAGGGAATCTACCAGCCAGGGATAGCCGAGCAGGGTAGCTACTGGGCTGCCTCTTCGTGAGGGCTTCGATCCCTGGTGTTGTGGGGTAGGGAAGCTACCAGCCAGGGATAGCCGAGCAGGGTAGTTGCTGGGCTGCCTCTTCGTGAGGGCTTCGATCCCTGGCGTTGTGGGGTAGGGAAGCTACTGACCAAGGATAGCCGAGCAGGGTAGCTGCTGGGCTGCCTCTTGGTGAGGGCTTCGGGGAGATGGTCAGTCGCCATTGACACGTGCCACGAACGCGTGGAGGAGGCGAAACGGCAGAGCCGCGTCGTTTTGATTTCGCATCAAGCTGCGCGGTGTCTGCCGCGTAGCGGCACAGTTGCGGGAGCCCCGATCTGAACGAGTTTTTTGCCGTCCCCTTCTACGAGGGGGACCTCTGTCAGAGGCTCCACCGGGGTCCCTCGGACCTCTGTTTGCTCGTCTCGAGTGTCTAGAGAACCCCTGATGTCACCCTCACTTCGACATCGTCGACTGGACTCTCCAATGAAGATGTTGTGGTGAAGTAAACCTTTGCAACTCGCTGGTCTCCATAGACCTGACCTATCCCGCCCTGGTCGAGAGGGAACTTCATCGCCAGGTGATAGGTCGATATCTGGGCCCGGAGAGAGTTCAGCGTGGGGCGACCGAGGAGGATGTTGTAGGCCGATGGGATTCTTGCTACGATGAATTCCACCGGCATTGTCCGCGTACGGTTGGCTTCCCCGATGTTCAACTATAGAGTGATTACCCCTTGTTCCCTCATAAAATATCGGGAAAAAACCTCAATGGGGCATCACGTACCCACACGTGACCAGGGGTCACGTGCTGACACGTGATGATTTCCTGGGGATTCTGCTGAAATAGAATTAAATTCTAATCAAGTAAGCAATTAGTGGAGTCACGTGCCCACACGTGATGGACCTTTAAAAAAACCCACTGAAGGAATTAAAAGGCATAATAAAACAGCAAGGAAAGATCCCAATGGGGCATCACGTGTCTACACGTGACCAAAGGTCACGTGCTGGCACGTGATGATTCTTTAGTTCTTTAAAACAGCAGAATTAAATTCTGGTTAAAATGTTTAATCATGGGGGGTCACGTGTCAACACGTGATGGGTTCCTAAGCTCTTTAATTAATAAAATTAAATTCTATTTAAATGATCAAACAGTGGGATCACGTGCCAACACGTGATAGGCTTTTAAGCCTTCTGAACTAATAGAATTAAAATTCTAATTAAGAGGGAATCGAGAACCCTAACTGGAAAAATATTTCTCTAAATCTTTCCAAACAAAAAAGATTGTGCTCTGTAAAGTGGAGCACCGTTGGATTAAAAATCCAATGGTGATTAAAAATCACCAATTTATAGAAAGATTATATACAAGGAAAGACTTCCCTGAAATTCACCAAGAATAATAAATAGAATATCTTTTGGATTAAAAATCCAATGGTGAATAAAATTCACTGAGTAATCTAAAAGATCATGTTGGTTACAAAATCAATTAAAATCTTTCAATAAAAGATTGACTAAACAAACTGATTCTTTTCTTTCTCCTATAAATAGGAGCCAAGAAGAGAAGAGGGGGGGGATCGATTTTTTTTTTTGGAGAGAAATACAAGAAGAGAATTTAATTCTCCAGAGAGAAAAGAAGATTTCTTCAGAAGAGAAAGAAACCCTAGATGAGAAAGGGGAAAGAAATCTAAGCTCCATAAAACAAAAGAGAATTTAATTCTCAATTTAAGAGTTTAACTCTTCTGAATAAGAACTTAGTTCTTTCTTTGGTTGAAGATATGCAGAAGCAGATCTCCTCACAAGCTGAGAATTTAATTCTTATTGGAGAGATTCTGCCATGCAGATCCAAAACTTAGAGGGAGAATTAAGTTTAAAGAATTTAATTCTTCCAAATTCATAGGAATTTAATTCCTCTAAATGAAACTAGGGTTTAACCCTACATAAGAATTTAATTCTTCCAAATACATAGGAATTTAATTCCTCTAAATGAAACTAGGGTTTAACCCTACAAAAGAATTTAATTCTTAAAACAAGAGACTTGAAGCTCTCCATGCACGTAAAGATTAAGTATCCAACATGATCACATGGTAACACATGACCCTTCATCCCAACGAACAAAAAGGAATGAATAAGGCATGCTCACGTGCCCCCACGTGACCCTTTAATGGACTCCTCAAAATAAGAAGGAATTAGCCCAGAGGCAATGCCTCATGTGCTCCTATATGACCCTCAAAATAAAAGAGAACAAAGCCAAAGGCAGTACTGATCTAGGGCGCCTCACGTGTCTCCACGTGACCCCTGACAAACACCTTTTTCAAAAGAATAAAATAGGGGAAGACATAGGAATTGATGCCCAACTCAGAGGCATTGTCACGTGTCCACACGTGGTGATTTCAAAGACTAAAAGTGTTTAACACTTATTTGAATATTCTGAGAACAAAATAAAGGAAGTCTGGCCCCATCTTCAGATGCCTCACGTGACCCCACGTGACCAATTCAGTCTTAGTGTTTAACACTACTTTAAGCGCTTCGTCCTTAGTGTTTAACACTATTTTCAGCACATCACGTGGGAGCACGTGATCGCCAAGTATCCTCTAGTGTTTAACACTATTTTAAAGCCAAGCTTAGCCCAAATTGGTTAGGTTTTCCAGAGGCAAATCTTCCTTTCAACTGAACCTCAAAATTTATCAGTTCATATGATATGCAAAGTAAAGTCCAGAGCTATAATAAATGGTTAGTGCTCAGCCAAAGATAAAATGTTGTCAGATCCCCCGAACCCCTGTTTAGCATTGCTAATAATGGGGGGGCTGAACCCAGACAAATAATTCAATAGTCCAAACAAAGATCCAACATTTCGAACCTAATTGGACTTAGCCCAAGTTGGCCATAAGTCCTCAATTCAGATTTAATTGAGCCAATATGCTCATAATCTCATTAATTGATCTTAGTTCCAAATTGGACTACAGATTTCCCAATCAACTTTGGTTCAAGGGTACATCTCTTCACTCCTTTGATATTTGTCGTTGTAATCCTTCAACGTCTTCAGAGAGGTGACGAGCCCCAATAACCAATCATTCCATGGACCGTGGGGTCCTTAAACTCATGGACTATGATGTCCTTAACCTGAACTGTGGGGTCCTTAAGCCCATGGACTATGATGTCCTTAACCTGGACTGTGGGGTCCTTAAGCCCATGGACTATGATGTCCTTAACCTGGACTGTGAGGTCTTTAAACTCATGGACTATGATGTCCTTAACCTTTATAGACTATGATGTTTTTAAAATGGACCGAGATGTTCTTAAACTAACATTGGACCACCATGTCCTTAAACTGGTAATCGACCGCAATGTCCCTAAACTAAACAATAGAGCTCAAATGCTTTTTTGTTGGATCTAAACGATCCCGTTAAGTTGATCTTAGTCTAAAATTAGACTAACGTATCCTTAACATACGTTTAAGTTGATCTTAGTCTCAAATGAGACTAACGTATTCTTAAACCCAACCCCCAAACCCAAATCTAAGAAAATACGGATTTGGACTAATCCACGCCCTACGGGCGACAACATAAATTAGTCTCCGTATACAATCCACGGGCAACCAAAAACAAAACAAACACACACGACACGAAGTGACCATCTGGAGAAGGAGAAAGTGGTTACCGCGATGCGGTAGCGTAATTAACTGCAGGGGCTTGCGCCTGCAGGGAAGAGCGTCCCCACAATCAAAAAACCCTCAACGAGGGGGAATCTGACGAAGTCTGCTATATCGGTCGCATCCGTTTAAACCTCTGATACATGGTGCCATAAATCAACTTGGTATCTTCGGAGAGGTGGACGGATAGCACCAATTAGCATCTGCCCCCAAATTCAGGCAAGACAGACCTACGCGGTCGCGTCTCTGTGTTTCTGAGGAGAACACCCCTTCCGCCGAAATGGAGTGGTTGGTGAATCCTGAGAGGACGTGGGAGGTCGGCCTCAGGTCAGCCGAGGCGAGCCCCATGCGCAGGAAGCAGTCGTGGAAGAGAATGTCTGCCGAGCTTCCCGAGTCGACCAGGATCCTGTGCACCTCGTATTGATGGACTCGAGCCGTAATCACCAGGGGGTCATTGTGGGGCAAGGATATGCCGTGAAAGTCCCTATCGTCAAAGGTAATCGGCTCGGTCTCCCTTGACCCCTTCGTCGGTTGGCTGTCAGCCTCCGCGGCTGGCGAGGGGTGCTGAGTCTAGTATGCACCCGACGTACCCCCGGCCGTCATGACCACGATTTTCGACGAGCCTTGGTTCCCTTTGGTGAGGTTCCTTATGCCCCCCAGTGGGGTTGTTTTTAGCTGCCGTGGAGAGTCTCGCGTGTGCGACCCCGTCGATAGAGGGGATGCCGGTCGTGCCTGTAAACAGGCGAGCTGACCGCCACCGCCTCGGGAGGGATAGGGGTGCGACGAGACTCGGGACAAAACTCTCTAGCGTAAGACCTCAGAGCCAAACTTAGCGATGCTCACCGGGTTTTCGGGTACGTCGGCCCTCAGAAACCGCAGCTGCCGAAAATGATGAGGCGGTGGTCGGCAGTGCCGGGGCGGGCGGAGTCTTCTCTCCCCCCATAGGGGTCCTGGTCCCAAGGCGAGGGAGCAGCGACTTGGTGATCTTGGCCCGCCATTTGGACGCGGATCAGCGCCTCCACAACAGACGCGAGTCGGTCTATCCGGTCGGCGGGGGCGTTGATGGCATTCGGCGGAGGAGGTTCTTCCACGCCTCCGTTGAGGGGGAGGCGGCGGCTGGCACTTGGATCGTCATGATGATCACTCGCCATTGGGTTGAGATCGGAAAGTGAACTTTTGTTTTTGTGGAATCAAGGATTTCCCACAGACGGCGCCAGCTGACGCGACCTGGATTGCGCCAAGATGTTACCTTCCGTTGATCTGCTGATAGCGGCGATGGGTGGCTGAGATTGGATCTGGAGGCTGTCGCTCCTGAAGCGTGTGGATCTCAATGGGTTTGAGGTTGTGATTGCCGAGCTACGTGCAAGGAAGTCTCGGGGTGGTTGTACCACCGAGGACCCTCCGACGGTCAAGTTAGACTAGAGATCCAAGCAGAGTAACGGTTTAGTGGAGTAAAAATGGCTTACTTGGACCGTCTGAAGAAGGGGTTTATATAGCGGTGGTAGCAGGCAGGGCAGGCGCGAGAATCACGCCGGCCGTTATGCTCCCAACGTCACGCCCACGTGATTAGCGGGATCTCCCATTAATGGCGAGACGGGCTCGTTAATGGGGAATCGTGATGGCGTGGAACATGGGATGTGGCCGGCGGAAATCTCGCGCATGGCGAGATTCACGGGGTGGCGGTTGCGCCTGTGAATGGTGTCGTTGGTCGGTCGATGAGACCGAGGAAGATGACCTCGACAGGAGAGCTCGCGGTCGAGCGGGAGAGCCAAGGTGTCTTGGTTCTGCTCGAGCCCGGAGACGAGCTGAGAAGGCCGAGGAGGCTCGGGCTTGTGATAGCTCGGAGACGAGCTGTGAGGCCGAGGAGGCCAATTGTGCTAGGGGCTCGGAGGTGAGCCAGCGTTTGCTTGTAGGACGGGCACAGGAGTGGTCTGGTCGGCCACTGTAGGTCTTTTCTTATGAGCCCTGGGACACGTCATCTGCCACGTGTCATGATCTGGGAGATCACCGATATCGAGCATCATCATTAGCCCCCCACTCTCGTCCCGACCAGCTGACGGATCGGGTCGAGAGTGGTCTGCCGGGTCACCCGATGTGAGCTTCCTTTCGAAGATATCGTCAGGCGTGTCCCCGGATAATCTGTTGTATTTTCTGGATGGTGTCAGCGAATCAGGGGGAGATCTCTGCATTAAAGAGGGTGCGCCGGATCGTGCGTACTTTTGCTGAAGCGACAGACCACGTGCCGGGTGCTGGTTGGCTGACGCGACGGGACGCAGACCTCTGGCGTCCGATGGGATACCCCCAATGTGCGTGCGACAGGTGGAGCGATCATGGTCGTTGAATGCGAAGAGTTGTTTTGGCGGGAGTCGACTGTCGCCGTTGGATGAGGATGCCGGTGGCTATAAATAGAGGTGGGTACCGCCTCAGGGCCCACCTCTCTTCATATTTTCCTTGTTCTTGATCTTGTAAGCTCGGCGCTCTCCTCTTAGGTCGGATTTTTGCGTTTCCGAGGATCTCTCCATCAGGTTAGATGTCTTCTTTTGAGGAGTCTGTAGATGTCGTCAGGGTAGACTCTAGGGATCCCTCCGCTGAGCCGGAGCCTTCCCGGGGAGTTAGGGTCAGATCTTCTTCCCGAGGCCGCGCGTCAGGGACGGATCCCCGAGCGGAGGTGGCGGATGCCCCTGGCATGCCATCCTTGGTGAGGTACGAGAACGAGCTTGCCACCGCTCGGGCTCGCTTCTATATCACGTCCGGCTACACTCTACGTTTGGCCGAGGAAGGAGAGAGGGCGGATCAAGTACGAGGTAAAGAGATTGCCCTGTATCTGGAATCCTTTTGGGCCGGAATGCGCCTACCCTTCTCTCCCTAGGTTGTTAGGGCGCTAAATTACTTTGGGCTAGCCCCGGGCCAGCTAGTGCCGAACTCATGGAGGATTCTCCTTGGGTTCCTGGTCCGCTTGAAGTTGCAGATGATTCCTATTAGTTTGTCCATCCTCGCCTCTTCTCTAGTTTACAAAGGCTACCCCGGCACCCGTGCGGGCGACCCAAGGTGGGTGTATCTCTCTTTTAGGAAACGACTGGGGAGTGCACCCGGGTCAGGTGTCGTCGCCCTGCCCTTTTCCATCCACGATTGGAAGAAGAAGTTTTTCTTCATTGGACCGCCGGAAGGTGAGGACTGGCCCGTGCCCACCCAGTGGTCTAGGGATAGGTGTCGGCGGGAAAGCCCATCCAACGACCCCGACACTGTGAGAGTGGCGGAGTGGGAGCCCATTCCCCGGGCTGACGTGCTGCTTTCTGAGCGGGCCCTTAGCTGGGCCGGGCTCACCCCGCCCAGTTCGCCGGTAAGTTAGGAGCTCGTAGGCGTTCTGTTAGGCTTGCGTTTATTTTCATTTTTGCTTGCGTTGCTAACTTCATTGTACCTTGCCTTATGCAGAACCCATAGACCTAAGCTACCTTCGAGCGGCCATGCTCAAGCCGAAGAAGGGGTCGAAGGCTGGAGGGGCCAGCTCTTCTCATCAAACGTCGATCCCGGCTCCACCAGCAGCAGTCCTGCCCCAGGGCTCGAGCGCGGATCGCGCCGCGGATCGCGCCCCGGATCCCAGCAAGGCGCCGAGCCGAAAGCGGGTTTGGAGGCAAGAAGCCCCGGCTTCGGAGGTAGAGACCAGCCCTCCGTCGTCGGCCCTCAAGAGGTTCCCCCGCACAGTCCCACGGACCCCGGCCTTCCTGATCTTGGTGTACGAGGGGGAGCTCCGCTTTGAGGTGCCCTCGGGGCTCTCCGTCGCCGACAGCTTGCTGTCCGACATGGAGAGGTCGGCCGGGGGCAAGGTCCCTGGGGGGACCCTGAAGGCACAAATGGCGTCCATCGCCCAAGAGGTCGTGCAGGTTAGTGCTCCTACATAACTCGATTCTTCACTCAGCGTCTCGTCATTCGTGAGATTTGGTACTCCTTTTTCTTTCCAACCCCCTCTGATTTCTTCAGGTTCTCCAGCACGTCGCTCTCGTTGTCCAGATGAAGAAGGAGGAGATAGCCTCGGCAATGCGAGCCGCGGGCGAGCTCTCCTCGCTGGGGAAGAGTTCGAAGCGGGAGCTGGAGACGGCGATGGCGAGGGTCGGTTCCCTTTGAGGGCGAGGCGGCGGCCGGGAAGCAGGAGATGGCGGCCGCGAAGCACGAGGCGGCGGCCGCGAAGCAGTAGGTCGCCAAGTTCCGCAAGACCGTCCAGGCTGCCGAGGCCAAGCTTCAGGACTCCAAGGTGCTCATCGGCACCATGAAGAAGTACTCGAGCGCCCACCGGAAGGAGTTGGAGTCTGCGGTAGAGGCGTCGAAGTGGGCCGACCTCAGAGCGGCGAAGGCAGTGGAGAACTTCTAAAAGTCAGAACAGTTCTACACCGTCCTAGCCTCGGCCACCACTGCCATCTGGCATGAGGCCCTTGACGCCGTCTAGGCTCGGATGCCGGAGTTCGCTGATGAAGAGCTCCGAGCCAAATATCCCCGAGGGGATGATGGGCAGGAGGACGGCCTCGGGGAGATACCCGATGAGGGCGACGCTGAGGCTCCTATGGTGGGCGCTGGGCTTCCCGAGGTTGCGCCCAGCCTTGAGGCCTGAAGCCCCTTGTCTTCATGTTTTTTCTTCTTTTTGTTGCGTCGGGTATTTTGTAGGACTTCGGGCATTTTTGTAAGGCTGGGGAGCCCACAGTACCCTTGCAAGAGTTTTGACTTTATGAATAAAGATTTTTGTTTTTGCAATAGTGTTTGTGCTCATATTTTCCTTTGTCAGTAAGCGCTCATATTTGCGGAGCACTGCCTTCATTTTTTGTCGGTTCTCTGTCTAGCGATCATACAACGAGTTGAATCTGTTCGTTTGCCGAGTGTGCAAAGATCGGTGCGAAGATGGTATCTCCATGGCCCCGAAGTCGAGGTGGAGATTGCTTAGACGTAGAACCGGATGCCTCTTGATGTCGTCATGTTCCTTAGCGTGGGATGCTTGGAGAGGCATGCCGGCGATCGACCGAGCAGGGTAGCTGCTTGGTGCCTGTTGGCGAGGGCTTTGATCCCTGGTGTGTTGGGTTAGGGAGCTACCAGTCAGGGATAACCGAGCAAGGGTGGGCCCGGTTGCCTCTTTCAAGGACTTTTGATCCTTAGCGCGGGAGGGGCCGTGAGTGGCCTACTAAGGATGGGGCCGAGCAGGGTAGCTGCTCGGTGGCTCTTGGAGAGGGCTTTGATCCTTAGCGCGGGATGGTCCATGAGTGGCCTACTAAGGATGCGGCCGAGCAGGGTAGCTGCTCGGTGCCTCTTACCGAGGGCTTTGATCCTTAGCGCGGGAGGGGCCGTGAGTGGCCTACTAAGGATGGCCGAGCAGGGTAGCTGCTCGGTACCTCTTGGCGAGGGTTTTGATCCTTAGAGCGGGAGGGGCCGTGAGTGGCCTACTAAGGCTGGCCGAGCAGGGTAGCTGCTCGGTGCCTCTTGGCGTGGGCTTTGATCCTTAAGGACGGGCCGAGCAGGGTTACTTCCCGGTGCCTCTTGGCGAGGGCTTTGATCCCTGGTTTGGTAGGGAGCTACCGGCCAGGGATAACCGAGCAAGGGCGGGCCCGGTTGCCTCTTAGCGAGGGCTTTGATCCCTGGTTTGTTGGGATAGGGAGCTACCAGCCAGGGATAACCGAGCAAGGGCGGGACCGGTTGCCTCTTTCGAGGGATTTTCATCCTTAGCGCGGGAGGGTCCGTAAGTGGCCTACTAAGGATGGCCGAGCAGGATTGCTGACCGGTGCCTCTTGGCGAGGGCTTTTTGTCCTTATGGATGGCCGAGCAAGGTTGCTGCCCGGTGCCTCTTGGCGAGGGCTTTGATCCCTGACGTTGTGGGGTAGGGAAGCTACCAGCCAGGGATAGCCGAGCAGGGTAGCTGCAGGGCTGCCTCTTAGTGAGGGATTTGATCCCTGACGCTATGGGGTAGGGAAGCTACCAGCCAGGGATAGCCGAACAGGGTAGCTGCAAGGCTGCCTCTTCGTGAGGGCTTCGATCTTTGGCGCTGGAGGGGCCGTGGGAGGCCTGCCAAGGATGAATCAAGCAGTGGAGCTGCTCGGTTGCCTCTTCGTGAGGGCTTCGATCCTTGGCACTGGAGGGGCCGTAGGAGGCCTGCCAAGGATGAACCAAGCAGTGAAGCTGCTCGGTTGCCTCTTAGTGAGGGCCTAGATCCCTGGCGTTGTGGGGGTAGGGAAGCTACTAGCCAGGGATAGCCGAGCAGGGTAGCTGCAGGGCTGCCTCTCGGTGAGGGCTTTGATCCCTGGTGCTGGAGGGGCTGTAGGAGGCCTGCCAAGGATGAACCAAGCAGTGAAGCTGCTCGGTTGCCTCTTAGTGAAGGCTTAGATCCCTGGCGTTGTGGGGTAGGCGAGCTACCGGCCAGGGATAGCTGAGCAGGGTAGCTGCTGGGCAGCCTCTTCGTGGGGACTTTGGGAAGATGGACAGCCGCGAGTGACACGTACCACTAACGCGTGGAGGAGGCGAAGCGCCAGAGCCGCGTCGTTTCGATTTCGCATCGAGCGGCGTGATGTCTGCCGCGTGGCGGCACAGTTGCGGGCGACCGTTGAACTCCGGGAGCATTGTGGGCTATAAAATGGAGAGATTGTTGATGACTCCTTTCCTCATACTCAAAACGCAAAAATGGAGGACTTCCCTTTCACCATCCCCGATATCATAAGCTTCGAGGACGTGTATCTCTACGATCTGTACTGCACTGATGACACGGTGCAGTTGGTGATAGGCCGGATCGACGATCATTTCAGTCGATTGCTCCCCCGGCGCTCCTCCCCCCTTCAAGTGTTGATGTACTCCATCTGGAGGGCGTCGTCGGGGCTCTACAACCCCTTATCTGAGCAGCTGAAAGACGAGGCCATTGGCAAGCTAAGGTCTCTGAGGCATTTCGGCATGATCTCTGCGAGCCGGCTAAATCGCTCGGAGGCGCTCTTCCTTGAGTGCTACCACTTGAGGCTTGATGCCGACGCTAGCGGGGGTCATTGAAGGGAAAGGTTAGATGCCGCGAGGGCTCGGCTGGCGGAAATATCCTCAGAGTACCACGAACAGTGCTCTCTGTACCCCATTCCCCCGCTGTTGTAATACATTTTTTTTGTACGGCTGAGGAGCCTATCGTACCTCTTGAATGAATAAGATTTTTTTTCTTTTCTGCAATGCTTTATTGATCCCTTTATTATATAAACAAAAGATCTCAGGAAAGATGTACATTGCTCTGAAAAGGAAATACATGCTAGCAGATGTTCTTATTCGTGCAGCTCGAGCCTCCCGGATGTCTGTTGGCATTTATGCCCGGCATAGGGTACCGATCTTCGTGGGTACCAGATGTATCCTCCGCTGACACTACCATGATCTGGCCGACGGTCAGCTCGGCTGGAGGGGGACGCTGCTCTTACTCACGGTCAGCTTGCCGCTTGTCCCTCAGGTACCCTGCTAGGTAGGGGTGGTAATTGAACGAGCCAACTCGGGTTCGATTAAGGTTCGGCTCGGTATCAGCTCGTTCAAATTTGGTTCATTTATTAATGAGCCGGACATGAGCCAGAAAGCCTGGCTCGTTTATTAAATGAGCCGGACTCGAGCTCAGCCAGGCTCGTTCGGTATTGACTCGGGTTCGGCTGGGTTACACAGTTTGAAAAAAAAACAGTAATATGTAATATATAGCAGATTCTATACAACTCTCAGAACACTTAATTCAATTAAATAACAGTATATAAAGTGTACTGAGATAAATATAAAACCCAGCACTTAGACCCATTCAATGCCCTAGATGTTAATGTTTTTTAATTTTTCCATATCTCAAAACCCTAAGTTTTAGGCATTATTGTTAATTATGTTTTTTTTCTTGGAAGATACTATTAATATGAGTAAATGAGCTGAAAATGAGCCGAGCTCACAAACGAGCTCTAAAGGAGCTCAGTTGAGCTCAGCTCGTGAACTCGGCTCGTTTAGTTAATGGGCCACAAATGAACCGAACACGAGCTGGGCATGTTTAATCGAACTGGATTTGAGCTAAGCATCTCTAGCTCGATTAACTAAATGAGCCGGACTTGGGCCGACAAAAAGAACCACGAGCCGAACTCGAGCCGAGCTTGACTCGCTCAAGCTCGGCTCGTTTACACCCCTACTGCTAGGTGTCCCGAACGGATGAGCTCCTCGATATAGTCTCGGAGCTGCTTAAAACTCTCTATAGAGTGGCCTAGCGACCTGTGGAACCCGCAGTAAGGGCCCCGGGTTGGCTTTGAGGCCATTCGCGGGATTGGGGGGAGCTTGAAGAACCCCTCACCCTTAGCCTCTTCTAGTAGCACTTCCTGGGAAACATTGAGCGGTGTGTACTCCTGGAACTTTGGGAGATAGGGCTTTTGCCGTTCAGGTCCCCTTCTCTCTTCTCTTGCCCTCTTCTTCTGGTCAGTTTGCTCTGCCCGGGGGAGATTTGCGCTTACCTCGGATTCGATCTGGACCTCGCGCTCGGTCCAGGCTTTATCTCGGCCATGGTCTTAGGTTGCGCTAATGCAAAGGAGCGTAACCACTCCTTGTGCCTAAGACCAGACCTCAGTGTCATGATGACCGTCTCGTCCCGGTGCTCGGGGACCTCGAGAAGGGCGTTGTAGAAGCGGGTGACGTATGCTTTGAACGTCTTTTTGTCCCCGCTCTTGATCGTGAAGAGGTGGTCGACAGTGCGCTTTTGCCGCCTGTTCCCGATGAAGTGGCCGAGGAATTAGGTGGCCAGCTCGTCGAAAGTTGAGATCGAGCGCGGCTCGAGTCCTTGGAATCGGTCTCGCCCGGAACGGATGAGAGTGGCCGGGAAATCCTGGCATTGGGCGGCGTCGGAGTTGTCTTGGAAGCTCATCCCTGTGGTAAACGCATCCAAATAGTCCTTCGGGTCAGACTTACCGTCGAAGAGGGAGACCTTTGGGGGCTTGTTGCGAAAGGAGACGTGGACAGCGAGCAGCTCCTCGGTGAATGGTTTGGTGAGTGAGTCGGCAGCGTACTTAGCCCCGTCGCTCAAACGGTGACCCTCCCGATACAGACACTCGATCTTCTTCTCGAGGGCAGCGAGTCGGCCATGGTACCCTGACGACTTGGCACATTCTGATCCCAGGCCTCTGCTGTTGGAGGCCTGCGTCTGGCCTCTGCCTCGGTTCCTCTCAATGAGGTTCCTTAGATCCCCCGGCGAGGTGGTCTTCGAGCTGCCGTGGTGAGTCTCGTATGTGCGACCCCGTTGAGGGAGGGGGTGTCGGTCAGGCCTGGTAACAGGCGAGCTGACAGACATCTCCTCGGGAGGGACAGGTGCGCGAAGGACCTCGGGACGAGGTGCTCTGGCGGCGAACCTCGGTGTTGAACTGTGAGGCGCCCAGCGGGCCTCAGAACGTATCGGCCTGGGAGATCTGCGGCCGTGGGAGGTAACGACACGGTGGTCGGCCGTGCCGACACGGACGGAGTCTTCTCTTCCCCTGTAGGGGTCCCGGTCCCGAGGCGAAGGAGCGGTGATGTGAGGATCTTGCCCCGCCGTTTGGACACGGATGAGCGCCTCCACGAAGGACGCGAGTCGATCTATTCGGCCAGCAAGGGCGCTAATAGCATTCAGCGGAGGAGGTTCGTCCGTGCCTCTATTGAGGGGGAGGCGGCGGCTAGTGCTTGGATCTTCATGATGACCGCTCGCCATTGGATTGAGATCGGAAAGTGAACTTTTTTTTAATCAAAGAGTTCCCACAGACGGCGCCAGCTGACGCGACCTGGATCGCGCCAAGATGTTACCTTCCGTTGATCTACTGATGGCGGCGATGGGTGGCTGAGATTGGATCTGGAAGCTGTCGCTCCTGAAGCGTGTGGATCCCAATGGGTTTAAGGTTGTAGTTTCTGAGCTACCTGCAAGGAAGTCCTGGGGTAGTTGTTCCACCGAGGACCCTCCGATGGTCAAGTTAGACTAGAGATCCGAGCAGAGTAACGGCTTGGTGGAGTAAAAATGGCTTACTTGGACCGTCTGAAGAAGGGGTTTATATAGCGGTGGCAGCAGGCAAGGCAGGCGCGAGAATCACGCCGGCCGTTACGCTCCCGACGTCACGCCCGCGTGATGAGCGGGATCTCCCATTAATGGTGAGACAGGCTCGTTAATGGGGGATCATGATGGCGTGGAACGTAGGATGTGGCCGGCGGAAATCTCGCGCATGGCGAGATTTGCGGGGTGGGGGTTGCGCCTATGAACGGTGCCGTTGGTCGGTCGATGAGACCGGGGAAGATGACCTCGGCGGGAGCGCTCGCAGTCGAGCGAGAGAGCCGAGGTATCTTGGTTCTGCTCGAGCCCGGAGGCGAGCTGAGAGGGTCGAGGAGGCTTGGGCCTGTGATATCTCGGAGACGAGCTGTGAGGCCGAGGAGGCCAATTGTGCTGAGGGCTCGGAGGTGAGCCACGTTTGCTTGTAGGACGGGCATAAGAGTGGTCTGTTCGGCCACTGTAAGTCCTTTCTTGTGAGCCCTAGGACACGTCATCTGCCACATGTCATGATCTGGGAGATCACCGATATCGAGCATCATCAATAATGTCTTTGCATAATGACCTAACTGAAATTGGTAAGAAAGAGGAAGTGAGGCAGAGGTCTGGAATTCAGTGGCTAAATGAAGGGGATCAGAATACAGGTTATTTTAACAAGGTTGCCTGCTTTAATAGAAAATAATTTTATTCATGCTCTTGAGGTTAATGGTGTTATGAATAATAATATTAATGATATGCATGATGAATTCCACAATTTTTATATGCATTTGCTCGACACTCTTTCATCATTCATGCTGAATTGTGATTTAAAAGATGTTTACAAGAATGCTACTTATGTGGAACATAATGACTTGGACAATCCCTTTAATGTAGAGGAAATAAACAAGGCTGTCTTTGGTCTGGATGCTGATAAAGCATCTGGACCATATGGCTTTTCACTAATCTTCTATAAACATTTTTGGGAGATGTTAAAGAATGATTTAGGGAATGCTCTCTTGATTGTATCAACTATGTTACTATTTGTTTGCTGCCTAAAACTGATGGTGCAAAACATGCTAAAGATTTCAGACCCGTTAGTCTTTTGAATAGTATTTTCAAAATCTTCACTAAAGTCTTGACCAATAGGCTTATAAATGTCTTACCTGATTATTTGAGTAAAACCCAATTTGCCTTCATTAGTAACAAGTCTACTTTAGATTGCTTTTCCATTGCCCATGAGCTTGTTCATGCTTGATCTAAAACCAAAACTGAATCTGGTTTACTTAAAATTGATTTCCAGAAAGCTTTTGACTTCATTCATTAGGATTACATCATTAATGTTTTGAAAACAATAGGTTTTGGCTGTAAATGGATAAGATGGATATATGTATTCTATATTCAACTAGTTCGCTGGTCCTTGTCAATGGCAGCTCGGGGGAAATAATTAAATGCAGAAGAGGGCTTAAGCAAGGTGATCCTTTGTCACCCTTGCTTTTCAGCTTGGTTGTCGATACTTTGGCTAGAATGTTAATGCAAGCTAAGGGCGTGATAAGCTCTCAACTCCCAACCATAAAGGTGGGCTTAAATCCCTTCTATCTATTCAGTTTGCTGATGATACAATACTCTTTTA
The DNA here is from genome assembly GCA_030015575.1 of Agapanthus africanus. Taxonomy (NCBI): domain Eukaryota; kingdom Viridiplantae; phylum Streptophyta; class Magnoliopsida; order Asparagales; family Amaryllidaceae; genus Agapanthus; species Agapanthus africanus. The sequence continues at coordinate 20,062,417 of JASDDO010000031.1, read as the reverse complement.
TAAAGCTAATGAGGAGGAAATACTCACTTTGAAAGTACTCCTTTATGTTTTTTAAGGCCTTTCTGGGCTGAAAATTAAATTTCATAAGAGTTCTTTGTTTTATTTTGGTAAAAAACTGCACATGGGTTCTAAACTTGCTAACTTCCTTAATTGTAAGCTGGCTGCCCTGCCCACTACTTACTTGGGGCTCTCCTTGAATCCTGGCAAAGTTCAGAAAAAGGATTGGCATCTTTTTATCACTAGAATTCAGACCAAACTCTCTTCTTGGAAGGGTAAATCTCTCTCAACTGAGGGGAGGCTCACCCTCATCAACTCTGTTATGTCTTCTCTTCCACCATATTATATCTTTTTTTAAACTGTCAAAATGGGTTATTAGGAAAATTGAAAACATTAGATCTACTTTTCTGTAGAAGGGCACCAATAGTGTAAGTAAGGGCTATAGTTTAGTGAAGTGGAAAAAACATGCACCGATGATGCTCATAAGCGGGAACTCCCCAGATCATGACACGTAGAAGATGACGTGTCCCGAGGCATACGGAACAGGGCAAGAACCACACATTGGAGGCGTCCCCCGGACTATCGTCCCGCGGCCTGGACCCGACCTCCGAGGATTCCCTGAACATTCCTATGCTCGCCATGTAAATGACCCTTGGCTCACCACCGAGCCCTCCTACACGCCGAGCTCCTCGGCCCTTCGCCTACGAGCTATCACAGAACCGAACTAGCTCAGCCTCCCGCCCTCTTCTTAGGCCTCTCACCGAGCTAGGCCTCTTCGGTTCTATCGAGCGACCTAGAACGCGGGTCACAGGCGCCTCCGCCACGGCTCCGCGAATCTCACCAGACGCGAGATATCTGCCGCCCTACGATCCTGCATTCCACGCCGTCGCATCCTTGTTCACCGCCGAAAGACGCAACCGGGACGTTGGGACGTCTGGCCTGAATTTTGGGGGCAGCTACTATTTGGTTTTATCTGTCCACCTCTCCGAAGATACCAAATTAATTTATGGTACCGTATATCGAAGGTTTGAACAGATGCGGCCGTTATAGCAAATTTCGGCAGATTCCCCCTCGTTTGCGAGGGGTTTTTGATTATGGGGACGCTCTTCCCTGCAGGCGCAAGCCCCCACAGTTAATTACGCTACCGTCTCGCGGTAACCACTTTCTCCTTCTCCAGATGTTCACTTCGTATCGTGTGTGTTTGTTTTATTTTTTGGTTGCCCGTGGATTGTATATGGAGACTAATTTGTGTTGTCGCCCGTAGGGCGTGAATTAGTCCAAATCCGTATTTTCTTTGTTCTCCTCCGAAATACGGGGACGCGACCGCGTAGGTCCGTCTCGCCTGAATTTGGGGGCAGATGCTAATTGGTGCTATCCGTCCACCTCTCCGAAGATACCAAGTTGATTTATGACACCATGTATCGAAGATTTAAACGGATGCGGCCGATATAGCAGACTTCGTCAGATTCCCCCTCATTTGAGGGGTTTTTGATTGTGGGGGCGCTCTTCCCTGCTGGCATAGTCACATAATTCGCGAATTTCTCGCCGAATTCGTGAATAATTCGCGAATTTTTGATCAGCCGACTTAATCGCCGAATTAATCGGCCGGCCGAATAATTCATGAATTATTCGCGAATAATCCGCGAATTATTCCCGAATAATCCGCGAATTATTCCCGAATTATGTGACAAACAACGAATAATTCAAAAAACAACAAATAATTCACAAAATCAAAACCTAGCGTCTCATATATTAATTTCTTGCTCGAAATCCTTCCCGAACATTTTCTGAACACTTACCGAATCTTTCCCGAATACCTGCCGATTTTTTCCGAATAGTTCTCTGAATCCGGATTTTCGACCTTGCCGAATTATACCCGAACGACGAATTTGTGAGTATGCCTGCAGGCGCAAGCCCCTGCAGTTAATTATGCTACCGCATCGCGGTAACCACTTTCTCCTTCTCCAGATGGTCACTTCGTGTCGTGTGTGTTTGTTTTGTTTTTGGTTGCCCGTGGATTGTATACGGAGACTAATTTATGTTGTCGTCCATAGGGCGTAGATTAGTCCAAATCCGTATTTTCTTAGATTTGGGTTTGGGGGTTGGGTTTAAGGATATATTAGTCTCACTTGGGACTAAGATCAACTTAAACGTATGTTAAGAATACGTTAGTCTAATTTTTAGACTAAGATCAACTTAACGGGATCGTTTAGATCCGACAAGAGAGCATTTAGGCTCGATTGTTTAGTTTAGGGACATTGCGTTCCATTACCAGTTTAAGGACATGGTGGTCCAAGGTTAAGGACATCATAGTCCATGGGCTTAAGGACCCCACAGTCCAAGGTTAAGGACATCATAGTCCATGAGTTTAAGGACCCCACAGTCCGTAGTTTAAAGACGTTATAGTTTATAAAGTTTAAGGACATCATAGTCCATGAGTTTAAGGACCCCACAGTCCATGGAATGTTTGGTTGTCGGGACCCGTCACCTCTCTGAAGACGTTGAAAGATTATAACAACAAATATCAGTGGAGTAAAGAGATATACTCTTGAACCAATTTTGGTTGAGAGATCTGTAGTCCAATTTGAGACTAAGATCAAAAGATTTGTGAGCATATGGGCTCAGTTAATCTGAATTGAGGACTTAAGGCCAATCTTGGGCTAAGTCCAATCAGGTTAAAATGTTTAATATTTATTTTGGGCTGTTGAGCATTTATTTGAGCTTGACCCTTTTAACAATTCTGAGCATTGATTTGGATTCTGAAAGTATTTCTGTCTTTTGTTGAATACTGATCATTCGTCATAGCTCTGGGGCTTATTAAAGAACAATTTATGTTCTATCAGCACAGCACATAGTGCGCTTGGCGCTTTACGCCAGTCAAAAGAGCGCAGAGCGCTTCTGCTGGGTAGCGGACACGTAGCGCACTTGGCGCTGAGCGCCAGACCATGAGCGCAAAGCGCTATTTGTTCAATGAGCACAAAGCGCTATTTGTTCAATGGCGCACATATGAGGAGCACGTGGTGCGCTTGGCGCTGAGCGCCAGATCAGGAGCGCTGAGATGCTTCTTTTAAGTAGCGCACACGTGAGGAGCACGTGGCTCGCTTGGCGCTGAGTGCCAGATAATGGGCACAGTGCGCTATGTTTGGAGCGCTAAGACTCTTCAAAATTAAGAGTGCCAAGGCTCTGCAGCGCTTTGCGCTAGATGTGGAGCGCCGAGGCTCTTTTTGATTAGGAGCGCCAAGGCTCTTCTTTTATTCAACTTAAATCAGTTTTGCGCTCTGAGAATTAAATTCTCTTTTTATAAGAGACTTTGTCTCAAGGTTCTAAGAACAAAGTTCTTATTTTATAGGAGATGCTTCAGTCTCTTGTATTGATGAAAGGCTTTGCCTTTATGGATCTATGATCCTTAAGAGAATTGAACTATTCTTCCCCCTTTTTTATAATGATATGTTCATGATCTCTTTGTATAAAAGACCTTCGTCTTGTAGATTTATGATCTGTGAGAAGAATTATGTTCTTCTTTTTATTTTATGATGAGATCCTTTGATCTCTTTGTGAAAGACCTTGGTCTTGTAGATTTATGACCTTAAAGAAATGAATTCTTCTTTTTAATTTTGAGATGATTTCATCTCTCTGTTCATTTTTTACCTTAAAGAAACTTTTCTTTTTCTGAGAGCTTAGCTCTTCTTTCTGAGATCTCTCAAAGCTTATGGGGTGTATCTCCTGAGACTTGGAAGTCTGGGGGCTTTTATATAGGGCAAGCTGATTTGTTCAATCAGTTAAGGAGATCTTTTCTCCAATTGATTTGGGGATTTCCCCACCGTTGCATCTTTGATCCAATGGCTTCTGATTTACAGAAGGCAGTCTTCTTGTTTTTTAACAAGATTGGGAGATCTTTCCATACAGAATTTATTCTGTAATTTTGGCGATTTTTAATCACTTTTGGATCATTGATTCAACGGCGCTCTGATTTACAGAGCACAATCTTTTTGTTTGGAAAGATTTTGAGGAATTTCTCCTTAACAGAATTTTATTCTGGTCAATTAATGATTTATCATTATTATTGGATCTTTGATCTGACGGTGGGGAGCTTTTAGTTCCAGCGCTAGCGCACCCGTGCTTTGCACGTGATGCGCTGCTTAGAGTGCAGCGCACTCAGCGCTAGCGCACACGTGCTTTGCACGTGGTGCGCTGCTTATAGCGCAGCGCTCTCAGCGCTAACGCACATGTGCTTTTGCATTTGGTGCGCTACTTAGGGCGCAGCGCAATTGGCGCTGCTATGAAGTGTTGCTTCATTTCAAAATTTGAAATTTGAATAGAGCTTTGCTCTGATTGGGGGAAACATTCTTAGATTTGGATTTTGGTTGGTTTAAGGACCATTAGTCTTGTTTTAGACTAAGGTCAACTCAAACGTTTGTTAAGGATATGTTAGCCTAATTTTAGACTAAGATCTACTAAACATGATTTTGGGATCATTTAGATCCAACAAATGAGCATGTGGGCTTTGTTGTGTTAGTTTAGGGACATTGCGGTCCATAAGTTTAAGGACATCATAGTCCATAGAGCTTAAGGACATCATAGTCCATAGTTTAAAAACGTCATAGTCTATGGGGGTTTAGTTTAGGGACGTTGCGGTCCATTGGGTTTAAGGACATCATAGTTCATGAGTATAAGGATCTCATAGTCCATAGAGTTTAGTTTAGAGACGTTGCGGTCCATAATTAGTTTAAGGACATTACGGTCCATTGTTAGTTTTAGGACGTTGCGGTCCATTTGGTTTCTTGTTATTGGGACCCACCACCTCTATGAAGACGTTGAATAATTACAACGACACATATCAAAGGTGTGAAGAGATGTACCCTTAAACCAATGTTGGTTGGGAGATCCATAGTCAGGTTTTAGACCAAGATCAATTAAGAGATTTTGAGCACATGGACTCAGTTAATTTGAATTAAGGATTTGTGACCAACTTAGGCTCAACCCACTCAGTTTTGAATAGAATGTTGAACATTCCTTTGGGCTCAATCCCTTCTTATGTAACAATGCTTGAGCATTGACTTGGGTTCTGACACGCTTTTTCTTTTTGTCTTTTGCTGAGTGTTGAGCACTTTTTTATGGCACCGAGGCTTTTATTTAAAGAACACTTTGTGTTCCTTCAACGCCTACGTGAGCAATCACGTGGTGCGCTTGGCGCTGAGCGCCACATTTGGAGCGCTGAAGCACTTCCTATGAAATAGCGCACACGTGAGGGGCACGTGGTGCCGAGCGCCAGCCTTAAAGCGCTGAGGCGCTTCTTATGAAATGGCGCACACGTGGTGCGCTTGGCGCAGAGGCGCTTCTTATGAAATAGCGCACACGCATGACGCTTCTTTAAAAATAGCGTTTGGAGCGCTGGGCGTGGAACGCTGAGGCGCTTCTTTTTAATTAGAACGCTAAGGCTCTTTTTAGGCAGCTCTGATCGGTTCTGTGCTCTAAGAATTAAGTTCTTATTTATAAGAGACTTTGTCTCATGGATCTAAGAACTAAGTTCTTATTTTAATAGGAGATGTTACGATTTCTTCTGTTTTTGTGAAAGACTTTGTCTTCGTCTTATAGATTTGTGATCTAAAGAGAACTAAGTTCTTCTCCCTCCCTTTTTATGATGAGATACTCCAATCTCTTCTACTTTTATGAAAGACTTATGTCTTTGTAAATCTATGATCTAGAAAAAGAACTAAGTTCTTCTTTTTTGATGAGATACTTTGATCTCTCTGTTTTATTTACCTTGAAGAAATTCTTCTTCCGAGAGCTTGCTCTTCTCTTTGAAATTTCTCAAAGTTTGTGGGGGGTTCCTCTGTGCAAGACTTGAAGTCTTAGGGCCTTTATATAGTGTCACGCCCCGCTTCCCAGTGTACGGGCAGAGGATGTGACGAGGCCGCTACGTATTTACTCTGAAGTAAATACGCTAAGCGTATCTAACCAGTATAAATGAAAATGCACAAGAGACAAAAAATATAATTGAACATCAACTTTATTTATTCACATTCTTTTGTACAATGCATGGAAAAGTAAATACATCTGAATGAAAGCAATGCCTAAACAATGGCATAACAGAAATGGAAAGTACTGAAATGAAATGTGTACAAGTGTAACTACAGCTCGGGATCTTCAATAAACTGGTCCAAGTCTTCAGTGCTAGAATCGATCTCTGGAAGGTCCGTATCACCTGACGACATTCAAAGAAGAAAGAAAGAGAATTTCGTCAGCGAACGAATCGCTCGGTGAGTCCCAAAGATAAGAGAGAAGTAGAATAAACAGAGTGTAAGAGAGAGAGAGTAGCTTTTAAAGTTGTATTTAGTGTTAACGTTGTTGTTTGTAGCTTGGTACAGAAGGATGCCAATGTATACGAGAGGAGTCTCTATATGCCAGAGACTAGAGGCAAATGGAAGTACAAGGCTCCGTTAGAAAGCCCGGAACAACGGCGTGGTATTCAGGTTAGGTGTCTTAAATCTTGCAGTCTCGTGCCACTTCTAACACCTTCCGTACCAATCTACCCCTTAAACCCCGCGATGTCTTGATTGTATTGTTTGTATTGTATTACAATGTGGATTGTCTTGTAATATAGATTGTATAATTGGATGACTTGCCAAAACCATGATATCAGTAAATGGATGTAACTAGAGAATTATGGATGTAACTGGAGAATCATGTAAATAGAAGTATATCCATGGTTCGGTTCAGTCAATATAGATTGAATAGTTTGATCCGATTGATTATATGGATTCATGGATTCATATTGAATTGTAATATTGTAGATTGTACTTGAATCATATTCAAGTTAGATTATTATAATGAGACTCGGTTTGACTCAGAACAATTAGAAAAGAAATTTAAGTCCTGAATTAGGTTTTGATGTTATCGGTAACCGCTGCATATGGGCGGCAGGATTTATGTCTTTTTCAAAGACAATTACCGTGTTGATAACACCGTTGTTAAGTTGTCTACCTTAAATAGGCAAGCACCCACTTCTCCGGCTCCCTGAGGCTCAAGAGATTGGTCCCGCTTAAACCTATACTTACTAGGGTCTTTAGGGTAATTAATAGAACTTGAGGGGGTTATATGTAAAAATACTTTTGTATAATTTTCAAAATACACCCCCAAGTATTTAATTATCGTCTTTAGAGTTGTCATAGATGTAGATTTTATATTTGTGATATTTTTAGTGAAAATAACCTAATTTTATACTATAGGATATTTAATTATAATATTGAACTTGTATGGAATTCATGGTATTTTAATGTAAAGTGGTTCTTGTGATTTTAGGAAAAGTTGGAATATTTATATTACCACAAAAATAGATATTTTAATGATACATATATATATATATATATATATTTATATAAAAATAATTTTAATATATATTATATTTCTAGAAATCTCATTTTCTTAAGATATTTGTATTTCAAATCTTTCAAGACCGAATACTCCTTGCGGAGGCCTGCATCTCGCACTACTAAGCCCAGGGATGTGCGATTATCCGCACCATCCCAGCCGGGTAACCCAAAATGGGTTGTAGCGGCGCTTTACAAAGATTGTAAAAATACGTAATCTTGTAGAAAACGGTTTTATTAGTAAAGGTATTTATATGTAAAATTTCGTTTTCCCGTATTCTATGTTCCCGAAAGATATTGTGCTATGTTGCATATGAGTATTGTGAGGAGGTAAGTCATTACCTCATGATCTACTGAAGGTATAGCAAGAATAATGATGTTCTAAAGTCGAAACTATACTACATGGTATTTTACTGAAAAATAGCGGTAAAAGTTACAAAATGAAATATTTTGCTATGAAACTTGTTCAATATGTTTTGTTACTAATTAATAGTCAAGATGTAAGAGTTTAATATAGTTGTGTTAAGGAAAATTGAATTTTATAAAGGAAACCTTATCGGAAGTTGAATTTAACTCCGCTTCCGTCGGGTTTTAGTAAAAGAAGTTTTAAGAATAGATTAGAGAAGAGGGAGGTGGTACTTACTGGCTTAGAGGTTAGAGAAGAGGGAGAGGAAGATGTAGGATTTTCCGGTGCGTCGTTTCGTCGCCGGAAGCTTCTATGGTCGTCGTTGAAAGATCGCCCTTCACTAACTCCACTTGTACACAAAATTCTAGAGAGTTTTCTTGAGAGTTTGGACAGAATTGTGAGTGAGGGGTGTGTGTTTAGGGTGGTATTTATAGGGTAATGCTAGGGTTAGGTTAGGTGAAAGGTTGTATGAAAATTGTATTAAAATTGTATTATAAATAGGTTAATGGGGTTTTTTTAATGTCTCTGTTACTGTGCAGAGAAATTAAAGTATACAGGGGTTATTAGAATACAAAAAGGCAGAACTTTCATGAAGGCAACTCGACGATCCGACCGAGTTCGGCCGTCGGCGGCAGGCCGAGTCGGCCAAGTCGCCGGCCCGAGTCGGCCGAGTCGGGCCGGGGCTCGCTGCCACGTGTCCCTCGTCGCTTGGTGTAGCCCTTGGGTCTGTTTGTTTTACATGTGTAGTAGGGTTTTTACGAGTTATGCACGTGTAGGCTCTTGGACTTCTAAAAATCTAAAATAAAACAATATTAAAAAATAATGTGGCTAATGGGATTTGAACTCTGGTGCTTTGGTTCAGCGGTGCAAGGACTTACCAATGAGCTACAAGCTCCTTCTTGCTATTAAAAAGCAAAACAAACTTATAACTTATGCTCAGGCAAAAGTACCCCTTTCTGTAATTTTGAAAAAATTGTACAGAAAGTTTGGGGTTGTTACATATAGTGGAAGCTGATTTGTTGAATCAGTTAAAAAGATCTTTTTTCTAATTGATTTAGGGATGTTTCCCACCGTTGGATCTTTGATCCTTGGGCTTCTGTTTTACAGAAGACAATCTTCTTGTTTTTAACAAGATTGAGAAATATTTTCCCATACAGAGCGTATTCTGTATCTTGGTGATTTTTAATCACTATTGGATCAATGATCCAACGGTGCTCTGATTTACAGAGCACAATCTTTCCTGTTTGGAAAGATTATGAGGAGTATTTCCTTAACAGAATTTTATTCTGGTAATTTGATAATTTATTATCTTCATTGGATCTTTGATCCAACGGTGGAGAACATTTAGTTCTAGCGCTTGGCGCTCTCGTGCCTTGCACATGAGCGCTGCCTCAGAGTCTTTGACTCTTAGCGCTGGCGCACTTGGCGCTAGCGCTCTCGTGCCTTGCACGGGAGCGCTGCTTCAAAGTCTTTGACTCTTAGCGCTGGCGCTCTTGGCTCTAGCGCTTTTATGAAGCGCTGCTTCATTTCAAATTTCAAAATTTGAAATGAGCTTTGCTCTGATTGGGGGAAACAAATGCGCCCCCCCCCCCACCGTTGCGCTCACGTGGCTCACACGTGAGTGCAGCGGTGACAGCTTTTCCACCGTTGGATTGTCTTGGAAGTCGGATCGACTTCCAGCGCCTATAAATAGGGCTTTTGGCCCTTGAGATGGCCTCTGTTCATCGTCTTGCTTTGTTCTTGTTTCCTGACAATTTAATTCTCTTCCAGAGCCAAGCTCTCTGCCCTTAAGAAGTTTCTCAGTATCAAAACTCTGCCAAAATTCGGTAAGAATTGAACTTATTAACAGAGCTTTGCTCTTCTCAGATCATAGATCTTAAAAATATATTTTAGGGTTTTACCCATCAACAGAGCTTTGCTCTTCTCAAATCGTATAGATTTTTAGGGTTTCTCAACAAAGCTTTGCTCTTATTAGATTATAGATCTAAAGAGATCTTTTTTAGGGTTTTTAAACCCATTAATTAAGAACTCTTAGAGTTCATTTTACAGATCTTAAAGATCTCGGAGTTTTTAACTCAGTAAAGCTTTGCTTTTAGGGTTTTTGATGGATTATTCCATCTTCTTCGCAGAGCATGGCTCTTTAGGATTCTTGGGGAATTTTTATTCCCCTCATGATTACGGTTGACAAGTTTCACCCTTGTCTGCAGAGCGTTGCTCTCAAGGGATATTAACTCCTTGTCCCGAGGGGCCCCTCATTAAATGAGAATCCTTTTAGGATATTCTATTTAATGACTGTCTCATTAATGATGACCCGTCATCTAGATTGTGTGGGTCCCCTTTGGTCCCTTTCTACTGCATTGCAGTGCGGTACGAATTTAAAGTACCAAGTGCCAGAACTTAAACTGTAGCAATGACGGCTAACTTTTGTTCTTTTTCGCACAGGTACTATGTCTTTCGACATTTCCTTCCCGTTTGTTCATTCGGAAAGCGGGTTCCCTGAAGCGCCTGTGGATAGGGAAGTCTTCGCGTTGATCAAAGATCACGACCTGGAGCAAAAGAACCTTCATTTATGGGGGGACATGGTACAATCAGATCATCAGGGGTCGGCGTAGCTTTTCTTGCGCAGCACCTTCGGAGCCCATTTTGGCGATCGACTACGTCGACCCACCCCCAGTGAACTATACCGTGGAGGAGGTCAACTGGACTTCGGAGGGTCTCCTTCAGCCTTCTATGGCTGCAATACCCATACAGCCTACAATGGCTTTGGATATCTTGGGGCGACGTATATGTCAAGGCGATTCGCGCCCTTGGGGATAACCATACATGATAGGCTTGACTCCCCTCCATCCAGCTGGGTACTTGCAGTGGGCCCGGTACATTTTGTCTGCCAAGAGATCGCAGCTGCTGAACCTCGGGTTGTATCCCGCGATTTATGTTTCTCTCTTCCAGTATTCCACGCCCCCTGTATGGTGGGTCAAAGCCTTTTTGGAACAATGGAACGTTCCAACTCACACCTTCCTTCTATTATATCAGGAAGTTTCAATCTCTTTAGAAGAGTTCGCGGAGATCTCCGGCTTGCCTGTCAGAGGGGAGCATTATGAGGAGCTACTTCCTCCTGATGAGTATGTCTTTGCGAGAGAGAAAGGGAAACTCCCAATGAGTGCGAGAGAGAAAGGGAAACTCCCATCTCAACCCCTACCGAATCCTGGCCATTCACAAAGTCATAATGTGAATGTCATTACTACGTTGAGATCGGGGAGAGTGCTGAATAACCAAGTGGGTGAGCAATTTGATGATAGTGACACATTTGATACCCCTTCTTCTTCTTCTTCTTCCCCTAATTCGTCTAGTCTTCCACCTTCACCCGAGCCTATTCTCCGTTTTCCCCAAGGCTAGAACCCTTCGCCCATTTCGCCAAATCTATCTAAGTCGATTCCCACTCCAGTTTTTGGATCGAATCCATCCCCACAGTCTTCTCCACAAACGTTGGACCCAAAACTTATTGATCAAGCACCTTATCCAAACAGGTTGAGGGGCAACAGACCAAGTCCACAAATGGAGAAGATTGTGGAAATTTTTAAGCAAGTTAACATAAACATTCCTCTCCTAGACGCTATTCAACAAGTTCCGTCATATGCGAAAATCTTAAAGGACTTGTGCACTAGGAAGCGAAAAGTTCAAGTACCTAAAAAAGTTTTCCTTGCGAGTAATATGAGCACTGCTTTTACACAACAACTACCCAAGAAACGAAAGGACCCCGGAAGTCCTACAATTTCTATTTCCATTGGGGGTAAAAATATCAATCGTGCTCTACTCGATCTTGGTGCTAGTGTTAACTTGCTTCCGTATTCTGTGTATGAGCAATTAGGGATCGGAGAGTTAAAACCTGCGTATTGCACTCTTCAGATGGCCGATCGATCTATCACCCAACCAAGGGGTGAGCTAGAGGATGTGTTAATTAAAGTCGGGAAATTCATATTCCCTGTGGACTTTATCGTTATAGATACACAACCTGTAGCAAACCCACGCAATCAAATCCCGGTGATACTCGGTCGACCCTTTTTGGCCACTTCCAACGCAGTAATTAATTGTAGAAACGGCTCTATGACCCTATCCTTTGGAAAGAAGTCAATTGAGCTTAACATTTATAAGTTGGGAAGTGAACCCTCCGAACCCTATGCTCATGTGTGTTCTGTCGAATTAATGGATGTCGACAGCAGCGAATTTGATCAACCTCATGATACAGACTCTTTTCATATGTTGTTTGGCCCAACCATTTACTCTTCCACCGAGTTGTCCGGGTCAACATCTAATGAGGAACTTTATATTGAGTCTGACGATCACCCCATTTTTTCTGATAACATTTTTTTTCGGGGTATCGATGAAAGCTTTGAGGAAATTTTCGCTGATGAGCTCGCATTTTTACAAGACACGGGTGTTGAGATGAATCAACTCCAAGATGAAGAAATTGGACCTCCACCCCCTCTTTTGGACAATCATGATAATGCGAGTAATCCATCATTACTATCACTGTGTCGTCTCTCCAAATTGAGACGCAATCCTTTTCCAATACACCTCTTGTCACCTCCCCACTTCTTCACGTCAATAGGTGACATGTTCTTCCACCAACCTTGGTGCTTCATCGATAAAATTTTTGAATGGTTGGTGTTGACCTTCGGTCTTTGCAAAGCTTGGCATTGACCAATAACCTTGACCCCCTCATGTGATTTTAAAAGATTAAAATTGTTTAACTCAAGTTTGGGGGAGGGGTGGTATATTTTGGCTCTTGAAAGAAAATGATTTTTACAAAATTGTGAGCCTAAAATAAGTTTGGGGGAGGATTTTATATTCTTGCCCCCATTAATAATTTCCTCCCAAGTCTATAGTTTTTTTGAGCTTAACGGATGACATCAGTGAGGACACTGCTGTAAACAGGTTTGGGGGAGGTTTGTGCTTATTTACACATCAATTTGCATCATATTTTGCATAAGTACAACATTTTCAAAAAAAAAATTTAAAATTTTCTTTTATAACAAAAGAGTAGAAAGTGAAAAATTACATCCAAAAGATAGGAATAGTTTAAGAAACCAAGAAAATTAGAAGTTTTCTTAAACGAACTAGTAATAAGTAGTTATGAGCTGTTGTCTCAAGGGTTAGTAAGATGAAGGAAGTCACTAATCTGAGGATAAAAATAAGTCTGAAAAATAGTTTCTATTCTGGAAGCCGAACATTTGAATGTTGATACCCTACTATATGCACTTACACACGTCTTGAAACTCGGGATAGTAGAGGATACCTTGAAATGCTCTTGTCTAAAAGCCAAAGTATGAAGGAAATGAAAAAAATGAAGAAAATATAAAAATGGCGAAAAGAAAAAAAAATGAACACTGGTTTTGTTATCGCCAAGACAGCAATAAAAAAATATAGCGAGGGTGCCTCTTCACCTAGTGCCCTAAGGCCAACTGATCTGGGAGTCACTGCTAAGCCTTAGGTGGTGCAAGACGAGGAAAATATTATCACCTAATCAGCAAGCACATAAGTAATCGGTCTGTTAGTATCTCAAGAAGTATTAACGGTCGCATGAAAATGTGTGAGCAAATCTTTAATATTCATCAAGTTAAAAGTACTAAGGTAGATGGACAAGAGTATGATAGCTTGAATTGAATTCTCCGAGTGTAGGGATGTCCTTTACACACACGTAGGGGTATATGATCAATGTTTGGACGAAAGGTAGGAATGAAGAATAAAGACGATGTTTTATTGAGGGATAATATGATTTCTAACATCTTTTCATGACTATTAAGATAGGGCTCATGACAACTGAAAAGCTAGTGTAGTTGGAAACTCTTATTTTCAAAGTCTTTCTTTTATGGTTCTTATCTTTATATGTAAATTTCACCATCTCTCTTTTATTATAGGATTTTGTGGGTGTAATCCGCTGAAAACCCTCAGGAGACAACACTCCTCCTACTAGGGACACCTAGAGGTTTAACGGCTTGTTGCACGTGCTCAGTGCAATCGTGTTGCCTACGAAAGTGTGCTTAGTTTTCTCCTTTCTTTTTCTCCTCTTAAATAAACTAGTTTGCTCGGGACGATCAAAGATAAGTTTGGGGGTATTTGTTCAGTTGATAAAACTGCACATTTGTATTACATTTTTCCTACCATTTTCATATTAAAAAAGGACTTTATTATAATATATCATACATATGGGGGTTTATGTGTAAAAACATTATTTTCCATGTGTTAATATATTTTAATTATTATTTGGTAGGAAAATGTATGCAAATAAATTCATTTGACCTAATCCTAGTAGAACTAGGTCTACTAAATCTTATTTAAGTTGTTGTGCAGAATTTTCCAAGTTGTTATGAAGAATTTATCAAACAAATCAATTTGTTGAAGAAAACTTGCCAAATTAAGAAGCAAAACTTGGAGACCAAGTCTGGAAGCAACCGAGAGAAGATTTCTGAATTCTAAAGATGCCTAGGATTGCCAAATGTTAAAATCAGAGAGCCCAAGAAAATTGGTGAAGAGATCCTCACCATTGGCCGCGGAACCGCGGCCAAACCCCCATGTCGGCCGCGGATCCGCGGCAATCTAGAGAGATTGTGTGCTAAAATTTTGTGGAGTAAATCTCTGCTGAATTTTACCAAGTTTCCAACTAAAAGATTCTGACTTTGCACTATAAAAGGGCACCGAGGGCCTCTTGGAAAAGCTATCAAGCCGAAGAGATCACGAAGTCCAAGACGGCTCACGCATCCAGGCTGATCATCAACTGTTCATCTACCTCCTTGGAAGAGATCGAGAAGCAACTAGTTTTGTAATCATTTTCTAAGGAATCAAAGTGTAGATTGTTCAAGTTGATTAATAAAGGTAGTTGTTTTATTTAATTCTTTTGCATTTTACATTATGTTTTCCCTCTCTGTCTTTTCATCTTCTTCTCCCAACATGCGCGAGTAATTCTCCGCTTGTTAGGGTTCGTAGGATTAGGGTAAGCTAATGAACGATGAAAATAATTAAAACCTTTTTAAGTCCTATAAAGTTTATGAACTTTATCAAAAGAATCATTAACATCCTAATCGGGCGCGCTAGCAATTCTTTGCTAGTTCCGACCGCGATTAGAGATTAGATTAATGATTGTTTTGGTAAAGGCCAGATTTGAACGGAGTTCCGTGTCGAGATAAGGGTTAAAAGTGGGATTCCTTTTCCCTCCAGAAACCCTAATCTACACGCATCACCGTCGTTCTAGTTCTAAATCTATTAATGGATAAAAATGGTAACTTTTAATTAATCGTCCATAACTATTAAATCCTAACGAACCCTACAAGCCTTCTTATTATATTATCTAAGTCTCTAAAATAATCTAGATCTATATTTTACATTCTTGTTTAACGTAGATCTAGAAATCTTTCTATAAAATTCTTTATCTCTCATCTCTTTCTCAACACATCTAAAGTAGAAATAAAATGTTCCACGTTTCACAGAAAACGACCCGTACTCATCTCGGTCTAGCTACGTGCGACACCGTTATTGATTGCGGTTAAACTACAAACACACTCTTTCGTATCAATCACGTTCTTTTTGGGGTTCCTCGGGCTATGGCTATGATGGTTTGTGCTTCCGATGGACCCTCGCCATATGAGGCCGTCTGTTTTCTACCCAGCTCACCGAATGGTTGTTTGGATGCAAGTGGCCATCGGGGTCGCTGGGTTAGCCCATTTGTATCACGGCCTCAGTTTGGCGGCAGATACTACTCAACCGGGGGTGCAGCCCGTAAACTTCCGGATGCATTATTTCATTTCGTGGCTCGAGCTGCATGTGCTCGGTGCCTTTGGAATTCACAAGAGGTCCAGTTTCTATGAAAGTTATAACTTTCCTCGGCTTATGCGGCTAGTTGACGCTTCCGCTTTGGAACCGACTCCGCGAGAGGCTCGAGGCTTGATTCTTCGCCCGCGTACGGTCGGGGATGGCATGACCTTCTTTGATAAGGTCTTCACCATCGGCAAAGAATCCGCAAAGACGGTGCAGCCGCTGCGGGACACCTTTAAAGACGGTGCCTCTACCCTAAAAGCTTGGGAGATTCTTCATTTATATTCAATCAGGCCGGGCTTTCTAGTGTTTAGGCAGAACGATTCGGCGTTGTTCATGAGATACAACCCGCATCGTTTCGCTCAACAATCTAGCAATAATCTGGGTGTCCCGCTTGAGGCCTTCCTAGCTGAGCCGATTGCCACAGAAGAAGGTATCCGCAATGCCGAGCTGCGTCCCGAAGGTGTAGAACGTATACGTGGCATGGTACCAGCACGTGATGGGTTCTATTATCAGGGAAGAAAAGCAATTATTGCTTGATCATAAGGACGCTGCCCCCGCTGGTAATCCAACCGTTCTCTTGAAGCGACGGACCATCGTCTGTCCTCCCTTGAGAGAAGCTGCTGCGGCTGTGGTACCACGCGTTATCCCCGAGATGCCCCTACCCCGTGTGCCTGTAAAAGCGGTAGCTGCGGCGTCTCCCGAGTCTGGCGTGGGTACAGAGATCGGGACTCGTCGCCCAAAGTTGCCCGCCAAGCGCAAGCTCGTTTTATCGGTTACCCGCGGCCGCTCACAGAAGAAGAAGTCAATATTTTCTGCAGACGTTGCATTCGGCCAGGAGCCTCATGTTCCTTACAGCGAGGGCTTGAGCGAATACAGTACTAATGAGGGTTTATTCATTGCACCGGATGATACCAATCTAGAGGCTGCCATCGCGGTTTCTGAGCAATTAGCTCGCGATGAAGCAGCACTGATTACCATTGCACAATCAGGTAAACTTCAGTCGTATCTTTCTGTGGTTATATTTTTTATCATTATGCATTAACTGACGCTTTCTTCTTCAACAGGTATCTCCGCCGAAGAGGCTCTCGCGGCTTCCCTCAAGACTTTTGAGGAGGAAGAGAGGCTTCGCTCTTCCTTGGGCTTTGGTATTCTTCAGGTTGTTGTGCCTTCATTCCCTTTTTTCTTCATTCATAGTCTGACCCCCCTCCTTTATTTTATTGCAAGGACTACCTTAACGCGGGTTATCCCAAGCGCAGCGCCGATCCCGAGCGGTGATGCAGCGACGCTTCCAGAGCCGTCTATTATAGCCCCAGCTCTCCCGTCAGTATCGCAGGAGGCTTCACTTAAGCAGCAGATGACGGACGCTGTAACGGCTCCAGAGGCAGCTCCTGATTCGGATGATGACGTCTCTTTGACGGAGATTTTGAGGAGATTACTTCTCACTGTCAAGGCCGACAAGAAGCGTAGAAAGCGTGCGACGAGGAAACGTGAAGTCAGCTTGGCTGTGGGTGCAAGCTCAAGCACCGCTCCATCTGTCGCTATTCCTCCAGAGGATGCTCCATCTATCATCAGCTCGGTAACCGGTACGGGAAAATCATCCTTCGGGCAAGCTTTGTTGAGATCCTGAAAGTCCGCGCATATGCGCACCGTCCCATTTTTCTTCATCACTGGGACGATATTGGCGATCCAGTCAGGGTACTGAACCTCTTGGATGAAGCCGGAGTTGATTAGCTTCTTGACCTCGCGTTGATGCTCATTTCAAGTTCGAGCCGCATTCTTCTTGGCGCTTGTTTGTTTGGCTTGACGTCCGGAGATATCGCCAATTTATGCACCGCTATTTCTGGATCTAGCCCCGGCATCTCGGAATAGTTCCACACGAAGCGGTCTTTATACTGCATGAGCACGTCTTTTAGCGTAGTTACCTGTTCTTTAGACAGCAGCTCGCTGACGAACGTTGGCCGCGGGTCGTTTGCCGTCCCTAAGTCGATTTTCCTTAGGTTGCCCGCAGTAGTATGTATTCCGTATTCCAACTCCTTTGGCGCCGATGGAAATTCTGAGATCAATTCCTCTTCATCCCTATTTTCGAACCACCAGGAGAGCTCATCCACATTATCGTGCTCTCCTTCTTCCGACATCGTTACCGCGTGACAGGTGCGAGATCGCTTCCAAGACCGATGTTGATCTGGTTCTACTCTCGCCATATACGTGGCTTTCGGTTCATGCTTCTGTGGTGGCGTTACCCTCCAACTGCTGGATAGAGCAAACATGCCTTGCTGATACTGGTCTTCTGCCCAGTCTTTGAATGTGAAGTAGTCTTCGAGAGGATGTCCTATTGTAATACCCAGCCCTTTTATACCAAAATTTGTATTCTGTTACCTTAGAATTCTATTTATTCTTAATTATGAATTATTTATTTTATTTATAAATTTATTATTATATTTTATTTTATTTTTCAAAACCCCATTTGAACCCAAACCCTAATTCTAATTACCTTTTCCCCAAACCAATCCCCAGCAGCCCATCTCTTTATTAACTAAATTTTTCCTTCTTAATAATCCCAAGCCCATTCCTTTATCTCTATTTTTCATAAACTAAATTCTTTTTTCTAAGTCCCCCGGCCCGCCTATTTTTTCCAATTGATTTATTATAACTTCCTCAGCCCATCTCAGCCGGCCCACTCCTTTTTTTTAATTTCATCCAATTTCCTTTAAATACCCTGGCCCAACTCGCCCCGGCCCGTTTCTTCCATTTCCCATTTAAACCAATTTCCTTTTTCCTTTCTATTTTCTTTGGCCCGTTCCCCACTCAGCCCACACATCTTTTTATAAATAAATCCCTAATCTATTTTCCCCGGCCCATTCTCCCCTCAGCCCAAAAATTTTAAATGAGGAATTATTTTTTTAAACCCCAAGCCCAATCCTTGGCCCGCTCCTGTGCATCTCCCCAACGGCTCTCTCCCCATTCACGCGCGCGCTCCACTTCCTCCGCCGCGCTCCTCGCCTCCGCCGACGCTCGCGCTCGCGAGCGTTACCCACGACGCACGCCTTCGACCCCTCCTCATCGACACGCCTCTTTCTCTTCCCCTCATAATTCCTTTTCTCCCTTCCCGACGTCTCTCCCCTCTCAAACCCACATCCCGATCTCGCAAGCACGTCGCCGCCGTCACCTCCGGCCACCTCCTTCCTGCCATCTCAGTCACCACCCGCTGCACATCAGAGCCCTCAAACTCCACGTCTAGCCGAGGCCAAACCGCAGTTGAGGCCAAATCCTTGTCGTTATTGCCGCGTGTGTCGTGCCCGTGCATACCGTACCATCAATCCATCGTCTCCAGGCAAGTCCCCACTTGCTACATGCTACTTATTATTAATTACAAATTATAATCGTATATATATTCCATGCTTTACCTCCTGTTAAATTATACGACTCAACTGTTCGATGCGTGTTCCCTATGAAAATTCTCGTTTAAATCGACGGCACTCACTTGTATAGTTTGGCCCGTAAGCCTACGATTCTAGTGTGTGAATTTCATTCGAAAATATGACCGTTAACGACTAAAACGACTACCCCCATGTTCACTCGTAAAACTGGAATTTTATTGTACCTGAAAACCGTTAAATTCGCCATAAATTATATAAACACTGGATTGATGCGTTCTAGGGCTCAAATCGAATCCAACTCGACGAACTTTAACCCTAGACTAGTTTCCAGATATTCCTGTACTTAAACTGTGATGATATTTGGATCGGAGTGCGACTCTGGACTGCAGTCCAGAGCGACTCAAATTGTTGCTTGCTGTTCCGTAATGAACACCATCCTGTTTCCTTCACTCGTAGGTTGCGGAACTCTGCTGTTTATTATAGTTAAATCTGTTAGCTAGACAACACAAGTAGTTTCATTCTGTTTCGTTATCGTTTGATAATATTCTGTAATTTAAAGGATCGGGACGCATAACAGTCACAACAGAATCAGAATTGACATACTAGTAATAAACAATGTATATCTCCTGACGTACAGACGCGATTGAGGATCCGTCTATTGCGTTGAAAACCTTACTGAAATACCTAGATTTCATTCAACTGTAGCATCCCTAAAATCTGATCCCAATTTGGATTAAAATGCGTTGCGAAACGGATTTCTGATTCTGAAATCAGATTTCCAGCCGTGAACGCTTAAAATGAAATGGCTATAAATAATGACTCTAGAATCCGATTGACATGAAACTAAATTCGATGGATAGATAACTGAACATACTAATTATTACCTGTTTATTGTTTCGCTAAACCGTACACGTTTGATTTATGATAAGCTATGCAAGTGGTAGATTGTTGATTCATGACATCCTAAACATGCTTTATATATTGTTTACGCATCATATCTTATACCTGTCATTGCATTGATAACTTAGTGATAACGTGCATTTACCCAGTGTTAGATTTTAGTGATGATTGTGGCAAGTACGTCAGTGTTCGTGTATAAGTGATTAAGTGAAAGTGATACGTACTTGTATACAATCAGTGAACCTTATTATTCTATTGCATTGTCGACGTCTGTGGGATGCGTGTACGTGTGACTATAAGTGGTATGGGACACTTATGGAAGCTCTTGCACGGGTGTCACAGATAAAGCACCAGACACTGCAATTTATCTTAGGTATTAGTCGGGACGTGCTTGATGGAGGTCCTGCCTCCAGTTCTCGCGCATACTTGTCACCGACCGATTGGTATTTAGGGTTATGGTTAGCGTTTGATGTAGACCACGGGGTGTGGGGTAGTTTAAGTGTGAGTTCAACAGAATCTCGGGAGTCCCATGCCAGCTTATATATTTAGGGAGATATATGGAGATTTACAGGGTATGTGATTATCACCGTGATATACATGTTGGGCCCGTGGTCCCTTGCCCTTGGGTTCTATCCTTGGGTGGAGGACACTCGCGAGTGGTTGACTCTCACACTTAGACTAACGATAGGCCTAGTGACCTGTACAGTGAGACTTAGAGACTGATAGGGATACTGGCATTGATATATCTTACTTACTGTGTTGACATACGTAGCATATCGTTCTACTGCTTTTACTGTTCCGCTGCATTGATTACTGCACATTCATATTTATGTTGTCATTGATTTACTGTTATACATATCTGTTACCACTGTTAGAGTTGTCACATGATTTTATATATATAATATTTCTATTGTGTCGCTCTGACGACCTGAGTATGCATGCTCAGTGTGAGGAGAAGATTTAGCCTGGACCAGGACTAAACGCACTTCACGGACATCTTGTTTAGCTATCCAGGGTATACCCTTTTGTTTCCCATCAGGTCAGTTCTTTACATTGTTTGGTTTCAGTTACTGCATTTCTCATTACCTGCGCATTATTTACTGTTTACCATGAAAAACTAGAAGCCGAAGTGTGACTACGACAGGACATTTTCTTGACCGTAGGAGCATGGCTGGCCTTGTCTACCCCTCGTATTCCGTATTTTAGGAAGTGGGGCGTGACACCTATCGCTCGGTGATAGGAGCAATAATCTGGGTGATGAACCTCGTTTTCTTGATCGGGGTGTTTGGACTCCGAGAGCGTAATCATTTGATGTCTGATGACAAGATCGAATATCTTCCTTGTCTTGTCTTGGGGAAAAGAATATGCTCGACCCATCTTTTTTATAAGAGACGAATCCCAGCTGCCCAATTCTCGATCGCGTGGCTTCTTGGACCCGCTTTGCCGCTGTCGAACGTTTTTTCCATTCTTTAGTCTGTTTTTACCTCTGCGTTGGGTTTTCTGTATGACGAGCTAGCGACGAAGGGCATCGTCATTCTCTGTAGCCTGCTGAAGGAGGCGATGCGTCCTGGCTTTCTCGTAAATGGCCATTTCACAGTTGTGGTCATCCCGGACCTTTTGACCCGCCTCCCTTATTAGATTGTCCATCTGTTCTTCAAATGACGGACTTAGCATTTTTACGGCGGGATCTCGTTTTGGTTCAACTGCAGTGTCTTCTAACAGAGCGTCCCCTTCTTCATCGAAGTCATGTATAACGTAGCAGCCATAGAATCGTTCTCGTTTTTTGGATTGAACATATTCAAGCCCGATCATTTCCATTTTCCCGTTGGGCAATTTTCACAGAGTTCCAGGGATGTTCCAGATCCTGTTGTAGAACTGAGGTTGTCGAGCAGTCTGTTTGAAGGGTACGCCTTGGCGCCTCAACAGCCTTTTTAATCCTTCCGTGTAGTATCTGGGCAGACGGATGGGCTAGAGCCTGTCAAGTGCAGAATCGGCACCATGCCAAATTTCTTTCTCTACTTTGGTTTCCGTGGATCGATAAAAGAGGATCGCCTTTTCATCTTTTCACCTGAGAGGAACGTAGAGCGTCTGCAGTTCTTGCACATTATAGGTATCAAGTGCGTCGAGCTCTTTGTAGTGCTGCCGCAGAACCATAGCGATTTGCAAACTCTATTCGTCGCCTGGCACGGCTTGTATAGATGGTCGAACAGAAAATACTGCATTGACCTCAACTTCAGAGTCACTGCCGAAGATCAACATAGGGGTAGACAGTCCGGACTTGCTGTATTAGAGCGGCCCTGAAAAAACTATTTCTTCTTCCTCCTCACTATCACTCCCGAAGACTGGAATAGTGGTGATAGCTTTTTCTTGTCCTCCGGTTTATGGCATCTTTCAGCGAGCCTACTTCGATAACCTCTAGTCGGTTGAGTTTCCGGTTCCGGTAAGGGAGCGAAGCGAAAAGGGTAAACAAACTGTCTTTGCCCTCGTCCGATCGTCTTTACATTGAATGGTTCGGTGTCTTCGAAGTCTGGTAAGAAGTACTTTGCATCTTCATACTTTCAGACTTCATTCACGGAGAATGGGTTCAGCTCCCCTGTCACGGTATACTTGAGACCATCCTTGAAATACTTCATACACTGATGTTGTGTAGAAGAGATGATGTTGTACTCGTGTAACCAAGGCCTGCCGAGCAAAGCGTTGTAGCAAGTCTTGGCGTCAATGACGTGAAACTTGATGTCAGTGACGAGCAGCCCAAAGCGTAACGTCAGTATCATAGACCCGAGCGTCTGTGATGACTGGGAGTCAAACCCGGAGATGGTGATTTTATCCTGAGTGAGGTGCTGAACGCTCATGCAAATCTCCTTCAACACTCTTACATTGAGAAGGTTGACGGAGGACCCATTGTCGACCAGGATCTTTCCTATCTTGATGTCATGACAGTATCCGGTGACATGCAGGGGACAGTTGTGCTCGCACGTCCCGAGGAGGAGGTCTTCATCGCCGAAAGTGACGTCGGCAGTGTGCACTTCTTCCAGCTCGTCCTTCATCTTTTCTTCGGCAAGGAAAGCTTGAAACTGTTCGGGCACTTGTAGTGCCTTGATCAGAGAATCTCATGCCTCTTTAGATAGCAGAAGGGCATCGAGAATGTTTAGTTGCGAGGATATCTTCCTCAGGTGTGCCAGAACGTTGTAATCCACCTTGTTTTTCTTTGGCGGGTCCTTGGCTGCCAGCTCTTCGACGACTCGGTCATTAAGGGCGATATCTTCAGGGACTTTTTCTTTCCCCTTATCTTTTTTGTTCGCTCCCTTATTTGTGGGTCCGAGATTCTTTTCGGGTAACGTGCGATTACGTAGCTGAATATTCTCGCAGGTCTTCGTCTCTTCTGTTTCAGAGATGGATTCCTTGAAGAGAGGGCCGAGGGCTATTTCTTCATTAGAATCGCTCCCGAAGGTGAGAACTTGCGATCCCCCGGAATTAACCATGTGACAGTCGTCGGAAGTTCTTTTGCGCTCATCTGTTGTGCTTCTCTGCTCTCGACGAGTTTTTCGCTTCATTCGCTTGAAATGCTGTCGATGAGCAACGTATCCCTGCCACCAATTTTTAAAGGCTTTGCACTCTTCGGTAGGGTATGTGATCCTCCGATGGTATAAGCAGTAGTTTAGATGTGGATCTAGTTCGTCGGGGAACATATTTTCTGAAGTGTCTTCTTTGGAAGGTGGCAACTTCATTCCTATCGACAGGGCTTTAGCAAATTGCTTCCTTGTCTTAAACCTGCTTTTGCTGGCGGCAAAAGTGCTTCTATCCGGTTGGGGTACTCTATGGCTTCTCAATACCGGAGCTTCTTCAACGTGACGCCGACGCTTGGCCCTTTCATATATGGCCGTTTCACGCTCTCGATCAGATTTGCTTTTTTGACGGGCCTTGTTCCGCAACATGTCAATCATCTCATCTGACGGTTTTAGGAGTGCCGGTTCGGGATCTGTTCCCAGTTTCTCTGCATCAGGAGCTTCTTCACCATCTATTGACGAGTGAGAGATCATGTGACAGCTTGCCACATAATTCTCAGGTTCATCTGACGAGTCTCTCCCTCATCATTGTCATCATTTCTGTCCTCAAGGATGTGGTTGAGAAACTCTTAGAGTGTGACTGGGGTTCGTGCCTTCTGGTTATATTCTTCCAGCGCGTCAATATGTTTTTGCAGGTCTGTGCGCTTGGCATCAGGCTTCACGGGCTTTTTGGTCTTCTTATTCTTCTTTGAAGACTTTGACGGCCGGGCATGGGTGTTTTGACTATCACCACCAATTCTTGGCGTTGGGCACGGTTTCAGCATTCCCTCGATGACCTCGGGTTCCAGCGAACTTTTCCACCTGATCGCCGGGCATGTTTGGAGATCCTTTAGCATTCTTTTTGTTTTGGCTGAAAGAGCGATCTCCCATGGAGTTTCTCTATAAAAGAGCATGATGCCCCAGCGTGTCCACCTTTTTAAGAGCGTGCGGCTGGAGCGGGTTTACCCTCCATTTTTCAGACAACGCGAATTTGCCTTGCTGGTACTGGTCTTCAATCCAGTTTTTGAAGATAAAGCAATCTTCGATCGGATGGCCCTTTATTCGATAGTAGGGGCAATAGTTGGGACTGTTGACGTCACCGGGCTGCAGTGGGCGTTTTGGATCCGGCAAGGTGATGAGCTTGTTGCGCACCGCCAGCTCGAGCAGTCTCCTCGTTTTATCCCGGGGAAATGAATAAGGGCGTTTTAGCTTCTCGTTAAAGAATCGATGTCCATCGTCTAGGCGATCAGCTGGTTTTGGACCACTGGGCTGCTGCTAAGCATTGGCGAGGAAGGTCGCTTTCACTTTCCCCTTTTCGTTTCGAGGCTCCATTTTCGAAGAAGACGGTCTATGACCCATCTGACCCATTTGGGTCAGTTTGTCAATCAAGGCCTGGAAGGTAGTCGGCTTGAAAAACATCATGAACTGGGATATGGTCGCCTGCGGATCAAGGGTACCCATGAACATACCTACTGCATGAGCTTCTTCGACGCGTTGTTCGCATTTCGACCATAGGTTCCGCCACCGGATTGCATAATGAACCCATGTTTCTCCCGGTTTCACCCTGGCATTGATCAATGTCGTGATTGGGGTGCGTTCGCTAGCGCTTGCGAACCTTTGTGTAAACAGTAACTCCATTTCTGCAAATGTCTTAACGGAGTCGTTCGGAAGCACAGAGTACCATTCAAACGCTGTCTCCGACAAGCTGCCAACAAACTGGTGAAGAGCAGTTTGTCGTCACCCCCAGTATTATCGCACAAGGCTTTGAATTGAGCAACGTGCTGGTATGGATTACCCATCCTTTTATACACATGGAACTTAGGGTTCGTGTATCCCGGCGGATACTTTATTTGGTCGTACCAACCCGGATAGGGTCGTCCAGTCTTAACAATTTGGCCGGATGCTTCGCTCACCTAATGAACTCGTATTTGTTGAGCGATATAGTCATCCAGGGCGGCTTTGGAGATGGTCTCTTCCTTAGCTGCTGATAGAGCCAGAAGAGGGTTCGATGTCTCCCCTCTGTCGTCTTCAAGGATAACCGGAAGGTCTTTAGCTAGAGGATCCGGCTGTATCATCATTCCGACCATATCTTGGAACAATAGTGCCATATGTTTTATGTTGGCCGCTTATTCCGCGGCCTCTTTGTCTTTCTTCTCAAGGATTCTGCGGAGGAACTCGGCATCGGTTTCCTGCTCCTGACGCTGTTCCGACGATATTTCCGGGCTTTCTTTTAGCCCAGTGAGTGCGGCCATCTTCGTTAGCATCTCTTAGAGCTTTTGCTGTTGTTGATCCTGAGCCTTTGTTACTGATCGGGTGAGCAGTCGATGACCCGCGGAAGTACGGCTTTCCTCTTTTCCAGAAGCCATATAAACAGTATGCACTACCATACCCTAGACTTGGGGCGTTTGGATTCAATTCCCTTGCGATTCATCGCAGACGCAGGGATCTTCTCCGGCCTTCTCCTTTTATGAGCGGTCGAAGTTGAGGCGGCCGTTGCAGTGGGCACCCAAGTAGACGACACCTTCTGTGGCTTGACAGGTTGGTCCTTCTCTTGCCGAACCTTCATTTTCTTTGGTTGGCGGGAGTAGTCTTGGTTAATCACAGAGTCTTAGACCCTTCGCCAGACCCTATGGATTTTAGAGGACAACCGCTGAGGGGGCTGCTCCGGCTTCGCCTTTGTGATCTTTTCAGCAGGCGGAGGAGACTTTTTCAGCACGGCAGTTAGTGAATTCCTGCGCACCCTGTTAAGTGGTTCAAAGTTGTTCCCAGTTAGAGCAACAACATCAACTTCCACCGTTGGAGCCGGTGGGGTAATTCCAGAAGGGGAACTGCCCTCAGCTTTCCACACTCAGCGCCAGTGGCGACGTCGAGCATGTCGAGCGGCCGGGACCACCTCTGCTGTTGGGGTAGCAGCATCGTGCTTCGTGCTTTGATGAGAAATTGCTGTTGGTGTCAGCCTGTCAAAGACTGACGTCCATTGAGAAGGGATGGTCAACCTGTCGAAGGCAGACTTTCGAGCAGGGGTAGTAGCCTTGGTGACTTCGCCTAGAGCGAGAGTTGGAACGGCCAGTCTTGTGAAGACCGACCCCTTAGTAGGAGAAGCCTCTATGACGATTTCGTCTACCTGAGCCGCAATGGCTATCCGCTTTGGGATAACCCTTTCGGGTATTGCAGGCTTTTTCACAGGCCCACCTGAGCTTTGGCCCAATCTGTTGAAACCGAGGCGCTGGATTTGGGCGACCCGTTGAGAGGGGCCGCAATAGTCGTAAGCCGATCAAAGACCGAATTCTTCGAAGCTTCTTGTGACGGCAATGGGGCGTTGAAGCTCATTGGTGGGAGCTTGGTCCCAAAAAACAACCCAGTGGTGGCTTGCGTCACCTGTTCCACAGGCATCGCGAAAATGGATGCCGCTTGAGGCCCGTAAGTCACTCCTCCTGCGAGGATGGAGCGGGAGTTGTTGCAATTGTTGCAGCTGGAGCAGTTAGAAGCCATTGATCTTCTTTTTATGCACGGAGCAAAACACCAAATCTTAGTACCTCGAATCCATTGGCAACCACATTAAACCGCGATTCGTTCGCGAACACGACACACGAAGTGTGGAGTGGAAAGAGGAAAAGGTCTCACCGGGTGTGCCAGAATCTGTTCATCGCCGAAAGACGCGACCGGGACATTGGGACGTCTAGCCTGAATTTTGGGGGCAGATGCTATATGGTTTTATCTGTCCACCTCTCCGAAGATGCCAAGTTGATTTATGGCACTGTATATCGGAGGTTTGGATAGATGCGGCCGTTGTAGCAAACTTCATTAGATTCCTCCTCGTTTGCGAAGAGTTTTTTATTGTGGGGACGCTCTTCCCTGCAGGCGCAAGCTCTTGCAGTTAATTACGCTATCGCCCCGCGGTAACCAGTTTCTCCTTCTCCAGATGTTCACTTCGTGTCGTGTGTGTTTGTTTTATTTTTTGGTTGCCCGTGGATTGTATACGGAGACTAATTTGTGTTGCCGCCCGTAGAGCGTGGATTAGTCCAAATCCGTATTTTCTTAGATTTGGGTTTGGGTTGGTTTAAGGACCGTTAGTCTTGTTTTAGACTAAGATCAACTCAAACGTTTGTTGATGATACGTTAGTCTAATTTTAGATTAAGATCTACTCAACAGGATTTTGGGATCATTTAGATCCAACAAAAGAGCATGTGGGCTCTGTTGTGTTAGTTTAGGGACATTGCAGTCCATATGTTTAAGGACGTCATAACCCATGGAGTTTAAGGACATCATAGTCCATAGTTTAAAGATGTCATAGTATATGGGGGTTTAGTTTAGGGACGTTGCGGTCCATAGGGTTTAAGGACATCATAGTCCATGAGTTTAAGGACCTTATAGTCCATAGAGTTTAGTTTAGGGACGTTGCGGTCCATAATTAGTTTAAGGACATTACGGTCCATTGTTAGTTTTAGGACGTTGCGGTCCATTGGGTTTCTGGTTGTCGGGACCCGCTACCTCTCTGAAGACGTTGAAGAATTACAACGACACATATCAGAGGTGTGAAGAAATGTACCCTTGAACCAATATTGGTTGGGAGATCCATAGTCAGTTTTTAGACCAAGATCAATTAAGAGATTATGAGCACATGGGCTCTGTTAATCTGAATTATGGATTTATGACCAACTTGGGCTCAACCCACTCAGTTTTGAATAGAATGTTGAACATTCCTTTGGGCTCAGTCCCTTTTTATTTATCAATGCTTGAGCATTGACTTGGGTTCTGACACCCTTTTTCTTTTTGTCTTTTGCTGAGTGTTGAACACTTTTTTATGGCACTGAGGCTTTTATTTAAAGAACACTTTGTATTCCTTCAGTGCCCACGTGAGGAGCATGGGTGCGCTTGGCGCTGAGCGCCAGGCTTGGAGCGCTGAAGCACTTCCGATGAAATAGCGCATACGTGAGGGGCACGTGATGCGCTTGGCGCTGAGCGCCAGCCTTGAAGCGCTGAGGCACTTCTTATGTAATGGCGCACACGTGAGGAGCACGTGGTGCGCTTAGCGCTGAGCACCAAATTTGGAGCACTGGGCACTTCTTTAAAAATAGCGCTTGGAGCGCTGGGCGCTGAGCGCCAGACTTGGAGCGCTGAGGCACTTCTTTTAAATTGGAGCGCTAAGACCCTTTTTAGGCAGCTCTGATCAGTTCTGTGCTCTGAGAATTAAGCTCTCATTTATAAGAGACTTTGTCTCGTGGATCTAAGAACCAACTTCTTATTTTAATAGGAGATGTTACAATCTCTTCTGTTTTTATGAAAGACTTTGTCTTCGTCTTATAGATCTGTGATCTAAAGAGAACTAAGTTCTTCTCCCTCCCTTTTTATGATGAGATGCTCCAATCTCTTCTACTTTTATGAAAGACTTCTGCCTTTGTAGATCTATGATCTAGAAAAAGAACTAAGCTTCTTTTTTGATGAGATGCTTTGATCTCTCTGTTTTATTTACCTTGAAGAAATTCTTCTTCCGAGAGCTTGCTCTTCTCTTTGAAATTTCTCAAAGTTTGTGGGGGGCTCCTCTGTGCAAGACTTGAAGTCTTGGGGCCTTTATATAATGGAGGCTGATTTGTTAAATCAGTTAAAGAGATCTTTTCTCTAATTGATTTGGGGATATTTCCCATCGTTGGATCTTTGATCATAGGGCTTCTATTTTACAGAAGACAATCTTCTTGTTTTTAACAAGATTGGGAAATATTTTCTCATACAGAGCTTATTCTGTATCTTGGTGATTTTTAATCACCATTGGATCATTGATCCAATGGTGTTCTGATTTACAGAGCACAATATTTCCTGTTTGGAAAGATTCTGAGGAGTATTTCCTTAACAGAATTTTATTCTGGTAATTTGATGATTTATCATCTTCATTGGATCTTTAATCCAACGGTGGAAAACATTTAGTTCAAGCGCTTGGCGCTCTCGTGCCTTGCACGTGAGCGCTGCTTCAGAGTCTTTGACTCTTAGCGCTGGCGCACTTGGCGTTAGCGCTCTCGTGCCTTGCACGTGAGCGCTGCCTCAGAGTCTTTGACTCTTAGCACTGGCGCTAGCACTTTTATAAAACGCTGCTTCATTTCAAATTTCAAAATTTGAACAGAGCTTTGCTCTAATTGGGGGAAACAATCCCCCCATTAACGAGCGTATCTCGTCATTTATGGGGGATCCCGCCATTCACGCAGGCGTAACGCCAGGGGTGTAACGGCCGGCGGGGATCTCACGCCAGCTAGCCCATGGCAGCCGCTATTTAAACCCCTCTTTCAGACGACTCTGGTAACGCAATTTTTACTCCAATAAGCCACCACTCTGCTCAAATACCTCGGCTAACTTGATCGTCGGAGGGTCCACGGTGGTACAACCACCCCGGGACTTCTTTGCAGGTAGCTCGGCCTCACTCTAAACCAAGCCCACTGAGATCCACATGCTCCGAGAGGCAACCCTCAAACCCAATCTCAGCTGTTCATCAACGCTCGCGACAGATCGACGGAGGACAACATCTGAAGGAGATCCTGACCTCCATCAGTTGGCGCCGTCTGTGGAAAGCGAAAATTCTACTCATCAAAAGTTGATCTTCCGATCTCGAACTCATGGCGAGTGATCACCGCGACGATCCAAGCACAAGCCGCCGCCCTCCCCACAACGGGGGCGCGGACGAGTCCTCTCCTCTCCTTAATGCCGTTCATGCCCTGTCTGCACGGATCGACAGGCTCACGTCCATCGTGGATGCCCTTGTCCGCGTCCAAACAGCGGGACAAGCCCCCCAGGTCGCCGTTCCCCCACCTCGGGATCGCGACCTTCACGGAGGGGGAGATGACACTGCCCTTGCTAGCACCACCGAGCAGCGTGTCGCTATCTCCGGCGGCCATGGGTCCCTCGCGGTGACCAATTCAATGACCCGCAGGGCGCCTCACAGCTCCACGCCGAGGTCTCATGAAAGAGCGCCCCGCCCTGAGGCCCGTCACGCTCCTGTCCCTCCCTAGGAGGTGTCAGTCAGCTCGCCTGCTCCCAGGCATGGCCGTCACCCTCTCCCTCGATGGGGTCGCGCGGACGGCGCTCACCATGATAACTCACGAACAACCTCGCCAGGGGACCTGAGGAACCTCATAGAACGGAACCAGAGTCGCAACCAGGCGCAGGCCGCCAGCGGGAGGGGCCATAACTCCTAATACGACGAGTCATTGGGATACCACGACCATCTCGACGCGCTCGAAAAGAAAATCGAGGGTATACATCGAGAGAGTCTTCCTTCAAGCGAGGGGGCTAGGTATGCCGCCGACTCGCTTAAGAAGTCCCTCACTGAAGAACTGCTCGTTGTCCGCGTCTCGTCCGGAAACAAGCCTCTAAAGGTGGCTCTCTTTGACGGGGAGTCCGACCCGAAAGACCACCTGGACACGTTAACGGCGGGCATGAGCTTCCAGGACAACTCCGACGCCGCCCAATGCCGAGCGTTCCCCGCCACTCTCATCCGTGCCGGAAGAGACTGGTTCTGAGAACTCACGCCACGTTCCATCTCTACCTTTGATGAGCAGGCCGCCCAGTTCCTCGGGCATTTCGTCGGGAACAGACGGCAGAAGTGGACAGTCGATTACCTCTTCACTATAAAGAGCGGGGACAAGGAATCCTTAAAAGGATACGTCACTCGCTTCTACAACGCTCTTGTTGAGGTTCCCGAGCACCGGGACGAAACCGTCATCACGGCCCTTAGGTAGGGTCTTAGGCACAAGGAGTGGCTCCGCTCCTTTGCATTGGCGCAACCTAGGACCATGGCCGATGTAAAGGCTTGGACCGAGCGAGAAATCCAACTCGAGTCCGAGGTGAACGCGAACCTATCTCGGGGCAACCAAGCCGACCAAAAGAAGAGGGGTAAAGAAGAAAAAAAAGAAGGTTGACCGGCCAAAGCCAAACTCCCCGAAGTTCCAGCAGTATACTCCGCTCAACATCTTTCAGACTGAGCTGTTGGAAAAGGTGGTAAGGTTACTAGGCACTATCACAAGGGTCTATAAGGCATCAACCATGCCGAATTTAAATTTTTCAAGTGCCGAACAACCTAAAGCGAGGATCTTTGCTAGATAATTAGGGTTAACCTTGCATGTAAACAACTTTACATCTAAGAGAGAGGGATTACTACCTTTGTAGTCCGTTCCTTCACTTCATAAGCTCCGAGTAGTAGTCCCTTTGCCGCGATCCATGATCTCCCGGACTCAAGAGAGGCTCCACAAGTCGAATGATCTATTCTTGCTCGAAGTCTTTCTTTTCGAAGATGATCTACCTTGAAGAATCTCAAGATCAAGCATTTACTTCTCTAATCAAGTATTAGTGAAGTGAACACCCTAATCTAAGTGGCTAGAATAGATGAGGATGATGAAGTAGGAATTTTTCTCTCTTTTGTTTTTATTTTCTCACTTTAAATCATCACAAGTCAAAAAGCTAGAAAGCTTTTTCAAGAGGAAGAAGAAGAAGAAAACTATTTGTGGTGAATAATGAAATTGTTATATTGGTTACAAATCTAACCTTGGGTTAAGTATGAAGGCTTAACCCTTGTAGAGAATTAACTAGGGTAAAGGATTTGGGTTGGGTTAAGAAATATCTACACAAAATATCAATCCAAAATATCTAAGCTTAAAACAAAATAAAACTTCTAGAAACTTCATGAAAAAGCTAACCCAAATCAAACCCTCACTATGTTTAATCTCTACAAATCATGTTGCATTTGTAATCATAACTTGTTACAATATTATATATCACATATATAATATATTTTTGTAACAAAAGAAAATAATACAATTAACATATATCGCATATATATCAATATATTATCCGGTGAGAAAATGAATCAATAAAATGAGCTTATATTAGATAATGTAATGTAATATATCACATATATAATTATATATTAAATTATCGAATCAACACTTGATCCGACAATCCGGCTATATCGCATATAACCGACTAATATAACATGTACCGATTCATCGAATCAACACTTGATCCGATGACCCGACTATATCACATATACCCGGCCGATATCATATATCGCGAGAATAGAATACAGTATCTCATATCGTATTATTCTCGATCCCGCACATATCACATATGTGCTCCTACTCCGTTTTGCCTGAGCCAGGAAATCTCTGTGTAGGACTCTAAAGAATCGTCAATACGCCGGCAGTGGGTGATGATCATATCAAACACCCACAAGCTGCAAGCGGTCAGCTAAACGTAACAGCTACCCAGGTATTGAGCGATCAGAAGATCAACAAGCAAGCATGTACATTCTCCTGTGAATCCAATCAGTAACACTACCGTACAGTCCGGCCTCTTCGTCTGATATATTGCATATCTAGTCTAGGGGTGGTAAAACGTCAGACCCCAGTAACCGATAAGTCGTGTCGATGTAAGGCTCATACCAGTCGAGAAACTACTGATAACACTTACCAGTAGCACTCTATATCAGCCCTGGCCAGGGACTTCCAGTTATAGCCAATCGAATACAGCACAACATCAACTCCCTATACCTGGAGAGACGAAACCCCTCCTATCGCTCATTGCCTCCATGTGATTCGGGACTGTACCCAAAAGCCACCGTTTTGCACGCCCTCTTGGACGTGGTAAGGTGGAAATCAAAGCACAGTGGGAATCACACAAGACTCTATGACGATCTCGGGTCTACAGACTAACATGTACCAGTGTCACCGGAGAACCGCAATCTAACGATAGGTATAATACCATCCAGGAGTTCTCAGCGAGTCCTTTCAGTGTACCCAGTCTCCACTGAGCACCCGTACACCATCTTTGATGTCCAACACCAATGGATATGGGATCATCCATCGCCCATCATATGGGTCAAGATGCGTGCACGCTAGTCTACTCTGGAGTATCGATGCCCTGTCTCGATACACCCTCGACTAGGAACAGTTATAGGATGTACTCGTTGACTACCCTGGCCCCACTAGTATGATCTCATCATAGTCCTAGTAGTCGAGTACATATCCTAAGGGCTTTATCAACACGTAATCACAAAACAGTATTCGTTAACATGTTAAGATAAAGTGAAACCAGATAGAGTACTATCATATCGAGCAAGAAAGTCCTCTATATATATATATCCAAGTATCCATTATAATATACATCACATGTACAACAATGGCCTCTAGGACATACATATAACTAACAATCTCCCACTTGCACTAAGGTCAGCTGTTGTAGTATCTCATACCCAACATCCCGAAGAGTTTCTCAAATTGTATCTGAGGAATGGCCTTTGTGAGTGGATCCGCAGTGTTGTCCTTCGTATCAACTCTCCTGACTTCGATCTCCTGGCGATCAACTATCTTCCGGATCAGGTGATACCACCTCAGAATATGTCTGGACTTCTGATGGGACCTGGGTTCCTTGGCCAAAGCCACAGCTCCATTGTTATCACAATACAGAGGTATTGGATACAGAATGGACGGAACCACACTAAATTCAGTGATGAACTTTTTATCCAGACAGCCTCTTTGGCAGCATCGTTGGCAGCGATGTATTCAGCCTCCATCGTCGAGTCTGCCACGGTTTCCTGTTTGGAACTCTTCCAACACACCGCCCCTCCATTGAGGGTAAAGACAAATTCCGAGTGCGACTTAGAGTCGTCCTTATCACTCTGGAAGCTCGAATCGATAAAGGACTCCACCTGGAGTTCTCCGTTACCATACACCAAGAACATCTCTTTTGTCCTTCTCAAGTACTTGAGAATGTTCTTCACAGCTGTCCAGTGATTCTCACCAGGATCTGCTTGATACCTACTCACTACACTTAGTGAGTATGCTACATCGGGTCTGGTACATAGCATCGCGTACATGATAGAGCCTACGGCCGAAGAATAGGGTATCCCTTGCTTGCGAGCTCTTTCCAAATCAGCCTTGGGAGACATCTCTTTGGAGAGAGTGAGTCCAGAGATCGTGGGTAAATTCCCACGCTTGGATTCTTCCATACTAAACCTCTTTAGTATGGTGTCAATGTACCTGGATTGGGACAATCCCAGTATCCGTCTAGATCTATCTCTATAGATCTTAATCCCCAAAATGCAGGAGGCATCACCTAGATCTTTTATTGAGAATCTATGTGATAAGAAGAGCTTGACCGAGTGCAGCATAGGAATATCGTTTCCTATCAATAGTATGTCATCCACGTACAATACGAGGAAGACAACCTTACTCTCTGCCACCTTCTTATATATACAAGGTTCATCTATGTTTTTGATGAAGTCAAACTCTTTGACTACTACATCAAAACATATGTTCCAACTCCGCGATGCCTGCTTCAACCCATAGATGGATTTAAGCAGCTTGCACACATGTCCGGTGCTCCCACTGTCTACGAAGCCCTCTGGCCGAGTCATGTACACGCATTCTTCCAAATCACCATTCAGAAAGGCGGTCTTAACATCCATTTGCCAGATTTCGTAGTCATGGTATGCAGCAATGGCAAGTAAGATCCGGATGGACTTAAGCATAGCCACTGGAGAAAAAGTTTCGTCATAATCCACACCTGGTCGTTGACTAAAACCCTTTGCAACAAGTCTAGCTTTGAAAGTCTCAACTTTTCCATCTACACCAAGTTTCTTCTTAAAGATCCATTTGCTCCCAATGGGTTTTACCCCTTCAAGAGCAACTTCCAAAGTCCATACTTTGTTGATGTACATGGATTCCATCTCAGATCGCATTGCATCCAGCCATTTCACAGAGTCACCACTCGTGATGGCCTGCTCGAAACTAGTCGGGTCATCAT
The DNA here is from genome assembly GCA_030015575.1 of Agapanthus africanus. Classification (NCBI taxonomy): domain Eukaryota; kingdom Viridiplantae; phylum Streptophyta; class Magnoliopsida; order Asparagales; family Amaryllidaceae; genus Agapanthus; species Agapanthus africanus. Next base: position 20,027,225 of record JASDDO010000031.1, on the reverse strand, counting down.
CTTCCATGATGCAATCCTCGCTCCCACCATCGATGAGAAAACCGTAGTATCTCTCAGGTGGATGAGGAACCCTACTAGATCGGCGGAGAGGTGGGGGTTCGTCGGGAACTACTGAATCCTCTGGTTCCATTAAATTTTCTGTCGTAGTTTGTGTTGCTGGAACTCCTTCCAGTTCTACCTCCTCGCCACTAATTTCCTTAGTAAGAAATTCCTTTTCTAAAATGGTGGCATGTCGAGAAATAAACACCTTTTGTTCCTCAGTGTGGTAGAAGATATACCCTTGTGAGTTCTTGGGATATCCTACAAACTTGCATAGGACAGACCATGCCTCGAGTTTGTCCGGATTGTGCCTTTTGACATAGGCCGGACAACCCCATATCATAACATACTTAAGAGACGGTCTCTTCCCCTTCCATATCTCATATGGAGTGGTAGGCACTGATTTGGTAGGAACCATATTCAATAGGTGTATGGCTGTCTCAAGCGCATACCCCTAGAAGGAAATAGGCAACTCAGCATTGCTCATCATAGAGCGCACCATATCTAATAGGGTGCGATTCCTCTGCTCCGATACACCGTTGTGATGTGGTGTATAGGGAGGAGTAAGCTGAGAGAGAATCTCATTCTCTTTTAGATAATCCAGGAACTCATTGCTCAAGTATTCTCCTCCTCGATCAGATCGAAGGATCTTAATACTTTTACCCGTTTGGTTCTCTACTTCGTTCTTATATTCTCTTAATTTCTCAAAAGTTTCAGACTTGTGTTTCAACATGAACACATGTCCGTATCTTGAGAGATCGTCAGTGAATGTAATGAAGTAGGAAGAACCGTTCCTGGCATGTGTAGACATGGGACCACATACATCACTATGTATCAGTCCTAAGAGTTCCGTAACTCTTTCTCCGTGTCCACTAAACGGAGTTTTGGTCATCTTGCCTTTGAGACATGAATGACAAGTTTCATAAGATGATAATTCGAACGTATTTAAATAACCATCTTTATGCAGCTTAGCAAGTCGTGTCGCATTGATATGACCAAGTCTACAATGCCACAAGAAGGATTCATTCATTTATGAACTTTTCCTCTTGTGTGTGTTCTGTATATTAAGAACCGTGTTTTGATTTAGAACGTATATACCATTATTTAACGAGCCTGATCCAATCAACTTTTGATTTAGGAAGATGTTTATAACATTATCCTGTATTACAAGATTATATCCTTCTTTACTTAATAAAGAAACTGATATAATGTTGCATATCATGTTCGGTATATAACAGCATTCGTTTAGAATCAATGTATTACCACTTGGTAATACAAGGTGATATTCGCCAACTGCTTTGGCTGCAACATTTGCACCATTCCCTACTCTTACGGAATGATCACCCATTCCCAGTTCTCTACCTTTCTTTAGCCCATGCAATATATTGCATATGTGGGATCTTGATATGGTATCTAATGCCCAGGACGTAGAGTGAACTGAGAAACAGTTGTCGGTAACTAACACATCCGAAGAAGATACATCATCATGTTTATTCTTCGTTTGGGAGGCGTGTGAATTCTGGTATTCCCCTATTTCCTATTCAGTCTTATAATAATTATAAGAAAGAACGGAACCAACGTTCCCCTGCTCAGTATAATAAGCGGGTTCGGTCAATACATCCATATTATTATCTTGATTAAGGCCTGACATGGTCGCTACCTGGAGAGAGAGAGAGAAGAAAACACTTTAGCGTGCGCTCTTGCAAGATTAGATTGGTTATTATTTTATCTAATAAGGATGGCCCGCACTGTTTTAATCAAATCTTCCTTCAAACCCTAAAAGGTAAGATTAGCCGGGATTAATTACACCATACAAGTTCGCCAATCTTTCGGCCAGATCAGTGTTGGTACTTTGAAGGAGGTTCCCCATGCTTTCGCACGGACCTAATTAAAATAAACCTCATTTTCCCAGAGGCGGCACTCCGTTAACACTTTTCTAGACACCTACTTGATCGGCTAATTGTCCTGTGTAAAATTCTCCCAGGAGTAACTCTTACTCGCAGTGGGTATCGGGATCCAACTATCTCATAGAAGGTATGCAATCTCATTGCAAATTTCAACACTTGAAATTCCCGATAATATCTTTTACCCCAAACGTGCTATGACCTTGACGAATACCAACAAACTATAGTCCGCTAGTCGAGTTCAACCCGTACATTTCTTGATTGAATTAAACCCACCCGCACGACCCTTGACGAAAGCCAACAAAGTCGTACGACTACCCTAACCCAATCGCATCATATGCTGCAGGTAAGCAGTAAATAGCTACCGCACACTAGGCCTTGACGAAAGCCAACAAACGCAGTACGAATACTAAATATTACTTATCTGAAATGTCGGAGGGCTACGCAGGTTTTTCTGAAAACCATGAGCGCAATGAACTTGTTATCATTGTAGAAACAAGTGATTTTGAAAAAAGAATGTTTTTGAGGCTTTTCTAGTTTCGCTAAAGAGGTCATTCCCGGTGAAGGGATCTCGGCTCTTTCCTCATCGAATAAGGTGCAGGGTATATCATATATACCGCTGTGCAAAGCAAGAACTATAGAAGCAATCAAAAACTAAACCGTGAGTTTGTAGCATCTGCCAGTTTTGCTAAAGAGTTCACTCCCGGTGAAGGGATCTCGGCTCTTTCCTCATCGAATAAGGTGCAGGGTATATCATATATACCGCTATGCAAAGCAAAACTGTAGCTACCCTTTTTATAAAGTTTTGATTCTACAACATGTTTTATGTTTCTTTTCTTTATTAATCTCATTAATAAATCCCATCAGTTATGCTTCCTGAGCATCACAGAAGAAAAGAAAGCAGTAATATTTATATATCATCATATATATATAGTATAAGCATTCGTCTCAGGCAGTAATATGATCTCATCACAGAACATTGCAGCAGAAGATAACATATGAAATATTGGATATACTAGGACGTCCGTGTTTTATTTCGAGCCTGTATAAAATACGGATTCCACGGTCGCGATGAATAGCCAAACCCATATCCCTACACCCTTACGAGAGCGGCAAGCAACACTGCCAATTCTAGGGTTAGGAGACCCAGTCTTGACTCCTCGAGATGGTCTCCCACTGGACCCTAGAACCCGGTTACTTGTGCTCCCCACCTTGGGTCTATCCTAATGCGGAAAAGTAAATAATATACAATGGTGACATCATCCTCAACCCGGAAGTGCCCCAATAAAAGAATATTACATACATTTGAATTTTACATGAATGAAAATAAAAACCCTCATCTCACATAAAACCCCCGGCTATTCAGAATACGACGATCCAATATAACATATTACTGCAACACATAATATCTCATATCATCAACGTAAGCAAGTATGCGTATCCCAATTGTCGTTGATGTATAGCAACGAAGCCGGCGATACACCATATACTACGCTTACGGTCACAGAAAAGAAAGTGTAAAACTACAAAATTTGGAATCCACAATCACTTTAGACATCTTAAATCCGAAATATCACATACTTCGCATTTCACATCTAACTATATGAATTCCACATATTGTATCACATTCCAGATAAATAGACAATGTTAAACTTTCCGATCGAATCAACGAATTGCTAAGATCTCCAGAAAAACTCAACACTTGAGTAATATTAAAAATTCCCAGAAGCATGTAGTAATACCTACGGATCCCTGATACCCAAGTTCGGCCGCGGAACCGCCGCGAAAAGCCTGGTATTGCCGCGGTTCCACGGCGACTTGAAGGAATTAGGGGTTCGTATTTCACAGTTATCCATAGAATCACCTGCTTATTTTTCTGAGTATTTTTAATACGGAAAAAACCATCTTTTTAGAAAATTTCCAGAGAGGGGGTCAAAAATGACGTTTCGGGGTTCGATCGGACTTTAAACTTCGTCTACAAGTCGCCTAATACTCTAGCTAGGCTCTGATACCACTGTAAGGTTACTAGGCACTATCACAAGGGTCTATAAGGCATCAACCATGCCGAATTTAAATTTTTCAAGTGCCGAACAACCTAAAGCGAGGATCTTTGCTAGATAATTAGGGTTAACCATGCATGTAAACAACTTTACATCTAAGAGAGAGAGATTACTACCTTTGTAGTCCGTTCCTTCACTTCATAAGCTCCGAGTAGTAGTCCCTTTGCCGCGATCCATGATCTCCCGGACTCAAGAGAGGCTCCACAAGTCGAATGATCCATTCTTGCTCGAAATCTTCCTTTTCAAAGATGATCTACCTTGAAGAATCTCAAGATCAAGCTTTTACTTCTCTAATCAAGTATTAGTGAAGTGAACACCATAATCTAATTGGCTAGAATAGATGAGGATAATGAAGTAGGAATTTTGCTCTCTTTTGTTTTTATTTTCTCACTTTAAATCATCACAAGTCAAAAAGCTAGAAAGCTTTTTCAAGAGGAAGAAGAAGAAGAAAACTATTTGTGATGAATAATGAAATTGTTATATTGGTTACAAATCCAACCTTGGGTTAAGTATGAAAGCTTAACCCTTATAGAGAATTAACTAGGATAAAGGGTTTGGGTTGGGTTAAGAAATATCTACACAAAATATCAATCCAAAATATCTAAGCTTAAAACAAAATAAAGCTTCTAGAAGCTTCATGAGAAAGCTAACCCAAATCAAACCCTAACTATGTTTAATCTCTACAAATCATGTTGCATTTGTAATCATAACTTGTTACAATATTATATATCGCATATATAATATATTTTTGTAACAAAAGAAAATAATACAATTAACATATATCGCATATATATCAATGTATTATCCGGTGAGAAAATGAATCAATAAAGTGAGCTTATATTAGATAATGTAATGTAATATATCACATATATAATTATACATTAAATTATCGAATCAACACTTGATCCGACAATCCGGCTATATCGCATATAACCGACTAATATAACATGTACCGATTCATCGAATCAACACTTGATCCGATGACCCGGTTATATCACATATACTCGGTCGATATCATATATCGCGAGAATAGAATACGGTATCTCATATCGTATTATTCTCGGTCCCGCACATATCACATATGTGCTCCTACTGCGTTTTGCCTGAGCCAGGAAACCTCTGTGTAGGACTCTAAAGAATCGTCAATACGCCGGCAGTGGGTGATGATCATATCAAACACCCACAAGCTGCAAGCGGTCAGCTAAACGTAACAGCTACCCAGGTATTGAGCGATCAGAAGATCAACAAGCAAGCCTGTACATTCTCCTGTGAATCCAATCAGTAACACTACCGTACAGTCCGGTCTATTCGTCTGATATGTTGCATATCTAGTCTAGGGGTGGTAAAACGTCAAACCCTAGTAACCGATAAGTCGTGTCGATGTAAGGCTCATAACCAGTCGAGAAACTACTGATAACACTTACCAGTAGCACTCTATATCAGACCTGGCCGGGGACTTCCACTTATAGCCAATCGAACACAGCACAACATCAACTCCCTATACCGGGAGAGACGAAACCCCTCCTATCACTCATTGCCTCCATGTGATTCGGGACTGTACCCAAAAGCCACCGTTTTGCACGCCTTCTTGGACATGGTAAGGTGGAAATCAAAGCACAGTGGGAATCACACAAGACTCTATGACGATCTCGGGTCTACAGACTAACTTGTACCGGTGTCACCGGAGAACTGCTATCTAGCGATAGGTATAATACCATCCAGAAGTTCTCGGCGAGTCCGTTCAGTGTACCCGGTCTCCACTGAGCACCCGTACACCATCTTTGATGTCCAACACCAATGGATATGGGATCATCCATCGCCCATCATATGGGTCAAGATGCGTGCACGCTAGTCTACTCTGGAGTATCGATGCCCTGTCTCGATACACCCTCGACTAGGAACAGTTATAGGATGTACTCGTTGACTACCCTGGCCTCACTAGTATGATCTCATCATAGTCCTAGTAGTCGAGTACATATCCTAAGGGCTTTATCAACACGTAATCATAAAACAGTATTCGTTAACATGTTAAGATAAAGTGAAACCAGATAGCATACTATCATATCGAGTAAGAAAGTCCTCTCTCTATATATCCGAGCATCCAATATAATATACATCACATGTACAACAATGGCCTCTAGGGCATACATATAACTAACAGAGGTGAAGGGCGAGCAATTCTTCAAGCTCCCCTCGGTCACTAATAGGGCGGCCAAACAGACTCGAGGCCCGTACTGCACCTTCCACAGGTCGCAGGGACACCCCACCGAGAACTGTAAACAGCTCCGCGACTACATCGAGGAGTTGATTCGCTCGGGGCACCTGGCAAAGTACTTGCGGGAAAAGCGACAAGAAGACCGCGAGCAAGAGAACCATCCCCCTCCCGGCGAATTGACGATCGGCCAAATCATGGTCGTATCAACGAGGAGTGCGCTTGGAGCCGGCGAGATTCGACGCCTCTTGCCGGTCGAGGGAACTAGCAGCCAGCCCCGGAAAAAAAGCAAAGTAGCCGAGCCCATCACCTTCACTGACGAGGACCTCCACGGAATATCCTTGCCTCACAAAGACCCCATCGTGATTACAGCACGGGTCCACCGCTATGAGGTTTAAAGGATACTGGTCGACTCGGGAAGCTTGGCGGACATCCTTTTCTATGACTACTTCCTACATATGGGGCTCGGCCCGTTGGACCTGAGGCCAACCGCCCACATTCTGTTGGGATTTACTAACCACTCCATCCCGGCAGAAGGAGTGGTTACCCTCTTCCTTAACATTGGGGAGGCGGGTTGTACGAGAACCGTGCCAGTGGAGTTCATTGTCACTCGAATTCCCTCGTCCTACAATATCCTCCTAGGACGCCCGACGCTAAACACCCTTCGGGCCCAAATCTCGACCTACCACATCGCGATCAAGTTTACACTGGATCAAGAGGAATAGGCTGGGCCTACGGGAACCAGCAAATCACAAAGATTTGCTTCACAGCGACATCCACCCCCGAAGAATGAAGTGACGACCTTGAAAGCGTGGGTGATATCCAGGGGTCCTTGGATACTCGTGACGAACAAAAAGAAATCCGAGGGGCCCCGGTGGAGGTGCTAACGGAGGTCCTCCTCGTCGAGGGGGACAATAAACAAACTGTCTAGATCGGGTCACTCTTAACGGGAGCCCGGCACAAAGACTTGATCCACTTTCTTCGAGGAAACTCGGACGTGTTCGCTCGGGCGCCCGCCGACATGCCCGGGAACGACCCCAAAGTAATCTCACATAAGCTCGGGATCGACCCGACGGTCCGACCCGTCAGGCAGAAGAAACGAAGCTTCGCTCCGATCAAACAAAAGGCAACCGAGGACGAAGTCGACAGGTTGCTTGTAGCCAACTTCATTCGAAACGTGGCCTACTCAGAATGGTTGGCGAATGTGGTCATGGTTAAAAAGGCAAGCAAGAAGTGGCACATGTGCGTCGACTTCATGGATCTCAACAAGGCCTGCCCAAAAGACAACCATCCCCTCCCTCAGATAGATCATCTTGTCGACAGCTCAACAGGCCACGAATTGCTCAGCTTCATGGATGCTTTCTCCGGCTACAACCAAATCAGTATGAAGCCGGCAGACGAATAGCTTACCGCATTCACAACGGACTGGAGGGTATACTGCTATAAAGTGATGCCCTTCGGCCTCAAAAACGCCAGAGCTACATACCAACGCGTGGTGAACAGGACGTTCAAGCCACAGATCGGGAGGAACATGGAGGTTTAGGTCGACGACATGCTCGTCAAGTCGACCTCGTCGAACGAGCACGCCAAAGATCTTGGCGAGACTTTCAACATCCTCCGCAAATACAAAATGAAGCTGAATCCCGCCAAGTGCGCATTCGGGGTCACTAGTGGAAAATTTCTCGGGTTCATGGTTACCCACCGAGGAATTGAAGCTAACCCGGAGAAGATCAGCGCCATCCTCAACATGGCCGCGCCGAAGAGCAACGTCGAAATCATGCGACTCACGGGGAAAGTGTCCGCTCTAAGTCGCTTCATGTCGAGGTATGGAGAAAAGTGCCTCCCATTCTTCAAAGCCTTGAAAAAGATCCCAAGGTTCGAATGGTCGGAAGAGTGTCAGATCGCTTTCGAGCAACTAAAAGTGCACCTGGCAACTCCCCCATTGCCCACCCGACCAGTTAAAGGAGACGAGCTATCACTGCATCTAGCGGCGTCCGATTAGGCTGCGGGTTCGGTGCTCGTCTGAGAAGTCAAAGGAGTTTAGAAGCTGGTTTACTATGTAAGCTACGTCTTTAAGGACGCGGAAACAAGGTACCCGGCCATAGAAATGATTGTCTTGGCGCTTATCATGGCCTCAAGGAAACTACGACACTACTTCCAGGCACACACCATTCTCGTCCTCACCGAGCGTCCCTTAGAGGCTATTCTCGCCTCCCCCGAGTCATCTGGTCGTTTGGAGAAATGGAGATGGGAGTTATCTCAATTCGACATAAAATACCGCTCGAGGCAAGACATCAAAGCACAAGTCCTGGCAGACTTCGTTGTCGAATGTACTATCCCTAACAAGGAGGCGGTGTCTGCGCCAGTCCCCAGGTCACAACCCTCAATCGAGAAGAGGCCCGACTCCGTCCCCGATTGGGTCCTTTTACGTCGATGGATCATCTACCGAGGATGGGAGCGGTGCCGGACTCATCATTCGAGGCTTGAACGAGGCAGAGATGGAGTACTCTTTGAAGCTCGGGTTCAAAGCCTCAAACAACGCCGCGGAGTATGAGGCCTTGCTAGCTAGACTACGAATCGCCTCCGGAGTGGGGCTGAAGATGATCCGAATTCGCAGTGACTCCGCCCTGGTCATAGGCCAGGTGACCGGCCGTTTCGAGACCCGGAAGCCTCTGATGATGAAATATTTAGCCGAGATAAGAAGACTACGAAAAGACTTCGACGAAGTTCAAGTGGAGCAGATTCCTCGGCACCTAAAAGCCCATGCCGACACTCTAAGTAAGCTAGCCTCCTCCTATACGGCCAACAATAAGAGGAATATCCTCTTCGAGTTCTTGCCACGGCCCAGCATGGAAGACAGGGAGACATCACTTCAAGTTTACGCTGCCCGGGAGGAAGGCCGAGATTGGAGGAAACGCCTCGTAGAATTCCTGAAGGAGGGTACGCTCCCGGAAGATCGAGGGGAAGCGCGCCACCTCCGAGCCAAAGCTCGCCATTTCGTCTGGAGAAATGGAAACCTCTACAAGAAGTCTTACACGCAACCTCTGCTTCGGTGCGTCGACCCCCACGACGCCGACTATGTCCTGCTTGAGATTCACGAACGGGTTGGTAGAGCTCATCAAGGGACCCGCACCTTAGTCCAGAAAATGCTGCTCCAAGGGTACTATTGGCCGACCATTCATTAGGACGCTCAAAAGTTCGTCAGAAGATGCAAGAGCTGTCAACTCCATGGTAGCATACCCCGCCTTCCGGCTACTGAGCTAACGGCCCTGACCTCCCCATGGCTGTTTGCCCAGTGGGGAATGGACATGGTAGGCCAACTCCCAACTGGTACGGGCGGGCACAAATACATCCTCGTCGCAGTAGACTACTTTACAAAGTGAATCGAGGCCGTTCCCATCAGAAAACCGGACGCCACCGCGACCGTCAAATTCCTCCAGAACAACATAATATCCCGGTTTGGGATCACGAGGTGTATCGTTACCGACCACAGGACGAACTTCGAAAATGACAAAGTCAAGGGATTCTGCGACAAATACCACATACTCATGAAGTTCACTGCGGTCTCGCACCCTCAATGCAACGGGCAGGCCACGGTCACTAACCGAGATGTAATCCGAGGTCTTCGAACTCTTCTGGAAGGAAGGCAGGGTAGTTGGGTCAACGAACTACCCCAGGTTTTATGGGCTTTACGCACATCGAAGAAGACTCCCACTGGAGAAACCCCCTGCAGCCTCTGCTACGGCACCGAGGCGATGGTCCCAACAGAGATCGGACTGCCCAGTTACAGAGTCGAGCACTTCAATGAAGAAGCTAATACCTTGGCGCTCCGAACTAATTTGGACTTCTTGCTTGAGAAGCGGGACCGAGCATAGACCAAAGCCGCTGCTTACCAACAGCAAACTGCTCGCTACTATAACGCACGAGTCAAGCATCGTACCTATTCCCCTCCGAACGGCGGCCAGGACTTCGCGTCTGTGCCTGAGGTTCGGGGCAGATGCTATTTGGTTTTATCCGTCTACCTCTCCGAAGATGCCAAGTTGATTTATGGCACCGTGTATCGGAGGTTTAGACGGATGCGGCCGATGTAGCAGACTTCGTCAGATTCCCCCTCAGGGTGAGGGGTTTTTGATTGTGGGGACGCTCTTCCCTGCAGGCGCGAGCCCCTGCAGTTAATTACGCTACCGCATCGCGGTAACAACTTTCTCCTTCTCCAGAATTTCACTTCGTGTCGTGTGTGTTTGTTTTATTTGTGGTTGCCCGTGGATTGTATACGGAGACTGAGTGATGCCGTCACCCGTAGGACGTGGATTAGTCCAAATCCGTGTTTACTTAGATTTGAGTTTGGTGTTTTTTAGTTTAAGGATGCATTAGTCGCGTTGCGGCTAAGATCAACTTAAACGTTCGTTAAGGATACATTAGTCATATTTTTAGACTAAGATCAACTTAACATAATGATTCATTTAATATATGGCCCTCAGGACTCGTCACCTCTCTGACGTCGTTGAAGGATTACAACGACAGGTGTCAGAGGAGTTCAGAGATGTACCCTTGAGCCGAAATTGATTTGGAGTCTTATCATTCATTTTAAATGGTTTAAGGATACGTTAGCCGTATTTGGGGCTAAGATCAACTTAAACGGGATCGTTTAGATCCGGCAAAAGAGCATTTGGAGGCTCTATTGTTCCAGTTTTAGGGACGTAGTGGTCCATTTTCCAGTTTAGGGACGTGGTGGTCCATCGCCAGTTTAGGGACGTGGTGGTCCATATTCCAGTTTAGGGACATGGTGGTCCATCGCCAGTTTAGGGACGTGGTGGTCCGATATTAGTTTAGGGACGTTTCGGTCCAATATTAGTTTAAGGACGTTTCGATCCACGAGTTTAAGGACCCCGCAGTCCATATGGATGTGTGGTCGTTGGGACTCGTCACCTCTTTGACGTCGTTGAGGAATTACAACGACGGATGTCAAAGGAGTTCGGAGATGTACCCTCGAACCGGATGTAAATTGATTTAGGAGAGCCATGTTGCTCAGTCAATTTAATTTAAGGACTTATGGCCACGATTGGGCTAAGTCCAGTTCAACATTTTATTTGCTCTTGCATTGTATTTTTTATTTAGGCTCTACCCACAAAAGATACAGAGTATCAATTTATTTTGGGCTCTGCCCATTTGTAGATGCAAAGTATCTACCTTGTTTGGGCTTTGCCCCTTTTAAAATGCATAGCATTCTGAATATTTTGTTTGGGCTCTGCCCATTTATAAATGATGCAGAGCATCTGCATTGCATTTTATTAAGCCTGTTAGGCCTTCTTTTAATTGGGCTCGGCCATTTAAAATAATGCATCTGCGCTTTGCGCTAAGTAATGAACGCAAGCTCATATGGTGATGACACGTGTCGTGCTCTTGTGAGCGTAGGCGCACTAGCGCAGTGCAATGCGCTGTTGCGCTGCGCTATTGCGCCGCTGACACGTGGCGCGCTCTCAGCGAGTTGCGCCAATTCCAGAGAGCAAAGCTCTATCTTAAGGGCGCTTAGCGCAAGTGGTTCTATAGCCGACACGTGGCGCTCTGTTAAGAGCGCAACAGCGCAGTTTGGAAGTGCAAAGCACTAAGAATCTTTTAGATTCAGGAAGGGAAGTACAAAGCACTGTTTAATTTCTTCATCTAAATTAGATCAAAGAAAAATAAATTTTTCTTTATTCGAAGAACCAGAGGTTCTTAAAAGTGCAAAGCACTATTCTTTTATTATTTTATTATTTTTATTGTTTTTAAAGAACCGAAGGTTCACAAGAAGTGCAAAGCACTGTTTTTTTTATATAAAGATCATTCATTTTATTTTTAGATCAATGATCTATTAGAAGGCATTTCTTCTACTTCATGAAGGTTCTTTACCTTTTTCTTGAGATCTTCTCAGAGTTTTCTCTGCTTAGAGTTCTTGATTTTTCGAGAAAATTGTTGATGCCTTTGAATGAGGTCTGGGGTCCTATTTATAGTGCCCACAAATTTGTTGAATTTGTTAACAAGATCTTTTCTGAGTGATTTTGGGAATTTTCCCACCGCTGGATCTTTGATCTAAAGGCAAAAGAAAATCTTCTGGTTTTGGAAAGAACAGAAAAGATTTCTTAAAATCTTAATTTAGTTCGGCGCAGATGCCTCAGCGCATGACACGTGTCGCGCAGCGCAGCGCAAGTGTGCTAGCGCATCTGCGCTGACACGTGTCGCGCAGCGCAGAGCGCAGCGCAACTGCGCTAGCGCATCTGCGCTGACACGTGTCGCGCAGCGCAACTGCGCTAGCGCATCTGCGCTGACACGTGTCGCGCAGCGCAGAGCGCAGCGCAGCTGAAGCGTTGCTTCCTTTAAACAGAGCTTTGCTCTGATTGGGTGCGCTTTCTTGGGCGCTGCGCTGACGTATTAGCGCCAGGCTCGCGGCGCGTTGCGCCCGCGACTTGAAGCGTTGCTTCAAAATTTGAATTTTGAATTCAAACAGAGCTTTGCTCTGATTGGGCGAAACAAATGCCCCCCCACCGTTGCGCTCACGTGGCGCACACGTGAGTGCAACGGTGGCAACCCCTCCTGACCGTTAGATCAAGGGGGAATCTCAAGAGGCGCAAGCGCCTTATAAATAGAGCCTTTGGCCCTTAGAAAACTCTCCACCATTTTTCTAAATTTAGATTTTCAGAGCTCTGCTCTTGCTTAGGAATTTCAGAGCTTTGCTCTTGCTTTCAGAACTCTAGAGCTTTGCTCTCATTTCCCAAAGTTTTTAGAAAACTTTAGGTAATATTTAATTTAAAACTAAGTTAAATTAATTTAAGTCAATTTTAACCCACAGAGCTTTGCTCTCATAGATCTTTTGATCTAAAGAAATTCCCTTTGGGGTTTCATCCACAGAGCTTTGCTCTCACAAATCCATAGATCTACAGAGATCTTGTTCATGGGTTCTAACCCATGAACAGAGCTTTGCTCTTGAATTAAATGTAGATCTTTTAGATCTGAAAAACAGAGAACCCTTTTTGTAAGTTTTCATGGATTTTTCAAGATTCCAGAAAGTTTAATTTTAAAATTATTTTCAGAATTTTCTTTTTGATGGAATATTATAAAGCTAAGCTCTTTTTTAAGGAATTTTACTCTTTTGAGACCAGAACTTGACAAGTGTCATTCTGTGACAGAGTTTTGCTCTGAAAGAGGAGATTTTCTCCTTGTCTCTAGTGATTTTCCCCCCTTCTTTATTATGGGAATGTTCCCTCCAAGGGGCCAATCTGACAATCTCACCCAATGATGAGTTTGTCTCCTTGATGTATTGTCATTTAGATTTCATGGGTCCCTCTTTGGTCTCCTGCTCACTGCACTGTGGTGCGGTGTAATTAATTACTTTTGATTTTGATTTAATTTAATTAATGCACTTTCTTCTTTTAATGCCAAACGTTGGGATTACAACACTAACGGCTACACTGCCCTTTTACAGCGATCATGTCTGAAGACACTTCATTTCCGTTCATCCGCTCGGAGGAGGGATTTCCAGAAGCGCCTTTGGACCGTGAGATCCTGGCCATGATCAAGGCATACGACCCTGAGTCTAAGAGTCTCCACCTTTGGGGGTCGTGGTACAATCAGATCATTATGGGCCGACGGAGCTTTACATGCGCGGTGCCGTCGGAACCCATAACGGCGATTCATTACGCCAGCCCACCCCCGGTGCAGTATGCCGCGGAGATGACGGATTGGACATCGAAGGGTTTTCTTCATCCGGCCATAGATGCCATCCCGGTCCAGCGTCCTATGGTTTTGGATATCCTAGGGCGCCGTATCTGTCAGGGCGAGGCGAGACCTTGGGGGCAATCATATAACATTGGTCTGATCCCCCGCCATCCGGTTGGCTATCTGCCGTAGGCTCGGTATATCTTGTCGACAAAGAAGTCGCAGTTGATAAAATTAGGATTGTATACCGCAATCTATGTCTCCCTCTTCCAGTATCCTACGCTTCCCACTTGGTGGTTCAAGGATTTCCTGGAGCAGTGGAACATTCCTACCCATACTTTCCTTGCCATGGATCGGGAAGTGTCCATCTCGCTGGAAGAGTTTACGGAGGTGTCTGGCCTACCGGCTATGGGGGAACATTATGAAGAGTTGCTCCCGCCGGATGAGTACATCTTTGGTGCCAAGCCGATGATAAGGGAGCTCACGCCGGAGAATGCTGTTCAACATCAGTTTCCAAGTCTGATCAAGGTGTTGAACATCTACGAGGCCCTTTTCGTTGAGCATGGGAGCCGTGGAGTTAATTTTGAGGATTTTATTGCTCGGTTCCTTCACCCTAACGCCCTCTCTGCGGCCACCGCCAAGTTTGCCACCCTCGAGGACCCTTTCGGTTTAGGTTTGGATAACCTGCCGGCGAATGAAATAGGTCAAAAGGATTTCTTTCTTCCTAACTTTCCAACCATGTCTCTTGCAGAAGTAGCGGCCCCTGGGATGGATGAGGAGGCCTTTTTCTTGGGGTTTCTCGGGTTATGGTTGAGTTGGTTCGCTATCCCAATGCACTCTCATCGGATGCGGCCCTCTGTCTTTTATCCAGCACACCGGATGGTCATCGGGGTGAAGGTGGCTGTTGGGATCGCCGGCTTGGCGCATTTATATCACGGCCTTAGCCGAGCAGCGGATGCTAATGAGCCTGGGGTGTTGCACGTGGTTTTCCCAATGCACTACTTCATGTCGTGGCTCGAACTACATACAGCGGGTGTTTTCGGCATGCATAAAAGGCCCTCATTCTACGAAAGGTGCATTTTTCCTCGCCTTCTACAGTTGATCGGCGCATCAATTGTAAATCCATCGCCGCGAGATGCCAGGAGTTTACTCCTTCGCTCCCACACCGTTGGAACCGGTGTGTCTTTTATTGACAAGGTGTTGACCATTGGAAAAACGTCCACCACTGCAGTACGGCCATTGCAAGACACTTTCAAGGATGGCGCTTCGGTTTTAACAGCCCGGGAGACCCTTCACTTATATTCCATCAGACCGGGCTTTTTGGTGTTTAGGCAGGACGGGGGAGCGATCTTCATGAGATATAACCCGCATCGTTTCGCCCCACAGCTGAGCTATAACCAAGGGGTACCGCTGGAGGCCTTTTTATCGGAACCTGCCGCGACTGAAGAAGGGATGGAGAGAGCGCTGCATCACTTCATGCGTCTAAACACGGGCTCTCACTTCTTTATCAGTGAGCCGGCTTGCGCTCCCCGACTTCTTAGGGTATACACCGAATGGTATAGTCATTCGACAGGAGCGGTGATAAAGGAGGAAAGGCGGTTGCTGATCGATCGTAAGGTTGCACCCCCAGGTAGCGATCGCAACGCTCCTCTGGTGCCTAGGACTCCAGTAGTCGCTCCTTTAAAAGATGCCGGGGGCAGACCATCACGTGCGCAAAGTCCTCCACGTGAATTGCCGCTCCCTGATATCGCGGATGCACCTCCCGCACCCCGTGCTCAGGCGGAAACAATGGTTGCACCCTCGCCGGAGTCTGGCGTGGGTGCGGACATCGGGACTCGTCGTCCCAAAGTGGCTGCTAAGCGGAAGTCGATCCCTCGTGGGCCCAGGGTCGGAGGGCAAAAGAAGAAGAAGTCGCTCCTCGCCGCGGACGTTGTGTTCGGCCAGGAACCCCATGCTCCCTACTCCGAGGGTCTGCTCGAATATGGGACTAACGCAGGATTAGTGATGCCACCGCCAGACGATACAGACTTGGAGGCTGCTCTCAGAGCTTCGGCATGGTTGGTGAAGCGTGACGCGTGGCTAGCTAAGCTTGCGCAATCAGGTAACTACTAGTCGCCTCTTCTTTATTGTAACATATCCTCTTCATTATTTTTTTGACTAACGCTTTTCTTTCTTTTTTTTTTTAACAGGTATCACTGATGAAGAAGCCATTGCTGCTTCTCTGAAGACCTTTTAGGAGGAGGAACGTCTCAGAGCATCTATGGGCCTTAGTAGGTTTCGACTCATCGAATTTTTCATTTTCCTTGCGTTATGGTCAATCTAACCTTTCCATTTTAATTACAGGAACCTCAATGCCGCTCCCTCCTAGCGGCGCAGATGTTCTACCAGCGGCCGACGTTCCTGTCTCCTCTGGGCCACCGCAGGAGGCTCATCTTGAAAAGCCGATGAGAGATGCCTTAAAGGCTCTGGAGGCATCCCTGAATGAAGATGATGATGCCTTGAAGGAGGCGTCACAGAGGTCCCTCATAACCGCTCGGGAGGAGAGAAAGCGGTTGAGGCGTGAGGCGAAGGCGCGCAGGGCTGCCCTGTCTATGGGAGCGGGCCCCAGCACCGCCCCTCGAGCTGATACTCCCTCCGAAGAGGCCCATGTCGCCCTATCCACTGCCCGCAGAGATGTGGCGCGAGCAGTTCGGAGCGCAAACGGTAAATCCGCTTCAGGTAATATTTCTCTCATAGTTTTTGTTATAAGAATTTTAATGTCATTGGTCCTTATATCTCTTATCTTTGCAGGGCCAAGTCCGATCGAGGGAGAGGCGGAAGCCGTCGATCCTAGGGGAACGGAGGAGGCGGTGCCTGCCGAATTCGAGCCGACAGTGGGTAATATCGTTGAGGCCATGGAGCCTGGAGTGGAGGTCGAGGGGCCTACCGTCGAGAAGGTCATTGATGCCGAACCCGAAGCGGGGGCAGATGATATGATCATTATAGCTGAGTCTAGGGTGGTGGCGGCTGAGGCGCTCGAGGTCGGCGGTCCCCTGGCGATGGTAGACGATACAACCGCAGTTACTGAACCTGAGAGAGTAGTGGGTGAGGCGGCCATGATTCCCGAGGACGAGCCAACCGCTCCTTCTCTGGAATCTGGCAATACTCCAGTCATAGCCCTCCCCGTCTACGGTCCTCCGCCGTCCCCAGGTCTGGCTAGCACGACGACGGTCCCCATCGAGTCGGGTGACGAGGCCACGGGCGGTGGTCTTATGTCGGTAGAGGAGGGAGTTGCCTCTGTTTCCGCCGGGAGCTCCTCAGGTAAACCCTAAGTGGCTACTTTTCTTTACTTTATAACCTTTTCTGACAAGTTCACCTTTTCGTAATGCAGGTGCGGCTAGCGCCGATGCCCCACTGCTCGAGGGAGCGCCTTCAACGACTGCTTTGGCGGTGGTCACCTCTCAGCTTTCTCTCATACCCTCGAAGATGCTGGAAGGTCTGTGTTTACGATTTATTAATCTTGTTTTCCAGACATATAATTCGCGTACTAAAGTGACACTGTCGTGTTTTCAGGAGTGCTTTTTGATCACGTATATCAGATATTGCTCCCACACTTTTCCTTCCCATCTGAGCTTGCTTCTTCTTCTAGTGGCGTTGGTGAGTATGATTTCCGTTGACATCCTTCCTCTCTTTTTTCTTATTGACGGAATTGTCTCTAACCTCTTTTTCTCATCTCAACTGCAGTGCTACAGATTGAAGGAGGGGATGAAAGATCAGCTGCGCCACCAGCCCTTCCGACCTTGCCACCTGTCTCAACTGGTACAATGACCGTCATATTGGTAACTTTCCTCTCTCTATTTTCTGTACTGTTATCTGATCGCATCCTGTCTCTTTCAGCTGTCGTTCTGGCTTCGGCGTCCTTCGAACCTCGCGTCACAATGCCGGCGGGTCCTTATCTGAGGAGTCTGTCTTTAAAAGGCGCCGCGAATAGTCTGCGCATGTTGAGTGACTATGTTGAGGAACTCGACATTGAAACTCCTACATCTGCCGCAGACTTCGCTATGGTGGTTAACCCAATGCTAGCAATACTCATGAACTTTCATGAGGAGGGCATCATTGCATCCTGGGTTAACCACTGTAAGGAGATCGAGGGTCGCCTATATCAGTTGGAGTCGCTGCGTCCCGCTCCCGAGACCGTGGCTGCCAATAATCAGAGGACAACGTGGATTGAGCAAAGCGCTCCTTACTTCCGCCATCTCGAACAAGAAGTCATTTCAAGGCGTAAGGAGCGTGGTGAGGCTTCAAGCAAGTCTGCTCAACTGCATGCTCGGGTGGAGGCCAATGCCGCACGGCTGAAGGTTATCTTTGAGGGCCTCCTGCAATGCCTCTCCGAAGGGTTATCATTGAGGCAAAGACTTGACTTTGTCGAGCGAGCTGCAGCCAGCCAGGAAGCAGCCCAGAAGGCGGTAGAGGAGCAACTTTCATCTTTCTTGCAGCAGCGGGCTCAGGTGGAGGCGGAGGTGGCCGCAGCTGTCACTCGAGAGGAAGCACTGAAGGAAGTGCGAGAGCGGCTTGTGAACTTACTAAAGACACTTCCTCCTCAGTAGCTATCCATTTTTGTAAAGAATGTATATATATATATATATATATATGTATTTTTTTTATCCTTTGACATAATGTATCCTGTATTCAATCAAGTTTATGAATAAAAGATACACCTTTTTGTAATGTCTTGTGTCACTTCTTCGCTTTTTTCTTTCTTTTATTATCAGCATATCACCTTAGCGAACATGGTTGACGGATAGTAGGGCATGCATCTTGACTTTCCTAAGAATCAGCGATGGCTTAGGTCGCAGGTTCAGATCTGCTGCCTAAGACTTTTCAACTCCATGAGCCGTGAGGGTCTTATGGAGACTTTTCTCCCTACGGATCGAGAGGATCTCGTAGGTGGGTTTTCTCCTTAGGAATCGTGAGGATTTCTAAGTGTGGTTTTCTCTTATAAGTCGTAAGGATCCTATAAGAGAATTTTCCCTCTTACGAGTCGAGAGGATTCGTAAGTGGTTGTTTCCCTCCTTGTCGAGAATCGACTTCAGAGAGTGAGACCCGTGAATAGTATGCAAGAGACCATTTAGGATTGACTTGCAGGGTCCCATTGTTCAGGAAGCAAGTTTTTGAATCCTTACTGCCCGAGATGTGAGTCAAAGAAGCTCTCGTCACGGAGTGTTTGTATCCGTGAGTTGAGAAGTTTTGCGAGGGATTATTTGTTTCCCAAGCGCCAAGGATCATTTGTTTCCTTGGGGTTTGAAACGAGTCGAGGGTTCCCACGGAGGCGCTGGTGGCTCTGCGAGTCGACGCGGATCAGAAGGCTCTCGTCAAGGAGTGTTTGTATCCGTGAGTTGAGAAGTTTTGCGAGGGATTATTTGTTTCCCAAGCGCCAAGGATTATTTGTGTCCTTGGGGTTTGAAACGAGTCGATGGTTCCCACGGAGGCGCTGGTGGCTCTGCGAGTCGACGCGGATCAGAAGGCTCTCGTCAAGGAGTGTTTGTATCCGTGAGTTGAGAAGTTTTGCGAGGGATTATTTGTTTCCCAAGCGCCAAGGATTATTTGTGTCCTTGGGGTTTGAAACGAGTCGATGGTTCCCACGGAGGCGCTGGTGGCTCTGCGAGTCGACGTGGATCAGAAGGCTCTCGTCAAGGAGTGTTTGTATCCGTGAGTTGAGAAGTTTTGCGAGGGATTATTTGTTTCCCAAGCGCCAAGGATTATTTGTGTCCTTGGGGTTTGAAACGAGTCGATGGTTCCCACGGAGGCGCTGGTGGCTCTGCGAGTCGACGCGGATCAGGAGGCTCTCGTCAAGGAGTGTTTGTATCCGTGAGTTGAGAAGTTTTGCGAGGGATTATTTGTTTCCCAAGCGCCAAGGATTATTTGTGTCCTTGGGGTTTGAAACGAGTCGATGGTTCCCACGGAGGCGCTGGTGGCTCTGCGAGTCGACGCGGATCAGGAGGCTCTCGTCAAGGAGTGCTTGTATCCGTGAGTTGAGAAGTTTTGCGAGGGATTATTTGTTTCCCAAGCGCCAAGGATTATTTGTGTCCTTGGGGTTTGAAACGAGTCGATGGTTCCCACGGAGGCGCTGATGGCTCTGCGAGTCGACGCGGATCAGAAGGCTCTCGTCAAGGAGTGTTTGTATCCGTGAGTTGAGAAGTTTGCTGAAGACACTGGTTTCTTCGGAGTTGGAATGAACCGTCGAGGTTTGGCTTCGTCTTCTGGCGGAGCCTGCTGGGAAAGTATGGTTCCCTTTCTGTTTACGCCCTTGGATTGTATACAGGGATCGATGTGATCTTAACTGTAGGGCCGAAGTTTTATCATTTCTTCTTTTTTATTTTATTTTATTTCCGCGATGCTCTATCATTTCAGCTTTTATATCGCGAAGGTCGCGATTGCCCAATCATTTCGGCTATTTTTCGCGGTGCCCAATCATTTCGGCTATTTATTTTATCTTTACTCGTTGCTTTTTATTACGAGTTGCCCAATCATTTCGGCTATTTTCCATGCATACATTTTACTTGCTGCTTTTTATTGCAAGTTGCCCAATCATTTCGGCTATTTCGTATGCATGAGCGGCCTACTGGCTTTCGCCGTAAACCTGAAATTGGACACCGATTTCGGCGTCAGCACCGCTACAACTGGGATATTGCCAGGAGCGAATCATCATTTGCCTCTATCGTTGTCGAACAAGGGAGGCTTAGCGACCAGGGTTCAGGTCCTGTCGACTAAGGCTTTTGACTTCATGAGCCGTAAGGGTCTCACAAAGGTATTTCTCCCTACAAGTCGTGAGGATCTTGTAGGTGTATTTTCTCCTTAGGAACCGTGAGGGTTCCTAAGTATTTTGTTCTTCTGCAAGTCGTAAGGATCCTACAGGAAGGTTTTCTCCTCATAAATCGAGGGGATTTATATGGGTTGCTTACCATGCGAACGTATTCCCAGTCATGGATGAAATTTGGCTAGGGAAATGTTTATTCGCGCCCGTGGATTGTATACAAGGGTCAATATTGGACCACTTGTAGGGCTATATTGGAAGTTTGTGGGGGTTTGCTTAAGCACAGGTTTAGATCTCTGTAACTTAAGACTTTCAAATCTTATGAGCCGTGAGGGTCCCATAAGAGAGTTCTCCTTACGAGTCGTGAGGATCCCGCAAGTGTATTTTCTCCTTAGGAATCGTGGGGATTCCTAAGTGTGTTGCTCCTTTGTGAGTCGTAAGGATGTCACGCAGGTGGTTTCTCCTTACAAGGTCGAGAGGACTCCATAAGGGTTCTCTAACGAAGTTGTGCCCTTTCGGGTTTTCATAAACATTCGCCGGTAGTCCTGCTGTTTTTACTCACGGAGCCCTTTTGAGTTTTCATCCGTGCCCATTTTGCTTATGGACATACCGTTTTTCTTTTATTTTCTTTTTCTTTCTTTTTTTTTACGAGGTCGCGCCCTTTCGGGTTTTCACGAACACTCGCCGGTAGCCCTGCTGTTCTTACTCACGGAGCCCTTTCGGGTTTTCATCCGTGCCCTTTTTGCTTATGGACATACCGTTTATTTTATTTTATTTTTATACGTTTTTTTTCTCGTCAGCCTAAGGATGTTGCGGTGTTAGTTTAAAGACGTTTCGGTCTGCTATTAGTTTAAGGACACTTCGGTCCATCATGGAGAAGGCCAGCTACTGCTTATAAAGTTCTAGCTTAGGAAGATAACGAGCGGACATAGTCGTCGTCATCTATCATTGACCTAGGCTGTGGCTCATTAAGCGTAATATTTCTTTAGGAAGCGACCGTTTATTGGCCTGAAAGGCCTTTCACCGTGCATGTCCATGAGTAGATAGGCTCCACCCTGGTAAACTTTATCTATGATGTACGGGCCTTCATAGTTTGGCTCGAACTTTCCCCGCTTGGCGCGATTGGGGATCATAGGCCTTTTGACCACTAGCACGAGTTCGCCCTGGCGGAATGTCCTCGGTCGGGTCAATCTTTCGTATGAGCACGTCATCTTTGCTTTATAGGCTTCCAGATTTTGTTGCGCTACGAGCCGGGTTTCATCGAGGGCGTCAAGCTCTTCAAAACGAAGGTGAGCATTTTCTTCGTCAGTCAGCTCGTAGTGGACTGCCACTCGTAGAGAGGGTAGTTCTATCTCGAGAGGGAGTACTGCTTCCGTCCCAAATACCAAAGCGTATGGCGTTGTGTTTGTGGCCGTTTTAAATGTAGTTCGATACGCCCAAAGAGCCTCTTGCAATCTTTCGTGCCAATCTCTTTTATTTCGTGACACTGTTTTCTTCATGATCTTCGTCAAGGTCTTGTTGAAGGCCTCAGCCAGACCGTTAGCTCGTGGATTATAAACTGAAGAATATCTCCAGTCTATATTGTGCTGCTGTGCGAAGCGGCTAATTTTATGACTTCGGTAGGCTGGCCCATTATCAGAGATGATCCTTCTCGGGGTTCCAAACCGGTATATGACATACGTTTTGAAGAAATGGAGGATGTTCTCCGTCTTCACTTCCCTCAACGGTACTGCCTCTGCCCATTTGGAGAAGTAATCAGTCGTCGCCAAGATGAAACGGTGTCCCTTTGACGATGCTGGTTCGATGGGGCCGACTATGTCAGTTCCCCACATTTCGAATGGCCAACTAGCCACTGTTGGATGCAATGGATTGGGATGCTGATGGATGAAGTCCCCATGAATTTGGCATGAATGACATTGCTTCGCGCATTCCAGGCAATCCTGCATCATCGTGGGCCAGTAGTAGCCCATCCGTTTTATCTTCAACTTCATCTTAGGGCCTGCTTGGTGGGAACCACAGAGTCCGTCGTGAACTTCTTGGACGACCCTTCTCGCTTCGTCAGGTCCTAGGCATCTCAGCCACAGAGAATCGAATGTCCTCTTGTATAGAGTATCGTTAACGAAGGCGAAAGACAGAGCTCGTTTCACGAGCTGATGTCTTATGGACGCTTCTTCAGGCATTCGGTGGAACTTGAAGTAATCTGTGAAAACTTCTCTCCAGTCTTTGGTCTTCTCATGGTCTTTTATTTGTAGGGTCGCCTGCTCAGTTGCTCCCTTTTCTTTATATGATTCTGGAGGTATTTCTGCTGAGGAGAGTATTCGACGGCTTTGTACCACGATTCTAACGTCATCGAGGTTCTCGTCAGCCAATTCTTTAACAAGTTTGGCCAGTGCGTCTGCTTTGCTGTTTTCCGCACGCGGTATACTTTCCAACGTGTAGGAGGGAATTTGGGTTAGCAGTTGCTGCACTTTTTCACCGTATTTCACCAATTCCGGCTTGCACGTTTGGTAATCGCCGTTCACTTGGCTGACGACCAGTTGGGAGTCCCCATATATGAGGAGGCTTTCAATTCCCATATCAATGGCGATCTCGAGGCCTGCTATCAAAGCTTCATATTCAGCTTCATTATTCGTCCTCGGCTCCGTTAAGGAGAAGGCGAATCGCATTATTCCTCCTTGTGGAGTCACAAAGATGAGTCCTACCCCTGATTTGATTATTGGCGTATTTTGTTTGTGCTTTTTCATGGAAGATGCTCCATCGAAATAAAGCTCCCACCGGGTATCACCACTGTCGATTGCGTCAAACGCATGTCTGTCTGGCAAATCGCAATTTAAAGGAGAATCGGCAGGTATGGGATGCTCAGAAAGGAAGTCGGCGATGCCCTGGCCTTTTACTGCCCTGAGAGGTTGATATGTTATCGAAAATTCCATCAAGAGCAGGGCCCATTTAGCGAGTCGCCCTGTCAATATGGCTTTTGACATTAGATATTTAAGAGGGTCCACTTTTGAAATAAGACGGACCTCGTGAGCCAACGCATAGTGCCTAAGCTTTGTTATTGCGAAGATCAATGCCAGGCAGTGTTTTTCAATGGGAGAGTAGTTGCTTTCTGCCCCCAGCAGAACTCGACTTAAGTAGTAGAGTGCTCTTTCTTTCCCTTGATCGTTCTCTTGCGCCCATAATGCGCCTAAGGAACCTTCGAGGGCGGTTGTATAAAGAATGAGAGGCTTCCCCTTAACCGGAGCAGCCAACACCGGCGGGTTCTGCAGGTATTGCTTGATCTCGTCCAGTGCGCTTTGGCATTTTTGATCCCAGACGAATGGGGTTCCCTTCTTCATCAGGTGACTATTAGGACGGCACTTTCCTGAAAGGTTGGCTATAAATCGCCGTATGTATGCGAGTTTCCCTTGGAGAGACCGCAGCTGTTTGAGAGTCCTCGGCGGAGGCATTTCCATGATCGCTTTAATCTTTGACGGATCTATTTCAATACATCGGTGTCGAATAACGAATCCCAGGAATTTGCCTGAGGAAACTCCGAACGCACATTTAAGAGGATTCATCTTCAAGTTGTATAGCCGAAGGCGTTGAAATACAGTCTTCAGATGCTCGAGATGTTCCTCATATGATTTGCTTTTAACCACGAGATCGTCGATATAGCATTCAACGATTTCGTGTATAAGGTCGTCGAAGATCTTTGTCATGGCCCTCTGATAAGTAGCACCGGCGTTCTTCAAACCGAAGGGCATCACTTTATAACAAAATATACCAAGAGGAGTCCTGAAGGCTGTGTGCTTCTGGTCTTCGGGATGCATCTTTATCTGGTTATACCCCGACGAGCCGTCCATGAAGGAGAAAACCTCATGAGTGGATGTATTGTCTATCATCAATTCAGTGACTGGCACCGGGAAATCATCCTTCGGGCAAGCTTTGTTAAGATCTCGGAAGTCTACGCATATGCGCACCGTCCCATTTTTCTTCATCACTGGGACGATGTTGGCGATCCATTCAGGGTATTGAACTTCATGGATAAAGCCGGAGTCTATCAGTTTTTTGACTTCGGCGTTGATGCTCATTTCAAGCTCGAGCCGCATTCTTCTTGGCACCTGTTTGACTGGCTTGACGTCCGGGGATATCGCCAATTTGTGCACATCAATTTCTGGATCTAGTCCCGGCATTTCGGAATAGTTCCATGCGAAGCAATCTTTATGCTGCACAAGGACGTCTTTTAACGCAGCCACCCTCTCTTCAGACAGCAGCTCGCTGACGAACGTCGGTCGCGGATCATTACCGTTCCCAACTCAATTTTCTTGAGATTATCTGCAGTAGTATGGATTCCATCTTCCAGCTCTTTTGGTGCTGGGGGAAGTTCTGAGATTACCTCATCGCTGCTGTTTTCAAAGCACCAAGGAAGGCTGTTCATGTCCTCAGGCTCTTCTTTTAATATTGTTACCACGTGGCAAGTGCGAATTTCTGCCAATCCCAATGCGGAGTTGGTTCTATCCTTGTGTTTTCGGGTTCGTGCTTTTGCGGCGGCGCTACCCTCCAGTTGTCAGACAACGCGAATTTGCCAAGCTGATATTGGTCCTCAACCCAATCCTTAAAGGTGAAGCAATCTTCAAGCGGATGCCCTACTACTCGATGGTAAGAGCAATAATTTGGGTTGGAGACTTTGCCTGCGTGCTCGGGGTGCTTGGACTCTGGCAACGTAAGCATTTGATGTTTTAGAGCGAGATCAAATATCTTCCTTGTTTTGTTACGAGGAAATGAGTATGCTCGACCCATTTTCTTCCTGAGGGCTAAATCGATAACGCTTGATTCTCGGATACGTGGTTTTTTAGCTCTGCTTTGTGGTTGTCGAGCACTTTTTCGGCCCTTCGACTTGTTTTTGCTTTCGCGTCGAACCCTTTTTGTAGCAGGCTGACGTGGGGCAGCATCTTCGTTCTTTACTGCCTGTTGAAGGAGACGCTGTGTCTTGGCTTTCTCATAGATTGCCATTTCACGATCATGATCATCTCGGGCTTTTTGACTCGCATCCCTTATAAGTTTGCTCATCTGGTCATCACACGATGGACTGGGCGGTTTTGTGTCAGGAACTTCTGCGGGCTCAGGATTAACATCCTCCCATTGAGCGTCCGTCTCTTCATCCAAGTCATACATGACATAACAGCTGTTTACTAACTCCCGTTTCTTTGACCGGACGTACCCAAGCCCTTTTGTTTCTATTCTCCCGTTAGGCAGTTTGCATTGAGTCCCGGGAATGTTCCAGACCTTGTCATAGAATTTGGCTTTTCTAACGGTCTGTGTGAAGGACATCCCCTGGCGTTTCAGTAGTTTCTTTAAGCCTTCGGTATAATATCTGAGAAGGCGGATAGGCTGAAGCCTGTCGAGCGTAGGATCCGCGCCATGCCAAATTTCTTTTTCCACCTTGTTTTCTTCAGAACGATAGAATAGGATTGCCTTCTCGTCTTTTCGTCCAGGAGGGATATAGAATGTCTGCAATTCTTCTACGCTGTTGGTGTCGAGTGCATCCAGTTCTTTGTAATGTTCAAGCGGCACCATGGTTATCTGCAGACTTCGCTCTTCATCAGCGGAAACCCGTATCGAAGGCCGAGCAGAGAATACAGCATGAACTTCATCCTCTGAATCACTACCGAAGATCAATGAAGGAACGGACGGTCCCGGCCTGGTGGATTGGGATGGACCTGAATAAATGATATCCTCCTCCTCCTCGGTGTCACTGCCGAAGACAGGGATGGTGGCGTTAGCTTTGTTCTCCGGTTTGTGACACCTTTCCGTGTCTTCGAAACTCGGTAAGAAGTATTTGGCATCTTCATACTTGCGAACTTCGTTTACGGAAAACGGATTCAACTCTCCAGCCACTGTGTACTCGAGGCCATCCCTAGAATACTTCATGCACTGATGCTGTATAGAAAGGATGATATTGTACTCGTGTAGCCATGGTCGGCCGAGCAGAGCATTGTAGCACGTCTTGGCATCTATAACATGGAATTTGATGTCTGTGACGAGCAACCCGAAGCGTAGCGTCAATATCACAGATCCAAGAGTTTTTTAGGATTGGGAGTCGAAACCGGAGATAGTGATCTTGTCCCGGGCGAGGTGTTGGACGCTCATGCAAATCTCCTTTAACACTCGCACATTGAGTAAATTAACAGACGATCCGTTATCGACCAAGATTTTACCTATCTTTATGTCATGGCAGTATCCTGAGACATAAAGGGGGCGATTGTGTTCACACGTCCCGAGAAGAAGGTCTTCATCACCAAAAGCAACGTCGGCTGTGTGCACTTCTTCTAATTCGTCTTTCATCTTTTCTTCGGCTAAGAAGGCTTGGAACTGGTCCGGATCTTGTAGCGCTTTAATCAAAGAGTCTCTCGCCTCCTTTGATAGTAACAAGGCATCGAGAATGCTGAGTTGTGAGGGTAGCTTCCTCAGATGCGCCAAGACATTGTAATCCACTTTACTCCTCTTTGGCGGATTCTTGGCGGTTAACTCTTCCGCGACTTGGTCATCCAAAGCGATGTCTTCAGAGACCTTCTCTTTCCCTTTGTCTTTCTTGTTTAAGGGTCCGAGATTCTTTTCAGGCAGTGTCCGACTTCGCAGCTGTATATTTTCGCAAGACTTCGGTTCTTCTTCTTTTCCCGAAGTGGATTATTTGAAGAGGGGGCCAAGCTCTAGCTCCTCATCGGAATCGCTCCCAAATGTAGGCACTTGTGACCCGGTGGTGTTAATCATGTGACAATTGTTGGCAGTTCTTTCAAGCTCTTTGGTCGTGTTTCTTTGCTCCCGACGAATTTTACGCTTTTCCCGTTTAAAGCGTTGTCGATTGGCGACGTATCCTTGCCACCATCCATTGAAAGCTTTGCAATCCTGGGTGGAATGCGAGATCTTCTGATGATATAGGCAATAAGAGGGGTGCATTTCTTCCATGCCAGTAACTTTTTCTGCAGAGGGTGGTAGCTTCATGCCCATCGATATGGCCTTAGCAAACTTCTTTTTTATCTTGAATTGGCTTTTGTCAGCGATGGAGCCATTTTGCTCCAGCGGGATCATCTCAGCTCCTTCATCAAGTCGCTGGCGCTTGGCCCTTTCGAATATAGCCGTCTCGCGTTCTCGATCAGCTTTGCTTTTTAATCGAGCTTCATTAAGAAACGCGCCAATCATTTCAACTGATAACCCTGGGGCTCTTGATTCGGCATTTGCCCCCAGCGTTTCAGTGCCAGAAGTCCCTTCATCGTCCGCGGTCGAATGGGAGATCATACGACAGCTCGCCACATATTCCTCAGATTCATCCGATGAACTTTCTCCCTCATCTTCTTTTTGGAAGATGTGATCAAGGAAATCTTGGAGCGTAATGGGAGTCCGCGCTTTTTGGTTGTATTCATCTAGTGCGTCGATTTGCTTTTGTAAGTCCGTGCGCTTGTCGCCAGGCTTCACGGGCTTCTTAGATTTCTTCTTCTTCTTTTTCGAAGATTTTGACGGCTGGTTATGAACGCTTGAACTACCACCATCGGTCTTCGGAGTCGGACGTGGCTTCAACATCCCCTCTATAACCTGCGGTTCCAAGGGGTTCTTCCACTTGACCGCTGGACAGGTCTGAAGATCATTTAGCATTCTCCTCGTTTTGGCTGATAATACAACCTTCCAAGGAGCTTCTTCAATGACGGAGCATGTTGCCCCCGGCGTATTCGTCCCCTTAGAGGTGTGGGGCTGCGGGGGATTCACCTTCCATTTTTCGGATAGCGCAAATTTACCTTGGCGGTACTGGTTTTCGAGCCAATTTTTGAAAACGTAACAGTCTTCGATCGGATGTCCTAGCACTCGATGATAAGGGCAGTAATTAGGCTCGTTGACGTCATTTGGTTGCGACGGACGTTTTGGATCTGGCAGATTTATGAGCCTGTTGCGCAATGCCAGCTCAAATAGCCTCCTCGTTTTATCACGGGGGAAGGAGTAAGCACGTCCCATCCTGTCCTCAAGGGGTACGTATGGGCGTGTATTGTTTGGACGAGCAACCGGCTTCGAGTCGCTTGGTTGTTGCTAGGCATTGGCGACAATGATCGCTTTTCCCTTCCCTTTATCGTTTCGGGAGTCCGGTTTCGGGAGAGGGGGTTTATGGCCCATCTGGTCTATCTGCGCCAATTTGTCGATCAAAGCCTGGAAGGAAGTCGGCTTGAAGAACATCATAAACTGTGAAATGGTTGCTTGTGGATCAAGGGTTCCAACAAACATTCCCACCGCAGGGGCTTCTTCTATGCGCTGTTCACACTTAGACCATAGATTACGCCACCGTATAGCGTACTGAACCCACGTCTCGCCGGGCTTTACCCTGGCGTTAATCAGCGCCGTCATCGGAGTACGCTCACTGGCACTTACGAAACGTTGGGTGAAGAGCATCTCCATCTCCGCAAAGGTTTTAATAGAGTCGTTGGGGAGCTCAGAATACCATTCGAACGCCGTATCTGATAGGCTTCCAACGAACTGGCGAAGTAAAAGCTTGTCGTCGCCGCCGGTGTTACCGCAAAGCGCCCTGAACTGGGCAACATGTTGATGGGGATTGCCGGTCCCTTTGTAGACATGAAACTTGGGAATTGTATAACCTGGCGGGTACTTGATTTGGTCATACCAGCCCGGATACGGTCGCCCTATTTTTACGACGTGGCCGGCTGCTTCGGCCGCGTGATGAACCTTTATTTGCTAGGCTATGTATTCGTCCAGATCAGTCTTAGAGATTGTATCCTCTTTAGCTGTTGATAGAACGGGTTGAGGGTTTGATGTCTCTCCCCTATCATCTCCAAGGAAGATCGGGGGTTCTTCAGTCGGGGGATCTGGCTGTATCATCATCCCTATCATGTCCTGGAAGAGGAGGACCATACGCTGTATATTGGCTGCTTGTTCAGCAGCCTCTTTGTCTCTCTTTTCCAGTACTCGGCGGAGGAACTCGGCGTCGGTCTCTTCCTCTTGGCGTTCATCTAAGGACGTCCCAGGGTTCTCCTTTGGCTCCGTGAGTGCAGCCATTGTAGTCATCATCTCCTGGAGCTTTTGTTGCTGCTCCTGGGCTTTCGTCACGGATCGGGTGAGCGGTCGGTGACCCGTAGAAGTACGACTTTCTTCCTTTCCAGAAGCCATATAGACCGTATGAACCGTTATGCCCCCTGACTTGGGGCGTTTAGGTTCACCGCTTTTAAACTTTATCAGCGTCACGGGAGCTTTCCCTGGCCTTTTCCTTTTGTGGACCATTGAGGTTGAAGGAGCCGTTGAAGTGGGCATCCTAGCATTTGTTGCCCCCTGCTGTTTAATGGGGCGGTTTTTGTCCTTTTCCACCTTTGCCTTTTTCTGGCGACGAAAGTGGTCTGGGTCAATCACGGAGTCTTGAACCCTCCGCCAAACTTTATAAATTTTTGACGACAGCCGTTGAGAGGGCTGTTCCTGCTTTGTCTCCGGAGCTTTTTCCATGGGCGGAAGAGATCTTTTCAATGTAGCAATCGGAGAGTTCTTTCTCACCTTCCTCAGCAATTCAAAGCTGTTCCCAGTTAGAACAGCAACGTTGACCTCCACCACTGGAGCAGGTGGGGTTAGCCCTGAGGGGGAGTTGCCCCCTGCTTTCCTTACTCGTTGCCAATGGCGACGTCGCGCACGACGAGCCGTTGGGACTGGCTCGGAAATCGAGATGGTTTCTTGCTGCCCCCTGTTTGAGTGTGGGGTAACTGCCGATGTCAGCCTATCGAAGACTGATGCCTTTTGACCAGCTGGGGGAGGAGTAGGAACCGTCAATCTTGTGAAGACCGACTCTCTGATGGGAGAAGCCGCTTTAACGACTTCCAAAGCAGCGGCCGTTGCCCTCTTTGGGACGGCCACTTTATAGTTCTGACCTAGCCTGGTGAAAACGGAGGCTGTTGGTTTAGTAGCAGGCGACCCGTTGACAGGGGTCGTGGTAGCAGTGAGCCGGTCGAACACCGACTTCTTATTCGCTTCCGGTGCAGGTGTCGGCATAGAGAAGCTTGTAGGTGGGACCATGGTCCCGAAAAACAGGCCAGTGGTGGCCTGGGTCACCTGTTCAACCGGCAGAGCGAGGAAAGAGGACGCTTGGGGCCCATATGTTACACCTCTCGGTGAGGTGGAGCGTCCGTTGCAGTGGCATTTCGAGCAGTTGGTGGCCATTGAATCTTGAATTCTGCGCCAGGTAAAAGACCAAATCTTAGCAACTTGAAATCCGAAGACAACCATTTAACAAACCGCGATTGGTTCGCGAAGACGACACACGAAGTGTGGAGTGGAAAGAGGAAGAGGTCCCACCGGGCGTGCCAGAATCTGTTCCCCTCCGAACGGCGGCCTGGACTTCGCGTCTGTGGCTGAGGTTCGGGGCAGATGCTATTTGGTTTTATCCGTCTACCTCTCCGAAGATGCCAAGTTGATTTATGGCACCGTGTATCGGAGGTTTAGACGGATGCGGCCGATGTAGCAGACTTCGTCAGATTCCCCCTCAGGGTGAGGGGTTTTTGATTGTGGGGACGCTCTTCCCTGCAGGCGCGAGCCCCTGCAGTTAATTACGCTACCGCATCGCGGTAACAACTTTCTCCTTCTCCAGAATTTCACTTCGTGTCGTGTGTGTTTGTTTTATTTGTGGTTGCCCGTGGATTGTATATGGAGACTGAGTGATGCCGTCACCCGTAGGACGTGGATTAGTCCAAATCCGTGTTTACTTAGATTTGGGTTTGGTGTTTTTTAGTTTAAGGATGCATTAGTCACGTTGCGGCTAAGATTAACTTAAACGTTCGTTAAGGATACATTAGTCCTATTTTTAGACTAAGATCAACTTAACGTAATGATTCATTTAATATATGGCCGTCAGGACTCGTCACCTCTCTGACGTCGTTGAAGGATTACAACGACAGGTGTCAGAGGAGTTCAGAGATGTACCCTTGAGCCGAAATTGATTTGGAGTCTTATCATTCATTTTAAATGGTTTAAGGATACGTTAGCCGTATTTGGGGCTAAGATCAACTTAAACGGGACCGTTTAGATCCGGCAAAAGAGCATTTGGAGGCTCTATTGTTCCAGTTTTAGGGACGTAGTGGTCCATTTTCCAGTTTAGGGACGTGGTGGTCCATCGCCAGTTTAGGGACGTGGTGGTCCATATTCCAGTTTAGGGACATGGTGGTCCATCGCCAGTTTAGGGACGTGGTGGTCCGATAATAGTTTAGGGATGTTTCGGTCCAATATTAGTTTAAGGACGTTTCGGTCCAATATTAGTTTAAGGACGTTTCGGTCCACGAGTTTAAGGACCCCGCAGTCCATATGGATGTGTGGTCGTTGGGACTCGTCACCTCTTTGACGTCGTTGAGGAATTACAACGACGGATGTCAAAGGAGTTCGGAGATGTACCCTCGAACCGGATGTAAATTGATTTAGGAGAGCCATATTGCTCAGTCAATTTAATTTAAGGACTTATGGCCACGATTGGGCTAAGTCCAGTTCAACATTTTATTTGCTCTTGCATTGTATTTTTTATTTAGGCTCTACCTACAAAAGATACAGAGTATCAATTTATTTTGGGCTCTGCCCATTTGTAGATGATGCAAAGTATCTACCTTGTTTGGGCTTTGCCCCTTTTAAAATGCATAGCATTCTGAATATTTTGTTTGGGCTCTGCCCATTTATAAATGATGCAGAGCATCTGCATTGCATTTTATTAAGCCTGTTAGGCCTTCTTTTAATTGGGCTCGGCCCTTTAAAATAATGCATCTGCGCTTTGCGCTAAGTAATGAGCGCAAGCTCATATGGTGATGACACGTGTCGTGCTCTTGTGAGCGTAGGCGCACTAGCGCAGTGCAATGCGCTGTTGCGCTGCGCTATTGCGCCGCTGACACGTGGCGCGCTCTCAGCGAGTTGAGCCAATTCCAGAGAGCAAAGCTCTATCTTAAGGGCGCTTAGCGCAAGTGGTTCTATAGCCGACACGTGGCGCTCTGTTAAGAGCGCAACAGCGCAGTTTGGAAGTGCAAAGCACTAAGAATCTTTTAGATTCAGGAAGGGAAGTGCAAAGCACTGTTTAATTTCTTCATCTAAATTAGATCAAAGAAAAATAAATTTTTCTTTATTCGAAGAACCAGAGGTTCTTAAAAGTGCAAAGCACCTTTTATTATTTTATTATTTTTATTGTTTTTAAAGAACCGAAGGTTCACAAGAAGTGCAAAGCACTGTTTTTTTTATATAAAGATCATTCATTTTATTTTTAGATCAATGATCTATTAGAAGGCCTTTCTTCTACTTCATGAAGGTTCTTTACCTTTTTCTTGAGATCTTCTCAGAGTTTTCTCTGCTTAGAGTTCTTGATTTTTCGAGAAAATTGTTGATGCCTTTGAATGAGGTCTGGGGTCCTATTTATAGTGCCCACAAATTTGTTGAATTTGTTAACAAGATCTTTTCTGAGTGATTTTGGGAATTTTCCCACCGCTGGATCTTTGATCCAAAGGCAGAAGAAAATCTTCTGGTTTTGGAAAGAACAGAAAAGATTTCTTAAAATCTTAATTTAGTTCGGCGCAGATGCCTCAGCGCATGACACGTGTCGCGCAGCGCAGCGCAAGTGCGCTAGCGCATCTGCGCTGACACGTGTCGCGCAGCGCAACTGCGCTAGCGCATCTGCGCTGACACGTGTCGCGCAGCGCAGAGCGCAGCGCAGCTGAAGCGTTGCTTCCTTTAAACAGAGCTTTGCTCTGATTGGGTGCGCTTTCTTGGGCGCTGCGCTGACGTATTAGCGCCAGGCTCGCGGAGCGTTGCGCCCGCGACTTGAAGCGTTGCTTCAAAATTTGAATTTTGAATTCAAACAGAGCTTTGCTCTGATTGGGCGAAACAGTACCTTCAAGACTGGAGATCTAGTCCTAAGTCGGATCGAGTTCGTAGACCAAGGCAAGTTGCACAAGTTTTCCCCGAAGTGGGACGGTCCATTCCTCGTCTCCGAGGTATTGCCCAGCGGGGCCTATCGCTTGCAAGACGCGGCGGGTCGTAAGTTTCCACGACCTTACAACGCCGAGAAGCTCAAGTTGTACAAGTGAATTTAAAAATTGTATCTGTGATGGGGGAGAGGCGACGGAGATTGAATTAGAGCATCTTAACAGAAAGCATGAATTAAGCCGTCGGAAGGTTTCCGTTTTGAGTAGGATATTGCGACAACCTTGCTCTGTCTTGCTTAACCGGGGGTGGAGTGATACACGGTGGCGTTCGATAAGTTCGAAGTTGGGCTTAGGGGGATCCCTGCCCCCGCCCATGGGACGATGCTGTGCAAAGACCGGAGAACAACGGTTTCTTCTTTGCCAAAGCGATGTAAATTTTTCTAAGTCTTTTAAATTAGAAGAAACTTCTCCTATGTGTTTCCCTCTTCCTCGGTTCAAAAGTCACGGGTTTCGTTTTATGAACATACTTAAATACGCAAAGAAGATGAAAAGGAAACAATAGTACGTCGCAAAAGGAGAATTTTATTTATCATGGGTATTATGGGCTCCTCAGCCTTATACAAAAGTTAAAATCACAACAAAAGGGGTAGGGGATCGAGAAAGCACTGCTGATGGTACTCCGTGGAGATCTCTGCCAGCCGAGCCCTAGCCTCTTCAGCCCGCTCCCTCTGATGCTGCCCAAGTACCTGGGACGCCATGGAAGTACCGGAACTTCCATCCGACCGGCAAGAATCCGCGATCTGCCTCTTTTAAAAACATTCCAAAAGAAGGGTCACCGATCGATCATGCCTGTTCTTCGAGATGAGGCCGAGGACATAGAGCGTGTGCAGCTTATCGAGCACCTCATCCTGCAGTTCCTCGGAGAGGGAGTTGTACAGCCCCGGGGACCTCCTCCAAATTGCATACATCAGCAATTGGAGGAGGGACGACCGACGAGGAAGTATACGACCGAAATGGTCCTCGATGCGCTGGACCACCCCTCAGTACGTCTCCTCGGAGAGGGAATGGTTGTACAAATAGACGTCATCAGGAGTGACGATCTCTTCAATCGAGTAGATGTGCCCGGCCATCTCAGAAAAGCAACGCTGAAAGAAACCCACGCTCCTTTTCTGTTTATAGCCTCGACAGAATCCCCAGGGACCGAAATTTGCGCGCGCATGGGCGCGAATTTTGGGATATTTTCAGCTTTTCCAATACAGGACTGCCACGTGGCGGGCTTCCCGTGCCTCATGACCAACCGAAGTCGGAACGACGCGGATCTTGGAACTCCTCGCCTCGCCTATGTGTTTTAGCTACGTGTCGCCCGCGAAGGTCACTCTTCCAGATTTTCGCACGTCGGGGGAGATCGAATGATGCCTCGCAAAACCAAGCAGCTTCCCTGCTCGGTCTGTCCTTGGCGGGCATCTCTTACCAATCTATGCTAAGGATCGAAGCCCTCATCAAGTGGTGTCACGCCCCGCTTCCCAGTGTACGGCGAAGTGGACGCGACGAGGCCCGCTACGTATATACTCAGAAGTACATACGCTAAGCGTAACTAGGCAATATAAAGTAAATCACAAGAGACAAATGAATAAGAAATAACAGCAACTTTTATTAATAACATTCTTTGTACAATGCATGAAAAGAAAATACAACTGAAATGAAAAGCGATGCCTAAACAGTGGCATAACAGGAAATGAAATAAACTGGAAAGAACAAGGTACAGTATCTAGAGCTCGGGATCTTCCTGGAACTGCTCCAAATCTTCACCGGTGGGCTCGATCTCAGCTTGGTCCAACGCACCTGACGACATTCAAAGAAGAAAGAAATAGAATGTCGTCAGCGAACAGGTCGCTCGGTAAGTCCCAAAGATAAGGGAGAAATAGACAGAGAGTAAGAGAGAGAGTAGCTGTTAATGTTGTATTGTATTGTCATATTATATTAGTATGGTGTTAACACTGTTGTTGTAGCTTGGTACAGAAGGATGCCGGTGTATACGAGAGGGGTCTCAGTATGCTAGAGACCAGGGCAAATGGAAGTACAAGGCTCCGTTATACAACCCGGAACAACGGCAATTGGATTCAGGTTAAGTGTCTTAATCTTACCGTCTCGTGCCACCTTTAACACCTTCCGTACCAACCAACCCCTTAAACCCCGCGATGTCTTGGTTGTATTGTTATCTTGTAAAATTGTATTGAATTCATGATTGACTGACCGACCGACCGAAACCATGATATCAGGAAACGGTTATAACCGTAGAGTCATGTAAATGGAATACTGGGAAACATGTAAAAGGAATATCCATGGTTCAGTTCAGTCAAGTTGAATAGATTGTTAACTGGATTCTGGGATTCATGTGTTCACATTGTATTGGAATATAAAAGAATATAGATTGACTTGAATCATATTCAAGTCAGACTAAAAGAAAGATAATTTGAAGTTCAGTAATTGTTAGGGGCCTTATTGTAATTTATAAAACTTGAGGGGGTTTTATGTAAAAAGTACTATTGTATAGTTTTCAAAATACACCTCAAGTATTTATTATTCGTCTTTATAATTATAATGAATGTGAATTTTATTTGTGTTATTCTAGTGAATATATCCTAATAACAGTATTAATTGATTTATCTGAAATTCATGGTATTTTAATGTAACTTTTAATCTTTTAATTTTAGAAAAAGTGGAAACTTTATCTTATGATAAAATAGGTGTTTAAATGATAATTATATATCTATAAACACATGAATAATTTTTTAAATGAATATTTTATTTCCAAAAATCTCATTTTCCTTAAATATCGTATTTTAAACCTTTCGAGACCGAATGCTCCTTGCGGAGGTCTGAATCTCGCACTACTAGCCTGCGGGTGCACGATGAACCGTACTATCCCTAACAGGTTCCCCAAAAGTGGGTTGTAGCGGCACTTTGCTTAGGTTTTATAAATACTTTTCATTTAGGAAAACGGTTTTATAATATAAGGTATTTATTTGTAAAAGAGTATAGTTTTTCCGTATTTTAGTTATTAGGGTTTCCTAAGCCAACTAGCCTATTTCTAAGGTCTAAACGATGAGTCATTAGAAATCTCAAATCGCCTCTTCACCGTCAATTGCGGCCAGGTAAGTGCCAGGTAAGTGGGAAGGAACCACAGTCGTGGGCCTAATTAAAAACCATTAGCCTAGAGACACTTGCCTAGACACCACAAGACAGTTTAGATAAACGATCGATGTCCATGACCTATCGTGCTTTCATTTTATTTAAAATTTTATACAACTTAAAGTTTTCAAGTAAAGGTTATAAAGAACATGGTATTTTAGTAAAAAGTCCTGTAATGTCGTATTCTATGTTTTAACATTTATCAGTTAGGGTTATATTTGTGTGTGTGTAGAGGTAGGTCATTACCTCGTGACTTGTTTTAAGTTTTGATGACGTTTAGAGGTTAAACATGACGTGTTAAAGTTGAAGGTATTAAAGTGCAAGAATACGGTATTTGAAAACGTTATCATTTCATGTGTGAAAATTCATTCAATTTGATTTCTACAAGTTTAGTGATCAAGATAAACTTATTTAGGAGTGGGGGAATTGATTAAACGAAGAAAAATGAATTTCATGGTATTTTTATGAAAAGAATACGATATTGTAAAGAAGCTATCATTTCATGTGAGAAAGTTTGTTTAAATTGGTTTATGGGTGATTAATAGTCAACATGAATATAGGTAGGTATTATGTATTAGGTGACAAGTGGAAATTTGCAGAAAAACGAATCGAAAATCGTTTTGTTCCGATTTCCGTCGGGTTCCAAAAAGTCGTATTTTATATTAAAGAAAAAAAAGATAGAAGAGATGGGACTTACAAGTTTGGATAAGCTAAGGATGCTAAGGAATGTGGTGGTTGTCGATGCGTCGAAAACGTCGCGAAGCTTCTAGTCCGGTCGCCGGAATCCGTCGTCGGTTTCGGCAGCGCTTCGCTTCTCGCTCTTTGCACCGAGTTCTCGAGAATTTGGGAGAGTGGACTTAGAGTTGTGAGGGGAAAAGGTAGAGGGTAGGGGTCTTTATATAGGGCTAGGCTAGGGTTAGGGTTAGGATTAAAAAATATTTAAAAAATATAAAATTCATTAAATTTGGACTTAAAAGAGGTTTAATGAGAATTTTGTAACAGTACAGAGAAAATGGAGTATGCAGGGATGAAGACTAAGTCAACACGAAGATTTTTCGTGTTGACGACTCGGCCGACCGGCCGAGTCCGGCCGGCGGCGCCGGCCGATTCGGCCGAGTCAGGGCCGAGTCGGGTGTCGAACGGTAGGGTTTGGTCTGGGGGAGATTTTGGTATACTTCATTTTTTATAAATTGCATTAATTTGTGAGTTATGGTTGTTTGACCGTTTGACTTCCCAAAAAAATTAAAACGAAAAGATATAAAAATTATGTGGGGTATGGGATTCGAACTCTGGTGGGTTGGTTCAGCATTGCAAAGTCTTATCAATGAGCTACAAGCTCCTTCTTGTAATTATTGTAAGGAAAAATAGATACTTAAAATGATATCAGCAGTATTAAATATCAAAGTACACTTTAAATTTTAAAACAATTTAATGTATACTAAAAATGAAATTATTTAAAAACAAAATAATTAATTATATATATCTTGTGCTCAGAGTAAAATACTCCTTTATGAATTTTAAAAAAAATTTAAAAATTTTGTACAGAAAAATGTATATGAAAATTAGGGTTGTTACAAGTGGCCACCGAGCAACTTCCCTGCTCGGTCAATCCCTGGCTGGTAGTTTACTACCCACAGACACCAAGGATCAAAAGCCCTTATCAAAAGGCCACCGAGTAGCTTCCATGCTTGGTCAATCCCTGGCGGGTAGCTCCTACCCATCCATGCCAAGGATCAAAAGCCCTCATCAAGAAGCCGCCGAGAAGCTTCCCTGCTCGGTCAATACATGTCGGGTAGCTCCTACCCATCCATGCCAAGGAGCAAAAGCCCTCATCAAGAGGGCGCCGAGCAGCTTCCCTACTCGGTCAATCCCTGGCGGGTAACTCCTACCCATCCATACCAAGGATCAAAAGCCCTCATCAATAGGCCACCAAGCAACTTCCCTACTCGGTCAATCCCTGGCTGGTAGTTTACTACCCACAGACGCCAAGGATCAAAAGCCCTCATCAAGAGGCCACCGAGCTGCTTCCTTGCTCGGTCAGTCCCTAGCGGGTAGCTCCTACCCATCCATTCCAATGATCAAAAGCCCTTATCAAGAGGCCACCGAGAAACTTCCCTGCTTGGTCAATCCCTGGAGGGAGCTCCTACCCATCCATCCCAAGGATCGAAAGCCCTCAACAAGAAGCCACCGAGCAGCTTCCCTGCTCGGTCAATCCCTAGCTGGTAGTTTACTACCCACCGACGCCAAGGATCAAAAGCCCTCATCAAGAGGCCACCAAGTAGCTTACCTGCTCGGTCCATCCATGGCTAGTAGTTTACTACCCACCAACGCTAAGGATCAAAAGCCCTCATCCAGAGGCCACCGAGCAGCTTGCCTGCTCGGCCCATCCCTGGCGGGTAGCTCTTACCCATCCATGCCAAGGATCGAAAGCCCTCATTAAGAGGCCACCGAGAAGCTTCCCTGCTCGGTTCATCCTTAGCGGGTAGCTCCTACCCGTCTATGCTAAGGATCGAAACCCTCATCAAGAGGCCACCGAGCAGCTTCCTTGATCGGTCCACCCTTAGCGGGTAACTTCCTACCCATCTACACTAAGGGTCTGAGGCCCTCATGGAATCGCCGAACAGCTTTATTTCTCGGCCGACGCCGACCAATTCAAACTTGGTTATTGTCTAACTTACTCTAAGAGAAGTGGTCGCTGGTCCAACTCAAAGGAATGGCTAAATCTATACCTTTCTACTCGAAGGAGCCAACCGACGTATCTAAAGTGAGCGATCGTCACCTCTACTTCGGGGACATAAGGACACTGGCCTGACACCGACCTTTGTATACTTGACAAATAATTGGCTTTCACTCGACACGCGATCGCCATCTAAAGGACCGGTCATCAACCTACGGTCTGACTCGCGAGACGAGGAAAACGCTAACAGGCTCACACAAGAAAACATAAAATCAAAACGGCTTTATTCACAATATGAGAGTCTTTACAAAAGGTATTATGGGCTCCTCAGCCTTACAAAAATTGCCCGAAGGCTTACAAAATTCAAGAAAGAAAGAAAAGAGAAGAAGGCGGGAAGGCTCAGGCCTTGGGACTGGGGAGCATCTCGACCTGCTCATCACCGGCGTCGGGGACCGGGGTGATGGCTTTAGGGTCGGTGCTGACAGCCGGGATGACTGCCTTTGGGTCGGCACTCCCATCGGGAGCCTTATCTCCAGCACACCCACCGGCGGCCTTTCCCCCGGCGGCACTTCCGGCGGCATCCCCCTGTAGCTCATCCTCAGAGAGGGGGTACTCGAGCCGAAGCTTGCCATTGGCAAACCCCGGCATCAACGCCTTGACAACATCGAGGGCCTGGTGCCAAACGATGGCCAAGACGTCGGCAAGGTCGACGTAGAACTGTTCCGACGTCATGTACCTTTCCACCGACCTCACAGCCTAGAGGTCGGCGATCTTCATCGCTTCCTTCGCGGCCTCGGTTTCCATCTTGCAGGCGTTAAGCGACTTATTCATCGTGGAGTTTAGCACCTTGGCCTCCTCCAACTTAGCCTGGGTGGCCTTGTTAGATTCCTTCAGAAGGCGAATGGACTCCTTACTTTCAGAGTTCACCACCTCCTCGGCAGCCACCTGGGTTTCGAAGGCGGCGATCCTCTCCTTCGCCTGCCGTAGATCGTCCTCCCATAAAGAAGACTCGCCCGCCTTCTGCATTGCCGGAGCAATCTCCTCGTGCTCTATGTTGGCGATGAGGGCGCAGTGCTGGAGGACCTGAGGAAGATAAAAGAAAGGGTTAAAAAGCATCCGATCAAAAAAAAAAGTTTGACGAAAACCTCAACGGAAAGCAGATACTGACCTGAACAGCCTCCTGAGCAATGACGGCAACTTGGGCCTTGAGGGTCCCCCGGGGAATTTTGCCCCTGGACGATCGTTCCATCTCCGAAAGCAAGCTATCGGCGACAGAAATCCCCGAGGGGACCTCGAAGCAAACGCCCCCTTCTGCACGAAGATCGGGTAAGACAAAGATCAAGATACCGTCTTCTTGTACCTCTTGAGGGGGACCTCGGAGGGGTCGACCTCATCCTCCACCTCCCTCACCCGGGGCTCCAGTTCCCGGGCAAGCTTGTGACTCTCCCCGCGGATGGTTTCCGAAGCTCGAGGCGTGGTAGAAGGCCTAACCGGTGCGGCCACCTTCGAAGCCGGGCTCGAACCGGGGCTGGACGAGCTAGTGCCCCGGTCTTCCTCCCCTTCTTAACGGCTATGGCAGCCAGAAACATAGATCGGTCCATCGGTTCTGCAAAAAGGAAAATACAAAGAGGGAGTTAGTGATGCCAGAGAGAGCAGAAGAAAAATATGCAAGTCTAGACATGTCAGCTATGCCCCTAACTTACCCACGAACCGAGCGAGGCTGAGCCCGACCCAACTGAGGGCCTACTCGGAAAGAAAAACATTGGCCAGTTGGATCGGCTCCCACATCGACACCGCCCTCGCCTCGTGAGAGGACGACCGCTTCACCCAAAGGCAGTCGGCCATGTGCCACTGTTCAGGCACAGGCCGATCCTCGCCCTTGGGTCGCCTGACGAATACGAACTTCTCCTTCCATTCGTGGACGGAAGAAGGAACTACTATGACCCCCTCCCAGGCCACCCCTCCCGGGCGTTTTCTAAAGGAAACGTACACCCAGCTCGGCTCGTCCTTACGGGTGCCGGGATGATTTTTATAACAAAGAGAGGAGAGGAGAAGGGTCAAGCTAAAGGGGATTTCATCAAGTCTCAACCGGACCAGAAACCCGAGGAGAATTCTCCATGAGTTCGGCACTAGCTGGCCCGGGGCTAGTTGAAAGCAACGTAGCGCCCCGCATACCTCGGGGGGAAAGGGCAGACGCATTCTTGCCCAGAACGCATTCAGGTATATGGCGATCTCCTTGCCCTGCACTTGATCTGCCCTCTCGTCTTCCTTAGCTAAACGAAGCGAATAGCTAGGGGGAATATGGAAACGAGCCCGGATCATGGTGAGCTCGTCCACATTCCTTAGGAGGGAGGGCGCATCGCGAGCATTCCCGATACATGCTTTGGGGACCCTTCCTGTCGCCTGACCACGAGCGGCGCGGATAACCCTAACTCTACGAGGGGAATCCAACTCAGATGGGGCAGAGGAGGAAGCAGAAGAAGACTCCCTAGACTCTATCCTAACTATCTCAACAGACTCCTCAGAGAAAGACATCTAAACTGATTCAAAGAAGGAGTCCTCCGAGGAAAGAGCGTGAGAGATCCGACCTAAAGGAAAGAGCGCCAAGCTATCTCTCGCAGCAATAAGAAAATGATAGTGAAAGTGTGGACCCTAGGGGGATCCCACCTCTATTTATAGTACTCTGGCAATGCATCCAACGGCTTAGATCGTTTCCCGCCAAAACAACGCTTCGTACCCGCCAGCCGTCGACGTTCCACGTATAGCACGACCATTGGAAACGTCCCTTCGAGCGCAGGAGACAGCGACGACCCGTCACGTCCGCTAACCAGCATCGGACACGTGGCCTGCGCTTTAACGAACATACGATTGAATCGGTGTTCCCTCTTTAATGCACAATCTCCTCTCTGATCCGCTGACGTCATCAAAGGATATGCCTAACCGTCTCGAAAATCCGCGCTGATAAGGTCCTTAACTATGAGCCGAGCCCAGGAGACCGATCAGACCACTCTCGACCCGATCCATAAATAGGTCGGGACAAGAGTGGGAGGCTAATGATGATGCTCATAAGTGGGAACTCCCCAAATCATGACACGTGGCAGATGACGTGTCCTGAGGCACACGAAAACAGGGAAAGAACCACACATTGGAGGCATCCCCGGGCTATCGTCCCGCGGCTTGGACCCGACCTCCGAGGATTCCCTGAACATTCCTATGCTCGCCATGTAAATGACCTTTGGCTCGCCTCCAAGCCCTCCTACACGCCGAGCTCCTCGGCTCTTCGCCTCCGAGCTATCACAGAATCGAACTAGCTCGGCCTCCCGCCCTCTTCTTAGGCCTTTCGCCGAGCTAGGCCTCTTCGGTTCTATCTGGCGACCTAGAACGCGGGTCACAGGCGCCTCCGCCACGGCTCCGCGTATCTCGCCAGATACGAGATATCCGCCGCCCCACGATCCCGCATTCCACGCCGTCGCATCCCCCCATTAACGAGCGTATCTCGTCATTTATGGGAATCCCTCCATTCACGCAGGCATAACGCCAGGGGCGTAACCGCCGGCGAGGATCTCGCGCCAGCTAGCCCATGGCAGCCGCTATATAAACCCCTCTCTCAGACGACTCAGGTAACGCAATTTTTACTCCAATAGGCCGCTACTCTGCTCAAATACCTCGGCTAACTTGATCGTCAGAGGGTCCACGGTGGTACAGCCACCCCGGGACTTCTTTGCAGGTAGCTTGGCCTCACGCCAAACCAAGCCCCCTGAAATCCACACGCTCCAGGAGGCAACCCTCAAACCTAATCTCAGCCGTTCATCAACCCTCGCGACAGATCGACGAAGGACAACATCTGAAGGAGATCATGACATCCATCATGCACCAACAAGACTAAAGAGGGGCTTGGGGTCAAAGGACCTTACTCATTGTAATATATCTCTTCTTTGCAAATGGCTTTGGAAGCTTTATAAATCTAATGTATACTCTATGGTGGTTCTCACATCCATTTATCATTACAATGACGGATTGCTAAACCTCACAATTCCTCTTGTTTCTGGAAGGGTTTATAGAAATGCAGTTCCACCTTCTATGATCATATCTCATGGAGTGTAGGTGATGGAAGGCAAATATATTTTTGGAAGGACGGGTGGGCATCTTCCTCATC
This sequence comes from Agapanthus africanus, assembly GCA_030015575.1. Taxonomy (NCBI): domain Eukaryota; kingdom Viridiplantae; phylum Streptophyta; class Magnoliopsida; order Asparagales; family Amaryllidaceae; genus Agapanthus; species Agapanthus africanus. Next base: position 19,983,595 of record JASDDO010000031.1, on the reverse strand, counting down.
TTTAGCAGACAAGTATCCTTCTCTATACAAGAATGCTTGGAATCAAGAAGTTTTAGTTCATACACAAGGTTATTACAACAAAGGTATGTGGATTTGGAAGCCAACCTTTAATGAATTTGTTCCTTTTAATGATAGGATACATATACAAAATCTCATGAACAATCTCTCTAACTTCACTATTAATCCTGACACCTTTGATACCGTGGTATGGTCTGATTCTAATAATGATGTTCTCACTATTAAACCTTCCTATAATGTTATCAATTGTATCAATATTCATTATCCTTATCATAAAGTTATTTGGGGAAACTATGCAACCACCAAAATCAAAACTTTTAGCTCTGGATAGGGTTCTGACCAAAGAAAATTTAGTTAAGAGAGATTGGTATAACAATATTGTATGTGTTTCTGATTCTTGTATGATTGAAACTTCCACCCACCTTTTTTTGGAATGCAAAGTTGCTAAGCTGGTTTGGAAAGACCTTCTGAATGCCATCAACGTTCACACCATTCCTAACTCTTTTATTCATGCTATTGATGGCTGGAAAATTGCTAACATCCATGCCAAACTTGATCATATGTTGATACTCTTGCTCTATTCCCCTAGTTGAAATATATGGAAGTGTAGAAACAATAAAATTTTCAACGACTTAGATTGTACTCACACGCAGGTTATGAGCACCATTTTTTATCACTTCTTCAATTGGGTAGGGGGTGCGCAGTAAGTATAGACACACAATTTTAATTTCACCAGAGTTTAAGAATCTTCAAGGTCTTTATAATGGTGATGTGGATGAAATTATTTGTAAACAATATAACCCTTATTCGATACCTTAATTACCACATGCCTTGCCATTTGATTCTTCTGCTTGTATTTTTATTCTGGTGGATGGTTGCTTATCTTGTTCTTGAGGGGATCTGGAATATTTTTTTCTCTTCTATATTTTTTTCTCTTCTATAACTTGCCTGAGGATAGTGTAACTGGACTTACACCCATTCTTTGCCTAAAGCCTATTTTAATGATATAACATCTCCTTTCTGCTATGTTTTGTGATGAGGTAGGCCCTAAAAGCTTTTGACTGCATTTGGCTTGGGTCTTGCGTCTTCACTCTAGGGCTTTGAAAAATCAATTTTTAATGATGTTATCTTGATACTATAGTAGATCGACTTACTTTTGCTCTTAATAAGAGTTTACCCTCTTAAGATGTGCTTACTTTCTGGGTTTTAGAAAAATATCTCCGTTACTACTTGTAATACACTAAAATAAACTAGAACTTGATTTCTTTTTACTCTCTTTTTTCTGCTTTTGATCTTTCTCTCAAGACTTATGACGCTTCTTTAAAAGACTCTGGCCTTGCTACCTTAAAAACTCAGATAGGGCTTTCATCATTTCCAATTTTTAACTTTTAGTTCTCAACAACTGGTTTTTAATCCTCAATATAATTTTGCAAGAGCAAAACCTTGGTTGCAAATCTTTTATTCTTTTAAATCAGGTTGGTCTATGATGATGCTCAATATTGACGATGCGAGAAATAGTTAAAGGACACGTGGCGGATAACGTGTCCCTGAACTCAGAAGAAAGAGCCCACATAGGCCGACCAGGCCACCCCTGTATCCGATCTGCGAGCACAAGCTGGCTCTCCTCAGTGCCCCTGGAAGTTGGCCTCCTCGGCCTCTCAGCTCGCCCCGAGCTGCCACAGGACCAAGACTCCTCGGTCCTCTCGCTCGTCCCCGAGCTCCCAGCCGATGCCATCTTCCTCGGTCCCCCAACCGACCGACTCCACCACTCGCAGGCGTAACCGCCGCTTCGCAAATCTCGCCATGCGCAGATTCTCCGCCAGCAACATCCCACGTTCCACGCCATCACGATCCCCATTAACGGACGATCCGCTCTTTACGCGGGCATGACGTCGGGAGCGTAACTGCCGGCGAAATTCTCGCGCCCGCTGCTGCGTTCTGCCGCCACTATATAAACCCCCATCACAGAGGGGTTGTCCCTATGGTACCCTACGTTTTATTACCCCTACGGAATAATCCGTAGGTCCCCATGGTTGTCCCTACAGTACCCTACGTTTTAATTTAAAAATATTAAATCGTAATTTGTTGTTTGTCCCTACGGAGCCGCAAAAAAATGACATACGGTTAAGTCCGTAGGGGCATATATATGGGTTATTAATAAATAAAAAAGCACAGAAAATCCCTCGTTGTTCCCAAAAATTCTCTCTCTCACTCTCCTGCGCGCGCCTTTCGTCGCCACCTCTTCCACGCCTTGTCACCACCGCCCTCCGCCCGCGGCCTGCCACCGCCCTCGATCGTTCCCAAAATGTCCCCGTCGCCACCGTCCGTGACTCGTCGCCGATTGCGTCGTCGACCACCGATCTCCTCCATCGTCTGCTCTACCGCCCGCTACAGGTTAGTAAAACTCAAATTTTTACTTCTAATAATGCTTTTATTTATAATTTTGATGATGTTAGGGCTAGGGTTCAGGGTTCGGGTAGGGGTGAGGGTTAGGGCTAGGCATCGGGGTTCAGTTTAGGGTAGGGTTAGAGTTAGGGTTCGATTGGGGTTAGGGTTGGGATTAGGGTTAGGTTAGGGTTCGGTTGGGGTTGGGGTTGGGGTTGGGGTTGGGGTTGGGGTTAGGGTTAATTAGGGTTAGGGTTAGGGTTAGAGGCTAGGGTTAATTAGAGGGTAGGGTTAATTTGGGTTAATTAGTGATAATTTGAAAGGGTTAGGGTGTTGATTAAGGTTAATTAGGTTAATTTGGGTTAATTGGGTTAAGTTTGGGTTGATTAGGGATAATTTAGGTAAATTGGGTTAAGTTTGGGTTAATTAGTGATAATTTAAAAAGGTTAGGGTGTTGATTAGGGTTAATTTGGGTAAATTGGGTTAAGTTTGGGTTGATTAGGGTTAATTAGGTTAATTTGGGTAAATTGGGTTAAGTTTAGGTTAATTAGGGATAATTTGTGTTAGGGTAACGATTGTGGTTAATTAGGTTAATTTGGGTTATTTAGGGTTAGGCTTTAGGGTGCACTAGTTCATTCAGTAGGATACTCGATGATAACGTAAACGTATAACTTTACCGTAAACACAAGAAAAATTTACCCTAAACTTAAAATTTCAAACCCTTAATAACGAAACGTAAACGTAAAACCTATTCATGTTAAATGTTCAAGTTAAAACCAATATATGATACTCGATGATAATATAAAACTTTCATATTCTCATCGATACTCATATATGAAACTCAAAGTACCACTTAGTCCCCATCTATCGGTTAACATACGTTCGATGTTCGTCGTAACATAGAACTATATGAAAGTTGTTAAATATCGGACGGTATAGCTCGGTACTAACGACCGTCGTGTAGTCTATGTGATGAGAAGATTCAATCGTATGATAATCGATAGATTTGTCCCATGTGGACAAGTTAGGAATGTATAAAGCAAACACCTGCATTCATTTGTGTTTTCATCCATTTCGAGTTATTTCGTCGGTAATTTTCCGCTGGTTCTCCGTGTACAAAGATAGATTAGATGTTCATTTTAACGTTATTTCACAGCTTTGAAATGATTATCTATTCTATTACAGTGTACTCGGAGAACAGTGGGGAGGTACTGCCGAAATTTACTCGAAACGGTTGGAAACACAAGCGAATGGATGTTTGCTCTATACATTCTTAATGAGATAGAAGCCTTACCCCCGACAGCCGAAACACACACATACAACACGAATACACAACAAACGCATCATTAGAGAGTGATTCAAGATGTTCAAGTTAAAACCAATATATGATTCTCGATGATAATATAAAACTTTCATATTCTCATCGATACTCATATATGAAACTCAAAGCGCCACTTAGTCCCCGTCTATCGGTTAACATACGTTCGATGTTTGTCGTGGCATAGAACTATACGAAGGTTGTTAAATATCAGCCGGTATAGCTCAGTACTAATAACCGTCGTGTAGTCTATGCGACGAGAAGATTCAATCGTATGATAACCGATAGATTTGTCCCGTGTGGACAAGTTAGGAATGTATAAAGCAAACACCTGTATTCACTTGTGTTTTCATCCGTTTTGAGTTATTTCGTCGATACTTTTCCGCTGGTTCTCCGTGTTCAAAGATAGATTAGATATTCATTTCAACGTTTTTTCACAGCATTGAAATGATTATCTATTCTATTACTGTGTACCCGGAGAACAACGGGGTGGTGCTGCAGAAATTTACTCGAAACGGTTGAAAGCACAAGCAAATGGGTGTCTGCTCTATATATTCTTAATGGGATAGAAGCCTTACCCCCGACAGCCGAAACACACACATACAACACGAATACACAACAAACGCACACACAACACATACACACTAACAACCCTACACTTAAGCGAAATCATAAATTGAAACACACATATATAGAATACAACTCATACATGGGTATCCTCAAATCTAACTTTGATTATCGATAATTTATTCTTTTCAACGACAAACGCACACACAAAGCATAAACAAGGATTTTCTCCTTTGTCGGTAACCATCCGGTTCTTAGATTTCTCAATATACTCATCATAACCTACAATTTATATGTTATACAGTCTAACATTGCCCATGAGTACATCAGAGTTAAGGACTAGATGTATGTAGATTGGCAACAACGTATGCAACCTAAGTTTGTCGCAGGAGTTGCTGTTTTTATTGAATTTGCACGCGCACATAATAAAATCGTGATAGAGAAGATTCTCTGCCCGTGCGATAGATGTGGGAATAAGTACTGGCAGAAGGTAGAATTTGCAGAGCTTCATATCGTTAAACATGGTTTTACTAGACTTTATACAACTTTGCTATATCACGGGGAAGGAGAAGAACACAGTAATGCGGCAGAAGAAGAAGACGGTAATTTCTTTTCAGGAGAAAAAATGGAGGATATGGTAGAGGCTGCCCTAGGTGAATCTATTCGTACCGAAGAGACATTCCTTCCGGTCAAGGACCGCGTGCGGATAAGTATGAAAATTTCATGAATGATACTAGAAAACCAATTTATGAGAATGCAAAGTATTCCATCCTCTCATGGTTCGTACAACTTTTCCAGATTAAGTGCCTAAATGGATGGAGCAACAAGTCATTCACAATCCTTCTTTCGTTCTTGAAAGATTCTATGCTCCCGGGAAACAACATGCCCGACAGCTGGTACGGAGCCCAGAAGATGATGTCTAATTTGGGTCTGAAGTGTTAGAAGATTCAAGCATGTCCTAAAAATTGCGTGTTGTACCGGAAAGAGAATTCAGATTTGAAAGAGTGTCCAACATGCGGAGAGGCCAGGTATAAGCCGAAAGATTCTGATAAGAAGCCCGATATACCTGTCAAGATAGCACGATACTTTCCCATAACACGGAGGCTGCAGAGGCTATTCAGGTGCAAGAAAACAGCCGAGGCAATAATTTGGCTTCACCATGCTCCTCCAAGTGAAGATGGAAAAATGAATCATCTAAGAGATTCACCGGCATAGAAGGATTTCGATAGGAGGCACGAAATATTCAGCAGCGATCCTCTCAATGTCAGGCTCGGACTCGTTAGTGATGGCTTCTGCCCATTCAACTATATGGCTGGAAGCCACAGCACATGGCCCATTGTAATGATAGTTTATAATCTGTCGTCTTGGTTGGCTATGGACCAATCATACTTTATGATGCATCTTATCGATGGACCAAACTCACCGGGAAACAATATCGACGTCTATCTCCGACCTCTGATCGAGAAGTTAAAATCTTTATTCATTGATGGTGTAGAGACTTATGATGCAAACACAAATACAACCTTCATACTGCGTGCGGCTTTAATGTGGACAATTAATGACTTTCCTGCGTATGGAATGCTATCAGGTTGGTCCGTACATGGTCACAAAACATGTCCTTATTGCCATCAACATACAAAATCGAAATTCTTGAATTTTAGCAGGTTTGTTGTTGCGGCCATCGACGTTTCCTGCCTCTAGACCACCCCTACAGGTTAGACGATGTTCACTTTGATGGTCATCAGGAGCTTCTTGGACCTTCTGCCCCATTGTCCGGAGAGGACGTGACTGCTCAATGGGATGGTTACAATAATGTGACCTTCGGGATGGATCCAACAAAACAGGTCAAACCACCATTCTGGAACAAGTTAAGGATTTTCTTCGAGCTTCCGTACTGGTCAACAAATTTAGTGCGTCATTGTCTGAACGTCATGCACATAGAGAAGGGAGTATCCGAGCACGTACTCAACTTGCTTTTTTGTGAAGACGGAAAATCGAAAGACAACCTCAATGCTCGGATGGATCTACAGGACTGGGAAATTAGAAGTGAATTGCATCCTAAACCGATAGCGGGTAAACCAGGTAAGTTTGTACTTCCCAATACCGCGTATCATATGTCACAACCGGAGAAAAAAAGATTCCTGCAGGTGTTGCATGATTTGAAAGTTCCCACAGGTTTCTCAGGATCATTCAGCAAGAAAATAAAAATTGTGAATGACAAGATCGATGAGCTGAAAAGTTATGATCACCATGTTATTATGGAGCATCTTCTCCCATTAGCCCTCAGGACTTCCCTTCCCGAATCGGTTGGTCTACTAATCAATGACCTATGTTATTTTTTCAGAGAATTATGCGCTAAAACACTGGATGTTGTGACGCTGGAGAAACTAGAAAATTCTATTGCGTTGATACTTTGCAAGTTTGAGCGTATTTTCCCACCGTCATTCTTCGATATCATAATACACCTGACGGTTCATCTTGCAACTGAGGCTAAGTTAGCCGGACCGGTACAATATCGATGGATGTATCCCGTCGAGAGGTACGTGGAATTTTTCGTTTCGCGCAATTTGTAAAATTATTGTTGTCCTGTATGCCCGTATTTATTTATTTAACATATTTTTCTTTAGGTACCTCTACACTCTAAAAAGTATATACGCAATAGAAATCGACCAGAGGGTTGTATCATGCAAGGTTATCTTCTAGATGAAGCAACCACATTTTGTTCCCGCTATCTGGATGAGAACATTGAGACGAGACTTAACCGGCCACGAAGAATTCAGGATGGGACATATGGTAAAGCCGATTATAAGAGTGTGGACAATATGTTTATCAACAAGATATACCGGTTTATCCTCCTCAATAGCGCATGTCTTGAAAAAATTAGAGAGTAAATTTTTTTAGATTAATTTTTATATTTGTGTTTGTGTGTATATGAAATGATATAATATTAATGTCATAATTTATTGTCGAGAACAGAATTCATTTTAACGAGGTACGTGAGGGGCATCCTGATTGGAACGATGAACGATTGGAAAAATATCATCAGGATAATTTTTGCGATTGGGTTGCAGATCATGTAAGTTATTTGAATAACATGTTATTGCTATCAGTTTTAATCTAAACTTATATCGTTGTGTATTTGTCGTAAAATTTGTTTTGTTAGATCCACGATCCGAACTTGTCTGCATCATTAGAGAGTGATTCAAGATGTTTAGCTCAGTTTCCTAGTATGGAGCTTGCATATTATAAAGGATTCGGTGTTCTTGGATACAAATTCGAAGTTAAGGACATAGAAACATCTAGAACCACTCAGAATAGTGGGATTGCGACGGTAGGATCGGATGGTGTGATTTATTATGGATACTTAAATTGTATATTTGGCATCCAATATCCCGGACGATCAGAACCGTTTTATATATTTCAGTGTATTTGGTACGATACACGAACCGATACGGATAAGTGGAGAAGCAATCTCGGGACTTGGAAAGATGAATATGGATTGATCAGTATGAACACACTTCGATTTTACGGTCAGGAAGATCCGTTTATCATTCCGAACCAAGCATTCTAAGTATACTACTCACAGTGTTTGAAGTATCCGGGATGGAGTGTCGTATGCCGTTGGAAACCCAGGGATGTTTACGATGTCCCAGAATTCGAGGACAGCGATGAGGATGAAGAAGAGAGAAGACTTAGAGTGCCCCGACCGTCTGTTTCGAAAGACGGATTGTCTTCGGCTGATCATGAAGTTACGTGGGTTAGAAATGATATCGATGATGAAATCCAAGTAGATATATCTAATGCGCCCACGAAACGAAAAAGGTTATCAGTAATGTTATATTATTACTTCACATTTTACGATCTATACATATATAGCATGCATATTTAATGATTGTCTAATGCGTCCACGAACCGTTTTATCTAGATTTGATGACGATGACGGGAGCAGCGAGGGGCGGCAGAAGCTCCAGCCGCGGCACCGACAGAGGCAGAGGCAGAGTGGTTCTGCCGCTCGGAGAGCTGCGTAGGGAGCTTCAGAGGGCCGATCTTGCATCCCGATCGGAGACCCCTTCGGATGTCTCCTTCCGTGTGGACTTTGCCACACCTCCAGGTATATTGCACACATATTCATTTTGAATGTGATATTATTGATATACATGCATATTCATGTCAAAATTACTTACATTGTCAATGTTTGATTATCTAGATGTTGGTGATGCGTCCACATCAGGGGCAGAGGCCACTCCCGCACATCCAGGTATGTTTATATATCATATAGTGCATGCATATTGATTTAGAATGCTATATCATAAATATGCATACATTCTTTTTGCTCTTACGTACTTACATCTCAGGCTATAGGTGGTGCCTCCCCATCTCCGGCAGAGCCCACCCCCGCACCTGCGAGTATGTTTATATATCCTATAGTGTATACATGTTGATTTAGAATGTTATATTATTGATATACACATTCTTTTTGCAATTACTTATATAGTCAATATTTGATTGTCTAATTATAGGTGGTGTGTCCACGTCTGGTGTAGGGGCCACTCCCGTCACTTCCATACCCTCCGCTCAGTTTGCGGGTTTGTATGAATAAATATAAAATATTTATTTATTTTACATATCCTTTAAGAATAAACATGAACTTCATGTAATTTTATCGATGTTTATTTTCTACTTGGAGATGCGTCCACGTCCGGGTCACCGGCTGTTCCTCACCAGAGGAACTATCGTCTCGCTCGTACTGCTGCCCGGGCCCAGGCTCGTGCTTCTGTCGCCAGAGATATATATCACACTTCAATTTTCGTTAAACCTTGATTTCTTAATACCACTTTGTCTTAATATTGATTGTCTTGATATTTCTTGTAGACGCAGGGCATCCCCATCCCGAGCGGGGGACTTGAGGCCCGAATCAGTCCCACAGGCTGAGGCCCGACAGAGCTAGGGAGGGCAGCATTCCCCCTCTTCTTTAACCCTGATTATCGCTATATCGGCGATTATCCCGAGAGGTTCGGCCGGTATATGGGGGATGAGAGCCGCCTCGTGAAGAAGTATCCACGTTGAGTGGGGCGACCAGCACCGGCGCTCATTCGCTCTCTTCTAGGATCAGGCTCGGGTATTAATATACATTTTCATTTGATTTATCCAATATATTTATTATTAACACTTGCAATTTAATAACATTGTTTTTTTTGTATTTGCAGTTGGATTACGATTTTCAGTCTGTACCCGACCCTGATCACCCTGAGAGGGTGCTCGATTTTCACGCTCTGTACCATGGCCTGATAAAGAACATGCAGTCAAAGGTCCGATACAATAGGAACGAGCTGAAGATCGACTGCTATTCCCTGCGGATGGCGACCCCCAAGTCAGAGAGAGCAGCTCTACATACTCCGGCCTTTGCGAGAGTCGACATAGATACATGGCCTCTCTTGTGCCAATATTTCAACTCTCGGCGCAAACAGATTTTTATTTTAAATGTAATTCATTATTTAGTATATAATTTTTTTTTGCTTAATTAGAAAACTAAATCTGAATGTGTTGTGCAAAAACAGGTGGATCAAAATAAAGAGAATAGGAAGTCGGCGAAGAGGGGTCGCCCCACTTATACAGGTGGCTCGAGAAATATTACTCGTGCCATGGAGGCATCGGTAAATTACAATAGATCTACTGTGATATAATGTAATATTAAGAGTTATTTTATAATATATGTAAATTTTTTGCGAATTGCAGAGATCTCAGGCCCTGGCGCATGGTGGTACACCGAGCGTGCTGACCGCGTATCTTGCCGTCCACGGCACCTCGACAGAAACCGCCACTGGCGACCTTCGATACCCGAACACCGCTACCCTGGAGTATTGCGTAAGTGTTAATATTTATTGAACCCCTATTTGAAATTTTTGTGTTGAAAATTTCAAATTTAAATGATATACTTATATTTTACTGGTTAATGTGGGTGTAGGAGTGGGGAGTTGAGCAGGCGGAGGCATCAGGGATCGATTTTACTGGACAGAACGATCCAATGCTGCTGACCCCAGTCCTAGACGCCGCACACAGAGGGTACCACGGAGGTTGAGAAAGAGGCCGAGGACTGGGTCCTAGCAGGGCCCATATGAGCTTGGACTCCACTCCGGCGGTTACTTCCTCTATCTCCCATGAGCGACGTCTAGAGCAAGATCTTGCCATCTTGAAGGCCACTGTCCAGGAGTTGAAGGAGATGATGGTATGTATACTTCTTAATAGTAAAATATTATATCATATTATAGATAGCAACATATCCAATATTAGTACGTAGCCTGAGCTTATTTGGTTGTAGACTTAGCTTTGTTTAATCATACATTCATAAAACTGTCTAATTAAAATAAACTACAGTTTTCCAAACTAGATATCCAAACGAGGCCTAAGTCTCTAAGTATTCATAGATTAGGGTTTCGTAATAACCTGATAATGATACGAATTTGACTAATACAAAGTTTTTACTCGTTTATTACACACAAAACCGAACAGACGCGACAGGGTACGTCGGCTGAGGCTCCACATGCATCTCCTTCGGCTGCGACTCCACATACATCTCCTTCAGCTGCGGCTCCGTAAGCCACTACCTCGGCTGCGGTTGCGCAGACCACTCCTACAGCTCTACAGCCCGCTCAGACTCCCGCACAGTCCGCATTGATCGAGTTGTTAACTCAGGGTTTATCCGACGAGCAGATGCACCAGATTACGACGATTATCAGAGGTGGAGCTGGACCGAGCTAGGGTAGCTTTTTGATTTTTATATTTTAAGCATGTATATACTTATATGATACAAATTGTATATATTTTGGACGATGTTGATGGTGTTTGCGTGTTCACGATGATTTAGATTTATATAGTATTCTGTTTGTTGATTTCTTTTGTATATTATGTGTGTTCATGTTGATTATCGTACTTCGGTATTTGGTTTTATGATGTATATATTATTGTGAACATGGCAGGAAAAAAACAGACAGCCTTTTTTTCAAAAAAAACCCTGATAATTTGTCTCTACGGATTAATCCGTAGGGACAACAATTGTACCTACGTATTTATCCGTAGGGACAAACTTTGCTCCTACATATTTATCCGTAGGGACAAAATATCAGGATACCTGATATTTTGCCCCTATGGACTCATCAACAGGTGTTAGACTTGCCCCTACGGATTAACGCGTAGGGGCATAAGGATGGACCAATGGAGATATAAATCCGGCCCTACGAATTACTCCGTCGGGGCATGTATTTAGCCCTACGGAGTAATACGTAGGGGCAACTATTTTATTTTATAAACCGATTAATTGAATAAATGTTTTATCCCTACGGCTTACTCCGTAGGTACATACTTACCTACTCAGTAAGCCGTAGGGGCAATTATTTATCCGTAGGAGTATGTTCATGGATTTTAGTGTTTGATGATTCGTTTCTGTCGGATGGCGTTTGAACGTCAAGGGCAAGGGGTTATTGGTCGTGTTTGCATACGAGACTATAGGTTTTTACCTATGCGAGTAGCGTATGCCGTTTTGGTTTTCGATGTGATTTTCATGTGCTTTAGCGTTTGTGATATCCTTGTAGGTACCCCACGTGACGTCGAGGCGTTGAAGATAAAGATGGCGATGTCGACATCGGCACACATAAAGAAAGGTGGGTAGATTTATATCTACGGGGAGAAGTCGGGTGGATGGCGTATAGCACCCCCGCAGTTCGTGGTGATGTGTACGGATGCGTATACACACATACATTTATTATATGTTGTTTGGAGATTATTGATGTTAAAGATGAGTTTTAGGTGTGATTGGATTAGTTTAGTGTTGCGAAACCCTAGAGTAGTGGTGGCACCACACATACACACACACCCATACTTGCATACATTCTTCTTTCATATGTGCTTATTTTGGATTATATAGTTATATGATCACATGGGTATGGGACTATGTGTTCATATACTGGATTTGAGGATGATACTTGGGATTGAGATGAGTCGATGGGATTTGATTTGAGATTGTGATGTCGGTGATATGTCAAGGTTAGTATGTGAGATACGTCATGATGTTATAGCGGATCTTTGGACGACGATACCATGTGAATGGTGATATAAATAAAATGGTCGACATATGATCGTGATATGAGATAAAATATGTTAGGATGTTTATGATAGGCCGCATTGGGCGATGTGTACTTCTTGATGATGATATGTGCTGATGATATCGGTTTGTATGAGACTGTCGATCAGTAGTCAGATCATGGTCATATTGATGATATTAGTATTGTACTAGACATAGATCAGTACCCAGATTATGATCTTGGATAAAGAGGATACCAGATGAAAAATTTGAGGAATGTGATATTGACCCGTACCCAGATTTGGGATGCCGTACGACGGATTTACGTACGAGCTAGAAATTGATGTTTGATCCGCACTCTTGACTTGGGAATATTTGATTATAGATATGGTATCGGATGTGATATTATCGAGGCGAGATCACCGACTAAGATATATATATATATATATGTATCGACTCAGATGTTAGGCGGTTTCCTTACCTTCAGTTGGCCTGTTAGCTCAGCCTTATAGTTTAGTGTAGCTGTATGACTCATAGGATATTAAATGCAGATTTGTTATCGTTGTGTTTAGTATTTAGCTCCCGCTCATTATTGTTGGTCGCTCCGCATCGCATGCTTATATTATGATTCATATTCTATTGTTGGTATCATGCTGTTAGGACACCAGCACCATTACCGATGATGCGTATGTTCCACGTACACTTACTTGCCGGCTCACACACATCTTCATCGGTAATTGCCATGTCACGAACACTTTAGAAAATACTATTTCATTGACATAGGTTGTTAGTTAATAGTTCAGACATAATATTAGTGTACTTGCCTTATATGCTAGTTTAGACATTGTAGTTATTGCCTGCTACTTCATGAATGTTATTATTCACTGTTGTGCCGCATTCATGGATTTTCATGCCTATATTCACTGTTTACATGCTATTGATGATTTGGATTCGGATTTCATGAGATTTCTTGGATTTGGAGGAAAACCGCAAAAACATAAATAAACCTTTTCTCTCTCTTTTTAAATAAAAAGTGCGGTTTTCCCATGATGTATGAGTCGTCCACCATGAGTTTGCTGATGGATTTCGAGACCCGATTCGAGGAGACGGATGAACCGTTTTGGGTACATGGTGGACCCGGTAAGGTACCCCGGGGCAAGAAGCGCGTGATGATGACGATGTGAGCCGGGCAGGGGAGCACTACCTACCGGTGATTTTACTCGACGCGTCGGATATCCGAAGGATACCGTCGTGGTCTTGAGATTGATGGTAGGGGCCGGTCTGGACTGACGGCGCCCTAGATAGTGAGATTGATACAGAGATTCTGAGATATAGAGGTACTGAGATTTGATGATACAGGCCAGTCCGGATAGCCGGAGCCTGAGATATTGAGACATTAGGATTTATGTTTTGTGTCGATGCTAAACACTGTTTATGCTAATTTCATTTATGATACCTCTTTTAAAAATACAGAAAATCTCACTAATTTATGAAAGCAGTCTTCTTCAGTACATGCATTCTGTTTCATGCATACATCATCCATATGATATATCGCTCACTGAGGCACTGACACAGGCACATGGGATTACACTTGGGTTAGATATTTACCCTAGCCATTGTTATAGGCTGCTGGTTATATTTGAGGATTATATATTATGATCGTATGGCCTAGGATTGCGTCATACATGCGATTCCTGTTCGTAGATGTTTTCTACTCACGAGTTGGCAACTCACCCCCGTTGTGCTACAGTTTCTTGCAGGTTTTGCCGTACAGGTATCATTACGGCTTTGCTGACACTATTTCCATTTCGGGTGACTTGCTAGTAGGTGGGTTTATTTTGTATCGTACCCATCAGTATACCTTGTATATTACTATTATTCTGTTGTATCTAGAAGTTCAATCAACCAAACATGTATTTATTTCAGATAGAGACCAGTGTTGTTTATTTTTTTCGACCTTAGAGTCGCGCGTTATATTTCTGTGGATTTCATGTTGTTTGAGTTTCCTTTTCTGTTGTGGCACTCGCCTTTCGGCGTTGTATATTATATTGCTTGCGTGGTTGTGACCGTCGATTGACAAAGAGCTAGCTCCCGCTTGGGGATGCATTTTTCATTATATATATGCTTTATCAGGTTTTGTACCCGTTTGGGGTCAGTTTTTTCAAAGGAAACTCTGCCGAAATTTTTAGAAAAGACTTATGATTTTAAAATGCATATTCCGGCGCATGTTGCAAACTATTTGATTTAAATGGTTTTTCCTTCACTCCACTACTCTTCTTGGTTTAAATTTCTGGGTTTGCGGCTTACTTAGATTACGTACGCCTTGAGACGTTTCGTAGTCTAAGTGCCGGTCATGTTCCGTACTTTTGGGTCGTGACAAAGTTGGTATTAGAGCGTTAGGTTTTACCTTCGGAGCGTAGGATGACCCTTGGTTGATGGAATAGGTGACTAAAGTAAAGTGACGTACCGTGGGTATGTTCCGCGGCATACTTACGATACGCTACTTCACTTAAGGAGCCTTAGGATGTACATTTCTTTGCTCATTATTATATTCATTCCTGATCTAGCCTCATCGGTACCAGTTATGGTTTTGCTGCCACGATTTCGGGCAGGGAGAGCTACGGCTAGAGTTACGGTCAGCTTGAGCTCGTCACGAACGAGGACTGACCAGAACGTTATACCGGCGACACACGCTTGCAGAGATGTGTCTTTTTATGGTGTTTTCGTGCCACGAGCGTGGGATGGATGGCTGTATGAGGTTACTCGGACGTGCCGATCAGCACCAGAGGATTGAGCCACTGATTGAGGCCAGCCAGATTTTAATGACCGTTGGTGTATTGCTTATTCGTGATGATTGAGGCACTGTTCAGCGTGCAGACGAGTGAGCCAGTTATTGCTGCGAACGATGAGATATCGCCCCAGATGTTGGAGCTATTGCGGTACGAGTTGTACTAAGAGATGATAGAAGGTCGCTAGTCACCGAGGATGAATGACTAGGACATGTGGTTCGTTCGCTACCCCGATGCGAGGTCATCAGATAGATTGATTCCAGTTGGAGACGACTTCACGCGGAAACGTAGAGAGTCGACAGAGACGATCGAATGTCAAAAACCTATTATTCTAAGTTTAAAGTATTCGGAAAGACATGCAGGCAATTCTATAGACCCTCTAGAAGAATGAAACCCTAACTCGACTTAATGACCGTGTGAAAGCCTTTGAACCTTAGGGTTAGCGGCAGTTCCGCGGCGCCATTAGTGAGGCTTGGGTTTGCCCTTCTACGGCTGGACCATCGATACTGTGGTACGTACTCGATATTATTATACTGTACCCAAGATGTTGAGCTCTTGGGGGATTATGAGGTTTCAACGAATCAATCGAATGGTTCGACTTCATTCGGATGCTAGGTGGTGAGATGCACTTCTTGGGAGACTCCAGATACGAGGATAGCCGTTGGAGCTTACTCCATGCAGCCACGACGAGACGAGTCCGAAGCAGTCGACAGTAGAGAAAAGTGGAGTAAAAGGTTCATACAAGATATGGATGAAATGACGTTCCACTCCGCCGACATCAGAGATGCGATATGCATGCCGAGGCATTGTACCGGGACATACCTTCCAAAAGGAGTCGCGATGAGTATGCAGCCGCTCCGGAGCAAGAAACAGATATAGCCAAGGACGATGACTTCCGGACAGATCGGCATAGGCAAGATTGGAAGAGACCTTGAGCAGGATTCCTTCCAGGACACCGCTGCAATGATAATTGCACCCAGGATCAGATGTGTCACGTGCATTCCGAGAGCCAGAGGCCGACGCCAGTGACATGCTGCTTTACGAGTGGTCATGAGGATTAACCGAGAAATGACCAGAGAAGTGCCAGAACGGAATCGTCCCCGTTAGCACACCTGACAGGGCCGATGAGCTGATGGATCGTAAGATTAGTAATCCAAAGAGAAGATAAGGACCCAGAGACAGAGGACGCCAGACCGTGAGCAAGAGGCAAGTAGATATCTTACGCTATTAGCATTGGATGCACCTACACCTTCCCGGCTTTGAAGGAGGATATACCGATGACGGTATTTATGATTTGTGATTTTGTGATTCGATTATCATGTATCCGTCACCTTGGATTTCGGTATTTTGAGCGTTCTGTTTGCATGATTTAGTCTTGATGACTGAGTTTCATGATATTTGTTTTCTTACACCTACTGGGTATTTGCATTTTGCTCATAGTTATTACGTTTGAGGTATTGTTTATGATTTCATGGGTTTCATACATTTGAGTTGATTTTGTGCATATATACGCACATGATTTGGTTTTTGCACTCGGTATAGTTCACATATGCTTGCAGCGCAGTGATTCGCATTTTTTGCACTTAGATGCGCTGGACTTCGATTTCGACTGTGGTGTTCTATATTTGTTTTGTGCACCTTGTGCACCTGATTGGATTTCGCGCATGTTCGGCGCTTGATATTGGATTTCACGATTTCGTGCATGATGGATGCACCGGATTTGGATTTTCGTGCATGTTGAGCGCATGTTATGAGATGCGATTTTGGTACACACCAGATGCACTAAATCGAGATTTTTCGTGCATGTCAGATGCACCTGTTTTTGCTGTCCAGCACACTTGTCGCCTATGACAGATGTTTCGTGCACACCCGTTGCACCTAGATGTTGTTTTGTGCACATGTATGGCACATATATGGATTTTGATTTCCGTGCGCACCAGACGCACATAGTATTCATATGCACATTTTGGGATTGATTTCTTATGGAGCAGTACGTATTTATGATATTTGCGATGTGTTTTCGTACTGAGCAGGACTAGTCAGATGACAGTACCTGAGTGTGTTTTGCATGCATTGATAGATTTCAAAGGGATTTCCAAAAAGCGAGTTATAGTCTCAGTATTTACCTACGTGTCTGACATGACACGAAACGTTTAAAATAAGGGCACCCTTCTAAATTGTTTCCAAAACGGCGGAACGTACACATTAAACAAAAGATATATATATATATATATGGTTATTTTCTTATGATAGACGCCCGCCACTGTGCAGTATTATGCGCATTGCACAGCGGCTTAAAAAGGATTTGGCATGCATTTCCTTCAGATATTTACATATATAGATTTGATCTTTACATGTATAGTTCTGATTTATATCATATTGGTTTTGCTTTGGATTTGGCATTCATGTTTTTACCATGACTCCGATGATTGCGGGACGCTTGACGGAGTTTCGATTTTGAGTTATATGTCCATTACTCATGCGCGTGCATTGCGCTTTGATGCGTTTTATGTATTGATGATTTCGGAGCCCCGATGTAACGACCCTAAAATTCTTATACTCTCTTAGTACCTTTCTTTAATAAAATACTGTATTTATTTTGTTTCGTCTTTTCCGTATATTTTTGTTTCTTATTAAATATATTTTATTTATCTCTAAGCCCAATAACTCAAATTCCATTTTTCCCCTTTTCTTTTCCCAAATTCCCAAACCAATTAACCTATTTTTTATTCAAATAATACCTAAACTCACACCAAATGCAAGTCCTCTCGCCCCAAAACAATTTGCCTTTTCTTTTGATTTCTTTCTTTCCCAGCCAACCCAATCAAGCCCATTTCTTTCTTTCTTTTCTTTTCTTTTCTTTCTTCTTTCTTTTAAAAGACTCTTCTCCTCCCAAATTAAACCCCATATGCTATTGAAACCCCTAGCTGCTACTGCTCACCTTCTCTTCTTTAATTTAAACAAAACCCAAACCCATTTCTTTATTACAAACATACACCCAAATGCCAAGCCCAAACTAAAGCCTACATCTTCAAACTATAGAACCAACTCATCCAATTTAAACAAAACCTTTTCCCCTCCCCATGATTTTCTACACTCATTCCACTGCTCACTCTTCCCCTTCCCCATGATCAACCTCTCCTCTCCCCACACTCTCTCCATTAACTCTCCCTCTCACTCTTTCTCATTAAATTTAATCTCATTAAATTCTCTATTCCACTCTCCCCACTCCCTACTGCAAACTCTTCCTCTCTCTTTCTTCCCTTATATATATATATATATATATATATATATATATATACATATATCACTCACTCTCACGCTCACTCTCTTTACATATATTCATATATGCACACTCATGAATCATCCCCTTTCCCTTTCACCGCAGTGGCCGACCACCACCTCCTTTGGCCGAGCACCCTTTTCCCTCTATCATCATCACCACCGACCCGACCCCGTCATCACCAGCAGCAACTACAGCAGCCGCAGCAACTACGAGCAACACACCATCGATTTTCAATCTCTTTCTCGGCGCGTTCCAGACCATTAACCGAGGCTCCAAAGCGAATCCCAAGTCCGTGTGAGTGCCAGGATCGTTTCCATACCTCCGGTTCTTCGTTCCAACGACGTTTGAAATTGAGCTCGGGGTGTTCGATGAAATGGCTTAATGAAAACTCCCGTCGTTTCCTTGCGTTCTAACCACCTGTAAGTTCCATCTCTTTCATCTATCATTATGTCTACTCCTTGAATTCGATGTACTCTTCACGCCGTGGTTCCTAACTGAGCACATTGAAACTTAGATAGATTAAAACGTGATGTGAACGTGATGGAATTAAGCTAATGATCACTGCATACCAATGCATGAACATATACTTGCACAATACCATGTGTAATCAAGAAATTTATTATATAGAACAAATAATATTATCAGGATCATGCTCACAATAATTTTATTATCATAACAAAACTATATTGTACACATCATTATCAATCATAGATAATACAAATATAAGTTTGAGTTTGAAACTATAATAATAGATATCAAGTTGTTGATGCATATCTCATTTCAATTCATTGTTAATTCACTTGCTTTCCATCTCCTGATGTCACTGTTTATTGCATGGAATAAAATGACTACCTAGCATCTAGAACCTATAAATTGTTTAACAGTGAGCGATGAAGCGATAAACATCTGAATTCATTTATTGCTATTATAAACTACCTGTTTCTGTACAGACCAAGATCAGATGAACTGGCTTTGACCTAAATTGGCCCAACTAGTATATGTAGTAGCTGATGGTATTTGCTAATAATATTATAAGTGTTTTAACAATAGTATATGCAGTAGAGCACGAGGTAATGACCTACCTCCACACACACACATAATACAACCCTAGACGATATCATCAAAACTTAGAATACGATAAAAACGATAATTTCATTTAAATACCATTTTCTTAATAAAATCAATTCTAAAAGTTTAACTTTGATACACTTTTAAATAAGTACCTCTTATTAGGAAAACACAATAAGTTGTGGATATCGATCGTTTATCTAAACCTGACTTTGTGGTGTCTAGGCTAGGCAAGTGAGCAAAGATAACTTTAAAAGGCCCGACTCACGATTCGTGAGCGGATCCCTCCTTTCCTCATTTGTACTTACCTGGCCACAATTGGCGGTGAAGAGGCGATTTGAGGCTTCTAACGACTTGTCGTTTAGACCATTTAGAAATAGGCTAGTTGACTTAGAAAACCCTAGAATCTAAAATACGGAAAATTACACTTTGCAAATAAATACATTTTACTTTATAAAACCGTTTTCTAAAGAATTAGTATTTTACAATCTTTGCAAAGCGCCGCTACAACCCATGTTTGGGGAACCCGTTCGGGATCGTGCGGTTTATCGCGCACCCTCGGGCTAGTAGTGCGAGATTCAGACATCCGCAAGGAGCATTCGGTCTCGAAAGATTTAAAATACGACATTTTAAGAAAATGAGATTTTTAGAATATAAAATATTTATTAAAATTATTTTTGTATAAACATATGTATATTTATCATTTAAATATCTATTTTACTATAATATAAATTTTCCACTTTTTCCTAAAAATCACAATAATAAATTTTACACTAAAATACCATGAACTTCAAAGAATCAATATTACAGATAAATACCTATAACTAGGATATTTTCACTAGAAATGTCACGACATAAAATCCACCCTCATTACAACTCTAAAGACGAACAATAAATACTTGAGGTGTATTTTGAAAAGTATATAAAGTATTTTTACATAAAACCCCCTCAAGTTTTATAAATTACCCTAAGGACCTTAGCAATTATAAGACCTCGATTCACATTTCTAATTGTCTGACTTGGGTTTGAGTCTGATTACTCTGACTTGAATATGATTCAAGTCAATCCATAATCTACAAGTTTCCAATTCAATATGAACACATGAATCTATGAATACAATTATCAGTTTATACAATTTGGCTGAACCGAACCATGGATATATTCCTTTTACATGATTCCCAGTATTCCATTTACATGACTCTACGATTATAACCGTTTCCTGATATCATGGTTTCGGTCAGTCAGTCAATCAATCATACAACCAACACAATTTACAAGATAACAATACAAACAAGACATCGCGGGGTTTAAGGGGTAGATTGGTACAGAAGGTGTTAAAGGTGGCACGAGACGGTAAGAATAAGATACCTAACATGAATCCAATTGCCGTTGTTCCGGGTTGTATAACGGAGCCTTGTATTTCCATTTGCCCTGGTCTCTGGCATATAGAGACTCCCCTCGTATACACCGGTATCCTTCTGTACCAAGCTACAAACAACAGCGTTGACACAACATTACAACAATATAACAATATAATACAACTATAAAAGCAACTCTCTCTCTCTTACTCTCTGTCTATTCTATTCTTCCCTTATCTTTGGGACTTACCGAGCAACCTGTTCGCTGACGACATTCTCTTCTTTGAATGTCGTCAGGTGATTTGGACCCGGCAGAAGTTGAGCCATCGCAAGAAGACTTGGAGCAGTTTACTGAAGACCCTGCACTGTAGTTTCATTGTACACTTTTCCTTTTTGTACTTTTCATTTCCTGTTATGCCACTGTTTAGGCATCTAGTTATTTCGGTTGTATTTTCCTTTCATGCATTGTACAAAGAATGTTAATAGATAAAAGTTGCTGTTCTTTTTATTTCTTGTCTCTTGTGTATTTATTTTATATTGCTTAGGTACGCTTAGCGTTTGTACTTCGGAGTATATACGTAGCGGGCCTCGTCGCGCCCACTTCGCCGTATACCGGGAAGCGGGGCGTGACACCCGATGACTTGGACATTTTATTGAAATGTTTTAGAATTTGGGGATTTAAATTTAAATTCGGGAACCGAATTTCTTTAAGGGGGGAAGATTGTAACATTTCAAAAAAAATATTATTTTTGGGAATTTTTATAATTTAATATTAATTTTTAAGGAATATTTTAATATTTCGGTATAATTAAATACCGATAAATGGGGAAAATTTCGGAAAAATTATGGAAAATTCTAAAAAAATAGGGTATTTTGGGGAATTATGACATTTTTAAGTTTTTATGGTCAATTATATGCTATTTTAGTGCTAATCGTGATTAAAAATCGCTAATCGGGTTTTGGCGTTTTTGTGCAAAACATGCACATATCGTATTTTTCCACACTTGTACATTTTCTTATGTGTTTTGGGTGCATGGTTGCTAGGGTTTACTATTGTGAGGAGAAGAAAAGAAAGCAAAAGAAAAAGTGAAGCATGATTATGAGAGAGAGAGAGAGGGTAGGTATAGGTCAACTTTCCTCTTTGAACCATGCCTCCCCATCATTTTCCCCTTCTCATTCTCTCTCCTCTCCATTCCCAATTGTTGCTGCAGCCCTCTCCCTCTTCTTCCTCCTCCCTCTTCAACCTAGATCCACCATTAAAACCTAACTAAAACCCTATTCCCATCTCACAAAAGTTGCTCCCAAGCTCACTAGCTACACAATGGACTAAGCAAGAGCTGATTTTGAGGACTTTGAGCAACTCAAGAATTTTCTTGAGTTGCCAAAGTAGGTAATTTTTGCACCCCTAGCATAGTATTTCAATTCTTATTCATACTAGTTTCTTGTCGATATGGTGTCGTTTGATGGACCTTTGAAATTTCAAGTTAGGGTTAGGAGTTGAATTGAGTTCAAATGTGAAATGGAGACTTGTAGTGACCTTAGAACCCCTGGTGTGATGTTATTTTGGACCCAAACCTGAACTAGAAACCAGAATACGGATTTATGAGAAGATATCGGGGAAAAACTGTGAATTTGTGATCGTATTTTGAAATCTGCTATCACCCCGAGGCTCCTAAAATAAAATTGACTTGGCAGTATGCTGTGCAGGCACCTAGGAACCACTACACAAAACCTTAGCCCCAACCTCCTATTCTAGGCCGCCAATTAATTCCCTTTGCGGCCAGAGCAGGGAGGAATCATCTCGTTTTTGATCCATAGCCCTATCTCCAGTAAACTTGACCCCTGACATGTGCAATTTTGTCTGATTCCATTTAGGGTAAAATCTGGGTTAGTTTTCTTGAGTTGGCGCGTGATTTACGACTTGTTTTAGCATGGATTTTAGTGTTTGATGATTCGTTTCTGTTGGATGGCGTTTGAACGTCAACGGAAAGGGGTTATTGGTCGTGTTTGCATACGAGACTATAGGTTTTTACCTATGCGAGTAGCGTATGCCGTTTTGGTTTTCGATGTGATTTTCATGTGCTTTAGCGTTTGTGATATCCTTGTAGGTACCCCATGTGACGTTGAGGCGTTGAAGATAAAGATGGTGACGTCGACATCGGCACACATAAAGCAAGGTGAGTGGATTTATATCTA
Source organism: Agapanthus africanus (assembly GCA_030015575.1). Lineage (NCBI taxonomy): Eukaryota > Viridiplantae > Streptophyta > Magnoliopsida > Asparagales > Amaryllidaceae > Agapanthus > Agapanthus africanus. The sequence goes on along the minus strand of JASDDO010000031.1, from coordinate 19,960,533 downwards.
TGGGGAGAAGTCGAGTGGATGGCGTATAGCACCCCCGCAGTTCGTGGTGATGTATACGGATGCATATACACACATACATTTATTATATGTTGTTTGGAGATTATTGATGTTAAAGATGAGTTTTAGGTGTGATTGGATTAGTTTAGTGTTGTGAAACCCTAGAGTAGTGGTGGCACCACACATACACACACATACCCATACTTGCATACATTCTTCTTTCATATGTGCTTATTTGGGATTATATAGTTATGTGATCACATGGGTATGGGACTATGTGTTCATATACTGGATTTGAGGATGATACTTAGGATTGAGATGAGTCGATGGGATTTGATTTGAGATTGTGATATCGGTGATATGTCAAGGTTCGTATATGAGATACGTCATGATGTTATAGCGGGTCTTTGGACGACGATACCATGTGAATGGTGATATAAATAAAATGGTCGACATGTGATCGTGATATGAGATAAAATATGTTAGGATGTTTATGATAGGCCGCATTGGGCGATGCATACTTCTTGATGATGATATGTGCTGATAATATCGGTTTGTACGAGACTGTCGATCAGTAGTCAGATCATGGTCATATTGATGATATTAGTATTGTACTAGACATAGATCAGTACCCGGATTATGATCTTGGATAAAGAGGATACCAGATGAAAAATTTGAGGAATGTGATATTGACCCGTACCCAGATTTGGGATGCCGTACGACGGATTTACGTACGGGCTAGATATTGATGTTTGATCCGCACTCTTGACTTGGGAATATTTGATTATAGATATGGTATCGGATGTGATATTATCGAGGCGAGATCACCGACTAATATGTGTGTGTGTGTATGTATCGACTCAGATGTTAGGCGGTTTCCTTACCTTCAGTTGGCCTGTTAGCTCAGCCCTATAGTTTAGTGTAGCTGTATGACTCATAGGATATTAAATGCAGATTTGTTATCGTTGTGTTTAGTATTTAGCTCCCGCTCATTATTGTTGTTCGCTCCGCATCGCATGCTTATATTATGATTCATATTCTATTGTTGGTATCATGCTGTTAGGACACCAGCACCATTACCGATGATGCGTATGTTCCACGTACACTTACTTGCCGGCTCACACACATCTTCATCGATAATTGCCATGTCACGAACACTTTAGAAAATACTATTTCATTGACATAGGTTGTTAGCTAATAGTTCAGACATAATATTAGTGTACTTGCCTTATATGCTAGTTTAGACATTGTAGTTATTGCCTGCTACTTTATGAATGTTATTATTCACTGTTGTGCCACATTCATGGATTTTCATGCCTATATTCACTGTTTACATGCTATTGATGATTTGGATTCGGATTTCATGAGATTTCTTGGATTTGGAGGAAAACCGCAAAAACATAAATATACCTTTTCTCTCTCTTTTTAAATAAAAAGTACGGTTTTCCCATGATGTATGAGTCGTCCACCGTGAGTTTGCTGATGGATTTCGAGACCCGATTCGAGGAGACGGATGAACCGTTTTGGGTATATGGTGGACCCGATAAGGTACCCCGGGGCAAGAAGCGCATGATGATGACGATGTGAGCCTGGCAGAGGAGCACTACCTACCGGTGATTTTACCCGACGCGTCGGATATCCGGAGGATACCGTCTTGGTCTTGAGATTGATGGTAGGAGCCGGTCTGGACTGACGGTGCCCTAGATAGTGAGATTGATACAGAGATTCTGAGATATAGAGGTACTGAGATTTGATGATACAGGCCAGTCCGGATAGCCGGAGCCTGAGATATTGAGACATTAGGATTTATGTTTTGTGTCGATGCTAGACACTGTTTATGCTGATTTCATTTATGATACCTCTTTTAAAAATACAGAAAATCTCACTAATTTATGAAAGCAGTCTTCTTTAGTACATGCATTCTGTTTCATGCATGCATACATCATCCATATGATATATTGCTACCTGAGGCACTGACACAAGCACATGGGATTACACTTGGGTTAGATATTTACCCTAGCCATTGTTATAGGCTGCTGGTTATATTTGAAGATTATATATTATGATCGTATGACCTAGGATTGCGTCATACATGCGATTCTTGTTCGTAGATGTTTTCTACTCACGAGTTGGCAACTCACCCCCGTTGTGCCACAGTTTCTTGCAGGTTTTGCCGTACAGGTATCATTACGGCTTTGCTGACACTATTTCCATTTCGGGTGACTTGCTAGTAGGTGGGTTTATTTTGTATCGTACCCATCAGTATACCTTGTATATTACTATTATTCTGTTGTATCTAGAAGTTCAATCAACCAAACATGTATTTATTTCAGATAGAGACCAGTGTTGTTTATTTTTTCGACCTTAAAGTCGCGCGTTATATTTCTGTGGATTTCATGTTGTTTGAGTTTCCTTTTCTGTTGTGGCACTCGCCTTTCGGCGTTGTATATTATATTGCTTGCGTGGTTGTGACCGTCGATTGACAAAGAGCTAGCTCCCGCTTGGGGATGCATTTTTCATTATATATATGCTTTATCAGGTTTTGTACCCGTTTGGGGTCAGTTTTTACAAAGGAAACTCTGCCGAAATTTTTAGAAAAGACTTATGATTTTAAAATGCATATTCCGGCGCATGTTGCAAACTATTTGATTTAAATGGTTTTTCCTTCACTCCACTACTCTTCTTGGTTTAGATTTCTGGGTTTGCGGCTTACTTAGATTACGTTTGGGGTCAGTTTTTACAAAGGAGTCTCTATATGCCAGAGACTAGAGACAAGTATAGTACAAGGAACCGTTTATGCCACGGTACAACAGCAACTGGATTCATGTTAGGTGTATTAAGTCTTACTTCCTCGTGCCACTTTTAACACCTTCCGTACCAATCTACCCTTTAAACCCCGAGATGTCTTGTTTGTATTGTTTGTTTTGTAAATTTTATTGATTGTATAATTGGATGACTAACTGAAACCATGATATCAGTAAACGGATGTAACCGTAGAATCATGTAAATGGAATAACTGGAGAACCATGTAAATGGAATGTATATCCATGGTTCGGTTCAGTCAAGTTGTATAGATTGATTCATGGATTCATGTTGAATTGTAATATTGAAGATTGTAGATTGTAGATTGTAGAGTGTAGACTGTAGATTGTGGATTGTAAATTGTAGATTGTTTTGAATCATATTCAAGTCAGATTATAATGAGACTCAAACCGAGTCAGAAAATTAGAAAGGTAAATTGAAGTCCTGATTGTTTTGATGTTATCGGTAACCGCTGCACATGGACGGCAGGATTTGTGTCTTTTTCAAATACGATTACCATATTGATAACACCATTATTAAGTTGTCTACCTTAAATAGGCAAGCACCCACTTCTCCGGCGTCCTGAGGCTCAAGAGATTGGTCCCGCTTAAACCTATGTTTACTAGGGTCCTTAGGGTAATTTATAAAACTTGGGGGGGTTTATGTAAAAATACTCTTGTATAATTTTCAAAATATACCCCAAGTATTTATTAATCGTCTTTAGAGTTGTAATGAATGTAGATTTTATATTGTGATATTTCTAGTGAAAATATCCTATTTTCATAATAAGTGGTATTTATTTGTAATATTGGTTTTGTATGGAATTCATGGTATTTTAGTGTAAAATTGATTCTTGTGATTTTTTAGAAAAAGGTGGAATATTTATATCATAACAAAATAGGTATTTTAATTATAAATATACATATATTTATACAAAAATAATTTTAATATATATTTCATAATCTAAAAATCCCATTTTCTTAAGATGTCGTATTTTAAATCTTTCGAGACCGAATGCTCCTTGCGGAGGTCTGAATCTCGCATTACTAAGCCCGAGAATGTGCGATAATCCGCACCATCCCGAACGGGTTCCTCAAAATGGGTTGTAGCGGCGCTTTGCAAAGATTGTATAAATACTAAATCCTTTAGAAAACGGTTTTATTAAGTAAATGGTATTTAAATGAAAATGTGTCGCTTTTCCGTATTCTATATTCTAGGGTCTCCTAAGTCAACTAGACTGCTCCTAACTGGTCCAAAGCGACAAGTTGTGAGATATCCTCAAATCGCCTCTTCACCGCCAATTGTGGCCAAGTAAGTACAAGTGAAGAAAGGAGGGTTCCACTCACGAATCACCGTGAGACGGGCCTTTTAAAGTTATCTTTCTCATTTGTCTAGCCTAGGCACCACAACGTCAGATTTAGATAAACGACTGAATGCCCACAACCTTCCTCTGTCCTAATGAGCGCGACAGTCCTTAATTGGTTGAGTCTAGATATTTTTTTTTATTAGCTCAAAGGTTATTTATTTGTAAAGATGTCGATTTCCCATATTTTATGTTCCCGAGGGTATCGTGCTATGTTGCATATGAGTGTATGAGGAGGTAGGTCATTACCTCGTGATCTACTTAAAGGTATAACAAGTTTAATGGTTTAAATGTCGCAAAAGGAACTATGTGGTATTTAAATGAAAAAATACGGTAAAAGGAACTAGCAATTATTTTGTGATATGAAACTTGATCAATTTGGTTGATTAGTGTTTAATAGTCAACATGAGAGAATTTAAGCATAATTGTATTAACGAGAAATGAAGTTTTATAAAGAAACCGAATCGGAAATCGGATTTGCTCCGATTCCATCGGGTTTTGTAAATCCGTATTCTAGAAAAGAAAAGAGAGGTAGAATTTGGGGGCTTACGGGTTTTGGACAATAACGAGAGTGAGATGGAAGGAGAGAAATCATCGGTGCGTCGCTTCGTCGCCGAGAGCTCCTAGAACAATCACCGGAAGTTCGCCGGGAATTTTGCCGTAGCTTCTCTTCGTGCTCGTTTTCAAATTACACAAGTTTCTTGGAAATTTTAGAGAGTTGGCTCAGAGTTTTGGGGTAAAAGGGTAGAGGGTAGGGGTGGTATTTATAGGGTTGGGCTAGGGTTAGGGTAGGTGAAAGGTTAAAATGAAAAATGTGATAAAATGTATTAAAAGAGGAGTAATTGGGGTTTTAAAAGAGCTCTGGAAATGGTCTAAGGCTAAAATTTTGCAGGTGCATAAAGAATGTGAAAAGACACAATTTTCATGTTGGGGTCATCGCCGGAATTGGCCGACTCGTGGGTGACTCGGCCGTGACTCGGTCGGAGGACTGAGTTGGCCGATTTCCGGCCGAGTCCGGCGGCCGGAATCCCCCCCGACGGTTCATCTATTCTCTGGCAATGTTACATTTTTGGGTGTAGTGGGGTTTTTGTGAGATATGCACGTGTAAACCCTTGGTATTCTAAAGGTTTTTTAAAAAATCAATATAAAAAATAATGTGGAGTATGGGATTTGAACTCTGGTGGCTTGGTTCTGCAGTGCAAGGTATTACAAATGAGCTACAAGCTCCTTCTTATAATTATGGAGCTATTTAATTACTTAAAGTAGTCACAGAAAATGTAAATACCCCAAGTATACATTAATATTAAAGCAAATTTTTGTACGCTAAAAATGGAGTTGTTACATTCTTTTAACTTGTAATTAAAAAGCAAATTAATTACTTATATCTTGTGCTCAGGCTAAAATACCCCTTTCTGGATTTTGAAAAAAAATATTTTGAAAAAAATTTGTATAGGAAATTTAGGGTTGTTACATTTTACCCTCCTTATAAAAACTTCGTCTCGAAATTTGTAAAAGGAAAGTGTAACAAATTTAAGAAAGTGTGGTGACTGAAATACTGATAGTGTATGGAAAAAAATAAAGTGATGCAACGGTTTTAAAAATGTGAAAGTGAAATACTGGTGTTACCTTGGTCAACTGTCTTGGCTTCTATGGCTGCTAAGGTGTTACAAAGTGTTAGAAGTACTTGATAGTGTATGAAAAATGTGTGAAGGAATGAAAGAATGCGAAAGTTTTGGTAAGATTGTAAAAGAGGTGAAGGAATTTTGGATTAGAACGGATTCAAAGTATATGAAATTGTAAGATTCAAGGAACATGATTGTAAAGAATGTTTAGTTGCTGGTTCTTGTGTTATATTGCTTAGGTTGTTCACGCAGAATAGAACTGCATGATAGAGTTTCATACAGCTCTGACCTGCATGGGCCACCAACAAAACCTGTCACGCCCCGCTTCCTGGTGTACCGTGAAGGGAATGCGACGAGGCCGCTACGTGTTTACTCTGAAGCAAACACGCTAAGCGTATCTAAGCAATATAAAAGTAAGCACAAGAGACAAGAGATATAAACTGAATATCAACTTTATTTATTAACATTCTTTTGTACAATGCATGAAAAGTAAATACAACTGAATAAAAAGCAATGCCTAAACAATGGCATAACAAAAATGAAAGTACTGAATGGAAAGTGTACAATGACTAGAGCTCGGGGTCTTCACTGAACTGGTCTAAGTCTTCAGCAGTGGGCTCGATCTCTGACGGGTCCAAATCACCTGACGACATTCAAAGAAGAAAGAAATAGAATGTCGTCAGCGAACAGGTCGCTCGGTAAGTCCCAAAGATAAGAGGAAAGTAGAATAGACAGAATAAGAAGGTATCTTTTAAAGTTATATTATATTGTTGTAATGTTGTGTTAACGCTGTTGTTTGTAGCTTGGTACAGAAGAATACCAGTGTATATGAGAGGAGTCTATATATGCCAGAGACTAGAGGCAAGTATAGTACAAGGAACCGTTTATGCCACGGCACAACAGCAACTGGATTCATGTTAGGTGTATTAAGTCTTACTGTCTCGTTCCACTTTTAACACCTTCCGTACCAATCTACCCCTTAAACCCCGAAATGTCTTTTGTTTGTTTTGTAAATTGTATTGATTGTATAATTGAATGACTGACCGAAACCAAGATATCAGTAAACGGATGTAACCGTAGAATCATGTAAATGGAATAACTGGAGAACCATGTAAATAGAATGTATATCCATGGTTCGGTTCAGTTAAGTTGTATAGATTGATAATTGGATTCATGGATTCATGTTGAATTATAATATTGAAGATTGTAGATTGTAGACTGTAGATTATGGATTGTAGATTGTAGATTGTACTTGAATCATATTCAAGTCAGATTATAATGAGACTCAAACTGAGTCAGACAATTAGAAAGGTAAATTGAAGTCCTGATTGTTTTGATATTATCGGTAACCGCTGCACATGGACGGCAGGATTTGTGTCTTTTTCAAAGACGATTACCGTATTGATAACACCATTATTAAGTTGTCTACCTTAAATAGGCAAGCACCCACTTCTCCAGCTCCCTGAGACTCAAGAGATTGGTCCCACTTAAACCTATGTTTACAAGGGTCCTTAAGGTAATTTATAAAACTTGGGGGGGGGGGGTTTATGTAAAAATACTCTTGCATAGTTTTCAAAATACACCCTAAATATTTATTAATCGTCTTTAGAGTTGTAATGAATGTAGATTTTATATTATGATATTTCTAGTGAAAATATCCTATTTTCATAGTAAGTGGTATTTATATGTAATATTGGTTTTGTATGGAATTCATGGTATTTTAGTGTAAAATTGATTCTTGTGATTTTTTAGAAAAGGTGGAATATTTATATCGTAACAAAATAGGTATTTTAATGATAAATATACATATATTTATACAAAAATAATTTTAATATATATTTTATATTCTAAAAATCTCATTTTCTTAAGATGTCGTATTTTAAATATTTCGAGACCGAATGCTCCTTGCGGAGGTCTGAATCTCGCACTACTAAGCCCGAGGATGTGTGATAATCCACACCATCCCGAACGGGTTCCCCAAAATGGGTTGTAGCGGCGCTTTGCAAAGATTGTATAAATACTAAATCCTTTAGAAAACGGTTTATTAAGTAAATGGTATTTAAATGAAAATGTGTCGCTTTCCCGTATTCTATATTCTAGGGTCTCCTAAGTCAACTAGACTGCTCCTAACTGGTCCAAAGGGACAAGTTGTGAGATATCCTCAAATCGCCTCTTCACCGCCAATTGTGGCCAGGTAAGTACAAGTGAAGAAAGGAGGGTTCCACTCACGAATCACCGTGAGACGGGCCTTTTAAAATTACCTTTCTCACTTGTCTAGCCTAGGCACCACAAAGTCATATTTAGATAAATGACTGAATTCCCACAACCTTCTTCTGTCCTAATGAGCGCGACAGTCCTTAATTGGCTGAGTCTAGATAGCTCAAAGGTTATTTATTTGTAAAGATGTCGATTTCCCATATTTTATGTTCCCGAGGGTACCGTGCTATGTTGCATATGAGTGTGTGAGGAGGTAGGTCGTTATCTCATGATCTACTTAAAGGTATAACAAGTTTAATGGTTTAAATGTCGCAAAAGGAACTATGTGGCATTTAAATGAAAAAATACGGTAAAAGGAACTGGCAATTATTTTATGATATGAAATTTGATCAATTTGGTTGATTAGTGTTTAATAGTCAACATGAGAGAGTTTAAGCATAATTATATTAACGAGAAGTGAAGTTTTATAAAGAAACCGAATCGGGAAATCGGATTTGTTCCGATTCCGTCGGGTTTTGTAAATCCGTATTCTAGAAAAGAAAAGAGAGGTAGAATTTGGGGACTTACGGGTTTTGGACAATAACGAGAGTGAGATGGAAGGAGAGGAATCGTCGATGCGTCGCTTCATCGCCGAGAGCTCCTAGAATGATCACCGGAAGTTCACCGGGAATTTCGCCGTAGCTTTGCTTCGTGCTCATTTTCAAAGTACACAAATTTCTTAGAAATTTTAGAGAGTTGGCTCAGAGTTTTGTGGTGAAAGGGTAGAGGGTAGGGGTGATATTTATAGGGTTAGGCTAGGGTTAGGGTAGGTGAAAGGTTAAAATGAAAAATGTGATAAAATGTATTAAAAATGTATTAAAAGTGGAGTAATTGGGGTTTTAAAAGAGCTCTGGAAATGGTCTGAGGCTAAAATGTTGCAGGTGCATAGGGAATGTGAAAAGACACAATTTTCATGTTGGGGTCGTCGCCGGAATCGGCCGACTCGGGGGTGACTCGGCCGTGACTCGGTCGGAGGACTGAGTCGGCCGAGTCGAGGCCGAGTGGCCGATTTCTGGCCCAGTCCCGCGGCCGGAATCCCCTCCGACGGTTCATCTATCCTCTGGCAATGTTATATTTTTGGGTGTAGTGGGGTTTTTGTGAGATATGCATGTTTCCTGATTTAAAATCAGGAAAACTTAAGGAGGAGACGTCACGTGTTGGCACGTGACATTTGAAAACAGCGGCAAAGGCAGATTCGATTCCCTGATTAAATCAAAGAAAAGTCTCCAGAAGAGGGTCACGTGCTCACACGTGACCAGGGGTCACGTAGTGGCACGTGACGGTTGAACAGCGGCCAGAAAACAAAGCGCAGAAAGGAGAAGGAAGCTGTTTCAGGGGGTCACGTGCCTACACGTGACCAAGGGTCACGTGGTCACACGTGACCGGCTTTCAAAGCCTCATTATTTAACATAATTAAATTCTGAACAGCATTCAAATCTTTCCAAACGAGAATGATTATTTGGAACCGATTGGACTAAAGATTTAAAGGTGATTAAATATCATCTATTTATGGATAAATCTTGAACTTGGAAAGATTTCCCCTTAAAACCTAACCGAAATAACAAAGCAATATCTTTGGATTTAAAATCCAATGGTGAATAAAATTCACCTAATAATCCAAAGGTCCAGATGAATGATGAATGCAAATTAAATCTCTCAATGAAAGATTCACTAAAACTGATCGATTCTGCTCCTTCTCCTATAAATAGGAGCCAACATACATGCATAAAAAAAGGGTGGAGGAGGATATACAGAGGACACACAGAGAGAAAGAGAAAAAAAGCCCTAAGACTTTGGGAGAATTGGATCTTCTACAGAAGAAAACCTTAGGTGAGAAAGGGAAGGCCTCTAAAAGAGAATTTAATTCTCAAAAGAGTTTAACTCTTATATATTAAAAAGAAGAACTTAGTTCTCTCTTTAGTAGAGGATCTGCAAAGTGCACATCTCCTCATGAATAGAGAATTTAATTCTCATTGGGTTGAGATCCTGCCATGCAGATCCAAAACATAGAGAGGGAATGAAAGTTTGAGAATTTGATTCTCACAGAATTATCGGAATTTAATTCCTTTGAGATGAATTAGGGTTCAACCCTATGTTATAGGAATTTAATTCCTTCAGAATGAACAGAATCAGGGTTTGACCCTATTTAAGAACTTAGTGCTGTTAAAATAACAGGAATTTAATTCCCTTAAGGAAGAAGAAATTAGACAGAATCTGTTTCCTCAGAATATAAGTTAGGGTTTAACCCTATCTAAGAGTAATCCTCTAAAGAAAGTGGGAATTTAATTCCTCTAAAGTTATTAGGGTTTAACCCTATGAAAGAACTCAATTCTTCACATATATGAGGAATTTAATTCCTACAGGATAATCAAAGTTCAACCCTATCAGAAAATATAATTCTTCAGAGGAAAATGGGAATTTAATGAAGAATTTAGTCAGAAATTGCAAAGAGGCAGGGTCACGTGCTACCACGTGACCCCCGAAAAGATCCACAGAAAAGGGCTTTTGAGGCAATGCCTCACGTGACCCACGTGACCCTTGGCAGAAGCTTTAACACACAAACACTTAAATGCCCATCACGTGACATCACGTGATGTTCCGAAGTATTCAAATACTCTCAGCAGAACAAAAATGGGGAGGGCGCCCTCACGTGCTACCACGTGACCCCTCTTACTTTAGTGTTTAACACTAAATTGGAACCTCTGAATCCACCGTTTAACACTGTTTTGCCTTAGTGTTCAACACTAATCGAAGAGCTTTCTTGCAGTGTTTAACACTGAATTTCTTAGTGTTTAACACTAAATTAAATCTCTGTTAACAGAGTTTAACATTAATTTTCTTAGTGTCCAACACTAAATTAAAATCTCTATCACCAGTGTTTAACACCGATTATCTTAGTGTTTAACACTAATTTGAGATCTCTGTTGCCAGTGTTTAACACTGATTTGTTTTAGTGTTTAACACTAATTTGAACTCCCTGATGCTAGTGTTTAATACCAACTATCTTTTAGTGTTAAATACTAACTTGTTCCTAGTGTTCAACACTGCTGGCTAAGTGGCTAGAGGCAAAGCCTCTCCTTCAATGGACCAACAGAAAGCCAAAATTCCAAACAAGATTGGACTTAGCCCAAGATGGCCATAAGTCCTCAATTCAAACTTAACTGGGCTGATGGGCTCATAACATAATTAATTGGTCCTGGTCCCAAACTGGGCCAAAGACTGTTTAATCCATCTTGGTCTAAGGGTACATCTCTTCACTCCTTTGATATTTGGCGTTGTAATTCCTCAACGTCTTCAAAGAGGTGATGGGTCCCGATGACCATACATTGATACGGACTGTGGGGTCCTTAAACTCATGGACTATGAGGTCCTTAACCTTGACCGAGATGTCTTAAAACTAACAACGAACTGTGGGGTCCTTAAACCCATGGACTATGACGTCCTTAACCTTGACCGAGATGTCTTAAAACTAACAACGGACTGTGGGGTCCTTAAACCCATGGACTATGATGTCCTTAACCTTGACCGGAATGTCTTAAAACTAACAACGGACTATGACGTCCTTAACCTTGACCGAGATGTCTTAAAACTAACTTTGGACTGTGAAGTCCTTAAATCCACGGACTATGACGTCCTTAACCTTGACCGCAACGTCTTAAAACTAACATTGGACCGCAATATTCTTAAACTACCTATTGACCGCAATGTCACTAAACTAAACAACAGGGCTCCCTTAATTGTTCTCTTGTTGGATCTAAACGATCCCGTTAAGTTGATCTTAGTCTAAAAACTAGACTGACGTATCCTTAACAAATGTTTAAGTTGATCTTAGTCTCAAATGTGGCTAACGTATCCTTAAACCCAAACCCAAATCTAAGATAAATACGGATTTGGACTAGTCCACGCCCTACGGGCGACGACATAACTCAGTCTCCGTATACAATCCATGGGCAACTAAACACAAAATAAACACACACGACACGAAGTGACCATCTGGAGAAGGAGAAAGTGGTTACCGCAGTGCGGTAGCATAATTAACTGCAGGGGCTTGCGCCTGCAGGGAAGAGCGTCCCCACAATCAAAAAACCCCTCAAGTGAGGGGGAATCTGACGAAGTCTGCTACATCGGACGCATCCGTTTAAACCTTCGATACACGGTGCCATAAATCAACTTGGCATTTTCGGAGAGGTAGACGGATAGCACCAATTAGCATCTGCCCCGAATCTCAGGCAAGACGAGCCTACGCGGTCGCGTCTCCGTCATTCGGAGGGGAACAATGCACGTGTGAACCCTTGGTATTCTAAAGGTTTTAAAAAAAATCAATATTAAAAATAATGTGGGGTATGGGATTTGAACTCTGGTGGCTTGGTTCTGCAGTGCAAAGTATTACCAATGAGCAACAAGCTCCTTCTTGTAATTATGGAGCTATTTAATTACTTAAAGTAGTCACAGAAAATGTAAATATCCCAAGTATACATTAATTTTAAAGCAAATTTTTGTACACTAAAAATGGAGTTGTTACATTGTTTTAACTTGTAATTAAAAAGCAAATTAATTACTTATATCTTATGCTCAGGCTAAAATACCCCTTTCTGGATTTTGAAAAAAAATATTTTGAAAAAAATTTGTATAGGAAATTTAGGGTTGTTACAGCCGATCTCCCGGTGGATCTTGGAGGTGATCTCCTGGTGCGTGTGGGTCTCAATGGGTTTTGAGAAGATTGGTGGTTTTGAGGAGCTTGCGCCGAGAACCTATAAGGAAGTCCCGGGGTAGTTTGGTACCACCGAGGACCCTCCGACGATCAAGTTAGCACAAGATCCTAGCAGAGTAACGGCTAAGTGGGGTGAAAAAAGCTTACTTGACCCCTCTGTGATGGGGGTATATATAGTGGCGGCGGCACGTAGTAGTAGGCGTGAGAATCTCGCCGGCAGTTACGCTCCCGACGTCACGCCCGCATAATAAGCGGATCGCCTGTTAATGGGGATCGTGATGGCGTGGAACGTGGGATGTTGCCGGCGGAGAATCCGCGCATGGCGAGATTTGCGGAGCGGCTGTTACGCCTGTGAGTGGTGGAGTTGGTCGATCGGAGGGACCGAGGAAGATGGCATCGGCGGGAGAGCTCGGGAACGAGCGGGAGGGCCGAGGCATCTTGGTCCTGTGGTAGCTCGGGGGCGAGCTTAGAGGCTGAAGAGGCCAATTTGCAGGGGGCTCTAAGGTGAGCCAGCTTGTGCTTGCAGGTCGGGTACAGGGGTGGCCTGGTTGGCCCCTGTGGGCCCTTTCTTCTGAGTTCTGGGCCACGTCATCTGCCGCGTGTCCTGATCTGGGAGATCTCCAACATAGAGCATCATCATTAGCCCCCCACTTTTGTCCCGACCAGCTGGCGGGTCGGGTCAAGAGTGGACTGCCGGGCCACCCGGAGTGAGCTCCCTCCTAAGATTTCGTCGGGACGCGTCCCCGGGCTGTCAACTGTCTTTTCTGCCAGCGAATCAGGGCGTGATCTCTGCATTTAAGGAAGGTGCGCCGGTTCGTGCATCTTGTCACTGAAGTGACGGTCTGCGTGTCAAGCGTCGGTTGGCCGACGCGGCGTATGCAGACCTGCGGCGTCTGATGGGATGCGGCCCAGTGTGGGAATGACAAGTGGAGCGATCGGAGCCGTTGGACGCGAGGAGGCGCTTTGGCGGGAGATGAAGGGCGCCATTGGATGAGGGCGATTGCAGTGATAAATAGGAGTGGGGCTCGCTCCAGGGCCACTACTACTTCATATTTTTCTTCCTTCTAAGTCTTGGCTGCTCGGCGTTCTTCCTCTTTTGGGTTGGATACATGGTTCACTCCCACTCTCTGGGTTTCTCGTTCCGGAGGGAGGCCAGCGGTGCGGCCGTGCCCCCGGCTGGCTCATGCCCTGCGCCGAATATTCCACCTGCGGCAGAACCATCCGCTTCGCTGAGGGCTCCTGATGATTGTTCCGGCGGCGGCCAGAGACATCCATGGTCATCCGATCCCCAGACGAGGGACGCAGGGGAGGGTGAGGACGAGGTCCCCCTTAAGAGGAAAAGGACAATCTCTCGTGCGCCGCCGTCTAGGGTCCCTGAGGGGATTCCCGTGCAGGAGGGGGATGCCGTCTTCATGGCCCTATCTGGGCTTTCCGTCGCTGCCGGCCTGCTCCCCGGAATGGAAGAGTCGGCCGGGGGGAGGCTTCCGCATGGCACCCTGAGGGTCCAGATGGAGGCCATAGCCCAAGGGGAGGTCCAGGTATGAACTCTTCTACGCATTATTTTTTGACCTTCCTTTCTTTGGCTTGAGCATCCCTAAGTTTCTCATCCGTTTTTCGTCAGGTGCTTCAACACTGTGCCCTCATTACTCGTATAGAGGCCGAGGGGGCGTTCCACGCACCGAGGCCGGTGAAAGCATTTCCTTCAGAGGTCGAGTTCCTGCGACGTGACCTGCGTCTGGAGAAGGCGAGGGTTGATGTCTTGGCAACCCGAGCGGAGGTTGCGGAGGTTGCGGAGCTCGCCATCTCAGCGAACCGGGGTGCCTATCGTCGCCTGAGTGCATCCCATCGAGTTGCTGAGGCGAAGATGGCGGATCTCGCCGATCGTTTCGTGGCCATGGAGAAGGAGAGAGACGCCAGCAGGGGGGATGCCGAGGCAGCTCTTCGGGCGGCCGGGATTGCCGAGATTCGGGCTAGGAAGGCTGTGGCCGATTACAAGGTGTCAGAGCAGTTTCATGCCGAGCTTGGCGAGCATTCCGCCGTCGCGTGGAATAAGGCTCTAGATGCCGTGAAGGAGCGGCTTCCTGAGTTCGCCGATGGTGAGCTCCGTGCTCGGGTCCCACTCCCGGTGGCAAAGCCTCCGGTAGACAACGATGAGGGAAGCGAGGCGTGTCCCCGGTGGTGAAGCCTCCGGTGGTGAAGCCCCCGGCAGACTGCGATGACAGTGCTGAGGGAAGCAAGGCGCGGGAGGGGGTTTGTAACTTAGGCCTTTTTTATATTTCCCCGTCCTTCTTTTGTAAGCGTCCGGAACTTTGTAAGGCTGGGGAGCCCCCAATACCCCTGTAAAAACATTTTGCTTGTGCGAGTAAAACTCTTGTTGTTTCATTGCTTTGCACTTTATCTTCTGTTTGTGAAGAATGCTCGTAAAATATCCTTGTTTGCACTGTTGGGCTTCCATGTCAGGTCGGCTATCTGTCCAGCGATCATTCGTCGAGTTGATTTCGATCACTTGCCAAGTGTGCCAAGCGCTGTTGAGAAGGAGGCATCCCCATGGCCCCGAAGTCGAGGGGGGATCACTCAGACTTGGATAGACCTGACGTCTCTTGTTGGGGCTTCGGATCCGCTGCATGTGACGGGCAGAGGGACGTCCGCCGCAGTTGTGCCGAGCATAAAGGGGCCAGTGGCCTCGTTATGAGGGCTACAAACCCGCAGCGTCTGTTGGGCAGGAGGATGCCTGCTGGGGATGACCGAGCAGGGAACCTGATCGGTTGTTCTTGGCGAGGGCTTTGATCCCTGTCGGTTGTGGTAGGAAGCTACCAACCGAGGATAGACAAGCAATGGTCGGGATCGACTTCCTCTGGGAGGACTTCGATCCTTAGCGTTGGAGGGGCCGTAGGAGGCCTGCTAAGAATAACCGGGCAGTGAAGCTGCGCGGTTGCCTCTTGTCGAGGGCCTTGATCCCTGGCGTCGCGGGTAGGGAAGCTATCGGCCAGGGATAGCCGAGCAGGGAAGCCACTCGGTTGCCTCTGAGAGGACTTTGATACTTAGCGTTGGAGGGGCTGTAAGAAGCCTATTAAGGATAACCGGGCAGTGAAGCTGCGCGGTTGCCTCTGGGCGAGGGCTTTGATCTCTGGCGTCGTGAGTAGGCAGCTACCAGCCTGGGATGATCGAGCGGGGTAGCCACTCGGATGCCTCTTGCGAGGGCATTGATCCCTGGCGTCATGGGTAGGGAGCTACCAGCTGGAGATGACCGAGTAAGGGTCGGGCTCGATTGCCTCTTGCGAGGGCTTTTGATCCTTCAGGACGGGGATCGAGCAGGGTTACTGCCCAGTTCCTCTTGGCGAGGACTTTGATCCTTGTCGGTTGTGGTAGGAAGCTACTAGCCGGGGATAGCCGAGCAAGGGTCGGGCTCGACCGCCTCAAAGGAAGACTTTGGTCCTTAGCGCGGGAGGGGCTGTAAGAAGCCCACCAAGGACCCTTGGCCGGGCAGGGTTACTGCCCGGTGCCTCTTGGCGAGGGCTTTTGTCCTGAAGGATAGCTAAGCGAGGGTCGGGCTCGACTGCCTCTGGGAGGGCTTTTGATCCCTGTCGGTCGTGGTAGGAAGCTACCAGCCGGGGATAGCCGAGCCAGGGTCGGGCTCGACTGCCTCTGGGAGGACTTTTTGATCCATGGCATTGCGAGTAGGGAAGCTACCTGCCAGGGATAGCGGAGCAGGGTAGCTGCTGAGCTGCCTCTAAGGAGGACTTTGATCCTCAGCGTTGGAGGGGCCGTGGGAGGCCTGCTAAGGATAACCGGGCAGTGAAGCCGCGCGGTTGCCTCTTGGCGAGGGCTTTAATCCCTGGCGTTGCGAGTAGGGAAGCTGCTGACCAGGGATAACCGAGCAGGGAAGCCGCTCAGCTGCCTCTAAGGAGGACTTTGGTCCTTAGCGTTGGAGGGGCCGTAGGAGGCCTGCTAAGGATAGCCGGGCAGTGAAGCTGCGCGGTTGCCTCTTAGCGAGGGCTTCGGATCACAAAGACAGAACTCTATTTGCAATATTCTGACGTTCCCTTTATTTGAATGGAAAGGATTTTTAGAAAACATTTACATCGTCTTCGCGAAAGGAGGGGTACACACTCGTTGGCCTTGACCTCATTGGTATAGCTTGAGCTTCTCGACGTTGTAAGGCCGCGGGAACTTGCGTCCGTCTGCGTCTTATAGGCGATAGGCTCCGCCGGGGAGTACCTCAGAAACGAGGAAAGGACCGTCCCACTTTGGGGAGAACTTGTGTAGCCTGCCTTGATCGATGAAATCGTTCCGCCTTAGGACCAGATCTCCGGTCTTGAAGGAGCGGCGCTTGACCCGAGCGTTGTAGCACCGGGCCGTTTGTTGTTGATAAGCGGCAGCCCTGATCTGAGCCCGGTCTCTCTTCTCCAACAAGATGTTTAGGTTGGTCCGCAGTGCCGAGGTGTTCGCATCGTCATCGAAGTGCTCGACCCGATGACTGGGTAGCCCGATCTCCACTGGGACCATTGCCTTGGTCCCGTAGCAGAGGGTGAAAGGGGTTTCCCGGTGGGGGTCTTCTTTGACGTGCGTAGGGCCCATAAGACCCGGGGCAGTTCTTCGACCTAACTGCCTTGTCGCCCTTCTAGGCGGGTCCGGAGACCTCGGAGGACGTCTCGGTTAGCGACTTCGGCCTGCCCGTTGCATTGGGGATGCGCGACCGCGGCGAACTTCATGAGGATATGGTATTCCTTGCAGAAATCTTTCACTTTCTCGTTCTCGAAGTTCGTCCCGTGGTCGGTGATGATACACCTCAGGATGCCGAACCAGAGTATCAGATTGTTTTGCAGGAACCTGATGGTCGTGGCGGCATCTGGTTTCCTGATGGGGATGGCCTCGATCCACTTGGTGAAGTAGTCTACCGCGACGGGGACATATTTGTGCCCGCCCGTACCGGTAGGGAACTGGCCGATCATGTCCAATCCCTACTAGGCGAACGGCCACGGGGATGTTAGGGCGGTCAGCTCGGTAGCGGGGAGGTGAGGGATGCTGCCGTAGAGTTGGCAACTCTTGCATCTTCAGACTAGCTTCTGGGCATCCTCGTGAACAGTAGGCCAGTAGTACCCCTGGAGCAACGCCTTTTGGATCAAGGTTCGGACCCCTTGGTGCGCACCGCCAACCCCCTCATGGATTTCACGGAGGACGTAGTCGGCTTCGTGGGGGTCGATGCACCGGAGCAGGAGCTGAGTGAAGGATTTCTTATAGAGGTTCCCATTGCTCCAGATGAAGTGACGGGCTTTGGCCCGGAGACAGTGGGCGGCTCCCCGATCTTCTGGGAGCGTACCGTCCTTCAGGAATTCCACGAGGGGCTTCCTCCAATCTTGGTCGCCTTCCTGCACCGCATATACGTGAAGTGTTGTCGCTCTGTCTTCCACGCTGGGCTGAGGCAAGGTTTCGAAGAGGATAGACCGCTTATTGTTGGCCGAGTATGACGAAGCCAGCTTGCTCAGGGCGTCGGCTTGGGCGTTCAGCTGCCTGGGTATTTGTTCTACTTGGACTTCGTCAAAGTTCCTCCGGAGTTTCCTTACCTCGTCCAGATACTTCATCATCAGAGGCTCCCGAGCTTCAAAGCGGCCGGTCACTTGGCCGACGACTAGGGCCGAGTCGCTGCGAATTTCGAATTGTCTTCAGCCCCAGCCCGGCGGCCATGCGCAGTCCAGCCAGGAGGGCCTCGTACTCTGCTGCGTTGTTCGAGGCTTTGAAACCGAGCTTCATAGAGTACTCCATTTCTACCTCGTTCGGGCCTCGGATAATGAGGCCGGCACCACAGCCTTCCTCGGTTGAAGACCCATCGACGTAGATGACCCACTCAGGAACCGAGCCAGGCCTTTCCGCGATGGACACTGGGTTGCGAGGGTCGGTGTGGACTCTGGTTCCTTGCTAGGGATGGATCATTCAACGATGAAATCGGCCAGGGCCTGCGCTTTGATGGCCTGCCTCGGGCGATATTTTATGTCAAACTGAGATAGTCTCCACCTCCACTTCTCTAAGAGTCCCGAGGATTCCGGTGATGCAAGGATAGCCCCCAACGGGCGCTCAGCGAGGACGAGGATGGTGCGTGCTTGGAAGTAGTGTCGTAGCTTCCTTGAGGCCGCCATGAGGGCCAAGACAATCTTCTCTATGGCTAGATATCTCGTTTCTGCGTCCTTAAATACATGGCTCACATAGTACACCGGCTTCTGCACTCCACCGAACTTTCGGACGAGCACCGAGCTCGCTGCCTGGTCGGATACCGCCAGATACAGCGACTACTCGTATCCTTCAACTGGTAGGGGGAGCAGTGGTGGCGTCGCGAGGTGCTTCTTCAATTGGTCGAAGGCGGCCTGGCACTCCTCCGACCACTCGAACCTCGGGATCTTCCTCAGAGCTTTGAAGAATGGGAGGCATTTCTACCCCGGCCCGGACATGAAACGGCTCAGAGCAGCGACTCGTCTCGTGAGCCGCATGATCTCGACGTTGGTCTTGGGCGGGGCCATGTTGAGGATAGCGTCGATTTTCTCTTGGGTTAGCTTCGATTCCACAGTGAGTGACCATGAAACCGAGGAACTTTACCCCGGTGACTCCGAATGCGTATTTAGCGGGGTTTAGCTTCATCTTGAACTTGCGGAGCACTTCGAAGGCCTCCCCCAGATCCTTGACGTGGTTGGCCGACGAGACAGATTTGACGAGCATGTCGTCAACGTAGACCTCCATATTCCTTCCGATCTGTGGCTTGAACATGCGATTGACCAACCGTTGGTACGTGGCCCTGGCATTCTTGAGGCCGAAGGGCATCACCTTGTAGTATTATACCCCCCGGTCCGTTGTGAATGAGGTAAGATCTTCATCTTCCGGATTCATACGGATCTGATTGTAGCCGGAGAAAGCATCCATGAAACTCTACTGCTCGTGGCCGGCTGAGCTGTCGACGAGCTGATCTATTCGAGGGAGAGGATAGTTGTCCTTGGGGCAGGCCTTATTAAGGTCGGTGAAGTCGACGCACATGCGCCACTTCCCGCTTGACTTCTTGACCAGAACTACGTTAGCCAGCCACTCCGAGTAGGGTACATTCCGGATGAAGTTGCGGCGAGAAGTCGATCAACCTCGTCTTCGATAGCCTTCTATTTGACTGGGGCGAAGCTTCGCTTTTTCTGTCTGACGGGTCGGGCCGTAGGATCAACTCCGAGCTTGTGAGAAATGATTTTGGGGTCGATTCCAGGCATGTCAGCAAGCGCCCAGGCGAAGACGTCGGAGTTATTTCTGAGGAAACCGACCAGGTCATCTCGCTGGGTTCCTATCAGGAGTGATCCGACCTGGACGATTTTTTCATCGTCCCCCTATGTCAGGGGCACCTCGGTCAGCGGTTCGACCGGGGTCCCCCGGACCTCCTTCTGCTCGTCTCGGGTGTCCAGAGAACCCTTGATGTCGTCTTTTACCTCAGCGTCGTCGGCCGGCTGCTCAGACGAAGATGTTTCGGTAAGGCATACCTTCGCGGCCCGCTGGTCTCCGTAGACCCGACCTATCCCGCCTTGACCGAGAGGGAACTTCATTGCCAGGTGGTAGGTCGATATCTGGGACTGGAGGGAGTTCAGCATCAGGCGGCCGAGGAGGACATTGTAGGCCGATGGGACCTTTGCTACGATGAAGTCTACAGGCAATGTACGGGTGCAGCCGGGCTCCCCAACGTTGAACTGCAGGGTGACCACCCCTTCCGCCGGGATAGAGTGGTTGGTGAACCCTGAAAGGACATGGGAGGTCGGTTTCAAGTCTGCTGGAGTGAGCCCCATGCGCAGAAAGCAGTCGTGGAAGAAGATGTCTGTCGAGCTGCCCTACTCGATGAGTATCGGTGGACCTCGTATCGGTGGATTCGGGCCGTGATCACCAGTAGGTCGTTGTGGGGCATGGATATGCCGTGGAGATCCCCGTCGCCAAAGGTGATAGGCTCGTGGTCCCTGGCCTTTTTGCTCGGGCGGCCGTTGGCCTCCGTTGCCAGCGTGGGGTGCTGAGTCTCGCAGGCGGTCGACTGACCCCCTGTCATCATGACCATAGTTCTTGATAGGCCTCGGTTCCTTCCGGCGAGGTCCCTTGGGCCCCGTGGTGAGGTTGTCTTCGAGCTGCCTTGGCGGGCCTCGTGGGCGCGACCCTGTCGAGGGAGAGGGTGCCGGTCATGCCTGGAAGCAGGCGAGCTGACCGCCACCGCCTTGGTAAGGACAGGGGTGCGACAAGGCTCGAGGCGAGGCTCTCCGACGTGGGACCTCGAGGTTGAATGGAACGGATCGAGGGACCTGCGACCGCTGGAGTCTGCGAGGCGGTGGCCGGCGGAGGGGTGATCGCTTGGATCTTCAGGGTGATCGCTTGCCATGTGGATGGAGATCGGAAGGCCAACTTTTGTTTTTGTGGAGTTTAGTTTCCCACGGACGGCGCCAACTGATGGAGGTCCTTTTCGGGTCTCCGTCAGATGTTGTCTTCCGTCGATCTCCCGGTGGATCTTGGAGGTGATCTCCTGTTGCGTGTGGGTCTCAATGGGTTTTGAGAAGATTGGTGGTTTTGAGGAGTTTGCGCCGAGTACCTGCAAGGAAGTCCCGGGATGGTTTGGTACCACCGAGGACCCTCCGACGATCAAGTTAGCACAAGATCCGAGCAGAGTAACAGCTAAGTGGGGTGAAAAAAGCTTACTTGACCCCTCTGTGATGGGGGTTTATATAGTGGCGGCAGCACGTAGTAGCAGGCGCGAGAATCTCGCCGGCGGTTACGCTCCCGACGTCATGCCCGCGTAATAAGCGGATCGTCTGTTAATGGGGATCGTGGTGGCGTGGAACGTGGGATGTTGCCGGCGGAGAATCCGTGCATGGCGAGATTTGCTGAGCGGCGGTTACACCTGTGAGTGGTGGAGTTGGTCGGTCGGAGGGACCGAGGAAGAAGGCCTCGGCGGGAGAGCTCGGGAACGAGCAAGAGGACCGAGGCATCTTGGTCCTGTGGTAGCTCGGGGGCGAGCTTAGAGGCCGAGGAGGCCAATTTGCAGGGGGCTCTGAGGTGAGCCAGCTTGTGCTTGCAGGTCGGGTGCAGGGGTGGCCTGGTCGGCCCCTGTGGTCCCTTTCTTCCGAGTTCCGGGACACGTCATCTGCCACGTGTCCTGATCTGGGAGATCGCCAACATAGAGCATCATCATATACTATTTACAGAATGTTTCACTCCAAAACTAGTTACAAAAGTAGACTTCGATGTTAATGCGCCGTATACAAAAGATGAACCAATTTTCAGAGTTAATCAGTTAGAACCAGACATGTTTGCCTGTTATGATTTTTTTTATCACATCTTTCGCAAGTTTACTGGTTAGCTATAGGTAGAAATTCCTCCAGCACATAAATAAGTTGGGTAACCCCAAATCGTTGTTTGAAGTCGTTTTTGGCCTCAATTGTCCGATAACTTAGTTGAGACTTCAAAACATTTGCAAGCATTTCGACGACTACTTTAGTAGTAGCCCGCGAATGTCCATCATTAGAAATTTCTCTGACACATAAATGCGTTGGATAAAATATCTTTATATCCCATTCAGTCTTGTTCACAAAATCAGATATGTCAATTTAATGACTCCTAATTACGGGCAAATAGATAGATATGTTGGACAACAAGTTATATATAACATGCAAATACACCGATGCAAAAAATGTTGGATGAAACCAACATATATGGTCACATTTACCTACTGGTTAAAAGTGATGAATGCACATCACCGACACCCATGTGTCATCTGGAAACAAGCAATTTCCAGCAACCGTTGCTCTCTTGCCCTCATTCTTATTGAAGTCGAAATTGAATTGTTTTGCGATAGCGTAATGACAGAGTGTAGTCCTAAGACTGTACGCACCCTTGAAGATTTGCCCTTCACCCACGATTGCATCATGACAAATTGTCGGGATATTATTTTACATCAATGATTCGTCTTGCCTCACTGTCGGTATTATTGATTCCAAATCATAACCTTTGTCACGTGTGATTTCTGGGGTAGAAGATGATGAGGCAATTTGATCCTTATCAATAAGAAAACACTCTTAATTTTCTTTCATTACTTGTGAACCCTAACTCTAAAACACTGCATGAAACATATTGATGAATAGAAACCATAAACCATTCTCTTGAAATCATCTTCATTTACAACTCGAATCATGCTGTTTTTGTATCTCTGAAGTTTATATGAAATTCTAAAATTCTCAAACGGTAGATCCATTTGATATAAGATAGTCCACATCAATTAAGCGACCTCGCAAATCAACAATACCGCAACTTTGTTGTTGATTCCACTCACAAAACAAAAAACAATTGAAAAAGGAAATGAGTTTGCAGAGGGAACTACCAACTTTTAGAGAGAAAGATAAGCTTGATTAGATCATTAATTGCTAACAATTTGATGAAAAATGACTGAATATCTTATTAAAATGAATACATATCTCAAGCAAATGTTTAGATATCTCATGAAATTTAATAGGGATCTCAAGCAAACGTTTAGATATCTCATACATCTCTTTAGATATCGCATGTTCGGCTGAATACAAAAGACATCTGTACAAATAGAGATCACGAGTTCAATGGGCAAAATGGGCAATACTGAACTACAATTATCAAAATGTATGTGTTGGACTTTTAGACACTAAGGGGGTTTGGCAAGAATCTTCGTGAGACGAGTTTTTTCACAGGAGGAACACATGCCTTGGACTGTTTTTGACAATCCACCCAAAAAAATTAGTATTTTGCCCTTTTTCCTCTTGACATTCTTATATTTTTTACGTGAGATGGAAAATTTGGAAAGAGAGACGCGGTACCTGAAGCCGACTTTGGTAGAAACGAAGATGTCAATACAAAATTTAGAGGGAGAAATCGCAGAAGCGGGTGAGGAGGAGGACAAGATGGAGGAGAAGGGGAGAAGAAAAGCAAGCATCGGAGGAAGTGTGGAGGAGAAGGACAAGGAAAGAGGGATGAAAAGGGGAGAGGAGAAAACCGAAGAAGACAACAGATGATAGGATAGAAGGGCGGAAGACCTGAAAGGAAAGAAAGACTGAAATGTTAAATCATCACTGAAATATTAAATCATCACTTCATAAAGTATTTTTGTTTTCAAGGGATCATGTCACTAAAATACCCAATGGTAGTTTTAGATATTTTAATGGAAAACAACCAAGCCGGTCCCATAATTTTCTTATCGATGGTGAAAAAGTAGGCATTGGAAATTCAGGTCATGGTTTTGTGTTGGGTCTAACTTTATCGAAGACATGAGGGACCCATGCGATGGATCCATTTTGAGACAATATTCATGAATCTTCTTCAATTGAATTAAATTTATGTTTGGTGATCTAGAATTAAATTTATGTTTGGTGATCTAAAATTAAATTAAGACTTGGCATTTTCTCTTTTAAAGGTCGCGGGATGCAAGAGACTTTCATGGCCATATGTCCATTAATAGAGTTGGAGTTGGGCAAAGGCTAGAAAATTCCAAACAAAACAAATGTACCCCTTCAATCTATGGTATATTCTAGAATAGTAGTTTATGTTTGGTTACTATTTTGAACCCGAGTCACAATTTTTCTCTATTTGTTGCCTTTTACAATAAAATACAGCAGAGAAAAGAAATAAAAAGAATTTGAGTTGTTTTTGGGCTATAAGGGCCTGTTTGGTTGCAGGATTCTTTGGTTTGGATCGTGGAATCCTAAGATTTCATAATTTTGTGTTTGGTTGGAGCATTTGGATTTCTAGGATTCCTTTGTTTTTTATGGGGGGCCCACCACAAAACATGGATTCATGAATCCTAAATTTTTTTTAAGGATTTGACGCTATTCATTATACTTTTAGATGTGGCCCGTATGCTTTATTTATTTAATAATTCTCTCTCTATCTATCTCTTTCTAAAATCCTCAAATCCAAATCCCACTTTATTTTCATCAATCAAACACAAATTACAAGAATTTACAAATCCAATACCAGAAATCCAAAACCAACCAAATAACAAATTACCAAACCCAGAAATTTTCAATGTGCTTTTTTGGAATCCAAATTTCATAAACATCATGGATCGAGCCAAGAATTATGCGTTGGGGAGGCGAAAAGAAAAAAAATTGAAAAAGCCACGTTCAAATTGGACAAAGCTTTATACATGTTTGTTTGCCAAAGAAGCTTTTGCGTATTAAGTTTGTATACTAAGCAATTAAAGCGAAAAAGTAGCACGGATATAATTAATGAGGTGCCAATATTTTATCTCAAATCTCAACTGTATTTTTCTCAAAAGATTTCAGGTAACAGCATACCTTTGACCATGTACAAGAAGACATTATATTTTTTATTTGAAAATAAAAAAAATTTGCCTGTTGATGTATCATGATACCAATTTATAGTAATGGAAAGAACTTGTATGGTCATTTATTTTTAGCAAGACACGATCGAACACGTGCAAAACACACAGCCTTTCGTCTTAAACCCATAGTTATCTAAATCATCCCGTATCATATTTTTGGTTCTCTTTTAGCCCTTTCATGATTCTAAAGTGTTTTGCTGATTTATTTTTCTATTTGTTCGTATATAATAATCTCATTTAAAATAAAATATTTTACCATCTTTACTATTTTTGGAATCTTCGGATATTTATTTTGAACCAAAGCAGGGCTATGAGAGATGCTTTGTCAAGAAAGAAAAAATTCAAGATAATTACGAATGACTAGGCTTGGGCATATGCGGTGCACATGGAATGAGAAAAACCTGCATCATATGCACAATATGAATCTAATTTTTAAAACGGGAAATTCTCTCTAAAATTTGAAAATTTAAAAAAGTTAGCACTAAAAATTCATGATAGTTTATTGAAATCCACCTTTTTATTAGTAGATACTTACTTTTAAAGTCTTACAAAGATTTTTACTCTAAATCTGTCGCCTTTTCGCCTAATTACAAAAAACACCCATTTGACTTCGAGGCTGCACAAGTTGAAGCGAGCAAATGAGCGGGAAAATAATTTCGAAGTCTCAAATTAGAAATTAAAAAATTGAGAGCGAGAGAGTGAAATCGAAGGCTCGGAATCCATTGAGGTAAGCCTCAGATCTTCGATCCTCTCTCTAATTTCCTCATCATTTTGTAATTTTTTCCAAATCCAGGGCACAAAGCTTCCATTTTTAGGGTTTTCGTGCTGTCGCTTCTTTCTCAGATCTCCCCAAATCCTAGTTCTAAAGCTCTAATCTCGAAAAGATTTCGTCTTGATTTGTTCATTTTAGGTCGAAATCTTGGAGTCGAATGGGGATTGAGAATTACCACGTGATTGAGCTGGTGGGCGAGGGTTCTTTTGGAAAGGTGTACAAAGGGCGACGCAAATTCACTGGAAAGGTTCGATCTGGAAGCTGTTGAGTGAAATTTGTGTCTCTGTTCATCGAAATTTGAGTTTTTGATAGTGGAGTTAAACGATTGGTTTCTTTTGATGCAGACTGTAGCATTGAAATTTATTCTCAAGCATGGGAAAAGCGAGAAGGACATTCATAATCTACGACAGGAGATTGAGGTATTATGCTGTAATTTATCTTGTTAATTGCATGTTACTCCCTTCGATTATATTGCATGAATCGGCTAATATAATATACATAATCCCCCAAATGTATATTAAAGTGGAGGAGTTTGTGTGGTTTAATAAATGTTTTATGAGGTGTAGATGTAGGGTTGCTATATGCAATTAGCCCTTTATTTAGTTTAAATGAAATTATAGTTTATTACATCCTATCTTTCATTT
Source organism: Agapanthus africanus (assembly GCA_030015575.1). Classification (NCBI taxonomy): domain Eukaryota; kingdom Viridiplantae; phylum Streptophyta; class Magnoliopsida; order Asparagales; family Amaryllidaceae; genus Agapanthus; species Agapanthus africanus. Next base: position 19,934,008 of record JASDDO010000031.1, on the reverse strand, counting down.
CTATCTCACCTTATGATCCCTCCACCGGCTTATTAGTGCTAGACATGTGGGCGCCAGTCTAACTATGGACTTAAATAACACTCATTAGCATTGAGTGCTTATACTCCTTTTGAAGGGTTATAAGTGTTGATTTAGGTGTATCGATGAAGGGTGTTATAATTAGCCTTTTATTTGTTGCACTATCTGATAGTTTGTTACATTTTATTTATCTTTTAGAGTAAATGAAATGATGAAGTTAATTATGAAATTTTTCTGCAGATCCTCAGGAAGTTGAAACATGAAAATATAATTGAAATGTTAGATGCCTTTGAGAGCCCTCAGGAATTTTGTGTTGTTACGGAATTTGCTCAGGTAGGTAGAGAGATAGAGACAAGTCTCCTATTTATGCCCAAATATGCCGAAGAGAGCAAACCCAAAGGTATCTTATTTGTTGTTTCTTGTTCAGGGTGAATTGTTCGAGGTTCTCGAAGATGACAAGTGTCTTCCAGAAGAACAAGTTCAAGCAATAGCTAAACAGTTGGTATTTTTCTAACATAGTAATGCTTTTAACAGGAATAGGGTCATCTTATTTACCTGTGTGACTTCATACCAAGGCTTGTGTTTTGTCCTTGTAAATCTGTTCATTGTTTCAGGTAAGAGCACTACATTACTTGCATTCAAATCGGATTATCCATCGGGATATGAAACCACAAAACATCCTTATTGGTCCAGGATCTGTTGTCAAGGTTAGTGAATTTGGAAGTCATAACTCATAAGTGCTGCTAGAAATTGAAATTGAAATTGAAATTTAACAACGGGTTCTTGTTGTCTTGTTATTTCTTACAGATGATCATATAGATCCATGTACACTTCTGAGTCTTGTAGGGATTAGTACCAGCATGTGCTTTTATTTTCCTCTCACCAATTTTGCACGGGCATCCTTGAATTTGATGACAGGTTGTAGATTGGCATCATCATCATTCAAATGTCTATTCTTTAAAAAAATTTGGGAAATTTAGGTCAAGAAATCTCTAAAAGCATACCGAGTTTCTTGTACTTCTGTCGACCTCTTATCAGCTGTTTATGAGTTAATGACTTTCTGTAGGCATAATAATAGTGTATAAAACAGGTACCTTATTCCCATTTTGGATACATAGGACTTATTAAAGCTAATGCACCATATGATCATTTCGTAAAAAAAAATAAAAATGCAACATAATATCAATATTGTAGAAATCCCCTCTAAAGGAGTCTGGATGAAGTAGAAAGTAACAAAATGTCTACTATGAAATGTAATATCATCTACACATCTCCTTTGTCATTACTTTTAGAAGAAAGTTTTAAGTCTTGGACTGAATTTCTATTTTTCTCTCTCCCGAGGTTACGAAGGAACCACTGTAGCTGGCAATGCACCCATTAATATTACTACTGCTATCATGCAACACCTGAAATTTGTGAACTTGAATTTTTAATACGTTTCCTATTTTGGGCAACTCCGTCAAGCTACATTTACCAAATATTTTCATCTCGTTACATTTTAGATCTTCAATTCCTTTTCCCTAATAAGTAGGAACTCACATATCTTTTTGGAGTCACCTGTACAATGTCAATCGTACACTGTTTCCAAGGAAAGTGACTATTTAATAAACATATCATACTAGCAGTTTTTTAGCCGGCGTAATGGTATAAGCTTAAGCTATCAACAACAACAACTGAGCTTTTTATCCTAAGCATATGGGGTAGGCTATATGAACCAACATGAGAATCACACCGGGTCGAGCACCTGAATCCTCTGCCTCCACTCATTCCTATCAAACAATATACTTTCGTTAAGACCTTTGGCATCTTTTCGTATCGCCTCCATCCACGTTTTCTTCGGTCTCCCTTTCACTCTTTTGACTTGGCCTAAATTAAGAACATCCATTCGTCGAACCGGTGCTTCCGTAGGTCTGTGTCGCACATGACCAAACCATCTTAGACGGTTTTCCTGCATTTTCTCCACGGATAATAGATTGTTTACTGGAATTTGACATTTGTTTGATCACTTACGTGCTAATAATTCTTATCAAGTGCTAATCAAATTTCAGAACATATTTAGGCGTATGCGCAATGTTTGGTACCAATTCTGTTTAATGTTTATGATATAAGGATTGCTAAGCTTCTCAAAATCTCCAAGCTAGGCACCTTATAAATGTTGAAGATTTTCTTTCTTCCTAATTTCTTTCTCTCACGAGTCACAAGCAAGATACTCTATCAACGCACACAAGCATGATTTTGTCCCATAACAGATACTAATTTTCCCAATATTTAAACTGACAAGTCTATCATATCTGGATATATGCATCTATGTGCTTTTTGTCCTAAAAGTTCTCCTAGTCCTTTTCTCTTAGAAGTCAGTCTTGGAAGGCTGGCACATTGTGTTGGCTGCCTATGTTGGTACAGCTAAGAAATATTTCACTCTTGAAGTTTGAACTACATAATGAACTCTTACATATAGAAAATACATTTCCTGAATTTTTTTTGCACAACTTGAGAATTTTAGATGCCATAAATTTTTTATATTGACATTTTCGTTCCACAACCTGCTATTTTCTCTTTATGATAATTCCCCTGGATATATCATTTGACTGATCCTATGTTTTAACTTTCAGCTTTGTGATTTTGGATTTGCACGTGCAATGTCAGCAAACACTGTAGTGCTGCGTTCTATTAAAGGTAATCATTTATTTGCAGATATCCATAGGGATGATAGACACATACATGTTACATCTCTAAATGCTGTAATCAGGTGAGTATCCAATCTTCTCCATCACTTTTATGCTTGTCAGTAACCCCCATTGCTTGTTATGAATACACCTGTCTGATAAGTATTGTTGAAATACCGAATACCGGCTGCATTGTTTGATACGGTGTCAACCATGACTTGCATGCAAATCTGCAGTAATCTTTAGCGGCACTTTTTGCCAAGATGGATTGAAATCTGCTTTTGCGGCTATAATGTGTCTTGGCACTTGCCAGAGCTGCTACAAAAATTATTTTTAGTGAACCTTTTTCCATGGGGTTTTTGGCCCGGGTTTTTTTGTTTGTTTTTTTTTTGGGGGGGGGGGGGGTGCAGAAGCTAATACAAGGATAAAGAGATAAATTTGTTAAACAAATTTTCTAAATTTTTTTTTAAGTTCCCTGTTTGAATTTTCCATACTGATAGCGGAAAACATAGATTGATGCATTTTATTCTAGTTATTTTTAAAACAGAGTTCTGCTGTTCTGGACTGTAATTATTCTCCATGTACTGCTCAATTAGTTTAACTCTATCTAGACACTTTTTAATTTCAAACTACCAATTATATAGTATGCATTATGTATTCCATTGGTTTGGTGAGATATTTAACATTTGTATCCAGATTTAATGTTGTTTTACAGTCTTATCAGAAGCTGTGCAATATCTACCCTAATAACTCATTATTAAAATTCAAGTATCAGTCAACTGTTTCATAATTGAAATTGGTGGGTATAAATCACAATACATCCAGTTTGGGTTCAAGGCATCAGTCTTCTATGTGGAAACCTCTAGAAGCCACTGCATTTACCTCCTTTATGCTTTCTCGAACCTTTCTTCCAAGTTATAATACTGAAACTTTTGTGTGTGTGTATCTCATTTTGATATTCTATTGCTTTTATTCAGAGCTTTTTGAAGTGGGCGTATGCGCTTTCCATCCTTAAATCTGTATTGTCTAAAGTTATGTATGTGAATATGTAGGCACACCTCTGTACATGGCTCCTGAGCTGGTGCGAGAGCAACCTTACAATCACACAGCGGACCTGTGGTCGCTGGGCGTTATTCTGTATGTCCATAGTATTTTGTAAAAACCCTTGAAATTACACTTTGAGTTGATTACTATAGTTTTCTCTCTCTCCCTTTCATCCATATATGACCACAAAAATTATATCTTCTAACCATACAATTAGTTTTCTTCTGCTTCGCTTTCCTTTCTCTTGTGTAACGCATAAGGCGGCCTTCTCTCATTGGTTCTAGTATCTTTGTTAATTAGCTCCCAAGATTTCAACAGAAAGGTCTCAATATAGTGTTGCTCTATACAACAACAACAACAACTGAGACTTTTATCCCAAGCATATGGGGTAGGCTGCATGAACCAACATGAGAAACACACCGGGTCCAGCACATGAATCCTCCGCCTTCACTCACTCCTATCGAACAATATACTTTCATTGAGGCCTTTGGCAACCATATCGTTTCGTATCACCTCCATCCATGTTTTCTTCGGTCTCCCTTTTGCCCTTTTGCCATTGCCCATATCGAGAGTATCTATTCGTCGAACCGGTGCTTCCATAGGTCCGCGTCGCACATGATCAAACCATCTTAGCCGGTTTTCCTGCATCTTCTCCTCCACAGGTGCTACACCAACTTTTGCACGAATATCCTCATTTCGCATCTTATCTTTTCTAGTGTTACCTAACATCCAACGAAGCATGCACATCTCCGCTACGTGCATCTTCTGTGTATGATACTTCTTAGGAGCCCAGCATTCTGTACCATATAATAAGGCAGGCCGAATAGTGCTCCGATAAAACTTCTCTTTCATTTTAACGGAAAGTTACGATCATACAAAATTCATGTTGCACTCCTCGATTTCAACCAACCAGCTAGGATCCTTTGATTAACATTACTATCGATCTCCCCATCCTTTTGGATGATGGAACCTAGATATCTAAACTGATTGCTCGGTGATATCTCTTGCCCTTCCAATGTTATACCAATATGGTTTTGACTTCTCTGTTTACTAAATTTGCAATGCATATATGCTGTCTTAGACCTGCTCAATCTGAACCCCCGAGATTCTAATGTTTGCTTCCATAATTTCAATTTGGCATTAACCCCTGCTTTCGTTTCATTTACTAGAACAATATCATTAACGAATAGCATACACCAAGGTATCCCATCTTGGATAGTTCCAGTAAGTTCATCCATCACGATGGTAAACAGGAATGGACTTAAAGTAGATTCTTAATGTAAACCAATTGTAATCGGAAAATCACTCGTTAGGCCGCCGCAAGTTCTGACATTTGCCACTACTCCATCGTACATATCCTTGATTATGTCAATATACTTGACGGGGACCCCCTTCTTCATCCTTGCCCTTCATAATACCTCTCTGGGTATCTTGTCGTACGCTTTCTCTAAATCAATAAATATCATATGCAAATCTCTTCTCCTCTCTCGAGAACGCTTGACAAGTTGACGAAGAAAATAAATAGCCTCTGTCGTCGATCGTCCAGGTATGAACCCAAACTGGTTCTTTGTTATCTTAATATCCTTTCTTAGCCCGTGTTCAATCAATCTCTCCCAAAGTTTCATGGTGTGACACATAAGTTTTATTCCACGGTAGTTTGAGCAACTTTGAATGTCACCCTTGTTCTTGTAGATAGGTACAAGGATACTTTTCCCCCATTCAATTGGCATCTTTTTTTTCTGCCAAATCTTATTAAACAGATCTGTCAGCCATTTAACGCCTATTTCTCCCGAGCATCTCCAAACCTCGATAGGAATCCCGTCAGGACCAACCGTTTTTCTTAAACTCATTCTGTTCAAAACTTCTTTAACCTCAGGCAGTCTTATTTTACACATGAAATCACGGTTTATATTTTGAGATTGAATGACAAGTCCATCCAAATTCTTAGTACAATTCTTATTGAACAATTTGTCAAAATAATCTCTCCAACTTTCCTTGATATCCTCATCTCGAACTAAAACCTTCTGATTTTCATTTTTGACACATTTCACCGCATATAAGTCTCTGGTCTTCCTTTCCCGCATCCGAGCAATCCGATATATATCATTTTCAGCATCTTTAGTGTCTAATTTCTCGTACACCTCCTTATAGACCTTAGATTTAGCTTCCCGAACAGCTTTCTTAACTTCCTTTTTAGCCATTTTATACTTCTTAAATCTCTCCACATATCTACTTTTCTTCAAATCTTTATAAGAATCCTTTTTAATTTTAATAGCAGCCTTTATTTCTTCATTCCACCATGATGTGTCCTTAGATGGTGGAGTACCACCTCTCGACTCACCAAGTAGATCTCTAGCTACCCTTTTGATACAACTAGCCATTTTGTTCCATATTCTGTCTGAATCATCTTCCGACTGCCAACCCGCTTCTTGGACTACACGATCTATAAAACCCTTTTGGTTACCTTCTTTCAATCGCTACCATTTAATTCTAGGCCCTACCTTACGTCTAATCTTCCTAGGTCATCTTCTAAATCGAAAATCTAGAACTAAAAATCTATGTTGAGTGGTTACACTCTCACCTGGCACTACCTTACAGTCGATACAACAAACTCTATCTATTCTTCTTGTCAGAAAAAAGTCTATTTGACTAGCACTTGATCCGCTCCTAAAAGTGATAAGGTGACACTCTCTTTTCCTAAACCAGGTGTCTGCTAAGATCAAGTCAAAAGATAAGGCAAAATCTAGAATCGAGCCACGTACTTCATTCTTTTGTCCAAAACCAAAACCTCCATGGATAGTATCAAACCCACTACGACTAGTACCTACATGTCCATTGAGATCACCACCAATAAATAACTTCTCTCCACTAGGTATACTTTGCGCCATCTCGTCTAAATCCTCCCAGAATAGACGCTTACGAGCGTCATCAAGATCTATCTGTGATGCATAAGTACTAATAACATTAAGGATCTCTTCACCTAGAATAAGCCTAGTTAGTAAAATTCTATAACCTTTTATCCTAATCTCAACTATATCCTCAAGCAACCGTCTATCTATGATTATGCCTATCCCATTACGATTTTTATCTCTACCCGTATTCTAAAGTTTATAACCCCAAGGCTCTATGACTCCACTCTTTTCACTTACCCACTTAGTTTTTTGCAAACACATAATACCGACTCTCCTCCTAATCACCACCTCCACTAATTCTATTAGTCTACCTGTAAGGGAACCTATGTTTCAGGAAGTTAGACGGATCCTATGAAACCCTTGCTTATTTGTCACTACACCCGGGGTCCGATGTAGTGCTCCGTTTCTGGACGACGACCTAGAAACCCTTGCATACTTAACACTACACCCGGGATCCGATGTAGCGCGTCGCTGAGTAGGGGACGACCTAGATAGTGTTGCTCTATCTAGTTCTTTAATTGTCCAGTCAGGGGGAAACATCGTCATCTAATTCTTTTCCCATCCAAATGGGTTCAGCTTTGGATTAAGACTCCATGAAAGATTCTATTAAGTTTTGCAACCGGTCAAATGTTGTTGCACTGGCCAGGAATTTGGCACTAATAATGATGTTGTAAGCAATGTGTTTGAGGTTCCCTTTTTGATAAGGGAAACCTCTCAAGTTTCATTCATAGATGGGAAACCGCTTGATACTATCAAAGGATGGTTAGAATGTTTGAGATGCTTCTACCAAGCTGCATTTGGCAAAATGAACTTTTTGCCCATGCTGGTATTGGTCCCTCCTGCACATAAGACTCATTATGCAAAATAGCCCTTAACTTTATGGAAAGCTTAGGCTGCTAAAGGAGTCCATAGCCTGACTGTAACTTAACTAGCTCATATATCCCTGCCTGTTGAATCTGTAGAATAGAAGTATAGTTCTTAACTGCAAATATTTCTTATCCACCGGCTTCCTCTTCTTTGTGCTTCCCACTCCAAGCAAACCTTCTGATGGTTCAAATATGGCAGATTCTGGTCTAGAACAAATAGGAACAGTAATGATTTTATAATAACATAGGGTAAGTAGGGGCTTAACCATATAAAGAAACAAATTGTTTAGCAGGTAAAGGATTATTAAGCTTACCTATATTAGCTGTTTACACATGTAGTTTTAAGGTTATCTTCCTGATTGTAATTAGATAAAGTATGGCTATTATTTATAGTTCATCAATATTTGTCATGCATACAACTTATAATCACTATGCCATTGATTCATTGAATTTATGCAGTTAACTTGAATATAACCACTATTTATTGGCAACTATCAGGTATGAACTTTTTGTAGGTCAACCGCCGTTCTATACAAATTCAGTTTATGCACTCATTCGGCACATTGTCAAGGTGATCTTCTCCCTACTTAAGTTTTTCTTAAAACTAAAATAAAGATACCGCGTAACTTAAATTCGTTGCTTCTGAATTTAACAGGATCCTGTAAAATATCCTGACAACATGAGTTCAAATTTCAAAAGCTTCTTAAAAGGACTGCTTAACAAGGTTTCCGTGTTAATTTTTCTTTTACCTGCCAACAGAGTTTTTCATTTGAAGGTTTTTATGAATTGCTGCTTTGCTCTAACAGGTACCACAACATAGATTGACTTGGCCAACACTGCTTGAGCACCCATTTGTCAAAGAAAGTTCAGATGAGCTAGAGGCCAGGGTCAGTTCTCATATTCTAGATTAGTTTTTTAACCAACCATGTATTCCTTGTAGTTGACTGAATTTAAGCAAACATGTTAGGAACAACGAACTGCAAGCGCTGCAGCTAGGGAATGTGATGCTGCCTGGAGAGGGGAAGACTACCAACCTAACCTTACAACCGGATCGCCTGCTGCCAACTCTGAGGGTCTGATTCCTGACGTTTGTTTATTGGTAATTTGGCTAACGTCATGACTTGTAACGCACTTTGTCACAGATAAAAGCACGCCTGCTCAGTTTGAGAATAGCAGAACTCAGAGGGCCTCCAGTGATGCCCAAGCAGATGTGGCTTCGCCAACTCAAGCCAATTTGCATGAGGACTTTTTATCTCCTCCAGTTTCTCCAGGAGTTATTCCATCAGGTATCATACTGCTGGTCATTTGTCGAAATATAGTTCGGGATCTATATAGCCACTCCCTTCTCTGATACCATCAAAATGGGGTCTGTTTGAAGGAAATCTCCAAACATAGATCTGTCAAAGTTTTACAACCGCTTGTTATCCAGACGTCAACCCTTTATTCATAAGTGTCAAACTCCTGGTTTATAAAACTATGACAAGTGAGGGGCGTGTTGCTATCGTACACGACCAGCTGGCATCATCCATTAGTAAATTTTGTTACAATGCTTGGATTTCATCTTTTACTCATATAAGTTCTTGGGCATTCTATGTGCCCTGAGACAAATATATTTTTCTTAGCAAATCTATCATCCCCCCCCCCCCCCCCCAACAACTGCTTTTTGTCTTCGAGGAGATTTTTTTATGATTCTCCCTGTTTAACATGTTTCAAATGTTACTGTTTTCTCCATAGCCGGACCCAGTGTATGCCAATAGGATAGATGATGACAGGGTTTGACGGCTTCCATTCTCCCCAAAATAAAGTTTATATATAAGTTTGCCCTGTAATTCAATAATTAATCTGTGAAGTTTAGATATTGCTGTGCTGAAATTGATTCAGGAATCAATATATGCATGAGAAACCAACACGATCCATTAGTGAATTATGCATTTCTTCCTTTAGGTCCTGGGAGTTAATTTTAACAGGGAGTATTCTGCAGTCTTTAGTTTCCGGTTAGAAGATAAAGTTACCAGCAGGAATATTCTACCTGCAGGCTATAGAACCTTTATGGTCACTTAATTTTGTGCCAATAAAAAAAATCAAAGCGCTCAAATATTCATGCAATCAAGCCAACTCTGTTATCTATTTGTTGAAAAATATAGAACGGTACGATTCTCTTAGTCTTTCATTCCCTGTTAGATGATGTATTTAGTAACAAGAATGCTCTGCTGGTAAACGATGAAAATTATATTATTTGAAGTTTGTTCTAGTGCTAAGTTAACCAATATAGCAGCTGCTGTTTAAAGGGATACACTCGAGCCAATAAATTATTGGCCTTTTGACAAATATTAATTCATTGAGATTAAACTTCAAAAAATTAACAGCTATTCATGAATATGTTTCACATTGGTTTCTTATCCCCCCCCCCCCCCCCGCGCGCGCGTACTGTGGGGTTTTTGGATGCCTTTTGGCCCAGCATTTAAAATTTTATTTCATATATAGGTTTAAGCCCAGCATCAAAATGTGTGTTATTGTAACCAAATGATTATCAAATATTACCTAAATATACTAGAAGAATAAGACAGCCTTAAAGTAAGCTACTAGATAATCTAACTTTTTAGAAATTATTTACAGTGCATATTCACTTTGAAAATAATAAGATGGTCATGAAAGTGCTTAGTTATTACAAATGCTGGTAACTATTTGCATGTGATCATGTAGATTCCTTGCATACTGAGTACTAGTTTGCGGATTTAGTTCAGTTATAGTGAGAGCAATCTGGATGTGCTCTTGTAGGATGGTCACTATATGTAGAGCTACACATATTTTACACTAGTTATAATTAAAAAGCTTGATTATTTCTAAGTTACAACTATAGCTTTTGACATATCAAAACGGTCTCGTATCCATGGCTTTTAATGAAGATGGCATCTGGATGCACCATGTAACTTATGCAATAATGGCTTTCTGTCAAAATTGTGTACAGATGTACATAGGTTACATGAAAGTATGCTCCATTTGATATTAACATCGAGAATCGATGCATGATTTGTACTCTGCTTTTGAACATCTTAACATCCCGTCATGAGGTGTCTATTTCAGAATGCCAAATTTTGGATAAGCTGGAGAAAAGCTCACGTACGGTTAAAGGTGCAAACTTTATTGGTCAAGATAATGAAGCTCTCTCCACTATTCTGCTTCCCTTGAAAACCTGCTCCAAGGAATCTTCTGTTTCATTAAGGTAAAATTACATTTAATTTTTGTGCATACTGTATATAAATTTATAAGGAGTTATCATGAGAAGTATGTTTAAAATTCTTTTTGCCAAATAGTTTGGTTTATACCTGATCTGAAGCATCATCATGCTGTTATTGATTTCTGTTTCCCCATCTGTGAATCAACATTGACTGTAAGGTTAAAGTGATTTGATAAGATCTTGCTTTTCTATTGCCTTGGCATTTATTCCTTACAGTAGTAAGATCTTCCTTTTCTGTTGCATGTTGCTTGGCTCTTAACTCTGTACAACTTGTCTATTCGGCAAGTTAATTATATCACCTGATAGTATTTAAGTTAACTGGATATATTTCATTTGAGTGTCTTATTCTTGTGCAAACCAAGTGACCCCTTTGCTGGATGTCTTCGACAGAGTTCCCACTGAGAATTTATGCATCAAAGTGAATAGTTATTACATTTTTAATTTTGGATTAAATTCCTCATATTACCAGCCTTGATAATTACAATGGCATGCAACAACAACAAGCCTTTATGCCAAACTTCCAGATTGGCTAAATGAACGACTTTCTTTGTTCAGCTCTCTTAAATATCATTTCCTCTCTAGTCCTAACTTCTCCATTGACTGCAATGGACAGAGGTTATTTTGTATACCCTGTCTCTTCATGACTTTTCACTGAGTTATGTGTTGACACTTGTGTCATGCGATCTTTAGTTTTGATTATTTAGAACAAAACTATATTTAAAGAATTTATATGTTACCAACGACGTTTCCAAGTGTTTATTCTTGAGTACAGTAAGCATAATATCTCAACATCAAGCAAAATTGCCTACAATATGATATGCACTCGGAATGTCAAATATAGCATGAAGACTTGACACAAGCAAAGAACATGATGCAAGCCTAATCAAGATATAAAGACGTCTAAAAATAACATCTCAAGGAAATGAAGTCCAAAGAAAAACCAAGTTGAAGAAAGGAGATATAAGTGTTGTAATAGAGTCTAGTGTTGATATCATAAGATTAGAAACCAATTTCCAATATATTTCTATTCTTCAGACGTCTCCTCTCTCATCAAGAGACGTCTAACATATTCATTGGAATTCAAGCTGCCCAACTTTCAAAACTGATATTCAGACATATCAGACTGCAAACGTCTGTTTAAGCAATTTTGAATCGCCAGACGTCTGTTCAGCCAGACGTCTAGCACAGACGTTTGTAGAAGGAAATTTCTAATTTTCAACTTTCTGTCTCTCTCTCATAGACGTCTTAGCAGACGTCTCCTTAAGAAATTTTTGTACACCAGACGTCTGGTACAGACATCTGATCGAGGAAATTTTTAAATATCAGTTCTATTTTTGAACTGCAAACGTCTGTACCAGACGTTTGCCTTGGCAGTTTCTGGCAGTTATTTTTTGTTTGAATTTTCAAAGTAACGGGTATTTACGCCAATTTGATTCCAAACCGTTTCTAACGGTCATTAACCGTTTTTGATAGTTATTGGCAGTTACAATAAGTATTCCTTTCTACTCTTATAAATATCCTAGAGATCAAACACTTTGATAGACATTCATTGCATATCCTTTTGAAAAATCTTCTTATTCTTCTCGAGCCTTAACTTGTCTAAATCTTTTCATTTCCTCCATAGCCAAAACTTGAAATAATCTCTCAAAACAATTCTCGTGCCACATTGGTATTAATCTTTTGAGATCATAGGATTGTATGAGTATTTGGTCGTTTGTAAACGATTGAAGAAGGTTCGATATTCTTCCGTACGAGAGAAGGTGTTTCTCATTACTTGAATTGTCGATTCGAAGTGGAAAGAGATATTTTCCCAGAGGATCACGGATTAGAGAGGAAATGAGGACTTTTCTAGAGAATCGCGGATTAGAGTGGAAAAAGATATTTCTTAGGGAATCGCAAGTTCAAGTAGGTGATCCTTGTGAAGAGTGATTTGTGTTCTTCACATCCTTATGAAGAAGGATCATGTTCTTCATACTATAGTGGAAAATCCTGAGGTGTCTCAGGCGAGGACTAGCTACTGGGAGTGGTGAACCTTAGCAACAATACTCCCATGTTTGCATTGCTCTTAGTATTTTCTGTGTTGTTTTGGTTATTGCAATAAGTTTCATTATTTAATTTGTTTAGATTATTCCGTAGAAACTTATTAATTAAAACACAATATAGTAATTTTTTTTTAAAAATTTGCCATATAACACGTAGTTACCTTATTCATCCTCCCTCTAAGGTATTTTAGCAAGTTGCTCATATTTTAAAGATTAATATCTTGAGTTTATAGATCCTATAATGGCAAATCAATTAGAGGATCAATCCACTACACGACCTCCACTATTTAACGGCACAAACTTTCAGTTTTCGAAAACCAAAATGAGAATATTTTTACAATGTACAGACTTAGAATACTAGATATTTTAGATAGACACTATGTTATTCCTACTACAAAACCTTATTTCGATGCTGATAAGCGTTCTATGACTTTAAATGTAAAAGTCATGAACCCCCTTCATTTGTCATTTGTTCCAGAAGAATTCAATAGAATTTCCATATGCCAAAAGACACATGATATCTGGAATACAGTTGAGACTGCACATGAAAGGACTAATCAAGTAAAAGAAAGTAAGATAAATCGTCTAATGCATGAATACAAAATATTTTCTATGAAAGTAAACGAGACTATTGATTCCATGTTCTCCAGGTTTAATAACGTAGTAACTGAATTATTTAACTTAGGAAAGAAATTTGCAGAGAAAGAAAAGAATTATAAAATTCTGTGATCACTAATTCTATCTTGACAGCCTAAGATTACCGCGATAGAAAAATCAAAAGACAGGATTACCATGAGCTTTGATACTCACATTAGTAAATTAAAAACCTTTGAGATGCAACTTGAAGATATCAAGATTAAAGAAAACAACCAACACGAGAATATCGCTTTTAAGGCATCTACTAACAAGATCAAAAAAGCTCATCCATCAAGCGATGACGAAAGCGATGATGAAGATATGACCAACATTGCAGAGCATTTTAAAGGTTTCTTAAGAATAGAGGCAACTCTCTTAAGAAACGGTTGCATTCAAATAAGGCTGTGTAATACTTTAAATGCAACAAAGAAGGTCACGTAAAGACAGATTGTCCGAACCTTAAAGGCAAAAAGGATAAATCCAAATGGTAAAAGGGTTCGGAAAGAAGCGTCTTTCAAGCCATCTGGGATGAATCAGACCCAGTGAGTCAGAAAATGAAGAAGTCGCGAACATATGCTTCATGGCTATAAATGATGATGAGCTTAGTGATGATATTCTTGATATTGAAAGTTTATCTAAAGAAAACTTAGTTAATTTATGTTGTTACTTAAAATCTAATCATGATAAGACTCACTCAAAATATAAACAACTAAAAGATTGTAAAAACAAAATTGATAATCCAATTAAAGTTGAATGTGAAAAATTAATTTTAGAAAATAATGATTTAAAAGAAAAAATTAGTTTTAAAAGAAGAATCACATTTGAATACTCTTAATTCTATAGGAACTTTAAAGAATGAAAATTTTGATTTAAAAAGAAAATTAGAAATTAAGGAGAATATACTTCTTAAGTTTACCAAAACTAAGGACACTCTTGACGTCATGCTAAGAACTTGCATAAATTATTATAAACGTCAAGGTGTAGGTTTTCATGACGACTCAAAATATGAAAAATCTAATAAATTTGTTAGAAGTATAAACACATATATGTATGGTAATAAATTCTCTAATACATGTAATTATTGTTGTACTTTAGAACATATTTCTAGATAATGCAGTATTAAATTAAATTCAACTTATAAATATCAATTTACTCCTAACCCTAGTAGATTGAGAATGAAATGGATTCATAGGTCACACCAAAATAATCTTGTTTTGCAGGATCCTAAACAACATACCAAGTAGGGGATCCATGATAGCAGTTGCTTGAGGCATATAACTGGAAATATCAATTACTTCCAAATGCTATCAAAAGAAGAAGGCGGCACCGTTACTTGTGGAGACAATAAAATGGCAAACGTAATTGGTAAAAGTACCATTTAATTTATTAGTAATTCTAATACTATTATTATTATTATTATTAATAATAATATGTTGTATGTTTAAAACACAATTTACTTAAATGTTCGTCAAGTTTGTTATAGGGGATACATTGACTAAAATATTTAAAATAAACTTGATGAATTAGGTAAAATAGTTAGAAACAAAACCTGTTTAGTAGCCCAAGAATATAATCAAATTGAAAGAATAGACTACGGCGAAACTTATGCACCCGTCGCTAGATTAGAAGCCATACGTATCTTACTAGCATATGCTTGCTACAAAAATTTCAGAGTCTTTCAAATGGACGTTAAAAGTGCTTTCTTAGACGGTCAAACAGACGAGAAAGTGTATGTATCTCAACTTTCCGATTTTGAGAATCATGCATTTTCAGATCATGTCTATAAATTAAGAAAAGCACTATATGGTTTTAAGCAAGCTTCTCATGCTTGGTATGAACGTTTAAGTACGTTCTTAGAAAATATATGATTCACTAAGTGGATAATAGATAAAATATTATTTACTAAAACTCTTAAACAAGACATTTTAATAGTCTGATATACGATATTTTTGGATCAACAAATAAAAGTCTCTGCGAAGAATTTGCCAAATCCATACAAGATGAATTTGAAATGAGCTTGATGGGAGAACTTAACTTCTTCATTGGATTTCAAATAAAGAAAATGGATGATGGTATCTTCATTAATCAAGCCAAATACACTAGAGAACTAATAAGGATATTTGGCTTAGAAAACGCAAACACTTGTGAAACACCAGTGACTGCTAACACGAAACTCAATGGCGATAAAGATGACCAAGAAGTTGACACTAGGCTTTATCGTGGTATGATAGGAAGTCTACCATATTTGACTGTTAGTAGACCATATATCATGTTTAGTGTGTTTGTGTGCTAGGTTTCAGGCTAATTCTAAAGAATCACACTTGACCGCTGTGAAAAGAATCTTTAGATATCTCAAAAGCACCATAAATTTTGGCTATGGTATCCAAATAATAACTTGTTCCACTTAACCAGTTATTCAGATACCGATTATAACAGAAGCCTAAAAGATCGAAAGATCACAAGTGATACTTGTCACTTTCTAGTAAACTGTCTTCTCTCTTAGATTTCCAAGAAATAAAATTCAGCGGCTCTATCGACAGCCGACCCAAAATATATCGCTGTCGGTACTTGTGCACAAAGTTTATGGGTGAAATACACACTTAAAGATTATCAAGAAAGTATTTCAAAGATTTTTATATTTTGTGACAATACAAGTACAGTTCACATGTCCAAAAATGCTGATCAACATTTTAGGACTAAGCACATAAATATACGATATCACTTCTTTAGAGATCATTTTCATAAAAGAGATATCGTTTTGGAATACGTGTCAACGGAAAGTCAGCTTGGGTCAACGGAAAGTTAACTTGCAGATATATTTACCGAGATACTAGATAAAGCTAGATTTTCTCATCTTAGAGGAGAACTTAATATGACAGAATTAACCACGTCTTAAATACTTAAACAAGCTTAAAAAGACAAAAAGTAGAACATTTAGGCATTAGACGTCTTCTACAAATGTCTGGTCCAATAGACGTCTGGTCCAATTAAATGTCAGAGCCAAACGTCTATCCTATAGATGTCTGCCATAACTGACTCTATATATTCATAATTAAAAAGTAATGTAATTAATTAACAAAAATAATTGAATTCTAAATCAAATAGAAATTAAATAGGTGATTAATTCTCTGTAATTCAAATTCAAACCAAATGGGGGAGTTAGAATAACTTAAAATTAGTTTTAGAAACTTCCCGGAGGTTTTCTCTTCCCTCTCTATAAATAGAATTCAATTCATTTCTGAATTGAACACCCCATCTTCAGCCTTTTATTTTGATAAAGATATGGAGAACATTCAAGTGTATAAGAAGAAGATGAAAGCAGAGAATGAAGAGAGTTCAAAGAAGGTAAAATCCGAACCACCAACTTATCGTTCTGAAGAGGATCCGAGTGAGGATTCACCATCTCCCATTCCACCACTCAACCTAACTCCACCATACCGTCCTACCGTGGGTGGAATTGTGTCGATCTTCAGGCAAACCTTCACTGAGGACACCGCTATTTTCTTCGACCCCGAAGATAATATGATAATAAAAAAGCGGACAACCGATGTCGTGGTGAAGTTTAAGAAGGAAGACTAGGCTAGGTCTAGTTAATTAGTGCTTGTGTTTGTTTGTTTATATGTATTGTTTGTTTTTACTTTCATATACTGTATGTTTGTCTTTTTAATGAATAAAAAAATGTTTATGTTCCGTTCCAAATTCGTTTCAAACACAAATAACCATAAACAAACTTCTAGAAAATCACATCAGATGATGTCTGTAGCAGACGTTCGATCCAAATTTTTGACCTACAGATATCTGGTCCACACTAGCTGAACTCCAGACGTCTGTAGTAGACATATGTAGTTCAAATATATCTCTGGAGATTGTTTTCAAACCAGACGGCTGCACGGGAAAATTCGAGACGATTAGTTTAAAACTGACCTTTCGATCTCCTCATATCTAATCATGACCGTCCAAATACCTTTTATAACCAAACTTTCCCCCCTAAAATTCCTAACCCGAGACGTCTCGTTCTTTCTTGGTTATCCTCACCGACTCCTCCAACTCCAAAACCCTAAAATTTCCTCCAAATTTCTTCACCAATTTCTCAATGGCACCGAAAAAGGACAAAGGCAAGACACCCACGTCTTCATCTAAGAAGAGAAAGACCCTCACGACCGAAGAATCGCCGAAACTCAATCTATTTCTCGATGAAGAATGCAAATCGAGGTTATCTTCCGTCTTCTCTAAACCCATTCAATCTGGCTCCACTGTCATTTTTAGAGAATTGGTTGAATTTTGATTCCAAGATCTTTTTGAAATTCAACGATGGATGTCATTCCTAACCTTAGATTGTTCGACTTATGATAAGGCCGTTCACCTATTCTATACCATTCTTACTGGCCCCACCGAAGACCCCACCAATCTCAAGACCAAAGTTTTCGACTCCACTTTCAATTTCACACCCGGAACTTTTACTATGGCGTTAGGTATTCCCAATGAAGGTGTTGATATTCACCAAAAGACTTTGAATACTTTTGAGTATTCCGACACCATGAATAAGGAAAAGGCGTCAAAAATTCTACATGGTTCTAAGAATCCTCACCTTTTTGCAAACCAACATGCCAAAACCCTAACCAAGCGTGCTAAGGTTCTTGCAAATTTACTTGTCCATACTATTTTCCTTCAGTTCGGAAGTAGAGAAACACTGTATGGAAGCCACAATTTCAAGACGTATTGTGTTCTTGCGGGCATCTGTGTCAATCTTTCACTTTTCCTCATTCACAATATATGGGACTTATCGAGCGGTCCCGGGAATCTATATTATGGAAGGGCTATTACAAAGCTTTTGGAATATCGCAACGTCGTCTTGCCTGGTCAAGACGACAAATTAAATCCCAAGTAGACTTCGGAGCGAGAAACACCAACTTGATGAAGTTGGATTCCCGACTTCACACCCTCCAAGCTCCTATCAAATTCCCGTTGACGCACCTCCTCAAGAACCATCCTCTCAAGATTTCGATTTTCAAGCTTTCGAGAACCGGATTGTGGATTGTCTCTTTGGACCGCTTGATCATATTATGGGTCACATTGATCATTTTACGGGTCAAATTGATTGTCTCACGGGACAAATGGATCAATTTTCAGGAAGCTTTGATTATCACATGTCATGTATGTACTCTAAGATTCATATTGATGCTCTGCCTCAATATCATCAAGACCCATCGCCTCCGGAACAATGAAGTCTTGCGATCCTAGTTTATTTTGATCGTAGTTTATTTTATATTACTTTTAGTTAGTATTCTATTATTGTGTCGTTTTATAACTTTGTGTTTTTATTCTACCCAGTTTGAACTCTGTTCTAGTTATTATTATGTCAACTTGAATCGTGTGCTATAATGATTATTATTCTGAATCGGTTCGTTATGCTTAAAATTGTTCATTTGCTATGCTTTCATTATGCCTCATTTTGTTATCAAATGAACTTATGTTATATATTCATGCTTATTTCTTTACCCCTTGATTATAAAACTTTTTGATATTTTTCAAAAAGGGAGAAAATATTCATGAATATCATATAACATGTGCTTCAATGGCAATAAAAATTGAGTTACAACACTCGTCTTTATGAAGTGCTTCTTGAAAAATAGTATTAGTGGTGTGTGACACTAATATGCGTTCAAAGATTTTTCAACTGTGCATGAATCGAGGGGGAGATTTAACTCTAATTTATATTTTTATATATACCATGAATCCTTTAAATGAGTTTTGCTAAATATCAAAAGGAGGGAGACTGTTGACACTTCTGTCATATGATCTTGAGTTTTGATTATTTAGAACAAAACTATATTTAAAGAATTCATATGTTACTAATGGTTTTATTCTTGAGTACAACAAGCATAATATCTCAACGTCAAGTAAGATTGTCTACAATATGATACCCACTTAAAATGTCAATTTGGCATGAAGACTTGATGCAAGTAAAGAATATGATGCAAGCCTAATCAAGATACAACTTGGTCTCAAAATAACATCTCAAGAAAATGAAGATTAAAGAAGAACCAAGTTGAAGAAAGGAGATATAAGCGTTATAATAGAATTTAGTGTTGATGCCATATGGTTAGAAACCAATTTCCAACATATTTCTATTTTTCAGACGTCTCCTCTTTCATCAAGAGACGTCTGAAATATCCATTGGAAATCAAAATGTCCAACTTTCAAAACTGATATTCAGACATACCAGACTGCAGACGTCTGCACCAGACATCTGCTTAAGCAGTTTTGAATGAAATTTCTAATTTTCAATTTTCTGTCTTTCTCTCCGAGACGTCTCAGCAGACGTTTCCTTAAGAAATTTTTGTACACCAGACGTCTAGTGCAGACATCTGATCGAGGGAATTTTTAAATATCAGTTTCTATTTTTGAACTGCAGACGTCTGTACACGTCTGCCTTGGCAGTTTCTGGCAGTTATTTTCTGTTTGAATTTTCAAACGAACGTGTATTTACGCCAATTTGATTCCAAACCGTTTTCAATGGCCATTAAATGTTTTTGACAGTTATTGGCAGTTACGATAACTGTCCCTTTCTATTCTTATAAATATCCTAGAGATCAAACACTGTGACAGACATTCATTGCATATCCTTTTGAGAATTCTTCTTGTTCTTCTCGAGCCTTATTTTGTCCAAATCTTTTCATTTCCTTCAGAGGCAAAACTTGAAATAATGTCTCAAAACAATTCTTGTGCCACACTGATATTAATTTTTTGAGATTATAGGATTGTGAGTAAATATTTGGTCGTTTGTAAACGAATGTAAATTCTTGAAGAAGGTTCGATATTCTTCTCTACTGGAGAAGGTGTCTCTGATTGCTTGAATTATGAATTCGGAGTGGAAAGAGATATTTTCTTAGAGAATCGCGGATTAGAGTGGAAATGAGACTTTCCCAGCCTAGAGAGAAAAAAGATCTTTCCTAAGGAATCACAAGTTCAAGTGAGTGATCCTTGTGAAGAGAGATTTGTGTTCTTCACATCCTTATGAAGAAGGATCGTGTTCTTCACGCTATAATGGAAAATCCTGAGAAGGTGTCTCAGACGGGGACTAGCCACTGGGAGTGGTGAACCCTAATCAACAATTCTCCCGTGTTTGCATTGCTCTTGACTCTAATCTTATTTTCTATGTTGTTTTGATTATTGTAATAAGTTTCATTGTTTACCCTGTTTAGATTATTTCATAGAAACTTATTAATCAAAACACAATATAGTTATTTTAAAAAAAATTTGCTATATAACACGTAGTTACCTTATTACCCCTCCTAAGGTATTTTAATTATGTTTTATAGCTCAAATGCTTAGATATGAGTATTAACCTAACTAAAGTACAGCAGAACATAATGGCATCCTAAAACAAATTTTAGTTCATGGTTAGTGCCCAACTAACCTTTCTTTGTTGCAAGTATTGTCATCAGATGTCATTACGATTTTTATCCGTACTAGAATTTTGAAGATTGCTTATAGATTTTGAGTGATGCTATCTTTCCATAGATCATACATCTTCACAAGGTTCAAGAACTCGGTTTCGGTCTCTCATAATTTTATTAGTTTCGCTAGGTTTCGGCTAGTTTCGCTAATTTTGGTGCGGATTTCGGTTTCGAAGGTAATAAAACATACATAAGTGTAGATATATTAAATACTTACATTTATGGTTCTATATTACATGATAATGATTCCAGTGTTTAAAAATCCAGCTATGATGCAAAATATATTGAAAAGTATACTTAGATAAGTATCAATATAGGGTTTGGGTTCACTTTTTTGTGGTTTTCTAACAACGAAGGCCTACAATGATCACAATGGCCGAAAAATTGGTATAAAAAATGAGTTTTTAAAGATTTCAGCCGAAACGATATTGTATGGTTGGTTTCGTATCGGTTTCGGGTTTCGTATCGGTCTCCACCAAAACCGATACGAAATCACCACGTATCGTTGGTTTCGGCCGAAACCTTGAACCTTGCATCTTCAATTATTTATATCGAATGCTAATTACCTGGCATAATAGAAATGCATCCCAAACTTATCAGAATAACATAAGACCATGATTGCATCAGCTTTTGTAGTGGTTAGTCAGTATATGCAGATGCCTCACTTGGGAGTAGTTCTGGGGTTAATTCAATTTAGATTTAGTTAATTTTCTGTAAAACTAGCACCCCATTTGTAAGGTTACTGCAAACTGATCCTTCTCTTTGTATCTTCAGAGGGTTGAATGTTGATTGTCTAAACCAGTCATTCAGAATTCTCTCAAATTTAATAGCAGCCGGGATTCATCGACATTGTGCAGCATTAGATGACATCATATGCGTGCTTCTTGAATTTACAGCTGTTATTGTGAAAATGCAGCTCACAGATGCCCTTGGCTTGGCAATAAAGGTATTTTCATTTTTTTTCTTTTCATTTTGTTTTGCTTTATTTTCTTTTTCTTCTGAGAAATAAGTTCGCTACATGCCCCTTTCCCAATATTTGAACCCAGGACCTCTCCCCTTCTCTTGAGCCTTTTGTAATCTCCCTGGAATGATCAGCTCTTGGTTGCATGTATTTTATTTTTAGACCTTGTCCATACTATTACTTTTTTCTTTGTAAAGTTACTATGTTAAACTTTGTGCTGTAAACGCCATTATGTTGAAATTGACAAAATGAAAAATATAGAAAACACAAATAAATTCAAAGACATTTTCACTAATTTCTATTCACTAATGAGGTGAGTGCACACTCGCCCCAAACACAAGGGAACATCACAAAAATTCTCAACTACCCTCCTGAAACTTCTACAAATCTCAATGAACCCCAGAAAACACATGAGAAAACCCTCTTAAAATCACTTTATATATCCATAGCAAAGGCTTGGTTCCGTATAAATTACAGCTACACATAAATTGATATCATATCTGAGTCGATAGATGTTCTCAGTCAAATCCAACAATGTTACACGGGGCCATTCATGATAAAAGGTAGCATCAGGAGAATTGCAGCTATGTTTCATAATATGTCTTCAAGTTGGATATTGAGCAATTCATCGTTTTCCTTTTGTTCTTGTGCAGAGTCTTTCAATTCTAAGGAAACTGCTGGATAATGGCGGGAGTGAGATTGGAAGTTCTTATAGCATGCACTGGATTTCCCTTAAAGAGCTCTATTCACAGGCAAGACCTTCCTGGGTTTGTAAATTTGAGCTTGTTTCCTGACTTCTGTATCTGAAGAATTGGCTCTTCCATATGCAGATTCTAATCTCAACAAATGACACATCTGGAAGGATCTTTTATGAATCTACTACATGCATTGCTGTCATGTTATCTCGAGTTGTAATGGGACTCAGGACTTTTTTGTCAAATGAACCTGAGAAGGTTTCTCCCCCCTCAATGGCAGAAGAGGCTTTCTTAAAAGTAGTGAATGATGCGAGAACATCTGGAACTGTTGAAATCATGTATGAGTGTTTAAAAATTTCAGGTTCGAGACTCATTGAAGGGTCACCAAATATGGTGCCAGCAGCATGTGAAGCATGCAAGGCTATCTGGTATCTTATTGAAGCATTGGAAGTTATGTCAGTCAAAGGACAAACACAAGTATACCCATTGAACTTTTCCAGACAGCCTTCTCTAAACCAGGCTGATAAACAATGCGCACCAACAGATAGCGAAGCAGTTAAAACTATCAAGACGTTTGGGAAAACCTTCCTTGGATCAAAAGAGGTGCAGATTGCCATATATTATTGCTTTCATAATGGTCTAGAATCTGCTCTCCATGCTGCTCTTCAGGTTCGTATATTTAAAATCACAAAATTTTCTTCAATCTCAGCATCCTCACATTCCAATTCCTTTTATGGTATCTGACGATGGCATAAATGTCATTTTTGGCTTGCGTCTTGTTTTGATTATATCTTGGGTTTCAGTGGTTGGGAGCAAGGTTCAAAATCTCGGTATCGGACAATCACCTTTGGGATTGGAACCAGCATATATGGCTTTATCGGCCGTCTCGGATCGGGAATATCAGATTTTACATCTGTTAAGAAATAGAATTTTAAAAAATAAGAATTCACAATTGTTTTAATA
The DNA here is from genome assembly GCA_030015575.1 of Agapanthus africanus. NCBI lineage: Eukaryota > Viridiplantae > Streptophyta > Magnoliopsida > Asparagales > Amaryllidaceae > Agapanthus > Agapanthus africanus. The sequence goes on along the minus strand of JASDDO010000031.1, from coordinate 19,910,507 downwards.
AGAAACTAAAGTAACTAACAATTTGGCAAAATTCTTTAGTAATTATTGATGTGTAAAGTCGCAGTAATGGAGTCATGTTAACCATAAAATCCCAATAACCTATAATAAACCCAATGAACCATCAACAAACCAATTAGCCCATCAATAACACCACTAACCTTACTAATCTTGATACTAAAACCACACTAATTAAATGTTAAACCCAATATCACTTTGTATCAGTCTCGAAACTCGAATGGTCATTTTTGGGATCGTCATCATCCATATCGGATCAAGATCGGCTGAGATTTCAAACCATGGATGGGAGCCTATGGGCAGGGCTTGCTTGATTAAAACAATCATCTTTGATTGTTTGTTTAATATAATATTTATTCAATAAACAGCATAGCAATGACTGGATACATCAACTCAAAAATTTTAAAAATACCCATATGGACACAAATTGGCAAAAAACACACACCTATATTACCATTCCCACATTCATCTAAAAATCAATAAGGACCCAGAAATCATAAATACAAGTCAACAGATATCATAGAGCAATACTTCAGTCATTAAGAAATCTACCTTATTGAAATGACATTAAAAGATGTATGATCATATATGAAGACAAATACATCATAAAAACGTCTAACACATGGATAATAACAATAAACAAAAATATAATTTAACATCATCAAGTTATCAACTAGATGCACATATATGAATTTAGCGAGATACATTGACTACATTTAAAGAAGAATCAAGTTTAAAAACATAAAAAATGATGCCAACATATTATTCTGTCAGAGATTCATCTATACATACCTAGACATGTACAAAAATGTTTCTGACACCTGTTGGGGAAGTTTCGGGCAAGGGTTGGTATGGGAAATGTGTTGGTGCATTATAGCTCCTACACGAAAAAGTCATGCCCCTCCAGGATCTTGATTTCTCTGTACTCTTTGATTTTGTTACAAAGTTTTGAGCCTAATGGAACCTTTATTATTCCAGCTTATCTCAAGGGTGTGCATATTGTGTCCTGATGTCTGCAACATACTCTGTGGCCTCCCAAATTCTTCAACCGGTATTGATGAAGTGGATGTAGGTGGAGATGGAACAATTGTTTCTGATATGTTCTCCTTACTAGCTTTATGTGCTCCCTATTTAACCAAGGATTCAGGAGAAACGCGCAACCAGAAAAGCAAATTGTCCAACCCTCGTGCCCTTGTTATACATTGTTGCATGTCTCTAGCTACTATTGCTTATTGTCTAAAGGCCAATGGAAGATGCTACACAACATATATACTGACAAGTTCCCAGAAAAAACAGCGAACTCGGCTTTCAATCCTTTCACATCTCTCTTCTTCTGATGATAGGGAGACAAATTCGATTCAATCGCACTGTACTGCGACAATGCTGGCTTTGTCATCAATTGTATCTCTCGAAAGCGGAGGACCCATGAAATCTTCGATTTCTGAAATTGCATTGGCAGTGTTTCCTCCTATGGCAACACTCCGTTCGCTCCTCAAGCTTTGGTTATCTGAAGAACAAGAACCAATACCGTATTATAATGGAATGCTTTTGAATAGAGATGGTTGCATCGGGTTGTTGGAAGCAAGACTGAGATGGGGAGGGCCTTTAGCCATCGAACAAGCATGTTCAAATGGCATTCCTCAGCTTCTTGTATATATGTTAGCTGATGGACTCAAGAAAGAAACTTCAGAAGAAAAAATTGGGACTAAATATCGAATCGGGTTATCACCTTTGGGAGTTGTGTGGGCAATTTTTTCGTTGTGTTATTGTCTCTCAGGAGGATTTTTTCGTGAGGTTTTGCTTCGGAAAGAACACATGAAGCTTGTTTCTGAGTTGATATCTGATGTGCACCTCAATGCGTTGAGAAATTGGACAGGGCTTGGTGGTGGTGACAGTGGAGTTGCAGATTTAATCAATGCAGTAGTTGATCTCTTGGCTTTTCCATTTATTGCCGTACAAAGCTCTCCAAACATGCCATTAGCATCTGCGTCCATTAATAGCGGGTTCTTGTTGAACATCGGGTCGCCTGGTGGAAGAATCGGTGCAGAAAATAAGGAGATTGTTAAAGCAATTGAGGCAAACATGTATCAATATGTTCAAGTCATTTTAGATGTAGCGTATAAAAAAACATTTACCAAACTATCAAATATTTTTCTTTAACGAATTATTCGAAGTGTTACATTTTTTTTTTCGTTTTGCAGGTTGGCGTTGCTGCACGTATCTTTAGATGTCTGGATATCATCGAGTTGAGTAAGGTATCGAGGCCTATTGCCTTTGTTGCCAAAATGGTGGGCTATCGCCCTCTAGCTTTGCAGCTTCTTAGAGAAGGTCTTTTAAATCCAAGCACAGTGAAAAGACTGCTTGGTGCTTCTGCTCCAAAGGAGGCTGTGCTTGACTATCTGATGATAGTTTCTGATCTTGCTCGAATGTCAAAGGTCCAAATTTTAATCTACATTTGAAGTAATATCACAACTTTTAGTTCTATAGGTATTCATGTGTATTTCAAATGCTTAAAGAGGGATAAGTGATGTGATATTTATTACGCAGTATGCTGTACCTATGTCGTCTATTTCACCACCAACTTTAAATATTTTTTCTTTTGCATTACAGGATTTTTACGAACCCATTTATAGAGCAGGTCTGTTAGAGTATCTGAAAGACTTCTTAAGCAGTGATGATGCTGATTTACGTGCTAAAGCTTGCAGTGCCATCGGAAATATGTGCCGGCACAGCCCATTTTTTTATAGCCCACTTGTAAGTTTGATCATGAAAAACTTTATATTTGTTAACTTTTTGTATATTAATGATCAAAGTTATCTATTCTTATGTCTTTTCCAGGCAATGTATAAGATCATTGATCTCCTCATTGATAGATGTGCTGACCCAGACAAACGCACAAGGAAGTTTGCATGTTTTGCTGTAAGATTCTGTAACATATTTTCTACAAATCCCTTGTTGTTTTTCTCTTCCTTTGAATGTACATCATCCACTTTTTAAGTTGTTTGTCTTTGGTTGCATGCACACCTCTAGGGAATGAAATTTTCTTAGCTTTCCCAGTTACCAACATAACATCGAGGAAAAACAATTTCTTGACTTCCGCTTTCATATACACAAGTAGGATTTTGCCACAGCCTTTAGGGATATTAATGCAAGATTGAAAATCCTTCTTATGATCGATTGATTCTTTCTTCAGAAATCTCTGATATCTGCAGTCTTGATAAATGCCTTAATAGTCATTAGTCTGTAGGATCAGATTCAGGTTTAGCGAGCAATCTATGGTAGCTTTTGCTTTATTCACATGTTACCTGTGAAGTAGAATCGACTCTAGCAAATTCAAAGTTTGTTCATTCGGTTTAGAAGGCGTAAACAAAATAAAAATTGTCACCTTAATTGTACTGAAAGAAAATTTTGAGTTTGGTCTGAATTACCTCTAATTCTGGTTATAGTTTAAATAAAAATTAACTGTAAATTACTTAACTAATTTCTCTTCTCTTCTTTTTATTACAATATTCGTTTAAGGATGTCTATTTATTATTTGTCCAGATTGGTAATGCGGCGTACCACAACGATGCTCTATACGAACAACTCAGAAGGTCCATTCCCCAACTCACGAAACGTCTGCATTCAGCGGAGGAAGACAAAACCAAAGCCAATGCTGCAGGTGCTCTCAGTAATCTTGTGCGCAATTCCAATGTTCTATGTGAAGATATAGTTTCTCAGGGTGCAATGCAGGTATGTCCGCTGCTGGATTCGTTACTATAGAATTCCTTTGATTGATGTTTTTTGTTTACCATTCTTTAATAAAGGAATTTTGATTCTCTACTGGGCTGATATTATCATCTTAGAAAACTTCTTGTGCTAAAATTCTGATGATCGATTCAGAATTACTTCAACTTAGAATTCCGAGACACAGTTATACATGCATGATGCATGTAGCCATTTACAAATATGTATAGTTTAAGTGTTACAGTTATTCATGGAAATATATAGTGATTCGTTTGCTTTGTTGAAACTACCTGGTTGAGTAATAAAAAAAGGGGTTGATTCATTTGATTTACTAAATGCTACATTATGAGGTGTAGCTCTATTTTCCGCGGTTTGTGTGAATTTTATGTTTTGTTTACCATTATTTAAAAAATGAGTTATATATGCTTTCCAAATATTTGAGTATTATCATATCTATTGTAAACATGCATGCTGAGAAGAGTATGATTTGACGCATTTATTCATGCATTTCAAAAAGTAGTCAGTGTAGGGATTCATATGAATTTTTCTTAGAAGATACCCCGTCAAGTAGTAATTAGTGTGGTTGATTCATTTATTTTACTGAATCCTACATTTATGAGCTGTACCTCAATTTTTTGCAGGCTTTATTGAAGCTAGTCAGTGACTACTCTGTCGTTGCATTGAGCCCAAGCAGGGGAAATGCACTCAACGAGTCGCCAATCAAGATCGTTCTCTTTGCTTTGCGCAAAATGTCTGAACATTCTCTTTGTAGACACTCTCTCCGCGCTTCTCAATTCTTTCCCCTTCTTTGTCAGCTCAAGTGCTCTCCTGATTCAACCATCGCAGAGCATGCCTTGCATATCATTGCCAAAGCCATTGAACCATAAATACGGAATCATCTGGAAATATGAGAAGGCTCTATATGGTAGCCGATAAGGGAATTCATATCCATGGTATGTAGTTTTCCGAGCTACCATCATGTTTATATGCTCATTTTGTTGCATCATCTTTTGTAACACCTTGTATTCGGTATTACCGATCTCTATCTCGATAGTCAATTTTCATAAATGAAAAGTATTTAAATAGTGCACATGTTACGTGTGCGCACTTCTACCGTGCCGTTGCCCTTTTACGCTATTAGGTTACTGCTAGGAGACACATTTCTAAACCTTCAGTTATATGTAGATCACTTTGACTGCCTTATCACCGCTTCTATGCGCTTTGCTTTTTAGGATTGAGATTTTGCCCTGTCCTTTTTAATCTTTATATTATTAATCCCTTTGGTTTTGGATCCAACTTGATTTTAGCTATATAATTTGTACACGCATGATACGATTACCGTAAACATCTAAACATAGTCCCATACATACAGTATAACATGTCGTCATCTAAGCCTTTTCCCATTTCATTGGGGTTAGCTTCATGAAACTCGAATTAATATATAAACGATAATGTTCATGCTTGAAATCTAGCTTTCCGAGGTCGAGGAGAAGTCTAGGAATGGAAATGCGTAGGTTTACTATAGATAACAACATCAAAGGCATAAATAAAGCCAAGATCGAAACAGTACACAATACATTGACCATAGGTATCTATAGATTTACAGAAAACCCTAAAATTTCTCTTCTTAGAACAACCAATGGCGCATCTTCGTCTCATAATTCCTCTCCACTATAGTCCCCAAACTCGGCTTCCACCCTTTACTCGTATACTGCCTACACAAAAACTCCGTCTTCTCCTCAAATCCCTCGCTTTCTAATTCAACATCCTCAACCTCCTCTGTTCTCTCGGCCATCACTTGACCATTTTGATTTCTAGCCATGCACATACCAAACAACGGTGGTGACTTACTCTCTCGAACTCCCAATAAAACCCTACGAGCCTCTTCAATCGATGCACCATTAGCCTTCCCTCGAGCCATATGAATCACTAAATAGACTTTGTTAGGGCTTAAGTTGTAGTCGGCAGGAAGCGGAAGCAACTTGGTATATGAAGTTGGATTGTACTCGATAACGTAAGTTCGCGGGTGCTCTAGCATGAGCTCTGCGACTGTGATTGGTCGGTCGAGCGCGTGCACCGTGCCATTGGGCAGCACGAGTTTTCCAGAGGTTTTGAAGGAAGAGAAGTAGCCTCCCATTTTCGGATAGAATGAGGCTCGAAATTTGAATTGGTTGTGTCAAGGGAAGTGAGTTGATATTATAGAGAGAGGTGGTGACGAGTGTGTGAAGACCTGGAAGATTTTTTTAAGTGTCTTGTATGTGTTCATGTTGGATGAGTGTGTGGTTTTGGTTTGTGCCTTGTTTTTTATAATAAAGAGAAGAGGAGGGTTCGCTGAACTGCTGCTTCCTTTAGTTCAAATTCACTAAATCATAAAGTGGGGACCCTCTTCATGAAATGGGTGTTGCAGTATAAACTTATGGCCATCTCCACAACTTTTTAAGTTTTGGTGCACTCGTATTGGAGTGACACGGACATGTATTTAAAAAACCATGTTGAAAGGATACAATTGTGCAAAAAAAATACCCATCATTTGACCCATAGAAAAGGACCCTTAACCTTTACGACCGTGTTCATCATCGTTATCATATAGCCTTTTCCCATTAGACCATGGTCAGTTATGAAGCTAAGCTTCACTAAATATCTAACAAAATTTTCAACCGGCTGTCTGACATCATTTCTCTCCAAATAAGTATCAAATTCTTCATTTAGAAAACTATGACAACAAAGATGCTTGTCATAGTCCTACACAATCAATTGATGTCTTTTAAATTCTCATAAACTATGGAGAAGTCTAAAAAATGGAAACAATGATATATTTGCTATATAAAATTAGAAAACATGGGCTTGGGAAGCACCTCAGGGCCTTGCCTGCGAACACAGGCACGTGTGAGAGGGTGGGCCTGCCTATATGCGGATGGGCCCACCCCCACACTTGATTTTGGCATGTGTTCGCAGTGCAGGGCCCTAGGGTGCTTTCTAAGGCCATTGATCTCATAAAATTATGGTCAACTCAGAAGCAAAATGGATCAGTTACATATAACACCGTGCCGGAATATAAAAATTTATCATAGATGCTCAATTCAGCTTTGAAGTTTGGTATGTGAATACATGACAAATTTTGGTTGATGGAGTTTAGATGTTTGGTGTTTTGTGTTGAAAGAGTACATAGCATGAAAGATGACTTGGTGGTTTTGTTGTATTTTTTATTTTATTTTCATGCGCTGTTGCTGTTGTTACGATTATAAGGTTGTAGTAGTCAGGGTTGGAGTTTAATGGATCAACGGTAAATGCCAATTTTGATGATGACAAGATTGCTAGAATTGGTGCTATTTAGTTGATCAAATCCAACTAGTCAAAATAGTGTCAATATGATTCTGTATTTATGAATCGATTAAGATTGTTTGGACGTTTACAATGCAGATTAATCAGTAGAGACAAACGATATTAATTTAACCGAAGACGGCTTTAGTATAGAAGAATGGAAGAAACAAGTTCATGTTGCCAAGAAGTTTGAGATGAATGCTTGCTGTTGTTGAAGGATTCTGTATTGATGCCCATCATTATCATTCTAGAATTTATTTCCCAGACAAAAGAAGATTGGGCTATAATACATAGCTCTACCGATGATCTGTTCAGTCATCGTCTATCAAATTATTGTCAATCATTTTTTATAATCAGTGTAGAATTTCTGATTGAGAAATGAGACAAAGGAGGAAACCTTGCTACGGTTCAAATAAATAGATTCTAGGATAAACAGAAGAAAGATAACACTAGCACCAATCTATTGTAAATTGCTCTACCAATCGATTCTTAAAATCTGTCGACAATAATGAAATAAACCACCCTATGTTCTATACCAAATAAACAATCAGAAAAGAAGAAGAAAACCAAATAGAACCTAATTGCCTTCAACTATAGTCTCCAACAACGGCCTCCATCGCCGATGACCGGAACGACCCTTATCCTTCACCATCCTCTTCTTCCTCTTCTCGCCGTCAGCCTTCAAAACCCCTAGTATAAGTGCCACCTGGTGCTCGCCAACCCTTGTCCCGACCTGGCTCCTCCTCATCAACACGTAAACCTCGCCGGTCCTCAGCTTCTCGTCTGCCTGTATTCCCCTCACGCGCCGAGTCTGCATGAGGTCGTGCACGTGCATCACTACGTGGTTAGGGTACTTGATCATGAGGTCGGCCACGGAGGCTGGGAGCGGGGCCCGCCGGAGGTTGCCGGCGGAGTCCATGAGCTTGCACGTGCTTGCGGCGGCAATGCAGATGCATGAAGAAGAGGCTCCATTGCCCATTTTAGCTCTAAAGTTAAACTCGCATTGTGTTTAAATAGATGTGTATTATTGTTAATGAGAGAGAGAGAGAGAGAGAGGGGGGGAGCCGTGCTGCTACGTTTGGGCCGGCAGCATCTACCAAAAACGGCACTGATTTTTTGTATCAAGGTCGCTTCCATTTGGAATTTTTCTATTTGATTCGTTCATGAATATTGCATCTGCATGTTTTGTTTAATTTTCTTAATTACAAATGATTCAGGACCCGGCAGATTCAAGATAGGTTCTTGTCACAGTGATCAGTAAATTAGATGCAATTGTCACTTTCCAAATACTTATCTATCTAGTATACCCAATAGTAACCTTAATCCTCTACCACACCATAGACGGTAAATAACCCCATTTACCAAAAAGAAGAAGGGGTGTTTACCAAAAACCATCATATAGTTCGACCTATTACGAGAAACCATTCTCTGGATGGTTTCTCTAACGAATTTTTTTTCTGAAGTATAGAATGTTAGTGAAAAACCATCATGATGTATGGAATGTCAGCAAAAAATCACCATGCAGGATGGTTTCTTGCCAAAACTATTAAATTATAGACATTGGGAAATGACTTGTCTTATGAAGAGCAATCGACTGCTATATTGGATTGACAAGAGAAGGTTCTCAAGAATAAAGTGATTCCGTTAGTGCTTGTTTTGTGGGGGGTCGTTTACATGGAGAATCTACGTGGGAACGCGAAGAAGAGATGCGACAGGACGCACTTGTTTCCATGATCTTGAAATCGATTGTACTCGTTTTCCATTGTTCTCTTTCTTTCGTTTTTCATGAATTCCGAGAACGAAATTCTTTTGTAGTTGGGTATAATATAACACCCTAGAATGATTGTATGGTTTTTGGTTTAATAAATTGAATTGATTGATTTTGTTGGTTATTATAAGTTTTGGCTCTGGGGCATCATGAGCCGGCTCAAGTTTGGTGTGAGTCGTCTCATGTATCCAGAGAATCATTGTTTGGTTATAAAAGCTTGTGAGCCGGCTCAGGCTAATATTGAGCCGTTTCAACCTGTCTTGCAACCTGATATTGTTCTTGACATGATTTCTGACTTGGATTGTATTGCCATGGGTTTTAAAATGATGATTTATGCGATAAGGAAAATTTATTGGGTTTTAAATGGTTCGATATATATATATATATATGGTTTAATATTGAATCATAATTTTACCTTATCTCTAGCTTATTCCTAATTGATATAGGATTTTTCCTTGTTACTCGGCCCATTGATAACCCATCTTATATAAACTTACACAACTCCCATGCAAACAGATCTTAACACAAAACCTAGCCTTCATCTCTCTTATCTATAACTGAACCCTAGCCCTAAACTCCAAAACCCAATCTCCTTCAATCTCGCAGCCCACCCCATTACCACCATCATCGTTTACACCGTCTTGAGGAGATCATTGTCACTGCCATTGTCTTCTTCCTCGCGTCTATATCTTCTCACGGCGGTAGCATCAATATCGAACGTACAAGCGAAGGTTTTGTGTAAAGTTTTGATATCATGCTTGCATTGCCATCATCGTGATATCCGTAGATCGAGACACGTATCTTTAGATACTTGTTACATGCTAGTTACGGCCGGATCAGATTTGGCATAACATAATTATTGTCATAAATTTTCATGTGTATATATACGTTTTATTTAACCCTAAATAACGACATGTCGAGATCTGAATCACGACCTGTCAATAAACTTGATCTAGTATAATACCTGTTATTGATTGCTAAAGATGTCACTTTTATTTTTTTCACGATGTTATATTTTAACTCGGAGAATCCTATGAAATTGTAATAGTTATCGCATGCACATATTTTAGATCAAAACCTTAAATAAATTACCTGAACGACTCAGAAAATAGGTGACGGGGCGGCTCAACATCATTCTAGTCGTCTCATACAAATAGAGAACTAGTATATTGTTCCAGACTTAGTTTGAGCCGTCTCAAGTTAGGTATAAGCCGTCTCAAGACCATTATGAGCCGTCTCATGTACACACAGAACTAAATATTGTTCCAGGCATGACTTGAGCCGTCTCAAGATAGGGATGAGCCGTCTTTCACAACCAAAGAACAATTAATGAATTCCAGACGACTTTTGAGCCGCCTCAACTGACCTGAAATCTGACACATGAACTGATATGTTGATTTATTCGAGTTATATTGCCCGATCATGTTACCTAACTGATATTATGCTATTCTTGACATGTTAGAATCACGATTGATTACCCTGTAACTGTGTTATCTTGTTATTACTTATACACATGAATTCCCGTTTGAATATGCTATTCACTATAAAAAAAAAGGACTTATTTCGTCGGGTTATTTATTCCGTCAGTTATAAGCCAACGGAATAAATGTACAACCCGACGAAATATCGTTTAAATAAGCCAAATGGGGACCCCATAATTTTTTAATAATTTTATTAAGTTATTTCGTCGGCTATAACCCGACGGAATAACTTAATAAATATAACATCCCCGATCCCGATCTCTTTTCTCATTTCCCCCCAAATCCAAGCCCCCAAAACCCTTAAATCCGCCGCTCTTCTCCTCCTCTGCTCCGATCGACCCCCCTGACGACCAGACCAGCCGCTTTTCATTTCCTTTGATGGTAAGCTCCTCTATCTCTGCCACTCTCTCGCTCTCACTCTCACTCACAGTCTCCCCCCTCTATCGGCAGTGGTCGTCGTTGAAGATCGTCGCCAGTGAAGAGCCGCCGTCGAAGCTTCCCTGTTCGAGTCCGGCCCCTTCGACAGTAGGTAAGTAAAATTTGTTTAATTTTAAATTTCTTGTTTAATTTTTAATTTTTTGTAAGTTGGGTAAAATTGTGTTGATGTTGCTATTGTTGATGTCGATGTTGTCGATACTGTTGTTGATGATGCTGTTGATGGGTTAGGGAAGGTTTGGGTTGGGGATTAGGTTTAAGGTTTTAATGTTAGGGTTTGGGTTAGTGTTAGGGTTATGGTAACTTAGCTAATTTTTTTAGGTAGTTTACTCAAAATCAACAATATTTAAGGATATTTACGTGAAATTGCAATACTAGTTGATGATATTTTAGTTATATTTATAGTAATTTAGTTAATTTAAGAAGATGAATTGTTTCTTTAAATTTATTAAAGTAGTTTAGTGAAAAACCAATAATAGTTAAGGGTATTTTAGTGTAAATTAGTAAATTTGAAGAAATATATTACTTAGGATAAATTTTAAGCTAGTTTAGTGAGAAAACAACAATAGCAAAGGGTAGTTAAGAGAAAAATATTTTAAGTATTTTATAATAATTTAGTAAATGTGTCTATATGTGTATGTGTACATGTGTGTTTGCTTGTGTGTGTGTGTGTATGTTTGTGCATGCGAATAAGTTTCTCAACCATATCCATTATGAATTGAGTGTTGAACATCAAAACAACACAAAAATCTTATAATACATACTAAATGAATGAAACTCGATGATAACATGAAATTTACTTATTATTATCGAGAATCTTACATTCAAAAAAGCAAAACGCGCTTTAGAATCCGTCTATCAGTTATATACACAACGGTCTCCATCGTGATATAAAACTACGTGATTGTTGTCAAAACTAAGCGTATAATCGTTTGTTTCTGCACCCGTCATGTAGTTTATGTGACGAAAGAACTGGTCGTAGTATAACCGATAGATTTGTCCAGTGTGGACAACTTAAGAATTTATAACGCAAACACACCATGCATTTGTGTTTTCATTCGTTTCGAGATTAGTTTCGTCGGCATCTTTTCACTGGTTCGTGTACAAATATAAAGGGGATGATCATTTCATTGTTGATATTCAATATTGAAATGATTATCATCCCTTCTATTACAGTGTACTCGGAGAAAAATGAGAAGGTCCTGCCGAAATTTTCTCGAAACGAATGAAAGCACAAACGTAAGGGTGTATGTGTTATAAATTCTTAATGGGATAAACGTCTTACCCCCGACAGCCGATGTGATGAATTGATAGATCAAACTGAAACATTAAATCTTAATTAAAGTCATAAAATAAATGGCTAATTACGTATACATGATGTCAGATATGAGAGAGTAATAGATAGGAGTTGGATGCAAGTTTCCAAATTATCGATGAATACAAGGCCGGCGTCGAAGAGTTTATGGAATTTGCATTGATAGACCGATCTCCTAAAGAATCGATTTCGTGTTCGTGTAAAAAGTGCCATAACAGCTACGACCTCCGTCAAGATATAGTGTATGAACATCTACTAAAAAATAAGATATATCCTGCGTATACAAAATGGACGTACCATGGAGAAGCGAGACTGATAGTTGACATGTCTACAAGTCGTTGGATTAGGCCAAATGATCCTCGTCTTACAAATTTTAGGGACACCGGTTTGAATAGCATGTTGGACAGGCTCCGAACCGACATGCATTCTGATCATGACATTGATCCTAAACCTAATGTCGGAGAGGAAGATATCCGTAGTCTCCCTGATGCAGATCGGCAAAATATATGAAGTATATGGATGATGCAAGTGTACCCCTTTTCGAAGGCGCGAACATCTCTAAGTTATGATGGATTGTCAAAATATTTCATCTCAGATACCCGAATAATTAGACTAACAAGTTTTTCGATCAGTTTCTTAAGATGCAAAGGGAGATATACTCTAAAGCGCTACTGCTGGAAAATTTCACAGAGACGAAGAAGAACTTGAATGATATGGGTTTTGGATATGAGAAAATCGACTCGTGTCCGAACGATTGCATGTTATACTGGACAGAGGAGGATAAGAAATTAGATAACTGTAGAACTTGTAACTTATCTAGGTGGATCGTCCCTCGAAAGGATAACGGTGAAGATAAGTCTACACTCGATACTCCTAGATGGATTCCAGCAAAGGTTTTGCTATACTTCTCAATCAAGTAAAGACTTCGGCGTTTATTTCTGTCAACCAAAACTGTTGATAACATATCATGGCATGCAAATGGTCGCACTAAGGACGAAGTCTTGCGGCATCTAGCCTATGGTGAAGAGTGGAAACGCTTTGATGCCTTTTATAAAGATTTTGCTGCGGATTTCCGCAATATTAGGCTTGATTTATCTGCAGATGGCATGGAGCCGTTCAGCCATGGTGCAAATCACAGTATGACATGTTACACTTGTTTATAATCTACCTCAATGGATGAGTATGAAGCATTCCTACACACATATGCCCTTATTGATCCCTGTAAGTACATGGATGAGTATGAAGCATTCCTACATCTTTTTCAAATAATATCGATGTAAACTTGAGATCGTTGATTGAGAAACTGAAGGAGTTGTGGGAGCCAGTTATACAGGTATACGATTCTCACAAGAAGGAGACATTTACACTTCGTGTGACGCTCTAGTGGACAAGCAACGATTTTCGAGCATACACTATGTTGTCTGGATGGAGCATTAAAGGTTATAAAGCTTGCCCGGTATGTCTAGAGGAAACCGTTTGTGATCCTAAAGTAGGCTTGTGCAAGATCAAGTGCTATACTGGTCACCGTCGATGGTTGGATATGAACCACCCATATATTGCAGCAAGTTTAATGGTAAATAAGACTATATGCATATCCCACCTTAGCCAACAGGTTTGAAGTTGTGGGAGGTCACACAAGGTTTCAATAATGTTGTTTTCGGGAGAACGACAGAATATACAATTCCACGGGTTGCTGGCAGTCACTGGAAGAAGAATCCCATTTTCAACGAGCTAGTATATTGGTGCGATCTCAATCTACGTCATAACTTAGATTTTATGCACACCGAGAAGAACGTATGTGAGGTACTCCTTAACACCTTATTGAATGTGAAATTCAAATCTAAGAATACACTTACAGTTCAACAGTGGCACTTACAGGAAAGGTTGCGTCCTGAATTGTACCCTTGAGAAACGGGGAATGGTAGATGGTCAAACCCTGCAACGAAGTACATGATGTCCGCTAGCAAGATGGGTGTTTTTCTAAGAGTTTTCGAGCAAGCAAGGGTTCCTGACAGTTATTCATCAAATCTCTCTAAGTGCATGAACATGAAACATAAAAAACTTTCTCATTTTAAAAGTCACGACTGTCACGTGATTATGCGGCAATTACACCCCGTTGCAATTACGGCGTTAAAGGATGATGATGTTGTCTCGGTTGTGACGGATCTTTGTCATTTCTTCCAAGATTTAAGCTCCAAGGAATATAAGGCAGATGATTTTAGAAATCTAGAGAACAAAGTACCTATCATTCTTTGTATATTTGAGATGTTGTTTCCGCCTACGCTTTTCACAATTATATTACATCTCACGGTTCATCTTGCAAGAGAGGGACGTTTAGGTGGCCCCGTTAATTATCGGTGGATGTATCTATTCGAGAGGTAAGTAATGATTAAGAGTTTAATATTTGGATTTAACAGTCGAATAATATTTATCAAAATTTATCAATTGAACTTACCAAATTAAAATCCACAGGTTTATGTTTAAGTTAAAACGATATATACGAAATAAAGCTAGACCCGAAGGGTCGATTGCGAAGGGTTTCTCGTTAAGGAATGCATGACATTTTGTTCTATATACCTTGAGGGGACTGAGACTGTATTCAACAAGCCGGGCCGTAACGAGGATGTCATGGTTCATGAGGGACAAAGAACAATATCAGTCTTCCGTGGAGGCGGGAACGTAATAGGTGCCGTGAAACATGTCGCACTTTGTAGTGTGGAGATTGACACAATACATAAATATGCAATATTTAACTTTGGCGAGTTCGACCTATTTCAAGAGTATGCATATAGACTATTACTTTTTTCAACTTATAAATATGAAATTATCTAACTACATTATTTGTTTCATATTTAGTTTATGGAGAGCTTAATACATACCACCGAGGGGTCGCCTGTTACCGAGACATATCGATAATGCTTTAAATCGAGAATTTACGACATGGTTTAACCATTTTGTAAGTTTATCACTGAAATATAATTCATTTCTTATCCGTTAAACTAAATACGATTTTTTCTAATACTTATCATGCCTTATTAGGTTCATACAGCTGTAGATGCCAACGTAACAGAAAATTTAAAATTACTTGTTTTTGAACTAGATCCATTAGTTGAGCGTCTTACTGGTTATGTCGTTAATGAATATAGATTTCATATATAAGATAGAGATGCACATGGAAAGTTCCAAAACTTCGGTGTTTTTTTGAAATCAACCACAAGAGATTATGCATCATCTAGAGATATCAATCCAACCACGAGAAAACTTGATTACTACGGTGTGCTGCAAAATATAGTGCAGGTATGTTATCATGCACACCGAGTTGTCCTATTCAAATGTCTCTGGTATGATACCAAGACAGATGAGCAGGGATACAAAGTAGAAAACGGGCTACTCCTTCAAAACTCGCGTTCACGAATGAGCCTTATATATTAGCGAGTCAAGCACGTCAGTGTTTTTATATGGAGGACCCAAGGGATGTTGTCTGGCATGTCGCTATCAGAACAAATCCGCAAGACTATTTTAACATGGGAAATCCTGATGATGAAAATCTTGAAATTAGCTGCTCAAGCACGCCAATCACACCATTACAAGACCTGACCTTGGATATCGACGACATTAGCTTTTTAAGGGCTGACATCGATTCCGAGATTGTTGTAGAAGACAGATCATCAAGATCAACTGCCCGTAGACAAAAACGATCAACACGTGTAGCAGACCAATTCATCGATGACTCCAAGCAAAATTCAGCGAGTGGGAGTAGCGCTACAGAAGATGATGATTAATATTAAATTTTAATTAACTTTCTGTATTATTCATAATCATGTATGCAATTTAAAAGTTTAGTTTATCGTATTTTTCTTTCATCTACAGCTATATAATTTGCTTAACTGTTTAATTTGCTTAACTGTTAATTTCATCTACAACCATATAATTTGCTTAACTGTTCATTTCATCTACAACTATGTAATTTTGCTTACATGTTTCTTAAAATTGTTAATGTATTTTTCTGTTGCATTAATTCATTTCTCAGGATATGGCCTTTAGTTCTCGTGGGGCCCGTGGACGTGGACGGGCTGAGGGGACGTGGGAGCCAGTTCTGCGGGACGTGGCCGAGGACGTATTGAGAGGGACATGGAGCCAGTTCCTTTAGTTCCGCGGGCCGTGGTCGTGGCCGTGGTAGGAGGGGCTCCACACAGGCGCATGATGTATGGTCTCGTCCTCGAGACGGGCCGAAAATCGATGTGCACTTTTCAGCGAACATGGATTTCGTTGAACCCGAGGCGAAAGAACTGAAGAAATATTGTGTCTCGATCTGCAATAATGAGAAGCGCATGCCGCATTGGGTGAAAGATGGAGCCAATTACGTTGCAGTGGACTGGATGTCGAGGGTTTTAGAGGACAAGAAGCAAGTGGCGTTAGTTGAGATCTTGGTAAGCTTATATAATTAAGCATCCGTACGTTTATTACTTTCGCATATATATGTTTGACCCCAATTCTTTGTAGGCGTGCTTCTTCATAGTATGGTGGATAGACAGCTTCCCCATCCCTCTGCACGACACGTGATCCGAGGCCGATTATTCATATACTTGTCGGGGAGTTGGTGTGATCGGAAATACTCCGTATGCAAAAAATGGAGTGATGCCACCACCGATGAGAAGAAATAGGAGGTGAAGCCGCTGCATTCGACTGACAAGTATTAGGCCGCTATGATCGATCAGTTCCAGTCGTCCGAGTTTTTGGTTCGTATATTGCCGAAAACTTTTATAGCATTAGATATTAATTCAATATTAGCATGACACCGGAAAACATATCTAAATGACAGGCGAGGAGCGAGCGGGGATCAGCGGCGTAGAGGCACAACCGTGATCAATGGTTGGACGGAAGGATGAACTCCTCCCAGCATGTCGTTGCTCATAGAAGAACACTATGTTTTCTTAATTTTTCGGCATTAATTTCTAAACTTGATATAAATTAAATTCATTGATCTAAATGGCAGGCGAGGCAGATGGGAGAAATGCCTAGTCGCGTTGAGCTTTTTCATATAGGGTTTGCGCGTAACTTCAGCTGTCCCAGCTCACAGGAGACGACTAAGCATTATGTATGTATGCTCCTACACGATTTTGTCATACAATTTTAACTGTAATTGTGGTCAATGTAACCTTTTGTTGTTAGAAAACCGCAAATCTAAGAGACCGTAACCGAAATGGATATAGAACCATATATTTAACACATTAACATATAAAAGAGCGAAACCGAAACAAATTCTTGAACCTTGGTTCATATTGTAATTTCCCGCAGTAACGGATGAGTGGCGAGATTGAGCAACAGAGAGTTGTATTTGTTGCGGCGCACCATCAAGAGGCTACAGACGTGGAGCTTCATATGATCAATGAGGAGGTCTTTCTGCTGCACAATCCGGACCGACACGGAAGAGTTCATATAGACGGCCAAGGCATGACGCCTACGGTATATCACTGTTCTCCACCGAAAACAGAGACGAAACCGCGTAGGTTCTTCTTGCCTGAATTTCGAGGGCAGATGCTAATTGGTGCTATCCGTCCACCTCTCCGAAGATGCCAAGTTGATTTATGACACCATGTATCGAAGGTTTAAACGGATCGACCGATGTAGCAGACTTCGTCAGATTCCCCCTCATTTGAGGGGTTTTTGATTGTGGGGACGCTCTTCCCTGCAGGCGCAAGCCCCTGCAGTTAATTACGCCACCGCATCGCGGTAACAACTTTCTCCTTCTCTAGATGGTCACTTCGTGTCGTGGGTGTTTGTTTTGTTTTTGGTTGCCCGTGGATTGTATACGGAGACTAATTTATGTTGTCGCCCGTAGGGCGTTGATTAGTCTAAATCCGTATATTCTTAGATTTGGGTTTAGGATTGGGTTTAAGGATACGTTAGTCTCATTTGAGACTAAGATCAACTTAAACGTTCGTTGAGGATACGTTAGTCTAATTTTAGACTAAGATCAACTCAACGGGATCGTTTAGATCCAACAAAAGAGCATTTGGACTCTATTGTTTAGTTTAGGGACATTGCGGTTGATTAGTTTAAGGACATTACGGTCCAATGTTAGTTTAAAGACATCTCAGTCCAAGGTTAAGGACATCATAGTCCATGGGTTTAAAAGGACCCCACAGTCCGAGGTTAAGGACATCATAGTCCATGAGTTTAAGGACCCCACAGTCCGAGGTTAAGGACATCATAGTCCATGAGTTTAAGGACCCCACAGCCGAGGTTAAGGACATCATAGTCCATGAGTTTAAGGACCCCACGGTCCATGGAATGATTGGTTATCGGGACCCGTCACCTCTCTGAAGACGTTGAAGGATTACAACGACAAATATCAAAGTAGTGAAGAGATGTACCCTTGAACCAAAGTTGATTGGGAAATCTGTAGTCCAATTTGGAATTAAGATCAATTAATTAGATTATGAGCACATTGGCTCAGTTAAATCTGAATTGATGACTTATGGCCAACTTGGGCTAAGTCCAATTAAGTTTGAAATGTTGGCCCTTTGTTGGACTGTTAAACATTTTTCTGGGTTCAACCTCCCCATTATTTAGCAATGCTAAACAGGGGTCTGGGGGCTCTGACAACATTTAGTCTTTGGCTGAGCACTAACCATTCATTATAGCTCTGGATTTTAAGGTTCATTTGAAGGGGAGATTTGCCTCTGGAAAACTTAGCTAATTTGGGCTAAGCTTGGTTTTTAAAATAGTGTTAAACACTAGAGGATATTTGGTGATCACGTGCTCTCACGTGATGTGCTGAAAATAGTGTTAAACACCAAGGACAAAGTGCTTAAAGCAGTGTTAAACACTAAAATTGAATTGGTCACATGGGGTCACGTGAGGCATGTGAAGATGGGGCCAGACTTCCTTTATTTTATTGTCAGAATATTCAAATAAGTGTTAAATACTTTATCTTAACGGCCATCATGTGTGGGCACGTGATGGTTATCCATGCATTGATTATTAAAGTGTTTATTAGGGGTCACGTGAGGACACGTGAGGGCGTCCAAAATCAGTACTGCCTTTGGCTTTGTTCCCTTTATTTTGAGGGTCACGTGGGAGCACATGAGGCATTGCTTCTGGGCTAATTCCTTCTTATTTTGAGGAGTCCATTAAAGGGTCACGTGGGGGCACGTGAGCATGCTTTATTCATTCCTTTTTGTTCGTTGGGATGAAGGGTCACGTGTTACCACGTGATCCTGTTGAATACTTGATCTTTACGTGCATGGAGAGCTTTAAGTCTCTTGTTTTAAGAATTAAATTCTTTTATAGGGTTAAACCCTAGGTCTGTTTAGAGGAATTAAATTCCTATGTATTTGAAAAAATTAAATTCTTATGTAGGGTTAAACCCTAGTTTCATTTGGAGGAATTAAATTCTTGTGAATTTGAAAGAATTAAATTCTTTTGTAGGGTTAAACCCTAGTTTCATTTGGAGGAATTAAATTCCTATGAATTTGGGAGAATTAAATTCCCTAAACTCAATTTTCCCTCTAAGTTTTGGATCTGCATGGCAGAATCTTCCCGATGAGAATTAAATTCTCAACTTGTGGGGAGATCTGCTTCTGCAGATTTTCAATCAAAGGAAGAACTAAGTTGTTTTTAGAAGAGTCAAACTCTTAAATTGAGAATTAAATTTTCTTTTTTGTTTTATGGAGTTTAAATCTTTTTTCCTTTCTCACCTAGGGTTTCTTTTTCTGAAGAGATCTTATTTTTCTCTTTTGAGAATTAAATTCTCTCATCTTTTTTCTCTCTGCTGTTGTATATCTCAAAAAAAATTCCAAGGATCCTTCTTTTCTCTTCTTGGCTCCTATTTATTGGAGAAACAAAAGAATTAGTTTGTTTAGTCAATCTTTCATTGAAAGATTTTAATTGATTTTGTAACCAACATGATCTTTTAGATCACTCAGTGAATTTTATTCACCATTGGATTTTTAATCCAAAAGATATTCTGTTTGTTATTCTTGGTGAATTTCGGGGAAATCTTTCCTTGTATAGAATCTTTCTATAAATTGGTGATTTTTAATCACCATTGGATTTTTAATCCAACGGTGCTCCACTTTATAGAGCACAATCTTTTTTTTTGTTTGGAAAGATTTATAGAAATATTTTCCAATTAGGGTTCTCGATTCCTTCTTAATTAGAATTTAATTCTATTTGTTCAGAAGGCTTTAAAAGCCTATCACGTGTTGGCACGTGACCCCACCGATTGACCAATTAATTAGAATTTAATTCTATTGGTTTAGAGGGCTCAGGAACCCATCACGTGTTGGCACGTGACCCCACTGATTAATTATTTAATTAGAATTTAATTCTTTTGTTTCAGAGGGTTTAAGAGCCTATAACGTGTTGGCACGTGACCCCACTGATTAATTATTTCCAATTATTTATTTTATTCAGTGCCTACAGGTTTTGCCTGTAAATGGTCACGTGTCTGCATGTGATGTCCGGTCACGTGATGCCTCATAACTTTTGATCCCGGATAAATTATGAGGCCCATAATATATCAAATCGAAGACTTTTTCGAGACACTTTCTATACCATCAGAATTTATCTGTTTCTCATTCGGGAGGTTGTCAAAATACAGCCCGGAAAATACTGGTTCGCAATTTCTTCCTTAGATTACACGTGCATAGCATATTTGCTCATAACTTTTGATCTCAGATGAATTATGAGGCCCATAATATATCAAATCGAAGGCTTTTTCGAGACGCTTTCGATGTCATCAGAATTTAGCTGTTTCACTTTCGGGAGTTTGGTAAAATACAGCCCGGAAAATACTGGTTCAAATTTTTTTTAAACGTATCGCTGCCATTTGATACCTTGGGCTCTTTTGCGCAGAATTTTTTTTTGGCGGGAACAAATGCCCCCCACTACTTTGCCCATGTAAATATATACGTGGGCGAAGTATTGCAGAGTAATTCATAGCGTATGACCAGTTTCGGGTTGATATATAATTTTCAGAATCTTGATCTGAGAAGATAACGAGCGGACACAAGTGTCGTCATTTATCATTGACTCAAATCTCGATTCTTAAGGGATATAGTTCCAAACCCTCGGCTCCATGAGCCGCACCCTTCTATTTCTTTATGTTTTACTCTGGCGTGAAGTAGTTTATATGCTCATGAGTAACTTCTCCATTTCAGTGGTATGTAGTTTTGGCAAGTGTGGCCCATAGATGGTAGATAACAGTTCATCTTGAACCCTTTATAAGATAGCGATAGCTTAGGAAACAGGGTTAGGATCTGTTGCCTAAGACTTTTCAACTTTATGAGCCGTGGGGGTCTCATAAAGTCTTTTCTCCCTACGGGTCGAGAGGATCTCGTAGGTGTATTTTCTCCTTAGGAATCGTGAGTATTCCTAAGTGTGCTTTCTCTTGAGAGTCGTAAGGACCTCATAAGAGAATTTTCGAGAGGACTCATAAGTGGTTGTTTCCCTCCTCGTCGATGTTCTACTTCGGAGAGTGTGGCCCATGGATAGTCCATGTTGACCTCTTTGCAGGGCAGTGATGGCTTGGGGGACAGGGTTAGGATCCGCCACCCAAGACTTTTCAACTTTATGAGCCGTGAGGGTCTCACAAAGCCTTTTCTCCCTACGAGTCGAGAGGATCTCGTAGGTGTATTTTCTCCTTAGGAATCGTGAGGATTCCTTAGTGTGTTTCCTCTTGAGAGTCGTAAGGATCTCACAAGAGAATTTTCTTCCTTACAAGTCGAGAGGACTCGTAAGTGATTGATGAGTTGACCTACTCCCGAGTTATGCTTCAACAGGGAGGTCGAGGGTTAATTTTGGTTTGTCTGTGTATCGCCGAGTCTTGGAACTGGGAACTTTGCCGCGGCTCCGTTTTGCTGACATTGTATATTCCTGTAGAGACACTGATTTCTCTGCGGGTCGGTGCGAATCGAGATGTTCTCGTCAAGGACGTTGATTTCCCTGAATCGGGGTTTTTGCCAAGGACGCTGATTTTCTCGTAGTTGAGACGAATCGATGTATTCCTGCAAAGACACCGATTTCTGTGCGGGTCGACGCGAATCGAGGTGCTCTCGTCAAGGACGTTGATTTCCCTGAATCGAGGTTTTTGCCAAGGACACTGATTTCCTCGGAGTTGAAACGAATCGAGGTATTCCTGCAAAGACGCTGATTTCTGTGCGGGTCGATGCGAATCGAGATACTCTCGTCAAGGACGCTAATTTCCCTGAATTGAGGTTTTTGCCAAGGACGCCGATTTCCTCGGAGTTGAAACGAATCGAGGTATTCCTGCAAAGACGCTGATTTCTCTGTGGGTCGATGCGAATCGAGATGCTCTCGTCAAGGACGCTGATTTCCCTGAATCGAGGTATTTTTCTAAGGACACTGATTTCCTCGGAGTTGGGATGAGTCGATGTATTCCTGCAAAGACGCTGATTTCTCTGCGGGTCGACGCTAATCGAGATGCTCTCGTCAAGGACGCTGATTTCCCTGAATTGAGGTATTTGCCGAGGACACTAATTTCTTCGGGGGTTGAAACGAATCGAGGTATTCCTGCAAAGACATTGATTTTTTTGCGGGTCGACGCGAATCGAGATGCTCTCGTTAAGGACGCTGATTTTCCTGAATCGAGGTATTTGCTAAGGATACTGATTTCCCTGGAGTTGGTTGACTTGTTTCTGAGACAGAGCGTTGATCCGGCGGGGAAGTCATTGGTTGACTCTAGGTTGTCTGTGGACCGTAGAGTCTTGGAACTAGGGACTTTGCCGTGGCTCCTTTTGGTGATGTTGCGTCCGAATCCTGTTGGAATGAGGAGGATTACCGTTGCTGATTTTTAGGCTGTATATGTTGCCGTTAGGATTTGGAACTAGAGATTTTGCCATGGCTCCGTTTCGTTGTGTCGCTTCCGTGCCCTGCTGGCATAAGAAGGAATGCCGTTGTTGGTTTTCTGGGATGCAGATATTACTGTTGAGATCTGACTTTCCCTTTTGACAGGATCTGGTGGGGGACATGTGGTTCCCTTTCCGTTTATGCCCATGGATTGTATACAGGGGTCAGTATGGACTGCCTGTAGGGCAAAAAGTTTCATTTCATTTTTTTTATTTCTTTCCGCGATGCTCTATCATTTCAGCTTTTTGTATCGCGAAAGTCGCGATTGCCCAATCATTTCGGCTATTTTTCGCGGTGCCCAATCATTTCGGCTATTTTTGTATGCATACCTTTTACTTGCTAATTTTGTTGCAAGTTGCCCCATCATTTCGGTTATTTCATATGCATTTCTTTTACTTGCTGATTTTGTTGCAAGTATGGAACTTGGAACGTGATGCCAATCTTAGCATCAGCATCGCTGCGACTGGAATATTGCCAGGAGAAAATCATCATTTTCCGTGAAAGGGCTTGGAATTTGATACCGATTTAGGTATCAGCATCGCTACCACTGGGACATTTCCAGGAGCGAATCATCATTTGCCTCTGTCGATGTCGAACAAAGGTGGCTTAGCAAACAGGGTTAAGATCCCGTTGACTAAGTCTTTTGACTTTACGAGCCGTAAGGGTCTCATAAAGGTATTTCTCCCTACGAGTCGTGAGGATTTCGTAGGTGCGTTTTCTCCTTAAAAAATCATGAGGATTCTTAAGTGTATGTTCTCTTATAAGTCGTAAGGATCTTACAAAAGTGTTTTCTCCTTATAAGTCGAGAGGATTTACAAGGGTCGTTCACCGTGTGAGTATATCCCTAGTCGCTGGTGGGACTTTGTTAGGGAAATGTTTATTTGTGTCCGTGGATTGTATACAAGGGTCAACATTGAACCACTTATAGGGCAGTCTGGGGATTGTGATGGCTTAAGAACAGGTTCAGATCTCTGTAGCTTAAGGCTTTTGAATCTTATGAGCCGTGAGGGTCTCATAAGAGGGTTCTCCCTACGAGTTGTGAGGATCTTGTGGGTGCGTTTTCTCCTTAAGAATCATGAGGATTCTTAAGTGTGTTGCTCCCTGTGAGTGAGGATCCCACGCAGGTATTTTCTCCTTACAGGGTCGAGAGGACCTTACAAGTGTCTTTTAACGAGATTTCATCCTTTCGAATTTTCATAAACTTGCCGGTAGCCCTGCTGTTTTTACTCACGGAGCCCTTTTGGGTTTTCATCCGTGCCCATTTTGCTTGTGGACATACCTTTTTTTAATATTTTTAACGAGTCTGCGCCCTTTCGGGTTTTCACAAACATCGCCGGTGTCCTGCTGTTTTTACTCAGGGCGCCCTTTCGGGTTTTCATCTATGCCCATTTTGCTTGTGGACATACCGTTTTTTTGGGTTTCAAGTGGGATATTCCACTTGACTGCAGGACTCGTTTGTAAGCCCCTTGATATCCTTTCTATATTTTGAGAAGAAAGGACCATTTTACATAGAGATTCTTCCTCCAGTGAGAAATATGCCCCCTGTGTGTACCTCGGGGGGAGCGAGTACCCACGCCGTTGCTATTTTGGTGACAAGTTGTTTCAAAGTTGCTTATTTTTTGTTAAGCGTCGGCAACAAATACCACCTTACCTCCGCTTTTCATTCATCTTCATCAGATGATGAAGGGTCTTGACTCAGCTGATCCAATCAAGTCGTTTTATCCATGAGCTCTTGGAAGGCTGTCGGCTTGAAAAAGGGCCATATATGAGGACGCCTTTGAATTTGGGTCAAGGGTGACTATGAGCATTCCCATGGCTGCAACTTCATCGATGCGTTGCTTGTATTTGACCAGAGATTTCGCCAACGGGTAACACATTGAACCCAAGTCTCATTCGGTCTAACCCTTTCGTTGACCAGTGCCGTCACGGTAGTGCGTTTATTCACACCAGCGAATCTCTGACAGGAGGGCATCTCCATTTCGTCGAAAGTATTCATGGAGTCATTTGGGAGTTCCGCATACCATTCGAAGACAATGCCCGCCAGACAGCCGATGAACTGTCAGAGGAAAAGTATATCAGTATTGCCGCAGATGGGTTCAAATCGCGCAATGTGCCGGCGAGAATTCTCGGTTCCTTTATACATGTGGCACGTTGGAAGTGTGTACTCTGGCGGGTACTGTATTTGATTGTGCCATGTCGGATACAGTCGATCAATCTTGATTGATCTATTTGCGGCTTCACTGGCGTAGTGAGCTTCGATTTGTTGAGCGATATATTCGTTCAGCTTTGCTTTTAGGAATCATTTCCTCCTCGGCCATTGATGTGCTTTGCAGAGGATTTGAAATGCCATCATTATCTTTAAGACCGTTTACCGGCAGTTCATCTGCCAGTGGTTCCGATTGAATCATCATTCCAGCCGTATTCTGAATCAGAAGGGCCATCTGGTTCATTTTAGTGGACATTTCTGCTGCTGCATCTCCCTATTTCAAAGCGCGCTTTAGGAAATCAATATCCGACTCCTTCTCTATTCTTTCTCCAGGTGTGTCTTCGGGATTTGCCTTAGATGATGGATTAGCGTTTGTTGCCGCCTGAGCAAATATCTCCTGCAGCTTTTCACGTTGCAGTTGAACTTTTGTTAAGGACCGAGTTTGAGGTCGGTGATTAGTAGAAGCTTGAACTTTGTCTTTGGAATTCACTACATAGACTATGTGAACTACCATGCCCGCAGGCTTGGGGTGTTTGGAGTTTTGGCCTTTGGAGTTTGCTTCGGGCACTTAAGTTTTATTGGGCCTCTCTTTTTTGTGAAAAGCCGTTTTGGTTTTGGGAGGAACCGCTGTATCGGGCTCCGTCTTGGGATGAGTCCCCTTGTATTTGAAAGAGAATTTGTCAGAATTTGGTTGACGTTTAGGGAAAGAGCCGCGGTTGACGACAGAGACCTTCACTTGCTTCCGTACTTTATACATAGATGAGGAAAGTTGCTTTAGGGAGCGAATTGGTTTATGCTCTCGTGGGATCTCCATGGGCTGCGGAGACTTCTTCAGTATTGCGGTAAGAGAATTTTGTCTGATCCTTCGCAACAGTTCGAAACCGTTCCCAGTTGGAACAACAACATTCACCACTGGGGTTGAAATAGGACCATACGGAGGACTACCCCCAGATCATTTTGTATGACGCTGATATCGACGTCGACCATTTCATACGGCAGGGATTTGATTAGCTTCAGGATTTTGCCGAGCCTGCCCCCTGTTTCCTTTGAGAGCTTGAATATTCTGCCCACTGCGTCGACCTTGGTTCTTGACATGTGCCAATTGTTTGAGGACTGATTACGTCGGCAAAGGTGCTGCTTGGGGAGCCCGCCTGTGGAAGACAAACTTCCTCTGGGTTTCCTCCATCGGCGTTGAGGCACCGAGGGTGGGAGGTGGGAGCATCGACCCAAAGAGAAGCCCGTTGATTTCTTGATGAGCTGGATTGCAGAGATTTCAGCCTGCAAGTGGCTCGTACTTGACTCCACCAGAAATGACAGAGCCTGAGTTGCTAGGGTGGGAGCAAACGCCATTCTTCATAGAGAGGAAATGCCGGCTTCAGTATCCACTCCCCTAAGGGCAACCAAAAACACATATACCGCGATTATTTGATCGCGGAAAAACACGACACATGAAGTGTGGAGTGGAAAGAGGAAAATGTCCCACCGGACGTGCCGGAATCTGTTCTCCGTCGAAAACAGAGACGGAACCGCGTAGGTTCGTCTTGCCTGAATTTCAAGGGCAGATACTAATTAGTGCTATTCGTCCACCTCTCCGAAAATGCCAAGTTGATTTATGACACCATGTATCGAAGGTTTAAACGGATGCGACCGATATAGCAGACTTCGTCAGATTCCCCCTCATTTGAGGGGTTTTTGATTGTGGGGACGCTCTTCCCTGCAGGCGCAAGCCCCTGCAGTTAATTACGCCACCGCATCGCGGTAACAACTTTCTCCCTCTCCAGATGGTCACTTTGTGTCGTGGGCGTTTGTTTTGTTTTTGGTTGCCCGTGGATTGTATACGGAGACTAATTTATGTTGTCGCACGTAGGGCGTGGATTAGTCCAAATCTGTATATTCGTAGATTTGGGTTTGGGGTTAGGTTTAAGGATACGTTAATCTCATTTGAGACTAAGATCAACTTAAACGTTCGTTGAGGATACGTTAGTCTAATTTTAGACTAAGATCAACTTAACGGGATCGTTTAGATCCAACAAAAGAGCATTTGGACTCTATTGTTTAGTTTAGGGACATTGCGGTCGATTAGTTTAAGGACATTACGGTCCAATGTTAGTTTAAGGATATCTCGGTCCATGGTTAAGGACATCATAGTCCATGGGTTTAAAAGGACCCCACAGTCCGAGGTTAAGGACATCATAGTCCATGAGTTTAAGGACCCCACAGTCCGAGATTAAGGACATCATAGTCCATGAGTTTAAGGACCCCACAGTCCATGGAATGATTGGTTATCGGGACCCGTCACCTCTCTGAAGACGTTGAAGGATTACAACGATAAATATCAAAGAAGTGAAGAGATGTACCCTTGAACCAAAGTTGATTGGGAAATCTGTAGTCCAATTTAGAACTAAGATCAATTAATTAGATTATGAGCACATTGGCTCAGTTAAATCTGAATTGAGGACTTATGGCCAACTTGGGCTAAGTCCAATTAAGTTTGAAATGTTGGCCCTTTGTTGGACTGTTGAACATTTGTCTGGGTTCAACCTTCCCATTATTTAGCAATGCTAAACAGGGGTCTGGGGGCTCTGACAACATTTAGTCTTTGGCTGAGCACTAACCATTCATTATAGCTCTAGATTTTAAGGTTCATTTGAAGGGGAGATTTGCTTCTGGAAAACTTAGCCAATTTGGGCTAAGATTGGTTTTTAAAATAGTGTTAAACACTAGAGGATATTTGGTGATTACGTCCTCTCACGTGATGTGCTGAAATTAGTGTTAAACACCAAGCACAAAGTGCTTAAAGTAGTGTTAAACACTAAATTTGAATTGGTTACGTGGGGTCACGTGAGGCATCTGGAGATGGGGCCAGACTTCCTTTATTTTATTGTCAGAATATTCAAATAAGTGTTAAACACTTTATCTTAACGGCCATCACGTGTGGGCACGTGATGGGTATCCATGCATTGATTATTAGAGTGTTTATTAGAGGTCACGTGAGGACACGTGAGGGCGCCCAAAATCAGTACTGCCTTTGGCTTTGTTCCCTTTATTTTGAGGGTCACGTGGGAGCACGTGAGGCATTGCTTCTGGGCTAATTCCTTCTTATTTTGAGGAGTCCATTAAAGGGTCACGTGGGGGCACGTGAGCATGCTTTATTCATTCCTTTTTGTTCGTTGGGATGAAGGGTCACGTGTTACCACGTGATCCTGTTGAATACTTGATCTTTACGTGCATGGAGAGCTTTAAGTCTCTTGTTTTAAGAATTAAATTCTTTTATAGGGTTAAACCCTAGTTCTGTTTAGAGAAATTAAATTCTTATGTATTTGAAAGAATTAAATTCTTATGTAGGGTTAAACCTTAGTTTCATTTGGAGGAATTAAATTCCTGTGAATTTGAAAGAGTTAAATTCTTATGTAAGGTTAAACCCTAGTTTCATTTGGAGGAATTAAATTCCCTAAACTCAATTTTCCCTCTAAGTTTTGGATCTGCATGGCAGAATCTCCTCGATGAGAATTAAATTCTCAACTTGTGGGGAGATCTGCTTCTGCAGATCTTCAACCAAAGGAAGAACTAAGTTCTTTTCAGAAGAGTTAAACTCTTAAATTGAGAATTAAATTCTCTTTTTTGTTTTATGGAGCTTAGATCTCTTTCCCTTTCTCACCTAGGGTTTCTTTTTCTGAAGAGATCATCTTTATCTCTCTTGAGAATTAAATTCTCCTCTCTTTTTTCTCTCTATTGTTGTATATCTCAAAAAAAATATTCCAAGGATCCTTCTTTTCTCTTCTTGGCTCCTATTTATATGAGAAACAAAAGAATCAGTTTGTTTAGTCAATCTTTCATTGAAAGATTTTAATTGATTTTGTAACCAACATGATCTTTTAGATCACTCAGTGAATTTATTCACCATTGGATTTTTAATCCAAAAGATATTCTGTTTGTTATTCTTGGTGAATTTCAGGGAAATCTTTCCTTATATAGAATCTTTCTATGAATTGGTGATTTTTAATCACCATTGGATTTTTAATCCAACGGTGCCCCACTTTACAGAGCACAATCTTTTTTTTGTTTGGAAAGATTTATAGAAATATTTTCCAATTAGGGTTCTCGATTCCTTCTTAATTAAAATTTAATTCTATTTGTTCAGAAGGCTTTAAAAGCCTATCACGTGTTGGCACGTGACCCCACTGATTGACCAATTAATTAGAATTTAATTCTACTGGTTTAGAGGGCTCAGGAACCCATCACGTGTTGGCACGTGACCCCACTGATTAATTATTTAATTAGAATTTAATTCTATTATTTCAGAGGGTTTAAGAGCCTATCACGTGTTGGCACGTGACCCCACCGATTAATTATTTCCAATTATTTATTTTATTCTGTGCCTACAGGCTTTGCCTGTAAATGGTCACGTGTCTGCACGTGATGCCCAGTCACGTGTGAGCACGTGATGCCACATAACTTTTGATTCCGGATGAATTATGAGGCCCATAATATATCAAATCGAAGGATTTTTTGAGGCACTTTCAATACCATCAGAATTTAGCTGTTTCTCATTCGGGAGTTTGTCAAAATACAGCCCGGAAAATACTGGTTCGCATTTTCTTCCTTAGATTACACGTGCATAGCATATTTGCTCATAACTTTTGATCCCGGATGAATTATGAGGCCCATAATATATCAAATCGAAGGCTTTTTCTAGACGCTTTCGATGCCATCAGAATTTAGCTGTTTCACATTCGGGAGTTTGTCAAAATACAGCCCGGAAAATACCGGTTCATATTTTTTTTAAACGTATCGCTGTCATTTGATATCTTGGGCTCTTTTGCTCAGAATTTTTTTTTAGGTGGGAACAATCATGTCCATCTCGGTTCGAGTTTGCATCCTCCTCGCGTGCGCCAGAGGATATTCATTCAGGAGCCTGCAACACCTGTGCCCGCTGCAACCCCATCTCCCTCCCCATTTACTCCGATATATCATCCCGACGGCTCTCCACATACCCCTTCCTGTGATCGAGCACCCGTTTTCTCGACTCCTGCATCTGGATCCGTGTCGGTTTCGGGTTCAATCAGGCATATGAGTGGAGAAGAAACCCTAGCCGATATGGAGACGAGGAGAAGGATGATTTGGAGGCTATTACAATTAGGTAAGGAGATACCGGATGTAAGTTTAAATGATAATCTTTATTTTCAATGCAACTTTCATATAGTTATCGTGTATATCCGTTTCTAATACTTGTATATTTATAACACTGTAGGAGATGCTCGATTTCAGCGACTATCCTGATGCCCCCTAACGGCAGTGCCCTCCAGTGAGCTCATGAAGACGCGGGATCGAAAAAGTATGAGTCTTACAGAGAGAAAGAAAACGATAAATACGTTTATTGAAGATAATGATTTTTTTTAATCTCCATCTTCAGTAAACGTATTTATCGTTTTCTCTCTTTCAGCAAGACTCATACTTCCTCGATTCCGCGTCTTCTCATCAATTTTGCAGCCTCAGTATTGGTTTCTTTTTGTTTAGAAGTTGTAATTGAACCAACGGTTTGTATATATTTGAATTGTAATTGAATGAATTTTAGTGTATCGTATATTTGATTATATATTTTGTGGTGGATTGAAATGGAATTGGTGAAATGGAAATGAAATGGGATTTGAAATTGGATTTGGAACTGCTTTGTACAGTAGGTATATATTTTTGTGTATCGAATTGTTTCGACGAAGTAATTGCAGATCAGACTTTTTTTTTCTCTGTTGCCAAGTTATTTTGTCGGGCCATACCAACGAAAAATTAAAAAGCCGATGGAATAAGTCATCAAACCTGGGAAAAAATGGCTTAATTTCCCAGTTTTTTTTAAAACTTTTTCCGTTGGCTTCAAGCCGACGGAAAAACCTCTGCCAACGAAATAATTCCTAGACCCGACGTAATAAACCTTATTACGTCGTACTTTTATATGTCGGGTATTGTCCAACGGAATACCTTTATTCCGTTGGAAACCAACTTAATCCGTCGGGCTTATGCCGACAGAATAAGTACAATTTTCTTTAGTGATTCTTGTTAATTCTGTTATCTTGATTTTGTACATGATATGATTATGATATTTCTGACATGCCGGTTGTTAATTATACACTTGTACACATGATTGATGATGTAATTACTCTGAAATCTCTATATAAAATTAACTTGTTTAATATATAGAAAGGGTATTTCAGCCTGACTATGAGTTATAAGTTAATTTTCTTTAATAAAAGTAAGAAACAACTTGTAGCTCACTGGTTAATACTCTCTACTATTATGCCATAGCCTGCTTGTTCAAATCCCATCAATCCCAATTATTTTTAATATTTTTTCTTTTTAACTTTTCGGAAGCCTAAGAGTTGCACATACAATACACGAAGAATCGAAAAGTTTTAGAAAAATCAAATGGGATAAATGAGGAGATAATACAGAATATAACACGTGGCACGAATCTCGAGACAGATGGAGCAAATCCGATAGCCCAAATCGTCTATTTGGATTCCACCGATGGTTCAACTAGCCCTGATCGCCTCCATTCTTTACCCGTGCACCTCTTCAATTCCCCTCTACTCCTCTGTAATATTTGATTTCTTTGAACCAAACCAGAGACCCTTCATTTCTCTCATTAATCCTATTTTAATTCTTTTTAATTCTTTTACTCACACTCTCACTTCTACACTATAAAAACACCCCACCCCCTAGCTCTCCCAATTCTGAAAATCTCTATCAAAAGTTCTCTAAAAAATCCCTAAGTTCAAAAAGAGTTAAAACGAGTCAGGTGGAGTTAGCGATCGATTTCATTCCATTGAAGACCGGAGCCACTCCCGACGATACCACGATGTCACGAAGACACTCTCTCTTTTCCTTACTCTATTCTCAACGCTACACAGCCCGTAAGTCCTTATTCTTCCCTTTCATTTCGACTCACATCGCATTCTAAAATCATATCGACAAAGTGATGTTAAGCTTAAAATCTTGTATTTTAAACACTTTTATCAATTTGAATAGGTCAAATAAATTATACCAATCCTCTAACATCACTTCAAAATATTGTTCACATTATTTACTTTTTATGTAGTTAAAATTTCATGCGAATTAAACACAAATCGAACAATTTCAGAAAAATGTCATGAACTTTAATATAACCCTTTATCCGATAACTAGCATATATACCTTTAGAAAATTCACGAGGTATCGACTTATCCCATCACATACACTATGATTTCACAGCACGATATTTTAGATACATGGTTAATTTAAAGAATACGTTTTACAATAAAATACCATTATTTTTTACAAAAAGGTTTTTATCGATATTTTTACACCTTTTGCAATTATGTCTCTACAACCCTCTTTAAGGGTCCCGCTTGTAGATGGTATGGATCATCGCATGTTCTTGAGATAGTAGAGCGAGATACAGAGCTCCTCATGGAGAATTCGGTCTCGAAAAGAATGAAAATACGATTTAAAAGAAATACGATTTTTTAAAACAAATTAAACTTTGGAAAATTATATAAAATTATGAAACCGTATTTTCAATAAAAACAAATTGTGAAAAAATATATTTTTAAATGAAAGATTAATTTTTTAATAAAATACCACCAAGTTTACAAAAGAAGTAGTTTTCTGTAAAATACCATAAAAAGCTAGGTTGTATGACCAAAATACTATTGAAATTAAAGTACATGTTCATCAAAAACTCTAAATATTATAAATCACCTCGAGGTTTATTTTTAAATAATATTAAAATATTTTTCATAAAACCCCCTCAAGAAATGCAAACAATATAAATACAATGTAAACAATAATAATAAATTTTTAAGGACTTTAGATTAATATAGGTTTAAGCGAAATCATTTCTCTTGAGCCCCAGGAAGCTGGAGAAAGTGAGTGCTTGTCTATTCAGATTAGACAACCCTGTAAATTAACGGAGTTATCAATGACAATTGTCTTGGAAAAAATCACAAATCCTGCCGTACATGTACAACAATTGTCCGATTACTCCCGAACTTATAAAATTCAAAAGTTAAATCCATTCATATGAAAATGACTATAACTCGAAGCTAAACTTCAACGTGAACTCAAAATCAATCTACTCGACTAACTTGACTCGACCCAGGATTACAATTGACATTACTCGCATTCTACTCGACTTCATTCTTCAACTTTTGCGATCTATGGTTTCGACCAAGACATGTTATAATCAACCAATCAAATTAACTAAGAATATTTTACAGCTATAATATATATTAAACTCAGGGTGTTTGGAATTGTTTCTTGTGTGAATCCAACGGAGTTTCAGGAGTTCCGTATTAACCTATTTTTTATTCTATTTACTCGAATTTCAGTCGGGTCGACTCCTCCACAGCTTGGAGTCCCGATGCTAACGCATGATATGGGCCCGTGTTTTCTTACTCCTAGAGCCCTACTCTTGAGTTCGTGAATAGTTCTACGGTTGCGTTGACATTCACACTTGAAACTTAATGTTTACATAATGACCATTTAGAGGCCTATAGTACATATACCATGTTCATTTACATATACTTTTACTCGTCATATACATTATTTCCTGATTATTTTATAATTGTCACTTTCCACTTTTACCATTGGGATTTACCGAGCGCTGGTTCGCTGACGGGTATTCTACCCACCTTTGTTTTCTTGGAATGTTCGTCAGATATCGAGGAGGTGGACGCTATAGAGGAGTACGATTAGATCGCGGTTCAGGCTTTAGGCTAGCTACCTTTTTCTTCAACTTATGTATGCCATCTATTTAGGCATTTATTTTATTGTATTTACTTTTTCAGTTGAACTCATGTATCTATAAATATTTCAAGTTTGAATGTAAATAAAGATATTTGTTGAAAATTATACAGTTTCCATTTATTCTAACATTGTGTATCATTATTTGTCACGCCCCGCTTCCCAAAATACGGAAAACGAGGGATGACTAGGCCAGCCATGCTCCTACGGTCAAGGAATCATCCCGCCGTAGTCACACTTCGGCTTCTAGCATTACATGGTAATTAGTAAATAAAGCACAGTAGTAAAGAAATCACATCACTAATTTATTACATTAAAATCCATTGTTCACAAATTACAAATAACAAGAACAGTTACTAACCAAGTTCAATCTCACGATCACTTTTATGGAAAGCAGGAAAGAAAGAAAGTACACCAGACTATATCTCTGTGAATTCGAAGGGTAGATCCGTCTCCTGCGCTGGTCCTTCCACGAAATCTGAGCATGCATACTCAGGTCGTCAGAGCGACACAATAGCAATATTATAACAATAAGGGGAAACAGGTAAAAGAAGTAATAAAGTTGAAAGTACAATGCATGCAATCGCTATGTCACTATATGATGCAAAGTATGGTCTATGTCCCTATCAGTCTCTACGTCATGTTTGAAATCGCATAGTGGAAGGAGGATCATGTTTAACAGGAGTCTCGTACATATCCGAGACAACGGCCCATATGCCCGGGACATAACCCTGTCAGCCGGATCGCTCGATCCTACCTAATATATATATCGCTGCTCGAATGATCATCCTCTAAAACACGGTCCCGCTAAATACGATTCTCTTTCCACTTCGATTTCCCCTTTATTCCCAGGTTTACACTATTTATGATCTTGATTTAGTCATGTACAAGTATACCAATGGCACGGTTTTATCACTGTTCACTGTATCAATCACTGTCACGAATATTCACTTTCTATTGGTGTACTCGTCACTCCTAAACCAACATCAATCACGTACGATAATGCAATGTCCACTGACTCTAACACGCGCTAACACTAAGTATATGGCAAATGGGGTATCATATATGTATGTATGCCATCAATAAGCTAAGTGTGTTATGAATCAATATGCATGTCATTAACTTACAAAAATTGCATAAATTCATCTGTTTAGAATTCAACGAAATGATACAAATACGATAAATAGAACACTCAGTCAGCAATTCATCAAAATTAGTTTCAGTTCAATCGGGTTTCCGGTATTCAAGATACAGCTGTTTCATTTTAAGTGCTCGCGGCTGGAAATTCAGTTTCTGAACTGAACGTCCGTTTCGCGACACGAATTGCACCCAGTTGGGTTCAGAATTTAGCGATGCTACAGTTGAATAAAATCTAGGGTTTTCGATAGAGTATTCAACGCAACAGACGGATCCTCAATCGCGTCTGTACGTCGAAAGTTATACACAGTTTAATATCAGTATGTCACTTCTGAATCTGTTCTGGACAGTTATACGTTCTGCCCTTTTATTTACAATTTAAATAGCAAACGGCAATGAAACGGAATGAAACCACTTGTTTTGTTTAGCTAACAGATCCATCTTTAATACACTGCAGAGTTCCGTAACATACGAATTCAGGAAACAAAGTGACACACATTTTGGGACAGTACACAGTAGTCAGAGTCGCTGTGGACTGCATTCCAGAGTCGCACTCCGATCTAAATATCATCGCAGTTACAGAACAGAAATCATTAGAATTTTACATAGAGTTAAATTTCGTCGAGTCGGCTTCGATTTAAGCCCTCGAACGCATCATTCCAGTATGTACATAATTTACAGTGATTTTAACCATTTTCAGATACGGGAAAATTCTAGTTTTATCGGTATATTTGGGGGTATCAATTTTAGTCACTAACAGTCGTATTTTCCAGTGAGATTTATACACGATATTCGTCATTATATGGGCCAACAGAAAACATCTATTTCCGTCAAATTAAGCAAGTATTTTCATTGGGGTCTAGCATCGAACACATATGTCGCATAATATATCGGGAATCGGTAAATTATTATCTATATGATTTAAGTTTGTATCACAATTATATTAGCATGTAGCAAGTAAAACACTTGCCTGGAAACGTCTCGGGGTTGCACGGCAACAGCGGCGTCACGAACGCGCGATGTACGTCGTGAAACGATTTGCGCGAGCTTGGCTCGCGATACGGAATTTGTGTCGGAGTTGCCCGGAGTCGTTACACGGTCACTGGAGGTTGAGGGGTGCTCAGTGGTCCTCTGCGAGTGTACTGGGGTCGACGACGGTCGACGGCGTCGCTCCGTCGATGTGCGCAGTGGGTGTTTGGGACTTGGGTTATTGGATTTTTCTTGAAGAGAGAGAGAGAGAGAGAGCTCGGGTGTGGATTTTGGAGGAGGAGGAGAAGATGCAGAGGATGTAGGGGTCGACGGTGTGGTGTGGAGATCGCCGGCATCGAGGGGGCAGGGTGGTGGTCGAGCTCGGCGCAGGGGGTTGGTTGATGGGTGGTGGAGTTGTAGAGGGCGAGGGAGGATGAATGAGGGTCGACGATGAGGTTCACCATCGTCATCGGAGGGGCGACGAGGGAAGCTGGGTTGATGTGGGTTTGTGAGTTTCGAGAGGGAGAGAGCTGAGGGATTTGGAAAACAAGAGGGGGGCGAGGTGTGAGGGAGATAAGGGAGACGAGGGGGTGCGCGTCACGGGTGTAACGTCGCAAGAGCGAGGGCGTGGGCGTGAGCGAAGGCGAGGAGCGCAGATCGCGAGTGGGAATTAGGGAAGGAGCCGTTGGAGAAGGCAGGTGAACAGGAGCGGGCCGGGTCGCTGAGGAGGCGTGCTGGAGGGAGTGGGCTGGGCTTGGGTTTTTTTTAGAAATTCAAATTACTTAATTTTTGTGTGGGCTGAGGAGGGGAGACGGGCCGGGGTTAAAAATTAAATTTCCTTAAAACTTTGGGCTGAAGAGAATGGCTGGGCTTGGGGATTTAATTATGAATTTTAATGGAGAAATCTAAATGGGCTGAGGGTTTATGAAGGCAGTTTGGTTTTAGTTTTTGGTTTTCCAAATTGGTTTTAATTCTGGGTTTTGACTTTTAGGGTTTGGGAAATTTTGTCGGGTTTAGGGTTGTGTATATGTTAGTACATTTTAGCTTTTGGTTTTGGACTATGATTTTAAAAGAGCTGGAAAATAAAGTTTAAATATTAAGCTTAAACAACCAATTAAAATACGAGGGGAAAAAGAAAGGAAATCACTGGGATTTAGAAAATAGGAAACTTTTATTAAGATAGGAACGGGGATTTACATCATTTCACCACGCTTAGTATATTTATTTAGAGAATGGCCTTTTCCGAATAAATATGCCATGGGCTTGCCATGTCATTATTTCCGTCTACTGGGAAGCGGGGCGTGACAGATGACATGCATCCTTGCTATCGTGTCTAGTTATCGTTATCATGTCAACCTTGCTTGTAACGTGATGTTTACCTAGATGCTAACAACAATCCCTTGATATCTCTTGACTTGACCTATTGTCTGGATAGACGTACCTTGTATATGCTTGATCCTGTGTTTGCAGGGTTACCTACGACGGCAGCAAGGTTTAGGGAGGCATCGTCCATGCCAAATTAAAATTTTGCCGATTTAGATAACCCTAACTAGAATCGTTAACTAGAAATAATATGGGATCTAAAGCAAACAACTTTGCAATATGTAGTGAGCAAGGAATACAACCTTTGTAGACCGGTCCTTCACCTCAAATAGCTCCGTGTAGTTGTCCACTCTGCTGCGATCTCAAGCTCCGGACTCTAGAGAGGCTCCGTAGAAGAAACGAACGTGCTTGCTTCGAAGACTTCGAGGCCGAAGATGATCTACGTCGGGGAACACTAACTCAAGCTATTACTTCACTAGGTCAAGAACTTTGTGAAGAGAATACCCTATACTACATGGAAAATAGTAGAGGATGATGAAGTAGGAAGTGAGCTCACTTTAGAATTTATTTTCTCACACTTTTTCTCATAACACCATTAGAGCTAGAAAGCTTTTTCATGGAGCTTGATCAAGAAGAAGAAGAAAGAATAATTCATCATATTAATTATCTCTCCTCAATAATGTAACCATGGGTGAGTTAAGCTATCATGCTTAACTCATGTAGAGAATTGACCAAGGTATAAGGTTGAGGGTTGGGTTAACTAAATATCCTAAAGAATGACAAAAGAGTTGACTTTGTCAATGTTTCCACAAGCTTCATGAAAGCTTGAGAACTTTGACTAAGTCTTTCTCTTTTGTTATTCTTTAGATATAAACAAAACCCTAATTTAACCTAATCATGGTATAAGTCTCATACACCCATCTTGTATGTATCATCGAGCATGATACAAACATGTACACTTGCATATATCACATATAAACAATGTGCACAATCTAGTGAGAAAATAAATCATAAGTGAGCTAATATTAATTAATGTAATATAATATATCAAATATATAATTATACATTAAATTATTAAATCAACTCTTGATTTAATAATCCGGCTATAACCGACTAATATCATGTGTAACAACTTATCGAATCGACTCTTGATCCGAAAACTCGGCTATATCGCATACAACCGATCAATGTAACAAATCGCGAGAATAGAATACGGTATCTCATATCGTATCAATCTCGGTCCCGCACATATCACATATGTGCTCCTACTCCGTTTCGCTCGAGCCAGGAAACCCCTGTGTAGGACTCTAAAGACTCGTCAATACGCCGGCAGTAGGTGATGATCATATCAAACACCCACAAGCCACAAGCGGTCTGCTAAATGTAACGGCCATCCGGGTATTGAGCGATCAGAAGATCAACAAGCAAGCCTGCTCACACTCCTGCGAATCCAATCAGTAACACTACCGTACAGTCCGGTCTCTTCGTCTGATATGTCGCATATCTCGTCTAGGGGTGGTAAACGCCAGACACCAGTAACTCGATAATTCGTGTCGATATGAGGCTCATAACGGGTCGAGAAATACCGATAACACTTACCAGTATATCTCTGAAGCTGCCTTGGCCAAGGACTTCCTGTTATAGCCAATCGAGCACAGCGCAACATCAACTCCCTATACCGGGAGAGACGAAACCCCTCATATCGCTCATTGCCTCCATGTGACTCGGGACTGTACCAAAAAGCCACCGTTTTGCACGCCCTCTTGGACGACGTATGATGGAGATCAAAGCACAGTGGGAATCACACAAGACTCTATGACGATCTCGGGTCTACAGACTAACCTGTACTAGTGTCACCAGAGAACTGCCATCTGACGTGAGGTATAATACCATCTGGGAGTTCTCGGCGAGTCCGTCCAGTGGACCCAGTCTCCACTGAGCACCCATATACCGTCTCTGATGTCAAACACCAATGGATATGGGATCATCCATCGCCCATCTGTATGGGTCGAGAAACTATACGCTAGTCTACTCTGGTATATCGATGCCCTGACTCGATACACCTACGACTAAGAACATTTGAAGGATGTGCTTAGCGACTACACTATCCCCACTAGTATGATCCGCATCATAGTCCTGGTAGTCAAGTACTCATCCTAAGGGCTTTATCAACATGTAACATAGAGACAATCAGCGTATATGTTAAGATAAAGTGCAACCAGATAGCATACTATCATGTCGAGCAAGAAAGTCCTCCATATATATGTCCAAGCATCCACTACAATATACATTGTATATACAGTAATGGCCTCTAGAGTATATATATCACTAACAATCTCCCACTTGCACTAGGGCCATCTGTTGTTGTATCTCATACCTGTTCCCCTTC
Source organism: Agapanthus africanus (assembly GCA_030015575.1). NCBI lineage: Eukaryota > Viridiplantae > Streptophyta > Magnoliopsida > Asparagales > Amaryllidaceae > Agapanthus > Agapanthus africanus. Next base: position 19,870,772 of record JASDDO010000031.1, on the reverse strand, counting down.
GAAAGGCGGCGCACAGGACCGCGATGTCCTGACGCTGGGATTCGGGGCAGATGCTATTTGGTTTTATCCGTCCACCTCTCCGAAGATACCAAGTTGATTTATGGCACCGTGTATCGGAGGTTTAGACGGATGCGGCCGATGTAGCAGACTTTGTCAAATTCCCCCTCGCTTGAGGGGTTTTTGATTGTAGGGACGCTCTTCCCTGCAGGCGCAAGCCCCTACAGTTAATTACGCTACCGCATCGCGGTAACAACTTTCTCCTTCTCCAGAATTTCACTTCGTGTCGTGTGCGTTTGTTTTGTTTGTGGTTGCCCGTGGATTGTATACGGAGACTGAGTAATGCCGTCGCCCGTAGGACGTGGATTAGTCCAAATCCGTATTTACTTAGATTTGGGTTTGGTGTTTTTAGTTTAAGGATACGTTAGTCGCGTTGCGGCTAAGATCAACTTAAACGTTCGTTAAGGATACGTTAGTCCTGTTTGAGACTAAGATCAACTTAACGTAGTGATTAATTTAATGTATGGCCATCGGGACTCGTCACCTCTCTGACGTCGTTGAAGGATTACAACGACATGTATCAGAGGAGCTCGGAGATGTACCCTCGAACCAGAGTTGATTGGGAGTTTTATAATCCATGTGAATGTTTAAGGATACGTTAGCCGTGTTTGGGGCTAAGATCGACTTAAACGGGACCGTTTAGACCCGGCAAAAGAGCGTTTGGGCTCTATTGTTCCAGTTTGGGAGATTCATAGTCCAATTTGGGACTAAAGTCTGTTTGGAGGACACGTTAGCCATTTTTGAGGCTAAGATCGACTCAAACGTTTGTTAAGGATACGTTAGTCCAGTTTGAGACTAAGGTCAACTTAACGGGACCATTTAGGTCCAACAAAAGAGCATTTAGACTCTATTGTGCCAGTTTAGGGACGTGGTGGTCCATATTCCAGTTTAGGGACGTGGTGGTCCAATATTAGTTTAGGGACGTGGTGGTCCAATATTAGTTTAGGGACGTCTCGGTCCAATATTAGTTTAAGAACGTCTCGGTCCGATATTAGTTTAAGGACGTCTCGGTCCAATATTAGTTTAGGGACGTTCCGGTCCGATATTAGTTTAGGGACGTTTCGGTCCGATATTAGTTTAAGGACGTTTCGGTCCGATATTAGTTTAAGGACGTTTCGGTCCACGAGTTTAGGGACCCCGCAGTCCATGTCGATGTGTGGTCGTTGGGACCCGTCACCTCTTTGACGTCGTTGAGGAATTACAACGACGGATGTCAAAGGAGTTCGGAGATGTACCCTCGAACCGGATGTAAATTGATTTAGAAGAGCAATTTTGCTCAGTCAATTTAATTTAAGGACTTATGGCCAAAATTAGGCTAAGTCCAGTTGAAATGTTCAACATTTTATTTGCTTTTGCATTGCATTTCTTTTTTTATTTTTATTTGGGCCTTGCCCAGAAAGGATGCAGAGCATCAATTTGTTTTGGGCTCTGCCCTTTTAGGAATGATGCAAGGCATCAATTTTATTTGGGCTCTGCCCTTGTATAAAGGATGCAAAGCATCAATTTATTTGGGCTCTGCCCATTTATTGCCTTGCAATTTATTTTGGCCTGTCAGGTCATTTTGATTTGGGCCTGGCCCTTTTAGTAATGCATTGCATTTGTGCAAAGCACTGTTAATTTGAGAATCTTTTAGATTCAAGAACCGATGGTTCAAAAAAAGAAGTGCAAAGCACTATTTGATTTAGATCTAAGAAAAAACAAGTTTTTTCTTGTTTTTCTTATCTCAGAGAACCAAAGGTTCATGAAAGTGCAAAGCACTATTAATTTAAAAACCTTTTAGGTTCAAAAACCGATGGTTCATAAAATAAGTGCAAGACACTATTTGATTTATTTATTTATTTATTGTTGAAGATCCATGATCTTGTTCATAAGAGAATTTTCTCTTCTTTTAAAGGTTTTTACCTTTTTTTTTATTCTTCAAGAGTTCTCAAGAGTTCTCTTCTCTCTTTTTTTTTTAGCAAGATCTCCCTATCTTTGAAATGGGGTCTGGGGTCCTTTTTATAGTGCTCAAAGATCAGTTAAATTTGTTAAAAAGATCTTTTCTGAGTGATTCGGGGAATTTTCCCCACCGTTGGATCTTTGATCCAAAGGCCCCTGTTTTACAGAAGAAATCTTCTTGTTTTAACAAGAACAGAAAAGATTTCCTTAAATCTTCATTCTGTTGTTGCGCAACTCACCAGCGCGTGACACGTGTCGCGCAGTAAGGCGCTTGCGCAACAGCGATTGCGCAACTGCGCAGACACGTGTCGCGCAGTGAAGCGCTTGCGCAACAGCGCTTGCGCACCTGCGCAGACACGTGTCGCGCAGCCGTGCGCTTGTGCAGTTGCGCTTGCGCAACTGCACAGACACGTGTCGCGCTGCCGTGCGCTTGCGCAGTTGTGCTTGCGCAACTGTGCAGACACGTGTCGCGCTGCCGTGCGCTTGCGCAGTTAAGTGTTACTTATGTTTTTAAAGAGCCTTGCTCTGATCAGACGTATCGCCTTGGGCGTTGTGCTGCCGTGTCAACTTCTGACACGTGGCGCATTGCGCGCAGCGCGCGGGAACCGAAGCGTTGCTTCAAAATTAAAGTTTAAATTTTCAAAGCAAAGCTTTATTTCTGATTGGGGGAAGATGAAGCGTTGCTTCTTCTCCCGCCTTGGAATTTGAACAGAGCTTTGCTCTGATTGGGATAAACAATACCCAACAATCAGCAGTGGTTGAAGTATCTCATACTCAACCATCCCATAAAAGTCTCTACTGGGAATAGGCTTTTGTGAGTGGATCCACCCTGTTCTCCTCTGTATCTACTCTCCTAACCTTGATCTCCCTGGAGATCAACCATCTCCATGATCGGGTGATACTGCCTAAGAATATGTCTGGATCACTGATGGGACGGGGGTTCCTTGGCCAAAGCCACAACTCTATTGTCATACAATGGTAGGAACGAAGTTCATCTCATGAACTTATATACATCCAGACTACATCTTTGGTAGCATCCTAGGTAGCCATGTAACCAGCCTTTATCGTCTAGTATGCCACGGTATCTAGCTTGGAACTCTTCCAACATACCGTCCCTCCAACGAGGGAAAAGACAATGCCTGTGACTGACATTCGGTCGACCTTACCATCCTGGATCCTATCCAGTGATTCTCCCCAGGATCGATTGACACCATCTCACTACACCTAGTGAGAATTCTAATATCTAATTAGATCTATCTCATAGATCCAAAACCCAGGATTTAGGAGGTATCACATTGACCTATATGGAGAATCCTTGTGATAAGAGGAGATTGACCGAGCATAGCTTAGGAAACACCTTTCCTATCAAGAGTATGTCATCCACGTGCAATATGAGGATCACTACCATACTCCCTATTACCTTTTTGTATATACAAGGTTCATCTACTATTTTGATGAAGTCAAACACTTTGACTACCACATCAAAACAGATGTTCCAACTCCGCGATACCTGCTTTAACTCATAAAGCAACTTGCACACGTTTCCGCTGCTCCCACTGTCTATGAAGCCCTCTGGCTGTGTATTTATAGACGATCTCTTCTAAATCATCATTTAGAAAAGCAGTCATGACACCCAACCGTCAAATATCGTAGTTATGGTATGTAGCAATGGCAAGTAGGATCTGGATAGACTTAAGCATAGCTTTGAAAGTCTCAACTTTTCCATGTACACCAAGTAATCTTCTCAATATATACTTGCTCCTGATGGAGATTTAACTCTTCAGATAAAGCAACCAAAGTCCATACTTTGTTGGTGTATATAGATTCCATCTCAGATCGCTTAGCATCCAGCCATTCTTACAGAGTCCCCACTCCTGATGGCCTGCTCGAAACTAGTTGGGTCATCATCTCATGATGCAATCCTCGCTTCCACTGTCATAGAGAAACCGAAGTATCTCTCAGGCGGATGAGGAACCCTACTAGATCGGCGGAGAGGCTGAGGTTCGTTGGAAAGCTATTGAATCCTCCGGTTTTACCAAATCATCAGCTGCAGTTTATATAGCTAGAACTCCTTCCAGTTCTACCTCATGGCCACTAATTTCTTCATAAGAAATTCCCTTTCTCAAAGGTGGCATGCTGAGAAACAAAACACTTTTTTCTCCTCAGTGTGGTAGAAGATATTCCCATGTGAATGCTTGGGATATCCAACAAACTTCCATAGAACTGACCTTGCCTCGAGCTTGTCCGGATTTTGCTTTTATACATAGGCCGGACAACCCCAAATCTTAACATCCTTAAGAGATGGGCTCTTTCCATACCATATCGCATATGGAGTGGTGGGCACTGATTTGATTGGAACCCTATTCAATAGGTATGCAGCTTCATAAGTGCATAAACCCCAAAAGGAAATAGGCAACTCAGTAGTACTCATCATAGAGCACACCATATCACATAGGGTGCGATTGCTCCGCCCCGATATACCAACGTGCTATGGTGTATACGGAGGAGTGATGCTGAGAGAGAATCTCATTCTCCTTTAGAATAGTCCAGCAATTCCGTGCTCAAGTATTCTCCTCCCTGATCTTATCATAGGACATAATACTTATACCCATTTTGGTTCTCTACTTCTAACTTATATTCTGTGAATATCTCAAAAGGTTCAGACTTGTGTTTCAACAGGAACACATGTGCGAATCTTGAGAGATCATCAGTGAATGTAATGAAGTACAAAAAACCAGTCTTGGCATGTGTAGACAGGGGACTTTCATACATCAGCATGTATCAATCCCAAGAGTTCACTAACTCTTTCTCTGTTTCCAATAAACGAAGCTATGGTCATCTTATCTTTATGACACGACTGGCAAGTTTCACAAGATGTAAATTCAAACTAATTTAAATATGCATCTCTATGTTACTTAGCTAGTCGGGTCGCATTGATATGACATAGTCTACAATGCCTCAAGAAGGATTCGTTCATTTATGAACTCTTCCTCTTGTGTGTGTTCTGCACATTAAGAACTGTAGTTTGATTTAGAACGTATATACTTTTAGATAACGTGCCTGAACCGATCAACTCTTGATATAGGAAATGTTCAAAACATTATCCAACAATACAAAATTATATCCTTCTTTACTAATAAAGAGACTGATATGATGTTGTATATCAGGTTCGGTATCTAATAACATTCGTTCAGAATCAATGTATTTGGTAATACAGGGTGATAACTCCCAACTAACTTGGCTGCAACACTTGCATCATTTTTAACTCTTAAAACTTATCACCCGTTCCCAGTTCTCTACCTTTCTGTATCCCATGTAACATATTACATATGTGGGATCCTGATCCGGTATCTCATACCCAGGACGTAAAGGATACTGAGAAACAGTTCTCGGTAATGAACACACCCGAAGAAGATGCATCATCATGCACTTTCTTCGTTTGGGCGACACGGGAATCCTGGTAATCCCTTATTTCCTGCTCGGTCTTATAACAATTATAAGTTGGAGCGGGACCAACGTTCCCTAGCACAGTATAACAAGCAGGTTCGGTCAATACATCCGTATTATTATCTTGATTAAGGCGTGACATGGTCGCTACCTGGAGAGAGAGAGAAGAAAACACTCAGCGTATGTTCTTGCAAGATTAGATTGGTTATTAATATATCTAATCAGGATGGCTCCCACTGTTTTTGTCAAATCTTCCTTCAAACCCTAAAAGGAAAGACTAGCCGGGATTAATTACACCCTACAAATTCGCCAATCTTTCAGCCGGGCCAGTGCCGGTACTTTGAGGGAGGTTCCCCGTGCTTTCGCACGGACCTAATTAAAATAAACCTCGTTTTCCCAGAGGCGTAACCTGATTGAAAGAATTAAAGTTAACCGCAATCAAGACGGTGTCGCTATGCAGCTAGCCGGTTGAGCACGGGTCGATCCACAGGAAGATGGTTGTATGTCCTTTCTTGTCTTAGACGAGTCAATAAAGAATTTGTATGTGTTTGTTCGAACTAACCTATGTGTTTTATTTGCAAGTATAAAGTTGTTAAGAAAAAGATACGAAATTGTAAGCTAAAGAAATCCGTACTCAAAACCTTTGAGCCGAGTCTTGACCAATTGAAGCTAGAACAATAGGCAACAACGTGGATTAGGGAATTTAAGCGCGGTATTCGTGGAATCCGGCTTATTTACCTTTGTCCTTCCGTTCTTGTCTCTTGCTTTCGCCTCCGGCCAAACCGAACGCAACCGGTCGCGGTTAGGAATCACCGTTACCTTGTCAGGGTAGGGTGCCTAACGGAGCGCTTGCGTATGGTTTGGGCGGAGTTCAATGGAAAATAATGGGAAAAGGAAAAGAGAAAAGAAAATCTTTAACTTATAATATCGTATTTCTTCTTAACAATAATAATTACAACATTCACAAAATGAACAAAAGAGAGCAAAAGAAAAGAACAAAGAAAAGAAAAGATTGCAAATCTTAAGTGCATGAATTTAAGTGCATGAAATAAATTGCAAGAAAGAAAAGCAAGATAATAAAAAGCAATAAAAAGAACAAGAAAGTAATTATAAGAACATAGAACTCAAGACAAGCATGTGATCAATAGCCAACCCTTAAACTTGCAAGCTCAATTAAGAGGTTGCAAGATCAAGAGAAGGGTAGAGAATGCATGTGAAGTGAAGAACTAGTCCCGTGAGAAAATACGACCCTTGAGATCAATAACTAACCCTTAACCATTCAAGCTCAATGAAGAGGTTGAATGATCAAGAGAAAGCAAGAATCTCAAGGGGAAGAAGAAACAAAAGAGAATGATACAAAAAGCCCTCATCTTCATTGATCTCCCACTCAAAAAGCTCTCACTACAATTTTCATGGAAAAAGAATGAAGAAGAAGAAGAAAAAAGACTAAATCCTAACAAAAAGAGGAACAAAAGAATGACCCTTTACAATGGTTCAGATCTGGGGTATTTATAGGAAGGGAAATGAAACCCTAGGGGCAAATTCTGACATAAAATGAAGTACCCAAAGTGCCCCCTGAAAACGACCAGTTGCGGCGCCAGTACGGCCGCGGATCCGCGGCCTAGACCCCATGTTGGCCGCGGATCCGCGGCCATGTGGAGGCTTTAAGGGGTCGGGCTTCTTTTGGGGTTCTGTGTTTGCATGTTCTTTTGTTTCACATATGCAGATTATCAATATCCTTCATTGATTTCTTCAGTTTCCAGAAGTCAACAATGATGGCTTCATTTTTCAACACATTTGACTTTATCTCCCTCGAGCTCCGCGCACCCATTGATTCTTGTGCAGCCTCCCTCGTGCTCTGTGCTTGTCCCAGACACGAATGACCACTGTCATATGTCTTGTCTCTGGAACCGGTACGCAGCACTGGGCGGATATGGATGACCGGAACCCGGCTTTTATCTGTTGTCAACAGATGTTCTGTATTTGGTGTAACTGTGGAGATTTTGTCCTTATTTGCACTATTTGTACTGGAAACCTGTAATCTGTAAATATGTAACAAACACGAATTAAAAGCACCTACCTATAAACACACGAGCATAGGAATGGGCGGTATAAAATGCAGTATTCTGTTATGAACATAACCCCGTTGACACCTTTCTAGATACCTACTTGATCGGCTAATTGTAATGTGTAAAACTCTCCCAGGAGCAACTCTTACTCGCAGTGGGTATCGGGATCCAACTATCTCATAGAAGGTATGAAATCTCATTGCAAATTTCAACACTTGAAATTCCCGATAATATTTTACCCCTAGCATCCTATGACCTTGACAGAGGTCAACAAACCATAGGCTGCTAGTCAAGTTCAACCCGTCATTTCTTGATTGAAATAAACCCACCCGCACGACCCTTGACGGAGGTCAACAAGGCCGCACGACTACCCTAATCCAATCGCATCGTATGCAGCGGATAACCACTAGTCAGCTACCGCACACTACGCCTTGACGAAGGTCAACAAACGTAGCACGAATACTAAGTAGTACTTATCTGAAATGACGGAATGCTGTGACAGGTTTTGAAGAAAACCTTTTGCGTAATGAACTTGATATCGTTGTAGAATCAAATGATTTAAAATGGAGTGTTTTTGAGGCTTTTACTAGTTTTGCTAAAGAGGTCACTCCCGGTGAAGGGATCTCGGCTCTTTTCTTATCGAATAAGGTGCAGGATATTCACAATATCACTATGCAAAGCAAAAACTATAGAAGCAATCAAAAGACAAACCGAGGGTTGTAGCATCTGCCAGTTATTGCTAAAGAGGTCACTCCCGTTGAAGGGATCTCGGCTCTTTCCTTATCGAATAAGGTGCTGGATGTTCTACAAGGAACACCGCTATGCAAAACAACAACTAGAGCTACCTGTTTTTGAAAATTCGATTCCACAACATCTTTAGGTTTCTTTTATTTCATTAATCTCATTAATGAAGTCCCATCATTTTAAGCTACCTAAACATCACAGATAAATACAACGTACGCTTATGCCATCCGCATTCGCCTCAATGTCCCCTCGTGCACCGTTAGGTTAGGTAACTAACGGCAGAGCGGGGCAGTGCTAGCGCGGGTGTAAAACATAAGCAACATCTATATAATATATCACATATACTATATCATGTATCCATCTAAACATATCAAATGATCACATCACAGATATCGCAGCAGAAGAACAACATATGAAATATTGGATATACTAGGATTTCCGTGTTTTATTTTAAGCCTGTATAAAACACGGATTCCACGGTCGTGATGAATAGCCATCCCACACCCCTAGACCCTTACGAGAGCGGCATGCAACCCTGCCAATTCTAGAGTTAGGAGACCCGGTCTCGACTCCTCGAGATGGTCTCCCACTGGACTCCAGAACCCGGTTACTTGTGCTCCCCGCCTAAGGTCTATCCTAATGCGGAAAAGTAAATAATATACAATGGTGACATCATCCTCAACCCGGAAGTGCCCCAATAAAAGAATATTACATGAATGAAAACAAAAAACCCCATCTCACATAAAACCCCCGGCTATTCAAAACACGACGATCCAATATAACATATCACAGCAACACATAACATCACATGTCATCAATGTAAGTAAATATGCGTATCCCAATTATCGTTGGCATATAGCAACGAAACCGGCGATACACCACATATTACACTTACGGTCGCAGAAAAAAAAGTGAAAAACTACAACAATTGGAATCCGCAACCTCCTTAGACATCGCATGCCTAACCAACTGAATTCCTTAGACATCGCATGCCTAAAAATTTAAACCCCGCATTTTAGTCTCAATATCGAAAACACTTTTCAATATCTAGTCGGGCAATTCAACAAGTTTCCCGACACCTTGATCGAATGCTCGTCGAAAACTTTAGTAGACGGCCGCACCCCCGATGCCGTCGACGAAGTGCACTAAGGCGGAACACCGCTGCCGCGAGCACCCGAACGGATGCTTTTGGCGACGGGGTTCTCCTACAGTCACTTGGTCGGGGTTTTGGGGCGTGGCTATCTATTAAGTTTATCCGACGAGTATCCGCGTACGCTACGTGATTGCGACGGACTTTTGATCACATCAAAATCCTGTGGCAACCGATCAAATAAGACTAAACTGCTAGATTTATAAAATTCAAATTAGTTATCTCATAATTACATGTGGATTCCAAATATTGTATCCCATCACATATTATCTGGACGACGATAAACTCTTAGATCGATTCATCAAAATCCCATAATTTCCCGACAGCTCAACACTTGAGCACAATTTTAGTAATACCCAGAAGATACCACAGTACCTATGAACTAGCCGTAGAAGGGTCAAACCAACGCCTCACATGTGAAACGCCAAACTACCACAAACCCTAAAGTTCAAGTGGTGGTTTTGACGGCCACATAATCGAGTTAAGGTTTACGTTTTCTAGAGGATCCAAAGAATCCCTTGCATGTTTTTCCGAGTACGTTAAATTTGGAAAAATGGGTTTTTAACATTCGATCGAACTTTCTAACTTCGTCTAGACAGTATGTGAAAACCCGAAACAATGTTAAAACTACGAATACGAAACACTCCGAATTGCCTATTCTGTAAGATTACATCATATGTAAAATTTGCAAAAACAAACAACACCTGAAACACCAAACCCAAGTCACTGGAACACACCACAAAACTCAACCCTATTCACCATCAAATATCCGGCGTCGCCGGAATTGTAAGCTTGGTCGCCGGCCATGGGCCGAGCACTGGGGTTGGGTTTTCTAGTGTGTTCATGTGGTATCTCATACTACATTCTGCAATTGTTTAAATAATTTTTTGAACTCTTTTCAAAATCGACAGATATTAGGGTTTTCCGTTTCAAGTTTCGGAGTTGTTTCGGTTTCGTGATCTTAACAAAATCCGTTTAAATTTCTAGCATGGCTCTGATACCACTGCAGGGTTACCTACGACGGCAGCAAGGTTTTGGGAGGTATCGTCCATGCCAAATTAAAATTTTGCCGATTTAGATAACCCTAACTAGAATCGTTAACTAGAAATAATACGGGATCTAAAGCAAACAACTTTGCAATATGTAGTGAGCAAGGAATACAACCTTTGTAGACCGGTCCTTCACTTCAAATAGCTCCGTGTAGTAGTCCCCTCCGCTGCGATCTCAAGCTCCAGACTCTAGAGAGGCTCCGTAGAAGAAACGAACGTGCTTGCTTCGAAGACTTCGAGGCCGAAGATGATCTACGTCGGGGAGACACTAACTCAATCTATTCCTTCACTAGGTCAAGAATTTTGTGAAGAGAACACCCTATACTACATGGCAAGTAGTAGAGGATGATGAAGTAGGAAGTGGGCTCACTTTAGAATTTATTTTCTCACACTTTTTCTCATAACACCATTAGAGCTAGAAAGCTTTTTCATGGAGCTTGATCAAGAAGAAGAAGAAAGAATATCATCATATGAATTATCTCTCCTCAATAATGTAACCATGGGCGAGTTAAGCAATCATGCTTAACTCATGTAGAGAATTGACCAAGGTATAAGGTTAAGGGTTGGGTTAACTAAATATCCTAAAGAATGACAAAAGAGTTGACTTTGTCAATGTTTCCACAAGCTTCATGAAAGCTTGAGAACCTTGACTAAGTCTTTCTCTTTTGTTATTCTTTAGATATAAACAAAACCCTAATTTAACCTAATCATGGTATAAGTCGCATACACCCATCTTGTATGTATCATCGAGCATGATACAAACATGTACACTTGCATATATCACATATAAACAATGTGCACAATCTAGTGAGAAAATAAATCATAAGTGAGCTAATACTAATTAATGTAATGTAATATATCAAATATATAATTATACATTAAATTATTAAATCAACTCTTGATTTAATAATCCGGCTATAACCGACTAATATCATGTGTAACAATTTATCGAATCAACTCTTGATCCGATAACTCGGCTATATCGCATACAACTGATCAATGTCACAAATCGCGAGAATAGAATACGGTATCTCATATCGTATCAATCTCGGTCCCGCACATATCACATATGTGCTCTTACTCCGTTTCGCTTGACCCAGGAAACCCCTGTGTAGGACTCTAAAGACTCATCAATACGCCGGCAGTAGGTGATGATCATATCAAACACCCACAAGCCGCAAGCGGTCTGCTAAATGTAACGGCCATCCGGGTATTGAGCGATCAGAAGGTCAACAAGCAAGCCTGCTCACACTCCTGCGAATCCAATCAGTAACACTACCGTACAGTCCGGTCTCTTCGTCTGATATGTCGCATATCTCGTCTAGGGGTGGTAAACGCCAGACCCCAGTAACTCGATAATTCGTGTCGATATGAGGCTCATAACGGGTCGAGAAACTACTGATAACACTTACCAGTATATCTCTGAAGCTTCCTTTGCCAAGGACTTCCTGTTATAGCCAATCGAGCACAGCGCAACATCAACTCCCTATACCGGGAGAGACGAAACCCCTCCTATCGCTCATTGCCTCCATGTGACTCGGGACTGTACCCAAAAGCCACCGTTTTGCACGCCCTCTTGGACATCGTATGATGGAGATCAAAGCACAGCGGGAATCACACAAGACTCTATGACGATCTCGGGTCTACAGACTAACATGTACCAGTGTCACCAGAGAACTGCCATCTGACGTGAGGTATAATACCATCTGGGAGTTCTCGGCGAGTCCGTCCAGTGTACCCAGTCTCCACTGAGCACCCGTATACCGTCTCTGATGTCAAACACCAATGGATATGAGATCATCCATCGCCCATCTGTATGGGTCGAGAAGCTATACGCTAGTCTAGTTTGGTATATCGATGCCCTGTCTCGATACACCTACGACTAGGAACATTTGAAGGATGTGCTTAGCGACTACACTGTCCCCACTAGTATGATCTGCATCATAGTCCTGCTAGTCAAGTACTCATCCTAAGGGCTTTATCAACATGTAGCATAGAGACAATCAGCGTACATGTTAAGATAAAGTGCAACCAGATAGCATACTATCTTGTCGAGCAAGAAATTCCTCCATATATATGTCCAAGCATCCACTACAATATACATCGTATGTACAGTAATGGCCTCTAGGGCATACTTATCACTAACAGTGTTGGCATTAGGTAGCATACCATATTGATATTTTACATGAACATGAAACCTGGGGAAAAGGGGAAATTGATAATCGAACCTTAATTGTAACTGAAGAGTTGTGATTGTTAGAGATTGATCAGTCGATACGAGCTATGGGCTCTAAAATAGTGATACTGACATCATTCGTCCATCTTGACTTGTTTTACTGCCTAGCGGCATTGTTACGCCCCACTTCCCGGTATACGGGAAGGGGATGCGGCGGGCCCACTACGTATTTACTCCGAAGTAAATACGCTAAGCGTATCTAAGCAATATAAAGTAAAAATATACACAAGAGACAGGAATATAAATGAATATCAACTTTTATTTATTTAACAATTCTTTACAAGTACAACTGGAAATGTAAATACATGAATAGAAAGCAATGCCTAAACAATGGCATAACTGAAATGAAAAGTATATACAGGTGCCTACAGCTCTGGGTCGATAGCAAACTGCTCCAAGTCCTCAGTACCGGGTTCGATCTCCAGTGAGTCCGATCCACCTGACAACATTCCAAAGAAAGAAGAAAAGAATGCCGTCAGCGAACAATCGCTCGGTAAGTCCCAAAGATAGATAGAGATAGAATAGACAGAAAGAGAGTGCAACTAGTAGTGTTTGATTATAATGTTAACGCAGTTGTTTGTACCTTGGTACAGAATACGCAAGTGTATACGAGAGGAGACCCACTATTTCGGAGGCTAAGATATACGGAACACAAGGAACCGTTCAGCCACGCTACAACGGCAATGGATATTCAGGTCAGGTGTATTAAGGTGACCGTCTTGTGCCACTTCTAACACATTATGTACCAGTCTACCCCTTTAAAACCCCGTGATGTCTTTGGTATTAATTGTATTGTTTTGTTATATAGATGGATGACTTACCGAAACCATGATATTATGTAAACAGAATTGATATAAATTGATAGTCATGTAAACAGAGTATATCCATGGTTCGGTTCAGTCATGTTCATGTTGATACAGATTGTATTATGGTATTTATGGATTCATGTTGTATTGTAGTTATACTTGAATTGAATTCAAGTCAGATTGTATTCAGATTTGACCATGACTCGAACTGAGTCAGACTTTTAAACAGAATTGAAGTCCTGATTGTTTTGGAGTTATCGGTAACAGCTGCACATGGACGGCAGGATTTGTGTCTTTTTTCAAGACAATTACCGTGTTGATAACACCGTTTTTAGATTGTCTATCTTAGATAGGCAAGCACCTACTTTTTCCTGCTCCCCGAGGCTCAAGAGAACTGGTCCCGCTTAAACCTATATTTACTAGGGTCCTTTATTGTAATTTAGTATAACTTGAGGGGTTTTATGTAAAAATAGTTTAGATATATTTTCAAAAAACACATCAAGTATTTAATTATCATCTTTACAGTTTTCATAGATGTATATTTTATAAAAGTGATATTTTCTAGTAAGTAGAACTTAGTTTTCATTATACATGGCTTAATGAAATATTGGAATTTGTATTGAATTGTAATGGTAGTTTCATGAAATTGGTGATCCCTTTGATTTAGAAAACATGGAATATTCATATATTATATTTAAAATAGACATTTTGATAATAGTTATAAATATATATATTTAATAAAAATAAATTTTATTTATTTTTGTAGAAATCTCATTTTCTTAAAAATTGTATCAAAAATTCCATCGAGATCGAATGCTCCTTGCGGAGGTCTGCATCACGCTCTATTAGGCCTGAGGATGTGCGATAAATCGTACCATCCCGATCGGGGTTCCCCAAAATGGGTTGTAGAGGCACAATTTCAAGGAATTAGATAACACACTTTTTAAAGAAAACAATTTTGTAAGTTTATGGTATTTAAATGTAATGCCGTATTTTGTCCCAAAAGAATATTTTACAAACCATCGTTCTTTGTCAAGGAGGAGTGTTGTGATGAGGTAGGTCATTGCCTCATGAGTTTTCTAAAGGTAATACAAGGAAATATGTTGAATTATGTCGAAAGTAAAGTATGTGGTATTTTACTGTAAAAATACGATAAAAGTTGCATAATAGATTATTTTGAGATGAAACTTATTCTAATGTATTTGTTAATGATTACTAAGCAATCTATTAAAAATTGGTAGGTTTGTTATTAAGAAAGAGTTGGAATTTTAAAGAAAAGCGAATCGAAAGTCGGAATAATTCCGCTTCCGACGAGTTTTGAAAAAGAGAAGTTTTAGAATAGAGATTGAGAAGGGAAGAGGGGACTTATAAGCTATAAAGAAAGAGGGGAGGTAGGGAAAGACTTTGGAACCGTCGGGGCGTCGTTTCGTCACCGGAATCTCCTCAAAACATCGTCGGAACTTCGCCCTTTGCTAACTCCACTTGCACAACTTAGGACTTAGAAATTTTAGGGAGTTTTTGTAATGAAATTCTGAGTGAGGAGGGGACAAATAGAGTGTGGTATTTATAGGGAAATTAGGGTTTAGGGTAATGAAGAATAGAATTAAAATGTGTATTAAAATGTGGATTAATGCCCATTTTTAATTCTCTGGAAATGTGCAGAGAAATCAAACAGTATGGAGGTAGTGGGGTAGGCCAAGGGGTTCAGGGGTTGAAGTTTGGGGAGCATCCCTTTCGGGGGGCCCGGCGGTGCCGATCACTTGCTTTCATCTCGCCGGTCCAAATCCGGTGAGAGGGCTTGTGATCTTCGCCACGTGTCCCCATCGCTTTGTATACTTCAGTGCACATGTTTGATTTCTGTGTGACTTTTCATTTTACGTGTAGTCACGTGCAAACTTTTGGGCTTCTAAAAGATTAAAAGAAAAATCAACAAAAAAATAATGTGGCTGGAGGGATTCGATCACATGGGCTACGTCACAATAGTGTAAGGCTTTACCAATGAGCTACGAGTTATTTCTTGCTCAAAAGCAATTCAAATACTTATAACATACACAGGATTGCAAATACTCTATTTGTACATTAATTTTTAAACAAATTTCTGTACACTGAAAAACAGAGATGTTACAGGCATGTCTCGGATTCAGCCCCGAGAGTCATGACACCGTGGTCCTAGGCACGTACGTGATATTATTGAGTTTCGAGGAAGGATTGTATTAATTGTTTTCAAATACCTATAGTATAGATAACGTAGAGACATGGAACCATATGATACCCATGGCATGATTGCTTGATATATCCTGTTTATCTTACTGCTCGTTATTGATAATGTTATTGTATACCTGTAGGGTGTTTTTCGTCACCCCATTGAGATGGGAATACGCGCGCGCTTGTCAGGCGTACTACAGATTCCCTCTGCCTAGGGTAGGCCGGGGTTTATTGATTGTGGGGATCCGAATCTCCGGCAGCCGCGGACTAAGCTGCCGTTAATTACCCCTCGCCTTTGTAGCGAGGGAACCTCCGATTGACGGGTTAAACTGGTTATGTGAACTCAATGTGCAGTGTACGTGTGTTTTGTTTTGGAGGGGGCCTGGATATATCGGGAGCCACGCAGAGTTTTTACGGGGGTCCCGCTACCCGGATAGTGGGCTGGGGGACAAGGGGGCTAGCAGCCCCCTTGCGGGGTGCGGAGCAACGCCCCGGCCCAAATTTTTTTGAGAGGGACAGTGTTGTGGAGTATGTGTGTGTATATACATATATATAAAAAAAGAAAGGGAAAGGGCATCCAAAGGATGCGTGGGAAAAAGCGCCAGCGCTTTGAGTGCTAGCGCACCACTTGTCAGCACATGGGCGCTCGGGCGCTAACGCTCTGAGCGCAAGAGCGCTAGCGCTTTGAGTGCTAGCGCACCACGTGTCAGCACGTGGACACTCGGACGCTAGCACTTTGGGCGCTAGCGCTTTGAGCGCAAGAGCATTAGCGCTTTGAGCGCTAGCGCCCCATGTGTCAGCACGTGGGCACTCGGGCGCAAGCGCTAGCGCATCACGTGTCAGCACGTAGGCGCTCGGGCGCTAGCGCTCTGAGTGCAAGAGCGCTAGCGCTTTGAGCGCTAGCGCACCACGTGGGCATTCGAGCGGCATAAGGGACTTGGTCCCTGCAATGAGAGTTGTACTCCAAGAAAGGAGCACTTATATATATATATATATATATATATATATATATATATATATATATATATATATATATATATATGAGGACTTAAACTCCTAGGATGTTTTGAAGCTGATGAAGGGCTTCTCCCCTTGAGCCCTAGTTCTTCCCCAAAGTGGGGTTTCTGGAGATGGGTCTCCTTCTTCTTCCTTTGTTGGCCGGATCTTGAAGATCAAGAAATATGAGATTTTAAAAATCTCTCCTTTCTGAGATCTGATGGCAGATCTGAGTTCCCCTTTGTGGGTTTTGTGGTGGAAAACTGTTTAGTTTTCGAAAAGAAAGAGTAAAACTCTTGGTTTAATTCAAAAGAAAGAAAAAGGTTTTAGAACCTTAAGGAAGGAGAAAGAGGCACAGGCCCTAATTTTTTGGGGGAATGAAAAAGTATATCCTTTATTCATCATCATGTTGCCTTATATAGGCTTGCATATTTGCATATAGCCCCTTGGGCTTTACAAAATGGCATTTGCCCATCCCATGGCTCATGTGCTATTTCTTTTTGCACATAAGCCATGGGCTTACAAAAATTTGGCTTTATGCCCATTTTGTTTACATTCATGCATAAAAAAAATTACATAAAAATTATTTATTACATGAATTCATTTTGGCATGGGGGGGCCGGCCGCTTCATGTTCGGACTCGACCTGGGCATGGGCCCACTTGGCTTGGGGTTGACTTTGACTTTGACTTGGTCAACCGAGGTGCAATTTTCGACTTCAACAAAGTGCCCCCCATCAATAAATGCACACCACATATGTGAGTCGTATGCATGAAATTGATGGATCTTCTTTCGCGTGGAGGCGACTTGCTTTGGTTCCCACTTTTTGGGATGCACTGCCTTTTTTACGACATGGACGGTCGACGCTTGACGCGTCTCCGAGACGGAGTGTCTGTGGTAGACGTTTCCCTGGCCCGGAGTTATTTAGTAGACGTGCCCCTGGCACGGAGTGTCGCTGGTCGACGTTTCCCCGAGGCGGAGTGTCGGCTGGTTGACGTATCCCCGAGACGGAGTGTCTGTTGTCGACGTGCCCCTGTACGGAGTGTCTGCTTGACGTTTCCCCTAGGCGGAGTGTCTGTTGTCGACGTGCCCCCGGCACGGAGTGTCTGCTTGACGTTTCCCCGAGGCGGAGTGTCGGCTGGTTGACGTGTCCCCGGCACGGAGTGTCTGCTTGACGTTTCCCCGTTACGGAGTGTCGTTGTTGGACGTTTCCCTGATGCGGAGTGTCTGTGTTGGACGTTTCCCCGATGCAGAGTGTCGCTGGTTGACGTGTCCCTGGCACGTAGTGTCTGTGTTGGACGTTTCCCCGAGACGGAGTGTCGCTGGTTGACGTGTCCCCGAGATGGAGTGTCTGCTTGACGTTTCCCCGTTACGGAGTGTCGTTGTTGGACGTTTCCCCGATGCGGAGTGTCACTGGTCGACGTTTCCCCGGCATGGAGTGTCTGTGTTGGACGTCTCCCCGGCGCGGAGTGTCGCTGGTCAACGTGTCCTCGGCACGGAGTGTCTGTATTGGACGTCTCCCCGGCATGGAGTGTCGCTGGTTGACGTGTCCCCGAGACGGAGTGTCTGCTGGTTGATGTATCCCCGAGACGGAGTGTCTGCTTGACGTTTCCCCATTACGGAGTGTCGCTGGTCGACGTGTCCCCGACACGAAGTGTCTGTTGTCTGACGCAGAGGTCGATGTTGGAATTGGTTGGTTTGATTTGAGTTGACATCAGCATCGCTACACTGGAATATGGTACCAGGAGCGAATCATCATCTGTCTTTGAGAGGATTTGGGAATTGATTTTCTGTCGGCATCTACATTGCTGCACTGGAATAATGCCAGGAGCAACTCATCATTTGCCCCGGGAGGATTTGGGAATTGGTTTTTTTTGTTTGGCATCTGCATTGCTGCATTGGAATAATGCCAGGAGCAACTCATCATTTGTCCCGGAAGGATTTGGGAATTGCTTTTTGTTTGGCAACTGCATTGCTGCACTGGAATAATGCCAGGAGCAACTCATCATTTGCCCCGGAAGGATTTGGGAATTGGTGGCTTAGGAGACAGGTTTAGATCAATATCACCTAAGGCTTTTCAATTTTATGGGCCGTAAGTGTCCCATAAAAGCATTTTCTCCCTACGAGTCGAAAGGATCTCGTAGGTGTTTTTTCTCCTTAGAAGTCGTGGGGACTCCTAAGTGTGTTGCTCCTTTGTGAGTCGTAAGGATCTCACGCGGGGATTTTCTCCCCACAAAGTCGAGAGGACTTTGCGAGTGCATTTCATCTCTTTTTCACGAGTTTGCGCCCTTTCGGGTTTTCGCAAACTCGCCGGCAGTCCTGCTGTTTTTACTCACGGAGCCCTTTCGGGATTTCATCCGTGCCCGTTTTGCTTGCGGACATGCCCTTTTTTAATTTTATTTTATTTTATTCTTTTTGGGACTTTGAATGTAGTCTCACCGGTAGGACTCGGGAGAGATTGGGATTGTTTTACACCCGTGGATTGTATACGGTTTTGCAGGATGTATGATCCAGACAGTATGCCGGAAACATTTCGGGGCTTTGTTAGCGTCTGCATCGCTGCACTGGAATATGGTACCAGGAGCGACTCATCATTCGCCGTTGGGGTATGGGATTTGGAATTTGGTTGGCGTCTGCATCGCTGCACTGAAATATGGTACCAGGAGCGACTCATCATTCGCCGTTTAGGATTTGAGTTTGGAATTTGGTTGGCGTCTGCATCACTGCACTGGAATATGGTACCGGGAACGACTCATCATTCGCCGTTTGGAATTTGAGTTTGGAATTTGGTTGGCATCTTCATCGCTGCACTGGAATATGGTACCAGGAGCGACTCATCATTCTCCACTTGGGGATTTAGATTTTGGCCGGCGTCTGCATCCCTGCACTGGAATATGGTACCAGGAGCGACTCATCATTCGCCGTTGCCTATTAGGAAGCGATGGCTTAGGAGACAAGTTTAGATCCCTATCGCCTAAGGCTTTTCAATTTTATGGACCGTAAGGGTCCCATAAAAGCATTTTCTCCCTATGGGTCGTAAGGATCCCGCAGGTGTATTTTCTCTTTAGGGGTCGTGAGGACTCCTAAGTGTGTTTTTCCTTTGTGAGTCGTAAGGATCCCACAGAGGTTTGTTCTCCTCATGTATCGTGAGGACACATGAGTGGGTCTTCTCAATGGAGCATAATTCCAAAGGCGGAGACCAGCCGCATAACTGGTGATTACGGTAGGGCATGGGTATGATTAGAATTATTTGAGCCCGTGGATTGTATACGATGGTCAACTTTGGGACCAACCGTAGGGCTGGAAGAATTTTGGGAAATTGAATTTCGGTTGGCGTCTGCATCGCTGCACTGGAATATGGTACCAGGAGCGACTCATCATTCGCCGTTTTTTTCCATTGTTTTTTTTGTTTTACCGCGATTGCTCTATCATTTCAGCTTTTCTTATCGCGAAGATCGCGATTGCCCTATCATTTCGGCTTTTATTCGCGGTTGCCCAGTCATTTCGGCTTTATTTTCATCTTTATTTTACTCGCTGATTTTTATTGCGAGTTGCCCCATAATTTCGGCTTTTATTTATTTTTTCTTTTATTTACACAATTTTTTTTGTTTATTTACATGTATATATATTTTTTTTACATTCCCAGTTTAACGACTTAGAGGTCGATTATTCCCAGTTTAATGACATGGTGGTCAACGGTTCCCAGTTTAAAGACTTAGAGGTCTATCATTCCCAGTTTAGCGACGTGGTGGTCGATTGTTCCCAGTTTAACGACGTGGTGGTCAGCGGTTTGCTTATCCCAGCTTCTTGAACTTTGATCTTGGCGGGGCTGTGTTGATGACCGTAGCTCTGTGGCTTGTCGATATATCTGATGACTGTGAGGCTTTCCCGAGTTTGTATTGGCTCTCCACCCAATCTTTAAAAACATAGCAGTTTTCAATGGTATGACTCACCATTCTATGATATGGGCAGTATATGGGATTGCCGGTCATGTTCATCTCATGTGGCCTCTTTGGAATAGGCAGTTGAAAACCGTTGTTCAAGGCGTCCATGAATATTTCGCGGACTTTATCCCTCCTGAAGGAGTATACTTTCTTCTTTCTCTCCATTGGAATAGGTGCCCTTACTGATGCTGGACCCTGAGGACGATAAGTCTTTGGTTCGCCTACTGTCCGCTTACCTTGTTCAGTGTACGTATCGGAGGGACTGGAGGCTGATCGCGTCCATTTTTCACAAAGGTGTTCCGCTCTCAGGCTGGAGGGAGCATCGGTCGGCTGCTTCCGGATATCAATCCCCAGCTCACGAACCAAAATTTGATTTTGCAGTAATTTCAATCGGGCGACTTGGGTCGTGAGATCCGCCACGACATTTGCCAGCTCGTCGACTTTAGAATGGACCTTGGCCATCTTCTCATCCCTGTCCTGAAGTTGCCTTTGAAGCCATTGGAATAATGCTTGTTCTACAGTTCCTGGTATGACAACGGGGTCATCCCTACCGCCTGAACTTGATTCAGCATGAACCACGGGTTCCTTTGGCTCAATGGCCTGAGCGAGCTCTTCATCATTTGGATCGGGCCGATGTTAGATGGCAACAACCGCGTCATTGTCATGGTTATAAGGCGTAGGAGGACTTACCCCTCTGAGCTCCATCATATAGACCGTATGGGTTGTGTACCCGTCTATTGCTACTTCATCGGCAATGTGGATCGCTTGGCTTTTAGCTTGTTGCCTTGGTCCGTTCTTTTTAGAGAAAGGCAAATGTCAGAGAGAATCAGGTCCCTGAAGGAGTTCGGTCTCCGTTTGTATGAAATTGACGGTCGCAGCTTGATTGTTTGTTAACACGCCAGGAGACAATGATATTTCTCCCGCCTTGTATTGTTTCTCGACCCAATCCTTGAAGATGCAACAGTCTTCAATAGTGTGTCCCAGCACTCGGTGGTATGGGCAAAAGTTGGGATGATCAGTCCTGTTCGCTTCACTTAGCCTTTTTGGTTCTGGTAGCCGCAGGCCATTCTTCAGAGCATCTTTAAAAATTTTGTGGACCTTATCCCTTCGGAATGAGTAGACCTTACTTCTTCTTTCCTCCAAAGTTGGCTCTCGAGATTTGTTAGTTTTTCTTCCGCCCGCTCTCTGCTTATTTAGAGAATCGGTGCTGTTAGAACTTCCGCCTTTTCGGTTGTCGTCCCTCCAAGGTTTCGGTCTGTTTGTGAACTGAAGATCCTGAGCGGACTCGGGTTTTGAGCATTCCAACGTTTGGAACTTTTTGGTCAGCTCTTGGAATGTTTTAAGGCCTGCGGTGCACAGGAAAGGTTTCATCCAGTCCTTCAGATTTTCTATAAGAAGACCGATGGATTGGTCTTGCTCCAACGGCGGTTCACATTTGACAGAGAGATTGCGCCATCAGACTATAAAATCCATGTTGCTTTCGTTGTTCTTTGGCTCTGTCCTTACGAGGTCGGCAATGGTGATTTTATCGCTGACACTCATGAACCTTTGCTTGAACATGGATTCTATTTGAGCGAACGTCATGATCGAGTCATCTGGTATACTTGCATACCAATCGAAAGCAACATCCGTCAAGCTATTAACAAACTGACGGAGAAGGAGCGCATCATTGCTCCCAGTATTTGCGCATGATGCTTTAAATTGGGCAATGTACCGGTTCGCATTTCCCGTCCCATCGAACCTTTCAAATTTGGGGACGACATAGCCAGTAGGAAACTCCACAAGATCGTACCGAATAGGATATGGTCTCCCGCTACTGCTGGCATCTTTTTGCTCTTCGGCTTCGGCTACCAATGTTTTGACTTTGTTGGCAACCAAATCCATGATTTGATCTTGAGTTAGCGGGTTGCTGTCATCGGCCGCCAAGACATTTCCCGAGATAGGATGCGACTGGCTTTCGTGTGGTCCGCCCACCTTTGGATTTGAGGGAATAGGCGTCGGCTGTCTCGGGACACCGTTTCTCGGTCCATGAGTAGAACCATGAGCTTGATTGGACGGCTGAGAGGCAAGTTGGGCCGTGAGCTGTAAGACGACGTTTGTCAAGTCGTCAATTTTTGAGTAGAGCTTGGCCATCTCCTTGTCTTTGTTTCTGAGCTGCTTTCGGAGCTCCTGGAGAAGTTGCTGCTCTGCGGTCTTAGGATGGAAAGTTGGCTCATCTTCGCTTTCCGAGCCCGACTCTTCATGAACTGAAGGATCTCCAGAGGAGGCTGGTCCTGGAATGTGGTAGCCATATTCATACCAGATTAAATTTGAGATGTAGTGACCCCTTCCTTACTCTTGCTGCGCGTGCCCACCATGCAGACAGTGTGGACCACATATCCAGCTGTCTCTTTATCATTGGCGGGGAGCTTAGAGAAGACACCCGATCGAGCAGTTGTCGAGGGTACCGTTGAAGCTTGCTCGAGATGCCCCGTTGCTTCGTTGACGTTAATGGCCTTGCCCCCAGCTGGAGCAACGGAGAGACGTTCGAAAATGGATTTGCGTTTGGGTTGGGGCGCCCTCGAGACCACCACATTTGGCCTCTTGTCTTTCGAGACCGGTTTGTCGGTTACCGGAGCTTGAGGTGCCGGAAGGGCGTTAGCTGGCACGAACAGAATAGAGCCGAACTGTAGCAGCGACTCCTCCCACTGTCGCCCAAGACTAGCCGGGAGGACCATCCTGGAGTCCATCTTCATCGTGTAGGAGATGGGAGCCGAGTTCATCTTTGGAGACATTGTTGGAAAGTGATTGCTTGAAAACCTGCATGAAAGGGCATTATTTTAGTATAAATACAGATATGTATATTGATTGAGTTCGCATGAACGTTTAACCCGAAACATGGGAGGAGAGATGGTCCCACCGGGCGTGCCAGAATCTGTAGAGTGTTTTTCGTCACCCCATTGAGATGAGAATATGCGCGCGCTTGTCAGGTGTACTACAGATTCCCCCTGCCTAGGGTAGGCCGGGGTTTATTGATTGTGGGGATCCGAATCTCCGGCAGCCGCGGACTAAGCTGCCGTTAATTACCCCTCGCCTTTGGAGCGAGGGAACCTCCGATTGACGGGTTAAACTGGTCATGCGAACTCAATGTGCAGTATACGTGTGTTTTGTTTTGGAGGGGGCCTGGATATATCGGGAGCCACGCAGAGTTTTTACGGGGGTCCCGCTACCCGGATAGTGGGCTGGGGGTCAAGGGGGCAAGCAGCCCCCTTGCAGGGTGCGGGGCAGCGCCGCGGTCCAAATTTTTTTGAGAAGGACAGTGTTGTGGAGTATGTGTGTGTATATACATATATATAAAAAAAGAAAGGTAAAGGACATCCAAAGGATGCGTGGGAAAAAACGCCAGAGCTTTGAGCGTAAGAGCGCTAGCGCTTTGAGCGCTAGCGCACCACGTGTCAGAACGAGGACGCTCGGGCGCTAGCGCTCTGGGCGCAAGAGCACTAGCGCTTTGAGCGCTAGCGCCCCACGTGTCAGCACGTGGGCGCTCGGGCGCTAGCTCTTTGGGCGCTAGCGCTCTGAGCGCAAGAGCGCTAGTGCTTTGAGTGCTAGCGCACCACGTGTCAGCATGTGGGTGCTCGGGCGCTAGCGCTTTGGGCGCTAGCGCTCTGAGCGCAAGAGCGCTAGTGCACCACGTGTCAGCACGTGGGCGTTCGAGCGGCAAAAGGGACTTGGTCCCTGCAATGGGAGTTGTACTCCCAGAAAGGAGCACTTATTATTATTATTATTATTATTATTATATATATATATATATATATATATATATATATATATATATATATATATATATATATATATATGAGGAGTTAAACTCCTAGGATGTTTTGAAGCTGATGAAGGGCTTCTCCTCTTGAGCCCTAGTTCTTCCCCAAAGTGGGGTTTCTGGAGATGGGTCTCCTTCTTCTTCCTTTGTTGGCCGGATCTTGAAGATCAAGAAATATGAGATTTTAAAAATCTCTCCTTTCTGAGATCCGATGGCAGATCTGAGTTTCCCTTTGTGGGTTTTGTGGTGGAAAACTGTTTAGTTTTGGAAAAAGAAGAGTAAAACTCTTGGTTTAATTCAAAAGAAAGAAGAAGGTTTTAGAACCTTGAGGAAGGAGAAAGAGGCACAAGCCCTAATTTTTTGGGGGAATGAAAAAGTATATCCTTTATTCATCATCATGTTGTCTTATATAGGCTTGCATATTTGCATATAGCCCCTTGGGCTTTACAAATATCATTTTGCCCATCTCATGGCTCATGTGCTATTTCTTTTTGCACATAAGCCATGGGCTTACAAAAATTGGGCTTTATGCCCATTTTGTTTACATTCATGCATAAAAAAAATTACATAAAAATTATTTATTACATGAATTTATTTAGGCATGGGGGAGGGCCGGCCGCTTCATGTTCGGACTCGACCTGGGCATGAGCCCACTTGGCTTAGGGTTGACTTTGACTTTGACTTGGTCAACCGGGGTGCAATTTTCGACTTCAACAATACCCACATGACATTGATACTTGTTGATGATATTTTATACCTTGTCTTGGTTATTATCTCTATGATTTTATATTCGACGCTTTGACGTCCGGGTTTTGGATGGCCTAAAAACTTTGGCCTAAGGACAGAAGGACAAAGACTAATTCGAGAAGCTTGCTGAGCAGAGGGGTGTGTTCTTGATTATTTAGTTATTTTATGGTTTAAACTTATTTCTCATATTAAATTATTTCTTGGATTCCTTTTGTTAGTCCATACGGGACAACTATTTATTGTTCTTGTTTTCCTTGGATCATGATATTTGATCATTTATTATTGCTTCAGATATTGACTCTTGACTCTTGATTATTGTTATTATTTATTGTGGCATATTGAACATGTGATAGTTAGTTATTTACATTATTGTGCTTGATTACTGCTTGATAGCCTTAATGTGACTATGGAAGGATGATTCCTTACTATAGGTAGCATGTTCGGCCGTGTCATGTCCCATATTTTGTATATATTGGGAAGCAGGGAGTGACAATATACAACTTGAATGTAAGTTATATTTAGAATTGTAGAATAATGTAAAATTACATAGGATTCTCTTTTGAGATCTTCGTTTAAATACTTGGGGGCATTTTAGTGTCAATTTGATAGAAGTTGATGGGCACAGCCCTATTGTGGAGGCCACATCACTACAAGTGGGACACCCTGGGTATGGTCCACAAACATTTCATTTGAAATGTAAAAATCGCTTCATTTGAAGTGTAAATCACACTTCGTTTGAAGTGTAGGTGGGACCCTAGGTGAGGTCCACACCGCTTCATATGAAGTGTAGATGAGACACTCTAGGTGGGGTCTACAGCCTAGTTAGAGAAACAAATGTAATTCTGTTGCAAAGAGGCCTGTTAGGGCCTCCCGAGGGACCGAGATGGGGCCCCAAAGCACCCGAGATGCCTAATTTGGGCCTTCCGATGGCTGCTTCAAGCGAAAATAGAAACTCTTTTTTGGAGTTTCTTTAAATGAAACTCATGTATTTGAGCTTCACGAACATAATGCGAATATGAGATATCATTCTCAATGTTTAATGCAAAATGAACACATGGATTTGTGTTTTGTGTTCAAAAGTAAAACATGGCTTTGGGGGCCATATTTATGTGATGAGTGCAGTGCTTTCGGCACTGTATTCACTGATACAGACATGCTTTGCATGTCTGATAAGTGAATATGATATTCCTATTCATAAATGAGTTGAGAATAGGGTTTCCCTATTCACCGATTGTGAATCAGACATGTATTTTATGTCTGAAATGATAAACATAGTTTTCCTGTTCACAGATATCATAAAGACATATTTTCATGTCTTAGGGAATGAATGAGATTTCCATTCATATGATCTCCGAGACACATATGCATGTCTCAGGATGAATAGAATGTTCTATTCACCATTTTGTTTAAAAGAAGGAGAAATATGGTTTTGCTCCATATTCTTCAAGAAATTGTGTATATATTTCTATTTATATGTTAGGAAATAGGGTGTCCTATTTTTCAAATATGCAAAATATGGGATGGCCTATATTCTTGGTTCGGTTCATTGGGGGTTAAGAACACTTTTGTGTTCTAAGTCTTCATCTTTCCTTGTGAAAGCCACGACCATAGAACTTTCAAGCTCTTTTATTTAAGAGCTGAAAACTTGAACAAGTTTCCATCCTTATTTCTGATCAAAGAAGAGGAGATAGAGATAGGGATAGAGAGAAAGAAGAGTGTAGTAATGGGGTTATCCCATTCCTATATTCTCACATTCTTCTTTTTTTATCTTTTCAGAACTTTGAGCCAAAGTTCTAGGGATTTTCCTCTTTATCAGTTACTCACAGGGGGTATTTATACCTCTCTGTGAGTGGATGAGGAGTGGTAACTACTCTCTCGATATTAGGGAAAGTGGGGGGTTGGAAATCCCCCATTATTTCCTGAAGAATATGTTAACCTTATTCTAAAGGAAGTCCCGACTCTATTAGTGTCTGGACACCCTAACTAGAGGCCTCCCGAGTTCGGGAGGGACATCCGGATAGGGGAGGGCATGAAACAACTCATTTTTGAGTTGTATTAAGAGAGACCTCCTAGGTAAGAGATCTCATCAGTGACGAACAAGCCTTTGCCTCGCTCTTGATCATGTTTTGATCAAAACTTGAAAATTAATGGGGGGTATTTTGTAAAAATACTTATATAAGTATTTTCTTATATTTGAGAGTTAAAATTTTAACTTCAATAGATACCTTCAAAAATCACAAACTTTTTTGTATCTTTCAAATTTTTAATATTTGGTAAGTTATATATAGTGCACGAAAATCGGGAATATGTTACAAGTTAAATTTTTTAAATTTTCACTATTTTGTATGCTATATCACGAAAATCTCAATATTTTATAGTTTATTCATTTTTTTAATATTTTACTTGTTATAGCACACAAAAATCATTGTTATAGCATACGAAACTCATGAAATTTTTAATATTTTATATTTTATATGTTTTTTGAATATTATCCTTGTTATAACATACAAAAATCATAAATTTTTTTAAATTTTATTTTTTCCTCTTTTTTAAATACTTTTTTTTGTTATAGCATAATAAAATTTCAAAAATCCCAACATTTTTGTTTTCTTCAAATTTTCAATATTTTTTTACATTATAGCACACTAATTTGATGAATTTTACAAATATCGAAATTTCTGTTTTCTTCAGTTTTCAAATATTCTGTTTACTGTAGCATAGGAGACTAATAAAAATTTTCAAAAAATCTCTAAATTGTTATAGCACACGATTTTTTTTTTATTTTCAGGTTTTTCAATATTATCCATAATACAACACACAAAAATCATATAAGTTTCGTAATTTAAAAAAAATTTAATTATATCAAAACTTCCTGTTTTCTTCATTTTTATCAATATAGAACACTAAAATTACGGAATTTTTAGAAATCTTATTTTTTTTTTATTTCTTTGGGTTTTAAATATTTTTTATGTAATATCACACGACAGTCGAGAAATTTAGAAAAATATTGTACGCTACCTTACGAAAATTTCTAATTTTTAAAAATCTAAAACTATTTTGTTTTCTCGGTTCTGAATATTTTGCCTGACAAATTTTTAAAAATCCCTAAATTTTTAAGTTTTCTGCATTTTTTCTAATATTTTGCATGTTATAACACATGAAAATCGCAAAAATTCAAAACTTTAAAAATATTCTATGTTATTCAGTTTTTTTTAATAATTTGCTTATTATAGTACACAAAAATCACGATATCTTCAAAAATCACAAACCTTTTAGTTTCTTTTAAATTTTTAATATTTCGCATGCTATATAAAGCATATGAAAATTGAATTTTTTTTTTACAAATTCAAATATTAGAAGTTTTCAATATTTTGAATGCAAGCACAAGAAATACGTAAAATTTTCAAAAAATCTCAATATTTTATATTTTATCTGGTTTCTCAATATTTTGAATGCTATATAGCAAAAAAAATTCTGGTTATAGCATAAAAAAATCATGAAATTTTAAAGAAATTTAAAATTTTCGTTTTCCTTTATTTGTTTAATATTTTGCTTCTTATAGCACAACAGAAACACATAATATTCAAATATCCCAATTTTTTCTTCAAATTATCGACATTTTTTGTGTTCTTCATTTTCTATAAATATTAGCACATAAAAACTATTAAATTTAAAAAAAATCTAAAATTATTCTGATTCTTTTGGTTTTTTAAAAATAATTTACATGCAATATCACATGACATTCGAGAAATTTTCAAAAAAATTGCTGCATTCCGGGGAAACGTCCAACACAGACACTCCATGCCGGGGAAACGTCGACCAGTGACACTCCGCATCGGGGAAACGTCCAACAACGACACTCCGTAACGGGGAAACGTCAAGCAGATACTTCGTCTCGGGGACACGTCAACCAGCGACACTCCGCGCCGGGGAGACGTCCAACACAGACACTCCATGCCGGGGAAACGTCGGCCAGTGACACTCCGCATCGGGGAAACGTCCAACAACGACACTCCGTAACGGGGAAACGTCAAGCAGACACTCCGTCTCGGGGACACGTCAACTAGCGACACTCCGTCTCGGGGAAACGTCCAACACAGACACTACGTGCCAGGGACACGTCAACCAGCGACACTCTGCATCGGGGAAACGTCCAGAAATTTTCAAAAAAAAATGCTGCAGGCAATATCAAATGGCATTCCAGAAATTTTCAAAAAAATTGCAGGCTACTACACTAAAATTGCATAATTTTGAAAATTATTCTGTTATTCGAATCTTCAATATTTTGTTAGCTATAACATACGAATATCACATGACATTCGAGAAATTTTCAAAAAAATTGCTGCATGCAATATCAAATGGCAGTCCAGAAATTTTCAAAAAAATTGCAGGCTACTACACTAAAATTGCATAATTTTGAAAATTATTCTGTTATTCGAATCTTCAATATTTTGTTAGCTATAACATACGAATATCACATGACATTCGAGAAATTTTCAAAAAAATTGCTGCATGCAATATCAAATGGCATTCCAGAAATTTTCAAAAAAATTGCAGGCTACTACACTAAAATTGCATAATTTTGAAAATTATTCTGTTATTCGAATCTTCAATATTTTGTTAACTATAACATACGAATATTTAAAAAAATTAGTTTTCTTCGTTTTTTCCAATAGTTTGCATGCTATACTATACGATAATCATGAAAATTCAATCATTTAAAAATATCCCGTGCAATTCGGTTTTTCAAATTTTGCTTACTATAGCACAAAAAAATCATGATATCTTCGAAAACTACAAGCTCTTTTGTTTCCTTTAGATTTTTAATGTTTCTTATGCTTCACGAACTTTTTACTAATTCAAAATTTTTGTATTTTCTGAATGCTATATATAGCACACGAAAATTGTAAATTTTTTAAAAATCTGAATATTTTATATTTTATTCGGTTTATTAATATTTTTCTTCTTATCGCACATAAAAATCATTCACACATGAAAATCACAAAATTTGTAGTATTTACTATTTAATTCGGTTTTTAAATATCATTCCCTAAATATTCCTTCTTTGGTTTTTTTATTATTTTGCTCGCTTTATAGAACATGAAAATTACAATATTTTTAAATATTCTAATTTTTTTTGTTTTCTTCGATATTTTAATATTGTGCTTGATATAACAAATAAAAATAGCAAAATTGCAATAAAATTTTGTTTTATTCTTTTTTCCAAAATCTTGCATTATATAGCATATGAAAATTGTAAAATTTTATAACAATTACGTTTTCCTTCTTTTTTCATTATCTCTACTATTATAGTGCTAAAGGAAAGCGGTTTCAAAATTGAGAATCCGATTTCAATGACAGCCTCATAAATGAGTATAATATTTTCTCCTTTTTTCTAGCATAATAAAAGAAAATATTAGAAAAATTTGCTAAGTGCTCTCCTTTCCTCCCTCTCTCTACTAACTACTCCCCCGCTATCTCTTCCAATAACCAACTCCACAAATCTCTCTTAATAACTAACGTGCATCGCACGTGTAAAATACTAGCTTTGTTAGTTATATAGCACACGAAAATCATTAATTTTAAAAATCTCAGAATTTTCTATTTATTCGGTTTTCCAACTTTGACTTGCTCATACTTTTAAAGAACTTCCGAATATCAAGAAGATATGTGATGTAAAAAAAAAAGAACATGTTGCTGATTTTAGGAACTACTTATAAGAACAAAGAAATCCAGTCGGAGTATCGAGATTCCAGATAACTGGAACCCCCTTGGCAACATCCGGAAATCTCGAAATTTTATAGAATCCAAAACATTTGTCTTTTTCAAATTTCCAATATTTTGCATGATGTTATTTGAAAATCGCGAAATTATAAAAGATATTAAAAATTCCATTTTGTTTGATTATTCAATATTTTGCTTCTTTCCTACAAAAAAACGCAAAATCAACTCAATTTTACCATTTTTTGGTTTTTCAGTATTCTTTTCTTACAGCATACGGTAAATTGCGAAATTTCCAAGCTCTCAATTTTTTTTTTATTTTCTTCCGTTTTTTATATTTTATATGCTATACCATAAGAAAATTGCAAATTTTTTAAAAATCTCAAAATAATCTGTTGCATGCTATTATAAACATACGAAAATCGTCGATTTAATGAAATCTCAAGTTTCTGTTTCCTTGAAACTTTTAATGTTTGACATGTTATAGCACATGGAAATAGCGACATTTTCAAAATTATCGAAATTCTATCGTTATTTGTAACACTAAACAAAATTAGTGAAATTTTTTACTCTAAAAAAACTAATTTTATTATTTAAGAATATTTTGCATGCTATATCACTCAAAAACCATGAAATTTTCATTATTGTACCAATAAAATCCTTACGAGAGAAAAAATAGAAAGAGTTTAAAGATGGGGACCAATCAGAATTTTTTCACCATATACATTACTATATATGATAAATGAGTGATAACTATTGACTATGATGCCAATAATTTTTTTCCATGACCGAAATATATTAAAAGAATTAAATAAGGAATATTGACTATGATGCCAATAATTTTTTTCCATGACCGAAATATATTAAAAGAATTAAATAAGGACAGGATAACAATTTTTCCACTAAAATCCAAATTAGATAATGGAATATTCTAAGAAATGTACTCTCATATAGTTTTATATATACTATATAGATAGATAACTTTGTTTTGCTCTAAAATTTCTTCAAGGGGGTGTTAGTCCTAAGTTATTCGAAAATGCAATTCTGTAATTTGAAAATTCATGCCAGTTCAAATTTATTTAAAATAATAATTTGCATAATAGTGTTAGTCGAAATTAGCATTTTAGAATGCGAAAATTTGAATTTTAAAATTCATTATTCAACTTAGAGTATAAAAATGAGAAAACCAATCTTGTGCTCCTAAATTTTCTAAAATGTTATATATATATATATATATATATATATATATATATATATAAATAAAGACACACATGCATTCTAGAAAATTTATCACGTTTGTGAGGATAATGCGGGGAAAGGTGTCCTAGGATGGAATTTTCTCCTATGACGTCGAAAAGCTACGCCCTCACGATAAAAATCGACAATCAGCACCCACTATATTCATCTTTATCATGTAAGATGTGGATATACCAAATTTAACATGATTCCTTCATTTTTCACCGTTGATTTAGTGGGCGCAAAATTAACGGTTTACTGACAATAGAACTTTTTACATTGCTAATTCAACGGTGAAAAAGTGGTGGAATCATGTGAATTTTGGTGTATCCAAATCTTGCATGATAAAGACGGATAATGTTGGATGCCGATTGTGAATCATGGAGGACACGTATATTTGACGCCTCCTAACACTAAAGCATCATAAGGCTTTTTTTCTCCATTATTCCCTCCCTCACACACACAAACATACACACGCCACCTAACGAAAAAGCTTTTTAGAGCCCGTTCTCTCAATATATATATATATATATATATATATATATATTGAGAGAGAGAGAGAGAAAGAAGGCTTTAGGAGGCTTTTTCATTAGGTGGCGTCAAAAATCTATATCCTCCACCATTTTTTCCGATGATCGGCAACCATCATCATCTTCTTTACCATCTAAGTAAGATGTGGATACACCAAATTTCATACGATTCTACTATTTTTTCACCGTTGAATTAGCAATGTAAAAATTCTATTGTCGGTAAACCGTTAATTTTACACCACTAAATCAACGGTGAAAAAGTTGTAGAATCGCATGAAATTCGGTGTATATACATTTTAGATGATAACAATGGAGGTGAGGGATGCCGATCGTTGAAAAAAATTATGGAGGATGTTTTTTCGACGCCATAAGAGGAAATTCCTTCCCATGGCACCTTTCCTCTATTATTCTCTCTTTTTCAAAAAGAACCCCCCCTCCCCTCAATCATGCATATACTCCATATTTTTCACCGATCTAAACCGGTCATCTTGATCTATATATCATAAAATCCTTATGTAAAGAAAATCTCGTGATTTAAAAATCTCTAACATATTCATCAAGCGAATAAAAAAATTAACGGTTTATCGGTATAGAAAAAATTCGGTCGCTTGATGGAGGCATTAGAGATTTTTAAATTTCAAGATTTTCTGTACATAGATGTTTTACAATATGTTAAACAAAATGATCGGTGTGGATCGATAAAATACATTGAGGATAGGTGTGTTTGAGACGGAGACCCTTTTGAAAAAGGAGCCGCCACGTCATATCCTTTTTTCTGTTTGTATGTAAGGGAGTGATCTATTATAAACCGGTCCGCGTTTTTTAAAACGGAAACTCTCGATCCACGATATTTTTGAATGATCCAAACCGTTCAAATTGACCACCCTACCCTTAAGTGTATGAAAAATAAAAGGATTTGAAAACCTTGAATACATGCATCAAATAGATGCAAAATGAACCGTCATTCAACATAGCAACATAAATTTCATTCGATATATGGGTTAGAGATCTTCAAATCCTCTGATTTTTCATACATATACACATGAGGGTAGAACAATCAACTTATTGTTTAGATCATTCAAATTGTCATATCGAGGAACAGGGTGCAGACTGAAATAACTTTTGCTGGAAAAAAAAATGAGAAACACTAAAAGAGTATCAGGTGATATAACATTAAGGTCCACTCTACACTGCTGCTTCCAGTATCCATCATACAAATATAATAATATTGAAAATAGAAATAAAAAGGGCCAAACATCTTCTTCGCCTACTTGATATACTGAGACACCCACTTGAACCCGTCTCCGTACCCCATTTTCCTCACGACGCTGCACATGAAAACCTCGAGAGGCCGAACATTGGAATCGACGAGATTAACCTTGCCCTTTCCGGTAGTGAAATTGTTAAGTCCCAGGTGGTAGCGGAGCTCCTCCTCAGACGCTGCATACGGCATGTCTATCTTGTTTCCGAGGATGAGGAAGGGGACGGTTGCCAATGAATCATCAGACAAGAGAGCGTCTAACTCCCTTTTTGATTCCGCAAACCTCCCCTTATCTAATGCATCCACCAAGTAGACCACTGCATGAACCTGCAAAAAAAATAGTAGTACCCAGAAAATAAAATAAAAATGGATATATCAAAAACGAAACAGGCAGAGGTACACACCCATTTATAGAACTTGTGTGAACTTTGCAGAATATACCAACATTGGTGCATGCAAAGTTCTGGAACAAAAGACCAAATGAACTTTGCAGTACCACTAGTTTTTTCCATTCCGAATATGCCAAAATACTATGTACATCATGTTTACATAACATGTAGGGAAACTTGTCTTGGCAGGATCTAAAATGGCGACTTGTTTTGCAGGAATTTTTCATGTAGGGAAACCTGTCTTGGCAGGATCTAAAATGGTGATGTGTTCTGCAGGAATTTTTCATGTAGGGAAACTTGTCTTGGCAGGATCTAAAATGGCGATGTGTTTTGCAGGAATTACTAAATTTGCTCTCTCTCTCTCTCTCTCTCACACACACACACAACAAATACTAAAATTTATTTCAATACTCAGCTTTTAGATTATTTGTTTCTTCCTTTTATATGTTAATCTAAGGCTTAACATTTATCAACATATTTATGCCGTGATGGAGGTACACCCTTAATATTTAGAATAATGCCTATAGTATGGCATTTCACATATTAAGGAACAATCCCTACAATTTGCTTTAAAGCCTCCCTTCATGGGACTGGTAGGTTTGCGTACAGGATTATGGAGTACAAAGGTGCCATTTTGAAGAGAATCTATGAGACTACTAATAAGCAATGACAATCGCTTCGGCAACATGAAAAGGCAAGCTCCCCTACATGTCCAACAAACATGTTGGACAAAATTTCTAACGCAAACTATACTATAAATAAAAGATAATGGTAGTACCAATTTCATTTTATTAAAATTCACCAATGACTGCCACTTTGATCACCTTAGTTCCTTAAACAAAGTGATCACATTATTTTAAAGCTTTTTGCCCTCACCCTTTGGAAAAAGAAGACAGTCAATGGGTAGCAGGTTTACGTAGTTCAAAATGGCAATGGAGTTGGTCCAGTATTCAAAGAAACATTAAGGCTTAAAAGTTTTTTTTTTGGAACACGCTAAAATGCATTTGCTTAAGGAAGCAGGCGTAAAAAATGGTAATAGAGCTGGTCCATCATACAAAACTTTAGGACTTCTTTTTTAAACACCACAAGAAATGCATCTTCTAACCATCTCTAGGTCCATTGAGTCAAAAGACATGACTGATCACCCCACTCTTTCAAGTCAAAAGTTATTTTGGATTTTGGTATTATGATGCAGGGTAGCGAGAAATTAAGCAAATGTAGAATGAGATTTAAGGGCTCAAGTTGGGGCTTAAAGCTCCTTAAAAGCACAGGGGATGGGATATTCACTGCTGTTTCACATAAGGGAAACACCTTATGGCAATTATCTGCTAAAGTGGGACTTTTGTAATGCCTTAATCCCTTTTACATCAGATTAAGGCACCCAGTGGCTTTAAGAGATAGGCACCTACCCAAGACACACAACCCCTAATATTCACATCTTGATTCTTGAATAAGTGGAGAGCAAATGACCCAGACTAGACTAATAAAATACATGTGGCATGCCTCTCGACTCTCAGGTAGGATTTTAATAAATTAATATTTAATGTCCTTATAACACTAATACGCCGCAGTATTTTAAGGGCTTTTACAACAATGCCAGGCAGGCGACTTTAAAAGTTAGACACCTAGCCAAGGCACCTAAACCTCCTATGCATTAGCATTCTGAATGAGAGAAACGAAAATGACCAACATAAGCCAATAAATGCATGTGTGATCCACGAGAAATAACAGAAACAGAAATCATGCTACTTCTAGGAATTCTATTTGTTAATTGGCTTCTTATATGATATTTCAAAACTTCTCTTCTTTGGAATTCAATTTAGGAATTTCTTATTTATTTAGATCTTATAATATTTATAGAATTTATTAGGAAATATAGTTTTGTTCCTATTAAAACTAGGTTAATTTGAAGTTTGAACTATATGAAGGGAGGTTTAAAAAGTTTCTGTGGGCATTATATTTTGAATTTTATTATTGGTAGTCTGAGGCCGGTGGTTGGAAGCGGTACTCTTCTTCTGTTTCTTTGTGAGCGACTTAAGTATTCTCTTTCAACTTTTATCACCTCGACCAATCAAGCAGTGTGACTGGTATTTACATATCATTCCCACATCATGCCTTATCAGAACTCATAGCTAGGATATAAAAAAGGTTTCCTTAACAATCATTCTGCTAATGATCAAGGTATAAAAGGAGAAGACACATGAATGATGGAGCTCTCCATATACAATTACAAACAAAAAATGTTTTAGATAGTAATCGTAGATATAGGTCACGGATTATCATAAGAAGCTGTGGAACAGACTTCACAGATCTTTAAATAGAAAGGAGGATTTGAGGAAATTTCTTGTGGTTTGACTAAGGCTTATTTTCAGCCTTTTAATCCCCTATATATACAAGGTATAACAATCAAGCATGATAAATAAACAACATAAGCACAAACATACTATGTAACCGATAACTTACGAGCAAAATAAACAAGTCACATTAACATATAAAAACTAAAAAATTACTTACAAAGCATGCAAGATAATTTTCGAAGTTTTTTTTGTAGGTGTCTGAATTTCCGAAGCCATGAAGGTGAACTTTAATTGCAACAAAATTCAAAATAATTTTTGATACAAAACTAATTGCATTCAAACAAAATTCAAAATTATTTATTCAACATAATTAAAAGCAAAAATATTGTATTTTTAAATTTCAAAGAAACAAACAAGAAATAATCTACACAGAAATATTTTTAAGAAAACAAAAATAATGATACCTTGGCATAATAATCTTTCCAGACACGCCTCGCGATCTGATGCCCTCCAAGATCAAAAGCTTTGAAATTGATTTTCCCAATGCACAGCTCTTCGGACGTCGGATACTGCGTTGGCTGATGCTGCACCAATCTCTGCTCAAAAGATCAAATTTTTTCACAAATCTCACCAATCAAACAAAATCGCGGACGAAATTCACCAAATTGACAAAAAAGTCAACAAAAACACAAACCTCATCCTTGAGCATATGAAGCAGCGTCGTTTTCCCAGCGTTATCGAGCCCTAAAAACAAGATCTTGGCCTCTTTATGCATCAGCCCCAAAGAAGCGAGCAGGCCATAGAACCAATCTAGAAGAAACATTTCAAATTATCGACAATCCGGCGAATCAATCGCCGGAAATTGAAGAAAATCGCAGGGTTAGGGCTGAGAAATCGAATGAAATCGATTGGATTTGGGATCGGCGAAACCCAATAGAGAGAGAGAAAGAGAAAGAGAGGAGAGAGAAACAGCCCCTTTGAAATGAGAAGAACACGGGCCTGCGAGTCTCTTTTAAATGAGAGGTTCCACGTCATAAAATGAACGATGGCCGTCGATGTTTTGATCTGACGGTTAAGATTTGATATAGGCTTGCGTTGAGGATTTTGACGGTGGATTGTGGGTCACGTGATTATGGACCGGGGAGTTAGGTGGATCACGTGGGATTATTTTAGTAGGCACATGGGGTCTTATTAGGTTATTTTTTTAAAAATTTGTTCATTTTTATTTTATTTCACTTTATTTTGTGCTGCATCTTAATTTCATTCCAGCAATATTTGAATTCCAGACATCTTTCTACCTGAAATAGACTTTATTGTTAAACATTACTGGCTCTCGCATCCAGAACATAGCATAGAAGAGTTTTAAAAAAACTGGAAAAAGATAAATAAACAAATGGGATGAATTACAATCTCTTAAAATATATTCCAAAATCTTCAATATCATCATCTCCAACAAGTCTTCAAGATAGAGTAGGAAAGCGTTCCGAGCACAACACAGCGAAAAAGGACATCATAATTAGTTGCATGCAAAACATGTATATATTGTTTATATATGCAGTAGGGGCCTGCAGTGTCTCTTCCTGGAGGCACTCATCCATAGGCGGGCGGGGCCCGGAAAACTTTGCAAAGTTCAAAGTTTCCCTCTATGGGTGATTGCCTGCCGGCCACGTTGTCTCAAGGTTTATATCAAGAGTTTGTTGGGCTACGGTTTAGGAAATATCAGGGGTAGGTGGGCTTTGTGAGACCCCATATAATGTCACGAAAGTTTCAATTCGTTTCCAAGAAAAAGGGCCTTAACTAAAAATGATACCCCATCATGATTTGGCCTGGCCCAATTAAAATCTTAATATGAAAGTAAGTCAATGGCCCATTGTAAAGGCAATTTGGTCATTTAACAGGTAGCGCTCGAAGCATCCACTATAAGATCATCACCGGCTCCGTTTCGATCCAAGAAAAACCTAACCCTAAATCAAGCCGCGCCGACACAAAGCTCAGGTAATTTTCCCACAAATGTTCCCTTAAAAATCCTTCCTTTTTCTTTGCGAATCGCTCATCATCCTCGAATTTCTTAGGGTTTCGAGATGGCGAAGTCGAAGAACCACACGGCTCACAACCAATCGCGCAAGGCTCACAAGAACGGTATCAAGAAGCCCAGGAAGCACAGGCACGCCTCGACCAAAGGGGTAATTATCTCAATTTCATCATAAAGTTTGCATCTTTTGAACTTTGGGATGTTAAAGCTGAGGTTTTTATTTGGTTTTTGAGCAGATGGACCCAAAGTTTTTGAGGAATCAGAGGTACGCGAGGAAGCACAACAAGAAGAGCGGAGAGGCTGGATCAGAACAAGAGGAGTGAAGATTGAAAACTAAGGGTTTGGTCAGATTTCATGGTGTTTTTAGGGTTTGAATTTTCCATTTCTTCGTAATTAGGTTTGTTTTGTGTAAGAATTGAACTTGCTTATGTTTTGGAATTGCTACTTCTGAATCTAGTTGCTTAAATCACACTAACTTTGAAAATGTGTTGGTTATAGTTAATTTGAGCCCTGAATTTTTTGCTCATTGTAAGCTTATTCCCTTCATCGTTTTTGATAGCTCGGAAACGACTGCTTGGTTTTCAATCTAATCACTAATCAAGAATATGGTAAATAACATAGGGTTACATGGAACAAAATGGCTTGGCTGCTGACCACAATATTTTTGTTAGCAACTGTTGTATTGATCATTGGCTATTTATGCCGGTTTTAGCAATGGGATCACTGTTTTTGAAACCCGGGTTTCATGGGGATTCGATGCCAAACTCCATAAACTGGAACTGTGGCTTGTTTGGAAATTGAAATTTAGTTTCCCAAACTGGGGTTTCACAAGGTTCCGTGGGCTTGAAGTCCCATTCCTCCAAAACTAAGGCCCTGTCTCGGAATGGAGTTTACGTTTCTAAACCGGAGTTTCATAAAGTTAGCAATACTCAACTCCGAATGCTAACTTTATCCTGAATAGCATTCATTTTGGAGTTGAGATGAGATGACCCCAATCTTATCGAACCTTTTTTCATTTTGGAGTT
The DNA here is from genome assembly GCA_030015575.1 of Agapanthus africanus. NCBI lineage: Eukaryota > Viridiplantae > Streptophyta > Magnoliopsida > Asparagales > Amaryllidaceae > Agapanthus > Agapanthus africanus. The sequence continues at coordinate 19,831,095 of JASDDO010000031.1, read as the reverse complement.
GAGATTAACCCCAATCAGATCTAAGTTTAGTGAACTTTTTTCCCCAAACACCTCTTATAACACAACTAGTCATTATTTTGAAATGAACTTTGGGGTTGGCAAACCATAGCTTGCATCGGTCTAACTCCACATAAAAATAAACTCGAGTTTTCTTAATTCCATACCTAACAGGAATAAAAAAAGTAGTGGAGTTATGCAAGATTTAGTGTTGTCTCTCTTTATGCCCCCAACCAAAAAAAAGGACAAAAAGGAAGGAAAAAAACAAACCGCCAATAAAATAACACACCCTTAAAAAAATGTAAATGAAACCTTGGTTTCATAAATAATTTGGTCTAGAACTTGCGAACTTGATTTCCCGAAACCGCGGTTTGCATGCATTCAAATCATGGTTTCGTTTTAACTCTAAAATATCCGTGGTTTTGGAAACCTTGTTGCCAAATTAGGCCTTATATCCTGCAAGTTTATTTTGCCCTCAAGTAATCTTTAGAGCTGTGAGTTGTGTTGGTACTAAGGTTTGAAATATCGGATATCGGGTTCGTCTCTGATAGGTGTGTTCAATTCGGATAAGCGGAAGCCGGGCGATATCGCGGCGATACGAGTTCATATCAGACATGCAGTCATATCGGACGTAAATATCAAGCATATCGGACGACAATATTGGGCATATTAACTTGCAAAATTATGTAATAATGTAATATATTGTATTTTTAAATGCAAATATCAAGTATTGTCCATTTTGAAAACATAAAACTCTATTTAACATTTAACAATTACAGTTAACAAAAAAGAAACATAAACTTAAACGCAGGGATGTTTGAAAAAGAAGGGAGCTTAGGGCTAGCAATTAAGAGGATAATGTAACAAGAGGAGCACAAGATGGCGGCATCGAGAGGAGGGGACATCGGCGTTGAGAGGAGGATGAGGGCAACCTCGAGAGGAGGATGAGGAGATGTCGGCGTCAAGAGGAGGATGCTATCAAGCCCAGCATCTAGGGTTTAGAATTTGGGGAGAGGATATTTTAATTGGTAATGTTAACTGGTCGGTCGGGTTTAAAGTTTAAATCATCAAACCAAATCAATTTTACCCCATTTCGGTTCGATATTTAGCGATACAAGAAACACCAGATATCGTCCGATATCACACCATCTCGGCCGATATGGGTCTAAAACGTGAGTTGAGCAAAATTTGATATATCGTATTGTTAGCACACCGATATCAATGTATCGGTAGAGATCGTCCGAGATGGCCGATATTTAGATCCATGGTGGGTACATGTACTTACATTATGGGCATGTTTGGTTAGCTACAAAAAGAATTGCAACATTTGTTGCAAAAAAGGGGCACAAATCTATTGTTTGGTTATATGCAAAGTTTATTTTACCCTCGCGTAATCTTTAGAGCTGTGCAGTTGTGTTGGTACATGTTTTTACATTAAGGGCATGTTTGGTTAGCTACATAACGAATTGCAACATCTGCTGCATGCGACATTTGCTGCAAAAGAAGAGGCTCAAATCCATTGTTTAGTTATCTGCAAGTTTATTTTGCCCTCCGGTAATCTTTAGAACTGTGTTGTGTTGGTACATGTACTTGCATTACAGGCATGTTTGGTTAGCTACAAAAAGAATTGCAGTATTTGTTGCATGCTGCATTTGTTGCGAAAAAAAGGGAGGTACAAACCCATAGTTTGGTTATATTCAAGTTTTGTAGTTGGATTTCCAAATCCAAACCATGTTTTGTTTTTGGTTGAACCAAAAAGTGAAGAAAATGCAACATTTGTTGCAAATTTGCTTGTGGCATATACAAAGCTTATGTGACTCTTCATAATAATTACTATGCTCACCATTCCCAAAGTTGCAACTTTTGGTGTAACCAAAATGAGGGCAAGAGATGGTGCAAGAGTTTGATGCTTTTTACATTTCCATTTCCAACTTCAAGGTTCTTGCTAATCAAACAAAGGAATTGGAGATTTTTTGCAACAAATGTTGCATGAATCTCCATTTCCAAGCTATCAAACAGCCCTACATGTACATAGAGAGCAACATGGGATTGTTCCAATTTCTTTATTCCCTTTTGTGTCCCATGAGTTCAAGCATCTTCAGTGCTTGATAGGTATATTGTTAGCGATGGTTCTGCTATTGGTAAAAGCGAAACATCGCTCATAGCCAGCAGTATTGCAGTGCCCTATTTCATAGCCAGCAGTATTGCAGTGCCCTATTTCGTATTTTCCTAAAACCCTTGTGCATATCACAAGTGATAATGAGTGATTCTTCTTTAGTGTGTTCATAGTTTTGCTTCTGATCTATATCTTCTTGTATTGAATGCTGTAAAGAAATTGAGGTCTATAGTTATTTGTTGCAGAGTTTGCAATGACAGCCATAAGCAATTAGTCAAGTAAATTGCTCAATTCGTGTTGTTGAAGGTGCATGATGCAGTGGTCTTGCATCATCAGTCATCAGTTATTATTGTTCTGTTGGTTTTCTTATTCTCCTGAAACATATGTAAACTTTCGGATGAAGGGCTTAAGAACAACAGGAAAATATGAAGGGCTTAAGAACAACAGGAACTTAAGAACAACAGGAAAATATGATGGTCGAGTCGCAAAGTCAGCAATTTTTAGTTTTTGGTGGGTTCTTGAATTTTTTTTGTCTTCTTTTGTTTCAGACTGAAAGCAAAATTAGCGGCAGGTAGGTTTAGTGTTCATTTGTATGCCATCGCTCAACTGAATTGCACCTCATTTTGTCCTTGTATCGGATAATTGCAAAGTATCCAATGAAAATTGATGTATCCATAATTTAGGACTAGGAGATTTACGGTGGGAGCAAATCCTCAAAAAAATCAATGAGTATTTTATTTTTCAAGCCTTCAATTTGGAAAAGTTTCTGCCATTTTGACTTGAAACTTTGCATTCTCTTTGAATAAATGATTAATAAAAAACAACTGTTTTGAAGTAAGCAACTATTGTAGTAAAACGTTTTGTATATTAGCAACCTTTTTTTATTTTTTCCAGGAAAGTTAATATATCGTTACTATATTAACTCATAACATCAAGAGGTTTTAGATTGAAATTCCAATTTGGTTTTTAAGTAGGGGCATTTTACAAGTTTTAGAAGATTGTTACATTTACAAGTTTTAGAAGAGATTACATTTAATTGACAACGGCTTTCAATCGTTGTAATCTGTTAAAAATACCTACAATGTCATAAAAATTCCTGATTCTCGTCATGTATTTTCTCATCTTTACTATTATAATGCTGACTCATATTGGTTGTATCAAATTTATAGTGAATTCTTGAATGCCGATTTTAATTTTTTTAAGCGTGCAATAAATTATTGAGGATTTTTCTTGTTTCTGTTAACGTTTTTTAAAACAAAAATATGGAGCAGTTGACTTTGAATTTGTTGGGACCCATAATAAGTTAGCATTTGAAGAAATCAAACATTATAAAAGTAAAATTACTTTTACTATTATAATTTGTCAATTCAAAATTTTATACAAGAGACATACACCATGAGCCCATCACACTATTGCCTAGGTGTTGTGGGTCTTGCCATTTTGACTCTTTGTAGACAAATTGTTTGTAGGAAAAGCATTGTTCTTATGAAAATTCACTCTATCTAATATAATAGTTCTTAAAACTGGCAAAAAAATGTTTTTAAAACTTGAAAATTTCAGCTAAGAATCTCAACTAAATTAACTAAATATATATACAAAAAGTTAAAGTTATATTCCCCAAACCAATTGCTATAAATAAACCAATGAGCACTATGTTGGGTTTAACGATGCTCAATATTGGCAATGCGAGATCAGGACACGTGACGGATGACATGTCCTAAGACCCAGAAGAAGGGCCCACAGAGGCCGACCGGGCCACCCTTGTACCCGACCTACAAGCACAAGCCGGCCCTCCTCGGGGCCCCCTGCAAATTTGCCTCCTTGGCCCCTCAGCTCGTCCCGAGCTGCCACAGGACCAAGACTTCTCAGCCCTCTTGCTCGGTTCCGAGCTCCCCATCCGAGGCCGTCTTCCTCGGTCCCTCCGACCGACCAACTTCACCACTCACAGGCGTAACCGCTGCTCCACAAATCTCGCCACGCGCAGATTCTACGCCAGCAACGTCCCACGTTCCACGCCATCACGAACCCCATTAATGGGCGTGACGTCGGGAGCGTAACTGCCGGCGAGATTCTCGTGCTTGCTGCTGCGTGCTGCCGCCGCTATATAAACCCCCATCACAGAGGGGTCAAGTAAGCCATTCTTGATTCCACTTAGCCGTTACTTTGCTCGGATTTAGTACTAACTTGATCGTCGGAGGGTCCTCGGTGGTACCAAACCATCCCGAGACTTTTTTGCAGGTACTCGGCGCTAAACTCCTCAAATCACCAACCTCCTCAAAACTCATTGAGACCCACACGCAACAGAAGATCACCGCCGAAATCCACCGGGAGATCAACGGAAGACAACATCTGGCGGAGACCCGAAAAAGACCTCCATCAGTTGGCGCCGTCTGTGGGAACTAACTCCACAAAACACAAAGTTGGCCTTCCGATCTCTGCCCACATGGCAACCGATCCCCCTGAAGATCCAAACATCCGCTGTCGCCTCCCTCTCAACGGAGGCGCGGGCGAGCCCTCACCGAATGTCGTCGGCTCCCCCACTGGCTGCCGTTTCACAGGCTCCGGCGACCGCCCGAACAAAAGGGCCAGGGGCCACGAGCCTATCACCTTTGGCGACGGAAACCTCCACGGCATCTCCATGCCCCACAACGACCCTCTGGTGATCACAGCCCGGATCTACCGGTACGAGGTCCACCGGATACTTGTCGACTCGGGCAGCTCGGCAGACATCCTCTTCCACGACTGCTTCCTGCGCATGGGACTTACCCTAGCGGACCTGAGGCTAACCTCACACGTCCTGTCAGGGTTCACCAACCACTCCATTCCCGCGCAAGGGGTGGTCACTCTGCAGTTCAACATCGGTGAGCCCGGCCGCACCCGTACATTGCCTGTGGACTTCATCGTAGCAAAGGTCCCATCTGCCTACAATGTCCTTCTCGGCCGCCCGACGCTCAACTCACTCCAGGCCCAGATATCGACCTACCACCTGGCGATGAAGTTCCTTCTCGATCAGGGTGGAACAGGTCGAGTCTACGGAAACCAGCGGATCGCGAAGATATGCCCTACTGAAACATCTCCATCCGAGCTACCGACTGACAACGCTGAAGGAAAAGATGACATCAAGGGTTCTTTGGACACCCGAGACGAGCAGAAGGAGGTCCGGGGAACGCCGGTCGAACCACTGATCGAGGTGCCCCTTACCGAAGGAGACAATGAAAAAACCATCCAGATCGAATCACTCCTGACAGGGGCTCGGTGAGATGACCTGGTCAGCTTCCTCAGAAATAACTCCGACGTGTTCGCCTGGGCGCCCGCCGACATGCCCGGGATCGACCCCAAAATCATTTCTCACAGGCTCGGAGTTGATCCTACGGCCTGACCCGTCAGACAGAAAAAGCGGAGCTTCGCCCCCGTCAAACAGAAGGCTATCGAAGATGAGATTGATCGACTTCTCGCCGCCAACTTCATCCGGAACGTACCGTACTCGGAATGGCTGGCGAACGTAGTTCTGGTCAAGAAGTCAAGCGGGAAGTGGCGCATGTGTGTCGACTTCACCGACCTCAACAAGGCCTGCCCCAAGGACAACTATCCGCTCCCTCGGATAGATCAGCTCGTCGACAGCTCAGCCGGCCATGAGCTGTTGAGCTTCATGGATGCTTTCTCCGGCTACAACCAGATCCGCATGAATCCGGAAGATGAAGATCTCACCGCATTCACAACGGACCGAGGGGTATATTGCTATAAGGTGATGCCCTTCGGCCTTAAGAACGCCGGGACCACGTACCAGCGGTTGGTCAATCGCATGTTCAAGCCACAGATCGGCAGGAATATGGAGGTCTACGTTGACGATATGCTCGTCAAATCCGTCTCGACGGCAGACCATGCCAGGGATCTGGGCGAGGCCTTCGAGGTGCTCCGCAAGTTCAAGATGAAGTTGAACCCCGCCAAGTGCGCTTTCGGAGTCACCGGGGGAAAGTTCCTCGGGTTCATGGTTACTCACCGTGGAATCGAAGCCAACCCAGAGAAAATCGACGCTATCCTCAATATGGCCGCGCCCAAAACCAACATCGAGATCATGCGGCTCACAGGACGGGTCGCCGCTCTAAGCTGCTTCATGTCCAAGTCAGGAGAGAAATGCCTCCCGTTCTTTAAGGCCCTGAGAAAGATCCCGAGGTTCGAATGGTCAGAGGAGTGCCAAGCCGCCTTCGACCAATTGAAGAACCACCTCGCGACGCCGCCACTGCTCACCCGACCCGTCGAAGGAGACGAGTTGTCGCTGTATCTGTCGGTATCCGATCAAGCGGCTGGCTCGGTGCTTCCGGGAGGTCGAGGGAGCGCAGAAGCCGGTATACTATGCGAGCCACGTATTTAAGGACGCGGAAACGAGGTACCCGGCCATAGAGAAGATTGTCTTAGCCCTCGTGGTGGCCTCAAGGAAGCTGTGGCACTACTTCCAAGCACACACCATCATCGTCCTTACCGAGCGCCCGTTGGGGGACATTCTTGCGTCACCAGAATCCTCGGGCCGCTTAGAAAAGTGGAGGTGGGAGCTATCCCAGTTTGATGTGAAATATCGCCCGAGGCAGGCCATCAAGGCACAGGCCCTGGCCGACTTCATCGTTGAGTGCACCATCCCCCTCAAGGGACCGGAGTCCATGTCTCCCCCCCCGCGACTCGGTGTCCCGTCGCGGGGAGGCCTGGCTCTGTTCCTGAGTGGATCATCTACGTCGGCGGATCTTCAACCGAAGAAGGGTGTGGTGCCGGCCTCATTATCCGGGGCCCGAACGAAGCAGAAATGGAGTACTCTCTGAAGTTCGGTTTCAAGTCCTCGAATAACGCGACAGAGTATGAGGCCCTCCTGGCCGGACTGCGCATGGCCGCCGGGTTGGGGCTGAAGATAATTCGAATCCACAGCGACTCGGCCCTTGTTGTCGGACAAGTGACTGGCCGCTTTGAAGCTCGGGAGCCTCTGATGGTGAAATACCTGGACGAGGTGAGGAAACTCCGGAGAAACTTCGAAGAAGTCCAAGTAGAACAAATACCCAGGCAGCTGAATGCCCAAGACGATGCTTTGAGCAAGCTAGCTTCATCATACTCAGCCAACAATAAGCGGTCCATCCTCTTCGAAACCTTGCCTCAGCCCAGTGTAGAAGACGGAGCAGCCACGCTCCACGTGTATGCGGCGCAAGAAGGCGACCAAGATTGGAGGAAGCCCCTCGTGGAATTCTGAAGGACGGTGCACTCCCGAATGACCGGGGGGCCGTCCGCCGCCTCCGGGCCAAAGCCCGCCACTTCGTCTGGAGCAATGGAAATCTTTACAAAAAGTCCTTCACTCAACCCCTGCTCCGATGCGTTGATCCCCACGAAGCCGACTACGTCCTCCGGGAAATCCATGAAGGGGTTGGCGGTGTGCACCAAGGGGCCCGAACCTTGATCTAAAAGGCGTTGCTTCGGGGGTACTACTGGCCCACTATTCACGAGGACGCCCAGAAGCTAGTCAGAAGATGCAAGAGTTGCCAGCTCCACGACAGCATCCCTCGCCTCCCCGCCACCGAGCTGACCGCCCTAACATCCCCATGGCCGTTCGCCCAGTGGGGATTGGACATGATCGGCCAGTTCCCAACCGGTATAGGCGGGCACAAATACGTCCTCGTCGCAGTAGACTACTTCACCAAGTGGGTTGTGGCCATCCCCATCAGAAAACCAGACGCCACCACTACCATCAAGTTCCTGCAAAACAATCTGATACTCCGGTTCGGCATCCCGAGTTGTATCATCACCGACCACGGGACGAACTTCGAGAATGAGAAAGTGAAAGACTTCTGCAAAGAATACCATATCACTCATGAAGTTCGCCGCGGTCGCGCATCCCCAATGCAATGGGCAGGCCGAAGTCGCTAACCGAGACGTCCTCCGGGGCCTCCGAACCCGCCTGGAAGGGCGACAAGGCAGTTGGGTCGAAGAATTACCCCGGGTCTTATGGGCCCTGCGCACGTCAAAGAAGACCCCCATCGGGGAAACCCCCTTCAGTCTCTGCTACGGGACTGAGGCGATGGTCCCAGCGGAGATCGGGCTACCCAGCCATCGGGTCGAGCACTTCGACGACGATGCGAATACCTCGGCACTACGAACCGACCTGGACATCTTGTTGGAGAAGAGAGACCGGACCCAGATCAGAGCTGCCGCTTATTAGCAGCAAACGGCCCGATACTATAACGCTCGGGTCAAGCACCGCTCCTTCCAGAACGGGGATATGTTCCTATGACGAAACGAGTTCGTCGATCAAGGCAGGCTAGACAAGTTCTCCCCGAGGTGGGACGGTCCCTTCCTCGTCTCTGAGGTCCTTCCCGGCGGGGCCTATCGCCTGCAAGATGCGGACGGGCGCAAGCTCCCGCGGCCTTACAACGCCGAGAAGCTCAAGCTATACCAATGAGGCCAAGGCCAACAAGTGCGTACCCTTCCTTTCATAAAGACGATGTAAACGCTTTCCGAAAATCCTTTCCATTCGAATAAAGAAACGTCGAAACATTGCAAGTGAAGTTTTGTCTTTGAGATCCAAAGCCCTCCTTAGAGGCAGCTCAGCAGCTACCCTGCTCGGCTATCCCCGGCTGGTAGCTTCCTACCACGACCGACAGGGATCACAAATCCCTCCCAGAGGCAGTCGAGCATGAGGATCCCTCGCTCGGCTATCCTTCAGGATAAAAGCCCTCGCCAAGAGGCACCGGGCAAAAAACCCTGCCCGGCCAAGGGTCCTTGGTAGGCTTCTTACAGCCCCTCCCGCGCTAAGGACCAAAGTCCTCCCAGAGGCAGTCGAGTCCTTGCTCGGCTATCCCCGGTTGGTAGCTTCCTACCACAACCGACAGGGATCAAAGTCCTCGCCAAGAGGCACTGGGCAGTAACCCTGCTCGGTCCCCATCATGAAGGATCAAAGCCCTCGCAAGAGGCAACCGAGCAGCTACCCTGCTCGGTCTTCTCCGGCTGGTAGCTCCCTACGCAAGACGCCAGGGATCGAGGCCCTCGCAAGAGGCACCCGAGCGGCTATCCCGCTCCTTCATCCCAGGCTGGTAGTTGCCTACCCACGACGCCAGAGACCCAAGCCCTCGCCAAGAGGCAATCGCGCAACTTCACTGCCCGGTCATCCTTAGTGGGCTTCGTACAGCCCCTCCAACACTAAAGATCAAAGCCCTCGCAAGAGGCAACCGAGCAGCTACCCTGCTCGGTCATCTCCGGTTGGTAGCTCCCTACCTATGACGCCAGGGATCGAAGCCCTCGCAAGAGGCATCCAAGCGGCTGCCCTGCTCGGTCATCCCAGGCTGGTAGTTGCCTACCCGCGACGCAAGAGATCAAAACCCTTGCAAAGAGGCGACCGCGCAGCTTCACTGCCCGGTTATCCTTAGCGGGCTTCTTACAGCCCCACCAACGCAGAGGATCCGAGGCCCTAAAAAGGGGCAACAAGTCTATCGAAGTCTAAGAGATCCCCTCTCGACTCCGGGGCCATGGAGATGCCTCCTCGGCAGCGCTTGGCAAGTGATCGAAATCAACTCGACGAACGATCGCTAGACAGATAGCTGACCCAACAGTGCAAGCAGAGATATTTTACAAACATTCTTCACACACAGAAGGTGAAATGCAAACCGATGAAACAAGAATTTTCTTTTATTACCGAAGGCAAAGTTTTTACAAAGGGTATTCTGGGGCTCCCCAGCCCTACAAACTGCCTGGAGGCTTACTTCGGTCCCCTCATCGCTGGCATCACGGCCTGCCGGGTGATTTACCACCGGAGATTTCGCCACCAGGGGCGCGCCCCGCTCCCCTCGCCATCTTCCACCGGAGGCCTCGCCACCGGGAGCGGAACCCGAGCGCGGAGCTCGCCATCGGCGAACTCGGGAAGCTGCTCCTTCACGGCGTCCAGGGCCTTGTTCCACGCGACGGCAGAATACTCCCCGAGCTCGGCGTAAAACTCCTCTGACGTCTTATAATTGGCCACAACTTTCTTAGCCCGAACCTCGGCAATCTGGGCCTCCAGAAGCGCCGCCTCAGCATCTCCCCTGCTGGCGTCCCTCTCCTTCTCTATGGCCGTGCAGCGTTCGGCCAGATCTGCCAGCTTCCTATCGGCGACCCGGAGGGACGCACTCAGACGACGATGGACACCCCGATTCGCTGAATTGGCAAGTTCTGCAGCCTCCGCACGGGCTGCCATGATGTCGGCCCTTGCCCTCTCCAGGCGCAGGTCACACCGCAAAATCTCGACCTCCGAGGGAAACGCTTCTACTGGCCTCGGTGCATGGAACGTCCCCTCGGCCTCCATACGAGCGGCAAGGGCGCAGTGTTGAAGGACCTGACGGAAAGCGAATGAGAAACCGGGAGGCCTTCAAGCCAAAGAAATGAATACCAGAAAAACTACACGTAGAGGAGTTCGTACCTGGACCGCCCTTTGGGCCATGGCATCCAGTTAGGCCCTCAGGGAGCCATGCGAAAGCTTTCTCCCAGCCGACTCCTCCATCTCGGCGAGCAGGCCAGCAGCAACGGAAAGCCGAGACGGAACCGTGAAGACGGTGCCGCCCTCCTGCACGGAAATCCCCTCAGGGACCGTCGACGACGACGCGCGAGAAATTGTCCTCTTTCTCTTAAGAGGGGCCCCGTCCTCGCCCTCCCTTCTGTCCCCCGTCTGGGGCTCGGATAACCGTGGACGTCTTTGGTCGCCGCCGGAACAACCACCAGGAGCCGTCAACGAAGCAGACGGCCCTATCGCCGGCAGAACATCCGGCGCGGGGCATGAGCTAGCCAGGGGCTCGACCGCGCTACCAGCCTCCCTCTGGCGCGAGCAACCCCAAGAGTGGGAACGAACCATGTATTCAAAAGAAGAAGAACGTCGAGCAGCTGCGACTTAGGAGAGAGGAAATATGAAGGAGTAGGGGCCCTGGAGCGGGCCACACCCCTACTTATCGCTGCAAAATACCTCATCCAACGGCGCCCTTCATCTCCCACCAAAACGTCTCCTCGGGTCCAACGGCTCCGATTGCTCCACATGTCGTTCCCACGCTGAGGCGCATCCGTCTGACGCTACAGGACTGCATACGTCGCGTCGGCCAACCGACGCTCGAAACGTGGACCATCGCGTCAGTGGCAGAATGCATGAACCGGTGCACCTTCCTTAAATGCAGAAATCTCACCTTGATTCGCTGACAGAAAAGAAAAACTGACAGCCCGAGGACTCGTCCCGGCGAAGCCCTAGGAAGGAGCTCATCTCGGGAGGCCCGGCAGTCCACTCCTGACCTGACCCATTAGCTGGTCGGGACAAGAGTGGGGGCCTAATGACGATGCTCAATATTGGCAATGTGAGATCAGGACACGTGGCGGATGACATGTCCCAAGACCCAGAAGAAAGGGCCCACAGAGGCCGACCAGGCCACCCTTGTACCCGACCTACAAGCACAAGTTGGCCCTCCTCGGGCCCCCCTGCAAATTTGCCTCCTTGGCCCCTCAGCTCGTCCCGAGCTGCCACAGGACCAAGACTCCTCAGCCCTGTTGCTCGGTTCCGAGCTCCCCAGCCGAGGCCGTCTTCCTCGGTCCCTCCGACCGACCAACTCCAACACTTACAGGCGTAACTGCCACTCCGCAAATCTCGCCACGCGCAGATTCTCCGCCAGCAACGTCCCACGTTCCACGCCATCACGAACCCCATTAATAGGCGATCCGCTCTTTACACGGGCGTGACGTCGGGAGCGTAACTGCCGGCGAGATTCTCGCGCCTGCTGCTGTGTGCTGCCGCCGCTATATAAACCCCCATCACAGAGGGGTCAAGTAAGCCATGCTTGATTCCACTCAGTCGTTACTCTGCTCGGATCTAGTACTGACTTGATCGTCGGAGGGTCCTCTGTGGTACCAAACCACCCCGGGACTTCTTTGCAGGTACTCGGCGCTAAACTCCTCAAATCACCAACCTCGTCAAAACCCATTGAGACCCACACGCAACAAAAGATCACCGCCGAAATCCATTGGGAGATCAACGGAAGACAACATCTGACGGAGACCCGAAAAGGACCTCCATCAGGGTTCGAACCCTAGGAACCCCAAGAGGGGAAGTGGCCACAAATTAACGTTTTCGGAGCAAATTTGTGGGTTTTCTGGGTGTGTGTATTATGCGTGCGAATATGTTGTATGTATTGTGTACTTAGATTAGGGGTCACGGGTCTAAAAAAATTGCTATAAATAAACGTTTGAATAATCCTCTAATTTAATCCAAATTTTCAAACATGGCTGCTGCAGGCACCAACATGAATTGCGTGGCTCCATTGCTTCCTTGGTTCTCTAAATCTAGAAATGGTATAGTGAGATTACGTTCTTATACATGCACGAAATCTTATGGCCGCAAAGAGCGACATCCTCGTCTAGGAATTTCTACAAAATCACCGCGGTCGCAGTCGATGCATATGTGCTACAAACAAGTCCGCATGTACTCATCTAATTCCATCAACGATGATGATTGATCTCAAAAGCTATCTATTAACCGCAATCAAGAACGGCGTCGCTTTGCAGCTAGCCGGTGAGTACGGGTCGGTCCACAGGGATTTTGTGAATCTCCTAATCGCGCTAACGAGTTAATTCCGAAGGGTGTTCGGATTGATTATTAAATCTAAAAACCTAATTCTATCTATACTACGATTATTTAGATCTATTCTTGTTAGGTTTAGGTTTAGGGATGGTTTGGAAATGCAGGTAAATCTCAACGCTTTCTATACCCGAATGAAGATCTATGAGGAGTTATGGTAATTATCAATAAAGGGGATTAGATCCATTCGGGAAGGTGTTCCTTCCTCTAGGTTTTTGTCCTTCTTTTAGAGATCCTTACCCTAACCTTCATGGAAAACGCGCGCAACCGGGCTTTTACACTACGGTATCACCGCTACCTCGAGGGATAGGGTGCCGTAGGACGCGGTGTGTGTGTGTATGCATGGAGTCCTATTAAAAATAAATTATGGGTAAGAAAGGGATGAGAGATCTCATCTCTCAAAATCCTTCCCCAAAGCTAACTCTAAACAATTTATCTACGGCAAGAAATTAAATCTACCTAGGGCAAAGAATTAAAATCTAAACTAGAGCAAGGAATTAAATCTACTTACAGATGCATCTCTCCAATCATCAACGCAGGTTTGTCAGATCTGGATTCATGAATTGAAAAGAAACACCGATGCTCTCCATAAAGAATTCTGAATTTGTTATTAAAAGGAGGCAAAAGAAATTACAATGATTAGAGTTCCTATTTATAAAGAATAGGAAACCCTAGGGTTACAATGACTCGCATGTCTACATTTACAAAAATAGCCCTTAGGAAGACCGGTTCAGAGACATAAAGAATTATAGTAAAAAATTTATTCCATCCAGGCTCCATACGGCCGCGGAACCGCGGCCTGGGTAGGATTTGGGCCGCGGTTCCGCGGCCCATTGATCGGCTCAGATACTGATCTTTTGTGGGCTTCTTCTGGGTCATTTTAGTCTTCTGATTTTTTGGTTCATTTTTCATTTGGGCTTCTACATTGGTTCCAGATCTCCAGTGAACAATTTGCAGTGGACTTTTAACCGTTTTCCTTGTAATCTCCTAATCGCCGTTAAACTTGAACTTGACAGTGTCCTCACTGTCATGCTACACCAAGAGGGTCAAAATGTCGGCACTCCCCTGTTTATTTATTTACAAAATATTTATTTTTATATTTTTTAATGTTTTCAATTTTTTTTTACAGAAAAAGAAAACAAAAAATATATATACATATATACAACAAGGTTTCCCCCGAACTCAAGCTTGACCTTACCCCTGCCCACCATTTGATTGATCTCAAAAACTATCTATAACCGCAATCAAGAACGGCGTCGCTTGGTAGCTAGCCGGTGAGTACGGGTCGGTCCACAGGGATTTTGTGAATTTCCTAATCGCTCAAACGATTTAATTCCGATTGTGGTCAGATTGATTATTAAATCTAAAAACTAAATTATTCTATACTAAGATTATCTAGATCTAAATCTTGCTAGGGTTATGTTTAAGAATGGTTTGGAAATGTAAATAAATCTCAACGCTTTCTATACCCAAATTAGGATCTAAGAGGAGTTATGGTAATTATTAATAAAGAGGATTAGATCCATTCGGGAAGGTGTTCCTTCCTCTAGGTTCTTGTCCTTCTTTTATCAATCCTTACCCTAACCTCCATGGAAAACACACGCAACCGGGCCTTTATACTACGGTATCACCGCTACCTCGAGGGATAGGGTGACGTAGGGCGCGGTGTGTGCGTGTATGCATGGAGTCCTATGGAAAAAGTATGATGGGCAAGAAAGGGATGAGAGATCTCATCTCTCAAAAGCCTTCCCCAAAGCTAACCCTAACAAGCGAGGAGACTACTCGCTCATTAGGGAATTTAAAAACAGTTATCTAGGGCAGAGAATGAAAAATTACCTAGGGCAAGAATTGAAATTACCTACTTACTTTACAGATGGCTCTCTCCAAACATCAACATAGGGTTGTCAGATCTGAATTCATGATATGAAAAGAGGCATCGATGCTCTCCAAAAGAATTCTAAATTTTATTCATAGAAAGAGGCATAGGGAGGCATGGACTTTACAATGATTTAGAGTTCCTATTTATAGAGGATAGGAAACCCTAGGTTACAATTGATTCGCACGTCTACATTTACTAAAATATCCTTAGGAAGACCTAGTCAAAATAGACTCCAAGCTTTGGTAAAATTTTATGTTTCTGTCTCTTTAAAAGGAAGTATTGGGCCTTGAAATTTCCTTTGTGGGCTCTTCTGTCTTTGGGCTTCCTTATTATTTGGTTCTTTTATTAAAATAGCTTCTATGTTTCTTCCAGATCTCCAGTGAATAATTGCAGTGGACTTTTAACCGTTCTCTTTGCAATCTTGGACCTTACATTGCCTTGTACTTTGTGAATTTTATCTTTGATGTAGGCTTGATCAAGAGTCTTCTGTTTGTTGGTCAAAGTCCACTTTTGCATCGTCTTTTCATCGTTTTCACTGTTTTTTGTCCAAGAACCTGTAACCTGTAATATGTAGTAGACATGCGTCAAAAGCACCTGTTTATTTATAAAACGAATAAGAATGGGGAATATAATAATACAATATTATGGTGTGAACAAATACCCCCAAACTTATCTTTTGCTCGTTCTCGAGCAAACTTATTTTTATTCTCTACAAAAAACCTAACCGCACTTTCGCAGGGAAACGCGATTGCACTGAGCTCGTGCAACAAGCCGTTAAACCTCTAGGTGTCCCTAGTAGGAGGAGTGTTGTCTCCTAAGGGTTTTCTGCGGATACTACCCACAAAATCCTATCAATTTGGCTTTTTCGACTTTAATTCTCCAATTAGGGTTTCTAACAAGGAATTCTATTATCTTCGACTCATAAATCATCCACCCATATTCTTCACACTTCCTCATCATTTAACTTAAGATCATATATGTTCTGCAGACCTACTTAGCTTTCGGCATCTCTTAAGTTTTCATTCTAGGGTTCCATCTCCACTTAGGAATTTTTATCAACTCTACTAAAGATACAAGTTCTATTCTTCACTCCTTTCTCTCATCTAAACTCCAATCACATATCCCCACGTGTGTGTATAAATCACCCCTACACTTGGAAATTCAAATCAAGCAATCATACCCTTGTCCGTTGTCCAAAGTACTTATTAGTTGTTGAATTTTTAATTGAATTTTTGCTTACACCTCCTTCATGCGACTGTTAATACTTCTTGAGGTACCAACAACCGATTACAAGATGCGTTAACACTTTAAAGCGTACTTCCTAGTATTGCAACACCCAAGGCTTTAGCAGTGACTCCCAAACCAGTTGGTCTAAGGCACTAGGTGATGAAGCACCCTCGCTAAATATTTTTCTATTTTTTACAGCCTTAAGTAATCAAAAAACCAGTGTTCATTTTTTTCTTTATTCACACTTGTATTTTTTTCATTTTCTTCGTACTAAGGACTTTAGACAAGAGCATTTCAAGGTCTCCTCTACTATTCCAAGTTTCAAGGTGCGTGATTGTGTAATTTGTAGGGTATACATTTTCAAAATCTAGACTTAAGCTAGGAATTATTTTTCAAACTTATACTCTAATAAAAATATCTATACTTTTCCTTTGTTTCGACTTAGCCCAAGAAGTGAACTCAAAATTTGCCTATTTCTAAATAAACTACAAAGACATACTTTCTACCGTTAAACTTTAAGAAACGTTATTTTTAGGGTTTTTAATTTACTAAGTCTAGATCTTGTTGTTCCAAGCTAGTTAACCTATTTGTCAAACTCAAGTCAAATAAGACCAAAATTGAATACATTAATTTTTATAATTTTTGAATTTTTTCAATTTTTATGGGTTTTCAAATAAGTATGCAAATGCAAAAATATACATATGAATGCGAAGGAAGAAAACGTACCGAGCATACCCCCAAACTTAAACTTGACAGTGTCCTCACTGTCATGCTACACCAAGAGGGTCAAAATGTCGGCACTCCCCTGTTTATTTATTTACAAAATATTTTTTTTATATCTTTTAATGTTTTGAATTTTTTTTTATAGAAAAAGAAAACAAAAAATATATATACATATATACAACAAGGTTTCCCCCGAACTCAAGCTTGGCCTTACACAAGCCAAAGGTTAGCACCAACCATTCAAAAATCTTATCGTGGTAATGGTCTGGTTGGTGAAAGAATGGAGTAGAAAGAAAAGAGATGAGAAACACACGAGACCGAATGGGAAGAAGAGAATATGGTCTCGGTGGGGGAGAAGAATGGCGGAAAGAAGAAAGAAGTGGAGTACGATCTTGAGGGTGTAAAGCGAGTGAATAAATTAGCGCAATTTGTGATGACCGATGTGTTAAAAGCGATTGCGCTAACCTATCAACCCGTCGAGAAATGAGGTCAAATCCCTCAAGATTCTCAAGAAAACATGGGTACGCTGAACTTGGTATTGGAGATGAAAGCGTAATGGTCTCTTGTACGGTAGGAACAATGGGAAAGACGAAAGGAAGTGAATTAGGGATAGTATCATTCTCACCATAGTAAACTGTCTCGAACTTGAAAGATTCCATTAATGGTTCGAAACTACTGTAAGCAACCGAGTCTGATGGTTCAACTAACTCATCTGAAAATGTAAAGGACTCAAACTCGGGCGGTGAGTCATCAACATCGTCCGAAAAAGTGAAACACTCGTAAGTGTTATCGGCTGTGAGAACTGTGTTAGATTCAAAGGAAAAATTTTCAAGCTCACAGTCTTCAAGCGTGATATTAGACGTGGTCGGAACGATGGAAAGGAGGGAGGGTGATATAGGTAAAGGTTCAAGAGGATGAATTGGAAAATCAGACATATCAAACAAAAACAGTTCAACCTCAATATGATCCTCAAAACTCTCCTCAATACTATCCTTATAATTCTCCTCAAGATTCAACTCATCCATGCCATTATCATCAAAATCAAGACGCATATGAGATTCGGGAGAAACATTTAATAACTCGGGATGATGATTTGAACATAAAATCTCAATTAAATTGACAGGTTCATCATCCGAAATATTCCCGGCGTCTATATCCTCAATTAAGTGAAAATCAATTTTCTTAGACACCTTATCAAAAGCATGGATATCTATCGATTTAGGTTCTAGATGGGAGGTGTAAAGATCGAAAGGATTAGGTGCGGTTTCACTCGAAAGGGGTTCTTCACAATTTGGCAAATCAAACACTACAAAGTCACACAACTCATTATTTTGGACACATGTTTGAAAATTGGAGTTGTTGGATTCAATTGGGTATGGGTAGGTTTGATTTGGAAATCCTCTCTCATTCTCACCCTGTTCAACCGCCTCCTTATACATTGAAAAATTTGAAGCTAGCGGGAAACTAGCTACCGGTTCACTAGGTTGCATAAGGGCGGTAATGGATGCTTCCACATTCCTAACCATTTTGTTTGTTGCTGTGATATACGCCTCCAATGACTCTTCCAAACTAGACTTGGGTGGTAAGGGGGTTTCAATAAAAGATTCGAAATCGTGTGGATATGCAAAACTCCCAACAGGCTGTGTAGAAGCAGTGTCTAGTGAAGGTGGAAAGGTCGGGTAGGACTGGTAGGAAGTGGGTGGGCGGGCAAGAGTAAGGTCAACATGTGGATAAAAAGGTGAATAATCGTGCGGGCCCCTAGAACTAGATGAGTGGAGAGGGGTGAAAGATCGGCTACGAGATTGAGCAATATGCTCAGTAATGGACATCGGTTTAGGAGTGACAGAAGGACTCGAAAAAGTGGTGTCAACATATGGAGGTGGTAAAGGTTGACTTGGTTGACACAAAGTGGGTTGCAAAGTCGAACTGTTTCTCCTAGACGCTTCTATTTGATCTTTCAAAGATATTTTGGGCACGGATGGATCTTCCTTAAATCGACCGAAACAATTGACGAACGACGCAAAGTTAGGTTCGGGATACCAAAGTTCGGCAAGAGATTTATGATGTGGGGTACCCATGATAGAAGAAAGGGGAAAAGAAAGAAGGTTGGGTGGTGCAAGGATTTTACGCGACAAGTTAAAAGTTTTTTATAAAAAAATTTCCCTTTTGTTTTTCTCTTTATTTGAAACTGTTTGCAAAAAAAAATTCGATAAAGGGCTTAGACACAAATGCAATCGACCAGAAATGCACAATCAGACCTAGATCTAGGGTCACCTAGGTCAGCTAGACAGCTCCTAACTGTTACAAAGGGATAGAAATAGGACCTCAAACCGCCTCTTCACCGCCAATTGCGGCCAAGTAAGTGCCAGGTAAGTGGGAGGCTCCCCGCTACAAGTAGCGGTCCTAATTAAGTAACCACTTGTCTTGACACACTTGCCTAGACACCGCAAAGTCAGGTTAGGATAAACGGCTGATGCCTATAACTAGTCCTCTGTCCTATTGAGCTCGAAGTCTTTAGGGCTGAGTCTAGTATTTTTTAATTAATAGATGGTCAATGCATATGCCTTATATGATTTCTGGGGTCCTGGGAAGGGTGATGAAATCCCCACCCAATCTGAATTGGTCAAAAACCCCTTAAAGTTAGTTTTAAAAATATGCAAAACAGTAAATCACTTGCAATCAAAGATTTTTATTTTATTTGCGGCGCAAAGAATCCTGCAGAGAATCAATTATTGGAAGGGGGAAGAAGATTTTTAGCGTAAAGAATCCTGCAGAAGATTTGACAGAAGATATATGGGGATTTACAGAGGGAAGAAATAGGAAACAAACCGTGCAAATATTTCGCGATGATGATGCAAGAGGGCCGCGGAAGGGCGGTGGGAGCGCGCTTAGGCCGCGGTTTAGCGGTGGGATGGAGGCTTCAGGGCTCCAAAAAATTTCTGATGTTCTGTACTTGCAATCCCTCTCTGTTTTTATGTATCCTTTTCTGATTCGCCTTCTGTAGATTTCCAGATCCGAATATGTGTGCAAATCCTGCAAAATTCAAACAACAAAGTACCCTTTCCAAAAATAACAGATGATATATTTTTATAATTTTGAGGCATGACAATATTAGCATGACAGTGAGGACACTGTCAAGTTCAAGTTTGGGGGTATGCTCGGTACGTCTTCTTCCTTCGCATTCATATGTATATTTTTGCATTTGCATATTTATTTGAAAACCCATAAAAATTGAAAATTTTTGAAAAATTATAAAAATTATTGTATTCAATTTTGGCTTATTTGAGTTGAGTTTGACAAATAGGTTAACTGGCTTGGAACAACTAGATCTTAGACTTAGTAAATTAAAAACCCTAAAAATAACCTTCCTTAAAATTTAACGGTAGAAAGTATGTCTTTGTAGTTTATTTAGAAATAGGCAAATTTTGGGTTCACTTCTTAGGCTAAGTCGAAACGAAGGAAGAGTATTGATGTTTTTATTAGAGTATAAGTTTAAAAAATAGTCCCTAACTTAAGTCTAGATTCTGAAAATGTATACTCTACAATTTGCACAATCACGCACCTTGAAACTTGGAATAGTAGAAGAGACCTTGAAATGCTTTTGTCTAAAGTCCTTAGTATAATGAAAATAAAAGAAAAAAAGTGAATAAAGAAAAAAAAATGAACACTGGTTTTTGTGATTACTTAAGGCTGCAAAAAATAGAAAAATATTTAGCAAGGGTGCCTCATCACCTAATGCCTTAGACCAACTGGTTTGGGAGTCACTGCTAAAGCCTTGGGTGTTGCAAGACTAGGAAGTGCGCTTTAATGTGCAAACACATCTTGTAATCGGTTGTTGGTACCTCAAGAAGTATTAACGGTCGCATGAAGGATGTGTAAGCAAAATTCAATTAAAAATTCACCATAAGTGCTTTGGACAACGGACAAGAGTACGATTGCTTGATTTGAGTTTCCAAGTGTAGGGGTGATTTATACACACACGTGGGGATATGTGATTAGAGTTTAGATGAGAGAAAGGAGTGAAGAATAGAACTTGTATCTTTAATAGAATTGATAAAAATTCCTAAATGGAGATGGAACCCTAGAAGAAAAACTTAAGAGATGCCGAAAGCTAAGTAAGTCTACAGGATATGTATAATCTTAAGTTAAATGATGAGGAAGTGTGAAGAATATGGGTGGATAATTTGCAAGTCGAAGATAATAGAATTCCTTGTTAGAAAACCTAATTGGAGAACAAAAGTCAATGGGCCGAATTGATAGGATTTTGTGGGTAGTATCCGCTGAAAACCCTCAGGAGACAAGACTCCTCCTACTAGGGACACCTAGATGTTTAACGGCTTGTTGCACGAGCTCAGTGCAATCGCGTTTCCCTGCGAAAGTGTGGTTAGGATTTTAGTGAATAAAAATAAGTTTGCTCGAGGATGAGCAAAAGATAAGTTTGGGGGTATTTGTTCACACCATAATATTGCATTATTATATTCCCCATTCTTATTCTTTTTATAAATAAACAGGTGCTTTTGACGCATGTCTGCTACATGTTACAGGTTACAGGTTCTTGGAGTGAAAACAGTGAAAAAGACATAAGACGGTACAAAAGAAGGACTTTTGACAAACAAATAGACGGATCTTAGTCAAGCCTACATCGAAGTTCAAGTCACAATTAATAAGGCAACACAAGGTCTAAGATTACAAGGCAAACAGTGCCATTTGATTGATCTCAAAAACTATCTATTAACCGCAATCAAGAACGGCGTCGCTTTGCAGCTAGCCGGTGAGTACGGGTCGGTCCACAGGGATTTTGTGAATCTCCTAATCGCGCTAACGAGTTAATTACGAAGGGTGTTCGGATTGATTATTAAATCTAAAAACCTAATTCTATCTATACTACGATTATTTAGATCTATTCTTGTTAGGGTTAGGTTTAGGGATGGTTTGGAAATGCAGGTAAATCTCAACGCTTTCTATACCCGAATGAAGATCTATGAGGAGTTATGGTAATTATCAATAAAGGGGATTAGATCCATTCGGGAAGGTGTTCCTTCCTCTAGGTTCTTGTCCTTCCTTTAGAGATCCTTACCCTAACCTCCATGGAAAACGTGCGCAACCGGGCTTTTACACTACGGTATCACCGCTACCTCGAGGGATAGGGTGCCGTAGGACGCGGTGTGTGCGTGTATGCATGGAGTCCTATTGAAAATAAATTATGGGTAAGAAAGGGATGAGAGATCTCATCTCTTAAAATCCTTCCCCAAAGCTAACTCTAAACAATTTATCTACGACAAGAAATTAAATCTACCTAGGGCAAAGAATTGAAATCTAAACTAGAGCAAGGAATTAAATCGTTTGAGCGATTAGGAAATTCACAAAATCCCTGTGGACCGACCTCACCGGCTAGCTACCAAGCGACGCCGTTCTTGATTGCGGTTATAGATAGTTTTTGAGATCAATCAGATGACGATGATGATGATGGGTGGAAGAAGAAGAACGTGATATCGATAATGGTGGAAATTGCAGACGGTCTCCGTAAATCATATAGCAAACCCTGGACTGCAGCCTCCATCTGTCGAGTGGCGACCACTGGAACGGGAATTCATTAACCAGCAAAAACAAAGTTGGCCTTCCGATCTCCATCCACATAGCAAGCAATCACCCTGAAGATCCAGGTACCAGCTGCCGCCTCCCCCTCATCGGAGGCGCGGATGAACCTCCTCCGGCGACCGTCATCAACGCCTTCGCCGGCCGATAGACTGACTAAAATCCAAACGGCCAGGCCAGGGCCCCAGATCGCCGCTCTCCCGCCTCCAGAAGACTCTGCCCCCGTCGGCGCGGCTGACCACCGGCAGGCTACGTCACATGGCCATAGATCTCACGGGCCGATACTCGTCCGCTGGGCGATCATTCAGCCTCCTCTGGCGGAACCGAAACGACGCGACCCTGGCGCTTCGCCTCCCCGCACAATCGATGCGCATGCTACGCGCACGTTCACCGCGACCGTTCCTGTTCCCCATACCTGCAAATGGATGGTCGGGCAAAACCTCATGAAGAATCAGCCGAGCAGCTACCCTTCTCGGTTATCCCTGGCCGGTATCTTCCCAACTCGCAACGTCAGGGATGAAAGCCCTCGCCAAGAGGCAACCCAGCAGCTTCCCTGCTCGGTTATTCCTGGCGGATAGCTTCCCTACCGCAACGCCAGGGATCAGAAAGTCCTCCCAAAGGCAGTCGAGCCCGACCCTCGCCCGGCTATCCCTGGCGGGTAGCTTCCCTACCGCAACGCCACGGATCGAAAAGTTCTCCCAGAGGCAGTCGAGCCCGACCCTCGCCCGGCTATCCCTGGCGGGTAGCTTCCCTACCCCAACGCCAGGGATCAGAAAGTCCCCCCAGAGGCAGTCGAGCCCGCCCCTCACTCGGCTATCCCTGGCGGGTAGCTTCCCTACCGCAACGCCAGGGATCAGAAAGTCCTCCCAGAGGCAGTCGAGCCCACCCCTCGTTCGGCTATCCCTGGTGGGTAGCTTCCCTACTGCAACGCCAGGGATCAGAAAGTCCTCCCAAAGGCAGTCGAGCCCGACCCTCGCTCGGCTATTCCTGGCGGGTAGCTTCCATACCGCAACGCCAGGGATCAGAAAGTCCTCCCAGAGGCAGTCGAGCCCGACCCTCGCTCGGCTATCCCTGGCGGGTAGCTTCCCTACCGCAATGCCAGGGATCAGAAAGCCCTCCTAGAGGTAGTCGAGCCCGAGGATCCCTCGCTCGGCTATCCTTCAGGACAAAAGCCCTCGTCAAGAGGCACCGGGCGGTAACCCCGCCCGGCCAAGGGTCCTTGGTAGGCTTCTTACATCCCCTCCCGCGCTAAGGACCAAAGTCCTCCCAGAGGCAGTCGAGTCCCTGCTCGGCTATCCCTGGCTGGTAGCTTCCTACCACAACCGACAGGGATCAAAGTCCTTGCCAAGAGGCACTAGGCAGAAACCCTGCTCGGTCCCCGTCCTGAAGGATCAAAGCCCTCGCAAGAGGCAACCGAGCGACTGCTCTGCTCGATCAACTCTGGCTGGTAGCTCCCTATCCATGACGCCAGGGATCGAAGCCCTCGCAAGAGGCATCCGAGCGGCTACCCCGCTCGGTCGTCCCAGGCTGGTAGTTGCCTACCTACGACCCCAGAGATCAAAACCCTCGCCAAGAGGCAACCTCGCAGCTTCACTGCCCGGTCATCCTTAGTGGGCTTCTTGCAGCCCATCCAACGCTAAAGATCAAAGCCCTCGCCAAGAGGCGCCGAGCAGCTACCCTGCTCGGTCATCTTCGACTGGTAGGTCCCTACCTATGACACCAGAGATCCAAGCCCTCACCAAGAGACACCGAGAAGCTATCATGTTCAGCCATCCTCAGCAGGCCTCTCACGGCCCCTCTCACACTGAGGACCGAAGCCCTCACCTGAGGCCGCCGAGATCCTTCTCGCTCGGTGCATCCCCAGCGGGCATCCTCCTTCCCATCAGATGCTGAGGATCTCAAGCCCTCACCACGAGGCCGCCAAGTTCCTTCCTGCTCGGCGCATCCCCATAGGGCATCTTCCTGCTCATCAGACGCTGAGGATCTTAAGCCCTCACCACGAGGCCGCTGAGATCCTTCCTGCTCGGCGCATCCCCAGCGGGCGTCCTCCTGCCCATCAGACGCTGAGGATCTCAAGCCCTCACCATGAGGCCGCCGAGATCCTTCCTGCTCGGCGCACCCCCAGCGGGCGTCCTCCTGCCCATCAGACGCTGAGGGTATGAAGCCCTCATCACTAGGCCGTCGAGATCCTTCTTTCTCGGCGCATCCCAGCAGGCATCCTCCTGCCTATTAGACGTTGAAGATCTCAAGCCCTCACCGTGAGGCCGCCGAGTTCCTTCTGCTCGGCGCATCCCCGGCGGGCGTCCTCCTGCCTATCAGACGCTGAGGATCTGAAGCCCTCTCCACGAGGCCGCCTAGCCCCTTTCTGCTCGGCGCATCCCAGCGGGTAGCTTCCTACCCAACAAAGACAAGGATCAAAGTCCTCCTTAAAGGCAGCCGAGCGGCTTCCCTGCTCGGCTATCCCTGGCCGGTAGCTTCCCTACATCAAAGCCCTCGCCAAGAGGCAACCGTGCAGCTTCACTGCCCGGTTATCCTTAGCAGGCCTCCTACGACCCCTCCAACGCTAAGGATCGAAGTCCTCCTTAGAGGCAGCCGAGCGGCTCCCCTGCTCGTCTATCCCTGGCCGGTAGCTTCCCTACCCGCAACACCGGGGATCAAAGCCCTCACAAGAGGCATCTGAGTGGCTACCCCGCTCGGTCATCCTAGGCTGGCGGTTGCCTACCCTTGACGCCAGAGATTAAAGCCCTCGTCAAAAGGAAACCGCGCAGCTTCACTGCCCGGTTATCCTTGGCAGGCTTCTTACAACCTCTCCAACGCTAAGGATCAAAGTCCTCCCAGAGGCAGCCGAGCGGCTTCCCTGCTCGGCTATCCCTGGCCGGTAGCTTCCTTACTCGCAATGCCAGGGATCAAGGCCCTCGTAAAGATCAACCGAGCAGCTTCCCTGCTCGGTCATCCCTAGCAGGCATCCTCCTGCCCAACAGACGCTGCAGATTTGTAGCCCTCGTAACGAGGCCACTGAGCCCATCACATGCAGCGGACCTGAAGCCCCAACAAAAGACATCAGGTGATCGAAATCAACTCGACAACCGATTGCTCCACTTGTCGTTCCCGCACTGAACCGCGCCCCATCAGACGCCACAGGTCTGCACACGTCGCGTCGGCCAACCGACGCTTGACACACGGACCGTCGCTTCAGTGGCAGGATGCACGAACCGGCGCACTTTCCTTAAATGCAGAGATCTCGCCCTAATTCGCTGGCAGAAAAGACAGCCGACATCCCAAAGACGCGTCCCGACGAAACCTCAGGAGGGAGCTTACCTCGGGCGGCCCGGCAGTCCACTCTTGACCCGACCCGTTAGCTGGTCAGGACAAGAGTGGGGGGCTAATGACGATGCTCAATATTGGCGATGCGAGATCAGGACACGTGGCGGATGACATGTCCCAAGACCCAGAAGAAAGGGCCTACAGAGGCCGACCAGGCCACCCTTGTACCCGACCTACAAGCACAAGCTGGCCTTCCTCGGGGCCCCCTGCAAATTTGCCTCCTTGGCCCCTCAGCCCGCCTCGAGCTGCCACAGGACCAAGACTCCTCAGCCCTCTTGCTCGGTTCCAAGCTCCCCAGCCGAGGCCGTCTTCCTCGGTCCCTTCGACCGACCAACTCCACCACTCACAGGCGTAACCGCCGCTCCGCAAATCTCGCCACGCTCAGATTCTCCGCCAGCAATGTCCCACGTTCCACGCCATCACAAACCCCATTAATGGGCGATCCGCTCTTTACACGGGCGTGACATCGGGAGCGTAACCGTCGGCAAGATTCTCGCGCCTGCTGCTGCGTGCCGCCGCCGCTATATAAACCCCCATCACAGAGGGGTCAAGTAAGCTATTCTTGATTCCACTTAGCCGTTACTCTGCTCGGATCTTGTACTATCTTGATCGTCGGAGGGTCCTCGGTGGTACCAAACCATCCCGGGACTTCTTTGCAGGTACTCGGTGCTAAACTCCTCAAATCACCAATCTCCTCAAAACCCATTGAGACCCACACGCAACAGAAGATCACCGCCGAAATCCACCGGGAGATCAACGGAAACAACATCTGACGGAGACCCAAAAAGGACCTCCATCACTCTCTCTCGCCATCATCGCCGACAGGCATCATCATCATCGTCTTTTTCTTCCCGTTCACGGCCATTTGCAGATTGAAGTCACCAAGTCAAGATCTTCGCCGTCATATTACGAGATCCCACAAATTCCCATCAATAAGGCAAGTGTACTCTTACTCTCTCTTTGTTAACTGACGTGACATCGGTTAAGCTCTTGATTAAATTCGCTTGTTTTCAAAAAAAAATAATATAAACCTTAATATCGTGACCCTTGCTTTTTGCACATATGATTAAAACAGTAGGATCTAGCACATCCATTAATCGAATTCATGAGATCATTCTTAAAACTGCGATTGTTTTTTTATAAATCAAATTGTCAGGTTCATGTTAGAGCTGTATCAACATTAAAATACAATTTATGCACGTTCGTTGTTGTTGCTGTTATGATCCGTTTTATCCCGAAATAGATAAAAATCCGACGAAATTAACCCTATTCCATTAGTTACTATTCTGTCATGTATAATCCAATGAAATTGATATTTTTCGACGAAATAAGGTCCATTTCATCGGAATTTATATTGGATGTGCTTTATATTACTCAATACGAAGAAGAGATGCTAGACGGAGTTGAAGGGATTATAGTGTGGTGACTTGTGAATACATGGTAGCAAAATAACAATATAGATATGCATAGCATGGATGTGTCAACTTATGACACATGCGATGCACAATTTAAATTAATAAGATATAAAAAATAAAATGAGTTATTAATGCTTTAGTTTAAATAAATATATGTTTTATCACTTTAGTTTTCTATTTGAGAAATATATTAAATATTTTAGTTAAAATAACAAAATGCTTTAGTTGAATTTATCTTGAAAAAATAACAAAATGTCACATGGCAGCCCATGGGTTTTAGTTAGAATAGTAGAGACGAGTAATACTTTTTCTACCGATGCGGTGGAATCCATGTAGACTGCTTGAATTCCCATTGGATAAAAGGTGGAGGTATAAAATACAAGTACCTACCTAGTGGATAATACGGCTCACCTTATTCTATCATACCGGTAGAAAAAGTATTACTCGATTTGGTAAAACTACAAGTCAATAAATCTAAAACTAAAAGCTATTCTTAATGATGATACGCTTAAGATAATAGATCTTTTAGAGATTTTTATTTAAGACGGCGAAAACATCCACAACAAACCTTCATTTTAATACATATGTATATCTCACATGTAAAATAGTAGTAAAAGAATTTGAGAACGTATATGAACCATTTTTTTAATTTTAGGATAGCTGGACCATTTCCTGTGAAAGCAGGCAAGCATAATGGTAAATCCTAATAAGATTAAGCAAGAAAATCAGGACATCAAATCCTGTCTCCGGCATACTGAATGATTTCTCGTCATACAGAAAATTTTACGGTGTGCCGACCGTATATACCCGGTCATGTGAGAGAACGAAACAAGAACACAGACCACATGAAACTGCCAAAGGAAGTTCTATATCTCTTTCTCTCTTTTGTCCGGATGTATTACACCCAGCATGTTGAATAATATCTGAAGCTGCATTAGTTTTGTTTGTTATATAAAAAGGTTTTGGTGGATCTGCTGATGGCGGCGATGGGTGGCTGAGATTGGATCTGAAGGCTGTCGCTCGTAAAGCGTGTGGATCTCAATGGGTTTGAGATTGTGGTTGCCGAGCTACCTGCAAGAAAGTCCAGGGGTGGTTGTACCACCGAGGACCCTCCGACGGTCAACTTAGATTAGAGATCCGAGCAGAGTAACGACTTAGTTGAGTAAAAATGGCTTACTTGAATCGTCTGAAGAAGGGGTTTATATAGCGGTGGCAGCAGGCGAGGCAGGCGCAAGAATCACGCCGGCCGTTACGCTCCCGACGTCACGCCCGCGTGATGAGCGGGACCTCCCATTAATGGCGAGATAATCTCGTTAATGGGGGATTGTGATGGCGTGGAACGTGGGATGTGGCCGGCGGAGATCTCGCGCATTGCGAGATTCGCGGGATGGCGGTTACGCCTGCAAGCGGTGCTGTCGGTCGGTCGATGAGACCGAGGAAGATGACCTTGAAGGGAGAGCTCACGGAGGAGCGGGAGAGTCGAGGTATCTTTGTTTTGCTCGAGCTCGGAGGCGAGATGAGAGGGCCGAGGAGGCTCGGGCCCGTGATAGCTCGGAGACGAGCTGTGGGGCCGAGGAGGCCAATTGTGCTGGGCTCGGAGGTGAGCCAGCGTTTGCCTGTAGGATGGGCACAGGAGTGGTCTGGTCAGCCACTGTAGGTCCTTTCTTGTGAGCCCTGGGACACGTCATCTGCCACGTGTCCTGATCTGGGAGATCATCGATATCGAGCATCTTCATTAGCCCCCCACTCTCATCCCGACCAGCTGATGGGTCGGGTCGAGAGTGGTTTGCTGGGTCACCCGAGGTGAGCTTCTTTTCGAAGATATCGTCGGGTGTGTCCCTGGGCGATCGGTTGTTTTTCCGGGTGATGTTAGCGGATTAGGGTGAGATCTCCGTATTAAAGAGGGTGCGCCGGATCGTGTGCACTTTTGCTTAAACGACAGACCACGTGTCGGGTGCCGGTTGGCTGATGTGACGTGCCGCAGGCTTCTGACATCCGATGGGACGCCGCCAATATGCTTACGACAGGTGGGGCGATCATGGCCGTCAAGAGCACTGAATCGTTTTGGCGGGAGTCGACAGTCGCCGTTGGATGAGGACGCCGGTAGCATAAATAGGGAAGATGCCTGATTCAGGATCTTTCTCTCTCTCTTCACATTTTTCTCATTCTGAGTCTTGTTTGCTCGGCGCTCTCCTCTTAGGTCAGATCTTGCGTTTTTCTCTTCTCTAGGACTTCTTCCCATCAGGTTAGATGTCTTGTTTCTTCTTCCTTCTGCTTCTTCTCCTTCTGAATCTAGCCACTTCCCCCTTTTGGCAGGACAGATGGTTCGATCCCAGACTCTTGGTGCCTTTGGCGCTCAGTCCTGGAGGGGGGCCAGCGGCGCGGCCGTGCCTCCGGCTGACTCGAGCCCTGCGCCGGATGTGCCTCCGACGGCGGGGCCTCCTGCCCCATCACGAGCTCCTGACGATTGTTCCAGCGGCGGCCAAAGGCGTACACGGGTTCCCGAATCTCAGACGAGGGATGCAGGAGAGGGTAAAGACGGGGTTCCTCTTAAGCGGAAGAGGACGGTCTCTCATGCGCCGCCAATGAAGGTTCCGGAGGGGACTTCTGTGCAGGAAGGGGACGTCCAGTTCGTGGTCCCGGCGGGCCTTTCAGTTGTCGCTAGCCTTCTTGCTGGTATGGAGGAGTCGGCCGGGGGCCAGATGCCACGGGGGACCTTGAGGGCCCAAATGGCGGCTATCGCACAGGAGGCGGTTCAGGTATGTACTCCCTAATGTGTTACCTCGAGCGACCTTTTCTTAGTTCGGGTGTCCTTAAGTTTCTCTGCCATTTTTCGCCAGGTCCTTCAGCACTGCGCCCTTGTTACTCGTATGGAAGCCGAGGGGGCTATTCGGGTTGCGAGGTCAGCAGAAGAGTCTTCTCCGGAGGTCTAGGGTCTTTGACTCGAGCTGCGTCTGGAGAGGGAGAGGTCGATCGTCCTCAGAGCCCGGTCAGAAGCCGCGGATCTCACCATTTCAAAGTGCCGGGAGTTCTATCGCCGCCTAAGCGAGTCCCACCAAGTCATCGAGGCGAAGTTGGCGGAACCGGCCGACCGATTTGCCGCCATGAAGAGAGCGAGAGATGCCAGCAGGCGGGATGTCGAGGCGGCGCTTCAGGCGGCGGAGGTTGCCGAGATCCGGGCTAGGAAGGCGGTGACGGATTACAAGAAGTCGGACCAGTTTTACGTCGACCTCGGCGAGGCCTCCGCCATTGCATGGAACAAAGCTCTTGATGCCGTCAAGGAGCAGCTTCCGAAGTTCGCTGACGGTGAGCTCCGTGCTCGGGTCCCACTCTCGGTGGTCATGCCTCCGGCCGATAGCGATGAGGGGAGTGAGGTCTAGGCGGGGCTTGCTGCCCGACCTTTTTGGTTTTTCCTCCTCTCTCTTTTGTAAGCCTCCAGGCAATTTGATAAGGCTAGGGAGCCCACAATACCCTTGTAAAGACTTTTGGCTTTGTGAATAAACACTTTTTGTTTTCGCAGTAGTGTTTGTGCTTGTACTTCCTTTTGTTGGTAGACAATTGTATTCGCATAGTACTGCTTTTATGTTTGGCATGTTCCTCGTCTAGCGATTACTCGTCGACTTGAATCTGATCACTTGCCGAGTGTGCGAGGACGGGAGGGAAGACGGTATCTCCATGGTCCCGAAGTCGAAGTGGAGATCGCTAAGACGTTGATAGACCGGATGCCTCTTGTTGAGTTCATGTTCCTTAGTTTTTGGAGGGGCCGTGAGTGGCCAACTAAGGATGTTGCCGAGCGGGGTAGCTGCTGGGCTGCCTCTTGGCGAGGGCTTTGATCCCTAGTTTGTTGGGGTAGGAAGCTACCAGCCAGGGATAACCAAGCAAGGGCAGGCCCGGTTGCCTCTTGCAAGGGCTTTGATCCTTAGCGCGGGAGGGGCCGTGGATGGCCTACTAAGGATGGCCGAGCAGGGTAGCTGGTCGGTGCCTCTTGGCGAGGGCTTTGATCCTTAGAGCGGGAGGGGCCGTGAGTGGCCTACTAAGGATGGCCGAGCAGGGTATCTGCTCGGTGTCTCTTGGCGAGGGATTTGATCCTTATCGTGGGAGGGGCCGTGAGTGACCTACTAAGGATGGCCGAGCAGGGTAGCTGCCCGGTGCCTTTTGGCAAGGGCTTTGATCCCTGGTTTGTTGGGGTAGGGAGATACCGGCCAGGGATAACCGAGCAAGGGCGGACCCGGTTGCCTCTTGCGAGGGCTTTGATCCTTAAGGACGGGCCGAGCAGGGTTACTGCCCAGTGCCTCTTGGCGAGGGCTTTGACCCCTGGTTTGGTAGGGAGCTACCAGCTAGGGATAACCGAACAATGGTGGGTCCGGTTGCCTCTGTGAGGACTTTGATCCCTGGTTTGTTGGGGTAAGGAGCTACCAGCCAGGGATAACCGAACAAGGGCGAGTTCGGTTGCCTCTTGCGAGGGCTTTTCATCCTTAGCGCGGGAGGGGCCTACTAAGGATGGCCGAGCAAGGTTACTGCTCGGTGCCTCTTGGCGAGGGCTTTTTATCCTTAAGGATGGCCGAACAGGGTTGCTGCCCGGTACCTCTTGGCGAGGGCTTTGATCCCTGGCGTTGTGGGGTAGGGGAGCTACCAGCCAGGGATAGCCGAGCAGGATAGCTGCAGGGCTGCCTCTTGGTGAGGGCTTTGATCCCTGGCGTTGTGTGGTAGGGGAGCTACCAGCCAGGGATAGCCGAGCAGGGTAGCTGCAGGGATGCCTCTTGGTGAGGGCTTTGATTCCTGGCGTTGTGTGGTAAGGGAGCTACCAGCCAGGGATAGCCGAGCAGGGTAGCTGCAGATCTGCCTCTTGGTGAGGGCTTTGATCCGTGGCATTGTGGGGTAGGGAAGCTACCAGCCAGGGGTAGCCAAGCAGGGTAGCTGCAGGGATGCCTCTTGGTGAGGGCTTTGATCCCTGGCTTTGTGTGGTAGGGGAGCTACCAGCCAGGGATAGCCGAGCAGGATAGCTACAGGGCTGCCTCTTGGTGACGGCTTTGATCCTTGGTGTTGTGAGGTAGGGGAGCTACCGGCTAGGGATAGCCGAGCAGGGTTGCTGCTGGGCTGCCTCTTCGTGAGGGTTTTGATCCCTGGTGTTGTGAGGTAGGGGAGCTACCGGCCAGGGATAGCCGAGAGGGGTAGCCGCTCGGCTGCCTCTTCGTGAAGGCTTTGATCCCTGGCTGAGGAGCCCCGAGTACCTTTTCGAATTAATAAGATTCCTCTTTTTGCAATGCTCTAGCGTCCCCTCTTGTTATTTAAGCAGAAAGAACTTTTTTAGAAAAATTTATATTGCCTTTAAGAAAGGAGAGGTACACACTCGTGGGTATCCGTTTCATTGGTACAGCTTAAGCTTCTCAGCGTTATAAGGCCGTGGAAACTTGCGGCCGTCCGCGTCCTGTAAACGGTAGGCTCCGCCGGGAAGTATTTCGGAGACGAGGAAAGGATTGTCCTATTTCGAAGAGAACTTATGCAGCCTGCCTTGATCGACGAACTCGTTTCGCCGTAGGACCAGGTCTCCGGTCTTGAAGGAATGACGCTTAACCCACGCGTTGTAGTATCGGGCAGTTTGCTGCTGATAGGCGGCAACCCTGATTTGAGCCCGGTCCCGTTTCTCCAGCAAGATGTCCAAGTTGGTCTGCAGTGCCATAGTGTTTGCTTCGTCGTCGAAGTGTTCGACCCGGTGACTGGGTAGCCCGATCTCCGTCGGGACCATCGCCTTAGTCCCGTAGCATAGGCTGAAAGGGGTTTCCCTGGTGGGGGTCTTCTTTGACGTGCGCAGTGCCCATAAGACCCGGGGCAATTTCTCGACCCAACTGCCTTGGCGCCCCTCCAAGCGGGTCCGGAGACCTCGGAGGACATCCCGGTTGGCGACTTCGTCCTGCCCGTTGCATTGGGGGTGTGCGATCGCGGCGAACTTCATGAGGATACGATATTCATTGCAGAAATCTTTCACCTTCTCTGTTTACCCCAATCAGAGCAAAGCTCTGTTCAAATTCCAAGGCGGGAGATGAAGCAACGCTTCATCTTCCCCCAATCAGAGCAAAACTTTGCTTTGAAAATTTAAACTTTAATAAATGAAACAACGCTTCAGATTCTTTGCGCTGCGCGCAACGCGCCACGTGTCAAAAGCTGATACGGCAGTGCAGCGTCCAAGGCAGTGCGCCCAATCAGAGCAAAGCTCTATTTTAAGTAAAATTAAAGGAAGCAATGCTTCAGTTGCGCTGCGCTGTGCGCTGCGCGACACGTGTCAGCGCAGATGCGCTGGCGCGGTTGCGCTGCGCTGTGCGACACGTGTCACGCGCTGGGGCATCTGCGCCAAACAGAATTAAAATTCTAAAGAAATCTTTTCTGTTCTTGTTAAAACAAGAAGATTTTCTTCTGTAAAACAGAAGCCCTTGGATCAAAGATCCAACGGTGGGGAAAATTCCCCAAATCACTCAGAGAAAGATCTCTTTAACAAATGTAACTAATTTATGGGCACTATAAAAGAGACCCCAGACCTCAATTCAAAGCATGAACATTTTCTAAAAAAAAAAAGAGAACTGTGAAGAACTCCTCAAGAATAAAAAAGGTAAAAACCTTTAGGGAAAGAGAAAGTTCTCTTATGAACAGATCATAGATCTAAAAAGAAGATCAATGATCTTTAATAAAAAAACAAAAAAAAAATTATTAAATAGTGCTTTGCACTTTTCATGAACCTTTGGTTCTCTGAGATAAGAAAAGCAAGAAAAACTTATTTTTTTTCTTTGATCTAAATTAGATCAAGAAACCAAGCAGTGCTTTGCACTTATGAACCATTGGTTCTGGAATCTAAAATATTCTCAAGTTAATAGTGACTTGCACTTGTAAATCTGCACTGTTGCGCTCCTGGGTTGGCGCAAACCGCCAGAGAGCGCCACGTGTCAGCATCTGAACCAATTGCGCTATGCGCTTTTGAAACAGAGCCTTGCTCTTTGAAATTGGCGCAACTCACCAAGGTACGCCACGTGTCAGCAACGCAGCGCACTGCGCTGTTGCGCTTGCGCTCACCAAAGCGTGAAACGTGTCACCATCACATGCGCTTGGGCTCATTAATTGGCTCAAAGCGCCTGACAAGCCACGTGGGGCACTGTCAGAGTATTTAATGCTCTGCATTATTAAAGAAAAGGGACAGAGCCCAATTAAAAGGCCTAACAGGCCTAATAAAAAAATGCCATGCATTCTAAAAAGAAAAGGGGCAGAGCCCAAACAAAATAGATGCTCTGCATCAATTATAAAAGAGCAGAGCCCAACCAAGGCAAAAATGATGCAGTGCATTACTAAAAAGGGGCAAAGCCCTAGCACAGGTCTAATAGACCAAAAACAAAAGAATGTTGAAACTGGACTTAGCCCATAAGTCCTCAAACTAAATTGACTGAGCACGGCTGCTCCCTAAATCAATTTATATCCGGTTCAAGGGTACATCTCCGAACTCCTCTGACATCTATCGTTGTAATCCTTCAACGACGTCAGAGAGGTGACGAGTCCCAACGACCATACATGAATATGGACTGCGGGGTCCTTAAACTCGTGGACCGAGACGTCCTTAAACTAATATTGGACCGAGACGTCCCTAAACTAATATCGGACCGAGATGTCCTTAAACTAATAATCATCCCTAAATGGGAACGATGGACCGAGACGTCCTTAAACTAATAATGGACCACCACGTCCCTAAACTAATAATGGACCACCACGTCCCTAAACTGGCGACGGACCGAAACTTCCTTAAACTAATAATGGACCACCACGTCCCTAAACTGGCGACGGACCACCATGTCCCTAAACTGGCAAAAGACCACCACGTCCTTAAACTGGCGACGGACCACCACGTCCCTAAACTAGAGCAGTAGATCCTCCAAACGCACTTTTGCCGGATCTAAACGGTCCCGTTTAAGTTGATCTTACCCCCAAACACGGCTAACGTATCCTTAAACATTCAAATAGACTATAAAACCCTAAATCAACTTAAGCTCAAGGGTACATCTCCGAACTCCTCTGACACCTATTGTTGTAATCCTTCAACGATGTCAGAGAGGTGACGGGTCCCGGGGGCCATAGACATAAAACGGACCACTATGTCCCTAAACTGGAATAATAGAGCCCTAAAATGCTCTTCCCGTTAAGTTGAGCTTAGTCTCAAATTAGACTAACGCGTCCTTAACAAACGTTTAAGTTGATCTTAGCCTCAAAAATGGCCAACGTATCCTTAAACTAAAAACACCAAACCCAAATCTAAGAAAGTACGGATTTGGACTAATCCACGTCCTACGGGCGACGGCATTACTCAGTCTCCGTATACAATCCACGGGCAACCACAAACAAAACAAACACACACGAAACGAAGAGAAATTCTGGAGAAGGAGAAAGTTGTTACCGCGATGCGGTAGCGTAATTAACTGCAGGGGCTTGCGTCTACAGGGAAGAGCGTCCCCACAATCAAAAACCCCTCAAGCGAGGGGGAATCTGACGAAGTCTGCTACATCGGCCGCATCCGTCTAAACCTCCGATACACGGTGCCATAAATCAACTTGGCATCTTCGGAGAGGTGGACGGATAAAACCAAATAGCATCTGCCCCGAATCTCAGCGTCCGGACATCGTAGTCCTGTGCGCCACCATTCGGAGGGGAACAGATTCTGGCACGCCCGGTGGGACCTTTTCCTCTTTCCACTCCACACTTCGTGTGTCGTGTTCGCGAGCAAATCGCGGTTTGCTGTGGTTGCTTATGGATTCAAAGTACTTAGATTTGGTGTCTTTCTCCATGTAGAAAACAGAAGATCGATGGCTTCGAACTGCACCGCCTGCAGCTGCAACTCTCGCTCCGTCATTGCTGGAGGAGTGACTTATGGGCCTCGAGCGGCCTCCCTTTTCAAAATGCCAGTGGAGCAGGTAACTCAGGCCACCATTGGATTATTCTTCGGGACCATGCTTCCACCGTTGAGCTTCAATGCCACAATGACGTTGCAAGAATCCCCAAAGAAGTCGGTCTTTGGTCGGCTTGCCACTGCCGCGACCCCTCTCAACGGGTCGCCCAACTCCACTGCTTCTGTTTTTAACGGACTAGGTCAGAGCTCCGACAGGCCCATGAAGAAGCCTGCAATACCAGAAGGCGTTATCCAGAAGCGGATAGCTTTCCCTACTCCAGTTTCAGGCGAAATCACCAAGGTTGCTTCCCCTGCTCGGAAGTCCGCTTCTGACAGGTTGGCCGTCCCCGTTCAACGGACGTCGGTTTTTAAAAGACTGGTACCAGCAGATTCTGACCAACACAGGGGGCATGAGGAGGTCACCCCTGTGACTGAAATAACTCCATCAGCACGACATGCTCGACGTCGCCACTGGCGCCGAGTAAGGAAGGCTGGGGGTAACTCCCCCTCTGGATTTACTTCATCAGCTCCAACGGCGGGGATTGAGGCTGCTGTTCCAACCGGGAACAGCTTTGAATTGCTGAACACGGTGCACAAAAACTCTTCTACTGCAATGTTGAAATAAACTCCTTCAGCTGCGAAGAATATTCCAGAGAAGCAGTTAGAGCAGCCCCCTCAACGGCTGTCCTCTAAAATTTACAAAGTCTGGCGACAGGTTCAAGAGTCGATGATTGAAAAAAACTATCTCCGCCAACAGAAAAAGATGAAGGTTTGGCAGGAGAAGGATCACTCCGTCAAGCCACAAAAAGCAATGGCTACTCGGGTGTCTACTACTGCGACAGCCCCCTCAACTCCAATCACTCAAAGGAAAAGGAGGCCGCAAAAAGCCCCTGTGAACATGGCGAAGCATAAAAACTGAACACAAACGCCCCAAATCTGAGGGCATAGTGGTGCACACTGTTTATATGGCTTCTGGAAAGGAAGAAAGCCGCACTTCTACGGGCCACCGACCGCTCACCCGATCCGTGACGAAAGTCCATGAGCAACAACAAAAACTTCAGGAAATGATGACTGCAATGACTGCGCTTACCAAGCCAAAAGAAAGCTCGGAAGTATCATCAGAACAACGGCACGAACAAGAAACCGACGCTGACTTTTTACGCAGAGTCCTCGAAAAGAGGGACAAAGAAGCTGCAGAGCAAGCGGCTAACATAAAACGGATGGCGCTCCTCTTCCAAGATATGGTAGGGATGATGTTACAGCCGGACCCTCCTGCTGAAGATCCTCCGATCGCCCTTGAAGACGACATGGGAGAAACGTTAAATCCTCCACCGGCACTGTCAACAGCCAAGGAGGAGGCAATCTCCAAAGCTGACCTGGACGAATATATAGCTCAGCAGATCCGGGTTCATCAGGCGAATGAAGCGGCTGGGCAAATTGCTAGAACCGGACGACCATATCCGAGCTGGTACGACCAAATCAGTTACCCGCCGTGATATACGATCCCTAAATTCCATGTATATAAAGGGACAGGGAATCCGCATCAGCATGTCGCTCAATTCAGGGCCTTATGCGGCAATACTGGAGGCGATGACAAATTGTTGCTACGTCAATTCATCGGCAGCTTAGCAGAAACAGCCTTTGAATGGTATTCGGAGCTACCTAACGACTCTGTCAAAACATTTGCAGAGATGGAGCTGCTGTTTACTCAGCGTTTTGCAAGCGGCAGTGAACGCACCCCGATAACAGCACTAATAAATGCCAGAATAAGGTCAGGCGAAACGTGGGTCCAATACGCAACACGATGGCGAAACCTATGGTCGAAATGCGAACAACGCATAGAAGAGGCACCTGCTGTAGGCATGTTTGTGGGCACTCTCGATCCGCAGGCGACCATCTCGCAATTCATGATGTTCTTCAGGCCGACCACCTTCCAGGCCTTGATCGACAAATTAGCCGAAATGGACCAGATGGGCCATGGACCGTCTCCTCCAAAACCAGATTCCCGAAATGAGAAAGGAAAAGGGAGAGCGATCGTCGTCGCCAATGCTCAGCAACAGTCGAACAACTCAAAGCCGGTCATTCGCCAAAACAACGTGCGCCCACGCCCATCCCTCGAAGAGAGGCTAGGACGTCCTTACTTGTTTCCGCAGAATAAAACGAGAAGACTGTTCGAGCTGGCAGTGCGCAACAGACTCATTAATCTGCCAAGTCCAAAGCGTCTGTCGCAGCCAGGCGATCTTAATAATCCCAGTTATTGCCCTTACCACCAAACGGTAAGTCACCCGATTGAGGATTGTTTCGTCTTTAAGGGATGGATCGAGGATCAATACCTACAAGGCAAGTTTGCGCTGTCTAAAAAGTGGAAGGTAAACCCACCACAGCCGCATACTCCAAAGAAGACGGACACGCCGGGGGCGACTTGTCATGTGATCTCTCACTCATTGGCGGATAATAAAGGGGCTCCTTGCGCCGAGAAACCGAGGGCGGGCCCTGAACCAGAAATTCCGCGGCCATCAGACGAGTTGATCGATGCCTTCCTGAATGAGATTCGTCTGAAAGTTAAAGCCGATCAAGAGCGTGAGATGGCCATACTGGAAGGAGCCAAACGCCGACTACTAGACCAAAGAGTCGAAACACTTCCATCAAATCAAAAGCCATCCGCTGCGGATAAAAACAAATTCAAGACGAGGAAAAGGTTCGCTAAAGCCCTGTCAGCAGGAATGAAGCTACCGCCCTCTGAAGAGAATACTCTCGGTGGAGTAGAGATGCATCCTAACTTCTGCTTATATCATCAGAAGATCATACATCCTACCGAAGACTGCGACTCCTTTAAGTGTTGGTGGCAAGGATATGTTGCTCAAAAGCAACACTTCAACAGGACAAAATGTGGAGCTCAT
Source organism: Agapanthus africanus (assembly GCA_030015575.1). Classification (NCBI taxonomy): domain Eukaryota; kingdom Viridiplantae; phylum Streptophyta; class Magnoliopsida; order Asparagales; family Amaryllidaceae; genus Agapanthus; species Agapanthus africanus. The sequence goes on along the minus strand of JASDDO010000031.1, from coordinate 19,792,390 downwards.
AGACATCGGAAAAATGCGATAGATGAGCGCAAAAGAGCCGCCGCCGACTGTCACATAGCCGACTCCAAGGGATCGCAAATTATCACCTTTGGAAGCGACTCTGATGAAGAAGTTGCCCTCAACCCTCTCCTCAAGGAATCCATTTCAAAAATGAAAGAATTAAGGTGCTGCGAGAACATTCGGTCGTGCAATCGCCCGCTACTTGAGAAAAATCTCGTCCCTACAAGCAAAGGGTCGAGCAGAAAAATCTCGGCCCTGCAAGCGCTGGGGCATCTGCGTCAAACAGAATTAAAATTCTAAAGAAATCTTTTCTGTTCTTGTTAAAACAAGAAGATTTTCTTCTGTAAAACAGAAGCCCTTGGATCAAAGATCCAACGGTGGGGAAAATTCCCCAAATCACTCAGAGAAAGATCTCTTTAACAAATGTAACTAATTTATGGGCACTATAAAAGAGACCCCAGACCTCAATTCAAAGCATCAACATTTTCTAAAAAAAAAAGAGAACTCTGAAGAACTCCTCAAGAACAAAAAAGGTAAAAACCTTTAAGGAAAGAGAAAGTTCTCTTATGAACAGATCATAGATCTAAAAAGAAGATCAATGATCTTTAATAAAAAAAAATTATTAAATAGTGCTTTGCACTTTTCATGAACCTTTGGTTCTCTGAGATAAGAAAAGCAAGAAAAACTTATTTTTTTCTTTGATCTAAATTAGATCAAGAAACCAAGTAGTGCTTTGCACTTATGAACCATTGGTTCTGGAATCTAAAAGATTCTCAAGTTAATAGTGCCTTGCACTTGTAAATCTGCACTGTTGTGCTCCTGGGTTGGCGCAAACCACCAGAGAGCGCCACGTGTCAGCATCTGAACCAATTGCGCTATGCGCTTTTGAAACATAGCCTTGCTCTCTGAAATTGGCGCAACTCACCAAGGTACGCCACGTGTCAGCAAAGCAGCGCACTGACACAGCGCACTGCGCTGTTGCGCTTGCGCTCACCAAAGCGTGAAACGTGTCACCATCACATGCGCTTGGGCTCATTAATTGGCTCAAAGTGCCTGACAAGCCACGTGGGGCACTGTCAGAGTATTTAATGCTCTGCATTATTAAAGAAAAGGGACAGAGCCCAATTAAAAGGCCTAACAGGCCTAATAAAAAAATGCCATGCATTCTAAAAAGAAAAGGGGCAGAGCCCAAACAAAATAGATGCTCTGCATCACTTATAAAAGAGCAGAGCCCAACCAAGGCAAAAATGATGCAGTGCATTACTAAAAATGGGCAAAGCCCTAGCACAGGTCTAATAGACCAAAAACAAAAGAATGTTGAAACTGGACTTAGCCCAATCATGGCCATAAGTCCTCAAACTAAATTGACTGAGCACGGCTGCTCCCTAAATCAATTTATATCCGGTTCAAGGGTACATCTCCGAACTCCTCTGACATCTATCGTTGTAATCCTTCAACGACGTCAGAGAGGTGACGAGTCCCAACGACCATACATGAATATGGACTGCGGGGTCCTTAAACTCGTGGACCGAGACGTCCTTAAACTAATATTGGACCGAGACGTCCCTAAACTAATATCGGACCGAGACGTCCTTAAACTAATAATCATCCCTAAATGGGAACGATGGACCGAAACGTCCTTAAACTAATAATGGACCACCACGTCCCTAAACTGGCGACGGACCGAAACGTCCCTAAACTAATAATGGACCACCACGTCCCTAAACTGGCGACGAACCACCATGTCCCTAAACTGGCAAAAGACCACCACGTCCTTAAACTGGCGACGGACCACCACGTCCCTAAACTGGAGCAGTAGAGCCTCCAAACGCTCTTTTGCCGGATCTAAACGGTCCCGTTTAAGTTGATCTTACCCCCAAACACGGCTAACGTATCCTTAAACATTCAAATAGACTATAAAACCCTAAATCAACTTAGGCTCAAGGGTACATCTCCGAACTCCTCTGACACCTATTGTTGTAATCCTTCAACGATGTCAGAGAGGTGACGGGTCCCGGGGGCCATAGACATAAAACGGACCACTATGTCCCTAAACTGGAATAATAGAGCCTTAAAATGCTCTTCCCGTTAAGTTGAGCTTAGTCTCAAATCAGACTAACGCATCCTTAACAAACGTTTAAGTTGATCTTAGCCTCAAAAATGGCTAACGTATCCTTAAACTAAAAACACCAAACCCAAATCTAAGAAAGTACGGATTTGGACTAATCCACGTCCTACGGACGACGGCATTACTCAGTCTCCGTATGCAATCCACGGGCAACCACAAACAAAACAAACACACACGACACGAAGTGAAATTATGGAGAAGGAGAAAGTTGTTACCGCGATGCGGTAGCGTAATTAACTGCAGGGGCTTGAGCCTACAGGGAAGAGCGTCCTCATAATCAAAAACCCCTCAAGCGAGGGGGAATCTGACGAAGTCTACTACATCGGCCGCATCCGTCTAAACCTCCGATACACGGTGCCATAAATCAACTTGGCATCTTCGGAAAGGTGGACGGATAAAACTAAATAGCATCTGCCCCGAATGTCAGCGTCAGGACATCGCGGTCCTGTGCGCCGCCATTCGGAGGGGAACATTCTCGTTCTCGAAGTTCGTCCCGTGGTCGGTGATGATACACCTCGGGATGCCGAACCGGAGCATCAGGTTGTTCTGTAGGAACTTGATGGTTGTGGCAGCGTCCGGTTTTCTGATGGGGACGGCTTCGATCCACTTTGTGAAGTAATCCACCGCGACGAGAACATATTTGTGCCCGCCCGTGCCGGAAGGGGACTGGCCGATCATGTCCAATCCTCTATGGGCGAACGGCCACGGGGAGGTCAGCACGGTCAGCTCGGTGGCCGGGAGGCGAGGTATGCTTCCGTGGAGTTGGCAGCTTTTGCATCTCCTGACGAGCTTCTGGGCATCCTCGTGAATAGTTGGCCAGTAGTACCCCTGGAGCAATGCCTTCTGGACTAAGGTTCCGGCCCCTTGGTGTGCGCCGCCGACCCCTTCATGGATTTCACGGAGGATGTAGTCGGTTTCGTGGGGGTCGACGCATCGGAGCAGGGGCTGAGTGAAGGATTTCTTATAAAGGTTCACATTGCTCTAGACAAAGTGACGGGCTTTGGCCCGGAAACAGCGGGCTGCTCTTCGATCTTCTGGGTGCGTACCGTCCCTTAGGAATTCCACGATGGGCTTCCTCCAGTCCTGGACATCTTCCTGCGTTGTATACACATGAAGTATTGTCGCACCGTCTTCCACGCTGGGCCGTGGCAAGGTTTCGAAGAGGATAGACCGCTTGTTGTTGGCCGAGTAGGATGAGGCCATCTTGCTCAGGGCGTCGGCTTGGGCATTGAGCTGCCTGGGTATTTGTTCTATCTGGATTTTGTCAAAATTCTTCCGAAGTTTTCTTACCTCGGCCAGATATTTTACCATTAGGGGTTCTCGAGCCTCGAAGTGGTCGGTCACTTGGCCAACGACTAGGGCTGAGTCACTGCGGATTCGAATTGTCCTCAGCCCCAGCCCGGAGGCCATGTGAAGTCCGGCCAGCAGGGCCTCGTACTCTGCCGCGTTGTTTGAAGCCTTGAATCCGAGCTTTAGGGAATATTCCATTTTTGCTTCGGTCGGGCCCCGAATGATAAGGCCGGCGCCACAACCTTCCTCGGTTGAAGACCCGTCGACGTAGATGACCCATTCAGGGACCGAGTTGGGTCTCCCCACGATCGGGTGTTGATTCGCGAGGGTCGGCGTGGGCTCCGGTTCTTTTCTGGGGATGGTGCACTCGACAATAAAGTCAACCAGGGCTTGTGCTTTGATGGCCTGCCTCGGGCGGTATTTTATGTCAAACTGGGACAGCTCCCACCCCCACTTCTCTAAGTGGCCTGAGGATTCGGGTGAGGCGAGGATAGCCCCCAGCGGGCGCTCGGTGAGGAAGAGGATAGTGTGCGCCTGGAAGTAGTGTCGGAGCTTTCTTGAGGCCACTATGAGGGCCAGGACGATCTTCTCTATGGCCGGATACCTCATTTCTGTGTCTTTGAAGACGTGGCTCACGTAGTATACCGGCTTCTGCACTCCGTCGACCTCCCTGATGAGCACTGAGCCTGCCGCTTGGTCGGATACCGCCAGATACAGCGATAGCTCGTCTCCTTCAACTAATCGGGTGAGCAGCGGCGGCGTCGCAAGGTGCCTTTTTAACTGGTTGAAGGCGGTCTGACACTCCTCTGACCACTCGAACCTCGGGATTTTCCTTAGAGCTTTGAAGAATGGGAGGCATTTTTCCCCAGATCTCGACATGAAATGGCTCAGAGCGGCCACCCGTCCGGTTAGTCGCATGATCTCGACGTTGGTCTTGGGCGCGGTCATGTTGAGGATGGCGTTGATTTTTTCCAGGTTGGCTTTGATTCCATGGTGGGTGACCATGAAACCGAGGAACTTTCCCCCGGTGACCCCGAACGCGCACTTGACGGGGTTCAGCTTCATCTTGAACTTGCGAAGTACCTCGAAGGCCTCGCCCAGGTCCTTGGTATGGTCGGTCGACGAGACTGATTTGACGTGCATGTCGTCGACGTAAACCTCCATGTTCCAGCCGATCTGAGGCTTGAACATGCGGTTGACCAACCGTTGGTATGTAGCCCCGGCGTTCTTGAGGCCGAAGGGCATCACCTTGTAGCGGTATACTCCTCGGTCTGTTGTGAATGCGGTAAGATCTTCATCTGCCGGATTCATACAGATCTGATTGTAGCCAGAGAAGGCATCCATGAAGCTCAATAGCTCGTGTTCTGCCGAGCTGTCGACGAGCTGATCTATCCGAGGTAGGGGATAGTTGTCTTTGGGACAGGACTTGTTGAGGTCGGTGAAGTTGACGCACGTGCGCCACTTCCCGCTTGATTTCTTGACCAGGACTATGTTTGCTAGCCACTCCGAATAGGGCACGTTCCGGATGAAGTTGGCGGCGAGTAGTTGATTGGTTGATTTAGCGTGCTTGCGCTTTCTAAAAGATATATCAAAAATATTTGTAACCGCAATCAAGAACGGCATCGCTTTGCAGCTAGCCGGTGAGTACGGGTCGGTCCACAGGGATGTTGTGAATTTTCTAATCGCGCTAACGAGTTAATTCCGAAGGGTGTTCGGATTAATTATTAAATCTAAAAATTGAAGTTGTATGATACTAGGATTAGAAACTTGCTAGGATTAGGTTTAGGGAAAATTTGGTAAACAAAGATCTACATCTCTTTCCATTGCCTTTAATTAAATATATCATATTAGTGTTATGGTAAATCTTAACAAAGGGGATTAGGATGATTGGGAAGATTGATTCTCCCTCTAGATCCTTGTCCTTCCTTTCTTAATCTTTACCCTAACCTCTATGGAAAACCTTAAAATCCGGGCCTTTATACTACGGAATCACCGTTACCTCGAGGGTAGAGTGCCGTAGGGAGCGGAATAAGAAGGTATGCATGGAGTTCTAATTTTCATAAAAGTTTGGCAATGAAAAGAGATGAGAGATCTTCATCTCTCAAATCCTTCCCTATTCCTAACCCTAACAAGCGAGGAAACTACTCGCTCATTGAGGGGATGAAAAAAGACATGATTTTATTAAAGAGAGAAAACATCGATTGCATGTTAATAAAAGCTAAACTAAATTAAACTAAGGCGAGAAAATAATTTACCTAGAGCAGATATGAAAAACTACAACTACTGCAAGGAAAATAACCTACTTACTGATGCATCTCTCCAATCATCAACGCAGGTTTGTCAGATCTGAATTCATGAATTGAAAACAAACACCGATGCTCTCCAAAAGAATTCTAAAATTTATTAATGAAGGGAGGCATAAGAAATTACAATGAGTAGAGTTCCTATTTATAGAAAATAGGAAACCCTAGGTTACAATTGATTTGCATGTCTACATTTACCAAAATATCCTTAGGAAGACCTAGTCAAAGTAGACTTCAAGTTTTGGTAAAATTTTATGTCTCTGTCTCTTTAAAGAAAGTATTGGGCCTTGGATCTTTGGGCTTCCTTATTATTTGGTTCTTTATTAAAATAGCTTCTATGTTTCTTCCAGATCTCCAGTGAATAATTGCGGTGGACTTTTAACCGTTCGTCTTTACCGGTTCTCCAGGGAAATATGTTGGTCTCGCCGAAACAATTAGGGGGTTTCAACTGATCCTTTCCGGAGAATTAGACTTTGTAATCTTGGACCTTGCATTGCCTTGTACTTTGTGAATTTTATCTTTGATGTAGGCTTGATCAAGAGTCTTCTATTTGTTGGTCAAAGTCCACTTTTTCATCGTCTTTACATCGTTTTCACTGTTTTCTGTCTAAGAACCTGTAACCTGTAACATGTAGCAGACATGCATCAAAAGCACCTGTTTATTTATAAAAAGAATAAGAATGAGGAATATAATAATGCAATATTATGGTGTGAACAAATACCCCCAAACTTATCTTTTGCTCGTCCTCGAGCAAACTTATTTTTTATTCTCTACAAAAACCTAACCGCACTTTCGCAGGGAAACGCGATTGCACTGAGCTCGTGCAACAAGACGTTAAACCTCTAGGTATCCCTAGTAGGAGGAGTGTTGTCTCCTGAGGGTTTTCAGCGGATTACACCCACAAAATCCTATCAACTCGGCCCATTGACTTTTGTTCTCCAATTAGGTTTTCTAACAAGGAATTCTATTATCTTTTGACTCGCAAATTATCCACCCATATTCTTCACACTTCCTCATCATCTAACTTAAGATTATATATATTATGTAGATCTACTTAGCTTTCGGTATCTCTTAAGTTTTCCTTCTAGGGTTCCATTTCCACTTAGGAATTTCTATCAACTCCATTAAAGATACAAGTTCTATTCTTCATTCCTCTCTCTTATCTAAATTCCAATCACATATCCCCACGTGTGTGTAAATATCACCCCTACACTTGGAAATTCAAATCAAGCAATCGTACTCCCGTCCATTGTCCAAAGCAATTTTGAAATTTTCGCTTTCACATCCTTCATGCGACTGTTAATACTTCTTGAGGTACCAACAACCGATTACAAGATGCGTTAGCGTTTTAAAGCGTACTTCCTAGTTTTGCAACACCCAAGGCTTTTAGCAGTGGCTCCCAAACCAGTTGGTCTAAGGCACTAGGTGATGAAGCACCCTCGCTAAATATTTTTCTATTTTTACAGCCTTAAATAATCACAAAAACCAGTGTCCATTTTTTTTTTTCTATTCATTCACACTTTTTCATACTAAGGACTTTAGACAAGAGCATTTCAAGGTCTCTTCTACTATTCCAAGTTTCAAGGTGCGTGATTGTGCAAATTGTAGGGTATACATTTTCAGAATCTAGACTTAAGCTAGGAACTATTTTTCAAACTTATACTCTAATAAGAACATCAATACTCTTCCCTTGTTTCGACTTAGCCCAAGAAGTGAACCCAAAATTTGCCTATTTCTAAATAAACTACAAGGCATATACTTTCTACCGTTAAACTTTAAGGAAGGTTATTTTTAGGGTTTTTAATTCACTAAGTCTAAGATCTAGTTGTTCCTAGCCAGTTGACCTATCTATCAAACTCAAGTCAATTAGCCAAAATTGAATACAATAATTTTTATATTTTTTGAAATTTTTCAAATTTTTATGGGTTTTCAAATAAGCATGCAAATGCAAAAATATGTACAAATGAATGCGAAGGAAAAAGACGTACCGAGCATACCCCCAAACTTGAACTTGACAGTGTCCTCACTGTCATGCTAAACCAAGAGGGTCAAAATACCGGCACTCCCCTGTTTATTATATATATATATATATATATATTTTTTTTAATGTTTTGAATTTTTTTTTTATTTTTTAGAGAAAAAGAAAACAAAAACATATATACATATATACAAAGGTTCCCCCCAAACTTAAGCTTGGCCTTACACAAGCCAAAGGTTAGCACCAACCATTCAAAAATTCTATCGTGGTAATGATAGAGTTGGTGAAAGAATAGAGTGGAAAGAAAAGAAATGAGAAGCACACGAGACCGTGTGGAGAGAAAGGGATAATATGGTCTCGGTGGAGGAGAATGGCGGAGGGGAAGAAGAAATGGTAGGGGTTCTACTTCTTCGAGTGGAGGTTGATTAATCACAAAATCCATATCATTTAAGAATGCGAGTTCGTTGGGGAAAATATCTTCGAAACTTTCCTCGAAGGTCCAATTGAAAATTATCGAACTCAAAATGTCGGATTGTGATTCATCAACACTCGATATCATTAAAGGAAGATTAGAAGAACCAAAGAAAGTGGGAATACGAATTTGAGGGTGTAAATTGAGTGAATAAATTAGCGCAATATGTGATGACCGATATGTTATAAGCGATTGCACTAACCGATCTACTCGTCGAGAAATGGGATCAAATCCCTCAAGATTCGCAAGAGAACATGGGTACACCGAACTTGGTATTTGAGATGAAAGCGTCACGGTCACTTGCACGGTCGGAACAATAGGAAGGACGAAAGGAAGTGAATTAGGGATAGTATCATTCTTACCGTAGTAAACTGTGTCGAACTGGAAAGATTCCATCAATGGTTCGAAACGACTGTAAGCAACCGAGTCTGAAGGATTAACTAACTCATCTGAAAATGCAAAGGACTCAAACTCGGGCGGTGAGACTTCAACATCGTCCGAAAAAGTGAAACACTCATAAGTGTCATCGGCTGTGGGAACTGTGTCAGATTCAAAGGAAAAGTTTTCAAGCTCACAGTCGTCAAGCGTGAAATGAAGTGTGGTCGGAACGATGGAAAAGATGGAGGGTGATTTAGGTAAAGGTTCAAGAGGATGAATTGGAAAATCCGACACATCAAAGAAAAATGGTTCAACCTCAATATGATCCTCACCACTCTCCTCAATATTATCCTCATAATTCTCCTCATCCATGCCATTATCATCAAAATCTAGACGCATATGAGATTCGGGAGAAACATTTAATAACTCGGGATGATGATTTGAACATAAAATCTCAAGTAAATCGACAGGTTCATCATCCGAAATATTCCCGGCATCTATATCCTCAATCAAGTGAAAATCAATTTCTTTAGACACCTCATCAAAAGCATGGATATCTATCGATTTAGGTTCTAGAGTGGAGGTGTAAAGATCGAAAGGATTAGGTGCGGTTTCACTCGAAAGGGGTTCTTCACAATCTGGCAAATCAAGCACTACAAAATCACACAACGCATCATTTTGGACACATGTTTGAAAATTGGAGTTGTTGGATTCAATAGGGTATGGGTAGGTTTGATTTGGAAATCCTCTCACATTCTCTCTCTGTCCAACCACCTCCTCATACATTGGAAAATTTGGAGCAAGTTGGAAACTAGCTACCGGTTCAGCAGATTGCATAAGGGTGGCCACGGACGCTTCCACATTCCTAACCATTTTGTTTGTTGCTGCGATATACGCCTCCAACGCCTCTTCCAAACTAGACTTGGGTGGTAAGGGGGTTTCGGTAAAAGATTCGAAATTGTTTGGATATGTGAAACTCCCTAATGGCTGTGTAGAAACATTGTCTAGTGACGGTGGAAAAATCGGGTAGGACAGGTAGGAAGTGGGTGATTGGACAGGGGTAGGGTCAACATATGGATAAAAAGGTGAATAGTCGTGCGGATCCCTATAATTAGATGTGTGGAGAGGGGTGAAAGATCGGCCGCGAGATTGAGCAATATGCTCAGCAATGGACATCGGCTTAGGAGTGACAGAAGCACTTGAAAAAGTGGTGTCAACATACGAAGGTGGTAAAGGTTGACTTGGTTGACACAAAGTGGGTTGAAAAGTCAAACTGTTTCTCCTAGACGCCTCTATTTGATCTTTCAAAGATATTTTAGGCAAGGAATGATCGTCTTTAAATTGATCGAACAAATTGCCGAACGACGCAAAATTAGGTTCGGGATACCAAAGTTCGGCAAGTGATTTATTATGTGGGGTACCCATGATAGAAGAAAGAGGAGATGAAGAAGGTAGGTGGTGCAAGGATTTCTCGGCGACAAAAGTTGCAAGTCCTTTTTTTTTTTTTTAAAATTCCTATTATTATTCTTTTTTATTTGTTTTGCAAAAAAAAATTTCGATAAAGGGCTAAGACACAAATGCAAATAACCAGAAACGCACAATCAGTCCGAGATCTAGGGTCACCTAGGTCAGCTAGACAGCTCCTAACTGTTCCAAAGGGCTAGAAATAGGACCTCAAACCGTCTCTTCACTGGCAAGTACGGCCAGGTAAGTGGGAAGGAACCACCACTACAGTGGACCTAATTAATAACCACTAGCCTAGACACCGCAATGTCAGTTAGGATAAACGGTCGATGCCTATACTAGTCCTTTTCCTATTGTGCTCGATGTCCTTAGGTCTGAGTCTAATATTTTTTTAATTAATTGTGGTCAATGCAAATGCTTTATGTGATTTCTGGGGTCCTGGGAAGGGTGATGAAATCCCCATCCAATCTGAATTGGTCAAAAGCCCCTTAGAGTCCGATTAAAAGATATGCAAAACAGTAAATCACATGCAATCAAATCTTTTTTTTTTTTTGTGAATTTCAAAGTTTGCAAGTTTTCTAATTAAAACTTTTCTTTTTTTCTCCTGCTCTTTATTTGGAAAGATATTTTAGCAAAAAGATTAAGGATATGCAAATCAGAAAAGATCACTTGCAATCAATTATTATTTTAAGTATAGCACAACGAATCCTGCATAAGATTTGTTATTTGGAAAGGAATATTTTTAAAGCGCAAAGAAATCCTGCAGGCAAATTTACAAAAGATATATCAAGATTTGCAGAAGAGGAGAGAGAAAACTTACAGATTTTTTTTTTTTAACCGCGAGTCTGCACCCTGTTTTTTTTTTTTTTTTTTTGAACCTACCAGGCCGCGGCGGTTCCGCGGCCAGAAGGCATGTCCCGCGGCGGTTCCGTGGCCGGAAAGAGCCGCCGGCGTTTTTTATTTTTTTTTTTGTCAGCTGCACCAGATCGCGCGGTTGACTTGTTGACCCGGTTCTCTAAATTTTTTTCTGTTTCTCTGTTGTTGCAATCTTCTGTTGATAGGATCGTCTATTTGCTGTTTCGCTTTCTGTAGATTTCCAAATCCGAATTTGTGCGTAGATCCTGCAAAATTCACACAAAGATACCCTTTCCAAAAATAACAGATGATATATTTTTATATTTTTTAGATTTTTCAGATTTTTATGATTTTTTTTTTAATTTTGATTAACCCGAAATCGTGAAAAGGAAAGTTCTACGCCATCCCCGGCAACGGCGCCATTTGATTGGTTGATTTAGCGTGCTTGCGCTTTCTAAAAGATAGATCAAAAATATTTGTAACCGCAATCAAGAACGGCGTCGCTTTGCAGCTAGCCGGTGAGTACGGGTCGGTCCACAGGGATGTTGTGAATTTTCTAATCGCGCTAACGAGTTAATTCCGAAGGGTGTTCGGATTAATTATTAAATCTAAAAATTGAAGTTGTATGATACTAGGATTAGAAACTTGCTAGGATTAGGTTTAGGGAAAATTTGGTAAACAAAGATCTACATCTCTTTCCATTGCCTTTAATTAAATATATCATATTAGTGTTATGGTAAATCTTAACAAAGGGGATTAGGATGATTGGGAAGATTGATTCTCCCTCTAGATCCTTGTCCTTCCTTTCTTAATCTTTACCCTAACCTCTATGGAAAACCTTAAAATCCGGGCCTTTATACTACGGAATCACCGTTACCTCGAGGGTAGAGTGCCGTAGGGAGCGGAATAAGAAGGTATGCATGGAGTTCTAATTTTCATAAAAGTTTGGCAATGAAAAGAGATGAGAGATCTTCATCTCTCAAATCCTTCCCTATTCCTAACCCTAACAAGCGAGGAAACTACTCGCTCATTGAGGGGATGAAAAAAGACATGATTTTATTAAAGAGAGAAAACATCGATTGCATGTTAATAAAAGCTAAACTAAATTAAACTAAGGCGAGAAAATAATTTACCTAGAGCAGATATGAAAAACTACAACTACTGCAAGGAAAATAACCTACTTACTGATGCATCTCTCCAATCATCAACGCAGGTTTGTCAGATCTGAATTCATGAATTGAAAACAAACACCGATGCTCTCCAAAAGAATTCTAAAATTTATTAATGAAGGGAGGCATAAGAAATTACAATGAGTAGAGTTCCTATTTATAGAGAATAGGAAACCCTAGGTTACAATTGATTTGCATGTCTACATTTACCAAAATATCCTTAGGAAGACCTAGTCAAAGTAGACTTCAAGTTTTGGTAAAATTTTATGTCTCTGTCTCTTTAAAGAAAGTATTGGGCCTTGGATCTTTGGGCTTCCTTATTATTTGGTTCTTTATTAAAATAGCTTCTATGTTTCTTCCAGATCTCCAGTGAATAATTGCGGTGGACTTTTAACCGTTCGTCTTTACCGGTTCTCCAGGGAAATATGTTGGTCTCGCCGAAATAATTAGGGGGTTTCAACTGATCCTTTCCGGAGAATTAGACTTTGTAATCTTGGACCTTGCATTGCCTTGTACTTTGTGAATTTTATCTTTGATGTAGGCTTGATCAAGAGTCTTCTATTTGTTGGTCAAAGTCCACTTTTTCATCGTCTTTACATCGTTTTCACTGTTTTCTGTCTAAGAACCTGTAACCTGTAACATGTAGCAGACATGCATCAAAAGCACCTGTTTTTTTATAAAAAGAATAAGAATGAGGAATATAATAATGCAATATTATGGTGTGAACAGTAGTCGATCCACCTCGTCCTCGATAGCCTTCTGTTTGACCGGGGCGAAGCTTCGCTTTTTCTGTCTGACGGGTCGGGCCGTGGGATCAACCCCGAGCTTGTGAGATATAATTTTGGGGTCGATCCCAAGCATGTCAGTAGGCGCCCAGGAAAACACGTCGGAGTTGTTTCTGAGGAAGTGGACCGAGTCATCTCGCTGAGTTCCTATCAAAAGCGACCCGATTTGAACGAGTTTTTCGTCGTCCCCTTCTACGAGGGGAACCTCTGTCAGAGGCTCCACCGGGGTCCTTCGGACCTCCGTTTGCTCGTCTCGAGTGTCTAGAGAACCCCCGATGTCACCTTCACCTTTGACATCGTCAACCGGTCTCTCCGATGAAGATGTTGCGGTGAAGCAAACCTTTGCAATTCGCTGGTCTCCATAGACCCGACCTATCCCGCCCTGGTCGAGAGGGAACTTCATCGCCAAGTGATAGGTCGATATCCGGGCCTGGAGAGAGTTCAGCGTGGGGCGGCCGAGGAGGATGTTGTAGGACGATGAGATTCTGGCTACGATGAATTCCACCGGCAGTGTCCGCGTACGGTTGGCCTCCCCGATGTTGAACAGTAGGGTGATTACCCGTTCTGCTGGGATGGAGTGGTTGGTGAATCCTGAGAGGACATGGGAGGTCGGTCTCAGGTCTGCCGAGACGAACCCCATGCGCAGGAAGCAGTCGTGGAAGAGAATGTCATCCGAGCTTCCCGAGTCGACCAGGATCCTGTGCACTTCGTATTGATGGACTCGAGCCGTAATCACCAGGGGGTCATTGTGGGGGCAAGGATATGCCGTGAAAGTCCCCATCGTTAAAAGTGATCGGCTCAGTCTCCCTTGGCCTCTTCGTCGGTCGGCTGTCGGCCTCCGCGGTTGGCGCGGGATGCCGAGTCTCGTATGTACCCGACATACCCCCGGCCGTCATAACCATGATTTTTGACGAGGCTTGGTTCCCTTTAGTGAGGTTCCTTACTCCCCCCGGTGGGGTTGTTTTCGAGCTGCCATGGAGAGTCTTGCGTGCGCGACCCCGTCGAGAGAGGGGGTGCCGGTCGTGCCTGTAAGCAGACGAGCTGACCGCCACCGCCTCGGGAGGAAGACGAGACTCGGGGTGAAACTCTCTAGCGTAAGACCTTGGAGCCAAACTTAGCGGTGCCCACCGGGTTTCCGAGTGCGTCGGCCTGAGAAAACCGCGGTTGCCGGAAATGATGAGGCGGCGGTCGGCAGTGCCGACGCGAACGAAGTCTTCTCTCCCCTTGTAGGGGTCCTGGCATCGAGGCGGGGGAGCGACGACTTGGTGATCTTGCCTTGCCGTTTGACCGCGGATGAGTGCTTCCACGATAGACATGAGTCGGTCGATCCGGCCGGCGAGGGCGTTGATGGCATTCGGCGGAGGAGGTTCATTCGCGCCTCCGTTGAAGGGGAGGCGGCGGCTGGTGCTTGGATCATCGTGATGATCGCTCGCCATTGGATTGAGATCGGAAAGTGAACTTTTGTTTTTGTGGAATCAAGGAGTTCCCACAGACGGCGCCAGCTGACGCGACCTGGGTCGCGCCAAGATGTTACCTTCCGTTGATCTGCTGATGGCGGCGATGGGTGGCTGAGATTGGATCTGGAGGCTGTCACTCCTGAAGCGTGTGGATCTCAATGGGTTTGAGGTTGTGGTTGCCGAGCTACCTGCAAGGAAGTCCCGGGATGGTTGTACTACCGAGGACCTTCCGACGGTCAAGTTAAACTAGAGATCCGAGTAGAGTAACGGCTTAGTTGAGTAAAAATGGCTTACATGAACCGTCTTGTTTCCCCTAATTAGAGCAAAGCTCTGTTTTAAAATTCAAAATTTAAAAGTTTAAGCAACGCTTCAAATCCAGCTCTGGGTGCGCTGCACGCCACGTGTCAAACACGGATGCGGTAGCACCAGGTGCGCTGCGCTCGAGGCAGCGCACCCCCAATCAGAGCAAAGCTCTGTTTTAAAAATTCAAAATTTAAAAGTTGAAGCAACGCTTCAGATCCAGCGCTCTGCGCTGCGCGCCACGTGTCAAACACAGGTGCGCTAGCGCAGGCTGCGCTGCGCTCCACGTGTCAAACGTAGGTACGCTAGTGCAAGGTGCGCCATCGCCGGACTTAAGATTTCCCACCGTTAGATCAAAAGATCTAATGATAAATCATTAATTAATCAGAATTAAAATTCTGTCATGGAAAGATTTTTCAATCTTATTAAAACAAGAAGATTATCTTCTGTAAAACGGGAGCCCTAGGATCAAAGATCCAATGGTGGGGAAATATTCCCAAATCAATCAGAGAAAGATCTCTTTAACTGATTCAACAAATCAGCTGGCCCTATATAAAGGCCCCAAGACTTCAAGTTCGAAATGGAGAAACCCCCCTACAAACTTTGAGAAAACTCAAAGAAAAAAAAGCAAGATTTTAGCAAAAGAACATTTCTTCAAGGTATAGAACATGATTCTTGAACACAGAGATGAAATCATCTCATAAAAAGAAGAACTATCTTCTAAAAAAGATCATAGATCTATAAAAACCAAGGTCTTTGATAAAAAAAGAGATCAAAAGATCTCATCAAATAATAAAGAAGAACATATTCTTCACACAGATCCTTGATCTACAAATGGCAAAGCCCTTTCCAAAATAAGAACTTTTGTTCTTGAATCTTGAGGCAAAGCCTCCTTTAAAAAGAACATAAACTTGTTCTTTGATCATAAATTTGATCAAATGCGCTTTGCGCTACTGAAAAGTGCCTTGCACTCATGAACTGCGCTTTTGCGCTCCTAGGAACGGCGCTCAGCGCCAAAACGCACCATGTGTCAACCATAGACACAATTTGCGCTTTGCGCTTCTGAAACAGCGCACTGCGCTCATGCGCTGCACGCCACGTGTCACTCACTGGTGCGCCATTAAACCAGCGCAAAGCGCTCATAAATTGAAAGCGCAATGTGCTAATAAACTGGCGCTTAGCGCTAAGCGCGACACGTGTCATTTTCGTGTGCGCTACTTGACAGAAGCGCAATGCGCTTTCTAATTGGCGCAAAGCGCCTGGCGCGCCACGTGGCGCATTGTCAGAACACATATTGTTCTGATGAATGCTATGCATTCAATACAAGACAAAAATTGTCAGAACCCAATGCTTAGCATTATTAAAAGGGCCAAGCCCAAATAAAGGCTCAATAGCCAGAACAATAAAATGTTAAACATTTTAATCTTATTGGACTTAGCCCAATATTGGCCATAAGTCCTCAACTTATATTGAACTGAGCCCATCTGCTCACGAATATTTAACAGATCTCAGGCCCAAACGGGACTACCGATCCTTCAACCAACTCACACCGGTTCAAGGGTACATCTCTTTACTCCTCTGATATCTGTCGTTGTAATCCTTCAACGTCTTCAGAGAGGTGACGGATCCCGACAACCACACATTTCACGGACTACGATGTCCTTAAACTTCATAGACTACGATGTCTTTAAACTACGGACTGTGGGGTCCCTGTAAACCCACGGACTACGATGTCCTTAACCTCAAACTGTGGGGCCCCTTTAAACCCACGGACTACGATGTCCTTAACCTCGGACTGTGGGATCCCTTTAAACCCATGGACCGTAATGTCCTTAAACTAATATCGGACCGTAATGTCCTTAAACTAATCGACCGCAATGTCCCTAAACTAAACAATAGAGTCCAAATGCTCTTTTGTTGGATCTAAACGATCCCGTTAAGTTGATCTTAGTCTAAAATTAGACTAACGTATCCTTAACCAACTTTTAAGTTGATCTTAGTTCCAAATGAGGCTAACGTATCCTTAAACACAACCCCCAAACCCAAATCTAAGAAGATACGGATTTGGACTAATCCACGCCCTATGGGCGACAGCATACATTAGTCTCCGTATACAATCCACGGGCAACCAAAAACAAAACAAACACTCATGACACGAAGTGACCATCTGGAGAAGGAGAAAGTTGTTACCGTGATGCGGTAGCGTAATTAACTGCAGGGGCTTGTGCCTGCAGGGAAGAGCGTCCCCACAATAAAAAACCCCTCAAAAGAGGGGGAATCTGACGAAATCTGCTACATCGGCCGCATCCGTTTAAACCTTCGATACATGGTGCCATAAATCAACTTGGCATCTTCGGAAAGGTGGACGGATAGCACCAATTAGCATCTGCCCCGAATTTCAGGCAAGACGAACCTGCGCGGTCGCGTCTCTGTGTTCGGAGGGGAACACGTCTGAAGAAGGGGTTTATATAGCGGTGGCAGCAGGCGAGGCAGGCGCTAGAATCACGCCGGCCGTTACGCTCTCGACGTCACGCCCGTGTGAGGAGCAGGACCTCACATTAATGGCGAGACAGGTTCGTTAATGGGGGATCGTGGTGGCGTGGAACGTGGGATGTGGCCGGCGGAGATCTCGCGCATGGAGAGATTCGCGGGATGGAGGTTACGCCTGCAAGCGGTGCCGTTGGTCGGTCAATGAGACCGAGGAATATGACCTTGGCGGGAGAGCTCGCGGAGGAGCGGGAGCGCCGAGGTATCTTTGTTCTGCTCGAGCCCGAAGGCGAGCTGAGAGGGCTGAGGAGGCTCGGGCCCATGATAGCTCGGAGACGAGCTGTGGGCCGAGGAGGCCAATTGTGCTGGACTCGGAGGTGAGCCAGCGTTTGCTTGTAGGACGGGCACAGGAGTGGTCTGGTCGGCCACTGTAGGTCCTTTCTTGTGAGCCCTGGGACACGCCATCTGCCACGTGTCATGATCTGGAAGATCACCGATATCGAGCATCATCAGGTACACCTGAGCTGCGGGCAGTAGCCGGTTTCCCAAAAACAAGCAAACCACAAAAGACTAGAATCCGCTCCACATCTATGACTACCAAAAAAATGAAATCCCACACCCACTACCAAAAATAGCATCGAAACCTTCAAAGATTTCAAATGGAAAGTGAAGGAGGTCGTCTCATCGTCGTCGCAGTTGACCAAGACGAGGAGAGCCTCCACGCGTTGACTTGGTGCCTCAAGAACGTCGTCTCCACGAAGAATGTCAATTCCAAAGATAGCCTCATCCTCCTCTACGCCAAGCCCCATCGTGCCGTCTATCCCTCTATAGACGTAACAGATGAGTCAGGATGAGTCAAGGGTAGTTTCAAAAATTGAAAGATTTAATTGGTTCAAAATATACCATGCAGACAGGAGAGGGTATTTTCGGATACCGGATGTAATGCATCCAGACAGAAAAGTGTACTTTCAACATCCTTCATGTAGCTTTTCAGGGCCCATGATCACATTTCTTACATTTTTATGACCGGACATATATGACCGCCCGACACATAATTTTTTTTCCTTCTGTTTCATGGATTTAGATGCTAAACTTCAAAAATTGGAATGGTAATATGCAAGGCAACTAAAATAGAGTTTCCCACACTGTGGTCTCTAAAACTTTCAAGTTCTGGAATCATAATTCTTTTTCAACTCAAAATAAGACTGGAGTTTGGCGGAGTCTCGTGCCATCTCTTCTTTATCTTTTCGCTTTTAATCTATGAAACAGAGAATTAGGAAAAATTATGAGACAGCTAGAGAATGCTTTCTACCTCATATATATATATATATATATATATATATATATATATATATATATTATTGCTTTTCCGATGATAGAAAATACAAATAATCTAAACAAATCTAAATCTTACCAATCTAACTAACATATATTTTTCTTAACACTCCTCCTCAAGTTGAAGTATATATATCACACATGTCTAACTTGGTACAAATAAACTGCACACGACCCCTTCCCAAAAGCTTAGTGAACATATCTGCTAATTGATAGTCAGTTTTCACATGGACTGTATCAATGATCCTTTCTTCAATCTTTTCTCGAACAAATGGCAATCTACTTCGATGTGCTTTGTTCGTTCGTGAAAAACTGGATTGTTGGCAATATAAATGGCAGTTTTGTTGTCACAATAAAGTTTTATCACCTCCTTATAACCAAGTTCTCGAAAAAGAAAGATTATCCATATTAGCTCACTCGCAGTATTAGCCATGGCTCTATATTCTAATTCAACACTTAAACGTGAGATAATATTCTGTTTATTGCTTTTCCACGAGACCAAATTTCCTCAAACAAACACACAAAAACTTGTGGTCGACTTTTGATCACCTGGCGATCTGGTCCAATCTGCATCTGTAAACCCTGTAACTTTAGAATGTCCAAAGTTATTATACATAATACCTTTCCCCGGTGTAAATTTCAAATAGCGAAGGATACACATCATTGCACTCTAATATGAATCTCTAGGATCCACCATAAACTGACTAACTATACCGACAGGAAAAGAGATGTCAGGCCTTGTCACAGCCAAATAATTAAGCTTACCAACCAATCTACGATATCTTCCTGGATCGGTAGGTGGCTCCACTTGCCCTGGATATAGCTTGACATTAGAATCCATAGGCGAGTCAATAGGCTTACAGTTAGACATTTTTGCCTTCTTAAGCATATCAAGAACATTCTTCTTTTGAGTGATAAAGATATTGCCCTGAGGAGAAGAATGTGCCACCTCAATGCCAAGTAAGTATTTCAACTCTTCTAAGTCTTTAGTGCTGAATTTCTTCCGAAAATAAGTTTTTAACTCAGTAATACCTTTCGCATCATTGCTTGTAATCACAATATCATCAACATAAACAACCATTAAAATTCTGCAGCCTCCTCGATTTCTAAAGAAAACAGAATGATCATCGTTACTTCTGCATAACCCAAAAGCTCAAACAACGCTGGTTAGTCTCCTTGTCACGCCCCGCTTCCCGGTGTACGGCGAAGGGGACGCGACGAGGCCGCTACGTATTTACTCTGAAGTAAATACGCTAAGCGTATCTAAGAAATATAAAAATAAACACACAAGAGACAAGATATAATAAAACATCAACTTTATTTATTCACATTCTTTTTGTATAATGCATGGAAAAGTAAATACATCTGGAAGAAAGCAATGCCTAAACAGTGGCATAACAGAAAAGGAAAAGTACTGAAATAAAAAGTGTACAATGTAGCTAGAGCTCTGCAAGCTTGTAATACCCTAGTTCATTTATACCAATTCCAGTTCCCGTATTTCCTTAATTATGGTATTTTCTTGATTTATCGTGTTTTGGGTGCGAGTGGTATTTTACAATTTACATTGCATTCGACCCGACCCACTTGCTTGGAACCGTTCGATTCATGTTTATAGTTTAACTTGACTTGTTACATGGGCTGTGCACTTTCATGTTTACTGCATACTTGCATTTTTTTGGCATTGCATCTTTTACCATATAACATTTTAAGTCATGTAAAATATTTTAAAAATACATTTCATAGCCTGCATGATACCCCAACCCCGTGGTAGCATCCGCGCATCTTGTTCTCATTCCGTTCAGTGAAACAGACGTGTTTGGATGGCTACACGCACGTACGTGCATCCGTTCTTGGGGGTATGCATTTTCGTTACCTGAGCATTCATTTTGAACTTTGAAAGTCGCATATATTTTCGTATTTTAAAACTGAAATTTTAGACCCGGCCCAGACGCGTTTTGGAATATTTTTGTATCCCGCCAAAATTCAAATTATTTAATATTTAATATTTAAAATTTTCCTTTAACAGTTTAATTTTTATTCATAACTAACTAAATATATTTTTAAATTAAAATTTCAACCAAAAAACAAACTCCCTCTCTCTCTTTCCCTTTCCCTGTGGCCCCACCATTCCTCTCTCTCTCTCCTCTCTCTACCCGCGCTCTCTCTCTCTCTCTCTTTCTTTCTCCCTCCCCACTAACAAACAATTTTCTTTCTCCTCCCTCTCTATCTCTCTTCTTTCGCAACCCCCTCTCTCTCCTCTCGATCTCATTCTCTCTCTCTTCTCTCTTCTCTCTCTCTCCCTATCTCTCTCTCCCCCTATATATAATACACGTCCCTCTCTCTCTCCTCACATTTTCTTTCCTCGCGAACCCACGCCCGCCAGCCCTTGCCTCAGCCATCGCCGACGCCCTCATCCTCATCCTCCTCGATCACCTCACCTCTCTCTTCTCCCTCTCCTCCGCCTGCACCCACAACCCCCGCATCTCCTATCACCGAAAGAACACCTAATAACAGCCCTCCAAGCCGAGCACCCAACCTCTTTTACCACCGCCGATATCCCTTGAATCCATCTCCTACCTACCTTGGTAGCCGAGCACACCTGCAACCATCGACCCAAGAAACCCTTGTGCAACTTGGACCCGAGCCAAGATCAAAGCCGGATCCGAGCTCACCATCGATTGTGATTCCCGGCTGAGCCTTCGAGTCTCTGTTTTGCATTGTTCTGCATTTCCGTGTATCTGTCATTTCGTTCATCGCGTTCGAAGCAAGTATTTTACTTCCTGCATGCTAGTTACGCTATCGCCAGAGCCGTACGTGACGCCGACGATCCAGACGACATACCTGACTTGCGTGATCACCCTCGTGCGTTATTTGGAACCGTTCCGTGTGCCGTGCGCGCGTCACGACATTTCGCCGACGAAGGACATTCCGTACACATCCGTTCTTGTTCCGTCTAGGCAAGTTTATCTTGCTACATGCTACATTACATTTTATACATCTATTTTAATAATTATAACACTGGAATTCTAAATCATGCATCCCAAGTTCTCGTTTTACAGTTTTCCGACATCCGTATGCATCCGTACGTATTATTTTACATCTAGCGCATGCAAACCTATCTTGTTACATACTATATTACAATATACTGCACCCAATAGAATATTTACATCATATATTGCTTAGTTGTACATCCCACATTACCATTTTTCAGTTTTACTGTTTTTCGGATACCCGTTTGCATCCATTTCATTTAAAATATATATAATTGCATCCATAGATCACATTAATACATAACACTGTGATATTAACACCCCATGTTTAATAAAGTACATCCTAATTAGTATTGGAACTATAAATATAATCTTAATCGATAATTGTGCATTCTTATATTTGAATTTATATCTATTGCATACCATATCACATTATTCTATTTTATTGTTATATTAGTACTCCATACTTGATTTTGTGTACCCATACTTATTACAGTTTGATTATGAGCACCCACTCGATACTTGTGCACTACCTGACATGACCCGATACACTACTACTGACATGACTTGATACATGTGCACTACTTGACACGACTTGATACATGTACACCACCTGACATGACCTGATGTACCACAGCTTGACATGTTACCTGATCTTGTTACTAATGCCGACAATCTTGACCTGTTTTCCCTACGGACATTTTCTGTTGTCTATACAGACAAACTTGTTCCTGCTTGATCCTGTGTTGGCATTAGTCTCAGATTTATAAATACCTGACTTACACACATAACTTGGGGGTATGGGGAAATCAAGAATGTAGCTGAACATAACTCAAAGGGCTATTATATCATTTTACCGTGGTCCCGTGGGGAATGAACGGGACATAGAATCACAATCTATTACATCATTTTACCGTGGTCCCGTGGGGAATGAACGGGACATAGAATCACAGTCTATTACATCATTTTACCGTGGTCCCGTGGGGAATGAACGGGGCATAGACCGATGGGTTACGATGAGAATTACATTAATTGATTTCGAATAACTTAGAGTAGATAACCCTATAGCACAGTTTAGACTACTCACTGCACTTCACCTGTTTATATCCTGTTCGCTGATCTATATTCATGTTACGGTTTACTTGCTACTGATGACTTGTTACTGTTCATACTTCATGCCTGCATATTTCATCACATCCTGCTTGCTTAGAATTATTGATATTTTGACGCACTGACCTCTGGGTTTTGCATGGCCCAGATCCCTTATCTTTATCGCAGGCTGTTCAGGAGTATTTTGATCAACAGGCCGAACAGTGAGGACCTGTTATTAGTTTAGTTTAGTTTCCTTTCAGTATTTTCATTCCTGATGTGAGCCCACATTATGGGACGTACATTCCAGTTTATAATTGTATTGAATCTTTTTGCTTCCGCATTATTTTTATTCTTGACTCGTTATTCTGGCTCATGGACATGTATTAGATAGTCATTTATTATTTTACTGTTCTTGATATCTCTACAGCCGTAATGTGACCGTGGAAGGATATTTCCTATCCACAGGTAGCATGGTTGGCTCTGTCACGTGCTTATCTTAGCGCACTCTGGGAAGCGGGGTGTGACAAAGCTGGTCCAAGTCCTCGCTGGTAGGCTCGATCTCTGGAAGATCCGTATCACCTGACGACATTCAAGAAGAAAGAAAGAGAATGTCGTCAGCGAACAAATTGCTCGGTAAGTCCCAAAGATAAGAGAGAAATAGAATAGACAGAGAGTAAGAGAGAGAGTGTATAGCTTTTAAAGTTGTATTATTTTGTTATATTGTTATATTTAGTGTTAAAGCTGTTGTTATCGTAAGTTCAAAGGTGAATGCCAACCAATCTCAAGAGTGTTCTCAAACCCAACAGACTGTAATTCAGGGGTAGGAAACCACGGGCCCAAATCAAATGTTAGTAACGGGACTTCGATCGTCGTCGAAGTATTCCAAACTCAATAGGCTGTAATCCAGGAGCTTGGAAACACGGGCCCTCATGATTGCTTGCTTGTGTTAGTAGACATGGATTCATGATCTAGGGAGACTCTTGAGATTCTGTTGGATTCAAGAATGAACTACCCCAATACCCCGTGTATTTATTGTATTGATAGTAATGATTGTACTGATGGTAATGTATTGAATTGTATTGTCTTGTAAATTGAATTGTATAGATGACCTGCCGAAACCATGATATCAGTAAATGGATGTAACTGGAGAATCATGGATGCAACTGGAGAATTATGTAAATGGAAGTATATCCATGGTCCGGTTCAGTCAATATAGATTGAATAGATGTATTCATAGATTCATGTTGAATTGTAGTTTTGTAATATTATACTTGAATCACATTCAAATCAGATTATTATAATGAGACTCAGTCTGAGTCAGACAATTAGAAAAGTAAATTGAAGTCCTGATTGTTTTGATGTTATCGGTAACCGCTGCACATGGGCGACAGGATTTGTGTCTTTTTCAAACACGATTACCGTGTTGATAACACCGTTGTTAAGTTGTCTACCTTAAATAGGCAAGCACCCACTTCTCTGGCTCCCTGAGGCTCAAGAGATTGGTCCCGCTTAAACCTATATTTACTAGGGTCCTTAGGGTAATTTATAGAACTTGAGGGGGTTTTATGTAAAAATAGTTTTGTATAATTTTCAAAATACACCCCAAGTATTTAATTATCGTCTTTAGAGTTATCATGAATGTATATTTTATATTTATGATATTTCTAGTGAATTAACCTATTTTTCATAATACATGGTATTAAATTGTAATATTGAACTTGTATTGAATTCATGATATTTCAATGTAAAGTGATTCTTTGATTTGGAAAGGTTGGAATATTTATAATATCATAAAATAGATATTTTGATATTACATATATATATTTATATAAAAATAATTTTTAATATATATATTAAATTTCTAGAAATCTCATTTTCTTTAGATGTTCGTATTTTAAATCTCTCGAGACCGAATGCTCCTTGCGGAGGTTTGCATCTCGCACTACTAAGGCCGAGGATGTGCGATAATCCGCACCATCCCGAACGGGTTCCTCAAATGGGTTGTAGCGGCATTTTGCAAAGATTTGTAAAATACTTAATCTTTTAGAAAATGGTTTTATTAATTCATGGTATTTATTCGAAATGTTTCGTTTTCACGTATTCTATATTCCCGAAAGGTATTGTGTTATGTTGCATATGAGTGTTGTGAGGAGATGGGTCATTACCTTGTGATCTACTTAAAAGTATAACAAGTTTGTGATATTTAAATGTCGAAATGAAACTATATGGTATTTTAGTGAAAAAGTACGGTAAAAGTTACAAAATGAATTAGATTGTCATGAAACTTGATCAACATGTTTATTAATGTTTAATAGTCAACATGTAAGAGTTTTGTATGAATGTATTTAAGAAAATGTTGGATTTTTAGAAAGAACCGAATCGGAAATCGGTTTAACTCCGATTCCGTCGGGTTTTGAAATTTCGTATTTTTAGAACAAGATTAGAGAAGAGGGAGGGGGACTTACTGGCTTAGAAGTTAGGGATGAGGAAGAAGAAGTGAACGTAGCTTCCGGTGCGTCGTTTCGTCGCCGGGAGCTCCTAGGGTCGTCGTCGGAAAATCGCCGAAGCTTTCGCCCTTCGCTACTCCAAAACTACACTAAGCTTCTAGGAATTTTCTTGAGAGTTTTGTTCAGAATTTTGGAGTGAGGTGTGTGTGTGTAGGGGTTGTATTTATAGGGTAAGGCTAGGGTTAGGGTAGGTGAAAAGTTGAAATGAAAAAATGTGATAAAATGTATTAAAAGTGGAGTAATTGGTGTTTTAAAATGTCTCTATTACTGGTTTGAAGAAATAAAGTATTCAGGAGTGCAGGGGAGGTAAAAAGCTAAAAGTTTCATGTTGATGACTCGGCGGTCCGGCCGAGTCCGGCTGGCGGCAGCGGCCCGAGTCGGCCGGTCCGCCGGCCAAGTCAGGTGGCCAGAGTCTCCCTTGTCACTTCATGTAGCATCTGGTACTGTTAGATTTTTTGGTGTAGTGGGGTTTTTGTGAGTTATGCACGTGTAAACCCTTGGTATTCTAAAAATTCAAAATAAAACAATATTAAAAATAATGTGGGGTATGAGATTTGAACTCTAGTGGCTTGGTTCAGCAGTGCAAGATATTACCAATGAGCTACAAGCTCCTTCTTGTAATTTAAAAAGCAAAACAGGCTTATAACTTGTGCTCAGACAAAAATACCCCTTTCTGTAATTTTGAAAAAATTGTACAGAAAGTTTGGGGTTGTTACATTCTACCATCCTTATACAAATTTCGTCCTCGAAATTTGTAAAAGGAAAGTGTAATAGATTCAAGAAAAGTTTGGTGACTGAAGTACTGATAGTGTATGAAAAATGTGTGAAGGAATGAAAGAATGCGAAGGTTTTGATAAGATTGTAAAAGAGGTGAGGAATTTTGGGTTAGGACAGATTCAAAATTTATGAAATGATAAGATTCAAGAGGTATGAATTGTAAAGAATGTTTTAGTTACTGGTTCTTGTGTTATATTGCTTAGGTTGTTCAGGCAGAACAGAATAGCATGGCAGTGTTCCATACAATTCTAACCTGTATGGGCCGCCAACAAAACCTGTCACGCCCCGCTTCCCGGTGTACGGCGAAGGGGACGCGACGAGGCTGCTACGTTTTTACTCTAAAGTAAATACGCTAAGCGTATCTAAGCAATATAAAAATAAACGCACAAGAGACAAGATATAATAAAACAATAACTTTATTTATTCACATTCTTTTTGTACAATGCATGGAAAAGTAAATCCATCTGGAAGAAAGCAATGCCTAAACAGTGGCATAACAGAAAAGGAAAAGTACTGAAATAAAAAGTGTACAATGTAGCTAGAGCTCTGCAAACTGGTCCAAGTCCTCGCTGGTAGGCTCGATCTCTGGAAGATCCGTATCACCTGACGATATTCAAGAAGAAAGAAAGAGAATGTCGTCAGCGAACAAATCGCTCGGCAAGTCCCAAAGATAAGGAAGAAATAGAATAGACAGAGAGTAAGAGAGAGAGAGTGTAGCTTTTAAAGTTGTATTATTTTATTATATTGTTATATTTAGTGTTAAAGCTGTTGTTATCGTAAGTTCAAAGGTGAATATCAACCAATCTTAAGAGTGTTCTCAAACCCAACAGGCTGTAATCCAGGGGTAGGAAACCAAGGGCCCGAATCAAATGTTAGTAACAGGACTTTGACCGTCGTCGAAGTATTCCAAACTCAACAGGCTGTAATCCTCATGATAGCTTGCTTGTGTTAGTAGACATGGATTCATGATCTAGGGGGACTCTTGAGATTCTGTTGGATTCACGAATGAACTACCCCAATACCCCGTGTATTTATTGGATTGATAGTAATGATGGTACTGATGGTATTGATTTGTATTGTCTTGTAAATTGAATAGATGGATGACTTTCCGAAACCATGATATCAGTAAATGGATGTAACTGGAGAATTATGTAAATGGAAGTATATCCATGGTTCGGTTCGGTCAATACAGATTGATAGATGTATTCATGGATTCATGTTGAATTGTAGTTTTGTAATATTGTACTTGAATCATATTCAAGTCAGATTATTATAATGAGACTCAGTCTGAGTCAGACAATTAGAAAAGTAAATTAAAGTCCTGATTGTTTTGATATTATCGGTAACCGCTGCACATGGGCGGCAGGATTTATGTCTTTTTCAAAGACAATTACCGTGTTGATAACACTGTTGTTAAGTTGTCTACCTTAAATAGGCAAGCACCCACTTCTTCGGCTCCCTGAGGCTCAAGAGATTGGTCCCGCTTAAACCTATGTTTGCTAGGGTCCTTAGGGTAATTTATAGAACTTGAGGGGGTTTTATGTAAAAATACTTTTGTATAATTTTTAAAATACACCCCAAGTATTTAATTATCGTCTTTAGAGTTATCATGAATGCAGATTTTAAATTTGTGATATTTCTAGTGAATAAACCTATTTTTCATAATACATGGTATTAAATTGTAATATTGAACTTGTATTGAATTCATGGTATTTCAATGTAAAATGATTCTTTGATTTGGAAAGGTTGGAATATTTATAATATCATAAAATAGATATTTTGATGTTACATATATATATTTATATAAAAATAATTTTTAATATATATATTATATTTCTAGAAATCTCATTTTCTTCAGATGTTCGTATTTTAAATCTCTCGAGACCGAATGCTCCTTGCAGAGGTCTGCATCTCACACTACTAAACCCGAGAATGTGCGATAATCCGCACCATCCCGAACGGGTTCCCCAAATGGGTTGTAGCGGCGCTTTGCAAAGATTTGTAAAATACTTAAATCTTTTAGAAAATGGTTTTATTAATTCATGGTATTTATTTGAAATGTTTCGTTTTCCCGTATCCTATGTTCCCGAAAGGTATTGTGCTATGTTGCATATGAGTGTTGTGAGGAGGTAGGTCATTACCTCGTGATCTACTTAAAGGTATAGCAGGTTTGTGATGTTTAAATGTCGAAATGAAACTATATGGTATTTTAGTGAAAAAGTACGGTAAAAGTTAAAAAATGAATTAGATTGTCATGAAACTTGATCAACATGTTTATTAATGTTTAATAGTCAACATGTAATAGTTTTGTGTGAATGTATTTAAGAAAATGTTGGATTTTTAGAAAGAACCGAATCGGAAATCGGTTTAACTCCAATTCCGTCGGGTTTTGAAATTTCATATTTAGAATAAGATTAGAGAAGAGGGAGGGGGACTTACTGGCTTAGAAGTTAGGGATGAGGAAGAAGAAGTGAACGTAGCTTTCGGTGCGTCGTTTCGTCGCCGGGAGCTCATAGGGTCGTCATCGGAAAATCGCCGAAGCTTTCGCCCTTCGCTACTTCAAAAGTACACTAAACTTCTAGGAATTTTCTTGAGAGTTTTGTTCAGAATTTTGGAGTGAGGGTGTGTGTGTGTGTGTGTTTAGGGGTTGTATTTATAGGTTAAGGCTAGGGTTAGGGTAGGTGAAAGGTTTAATTCAAAAAATGTAATAAAATGTGATAAAATGTATTAAAATGTATTAAAAGTGGAGTAATTATTGTTTTAAAGGTGCTCTGTTACTGGTCTGAGGATTTAAAGTACACATGGGTGCAGGGGAGCTGAAAAGACAAAACATTGGTGTTGATGACTCGACGGTCTGGCCGAGTCCGGCCGGCGGCGGCGGCCCGAGTCGGCCGGTCCGCCGGCCGAGTCGGCCGGTCCGCCGGCCGAGTCGGCCGATTCCGACCGAGTCGGGTGGCCAGAGTCTCCCTTGTCGCTTCATATAGCCTCTGGTACTGTTAGGTTTTTGGGTGTAGTGGGTTTTTTGTCAGTTATGCACGTGTAAACCCTTGGTATTCTAAAAATTCAGAATAAAACAATATTAAAAATAATATGGGGTATGGGATTTGAATTCTGGTGGCTTGGTTCAGCAGTGCAAGGTATTACCAATGAGCTACAAGCTCCTTCTTGTAATTTAAAAAGCAAAACATGCTTATAACTTGTGCTCAGGCAAAAATACCCCTTTCTGTAATTTTGAAAAAATTGTACAGAAAGTTTGGGGTTGTTACACTCCTAAACCAAGCACACGGAGACTGTTTGAGACCATATAAAGATCTTTGAAGTTTGCAGACTTTTCCAGACTCCCCCTGAACAACAAAACTATGTGGTTTCTCCATATATACTTCCTCCTTCAAGTCACCGTGAAGAAATGCGTTCTTCATATCAAGCTGATGTAAAGGCCAATTGTACGTAGCTGCAAATGATAGGAATATACGTACAGACGCCATCTTTACCACATGAGAAAAAATCTCATCATAATCTTCTTCATAAGTTTGAGAATAGCCCTTAGCAACAAGTCTGGCTTTCAAACGAGCCAATAAGCCATTTAGATTATGTTTTATGGTATATACTCATTTACAACCAACACTTCTCTTTCTAACAGGCAATTGAGTAAGCTTCAATGCACCATTCAAGCATAAGGCTAACATTTCTTCTTCCATGACTTTCCTCCATTCAGAATGAGCCAGAGTATCGGATGTAGAAGAAGCAATAGTATAGGAATCAACGGCAGTAACAAATGTTCTAGATGAGAGGGAAAGTCTAGCATATGTGACATAATGTGATAGAAGATATAGAGGCTTAGTGGTATGAGTACCTTTGCGAATGACAATTGGAAGATCAAGATCAGTTTGAATCGGATCTGAGTCTGGAACATGTGTAGGTAATTCAATGACTGGAAGCCTCTCTTCCTCGTTTTTTCCCACCTGAGTTGGTTACTCAATTAATTGATCGTCTAGTTCTGAAGGATTTGGTGCCGCTGCGACACGATAATTGGCTGGAGAGGATTCGACAACAAGAACATCATTTTCATTAATAGAAAAATCCTCTCTAAGTGATTGGGGTATTACATTAGTACCAAAGAAAGGGGTATTTTCATGAAAGGTCATATTAGCAGAGACGAAGACTCTATCGATTTTTTTGCTATAACACTTGGATCCCTATTGACTCCGAGAATACCCTAAGAAAACACACTTAATACATTTGGGATCGAGTTTTAATAAGCCGGCTTGATGATTATGAACAAAACAAGTACAACTAAAAACACGTGGAGGAAGAGAAAATAAAGGTTTAGAAGGAAATAAAATAGAGATTGGAATTTCTCCTCCTAAGACTGTGCTTGGTAGACGATTGATAAGATGACAAGCAGAAAGAACTGCATCATCCCAAAAACGTTCAGAAACATTCAATGGAACAAAAGAGAACGTGTGACCTTTAATAGATGTTTATTCTTTCGTTCAGAAACACCATTTTGTTGAGGTGTATAGGGGCACGATAATTGATGTATAATACCAAATGTGTCAGGAAATTGAGTAAACTTCTTATTAAAATAATCCTTTGCATTATCGCATCTTAGAGTTTTGATATTGATACCAAATTGATTTTTCACCTCAGTAACAAATGACTTAAAGGCATCAAAGAATTTAGTCTAGATTTCAACAAATATAACCACGTCACTCGAGAGTAATTATCAATAAAAATAACAAAATATCGATAACCACGGTTTGACGTAATGGGACATGGCCCCCAAACATCAGAATGCACTAAATCAAACAGTTTCTCAGCATGTTTGTTGACTCTAGATTGATAGGAAGCACATGTGTGTTTTCTCATCTCACAACTGACACACTCTAACGATAACGAACTAGATAAAGAAGGAACTAATTTCTGTAAAGTAGACAAATCGGGATGACCTAAGCGACAATGGTTAACCAGCACATCACTATTTGTAGAGCAAGCAACTTTTGGTAGTTGTCCATCAAAGTGATAAAGATCTTCAATTTCACATTTTGAACCAATCACCTCCTCCGTATTCAGATCCCGCATGACACAACCAGAAGGAGAAAACTTTATTGAACAGTTCAACGTATGAACAAGCTTACTTACAGACATCAGATTAAAAGGAAATAAAGGGACATATAATGCTGATGACAAAGACAGAGATGGGGTAAGAGAAATTGTCATGCCTCGTTTCCCAGTGTACGGAAGCGGAGACATGGTAAGTCCGCAACGTATTTACTAAGAAATAAATACGTTAAACGTAATTAAGCAATATATCTAAATGTACAAGAATGACAAAAGATATAAAATAAAAAAACAATTTTTATTAACATTCATCTTTATAATTCAACTGCTTTGAAAATGAAAGATACAATGATATAAAGCAATGCCTAAACAGTGGCATACAAACTGAAAGTAAGTACAAGAGAGTTAGAAGTCCTGCTGCGCGGTGAGCTGGTCCACATCCTCCTGGCTAGGCTCAATCTTCTGAGAGTCCGGTCTTTCTGACGAACATTCCAAAGAAAGAAAATAGATAGGAATGTCGTCAGCGAACCAGTGCTCTGTAAGTCTCAAAAGAAAGAATATAATATAATAAGTAATGAGAATTGAACTGGTAAGTTGTACAGGTATATACTTATTATTCTAATATAGTTGTTTGTAGGTTGGTACAGAAGGTATTTGTGTATACGAGAGGAGTCCATCTTACCCCGTGGACTATGATAACATATAGTATAAGACCTCGTTAAAACCCATGGGACAACGACACGAGAGTTCATGTAGGTGTCTTTTAAGTGACCATCTCGTGCCACGTTAATACATTCCGTACCAATCTACCCCGTTATCCCCGTGTAATGTATTGTATAGGTTATATTTACAAGTCTTGCCGAAACCATGGATACATGTTGTTCAAGTAGTCAGGTTCAGGAAGTAATCATGTATTTAAGAAGTCAGATCAAGTTATAGCCATGGTTCAGTCAAGTCAAGTCAAACATTCAGGTTTGATATTAAAGTTTGAATTCAGGTATTCAGGTTCAAGTTCAAGTATACATGTTAGACTTTGGATTCATGTTTGAATTGGACTCTGATTTGAGTTTGGATTCAGGTTTGAGTTAGACTCGGACTTGATTCAGACATTTGTAACTGATTTAGATCCTGAATTAGATTCGGGAGTTATCGGTAACTGCTGCACATGGACGGCATGATTTTTGTCTTTTTCCAAGACAAATACCATTGATAACTCCGTTAAATTTTCTATCTTAAATAGGCAAGCACTCACTTTATCTGGCTCCCTGGGGCTCAAGAGAATTGATCCCGCTTAAACTTATATTTACTAAAATCCTTAAATATTGTTTTATATCACTCGAGGGGGTTTTATGAAAAATATTTTTTAAAAAATTACAAAATAAATTTCGACAATATATTTATATTGTTTAGGGTTTCCATGAATGTGAATTTTAAGGATTTGAGGTATTTTAGTGATAATAGCTTAACTTGGAAAGTTCATGATAGTTTATTGTAAAACTTGTCTTTTATTGGTATTTTGATAGTATTTTGGTGAAACTTGTAATTCTTTTATTTGAAAAAATATAAGTTTATTATATTTTGAAAATATATGGATTTGTACCTTTTTATATAATTATTAAAAATTAAATTTTATTTAAGTAGAAAAATGCGTTTTTCTTAAAAAACCGTATTTAAAAATCTTTCGAGACCGAATACTCCATGAAGAGATCTGCATCTCGCTCTACTAGTCCAAGAATGTGCGATAATCCTCACCATCTAATAGCGGGTTCCCTAAAAAAGGTTGTAGAGGTATAATCGCAAAGAGATTTAAAATACAATTCAAAAGAAAACCGGTTTTTATAGTAAATAGTATTTTCTTGTAAAGTTGTACTCGTAACAAAAATTCATATAAGGATATATCGTGCTATGGAATCATGTGTGTATGCGAGGGGTAGGTCGTTACTCCGTGAAGTTTTCTAAAGGTATGTTTTAACAAAATACGAAAAGAGGCGTTATCTAAAGTTCATGGTATTTAAACGAAAAGGTTAAATTGTGATTGTTTTACAAAAGATTCTTAAATAAAATTTATTCTAGACATGAGTATTAAGCTTATAAGTGAAGTGGTACAATTTGTTTGATCAAAAGGTAAAGGAAAATGGAGTTATATGCTTTAGAAAAAGGAATATCTGCAATAACTCCACTTTTTACCGATTTTGATTAAAAAGAAATTTAAGGAATAGAAAGAAAGATTGTGAGGGACTTATGATTTAGGAGGTTTAAAAAAAGGTGTAGGAAGAGAAGGTTGTTGTCGAGGGGTCGCCGGAATTTATTCGATCCTCGCCGGAAGTTGATCGCTTGCTAACTCCTCTTTTACTCCACTTGTACTTAAAAAATTTTGAGAGTTTTGGATAGAATTTTCAGAATGATGAAAGGCTAGGGCATATGGTAGTATTTATAGTATAGAATTAGGCTTTTGGAATTAAAATGATGAATTAAAATACATTAAAAAGATGATAAATTGTGAATTGAAGAGGCTCTGTTTGATTGCAGTGTAGAGGAGTTAGGGGTAGGGGAGAGGTTTTGTGTGCAAAGCCCGGGGACAAATTGCCACAGTTCACCCGTCGGTGCCGGCCTAGGGGGCATTTGGCCGGTCGATTTTGGGAGATGGGCCGTTGGTTTTGTGCCACGTATGATACTCAGTGTTTAAACCCTTTTCCATATGTTTGATTTTTTCCGACTTTTCATTTTTGTGTGTATTGCACGTGTAAAATTTTGGGATTCCAAAAAGTTTAAAAAGAAAATCATAAAAATAATGTGTCTGATAGGATTCGAACACAGGGGCTACGTCACAGCAGTGCAAGGGCTTTACCAGTAAGCTACAAGTTGTTTTTGCCATTCTTTAACAAAATTTACTTATAACTCATACTCAGGCTTGTAAACTCATTTCTGTACATTAAACTGTAAAGTTTCATACAATAAATTCAGTGTCGTTACATTCTACCCTCTTTATAAAAATTTCGTCTTCGAAATTTACAATTTACATAGGGACTAATTTACAAATAAGTGAGGGTATCTTGCACGCATGTCTTCTTCTCGTTCCCACGTTGATTCTACTGGCAAATCTTTTCTCCACATCATTCGGACCAAGTTTATTTCTTTATTCCGCAGTGTCTTCACCTTTCGGTCCAGGATCTCAACGGGTTGTTTCTCGCAAGTCAGGTCAGTCTGGACTGTGAGCTTGGAGTGATCAAGGATGTGATGGGGTCACTCACATAGCGTCGTAGCTGGGATACGTGGAACACGTTGTGCACTCCTTTCAATAAGGGTGGAAGTGCTAAACGGTAGGCCACTTCTCCAACACGTTCGAGTATGTCGAACAGTCCTATGTATCTTGGACTTAACTTACCCCTCTTGCTAAAGCGAATCACTCCTCTGTTTGGAGAGATCTTTAGGAAAACATAGTCTCCAGGTTGGAACTCTAGATGTCGGTGCTTTGCATCAGCCCAATACTTCTGTCGGTCTTGGGCTATGCGCATTCTTTCCCTGATCGTGCGAACTACGTCCAAAGTTGCCATGACCATCTCTGGTCCAAGGAGTTCACGATCTCCGATGTCGTCCTTGTTCCCCTCCGAACGGCGGCCGGGACGTTAGGACGTCTGTGCCTGAGGTTCGGGGCAGATGCTATTTGGTTTTATCCGCCCACCTCTCCGAAGATGCCAAGTTGATTTATGACACCGTGTATCGGAGGTTTAGACGGATGCGGCCGATGTAGCAGACTTCGTCAGATTCCCCCTCAGGGTGAGGGGTTTTTGATTGTGAGGACGCTCTTCCCTGCAGGCGCAAGCCCCTGCAGTTAATTACGCTACCGCATTGCGGTAACAACTTTCTCCTTCTCCAGAATTTCACTTCGTGTCGTGTGTGTTTGTTTTGTTTGTGGTTGCCCGTGGATTGTATACGGAGACTGAGTAATGTCGTCGCCCGTAGGACGTGGATTAGTCCAAATCCGTATTTACTTAGATTTGGGTTTGGTGTTTTTAGTTTAAGGATGCATTAGTCGCGTTGCGGCTAAGATCAACTTAAACATTCGTTAAGGATACATTAGTCCTGTTTTAGACTAAGATCAACTTAACGTAGTGATTGATTTAATTATCTGGCCGTCGGGACTCGTCACCTCACTGACGTCGTTGAGGGATTACAACGACAGGCGTCAGAGGAGTTCAAAGATGTACCCTTGAACCAAGGTTGATCTGAGGTTTTATCATTTATTTAATTGTCTAAGGATACGTTAGCCGTATTTGAGGCTAAGCTCAACTTAAACGGGACCGTTTAGATCCGTCAAAAGAGCATTTGGAGGCTCTGTTGTTCTAGTTTTAGGGACATAGTGGTCCATTTTCCAGTTTAGGGACG
The DNA here is from genome assembly GCA_030015575.1 of Agapanthus africanus. NCBI lineage: Eukaryota > Viridiplantae > Streptophyta > Magnoliopsida > Asparagales > Amaryllidaceae > Agapanthus > Agapanthus africanus. Next base: position 19,757,176 of record JASDDO010000031.1, on the reverse strand, counting down.
TAGTGGTCCGTCGCCAGTTTAGGGACGTGGTGGTCCACGTTAGTTTAGGGACGTTTCGGTCCGACATTAGTTTAGGGACGTTTCGGTCCGATATTAGTTTAGGGACGTTTCGGTCCGATTAGATAAGTGGTCGTTGGGACCCGTCACCTCTTTGACGTCGTTGAGGGATTACAACGACGGATGTCAAAGGAGTTCGGAGATGTACCCTCAAACCGGTCGCGAATTGGTTTAGGAGAGCCATTTTGCTCAATCAATTTAATTTTAAGGACTTACAGCCAGGATTGGGTTAAGTCCAATTTTTATTTATTTTAGGGTTTGCTTGACTGAAAGAATCAATCCAAATAGGGCTCTGCCCCTTTATTATTTTTGCAATTTGATTTGGGCCAGGCCCTCAAGAATTTTCCACACAGGGCTCTGCCCTTTTATTATTTTTTGTGATTTAATTTGGGCCAAGCCCTCAAGAGTTTTCCAAACAGGGCTCTGCCCTTTCATTATTTTTTTGTGATTTGATTTGGGCCAGGCCCTTTTAAATAATGAGTTGCACTTGTGCAGAACTCAAGAATTTTCCAGATTTAAGAACAAAAGTGCATGGCACCTTTAATCTAAATTTGGATCGAAGGAAAACAAGTTTCTCTTCTTGTTTTCCCTGATCTCACAGAACCAAGGGTTCATATCAAGTGCAAGGCACTATTTATTTCTTTTTTTTTATTTATTTAATTATTCATTTTTTTTATCCTCTGTTCTTCAGAGCTTTTTCTCTTATTCCAAAAGAAGTTTTTACCTCTTTTTTGTGTTCTTGATTAATCTTCAAGAGTTCTTTCTCTTCCTTTTATTTTTACCAAAAGTTAATTCTTCTCTTTGATGATGATGATGATCGTTTGAATGAGGTCTGGGGTCTTATTTATAGTGCTCACAAATTTGTTGAATTTGTTACCAAGATCTTTCCTGAATAATTTTGGGAATTTTCCCACCATTGGATCTTTATCCAAGGGTCCCTGTTTTACAGAAGAAATCTTCTTGTTTTAACAAGAACAGAAAAGATTTACTTAAATTTTCATTCTGTTGCTGCGCAACTCACCAGCGCGTGACACGTGTCGCGCTGTCGTGCGCTTGCGCAGTTGCGATTGCGCAACTGCGCGGACACGTGTCGCGCTGCCGTGCGCTCGCGCAGTTGCGATTGCGCAACTGCGCGGACACGTGTCGCGCAGCCTTGCGCTCGCGCAGTTGCGATTGCGCAACTGCGCGGACACGTGTCGCGCTGCCGTGCGTTTGCGCAGTTGCGATTGCGCAACTGCGCGGACACGTGTCGCGCAACCGTGCGCTTGCGCAGTTGTGATTGCGCAACTGCGCAGACACGTGTCGCGCAGCCATGCGCTTGCGCAGTTAAGTCTTACTTATGGTTATTTAAAGAGCCTTGCTCTGATTGGACGCACTGCCTTGGGCGTTACGCTGCCGAATCAACTTCTGCCATGTGGCAAATTGCGCGCTGCGCACGGGAACCGAAGCGTTGCTTCGAAATTTGAATTTTCAAAATTCAAGTTGAGCCTTGCTCTGATTGGGGGAAACAGATGCCCCCCCACAGTTGCGCTCACGTGGCGCGCACGTGAGTGCAGCGGTGGCAAGATCCTGACCGTCGGATCGAAGGGTCAAGTGAACAGGCGCAGGCGCCTATAAATAGGACCTTTGGTCCTTGGTAATTCTTTACCATTTTCAAGAATTTGAACTTCAGAGCCTTGCTCTTGCTTGAGAACTTCCAGAGCCTTGCTCTTGTGATTTCCCTAAGAACTTCCAAGTTCTAATCTTAGAACCATTTTAGGTAAAATTAAATTAATTTAAATTAAATTTAATTAACAGAGCCTTGCTCTTATAGATCTTTGATCTAAAGGAAACCCCTTTGGGGTCTCTTCAACAGAGCCTTGCTCTTATAGATCTTTGATCTAAAGGAAACCCCTTTGGGGTTTCATCCACAGAGCCTTGCTCTCAAAAATTTACAGAGACTCTGTTCCTGGGTTTTAACCCATGAACGGAGCCCTGCTCATAGATCAACTAGAAAACTTTTTAAAAGTTTCCATGGATCTTTAAGATCCCAAAATTTTAATTCTTAGGAGTTATATAAATTTTTTTTTATTGCTACTACAGAGCTAGGCTCTTTTTTAAGAAGTTTTATTCCTTTGAAATAGGAGTTTGACAAATGTCACTCTGTGGCAGAGCTTTGCTCTGAAAAGAGGAGATTTTCTCCTTGTCTCTAGGGATTCCCCCAATGAGGATATTCTCTTGGGGGTCTTTTAATTGACTGACAGTCTCATCCAATGGTGGGATTGTCTTATCAAATGATGCGCCGTCATCTTGATTTTGTGGGTCCCCCTTTGGTCCCCTACCCACTGCATCACAGTGTGGAGCAAGATTTTTATTTATTATTATTATTATTTTTTATTATATTTTTTTTTAGATGTTAAGCATCAGGCCACCAATGATATATATATATATATATATATATATATATATATTTTTATACAGAAAAGATGTCTGACGACTTGTCTTTTCCCTTCGTTCGCTCGGAAGGAGGGTTCCCCCATGCGCCAGTGGATCGGGTGGCGTTCGCTCTTATTAAAGATCACGATCCTGAATGCAAAAAGCTTCATCTGTGGGGAAGGTGGTATAGCCAAATCATCCAGGGTCGTCGCAGTTTTAGTTCCGCCTCGCCCTCCGAACCTATAGTTACGATCCCCTATGCGGACAAACCCCCGGTGGAGTATGCCGTGGAGGTTAAAAATTGGAATTCCGACGACCTCCTCCAGCCTGCAATCGGCGCTATTCCGGTGCATCCGCCGCCGGCCATAGATATCTTGGGAAGGAGAATCTGTCAGGGTGAAGCACGCCCTTTGGGACAGGCTTACAACATTGGATTGAATCCGCGACCGCTTGCTGGATACCTGCCATGGGCCCGGTACATTTTAGCGGCGAAAAGAGCTCACCTGACGAAGATTGGTTTATACTCCGCCATCTACGTCTCGCTTTTCGAGTATCCTACTCCTCCGACGTGGTGGACAAAGGCCTTCATTGAACAATGGAATATCCCCACACATACTTTCCTGACAGCGGATAGGGAAGTCTCCATTTCTCTAGAGGAATTCGTTGAGCTTTCAGGTTTACCGGCGAGGGGGGAGCACTACGAAGAGCTGCTTCCTCCTGACGAGTACGTCTTTGCCACCAAGCAGGTGGTATTCGACTTAACTCCGGAAAATGCCATTCAGCATCAGCATCCGGGCCTGGTGAAGGTATTGGAGATTTACGAGGAGCTCCATTTGGAATTGGGCGATCGAGGCGTTAGTTTCGCGGACTTCATTGCTCGTTTTATTCGCCCGGAGTTTTTATCAGAGCAGGGTGAGAAGTTCGCCCAGCTTACTGACCCCTTTGGTTTTGGCCTGGACCGCCGACCTTCATCGGAAATTGATCAGCGGGGTTTTTACCTCCCCGGCACTGCTAGCGTCCCTTTCTCAGAGATCGCCGTTCCTAGCATTGATGAGGAGACCTTTTTCATAGGGTTCTTGGGTCTGTGGCTATGCAGCTTCGCGCTTCCCATGCACCCACGCCTTATGCGGTCCTCTGTCTTTTACCCGGCGCATCGAATGGTGGCCGGTTTGCAGTTATCAGTAGGGATCGCCGGGTTGGCTTATCTCTACAATGGACTTAGCATAGCGGCGGACGCTAATGAGCCTGGGGTACAGCCTGCTAACTTCCCGATGCACTACTTCACTTCTTGGATGGAGCTGCATGTTCGAGGAGTGTTTGGTGCCCATAAAACTCCCCCGTTCTTTGAGAGATTCAAACTCCCAAGAATCATGCGATTGGTCGGGACTTCCATTGTGTTTGCACCTCCGCGGGAGTCTAGGGGACTGCTCCTGCGTTCGCATCTAGTCGGAGCGAAGACCTCTTTTGTGGATAAGGTCATCACCATAGGTTCTGAGACCACTAAGTCAGTGGTGCCGCTGCGTGATGACTTTAAGGGCGGTGTTTCTGTGTTGAAGGCTCGGGAAATCCTCCACCTTTACTCCATTCGGCCGGGCTACTTAGTATTTAGGTAAAATGAAACGGCTCTCTTTATGAGGTATAACCCGCATCGATTTGCCCGGCAATCGAGTTACAACCAAGGGGTCCCGTTGGAAGCCTTCTTGGGAACACCTGCAGTCGGCCCGGAGGGGGTACGGAATGCGATGCATCACTTCATCCGGCTCAATACAGGCTCCTATTTTTTTATCAGTGAGCCCAGCTGTACCCCTAAGATACTCAATTCATATGTGGCCTGGTATGCGCACGCGATAGGCCCAATCATCTTGATGGAGAAACGCCTGCTGGTCGATCGTAGGGCTGCGCCTCCCGGCGGCGATCGCAAGGCTCCCTTGCAGCCCAGGGTTGAGGTTATCCCTCCGATGAAAGATGCCAGAGTTGATCGACCACGCGTGTTGCCCCCGCCGCGTAGATTGCCATTGTCTACTACGGTGGATGCACCAATGGCGCCCCGTGCTCCGACAAAGACGGTTAAAGCGGTATCGCCGGAATCGGGCGCAGGAGCGGACATCGGGACTCGCCGCCCGAAAGTGAATGCCAAAGCTGGCAAGCGCAAAGCTGTTTCGAGTGGATCCAAAGCTGGCGGACAGAAGAAGAAGAAGTCCACCTTATCCCTCGACGCGATCCTTAACTTAGAGCCCGCGGCTCATCCTGCCGAGGCCATATGCGAGTATGGCAGCAATGAGGGTTTTGTGGTGGACCCTGAGGACACCAATCTAGCTGCCGCCATTGCAGCTTCGGAGCGATCGGCAAGGCTTGAAGCGATGTTGAGCAAACTCGCTGAGTCCGGTAATCATCAGACGCGTTATTTATTATTTCATTGCACTTTGTATCATTATATTTAACCAACATTTACTCCGTTTTTAACAGGCGCTTCTACTGAAGAGGCTATCGCTGCCTCCCTGAAAACCTTCCAAGAGGAGGAGGAGAAGCGTACCCTAGCAAGCGTCGGTATGTTTTATCCCTTTCTCTTTTATAAGGAAAGTTTGTTGTCTTTTTATGATAGTCAACCTGACCTTCTTTTGTTTCTTTGCAGGGGTTGTATTAGTCGACGCGAGGATCCTTCCCAAGCCCGTCATCGAAGTCCCGGCTTCGCTGCAGTTGCCACAAGCGCCTCAGCTTGATAGAGCGACGAGGGATGCCTTGAAGAATCTAGAGGCATCCCTGTATACGGGCGAAGAAGCCTCACTTAAGGAGGCTCTGGTGGCATCTGTCTCAGCGGCTCGAGAGGAGCGGAAGCGGTTGAGACGCGAAGCGAAGGCGCACAGAGCTGCTCTGGCCGCAGGAGCGGGCCCTAGCACTATTCCTCGTGCCGACACTCCTTCTGAAGAGGCCCCTGCCGCCCTATCTACTGCTCATAGGCAGGTGGCACGCACGGTCCGGGATGCAAACGATAAATCCTCTTCAGGTAACCTTTCTTTCAGAACTTTGTTGTAAGAATTATCAACTCGTTGACTCATATGCACTCCTCTTTGCAGGGCCAAGTCCGACTGAGGGGGAGGCGAAGACCGTCGAACCCCGGGGAGCGGAGGAAGCGGCGCCTGCCGAGCCTGAGCTGACAGTGAGCAACGTCATCGGGGCCACGACGCCTGAAACAGAAGTTGAAGAATTCGCTGCCGAGAAGGTCATCGGTGCCGCATCTGAAATTGCGGCAGGTGAGATGATTGTCGAGCCGGAGGCAGTAGAAATCGAGGCGCTTGAGGCTGGAGATGTCGCGGTGCCGATGGATGAGGCAACTGTGACCGTAGGACCCGAAGGAGTAGTGGGTGAGGTGGCCACGATTCCTGAGGAGGAGCCAGCCGCTCCTTCTCTGGAATCTGGCAATACCCCAATCATAGCCCTCCCTGCGTATGGTTCCTTGCCGTCTCCCGGGCTTGCGAGCACAACAACGGCTCCCATCGAGTCAGGTGATGAGGCTACGGGTGGTGGCCTGATGTCAGTGGAGGAAGGAATTGCCTCCGTCTCGGCTGGCAGTTCATCGGGTAAGTTTCGGGTTAATATCGTTTCCCCCTTTTTTTTATATATATCTTGCAATCTCTTCTAACAAGCTTGTCTTTGCAGGTGCGGCCAGTGCCGACGCTCCATTGCTTGAGGGAGCACCGTCAACTACTGCTTTGGCGGTGGTCACTTCCCCGTTTTCCCTCGTGCCATCGCGGATGTTGGAAGGTATGGACCTGTGACTCACAAGTTAATCTCTTAAACGTATAGTTCATGGATTAATGCCATACCATCATGTCTTTTCAGGAGTGCTCTTTGATCATCTATATCAGGTGTTTCTCCCACACTTCTCCTTCCCCTCCGAGCTTACTTCTCCCTCTAGTGGCGCTGGTGAGTGTACGTTCAATATAGTATCTTCGTTCATCCCCTTTTTCCAGTAATTGAATGATTCTTGACCTTTCCCTTTCTTTATTGCAGTGTCATAAATCGAAGGAGGGGATGCCAGACCTGCCGCGCTACCGGCCCTCCCGGCTCTGCCGTCCGTTGCTGCCGGTATAGCAAACACCCCTCTTTTTTTGTAATCCTTAAATATCTCTTGAACCATCGTTTAATTATGTCTTGTTTTGCAGCTATTGTTCCGGCTCCGGTCCCCTTTGAGTCGCGCGTCCTTATACCGGCAGGCCCTTTCTTGAGGCGCCCGTCTTCAAAGGGTGCTGTGATGAGTCTAGGCATGCTGAGCGGGTATATCGAAGAGCTCAGCATGGATGCTCTCCCTTCTGCTGTAGATTTCGCTGTGGATGTTAACCCAATGTTAGCGGCGCTCGTAACTTTTCACAACGAAGGCGTCGTTGAATCTTGGGTTAATCACTGCAGGGAGATCGAGGCCTGTCTATACCGGCTGGAGTTGACGCGCCCTTCTCCCGAAGTTTTAGCTCTGAGCACCCAACGCACAACTTGGCTCGAGCAAAGCACTTTGCACTCCCGCCACTTGGAGCAAGAAGCAGCTCAAAGACTAAGGGAATGCCAAAAGACCTCGAACGAAACGGCCCATCTGCGCGCTGAGGTTGAGGCAAATGCTGCCCAAGTGAAGACTATCTTTGAGGGTCTCTTGGAGCGCATCTCCCATGGGCTAAACTTAAAGCGGAAGCTTGACGTGGCTGAGCGCAATATCCCAAGTCGGGAGGCTGCTTATCAAGTCGTGAGGGAGCAACTTGCATCGGTCTTGCGGCAACGAGCCCAAGTGGAGGCAGAGTTGACGGTGGTAGCCGAGCAAGAGAAGGCGTGGAAGGACATATGCGAGCGATTGCTACATCTGTGCAAGACGCTCCCTTCCCAATAGCTGCCCTTGTATCAATACACTTGTAATTTTCTTTTTTGAATAAGATGTATACATTCTTTATTCTTTTGTACAATTCGCCATGTACTTGATTGAATTAATAAATAAAGATACACATTTTTTTTAATTTCTCGTATCATTTCTTTGCTTTCTCCCTTCTCTTATTATCAGCATGCTGTCTTGATAAACATGATTGACAGGTAATAGAGTAAGCATCTTGGTTTCTTCGAGAGATAGCAATGGCTTAGGCCGCAGGTTCGGATCTGCTGCCTAAGACTTTTCAACTCTATGAGCCGTGAGGGTCTCATAGAGACTTTTCTCCCTACGGATCGAGAGGATCTCGTAAGTGTATTTTCTCCTTAGGAATCGTGAGGATTCCCAAGTGTGGTTTTCTCTCATAAGTCGAAAGGATCTTATGAGAGAATTTCTCCCTCTTACGAGTCGAGAGGGCTCGTAAGCGGTTGTTTCCCTCTTTGTCGAGAATCGACTTCAGAGAGTGAGACCCGTGGATAGTATGCAAGAGACCGTTTAGGATTGACTTGTAGGGTCCCATTGCCCTCTTACGAGTCGAGAGGGCTCGTAAGCGGTTGTTTCCCTCTTTGTCGAAAATCGACTTTAGAGAGTGAGACCCGTGGATAGTATGCAAGAGACCGTTTAGGATTGACTTGCAGGGTCCCATTGTTCAGGAAGAGAGTTTTTGAATTCTTACTGCCCGAGATGTGAGTCAAAGAAGCTCTCGTCACGGAGTGTTTGTATCCGTGAGTTGAGAAGTTTTGCGAGGGATTATTTATTTCCCAAGCGCCAAGGATTATTTGTGTCCTTGGGGTTTGAAACGAGTCGATGGTTCCCACGGAGGCGCTGGTGGCTCTGCGAGTCGACGCGGATCAGGAAGCTCTCGTCAAGGAGTGTTTGTATCCGTGAGTTGAGGATTTTGCTGGGATTATTTGTTTCCCAAGCGCCAGGGATTATTTGTGTCCTTGGGGTTTGAAACGAGTCGATGGTTCCCACGGAGGCGCTAGTGGCTCTGCGAGTCGACGCGGATCAGGAAGGCTCTCGTCAAGGAGTGTTTGTATCCATGAGTCGAGGATTTTGCAAGGGATTATTTGTTTCCCAAGCGCCAAGGATTATTTGTGTCCTTGGGGTTTGAAACGAGTCGATGGTTCCCACGGAGGCGCTGGTGGCTCTGCGAGTCGACGCGGATCAGAAGGCTCTCGTCAAGGAGTGTTTGTATCCGTGAGTCGAGGATTTTGCAAGGGATTATTTGTTTCCCAAGAGCCAAGGATTATTTGTGTCCTTGGGGTTTGAAACGAGTCGATGGTTCTCACGGAGGCGCTGGTGGCTCTGCGAGTCGACGCGGATCAGAAGGCTCTCGTCAAGGAGTGTTTGTATCCATGAGTCGAGGATTTTGCAAGGGATTATTTGTTTCCCAAGCGCTAAGGATTATTTGTGTCCTTGGGGTTTGAAACGAGTCGATGGTTCCCACGGAGGCGCTAGTGGCTCTGCGAGTCGACGCGGATCAGAAGGCTCTCGTCAAGGAGTGTTTGTATCCGTGAGTCGAGGATTTTGCTAAAGTCATTGGCTTCTTCAGTAGAAATGAACCGATGAGGTTTGGGGTTCGTCGTTTGACGGAATCCGCCGGGAAAGTATGGTTCATTCTTTGTTTACGCCCTTGGATTGTATACAGGGATCGATGTGATCTTAAATGTAGGGCCAGAATTTTATCATCATCATCATCATTTTTTGTTGTATTTCCGCGATGCTCTATCATTTCAGCTTTTATATCGCGAAGGTCGCGATTGCCCAAACATTTCGGCTATTTTTTGCGGTGCCCAATCATTTCGGCTTTTTATTTTATCTTTACTCGTTGCTTTTTATTACGAGTTGCCCGATCATTTCGGCTATTTTGCATGCATACATTTTACTTGCTGCTTTTTATTGCAAGTTGCCCTATCATTTCGGCTATTTTGTATGCATGAGCGGCCTACTGGCTTTCGCCATAAACCTGAAATTGGACACCGATTTCGGCATCAGCACCGCTGCAACTGGGATATTGCCAGGAGCGAATCATCATTTGCCTCCGTCATTGTCGAACAAAGGAGGCTTAGCGATCAGGGTTAGGGACCTGTCGACTAAGGCTTTCGAATTCATGAGCCGTAAGGGTCTCATAAAGGTATTTCTCCCTACAAGTCGTGAGGATCTTGTAGGTGTATTTTCTCCTTAGGAATCGTGAGGGTTCCTAAGTGTCTTGTTCCTCTGTAAGTCGTCTCACGGATGGACCTTGGTTAGGGAAACGTTTATTCGCGCCCGTGGATTGTATACAAGGGTCAATATTGAACCACTTGTAGGGCAATATTGGAAGTTTGTGGGGGTTTGCTTAAGCGCAGGTTTAGGTCTCTGTGACTTAAGACTTTCAAATCCTATGAGCCGTGAGGGTCCCATAAGAGAGTTCTCCTTACGAGTCGTGAGGATCTCGTAAGCGTATTTTCTCCTTAGGAATCGTGGGGATTCCTAAGTGTGCTGCTCCTTTGTGAGTCGTAAGGATCTCACGCAGGTGGTTTCTCCTTACAAGGTCGAGAGGACCCTATAAGTGTTCTTAACGAGGTCGCGCCCTTTCAGGTTTTCACAAACACTCGCCGGTAGTCCTGCTGTTTTTACTCACGGAGCCCTTTCGGGTTTTCATCCGCGCCCATTTTGCTTATGGACATACCGTTTTTTTTATTTTATTTTTATTTTTATTTTTATTTATATTTATATTTATTCATCTCGTCAGCCCAAGGATGCTGCAGTATTAGTTTAAAGACGTTTCGGTCTGCTATTAGTTTAAGGACATTTCGGTCCGCCGTTGAGAGGGCTGGCTACTACTTATAAAGCTTGAGCTTAGGAAGATAGCGAGCGGACATAGTCGTCGTCATCTACCATTGACCTAGGCTGTGGCTCATTAAGCGTAGTATTTCTTTAGGAAGCGACCGTTTATTGGCCTGAAAGGCCTTTCACCGTGCATGTCCATGAGTAGATAGGCCCCACCTTGGTAGACCTTATCAACGATGTACGGTCCTTCATAGTTTGGCTCAAACTTTCCCCGCTTGGCGCGATTGGGGATCATGGGCCTTTTGACCACTAGCACGAGTTCGCCTTGGTGGAATGTCCTCGGGCGGCTCAATCTTTCATATGAGCACGTCATCTTTGCTTTATAGGCTTCCAGATTTTGTTGTGCTAGAAGCCGGATTTCATCAAGGGCGTCAAGCTCTTCAAACCGAAGGTGAGCATTTTCTTCGTCTGTCAGCTCGTAGTGGACTGCCACTCGTAGAGAGGGTAATTCTATCTCGAGAGGGAGTACTGCTTCCGTCCCAAATACCAACGCGTATGGCGTTGTGTTTGTGGCCGTTTTAAATGTAGTTCGATACGCCCAAAGAGCCTCTTGCAATCTTTCGTGCCAATCTCTCTTATTTCGTGACACTGTTTTCTTCATGATCTTCGTCAAGGTCTTGTTGAAGGCCTCAGCTAGACCGTTAGCTCGCGGGTTATAAACTGAGGAATATCTCCAGTCTATATTGTGCTGCTGTGCGAAACGGCTAATTTTATGACTTCGGTAGGCTGGCCCATTATCAGAGATGATCCGTCGCGGAGTTCCAAACCGGTATATGACATGCGTTTTGAAGAAATGAAGGATGTTCTCCGTCTTCACTTCCCTCAATGGTACCGCCTCTGCCCATTTGGAGAAGTAATCAGTCGTCGCCAAGATGAAGCGATGTCCCTTTGACGATGCTGGTTCGATGGGGCCGACTATGTCAGTTCCCCACATTTCGAATGGCCAACTAGCCACTGTTGGATGCAATGGATTGGGATGTTGATGGATGAAGTCCCCATGAATTTGGCATGAATGACATTGCCTTGCGTATTCCAGGCAATCCTGCATCATCGTGGGCCAGTAGTAGCCCATCCGTTTTATCTTCAACTTCATCTTAGGGCCTGCTTGGTGGGAACCACAGAGTCCGTCGTGAACTTCTTGGACGACCCTTCTCGCTTCGTCAGGTCCTAGGCATCTCAGCCACAGAGAATCGAATGACCTCCTGTATAGAGTATCGTTGACGAATGCGAAAGACAGAGCTCGTTTCACGAGCTGACGTCTTATGGACGCTTCTTCAGGCATTCGGTGGAATTTGAAGTAATCTATGAAGACTTCTCTCCAGTCTTCGGTCTTCTCATGGTCTTTTATTTGTAGGGTTGCCTGCTCAGTTGCTCCCTTTTCTTTATATGATTCTGGAGGTATTTCTGCTGGGGAGAGCACTCGACGGCTTTGTACCACGATTCTAACGTCATCGAGGTTCTCGTCAGCCAATTCTTTAGCAAGTTTGGCCAGTGCGTCCGCTTTGCTGTTTTCCGCACGCGGTATACTTTCCAACGTGTAGGAGGGAATTTGGGTTAGCAGTTGCTGCACTTTTTCACCGTATTTTACCAATTCCGGTTTGCATGTTTGGTAATCGCCGTTCACTTGACTGACGACTAGCTGGGAGTCCCCATATATGAGGAGGCTTTCAATTCCCATATCAATGGCGATCTCGAGGCCTGCTATCAGAGCCTCATATTCAGCTTCATTATTCGTTCTCGGCTCTGTCAAGGAGAAGGCGAAGCGCATTATTCCTCCTTGTGGAGTCACAAAGATGAGTCCTACCCCCGATTTGATCATTGGCGTACTTTGTTTGTGCTTTTTCATGGAAGATGCTCCATCGAAATAAAGCTCCCAACGGGTATCACCACTGTCGATTGCGTCAAACGCATGTCTATCTGGCAAATCGCAATTTAAAGGAGAATCGGTAGGTATGGGATGCTCAGCAAGGAAGTCGGCGATGGCCTGGCCTTTTACCGCCCTGAGAGGTTGATATGTTATCGAAAATTCCATCAATAGCAGAGCCCATTTAGCGAGTCGTCCCGTCAATATGACCTTTGACATTAGATATTTGAGAGGGTCCACTTTTGAAATAAGACGGACCTCGTGCGCCAACGCATAGTGCCTAAGCTTTGTTATTGCGAAGATCAACGCCAGGCAGTGTTTTTCAATGGGAGAGTAATTGCTTTCTGCCCCCAGCAGAACTCGACTTAAGTAGTAGAGCGCTCTTTCTTTCCCCTGATCGTTCTCTTGTGCCCATAATGCGCCTAAGGAACCTTCGAGGGCGGTTGTATAAAGAATGAGAGGCTTCCCCTTAACCGGAGCAGCCAACACTGGCGGGTTCTGCAGGTATTGCTTGATCTCATCCAGTGCGCCTTGGCATTTTTGATCCCAAACGAATGGGGTTCCCTTCTTCATCAGGTGGCTATAAGGACGGCACTTTCCTGAAAGGTTGGCTATAAATCGCCGTATGTATGCGAGTTTCCCTTGGAGAGACCGAAACTGTTTGAGAGTCCTCGGCGGAGGCATTTCCATGATCGCTTTAATTTTTGACGGATCTATTTCAATACCTCGGTGTCGAACAACGAATCCCAGGAATTTGCCCGAGGAAACCCCGAACGCACATTTAAGAGGATTCATCTTCAAGTTGTATTGCCGAAGGCGTTGAAATACAGTCTTCAGATGCTCGAGATGTTCCTCGTATGATTTGTTTTTAACCACGAGATCGTCGATATAGTATTCAACGATTTCTTGTATAAGGTCGTCGAAGATCTTTGTCATGGCCCTTTGATAGGTGGCACCGGCGTTCTTCAAACCGAAGGGCATCACTTTATAACAAAATATACCAAGAGGAGTCCTGAAGGCTGTATGCTTCTGGTCTTCTGGATGCATTTTTATTTGATTATACCCTGACGAGCCGTCCATGAAGGAGAAAACCTCATGAGTGGATGTATTGTCTATCATCAGTTCAGTGACTGGCACTGGGAAATCATCCTTCGGGCAAGCTTTATTAAGATCCCGGAAGTCTACGCATATGCGCACTGTCCCATTTTTCTTCATCACTGGGACGATGTTGGCGATCCATTCAGGGTATTGGACTTCCTGGATGAAGCCAGAGTCTATCAGCTTTTTGACTTCGGCGTTGATGCTCATCTCAAGCTCGAGTCGCATTCTTCTCGGCGCTTGTTTGACTGGCTTGATGTCCGGGGATATCGCCAACTTGTGTACAGCAATTTCTGGATCTAGTCCCGGCATTTCGGAATAGTTCCACGCGAAGCAATCTTTGTGCTGTAAAAGCACATCCTTTAACGCAGCCATCCTTTCTTCCGATAACAGCTCGCTGATGAATGTCGGTCGCGGGTCATTTTCCGTCCCCAACTCAATTTTCTTGAGATTATCTGCAGTGGTATGGATTCCATCTTCCAGTTCTTTCGGAGCTGGGGGAAATTCTGAGATTACCTCATCGCTGCCGCTTTCAAAGCACCAAGGGAGGTTGTTCATGTCCTCGGACCCTTCTTTTAATATTGTTATCACATGGCAGGTGCGAATTTTCTGCCAATCCCAATGCGGAGTTGGTTTTATTCTTGTGTTTTCGGGTTCGTGCTTTTGCGGCGGCGCTACCCTCCAACTGTCAGACAACGCGAATTTGCCAAGCTGATATTGGTCCTCAACCCAATTCTTAAAGGTGAAGCAATCTTCAAGCGGATGCCCTACTACTCGATGGTAAAAGCAATACTTTGGGTTGGAGACTTCGCCTGCTTGTTCAGGGTGTTTAGACTCTGGCAACGTAAGCATTTGATGTTTTAGAGCGAGATCGAATATTTTCCTTGTTTTGTTCCGAGGAAATGAGTATGCTCGACCCATTTTCTTCCTGAGGGCTAAGTCAATAACGCTCGATTCTCGGATGCGTGGCTTCTTAGCTCTGCTTTGTGGTTGTCGAGCGCCTCTCTTGCCTTTCGACTTGTTTTTGTTTTCGCGTTGAACCTTTTTGTAGCAGGTTGACAAGGAGCGGCATCTTCGTTCTTTACTGCCTGTTGAAGGAGACGCTGTGTCTTAGCTTTCTCATAGATTGCCATTTCACGATCGTGATCATCTCGGGCTTTTTGACTCGCATCCCTTATAAGTTTGCTCAGCTGGTCTTCGGACGATGGACTGGGCGGTTTTGTATCAGGAACTTTTGCTGGTTCAGGATTAGCATCCTCCCATTGAGCGTCCGCCTCTTCATCGAAGTCATACATGGCATAACAGCTGTTTACTAGCTCCCGCTTCTTTGGCCGGATGTACCCAAGCCCTTTGGTTTCTACTCTCCCGTTAGGCAGTTTGCATTGGGTCCCGGGAATGTTCCAGACCTTGTCATAGAATTTGGCTTTTCTAACGGTCTGTGTGAAGGACATCCCCTGGCGTTTCAGCAGTTTCTTCAAATCTTCGGTATAATATCGGGGAAGACGGATAGGCTGAAGCCTGTCGAGCATGGGATCCGTGCCATGCCAAATTTCTTTTTCTACTTTGTTTTCTTCAGAACGGTAGAATAGGATTGCCTTCTCGCCTTTTCGTCCGGGAGGGATATAGAATGTCTGCAATTCTTCTACGCTGTTGGTGTCGAGTGCATCCAGTTCTTTGTAATGTTCAAGTGGCACCATGGTTATCTGCAGACTTCGCTCTTCATCAGCGGAAATCCGTATCGAAGGCCGAGCAGGGAATACAGCATGAACTTCATCCTCTGAATCACTACCGAAGATCAACGAAGGAACGGATGGTCCTGGCCTGGTAGATTGGGATGGACCTGAATAAATTATATCCTCTTCCTCGGTGTCACTGCCGAAGACAGGGATGGTGGCATTAGTTTTGTTCTCCGGTTTGTGACACCTTTCCGTGTCTTCGAACCTCGGCAAGAAGTATTTGGCATCTTCATACTTGCGAACTTCGTTCACGGAAAACGGATTCAACTCTCCGGCCACAGTGTACTCGAGGCCATCCCTGGAATACTTCATGCACTGATGCTGTGTAGAAGGGATGATATTGTACTCGTGTAGCCATGGTCGGCCGAGCAGAGCATTGTAGCACGTCTTGGCGTCTATAACATGGAATTTGATGTCTGTGACGAGCAACCCGAAGCGTAGCGTCAATATCACAGATCCAAGAGTCTTTGAGGATTGAGAGTCGAAACCGGAGATAGTGATCTTGTCTCGGGCGAGGTGTTGTATGCTCATGCAAATTTCTTTTAACACCCGTACATTGAGTAAATTGACGGACGATCTGTTATCGACTAAGATTTTACCTATCTTTATGTCATGGCAATATCCTGAGACATAAAGGGGGCGATTGTGTTCACACGTCCCGAGGAGAAGGTCTTCATCACCAAAAGCAACGTCGGCTGTGTGCACTTCTTCTAATTCGTCTTTCATCTTTTCTTCGGCTAAGAAGGCTTGAAACTGGTCCGGATCTTGTAGCGCTTTAATCAAAGAGTCTCTGGCTTCCTTTGATAGTAACAAGGCATCAAGGATACTGAGCTGAGAGGGCAGTTTCCTCAGATGTGCCAGAACGTTGTAATCCACCTTACTTCTCTTCGGCGGGTTCTTGGCGTTTAGCTCTTCCAGAACTTGGTCATCTAAAACGATGTCTTCAGAGACCTTTTCTTTCCCTTTATCTTTTCTATTCGAGGGTCCGAGGTTCTTTTCAGGCAGTGTCCGATTCCGCAGCCGGATATTTTCGCAAACCACTGGCTCCTCTTCTTTTCCCGAAGTTGACTCTTTAAAGAGAGGGGCAAGCTCTAGCTCCTCATCAGAGTCGCTCCCAAATGTAGGCACTTGTGACCTGGTAGTGTTAACCATGTGACAGTTGCCGGCAGTTCTTTCAAGCACTTTGGTCGTGTTTCTTTGCTCCCGACGAATCTTACGCTTTTCCCGTTTAAAGCGTTGTTGATTAGCGACGTATCCTTGCCACCATCTATCGAACGCTTTGCACTCTTGGGTAGAATGTGAGACCTTCTGATGATATAAGCAATAAGAGGGGTGTATTTCTACCACGCTAGTAACTTTTTCTTCTGAGGGTGGTAGCTTCATGCCCATCGATATGGCCTTAGCGAACTTCTTTTTTATCTTGGATTGGCTTTTGTCAGCGGTGGAGGCATTTTGCTCCAGCGGGATCATCTCAGCTTTTTCCTCAAGTCCCTGGCGCTTGGCCCTTTCGAATATAGCCGTCTCGCGTTCTCGATCAGCTTTGCTTTTCAATCGAGCTTCATTAAGAAACGCGCCAATCATTTCAACTGATAACCCTGAGGCTCTTGATTCGGCATTTGCCCCCAGCGTTTCAATGCCAGAAGTCCCTTCATCGTCCGTGATCGAATGGGAGATCATATGACAGCTCGCCACATATTCCTCGGATTCATCCGATGAGCTTTCTCCCTCATCTTCTTTTTGGAAGACGTGATCAAGGAAATCTTGGAGCGTAACGGGAGTCCGCGCCTTCTGGTTATATTCATCCAGCGCGTCGATTTGCTTTTGTAAGTCCGTGCGCTTGTCGCCAGGCTTCACGGGCTTCTTAGATTTCTTCTTCTTCTTTTTCGAAGATTTTGACGGCTGGTTATGAACGCTTGAACTACCACCATCGGTCTTCGGAGTCGGACGTGGCTTCAACATCCCCTCTATAACCTGCGGTTCCAAGGGGTTCTTCCACTTGACCGCTGGACAGGTCTGAAGATCATTTAGCATTCTCCTCGTTTTGGCCGATAATACGACTTCCCAGGGAGTCTCTTCAACGACGGAGCATGTTGCCCCCGGCGTATTCGTCCCCTTAGAGGTGTGGGGCTGCGGGGGATTTACCTTCCATTTGTCGGATAGCGCAAATTTGCCCTGGCGGTACTGGTTTTCAAGCCAATTTTTGAAAACGTAACAGTCTTCGATCGGATGTCCTAGCACTCGATGATAAGGGCAGTAATTAGGCTCGTTGACGTCACTTGGTTGCGACGGGCGTTTTGGATCTGGCAGATTTATGAGCCTGTTGCGCAATGCCAGCTCGAATAGCCTCCTCGTTTTATCACGGGGGAAGGAGTAAGCACGTCCCATCCTGTCCTCAAGGGGTACGTATGGGCGCGTATTATTTGGACGAGCAACCGGCTTCGAGTCGCTCGGTTGTTGTTGGGCATTAGCGACAATGATTGCTTTTCCCTTTCCTTTATCGTTTCGGGAGTCCGGCTTCGGGAGAGGGGGTTTATGGCCCATCTGGTCCATCTGCGCCAATTTGTCGATCAAAGCCTGAAAGGAAGTCGGCTTGAAGAACATCATAAACTGTGAAATGGTTGCTTGTGGATCAAGGGTTCCAACAAACATTCCCACCGCAGGGGCTTCTTCTATGCGCTGTTCACACTTAGACCATAGATTACGCCACCGTATAGCGTACTGGACCCATGTCTCGTCGGGCTTTACCCTGGCGTTAATCAGTGCCGTCATCGGAGTACGCTCACTGGCACTTTCAAAGCGTTGGGTGAAGAGCAGCTCCATCTCCGCGAAGGTTTTAATAGAGTCATTGGGGAGCTCGGAATACCACTCGAACGCCGTATCTGATAGGCTTCCAACGAACTGGCGAAGCAGAAGCTTGTCGTCGCCGCCGGTGTTACCGCAAAGCGCCCTGAACTGGGCGACATGCTGGTGGGGATTGCCGGTCCCTTTGTAGACATGAAACTTGGGAATTGTATAACCCGGCGGGTATTTGATTTGGTCATACCAACCTGGATACGGTCGCCCCGTTTTTACCACGTGGCCGGCTGCTTCGGCCGCGTGATGAACCTTTATTTGTTGGGCTATATATTCGTCCAGATCAGTTTTAGAGATTGTGTCTTCTTTAGCCGTTGATAGAACGGGCTGAGGGTTTGATGTTTCTCCCCTATCATCCCCAAGGACGATTGGGGGTTCTTCAGTTGGGGGATCTGGTTGTATCATCATCCCTATCATGTCCTGGAAGAGGAGGCCCATACGCTGTATATTGGCTGCTTGTTCACCGGCCTCTTTGTCTCTCTTTTCCAGTACTCGGCGGAGGAACTCGGCGTCGGTCTCTTCCTCTTGACGTTCATCTAAGGACGTCTCAGGATTCTCTTTTGGCCCTGTGAGTGCAGCCATTGTAGTCATCATCTCCTGGAGTTTTTGTTGCTGCTCCTGAGACTTCGTCACTGACCGGGTAAGCGGTCGGTGACCCATAGAAGTACGACTTTCTTCCTTCCCCGAAGTCATATAGACCGTATGAACCGTTATGCCCCCTGACTTGGGGCGTTTAAGTTCACCGCTTTTAAACTTTGTCAGTGTCACGGGAGCTTTTTCTGGCCTCTTCCTTTTATGGACCTTTGAGGTTGAAGGAGCTGTTGAAACGGGCATTCTAGCATTTGTTGCCCCCTGCTGTTTAGTGGGGCGGTTTTTGTCTTTTTCCACCTTTGCCCTTTTCTGGCGACGGAAGTGGTCTGAGTCAATCACGGAGCCTTGAACTCTCCGCCAAACTTTATAAATTTTTGACGACAGCCGTTGAGGGGGCTGTTCCTGTTTCGTCTCCGGAGCTTTTTCCATGGGTGGAGGAGACCTTTTCAATGTAGCAACCGGGGAGTTCTTTCTCACCTTCCTCAGCAATTCAAAGCCGTTCCCAGTTGGAACAGCAGCATTGACCTCCGCCACTGGAGCAGGTGGGGTTAGCCCTGAGGGGGAGTTGCCCCCTGCTTTCCTTACTCGCTGCCAATGGCGACGTCGCGCACGACGAGCCGTTGGGACTGGCTCGGAAATCGAGATGGTTTCTTGCTGCCCCCTGTTTGAGCGTGGGGTAACTGCTGATGTCAGCCTATCGAAGACTGATGCCTTCTGACCAGCTGGGGGAGGAGTAGGAACCGTCAATCTTGTGAAGACCGACTCTCTGATGGGAGAAGCCGCTTTAACGACTTCCAAAGCAGCGGCCGTTGCCCTCTTTGGGATGGCCACTTTATAGTTCCGACCTAGCCTGGTGAAAACGGAGGCTGTTGGTTTAGTAGCAGGCGACCCGTTGACAGGGGTCGTGGTAGCAGTGAGCCGGTCGAATACCGACTTCTTGTTCACTTCCGGTGCAGGCGTCGGCATAGAGAAGCTTGTAGGTGGGACCATGGTCCCGAAAAACAGGCCAGTGGTGGCCTGGGTCACCTGTTCAACCGGCAGAGCGAGGAAAGAGGCCGCTTGGGGCCCATATGTTACACCTCTCGGTGAGGTGGAGCGTCCGTTGCAGTGGCATTTCGAGCAGTTGGTGTAGTTGGTGGCCATTGAATCTTGGATTCTGCGCCAGGTAAAAGACCAAATCTTAGCAACTTGAAATCCGAAGACAACCATTTAACAAACCGCGATTGGTTCGCGAAGACGACACACGAAGTGCGGAGTGGAAAGAGGAAGAGGTCCCACCGGGCGTGCCAGAATCTGTTCCCCTCCGAACGGCGGCCGGGACGTTAGGACGTCTGTGCCTGAGGTTCGGGGCAGATGCTATTTGGTTTTATCCGTCCACCTCTCCGAAGATGCCAAGTTGATTTATGACACCGTGTATCGGAGGTTTAGACGGATGCGGCCGATGTAGCAGACTTCGTCAGATTCCCCCTCAGGGTGAGGGGTTTTTGATTATGGGGACGCTCTTCCCTGCAGGCGCAAGCCCCTGCAGTTAATTACGCTACCGCATTGCGGTAACAACTTTCTCCTTCTCCAGAATTTCACTTCGTGTCGTGTGTGTTTGTTTTGTTTGTGGTTGCCCGTGGATTGTATACGGAGACTGAGTAATGTCGTCGCCCGTAGGACGTGGATTAGTCCAAATCCGTATTTACTTAGATTTGGGTTTGGTGTTTTTAGTTTAAGGATGCATTAGTCGCGTTGCGGCTACGATCAACTTAAACATTCGTTAAGGATACATTAGTCCTGTTTTAGACTAAGATCAACTTAACGTAGTGATTGATTTAATTATCTAGCCATCGGGACTCGTCACCTCACTGACGTCGTTGAGGGATTACAACGACAGGCGTCAGAGGAGTTCAAAGATGTACCCTTGAACCAAGGTTGATCTGAGGTTTTATCATTTATTTAATTGTCTAAGGATACGTTAGCCGTATTTGAGGCTAAGCTCAACTTAAACGGGACCGTTTAGATCCGTCAAAAGAGCATTTGGAGGCTCTGTTGTTCTAGTTTTAGGGACGTAGTGGTCCATTTTCCAATTTAGGGACGTAGTGGTCCGTCGCCAGTTTAGGGACGTGGTGGTCCACGTTAGTTTAGGGACGTTTCGGTCCGACATTAGTTTAGGGACGTTTCGGTCCGACATTAGTTTAGGGACGTTTCGGTCCGACATTAGTTTAGGGACGTTTCGGTCCGATATTAGTTTAAGGACGTTTCGGTCCGATTAGATAAGTGGTCGTTGGGACTCGTCACCTCTTTGACGTCGTTGAGGGATTACAACGACGGATGTCAAAGGAGTTCGGAGATGTACCCTCAAACCGGTCGCGAATTGGTTTAGGAGAGCCATTTTGCTCAATCAATTTAATTTTAAGGACTTACAGCCAGGATTGGGTTAAGTCCAATTTTTATTTATTTTAGGCTTTGCTTGACTGAAAGAATCAATCCAAATAGGGCTCTGCCCCTTTATTATTTTTGCAATTTGATTTGGGCCAGGCCCTCAAGAATTTTCCACACAGGGCTCTGCCCTTTTATTATTTTTTGTGATTTAATTTGGGCCAAGCTCTCAAGAGTTTTCCAAACAGGGCTCTGCCCTTTCATTATTTTTTTGTGATTTGATTTGGGCCATGCCCTTTTAAATAATGAGTTGCACTTGTGCAGAACTCAAGAATTTTCCAGATTTAAGAACAAAAGTGCATGGCACCTTTAATCTAAATTTGGATCGAAGGAAAACAAGTTTCTCTTCTTGTTTTCCCTGATCTCACAGAACCAAGGGTTCATATCAAGTGCAAGGCACTATTTATTTATTTATTTTTTATTTAATTATTCATTTTTTTTATCCTCTGTTCTTCAGAGCTTTTTCTCTTATTCCAAAAGAAGTTTTTACCTCTTTTTTGTGTTCTTGATTAATCTTCAAGAGTTCTTTCTCTTCCTTTTTTTTTTACCAGAAGTTAATTCTTCTCTTTGATGATGATGATGATCATTTGAATGAGGTCTGGGGTCTTATTTATAGTGCTCACAAATTTGTTGAATTTGTTACCAAGATCTTTCCTGAATAATTTTGGGAATTTTCCCACCATTGGATCTTTGATCCAAGGGTCCCTGTTTTACAGAAGAAATCTTCTTGTTTTAACAAGAACAGAAAAGATTTACTTAAATTTTCATTCTGTTGCTGCGCAACTCACTAGCGCGTGACACGTGTCGCGCTGTCGTGCGCTTGCGCAGTTGCGATTGCGCAACTGCGCAGAAATGTGTCGCGCAACCGTGCGCTTGCGCAGTTGCGATTGCGCAACTGCGCGGACACGGACACGTGTCGCGCAGCCGTGTGCTCGCGCAGTTGCGATTGCGCAACTGCGCGGACACGTGTCGCGCAGCCGTGCGCTCGCGCAGTTGCGATTGCGCAACTACGCGGACACGTGTCGCGCTGCCGTGCGTTCGCGCAGTTGCGATTGCGCAACTGCGCGGACACGTGTCGCGCAGCCCTGCGCTTGCGCAGTTAAGTCTTACTTATGGTTTTTTAAAGAGCCTTGCTCTGATTGGACGCACTGCCTTGGGCGTTACGCTGCCGAATCAACTTCTGCCATGTGGCAAATTGCGCGCTGCGCACAGGAACCGAAGCGTTGCTTCGAAATTTGAATTTTCAAAATTCAAGTAGAGCCTTGCTCTGATTGGGGGAAACAATCCTAACTTAGTGGTGATCGACACTTCCTTCCGTAGAGTGCTGCAAATGGTGCCATTCCAATGCTCGCCTGATATCTGTTGTTGTATGAAAACTCCATAAGGTGTAGGTGGTATTCCCATGAACCTCCGAAGTCTAACATACAAGCTCTTAGCATTTCCTCCAGAATCTGAATTGTTTGCTCGGACTGTCCGTCCATTTGTGGATGGTAAGCCGTGCTGAAGTTCAGACTCGTTCTCAGGCTAGCTTGCAGACTCTACCAAAACTGTGATCGGAATCTGGTATCACGAGCGGAGACGATGCAAACTGGCACTCCATGTAATCTCACAATCTCCTTCACGACTTCATGGGTATAAAAAATAGTACATCTTGAGGCTAAATCTTACTTAAGATTCATGCTTACCTCTATGTACTTCTTTGCTAACGTTTCGGTAGATTGGCCAACTCGAAAGGGAATAAAGTGAGACGACTTGGTGAGTCGATCAACAATAACCCATACTGCATTGTTACCCTTCGTGCTGTGAGGAAGGGCAGTCACGAAGTCCATGGTAATGTACTTCCATTTCTATTCTGGGATTGATAATAGCTAAAGTAGCCCAGCAGTTCTGTGATGTTCAGCCTTCACTTGCTGATACACCAAACACTTAGCTACGCTTCTGGCTATTTCGCGCTTCATTCCATGCCACCAGTAGTGTTGCCATAGATCCTTGTGTATTTTTGTACCACCGGGGTGTACTGAATAAGGAAAGCTGTGAGCTTCTTTCATCAACTTTTCTCGAACTAGGCTATTTGGTACACACAATCGACTTCCATATCTCAAGGATCCATCTTCGTGGATGATGAAGTCGGTTCGAAGTCCACTTTCACTTATTCTCGGATCTTTTGTAGCTTGGCATCACTTGCTTGAGCTGCCTTGATCTGATTGACAAGAGTAGACTGGACTTGTAAGTTCATCAAATACGAAGCGTTACCTGGCATAACTACTTCGATTGCCAATCCGTGCAATTCCTGCTGTAGCTTCCACTGAGTGGTGAGATTCATTGCTAATTGCTGGCGGCTAAGTGCCTCAGGAACTACATTAATCTTCCTAGGATGATACTGTAGGTTGATGTTGAAGTCCGCCATGAGTTCTAGCTGTCTTCTCTGTCACTTGTTCAATGTCTTCTGAGTAAATACATACTTCAGACTCTTGTGGTCAGTGTATATATCTACTCGTTCTTCCAGAAGATAGTGGCGCCAAATCTTAAGTGCAAAGATAACGGCTGCCAACTCCAGATCATGTGTTAGATAGTTATGCTCATGAACTTTTAGCTGTCTTGATGCAAAAGCTACAACTTTTCCATGCTGATGTAGAACACATCATAATCTTTTACCGGACGCATCACAATGTACAACTAATCATCCAGATTGATCCGGTATTATAAGGATAGGGGTGTTCCCCTCCAAAAGACGGCCAAGACGACGTGAAGACGTCTTGCCTAAAATTCGGGGCAGATGCTATTTGGTTTTATCCGTCCACCTCTCCGAAGATGCCAAGTTGATTTATGGCACCGTGTATCGAAGGTTTAGACGGATGCGGCCGATGTAGCAGACTTCGTAAGATTTCCCCTCGCTTGAGGGGTTTTTGATTGTGGGGACGCTCTTCCCTGCAGGCGCAAGCCCCTGCAGTTAATTACGCTACCGCATCGCGGCAACAACTTTCTCCTTCTCCAGAATTTCACTTCGTGTCGTGTGTGTTTGTTTTGTTTGTGGTTGCCCGTGGATTGTATACGGAGACTAATTTATGTCGTCGCCCGTAGGACGTGGATTAGTCCAAATCCGTATTTTCTTAGATTTGGGTTTGGGGTTTTGGTTTAAGGATACTTTAGCCATATTTGAGGCTAAGATCGACTTAAACGTTTGTTAAGGATACGTTAGTCCAGTTTGAGACTAAGATCGACTTAACGGGATCGTTTAGATCCGACAAAAGGGCGTTTGGGGGCTCTATTGTTCCAGTTTAGGGACATAGTGGTCCATTGAATGTATGTCCGTCGGGACCCGTCACCTCTCTAATGACGTTGAAGGATTACAACGACAGATATCAGAGGAGTTTAGAGATGTACCCTTGAACCAAGGTTGGTTGGGAGACCTGTAGTCCAATTTGGGACTAAAGTCTGTTTAAGGGTTTAAAGATACGTTAGCCGTATTTGAGGCTAAGATCAACTTAAACGTTTGTTAAGGATACGTTAGTCTGATTTGAGACTAAGATCAACTTAACGGGATCGTTTAGATCCGACAAAAGAGCGTTTGTGCTCTATTGTTCCAGTTTAGGGACATAGTGGTCCGTTGCCAGTAGGGATATGGTGGTCCATTGCCAGTTTAGGGACATGGTGGTCCATTGGTTTAAGTACGCTTAAGTCCATAAGTTTAAGGACGCTTAAGTCCATGAGTTTAAGGACCCCACAGTCCGTACTGTTGGTTTAAGGACGCATAAGTCCATAGGTTGGTTTAAGGACGCTTAAGTCCATAGGTTGGTTTAAGGACGCTTAAGTCCAAGAGTTGGTTTAAGGACGCTTAAGTCCATATTGATGTGTGGTTGTCGGGACCCGTCACCTCTCTGACGACGTTGAAGGATTACAACGACAAATGTCAGAGGAGTTCGGAGATGTACCTTTGAATCAGGTGTAAATTGATTTAAGAGAGCAGTCATGCTCAGTCAAATTAATTTGAGGACTTACGGCCATGATTGGGTTAAGTCCAGTTGAAAATGTTCAACATTTTATTTATCATTGGCCTATTAGGCCTTTGCTTGGGCTCTGCCCTTTATTAATGCATAGCATTGGGCTTTTAATTAAATGTACAACATTTGTTTTGGTTTAACAGACCTCTGTTTGGGCTCTGCCCTTTTTAAAATAATGCATGGCATTTTTATCAGGTCTGTTAGGCCTTTTTAATTGGGCTTTGTCCCTCTTTTAAATAATGCAGAGCCTTAAATCTTCTGACAGTGTGCCACATGGCTTGTCAGGCGCTTTGCGTCAATTAAAGAGCGCAAGGCGCCAGCGCATGTGGAGGTGACACGTGTCACGCTCTGGTGAGCGCAAGTCTGTTAGCACAGTGCGCTGTGCCAGTGCGCTGCTGACACGTGGCGCGCTCTGATGACTTGCGCCAATTTATGAGAACAGTGCTCTGTTTTAGAAGCGCATAGCGCAGTTTGTTCTGGGGCCGACATGTGGCGCTCTCTGGTGGCTTGCGCCAACCCAAGAGCGCAACAATGCAATTTTTTCAAGTGCAGGGCACTGTTCAATATCTTGATCCAATTTTGGATCAAAGAAGAGAATCTTTTAAGATTCCGGAACCAATGGTTCAACAAAAGGCAATGCCTTTATTATTATTATATTTTTTTATTGAAGATCTTTGATCTTGTTTTTAGATCACTGATCTTTTTAGAAGAAAATTCTTCTTTTATTCAAAGGTTTTTACCTTTTTCTTTTTGTGAGCTCTTCTCAAAATTTTCTAGAGAAGTTCTGAATATCTCTCTCCGTTTTTATGTGTTTTAGACTTGGAGTCTAGAGGCCTTTTTATAGTGCCAATTGATTTGTTAAATCAGTTAAATAGATCTTTCTCTGAGTGATTTAGGGATTTTTCCCCACCGTTGGATCTTTGATCCAAGGGCTTCTGTTTTACAGAAAATAATCTTATTGTTTTAATAAGATCAGAAAGATCTTTCCAGAATTTTAATTCTGTTTTAGTGCTGGCACAGTTGGCGCAAGCACACTTGCGCTTGACACGTGTCGCGCAGCACAGAGCGCAGCGCAACTGCGCTGACACGTGTCGCGCAGCGCAACTGCGCTGACACGTGTCGCGCAGCGCAGAGCGCAAGTCAACTGAAGCGTTGCTTCTTTATTTTTTTAAAATTTGAATTTTATTATCTTTTTAAAACAGAGCCTTGCTCTGATTGGGGGAAACAGAAGCGTTGCTTCATTTCCCGCTTTGGGATTTGAACAGAGCTTTGCTCTGAAAGGGAGATTTTCTCCTTTATTATTATTATTTATTTATTTATTTATTCTTTTATTGTTATTATTTTATAAGGAGCGGGTTTTGAGCCAAAATTTTGGCGGGAACAAGGGGCTGAAGTTAATCTTGATTTGAGTTCTACGAAAACTTTTTCACATGCTTCTGACCACATGAATGCTTCATCCTTACATGTGAGCTTGGTCAGGGGTGCTGCAATCTTCGAAAATCCTTCAGTGAATTTTTGGTAGTATCTTGCTAATCCCAAGAAACTTCGTATATCTTTCACCATTTTTGATGTCGGCCATTCGCTGACAGCTGACACCTTAGCTGGATCTACTGAGATTTCTTCGCCTGAAACAATATGCCCGAGAAATCCGACTTGATCTAGCCAAAATTCACACTTGTTGTACTTGGCATAGAGCTGATACTGTCGCAATGTCTCAAGGACAATCCGTAAATGCTCGGCGTGTTCTTTTCGATTCTTTGAATACGCAAGGATGTAGTGGATGAAGATGACAACGAATCTGTCTAAGTACTCTCGGAAAACTTAGTTCATCAGGTTTATAAAAATAGCAGGTGGAATTACGAGATACTCATAATGACCATATCGAGTCCTGAACGTCGTCTTCGGAATATCAGACTCTTTGATCTTCACCTGATAATAACCCGAACGAAGGTCTAGCTTTGAGAATACACAAGACCCACTTAGCTGATTGAAAAGGTCATCGATGCACGGTAGTGGATATTTGTTCTTGATCATCATTTTGTTCAGAGCTTGGTAATCTACACACATCCTGTATGTACCTTCTTTTTTCTTCACAAGCAAAACTGGAGATCCCCAACTTGAAGTACTGGGACGAATCCAATCTTTCTTCAGGAGTTCGTCCAACTGAGTGCGGATCTCCTTCAATCCCTCAGGATTTAACCGGTACGGAGCTTTGATTACCAGTTGTGCACCAGGTATTAAGTCAATGCTGAATTCAAGAGCTCGATCGGGAGGCAAACCTGTTATATCTTTAGGGAATACATCCTCGAACTCTCGAACTACCTCTGGCTTTTCTTCTTCTGCCGGGAGAGAAAACACTTCTACATTCTTTAGTTCAGCATGGAAGATTCCTGGCTCCAAAGTTCTATCTCCACTCTTGAAGTAGAAGATTGGGTGATCTGGTATCTCAAATACCACCCTCCATTGACGGCAGTCAATCGTAGCATAGAAAACTCCCAGCCAGTCCATTCCCAACACAATATCGAAGTTTGGGATGTCCAGTACTTTGAAATTCGCGTAGAATTCTCATCCGCAAACTACTACTGGACACTGATTAAATCCCATAGTTGCTTTCAATACTCCATTCCCAGAACTGACATTCCAGCTTGAAATGAGTGGCTTCACGGGAATCGCATGCGTTCTCACAAATCGTTGGGACATAAAGCAGTGTGATGCTCTAGTGTCGAAAAGTGCGAGTGCAGGGAGGGTGGCTACTAATATAGTATCTAAGTTGAGGTTGGTTTTAGATACAGGAAAAATATAGAGGGATATAAGGGTTAAAAAGATGTGAAAGGATTAGGAATTACCAGTGATTATTTGGCCAGTGGCTTCGGCTTCCTCTACCGTCATTGTGAAAGCCTGACGTCTGGGTACATTCCTCCTTATTGGAAGCACATTCCTTTGCCATTGGGGCACGTTTCTCTTCCCTTGAAGCATGTTCCTCTGTGCCTGGTGGAATTGACGGGGAGGCTGTGCAGGAGGTCTACGTGGAGATGGTGCAGGTAGAGCTAGACGAGGTGCAGGAGCCTGAATAGCTGGCCGCTGCGGAACCGTAATTGCGGGTCTAGGTGCTGGAGCTGGGTTGAGTCGATATGGACATGATCCTATGGCGTGAGTGGATGCGCCACAGGCTATTTGCACGCCTGCATTCTTTCGCCAGGTGTCCATTCCTTTTGCAGTAGAAACAAAAGTCTGAACTGGGCCAGTTAAATGTTCCTCCTGGTCTCCTGGGTGCAAAAATTGGCCTGGAAGAGTCTCCTCCTGCCATCTGAGTGGCAGAGCGTTTCATACCGGCAGTCTGAGGTATGCCCTTCTTCTTCACCACTGCCTCATAGCGTCGGGCAGTCTTTAGAGTAAGATCATGGGTTGGGAAATCCCCGTAGCGAGTGCAGCTTGGATTTCCGGGTCCAACCCTTGCTGAAATCTTCATGCCCGGATCTCAGCAGTCGGGATAAGGTGTGCCGCGAACATGTTACGATCTTATGTTAGCAGTGTAATAAGTGATATCGGGAATTTGAATTTAAGACAATATCTTATCGGCTAAGCACGATAAACTCAGCATCGTATTCATCCATGGACTTGCTCCACATCGAGCCTTATTGTAAGTGGATGAACTGCTGTTCCATGTCGAAACGGGCAGTCTCAGGGAAGTACTTCGCGCCGAACATATCGCGAAACGTCTTCCATTCAATTGGTTGGGCAAGACGGCTTTCTTCATCCTTCCACCAGACTCTCGTGTTGTCTGTTAGTTGCAGCTTCGCAACTCTCACCAATGCAATCTTTGGCACTTGTGCTGCTGCCAGGTCATTTTCTATTGACTGAGCCCATTCTTCCGCCTCCAGTGGGCTCTCTTTCCCAGAGAAATGTTTCGGGTGCAGTGCCCGGAATTGCTCGACTCCGGATGCCTCGGCTTTGGAGCGGTGCATGAGGATAGCAGTCTGCTGCTGCTGACCCTCCAAGAGGCTCTTGATTGCTTCAAGCGGTACCGTTTTCTCGTTGATGGGAGCTGCAACGGTAGGTGGTGGTGGTAGAGTAGGCGGTGGAGTGTTTCCATTGACATTGGTACTGGTATTGTTCGGTGAATTCATGACCTTGATAGAAAAGGAAATGTTAGGATAGATTCAAGGAATTTGAAATGTAAGGAATATATAGTTGCTGATTCTTATAATTCTTGTGATCTATTGCTTAAGACTTCATGCAGAACTAACCTGTATGGGCCGCCAACAAAACCTGTCACGCCCCGCTTCCCAGTGTACGGAAGCGGAGACGTGGTAAGCCCGTAACGTATTTACTAAGAAATAAATGCGTTAAGCGTAATTAAGCAATATATCTAAATGCACAAGAATGACAAGAGATATAAAATAAACAACAACTTTTATTAACATCCATCTTTACAATACAACTGCTTTGAAAAGGAAAGATACAATGATATAAAGCAATGCCTAAATAGTGACATATAAACTGAAAGTAAGTATAAGAGAGCTAGAAGTCCTGCTGCGCGGTGAGCTGGTCTACGTCCTCCTGGTTAGGCTCGATCTCCTGAGAGTCCGGTCCTCCTGACGAACATTCCAAAGAAAGAAAATAGACAGGAATGTCGTCAGCGAACTAGCGCTCGGTAAGTCCCAAAAGAAGGAATGGAATATAATAAGTAATGAGAATTGATCTGGTAAGTTGTACAGGTATATGCTTGTTATTCTAACGTAGTTGTTTATAGCTTGGTACAGAAGGTGTTTGTGTATACGAGAGGAGTCCATCTTATCCCGTGGACTATGATAACATGTAGTACAAGGCTCCGTCAAAACCCACGGGACAACGGCACGAGAGTTCATGTAGGTGTCTTTTAAGTAACCATCTCGTGCCACGTTAATACATTCTGTACCAATCTACCCCGTTATTCCCGCGTAATGTATTGTATAGGTTATATTTACAAGTCTTGCCGAAACCATGGATACAAGTTGTTCAAGTAGTCAGGTTCAGGAAGTAATCATGTATTCAAAAAGTCAGGTCAAGTTATAGTCATGGCTCGGTCAGGTCAGGTCAAGCATTCAGATTTGATATTGAAGTTTGAATTCAGGTATTCAGGTTCAAGTATACATGTCAGACTTTGGATTTATGTTTGAATTGGACTCTTATTTGAGTTTGGATTCAGGTTTGAGTTAGACTCAGACTTGAGTCAGACATTAGTAACTAATTTAGATCCTGAATTAGATTCGGACGTTATCGGTAACTGCTGCACATGGACGACAAGGTTTGTGTTTTTTTCCAAGATAATTACCATTGATAATTCCGTTAAGTCTTCCACCTTAAATAGGCAAGCACTCACTTTCTCCAGCTTCCTAGGGCTCAATAGAATTGATCCCGCTTAAACCTATATTTATTAAAGTCCTTAAATATTGTTTTATATAACTCGAGGGGGTTTATGAAAAATAATTTTTAATAAAATTACAAAATAAACCTCGAAAATTTATTTATATTGTTTAGGTTTTCCATGAATGTGAATTTTAAGGATTTGATGTATTTTAGTGATAATAGCTTAGCTTGGAAAGTTCATGATAGTTTATTGTAAAACTTGTTTTTTGTTGTTATCTTAATGGTATTTTGGTGAAACTTGTAATTCTTTTATTTGAAAAAATATAAGTTTATTATTTTTTGAAAATATATGGATTTGTAACTTTTTATATAATTATTAAAAATTAAATTTTATTTAAGTAGAAAAAATGTGTTTTTCTTAAAAACCGTATTTAAAACCTTTCGAGACCGAATATTCTGTGAGGAGGTCTGCATCTCGCTCTACTAGCCTAAGGATGTGCGATAATTCACACCATTCAATAACGGGTCCTCTAAAAAGGGTTGTAGAGACATAATCGCAAAGAGATTTAAAATACAATTCAAAAGAAAACCGGTTTTTATAGTAAATGGTATTTTCTTCTAAAGTTGTACTCGTTACAAAAATTCATATAAGGATATATCGTGCTATGGAACCATGTGTATATGTGAGGGGTAGGTCGTTACCCCATGAAGTTTTCTAAAGGTATGTTTTAACAAAATACGAAAAGATGTGTTATCTAAAGTTCAAAGCATTTAAACGAAAAAGTTAAATTGTGATTGTTTTACAAAACATTCTTGGATAAAATTTAATCCAGATATGAGTATTAAACTTATAAGTGAACTGGTACAATTTGTTTGATCAAAACATAAAGGAAAATGGAGTTATATGCTTTAGAAAAAGAAATATCGGCAATAACTCCACTTTTTACCGATTTTGATTAAAAAGAAATTCAAAAAATAGAAAGAAAGATTAGGAGAGACTTAAGATTTAGGAGGCTTAAAAAAAGGTGTAGGAAGAGAGGGTTGTCGTCGTGGCGTCGCAGGGTCGCCGGAATTTACTTCGATCATCGCCGAAAGTTGATCGCTTGCTAATTCCTCTTTTACTCTACTTGTACTTAAGAAATTTTGAGAGTCTTGGCTAGAATTTTCAAATTGATGAAGGGCTAGGGCATGGGATAATATTTATAGTGTAGAATTAGGGTTTTGGAATTAAAATGCATTACAAAGATAATAAATTGTGAATTGAAGGGGCTTATGTTTGATTGTAGGGCAATCAAACGGTACTGAGGAGTTAGGGATAGGAGAAAGGTTTTGTGTGCAAAGCCAAGGGATAAATTGCCACAGTTCACCCGTCGGTGCTGGTTTAGGGGGCATTTGGCCGGTCGATTTTGGGAGATGGGCCGTTGAATTTGTGCCACGTGTGATATTTAGTGTTTAAACCCTTTTGCACATGTTCGATTTTTTCTAACTTTTCATTTTTTGTGTATTGCACGTGTAAACTTTTGGGCTTCCAAAAAGTTTAAAAAGAAAATCAGAAAAAATAATGTGTCTGATGGGATTCGAACACATGAGCTACGTCATAGCAGTGCAAGGGCTTTACTAGTGAGCTACAACTTATTTTTTGCTGTTCTTTAACAAAATTTACTTATATCTCATACTCAGGCTTGTAAACTCACTTCTGTGCATTAAAGAGATCAAAACCACAATAATATCCTGTTAAAAAGATCTAAGCCGCAATATCTCCTTCGTAGAAAGTCTAAAAGCACCATGAGAAGTAGAAGTGGCAGGTGTCATATCAGATGTAGCTATTCTAGCAGCTCGCAGAAATCGGAGCTCTGGATGAAGCGAATAACAATAATCCTTAGTATGGCCAGTTTTCTCATAATGTGAACAGAAATCACCTTCTCGCCTTCTTCCTCCAAAAGATCCTCGAGTTTCTCTATCACGTTCTCGTGTACTATCTCCGCCTCGTGTAATAAAATTTGGATACGAAATTCTTTAACATCCATAACAACTTCACAATAAACAACAAAATAACAATTTTCTACGCAGAACACCAAGCAATCACCAATCAATTTTCTGATACCAAGCAATTGTGAAGGAGCCTCAATCTCCTTCAAGTCTCTGGATTAATCAACAAAATTTGTCCTCGAGGAGTCTTCAATCAACACCAGGGAATTGCAAAACATTTTTTTTGTAAACTCTCTGAAGGAGTCTTCAACACCAAGCAAGGGGATCCTCAATCTACACCAGGGAACTTCTTGAAGCCATCAACAAAATTAATTCCTCTGGATGCGAATTCAAAGTAAGGGGATTCTCGAGGAACTTCTTGAAGCCATCAACAAAATTTCTCCACTGAAGTCTATCTCAATCCTGATCTGGAAGGAGTCGAGCGAGGGCAAATCTTGATGATTGGCGGCGATCTGATGCTCTGGAAGGAGGCGATCTGATGATTGGCAGCGGCGATTAGATGGTGGCGACAACGATGATGCGATGGTGGTGGCGACAACGGTGATGCGATGGTGGCGGCGATTTGGAGACGTCGGCGGCGGTGCGATGACGATGTCGATTTGGTGGCAAGCGGTGATATAGCGATTTGGTGGCGAACAGCGGCGATGATGATAGTGGCGGCTTTGGAAGATGATGGGTGATGATGATTCGGTGTCGGGGCTATGGTTAGACTCCGATATCATGTGAATTAGAGAATTTGGGAAAATTACAAGAAAGCTAGGTAATCCCTTTTAGCTCATATAAATATTATTGTTTTTCTGATAATAGAAAATACAAATAATCTAAACAAATCTAAATCTAATATACTATATCTTTTTTCACATAACCAAAGTTCAAAATCTATAAAGCCAATCGAATCTAGACTTAGCTTGCGAAAGAGAATCGCGGTTTAGTTTTAACTTAAAGGAACCGAGGTTTTGGAAACCGGGTTTTCCAAAGGGTAAGCCATAGTGGCATCTAAGGTAATTAGTTGAGGGTTTGCAGGGCATTTTTTTTTCGCCTGATGTGGTGGCGAGTATGGATCGATATGGGAGAGAGGAGGCAGATGTGGTGATTGAGAGAGCTAAAAAGATCTACGCAAATTACCCACAGGTACTTCAACTTTTTGCTTTTGCAGTTTTGGTCCTTAATAAAAGGCAATTGATCAAAAATAGGTTCAAGTTAACTCCCTTTAGCATGTAAATGGATCGGATTCGGAGCAAATATAGCTCGTATTATGCCTGTATCCTATGGTAGTCTGCGGATGCAGATACGGATACATATATTTATCGGAAATAAAAATTAGTAAAATTCAGATACCAATGTCAATAGAAACAAATATTGGAAAAACTATATTGGTTAATAAACCATTCTTGTCAATCAAACTTGCATTTAACGGCTGGGTACAGATACAGAATGGATATTGATATTATTGTGTCCCTGTCTGGTGGTAGTTGACGGAATACGACGTCAGAAATGAAAATTACGGTCAAAGGGATATTTCACCAAAACCATCATGTAATATGGCTACGTGCCCAAAACAATCATGGCGCTGATTTTGTGCACAGAAACCCCCGATGTTTTCCTTCATTACATGCGACCTCCTGCCGTTAAGATTTAAAATTTTTAAGTTAAACCAAAAATGCCTTTTCATCCCCATTTTAACAGTCCATTATATTATATTGTAGGGTATTTGTTTATTTCATAAAGAAATTAACACGAGGGGGTCACGTGTAATGGAGGAAAACTCATGGGTTTATGCGCACAGAATCGGCACGAGGCTTGTTTTGGACACAAATACCATATCACATGGTGGTTTTGATGAAATTTCCCTTGATCAAAACTGTAGAAGGATATAGAGCCATATGGTATTTATTCATGTTCGTTTTCTTTCCTACTTTTGCATCATAAATTTTTTTTTGAAGCATTAACAGCCATTGGATCTATTGGTGAATGTGGAATCAAAGGTGGAGACTGGGGACCCAAGAGATGTGTTATGTGAGTTTGTTGATCAACTTAATGCAGATCTATTAGTTATGGGAAGCCATGGTTATGGGCTCATTAGAGGTAAATTAAAGTACACCAAATTGCATTTTGTCCATATAACAACATCGAAATTGCACTTGTGATATGATGTGTTGAATTTTTTTTGCATTGGCAGGGCTCTTTTGTGAAGTGTGAGCATTCACTGTGCACAGAATGTGAAGTGCCTTGTTTTGATTGTTTAAAAGCCAAAACAGTAATTTTCTCTATTGTTAAGGATCAAGTTGAGAAATGGCCTTTTGGTTTTTTTTCTTTTGGTGTGTAAATAATGAAATAACGTAGCACTTGGGCCGGGCTATTTCAGTATTTTTAAATCGGCCGGTTTAAATTAAAGAAAGGTGTTGGGCTTCAATTTCTAAATTAGATGGTACACACTAAAACACCCATCCAAAGATATTTAAGAACAAAAACCCTATTTTCGGTATTTACTAAAATACCCCTCCAAACATTTAAGTTTCACTAAAAAGACCCCGACGGGACCAAAAAGAGAATCTTTTTGGCATATTCTCTAACACTGTTAGATCTTTAACGAAAGGGTTTGGGATAGGGTTTTAAACCACCCCCATCCCTTTTTCTTTCCAAAAATTTCTCAATTTTTCTCCGATTTAGATTTGGGTTAGGATCGGTCAAATAATTCTTCAATTGATCATGAATTTTGGTTTATCTTTCTCAATTTTTTTCATAATGAAATCATAGTTGTTGTTATTGGATTTTTTATAAGAGTTGTAGAGTTTTGATTAGGAAAATTGATGGATTTTTGTGTGAAAAGGAAGATGAAAGGAATAAAGATGATGATGGTGATCAATAAAAGACGTGAGAGATGACAGGTTTGAGTTTATTTGACTCCACGAGTTAGATTTGGAGACACTCATGAAAGAAATGTTGAGTGAAGACTTAAGGCACTGAGGGTGTAATGAAGATGTTTTGTTATTGTTGTAAGGATTACGTATCTACCGCGCTGCCGAAATCCAAGACCTTTGTTTTAGGGTAAATTAAAAAAGACTATCCGACGGATACCAAATCACATGAAAAGAACACACCACCAACAACACAAAAGATTTACTCATGTTCGGGGCAACTAGCATCTAATTCTGCAAACCGCGACGAGAATTTCCACTATAAGAAAGAATTACAAGAGATTACACGACTTCTCACATTTCCTTTATAAAGAATTACCATCCCGTACAAAATCTCTCTCTATCTGCGACTGGACTTGGTCGTCTCTCCTACTTTAATAAAATTCTAGGTTATTAGAGAATTATGGAGTTATAAAAAACCTAAAGAAAGCCTCGTATTTATATGATAATTATATGAGGAGATAAATATAAATTTAATTTAAAGATTAGATTTAAATCTAAAATAAGGAGATTAAATTTAAATCCAAACTAATCCCGAATTTAGATCAAATTCAACAACCTCCATCTTGATTCAAATTCGCCATAATCTCTTCACTTTATCAACACCTTGGACCTTTGTTCTCATCGCCTTATGCCCAGAAGCATTTCAACAATCTACTAGGAAAAACTTAAACTTACATCAGAACCATCTAAGAGATGCGTTTGTTCGATCCTCTAGGGTATTAATCTTCGTAAATGACATCACAATCTTCTCGGCCTCCAAGAAGAACACTTTCACCTCTTCTGGAACTCCCAAACCCAACAATCTACGTAAATAGATAACCTCTCTAACCGTCTGCATGGCGGCTATCAACCATGTCTCCATTGTTGAAATTGCGATACCGGATTGAAGCATCGATCTCCCTGGCATGCATCCGTGCCTAATATGTAACCCGTCGTCAACCTCCATTTGTCCCTATCACCAGCGTAATTTATACCTGATGATAACATTGCCGAAAAATTGAAGTGCGCCTCTAAGTGAGAAGACATTGGTCGAGTCTCCTCCATCCCATATCGAGCTAGAACATGCTCGATACACTGTTACAACCGACACAACTCCACATCCATGACACTATCAATGCCACAAATCAAACATGCAGTTTTTCTGTCGAACTCCCGATCCTCTTGCCTTGGAGACTCGTCCCGAACCACTCCTGTGCATCGAACTGTCCTCGACCTCTGCAACTTTGGCTCTACTGGACTCTTCACCTGAATCGAAGTACCGACCACCTCATCTCTTATAATCTAGATTGGAACTTCGAACTCCAGCTCTCTTAGCGACATACTTGTTCTCCGTTCACCATCTGACCGAGTCTGTTTTCTTCGAAGTATCGCAGACTCAACGAATGTCACTTGACCGATTACTCCACTCTGGGTCTTATAACACCACGACCTGCACCCTTTTGCTTCGCCTCCAAATCCGACAAAAGAACATATCTCGATCATCGTCTCCTCGATGCATCGAATTCCACGAAGCCCTGAGTAATATCTAGCCCTTCCAGTTCATAACTCCTCGAGAATTATCATATCTACCGCAGTCGATAATGATCGATCGATGAAGTACTCTGCAGTAGATAGGGCTCCAGCTCGAAACTCCCTCGGGAAACCAGTCGTAATCCGTAAAGTTCTGTTCTTTTGAACTATCTAAACCATCCGTCTTGCAATGTCATCTGACCGAGGATCTCCTAATGTGGTGTACTGATGCACGACCTCTCGGACCTAGACAATCCTGCGAACTCCTGTGAAGCGAACCTTCCGCCTAAATTGAACCGAAGAACCTCTACGCGCTTCCCAGATTGTTTAGATAGAATCAGTTGATAAGAAATTTCTTTATGTAAAAGGACTCCAACTTATTCCACAATCCTGCCGCTGTCATCGCAAAGAACTTAATCGGCCATTGAAATCTACATCGAATTGTGAGTTTTGTTTTCCAACTCTTCACTTTCCTCTACCATGGTCGTCGTCGAAATCATGTCTTTCGCAAAGACAATCTTATGCACACCTTATTGTTTCAACAACGTCGTCGTCTTCAATCTCCATAGACTGAAATTATTGCGCTCATCGTACTCTTCTATCTCGTAATTTGTAGACGTCATCTTCCCAATCAACTCCA
The DNA here is from genome assembly GCA_030015575.1 of Agapanthus africanus. NCBI lineage: Eukaryota > Viridiplantae > Streptophyta > Magnoliopsida > Asparagales > Amaryllidaceae > Agapanthus > Agapanthus africanus. Next base: position 19,719,991 of record JASDDO010000031.1, on the reverse strand, counting down.
AAACTCAAACTTGAAGCTCTGATGCCACTTGTTGTAAGGATTACGTATCTGCTGCGTAGTAGAAATTCAAGATCTTTTTTAGGAAAGATTAGAAAAGACTGTCCGACGGATGCCAAATCACACGAAAAGAACACGCCACCAACAACACACAAGATTTACCCAGTTTCGATGCAACTAGCACCTAATTCTGCAAACCGCGATGAGAACTTCCACTATAAGAAAGAATTGCAAGAGATTACACGATTTCTCACCTTTCCTTTATAAAGAATTACCCTCCCTTACAAAACCTCTCTATCTGTGACCGCGCTTGGCCGGCTCTCCCACTCTAATAAAACCCTAGGTTATTAGAGAATTATGGAATCACAAAAAACCTTAAAGAAAGCCTCATATTTATAAGGTAATTATATGCTAGGAGATATGTCATGCCCCTCTTCCTGGTAAACGGAAACGGTGACGCGGTAAGCCCGCAACGTATTACTATGAAAATACGTTAAGCGTAATTAAGCAATATAACAATGAGCAAGGATGACAAGAGTAATAAAATGAAATAACAACTTTATTTACATTCAACTTTATATACAACTGTCTGGAAATAAAAGATACAATAATAATGTAAATGCCTAAACAACGGCATAATGAATGTAAGTACAGATAGTAAGAAACTAGTAGTCTGGCTAAGTAGCAAATAGATCCAAATCCTCCTGGCTCGGCTCTATGTCCTCAGAGTCCGGTTCTCCTGATGAACATTTCAAAGAAAGAAAACAGAGATGAATGTCGTCAGCGAATTAGCGCTCGGTACGTCCCCAAAAAAGTAAGAGAAGATAGTATATAATGTGAAAAGAAACCAAATGAACAGTGGACATGTAAAGTTGTATATGATCATTCACATGTATAAAATAGTTATTCTAACGTGGTTATTTGTAGTTTGATAAAGAAGGTATTCATGTATACGAGAGGAGCCCATCTTACCCCGTGAACTATAATAACATGTAGTATAAGGTCCCATTATAACCCACGGGACAACGTCACGTGAATTCATGTAGGTGTTTTAAGTGACCTCTCATACCACGATATACGTTCCGTACCAATCTACCCCTTTATCCCCGCATATTGTATTGTATAGATTAAGATTACAGGTCTTGTCCGAATCCATGGATATAAAATGTACAAGTTCATGTTCAAGATGTAATCATGTATTTAGGTATTTATGTCAAGTTATAACCATGGTTCATTCAAGCCGAGTCAAGTATTCAAGTTTGAGTTTGATATTTGAATTCGAGTGTTTAGGTTCATGATTAAGTATTCAAGTTCGTGTTTGATTTTGGATTCTGATTTGAGTTTGGATTCAGGTTAGAGTCAGAATCTTATGAAGGATTTAGTTCTTGAATTTCTTAAGTTCGGGAGTAATCGGCAACTGCTGCACATGGACAGTATGATTTGTGTCTTTTTCCAAGACAATTGCCATTGATAATTTCGTTAAGTTGTCTAACCTAAATAGGTAAGCACTCACTTTCTCAGGCTCTTTGGGGCTCAAGAGAAATGATACCGCTTAAATCTATATTAATCTAGAGTCCTTAAATATTTGTTATTTTGTTTACATTATATTTATATTGTTTGCATTCGAGGGGGTTTTATGAAAAATATACTAATATTGTTAAAAATAAATCTGGAGGGTGATTTATAATAGTGAGAGTTTTTACGAACATGTATTTTAATTTTAATGGTATTTTGGTGATAAAACATAGCCTTTTTAAAAGTTTATGGTAGTTTATTGAAAACTAGCTCTTTTGAAAACTTGATGGTATTTTTCAGTTAAGTTTAACCTTTCATTTTAAAATATAACTTTCATAATTTGTTTTACTAAAAATACGATTTCATAATTATATATAATTTTCCAAAATTTAGATTTGTTTAGAAAAATTCGTATTTTTATTTATTTTCGAGACCGAATTCTCCGTGAGGAGCTCTGTATCTCGCTCTCTATCCAAAGGATGTGTGATAATCCGCACCATCCATTACCAGGTCCCCTAACGAGGGTTGTAGAGGTGTAATTTCCAAGAATTTAAAAATATCGATAAAAACGTCTTTTTACAAAAGTGATGGTATTTATTTCAAAAAAGTATTCTCTTATATTAACCATATATTTAAAGCTCGTGCTATGAAACCATAGTGTGTGTGTGGGGTAGGTCGTTACCCCCTGAAGGTTTTAGGGGTAGTTATACTAGTTATCGAAATAAGGGTTATACTAAAATTAGTGGTATTTTACTAAAAAAGTTCGTTATATGAGTATTTCATATGGAAATTTTCATTACGCTAAAAATCTAAATGATGTGAATAAGATTAAGAGTGGTTTTATAGTGTTGTTGTGATTTATTTTGCTTATCAAGCGGAGAAAAGGTTGAAAAGAAAGTAATATCGGATCTAACTCCACTTTATCGATATATTTTAAAAATGCGATTTTAGTTGAAAAAGAGTGGAGGAAGAGACTTACGGTTTTATAACGTCGAGAAAAGAGTAAGGAAGAGAGAGGGGGCTCTGTGGCATCGCAGTAGCTCCGGGAACGACTCCGATCTTCATCGAAAGAGAACTTGGTTGCTAACTCCACTTGCACATAGAAAATTTTGGGAGAAATTTGATAGAAATTTCAGAATGGGGGAGAGCTGGGGCATGGGGTGATATTTATAGGGTAAAAATGAGAGAGGGTGTGAAATAAAATAAATTAAATTAGATTTAATGGTGTTAATTAGGGATTTGAAGAGTCCCTGTTTGATTACAGAAAAATCAAACAGTGCAGGAGAGTTGAAGGAAGCTGAAGGGACGAGTGTATAAAGCACAGAGTAATTTGGAGCAAAAGGGATCGTCGGTGGCGGCCAGATGGAGGGAATGGGCGGTCGATTTTGTGTGGTTTGCCTTAAGATTCGTGCCACGTGTTTAGATGTGTGTTTACTCCTCTTTGCGCCTGTTTGATTTTTCTGAAACCTTTCGTTTATCCGTGAATTGCACGTGCAACTCTTGGGCTTCCGAAAAATTAAAAAGAAAAATCTTAAAAAATAATTGGGACTGATGGGATTCAAACACACAGGCTATGTCACAGCAGTGTAGAGGCTTTACCAGTGAGCTATAATTTGTTTCTTGCTTTTATTAAACAAATTTAACTTATAACTTTACAACAGGCTGAAATATCCTTTCTATACAAGTAATTTTTCTACAGGGATTTCAGAGTCGTTACATTCTACCCTCCTTACAAAAATTTCGTCATCGAAATTTACATAAAGGACTAATCTTCGAATGGTTGAGGGTATCATGCACGCATATTGTCTTCTCGCTTCCATGTCGATTCACCTGGGAAGTCTTTTCTCCACATCACCTGGACCAAGTTCACTTCCTTATTCTGTAAGGTCTTCACCTTTCGATCCAAGATCTCGACTGACTGCTTCTCATAAGTCAGATCGGTCTGTACAGTGAGCTATGAGTGATCAAGTATGTGGTTAGGGTCGCTCACATATCGTCGTCGTTAGGATATGTGGAACACATTATGCACTCCTTCTAATGAGGGTGATAGTGCCAAATGGTATGCCACTTCTCCAACTCGTTCAAGTATGTCGAACGGTCCGATATACCTTGGACTGAGTTTGCCCCTCTTGCCAAAACATATCACTTCTCTGTTTGGAGCGATCTTCAGGAACACATGCTCTCCAGGTTGGAACTTCAGGTGTCGACACTTTGCATCTGCCCAATGTTTCTGTCGAGCTTGGGTTATGCGCATCTTTTCCCTGATCGTGCGAACTACATCTACAGTTTCCATGATCATCTCTGGTCCAAGGAGTTCACGATCTCCAACGTCGTCCCAACTTAGTGTGGAACGGCACTTCCATCCATAGAGTGCTGTGAATGGTGCCATCCTAATGCTTGCTTGGTAGCTGTTGTTATATGAAAACTTCACAAGGTGTAGGTGATCTTCCTTCGAACCTCCGAAGTCTAACATATAAGCTCCCAACATGTCTTTCAGAATCTGAATTGTTCGCTCGGATTGTCTGTCTGTTTGTGGATGGTACTCCGTACTGAAATTCAGACTCGTTCCCAGGCTAGCTTGCAGACTCTGCCAAAATTGTGATCGGAATCCCGTATCACGATCGGAGACGATGCAAACAGGTACTTCATGTAATCTCACGATATCTTGTATGAGTTTATGGGTATCAAATATGGTACATCTTGAAGATATAAATCTTACTTTAGATTTATACTCACCTCCATGTACTTTCTTGCTAACGTCTCAGTTGACTGGCCAACTCGGAATGGAATAAAGTGAGCCGACTTGGTGAGTCGATCCACAATAACCCAAATCGCGTCATTACCCTTTATGCTTCAAGGGAGAGCAGTCACGAAGTCCATGTTAAAGTGCTGCCATTTCCATTCCGGGATTGATAACGGTTGAAGTAGACCAGCAGTTCTGTGATGTTCAACCTTCACTTGCTGACATACTAGACATTTTGCTACGCTCCTTGCTACTTCCTCCTTCATTCTATGCCACCAGTAATGTTGCCGTAGATCCTTGTACATCTTTGTGCCGCCGGGATGTACAGAATAAGGAGAGTTGTGAGCTTCTTTCATCAACTCTTCTCGAACAGGTCCGACTGGCACGCATAAACGGCTCCCATACCGTAAGAATCCATCTTCGTGGATGATGAAGTCAGTTCAAAGTCCACTTTCTATTTTTTCTCGGATTTTTTGTAGCTTGGTATCATATGCTTGAGCTGCCTTGATTTGATTTACAAGAGTGGACTGGATATGTAAGTTCATCAAATATGAAGCGTTACCTGGCATAACTACTTCGATCTCCAATCCGTGCAATTCTTGTTGTAGCTTCCATTTAGCGGTGAGGTTCATTGCTAATTGCTGGCGACTAAGTGCATCAGGAACTACGTTCACCTTCCCAGGATGAAACTGTAGGTTGATGTCGAAGTCTGCCATGAGTTCTAGCCATCTTCTCTGCCGCATGTTAAGTTCCTTCCGAGTAAATACATACTTCAGACTTTTGTGGTCAGTGTATATATCCACTCGCTCTCCTAATAAATAGTGACACCAAATCTTGAGGGCGAAGATGACGGCTGCCAATTCCAGATCATGTGTTGGATAGTTGCGTTCATGAACTTTTAACTGCCTTGATGCAAAAGCCACAAATTTTTCATGCTGATGTAGAACACATCCTAATCATTTACCAGACGCATCACAATGCATATCGAATCCGCCAGATTGATCCGGTATTACAAGAATAAGTGCAGAGGTTAATCTCGACTTGAATTCTACAAAATCCTTCTCATATGCTTCTGACCACACGAATGTTTCGTCTTTACGTGTGAGATTGGTCAGGAGTGCAGCGATCTTTAAGAATCCTTCGATGAAGCGTCGGTAGTATCCTGCTAAACCCATGAAATTTCTTATATCTTTCATCGTCTTCGGTGTCGGCCACTTGCTGACAGCTGACACCTTAGCTTGATCCACCAAGATTCCTTCGCCTGAAACGATGTGTCCGAGAAATTCGACTTGATCCAGCTAAAATTCATACTTGCTGTACTTGGCGTAGAGCTGGTGTTATCGTAATGTCTCCAGGACAATGCATAAGTGTTCGGCGTGTTCTTTCCGATTCTTTGAATACACAAAGATGTCGTCGATGAAGATAACAACAAACCTGTCTAAGTACTCTCGGAAAAATTGGTTCATCAAATTCATAAAGATGGCAGGTGCATTGGTCACTCCAAACGGCATTACGAGATATTCATAATGACCATAACGAGTCCGAAATGTCGCCTTCGGAATGTCGGACTCTTTGACCTTCACCTGATGATATCTTGAACGAAGATCTAGCTTTGAAAAGGCACAAGATCCACTTAATTGATCGAAAAGGTCATCGATGCGTGATAGAGGATACTTGTTATTAATTGTCACTTCGTTCAGAGCTCGATAATCTACACACATCCTATAGGAATCTTCCTTCTTCTTCACTAGTAACTTCGGAGATCCCCAACTTGAAGTACTGGGTCAGATCCAACCTTTCTTTAGTAGTTCGTCCAACTGAATATGAATCTCCTTCAATCCCTCCAGACTTAATCGGTATGGAGATTTGATTACAGGTTGTGCACCAGTTTGTAAATCAATACTAAATTCAAGAGCTCGATCGGGAGGCAAACCTGATATGTCTTCAGGAAACACATTCTCGAACTCTCAAACTATCTCAGGTTTTTGTTCTTTAGCTTGTAGAGGGAATACTTCTGCATTATTCGGTTTAACACTGTAGCTTCCTGGATCCAAGGTTCTGTCTCCACTTTTGAAATAGAAGACTGGGTGATCCGGTATCTCAAATATTACCCTCCTTTGACGGTAGTCAATGGTAGCATAAAATACTCCCAGCCAATCCATTCTCAACACAACATCGAAATTTGTTATGCCCAGTACTTTGAAATTTGCGTAGAATTCTCGACCGCAAACTACAACTGGGCACTGATCATATCCCAAAGTTGCCTTCAAGACTCCATTCCCGGAACTGACATTCCATCTTGAAATGAGTGGCTTCACGGGAATCGCGTGCGTTCTCACGAATCGTTGTGACATGAAGCAGTGTGAAGCTCCAGTGTCGAAAAGTGCGAGTGCAGGAAGGGTGGCTACTAATATAGTACTTAAGTCATGTAAGGTTGTGTTTAGATATAGGAAAAGTATGACGATGCACAAGAATTGAAAGGTTGAAAGGATGGGAGAATTTACCGGCGATGACTTGTCTTGTGGCTTCGGCCTCCTCGACCGTCATTGTAAAAGCATGTCGTCTCGGTACATTCCTCCTCGCCGGAGGCACATGCCTCTGCCCTCGAGGCACGTTTCTCTGTGTCTGATGGAATTGACGCTAAGGCTGTGCAGGTGGTCCAAGTGGAGCTGGTGCAGGAAGAGCTAGGCGGGGTGTAGGTGTTTGAATGGCTGGCCTATGCGGAGCTGGAATTGCGGGTCTAGGTGCTGGTGCTGTGTTACTACGATATGGGCATGCTCCTATAGCGTGAGTAAATGCGCCACAAATCAAACACAGACCATTTGCACGCCTGTAATCTTTCGCCAAGTATCCAGTTCTCTTGCAGTAGAAACAGAAATGTGGACTGGACCGGTTAAACGATCCTCCCGGCGTCTTCGGTGCAAAAGTCGGCCTAGAAGAGGCTCCTCCTGTCATCTGGGTAGCAGGGCATTTGATTCCGGCTGTTTGAGACTTACCCTTCTTCTTGACCACAGCTTCATAACGGCGTGCTGCCTTTAGTGCGAGTTCATGAGTTGGATAGTCGCCTGTGGCTAAAGCCGCCTGAATCTTCGGGTTTAAGCTTTGTTGGAATCATCTAGCCTGAATCATCTCGGTCGGAATCAAGTGTGCCGCGAACCTGATAAGATGTTGATGTCAGGATAGTTACATGTTTTAAGGAACAGAATTTGATACGAATTCTTTACCTGCTAAGCATGATGAGTTCGACATCATATTCATCAACCGATTTTACCCACATGGAGTCTTATTGCAGGTGGATGAACTGTTGTTCCATTTCAAAACGGACAGTCTCGGGAAAGAACTTCGCATCGAATAGATCGCGAAACGTCTTCCATTCTATTGGTTGTGTGAGACGGCTTTCTTCGGCTTTTCACCAGACTCTTAGTTTGTCGGTGAGCTGGAGCTTGGCCATATGAACCCAAGGTATGTCTGTTACCTACGCTGCTGCAAAGTCTTCCTCGATACTTTGGGCACATTTTTCAGCCTCAAGAGGGCTCTCTTTCCCTGAAAAGTTCCTTGGATGCAACACACAAAATTGATTTACTCCAGGTGCTTCGGCTTCAGGGCGGTTCATGAGAATAGCAGTTTGCTGCTGCTGGCCCTCCAGAAGACTTTTGATGGTTTCTAGAAGCACTGTCTGTTCATTGATCAGAGCAGCAAAAGTAAGAGGATGCGGTAAGGTAGGTGGTGGTGTATTGCCATTGATGTTGGTACTGGTGTTGTTGGGAGAATCTATTACCTTGATAGAAAAGGAAAGGTTATGAAGGATTCAAGAAAATTTAAATGCAAGGAATGTATAGTTGCTGTTCTTATAATTCTTTTAATATATTGCTTAAGACTTCATGCAAAACTGACCTGCATGGGTCGCCAACAAAATCTGTCATGCCCCACTTCTCGGTAGACGAAAACGGTGACGTGGCAAGCCCGCAATGTATTACTATGAAAATACGTAAGCGTAATTAAGCAATAAAACAATGAGCAAGAATGACAAGAGTAATAAAATGAAACATCAACTTTATTTACATTCAACTTTGCATACAACTATCTGGAAATAAAAGATAAAATAATAATGCAAAGCCTAAACAATGGCATAATGAAATTAAGTACAGGTAGTAAGAAGCTAGTATTCTGGCTGAGTAGCAAACTGGTCCAAGTCCTCCTGACTCGGCTTTGTGTCCTCAGAGTCCGGTCCTCCTGACGAACATTCCAAAAAAAATAGATGGGAATTTCATCAGTGAACTAGTGCTCAGTAAGTCCTAAAAGAAGTAAGAGAAGATAGTATATAATGTGGAAAGAAACCAAATCAACAGTGGACAGGTAAAGTTGTATATGATCATTCACAGGTATAGAATAGTTATTCTAACGTGATTATTTGTAGTTTGATAAAGAAGGTATTCATGTATACGAGAGGAGTCCATCTTATCCCATGGACTATGATAACATGTAGTACAAGGCCCCGTCATAACCCATGGGACAACGGCACGTAAATTCATATAGGTGTCTTTTAAGTGACCTCTCGTACCACGATATATGTTCCGTAACAATCTACCCCTTTATCCCCGCGTATTGTATTGTATAGATTAAGATTACATGTCTTGGCCGAATCTATGGATATAAAATGTACAGGTTCATGTTCAAGACGTAATCATGTATTCAGGTATTCATGTCAAGTTCATATCAAGTTATAACCATGGTTCGGTCAAGCCGAGTCAAGTATTCAAGTTTGAGTTTGATATTTGAATTCGAGCGTTAAGATTCATGATCAAGTATTCAAGTTCGTGTTTGATTTTGGATTCTGATTTGAGTTTGGATTCAGGTTGGAGTCAGAATCTTATGAAGGATTTAGTTCTTGAATTTCTTAAGTTTGGGATTAATCAGCAACTGCTGTACATGAACGGCAGAATTTGTGTCTTTTTCTAAGACAATCGCCATTGATAACTCCGTTAAGTTGTCTAACCTGAATAGGCAAGCACTCACTTGTTAGTGATATATGCCCTAGATGCTATTATTGTATAGTACTGGATTGTATATTACATTTTGGAAGCTTGGGATATTCACAGATTTAATAACAGTCTTGCTCAAAATGGTAGTATGCTACTTGGTTTGATTCTACCTCAATATGTGTATATGTTTTTTTTAGTGTATCGCTAATACATATTGGTAGAGCCCTTAGGATCTATGCTTGACTATCAGCGTTGTGATGGCAGTCACACTATGTCGGGACCCGGTTCTTGTTCACGGAGTAAAGTGCCACATAGAACAAAGTGCCACGCCAATTGTCATACCAAAAGGGCGGGGGCCACCTCTTGAATCTGTGGGGGCCACCTCTAGAGTCCGTGGGACCCACGTAGAACAATGGGGAATTTTCGGAACACATTCCGAAAGAGGACCGGACTGCATTATAAATATAATGATACCACCCTCAATTATATAGGCGCCTTTTAACTGAACATGAACTACAGGAGCTTGAGAACTCCGTAGTTAAGCGTGCTCGGGCCAGGGAAGTCTTGGGATGGGTGACCTCCTGGGGAGTGGCCCCTGGTCGGGTCCGGTTCGCTCTAAAGGGAAAAACCGCGCGGTTTCGACTAGAATGGACAATACATTTGTACTGGGGCGTGGGACGTTATATTTATGGAAGTCCATGTAGGTCTCTCAGTAGTAGGTCTGTGGTTCGAGGACGAACCATTGTTCAAAGGTGGGGAGAATGTCGGGACCCGGTTCTTGTTCACGAAGCAAAGTGCCATACAGAACAAAGTGCCACGCCAATTGTCATACCGAGGGCGGCGACCACCTCTTGAATCTGTGAGGGCCACCTCTAGAGTCTGTGGGACCCACTGTAGAATAATCGGGAATCTTCGGAACACATTCCGAAAGAGGATCAGACTGCATTATAAATATAATGATACCACCCTTAATTACAGAGGCGCCTTTTAAGTGAACCGGAACTACAGGATCTTGAGAACTCCGTAGTTAAGCGTGCTCGGGCCAAGGAAATCTTAGGATGGGTGACCTCCTGGGAAGTGGCCCTTGGTCGGGTTCGGTTCGCTCTAAAGGAAAAAACCGTGCGGTTTCGGCCAGAGCGGACAATACCATCTGTACTGGGGTGTGGGGCGTTATACACTAGTGGGGGCTGGGTAGTTTATAACCACAGCCTTATACAGGTCCCTAGTCGTAGGATTATCAAGACAGGGCATCGATAGTCCAGAGTAGACTAGTGTATACGCTTCTCATCTCAGCAGGGAGATGGTCTGTCCCACAGCCATTGGTATGTCATACCGGAGATAGTATACAAGTGCTCATTGGGTTATGAGTTACACTGGACATACTTGTTGGGAATTGCTGGTTGGTAATATACATATCGTCAGGCAGTAGTTGGGTGCAGTCCCGAAACACTTGGAGGCAGTAGCGGTTAGATAGGATTCATCTCTCCCGGTATTGGGGGTTGATATCGCACTATGTTCGGAAAGCCATTACACAAAGTCCCTGGCCAGGGCAAGCGAGATTTACTTGTAGGTGCTCTAGTAGTTTCTCAGGGTGTATTGGGCTCTACCCCGACACGACGTTATGAGTTACACTGGACATACGTGTTGGGAATTGCTGGTTGGTAATATACATATCGTCAAGTAGCAGTTCCTGGGTGGCATGAGTACATGTTAGTCTGTTGACTTGACATCACTATTCGTCTCTTGTGTGTTCCCACTGTACTTAGATTACTACCCTACCACGGCTTAAAGGAGTCGTGCAAAAAGATAGTAGTTGGGTGCAGTCCCGAAACACTTAGAGGCAGTAGCGGTTAGATATGATTCATCACTCCCGGTATTGGGGGTTGATATCGCAATGTGTTCGGAAAGCCATTACACAAAGTCCCTTGCCAAAGCAAGCGAGATTTACTGGTAGGTGCTCTAATTGTTTCTCAGGGTGTATTGGGCTCTACCCCGACACGACTTATTGCGCTATTAGGTGTCTGACGGTTACCATCCCCCTACGCCCGATATGCGAGTATCTTAGACGAATAGACCGGACTGTACGGAGATTGTCACAGATAGGCTTAGTAGAAGTTCGGATGAGTTTGTTCGTCGGCCTTCTTATCGACAGATAGCTGGGTAGCCTTTACGTGCAGCTAGTACCGCTGACGGACTTGTGGTTAAACCCACTGTCAGCGTACTGTCGAGTCTTTAGAGTCCCACACAGAGGGTTTCCCTGCTTCGGGCGAAACGATGTAGAGGCCGTATGGTTTTACTATAGGGTTCCGATCATATACGTGTACAGGCTACACTGATGTTGTTCGAACGGATAATACTAGTGGGTTTTGGTTTAAGCCGGATTCTAGTATTATAATATTGGATTATTATTATCTCATTGTATTCGTATTTTTCGGAATACGAATACGGGTATGTATATACGGTGAGGGCATTCTTCTAATTTCACAAGACATTGGTATGTAATACCGGAGATAGTATACAGGTGCTCATTGGGTTATGAGTTACACTGGACATACTTGTTGGGAATTGCTGGTTGGTATTATACCTATCGTCAGGTAGAATTTCCCGGGTGGCATGAGTACAGGTTAGTCTGTTGACTTGACATCACTATTCGTCTCTTGTGTGTTCCCACTGTACTTAGATTACTACCCTATCACGGCTTAAAGGAGTCGTGCAAACAGGTAGTAGTTGGGTGCAGTTCCGAAGCACTTAGAAGCAGTAGCGGTTAGATAGGATTCATCTCTCCCGGTATTAGGGGTTGATATCGCACTGTGTTCGGAAAGCCATTATACAAAGTCCCTGGCCAGGGCAAGCGAGATTTACTGGTAGGTGCTCTAGTTGTTTCTCACGGTGTATTGGGCTCTACCCCGACACGACTTATTGAGCTATTAGGTGTCTGACGGTTACCATCCTACTACGCCCTATATGCGAGTATCTTAGACGAATAGACCGGACTGTACGGAGATTGTCACAGATAAGCTTAGTAGAAGTTCGGATGAGTTTGTTCATCGGCCTTCTTATCGACAGATAGCTGGGTAGCCTTTACGTGCAGCTAGTACCGCTGACGGACTTGTGGTTAAACCCACTGTCAGCGTACTGTCGAGTCTTTAGAGTCCCACATAGAGGGTTTCCCTGCTTCGGGCGAAACGATGTAGAGGCCGTATGGTTTTACGACAGGGTTCCGATCATATACGTGTACAAGCTACACGGATGTTGTTCGAACGGATAATACTAGTGGGTTTTGGTTTAAGCCGGATTCTAGTATTATATTATTGGATTATTATTATCTCATTGTATTCGTATTTTTCGGAATACGAATACGGGTATGTATATACGGTGAGGGTATTCTTGTAATTTCACAAGACATGCTTCTAGAAGGGAACACTTCATTATTTGGATGTATCTATTTTGAGAAATAGATTAATGATGTGGAAAATGGAGATATTTGTGGCTTGGTAAAGCATGACTCATTTGCATTTGTTTATTGTTTTGGACTCACTATTCAAGCATGGTTGATATTTTCAATTGAAAAATATTGCATGATTGAGTGAGTTAAGTGAGGGAGCCATTCTTCACTTGCCTTCACTTACTTCATTTGCTCATTTTGTTTCTCTCTCCATTTTTCCTCTCCTTCTTCCTCAAGACCCTAATCCTTCACATGAGTTGTGAGCCATAGGGTCAAGTGAGATTAAATACTCCATTAGATACTCTATATCTTCTAAGCTACCTAGCTTAGCGAACTAGGTACCTTAGTTACCTCGGTTTAGAGGTTGGAGCTTGAGGTATAGACTCTCGGGTAGATCATCTTCGACACGAGGAGGCCGACGATCAAGCGCGATCCGGATCTTCGAGGAGCTCAAGGAGAGGAGGAGAAGAAGACCTGAAGGACTAGAATTAAGGATGTATAACTCTTACATAGTAGTTAGAACCTTCTAGTAGTATAGCTAGTTTAAGGTTTCTGTAAAGATCCTGGAGTTAAAGTCAGTGTTGCATAGTATGAAAAAATCGTTTTTTGTAAATTCTGCCTCCCCACAAGTGCGTGGGGTGTGCGACATCGACTTATAGTTTCTCCGGCTCTCTGGAGCTTAAGAGAAATGATACCGCTTAAACTTATATTAATTTAGAGTCCTTAAATATTTGTTATTTTTTTACATTGTATTTATATTGTTTGCATTTCTCGAGAGGGTTTTATGAAAAATATACTAATATTGTTAAAAATAAATCTCAAGGGTGATTTATAATAGTGAGAGTTTTTACAAACATGTATTTTAATTTTAATGGTATTTTGATGATAAACTTAGTCTTTTTAAAAGTTTATGGTATTTTATTGAAAACTAGTTCTTTTGGAAACTTGATGGTGTTTTTCAATTAAGTTTAACCTTTCAGTTTAAAATATGACTTTCATAATTTGTTTTACTGAAAATAAAATTTCATAATTATATATAATTTTCCAAACTTTAGTTTTGTTTAGAAAAATTCGTATTTTTATTTCCTTTCGAGACCGAATTCTTCGTGAGGAGCTCTGCATCTCACTCTACTATCCCTAAGATGTGCAATAATCCGCACCATCCATTAGCGGCTCCCCTAACGAGGGTTGTAGAGGTGCAATTGCCAAGGATTTAAAAATATCGATAAAAACGTATTTTTATAAAATTGTTTGTATTTATTTGAAAAACGTATTCTCTTAAATTAACATACATCTAAATCTTGTGCTATGAAAGCATAGTGTGCGTGTGGGTTAGGTCATTACCCTGTGAAGTTTCTAGAGGTAGGTATACTAGTTATCGAAATAAGGGTTATACTAAAATTAGTGGTATTTTACTGAAAAAGTTCATTATATGAGTATTTCATATGGAAATTTTCATTATGCTAAAAAGCTAAATGATGAGAATAATGTTAAGAGTGGTTTTATAGTGTTGTTGTGATTTATTTTGCTTATCAAGCGGATGACTCTTTGCACTTGACGCTTGGCGCTCTCGTGCTTTGCACGTGAGGCGCTGCCTCAGAGTCCTTGACGCTTGGCACTTGGCGCTCTCGTGCTTTGCATGTGAGATGCTGCCTCAGAGTCCTTGACGCTTGGCGCTCTCATGCTTTGCACGTGAGGCGCTGTCTCAGAGTCTTTGACTCTTAGCACTTGGCGCTCTCGTGCTTTGCACGTGAGGCGCTTCCTCAGTTCAAATTTTGAACCGAGCTTTGCTCTTTTATTGGAGGAAACACCATCCAAATCGGGTTCTCCAAAATGGGTTGTAGAGACTTAATTGCAAGGAATTTAATTAAAACAATCTTAAAGAATATGGTTTTATTAGTTTGAGGTATTTTATTGTAAAATTGTATTTATCCCACAAAATATTGTTTCAAAAGCTATCGTGCTATGTCATGATGAGTGTTGTGATGGGTAGGTCATTACTTCGTGAGTTTTCTAAAGGTAATATGAGCAAATATGATGAAAGATGTCGAATAGAAAGTTTGTGGTATTTAACCGTAAAAATGAAATAAAAGTTGCATAGCATTGTATTTTGAATTGAAACTTGTTCTCAATGTTGGTTTATGGTTGCTAAACAAGATGTAACTGTAACGCTTCGAAAATCGTTTAGGCAGTTTTTCGATAATCGGCAAAATAATCAATCTTTTCCGTTAAAAGTCAAAATAAGTATTTTTCAGTATAGGCCTAATTATACAAAACTTAGATAAGATAATGCTAGAAATTGGTCACTAAATTGTTACTTAAAAATTTCTAGTCTTTTAAAAAATTTTCCTTAATTAATTATTTTTAATATTATTTTAAGCTTTTAAAAATACATTAAATTAGTGATAAATACAAATTTAAATGGGTAAATTACACACTTAAGAACCATTATAAACTAAAATTTAGTGTTAACAAAAATTTTATCAAAACTTACCAAGAATTGTGGTTTTATGGTCAAAAAATGAAATAAAAGACTGATTCTAGCATTATCTTATCTAAATTTTGTATAATTAGGCCTATATTGAAAAATACTTATTTTGACTTTTAACGGAAAAGACTGATTATTTTGCTGATTATCGAAAAAATGCCTAAACGATTTTCGAAGCGTTACAGTAACAATATGGGTGTTTGGTTATTAAGAAAAGTTATGTTTTAACCAAAATTAAAATCGGAAGTCGGAATAACTCCACTTCCGACGAATTTTGAAAAGAGATCTTTTTAGAACAGGAAAAGAGTTGAGGAGAGGGGAATTACAGTTTGAAAAGAGAGAGAGGAGGTATGGGAAAGGTTTGAGAGCTTCGTAGAGTCGCGGGGTCGCCGGATTTGTCCCGAGTCGTCGCCGGAAGATGTCCTTGGGCTAACTCCACTTGTACAACTAATTTGACTTGGAAAAATTTAAGAGTTTTGATGATAGGTTTCATAATAGAGATGGCTAGGTATGGGGTGGTATTTATAGGATGGAATTAGGGTTTAGAGAATTAAAAATGGATTAAAATATTGGTTTAATGGTGATTTTTAATTCTCTGTTAATTTGTAGGAAAAACAAACAGAAGAGAAGTAGTGGGGGGAAGGCCAAGAGGTGTTGGGGAAAATTTGGGAGCATTCCCTACGGGGGGCCTGGCGCCGCAGGCTCAATGGGCAATCTCTCCGGCCACTTGTCTCGGGTTGTGGCTTGAATTCTTGCCACGTGTCGGGGTTTGTTCATATAGCATTTTCCACATGTTTGATTTCTGAGACTTTTCATTTTTACGTGTATTGCACGTGTAAACTTTTGGGCTTCCAAAAAGTTTAAAAGAAAAATCATTGAAAATAATATGTGGCTGAGGGGATTTGAACACAGGGACTACGTCACAACAGTGCAAGGCTTTACCAATGAGCTACAAGTACTTTCTTGTTGTTCTAAAACAAATTAAATACTTATAGCATACTCAGTGTTGCAAATACTCCATTTAGTACTTTAACTTTAAACAAATTTCTGTACATTAAAAACAGAGTCGTTATATTCTACCCTCCTTACAATAATTTCGTCCTTGAAATTTACAATTATTTAAGAACTAATTTACAAACAAGTAATGGTATCTTGCACTCATGTCGTCTTCTCTTTTCCACGTTAATTCTCCTGTTGAGTCTTTCCTCCACATCACTTGGACCAAGTTTACTTTCTTGTTCCGAAGTGACTTCACCTTTCTATCCAGGATTTCAACGAGTTGTTTCTCACAAGATAATTCTGTTTGTACAGTGAGCTCGGAGTGATCATATGGCTAGGGTCACTCACATACCTTCGGATCTGGGATATGTGGAATACGTTGTGCACTCCTTCCAATGAGGGTGGAAGTGCCAAATGATATGCCACTTCTTCGACTCGTTCGAGTATGTCGAACGTTCCAATGTATCTCGGACTTAGCTTACCCTTCTTTCCAAAGAGAATCACTCCACGGTTTGGAGAGATTTTTAGAAAGACATGATCTCCCGGTTGAAACTCCAAGTGTCGGCTCTTTGCATTGGCCCAGTGTTTCTGTCGGTCTTGGGCTATACACATTCGTTCCCTGATAGTGCGAGCTACATTTACAGTCACCACTATCATCTCAGGTCCAAGGAGTTCCCTATCTCCGATGTCGTCCGAACTTAATGGT
The DNA here is from genome assembly GCA_030015575.1 of Agapanthus africanus. NCBI lineage: Eukaryota > Viridiplantae > Streptophyta > Magnoliopsida > Asparagales > Amaryllidaceae > Agapanthus > Agapanthus africanus. The sequence continues at coordinate 19,703,116 of JASDDO010000031.1, read as the reverse complement.
GAACGACACTTCCTTCCATAAAACGCTGCAAATGGTGCCATTCCAATACTTGCTTGGTAGCTACTGTTGTATGAAAACTCTACAAGATGCAGGTCATCTTCCCACGATCCTACGAAGTCTAGTATACAAGCTCTTAGCATATCTTCAAGAATCTGAATTGTTCGCTCAGACTGACCATCTGTTTGTGGATGATAAGCTGTGCTAAAGTTCAGACTCATTCCCAAGGTAGCATGCAGACTCTACCAAAACTGTGATCGGAATCTGGTGTAACGATCGGAGACATTGCAAATCGGTAATCCATGTAATCTCACGATCTCCTGCATGAGTTCATGGGTATCAGAGATAGTACATATTGAAGAGTTAAATTTTACTTAGATTCACACTTACCTTCATGCACTTCTTTGCTAGTGTCTCGGTAGATTGGCCAACTCAAAAGGGAATATAATGAGCCTAATTTGTGAGTCGATCCATAATAACCCATACTGAATTGTTACCTTTTGTGCTGCGAGGAAGAGCAGTCATAAAATCCATGGTATTGTGTTGCCACTTCTATTCTGGGATAGCTAACGGTTGAAGAAAACCAGCAGTCCTGTGGTGTTCAGCCTTTACTTACTGACACACCAAACATTTGGCTACGCTTCTGGCTACTTCACGCTTCATTCCATGTCACCAGTAATGTTGCTGCAGATCTTTGTACATCTTTATACCACGAGGGTGTACTGAGTATGGGGAGCTGTGAGCTTCTTTCATCAACTCTTCCCGAACAGGACCTTGTGGTACACACAATCTGCTTCCGTATCTCAAAGATCCGTCTTCATGGATGATGAAGTATGTTCTAAGTCCACTTTCTTCTTGTTATCTGATCTTTTGCAACTTGGTATCACTTGCTTGAGCCGCTTTGATCTGATTGACAATTGTAGACTGAACTTGTAAGTTCATCAAACTTGAAGCGTTACCTGGCATGACCACTTCTATCTCCATCTGGTGTAAATCTTGCTGTAGCTTCCACTGTACGGTGAGATTCATTGATAGTGGTTGATGACTAAGTGTATCAGGTACTACATTCACATTCCCTGAATGATATTGTAGGTTGATGTCGAAGTCCGCCATAAGTTCTAACCATCTTCTCTGCCACATATTCAACTCTTTCTGAGTAAACACATACTTCAGACTTATGTGGTCTGTGTATATATCTACCCATTCACCAAGAAGATAATGGCGTTGTTCCCCACCGAAACACGAAGACGCGACCGCGCGGGTCCGTCTTTCCTGAATTCCGAGGGTAGATGCTAATTGGTGCTATCCGTCCACTTCTCCAAAGATACCAAGTTAATTTATGACACCATGTATCGAAGGTTTAAATGGATGCGGCCGATGTAGCAGACTTCATCAGATTCCCCCTCATTGAGGGGTTTTTGATTGTTGGGACGCTCTTCCCTGCAGGCGCAAGCCCCTGCAGTTAATTACGCTACCGCATCGCGGTAACCACTTTCTCCTTCTCCAGATGGTCACTTCGTGTCGTGGGTGTTTGTTTTGTTTTTTGGTTGCCCGTGGATTGTATACGGAGACTAATTTATGTTGTCGCCCGTAGGACATGGATTAGTCCAAATTCGTACTTTCTTAGATTCGAGTTTGGGGGTTGGGTTTAAGGATACGTTAGTCTCATTCGAGACTAAGATCAACTTAAACGTTTGTTAATGATACGTTAGTCTCATTTCAGACTAAGATCAACTTAATGGGATCGTTTAGATCCAACAAAAGAGCATTTGGACTCAATTGTTTAGTTTAGGGACATTGCGGTCGATTACCAGTTTAAGGACATAGTGGTCCAAGGTTAATGACATCATAGTCCATGGGCTTAAGGACCCCGCAGTCCAAGGTTAAGGACATCATAGTCCATGGGTTTAAGGACCCCGCAGTCCAAGGTTAAGGACATCATAGTCCATGGGTTTAAGGACCCATCACCTCTCTGAAGACGTTGAAGGATTACAACGACATATATCAGAGGGGTTCAGAGATGTACCCTTGAACCAATTTTGGTTGAAAGATCTATAGTCCAATTTAGGGCTAAGATCTGTTAAAAGATTTATAAGTATATGGATTCAATTAATCTGAATGGAGGGTTTATAGCCAATTTGGGCTCGGCCAACTCAGTTAAAATGTTTAAACATTTGACAATGCTGAGCATTGATTTGAGTTTTGATAATATTTTTGTCTTTTATTGAATGCTGAGCATTCATCATAGCCTTGGGCTTATTAAAGAACAATTTATGTTCTATCAGCGCGACACGTGGTGCGCTTGGCGCTTTGCGCCAGTCAAAGAGCGCAGTGCGCTTCTGCCAAGTAGCGCACATGTAAAGGACACGTGTCACGCTTGGCGCCGGGCGCCAAATGATGAGCGTATAATGCCAATTTATGAGCGCAGAGCGCTAATTCATGAGCACATTGTGCTTTCAGTTTAGTGGCACACACGTGAGTGACACGTGGTGCGCTTGGCGCTGAGCGCCAGCCCATGAGCGCAGCGCGCTATTTCAATAGCGCAAAGCGCTAGTTATTAATTGGCGCATACGTGAGTGACACGTGGCGCATTTGGCGCTGAGCGCCAGTCCAGAGAGCGCAGAAGCACAGTTCAAGAGCGCAAAGTGCATTTTATCAATTTTATGATCCAAAAAGAGACTTTGTCTCAAGATCTGAGAACAATCGTTTCAATCTCTTATATTGATGAAAGGATTTTGCCTTTATGGATCTATGATCCTTAAGAGAATTGAATTATTCTCCTCTCCTTTCTATAATGAGACGTTCATGATCTCTTTGAGAAAGACTTTTAGTCTTATGGATCTTTGATCTGTGAGAAGTAAGTTTTTATTTTATTTTATGATGAGATCTTTTGATCTCTTTGTGAAAGACTTTTTGTCTTTGTAGATCTATAATCTTTTTAAAGAAATGAATTCTTCTTTCTTAATCATGAGATGATTTCATCTCTGTGTTCATCATCATTCATTCTTACCTTGAAGAAAAATCTTCTTGCAAGAGCTTGCTCTTTGAATTTTCTCAAAATTTTTTGGGAGAGGTTTTCTCTCTCTTTCTGTATATTTGAGACTTGAAGTCTAGGGGCCTTTTTATAGGGTATGCTGATTTGTTGAATTAGTTAAAGAGATCTTTCTTTGATTGATTTGGGGATGTTTCCCTGCCATTGGATCTTTAATCCTAGGGCTTCTGTTTTACAGAAGGCAATCTTCTTGTTTTTAACAAGATTGGAAAATCTTTCTATACAAAATTTATTCTGTATTTTGGTAATTTTTAATTACCATTGGTGCTCTGATTTACAGAGCACAATCTTATTATTTAGAAAGATTTTGAGGAATCTTTCCTTAACAGAATTTAATTCTGATTAATTAATGATTTATCATTATTATTAGATCTTTGATCTAACGGTGGGGATCTTCTAGTTCCAGCACTAGCGCTTATGCGCTCTGCCCATGGTGCGCTACTTAGAGCGCAACGCTCTTAGCGCTAGCACACACGTGCTTTGCACGTGGTGCGCTACTTGGAGCACAGCGCATCTAGCGCTAGCGCCTATGCGCTTTGCATGGGGTGCGCCAGTTGTAGCGCAGGGCTTTTATAAAAGCGCAACTTTAATTCAAATTTCGAATTCTGAACAGAGTTTTGCTCTAATTGGGGAAACAAATTCCCCCCCATCGTTGCGCTCACGGAGCCCACATGTAGGTGCAGCGGTGGCAACATCTCGACTCTTGGATCAACCGAGGAATTGAAACGGCGCGTAGTGCCTATAAATAGGACCCTTGGCCCTTAAGATGACTTCTGTTCATCTTCAATCCTTCTTGAGAAATTATTTTCTTCTTCAGAGCGCAGCTCTTCTTCTTAAGAATTTTTAAGGACAGAACTTTGTCAGATTAGGTAAAAGATTAAATCTTTTTGAAACATCTTTTAGGGTTTCACCCATTAACAGAGCCTTTCTCTTCATAGATCTTTGATCTGAAGAAAACCCTTTTAGGGTTTCATTAACATAGTTTTGCTCTCTAAAAATCATGTAAATTTATTAATCTCTTATGAAGAACTCTTAAGAGTTTGTTCATGGATCTTGAAGATCTCAGAATTTTTAACTCATAAAAAATTGATTTCAATTTTTCTGATGGATTATTCCATCATCATTTTCCAGGGTAAGGCTCTTAGCATTCTCGGGGAATTTCTTTAAATTCCCCTCATAATTGACTTTGACAGGTGTCACTCCTCTCTGCAGAGCATTGCTCTCGAGGAGTTTAACTCCTTGACCCGAGGGGTCGCTCATTAAATGAGATTCCTTTTTTAGGATTTCTCGCAAATTTGAATTTGTTAGATGTCATAATTAGAATTTTGTTTTCTCCATGGGGATACCAAGAGTCGTTTAAATCCCTGTGCCTGATTTTAATAAGAATTTTCTTAATCAGTGTGTCCGATAAGTCTTGCTGATTTTCTTTTTCAGGTGTTATGGACGCTCATATGTATGACCTTGATGAGATTATCTCTTATGGCGACATTCGCGTACTCGGTCGTTGTCAAAACCGAGAATTCACAAACGCCCAGTGTGCCGAAATCATGGGTCGCTTTGACGCATACAATGGTCGACTGCTTCCTCGACGTTTCTCTCTCTTAAAGCTTATTGTGGGAGCGATCTGGGGAGCACTTCCTCTATTCTGTGCTAGCATGCCGCTTAAGGCATTGGATGATGCCGAAGACAAGGTGCAGTCGGTGTATCTGATGGGCCTAATCTCAAAGAAAAGGCGAGACAATCTTATTGATCTTCTGCATTAGGCTTTTCAACAGGCGGCAATACTCGCTGCCTATCGGAGAGTGGAGAACATCAGTGAGGACCCCGACGCTTGTGATCGCGAGAGGAAGCATACTAGGATGGTTCGAAAGGCCTGGAACATTTTAGATGGCCTTACTTTTGAGTTTCTCAATCCATGCCCTGGATTTGATGTCGTGCCTTTGTAAACATTCTAATTATGTTTTTATTTGCTATTTTCCTCAATATAGGCATTTTCTGAAGTATGAATAGCAAGCCTTTTCATTTCTATGTGTTTATTTTATACATTAAACTTTTTCGCACATGCATGAATGGGCATGCCTTGAACGCTTAACTGAATGTGAATAAAATATTCTCCTCATTGTCGCTTTCTTCTCTTTTCTTTGTTGCCGGTATGTCACTTTAGTAAGCGTAGGCTGCAGATGATAGATACAACATTCCGTTTTGAATTCTTCGAGAGGTAGTGATGGCTTAGAAAGCAGGTTAAGATCTGCTGCCTAAGGCTTTTCAACTTCATGAGCCGTGAGGGTCTCATAAAGATTTTTCTCCCTACGAGTAGAAAGGATCTCGTAGGCGTATTTTCACCTTAGGAATCGTGAGGATTCCTAAGTGCGTTTTCTCTTATAAGTCGTAAGGATCTTACAAGAGAGTTTTCTTCCTTACGGGTCGAGAGGACCCATAAGTGTTTGATGAGATCGACATCATCCGCGTTTCACGGAATCAGGAGTTTCTATGGGCGTTTCCCACGGGGTCAGGATTGACATAGGCCGTGTTCTGTGAGGACCAGGATCCGCTCTAGACGTTTCCCACGGGGTCAGGATTGACATAGGCCGTGTTCCACGAAACCAGGAATTTGCTCTGGATGCTTCCCACGGGGTCTGATTGACACAGCCGTGTTCTGCAAGGACCAGGCTCCGCTCTGGAAGTTTCCCACGGGGTCAGGATTGACATAGGCCGCGTTCCACGAAACCAGGAATTTGCTCTGGATGCTTCCTACGGGGTCTGATTGACATATCCGTGTTCTGCGAGGACCAGACTCCTCTCTGGACGTTTCCCATAGGCCCAGGATTGACATAGGCCGCATTCTACAAAACCAGGAATTTGCTCTGGATGCTTCCCACGGGGTCTGATTGATATAGGCCGTGTTCTGTGAGGACCAGACTCCACTCTGGTCGTTTCCTACGGGGTCAGGATTGATATAGGCCGTGTTCCACGTGACCAGGAATTGTTGACTCCATCCGCATTTCACGGAGTCGGGGTTTGACTCTCGGTTGTCTATGCACCGCCGAGTCATGGAACTGGGAATTGTCGCGGTTCCAATTTGCTGATGTTGCGTCTGTTGTAATGAGACGAATGTTGAGATGATCTCCAAGCTGTCTGTGAACCGTCGAGATTTGGAACAAGGACTCTTCCGTGACTCTTTTTGCTGACGTCATATATTCCTGCAGAGACAATGATCTCTCTGCGGGTCGACGCGAATCGAGATGCTTTCGTCAAGGACGCTGATCTCCCTGAGGTTGAGATGAATCGAGGAGTTCTCGCAAGAATGTCCTAACGTTATAGTTAACCTTTGCTCTTTACGACAGAGGTCTGTTAGGGTCTGTAGTACTAGGGTTTTTCCCGTCGTACCGTCGCGTTGGCTGATGTATCCCTCAACAGGCAATCTTGCTGTTCGAGTAGCCTTGCGACTGTCGTGTCTCTGATCCCTTCGAGGGCTGGACAAGACGTCTTCAAGCAATCTTCCTAGGTAGTTTGACCGTCGGAAGAGCAAGCGTTAGGAATTTTGCCATGCCGCTTTTTACTTGAGGTTAGGCTCAGTTTGGGGAGCCCTGATGAGTCATAACCACTCCGCGCTGGTGTAGGATGATCTTCGATAGTCTTTCAGGTTTTATATGAGTTGCCGTCAAGACCCTGAAGCTAGGAATTTGGCCTTTGCTTCGTTTGCTGGCATTGCGTCTGCTGTATCGAGACAAATGTCGAGGTGGTGACCATTCTATGTGGGATGATCCCTGGTAGTCTTTCAGGTTTTATATGAGTTACCGTCAAGACCCTAAAGCTAGGAATTTGGCCTTCGCTTCGTTTGCTTTGGCATTGCTGTTCCCCTCCGAAAAACGGCGACGACGTGATGACGTCTTGCCTGAGATTCGGGGCAGATGCTATATGGTTTTATCCGTCTACCTCTCCGAAGATGCCAAGTTGATTTATGGCACCGTGTATCGGAGTTTTAGACGGATGCGGCCGATGTAGCAGACTTCGTCAGATTCCCCCTCGCTAGAGGGGTTTTTGATTGTGGGGACGCTCTTCCCTGCAGGCGTAAGCCCCTGCAGTTAATTACGCTACCGCATCGCGGTAGCCACTTTCTCCTTCTCCAGAATTTCACTTCGTGTCGTGTGTGTTTTTTTTGTTTGTGGTTGCCCGTGGATTGTATACGGAGACTATTTATTTCGTCGCCCATAGGACGTGGATTAGTCCAAATCCGTATTTTCTTAGATTTGGGTTTTAGGTTTTGGTTTAAGGATACGTTAGCCATTTTTGAGGCTAAGATCAACTCAAACGTTTGTTAAGGATACGTTAGTCTAATTTCCAGACTAAGATCAACTTAACGGGATCGTCTGGATCCATTTCCAGTTTAGGGACATGGTGGTCCATTTAATATATGGTCGTAGGGACCCGTCATCTCTCTGACGACGTTGAAGGATTACAACGACAGATGTCAGAGGAGTTCAGAGATGTACCCTTGAAGCAAAGTTGATTGGGGAATCTATAGTCCAATTTGGGACTAAAGCCTGTTTGAAGGTTTAAGGATACGTTAGCCATATTTGAGGCTAAGATCAACTTAAACGGGATCGTTTAGATCCATTTCCAGTTTAGGGACATGGTGGTCCATTTAATATATGGCCGTCGGGACCCGTCACCTCTCTGACGACGTTGAAGGATTACAACGATAGGAGTCAAATGAGTTCGGAGATGTACCCTCGAACCGGTCGTAAATTGGTTTTAAAAAAAACAGCTGTGCTCAGTCAATTTAATTTGAGGACTTACGGCCATGATTGGGCTAAGTCCAGTTGGAAAATATTCAACATTTTTATTTGTTTTTGGTCTATTAGACCTGTGCTAGGGCTTTGCCCACATTTAAATAATGCATTGCATTACTTTTATTTGGGCTCTGCCCATAAAGGATGCAGAGCATCAATTTGTTTTGGGCTCTGCCCATTTATAAATGATGTAGAGCATCAATTTACTCGGGCTCTGCCCTTTATAAATGATGCAGAGCATCAATTTTACTTGGGCTCTGCCTTTTTATTGCTTTGCAATTTATTTAGGCCTACTAGGTCTTTTTGATTTGGGCCTGGCCCTTTAGCAAAAGAAATGCATTGCATTTGTCAAGCGCTTTGCGCCAATCAAAGAGCGCAAGCGCTTGTGGTGAGGACACGTGTCATGCAAGCGCAGTGCGCTGCGCCAGTGCGCTGCGCTGCTGACACGTGGCGCGCTCTGGTGAGTTGCGCCAGTTTCAGAGAGCAAGGTTCTATTTCAAATCGCATAGTGCAAATGGTTGAGATATTGACACGTGGCGCTTTCTGGTGGCTTGCGCCAACCCAAGAGCGCAACAATGCAGTTTTGGAAGTGCAAGGCACTATTTTAATAATTTGAGAATCTTTAAGATTCCAGAACCAATGGTTCATAAGAAAGTGCAAAGCACTGTTTGTTTTCTTGATCTAATTTAGATCAAAGAAAACAAGTTTCTCTTGTTTTCAGAGAACCAATGGTTCATAAGTGCAAAGCACTATTTTTATTCGTTTTTTATTGAAGATCGTTGATCTTGTTCTTAGATCAATGATTTACTAGAAGAAATTCTTCTATCTTAAAGGTTTTTACCTTTTTTCTTCCTAAAATTTCTTCAGAGCTCTCTCTGTTTGAAATTCTTGATTTCTCACAATTGTTGATGCCTTTGATTTGAGGTCTAGGGGTCTTTATATAGTGCCCATAAATTTGTTAAAGAGATCTTTCTCTGAGTGATTTGGGGAATTTCCCCCACCATTGGATCTTTGATCTAAGGGCTTCTGTTTTACAGAAGGAAATCTTCTTGTTTTAACAAGAACAGAAAAAATCTTACTCGAATTTAATTCTGTTTGGCGCAAACGCCCCAGCGCGTAACACGTGTCAAGCAGCGCACGGCGCAGCGCAACTGCGCTGACACGTGTCGCGCAGCGCAACTGCGCTGACACGTGTCACGCAGCGCAGTGCTTGCGCAACTGAAGCGTTGCTTCCTTTAATTTTGCTTTAAATAGAGCTTTGCTCTGATTAGGCGCGCTGTCTCGGGCGCTGCGCTGATGTATCCGCTTTTGACACGTGGCGCGCAGCGCAAAGAATCTGAAGCGTTGCTTCGAATTTTGAATTTTGAAATTCAAACAGAACTTTGCTCTGATTTGGGGAAACAAATGCCCCCCCACCGTTGCGCTCACGTGGCGCGCACGTGAGTGTAGCGGTGGAAAGATCCTGACCGTTGGATCAATGGGTGAGCTGAAGGGGCGCAAGCGCCTTATAAATAGGACCTCTGGCCCTTTAGAAAACTTCACCATTTTCTAGATTTTGATTCCCAGAGCTTTGCTCTTGTTAGAACTTCAGAGCTTTGCTCTCGTTTCCAGAACTTTAGAGCTTTGCTATCATTTTCCAAGTTAAAAAAAACTTTAGGTAAAATTAATCTTATGTTAGATCAATTTTAATTAACCAATCGAGCTTTGCTCTCATAGATCTTCTGATCTAAAGAAATCCCCTTTGGGGTTTCACCAACAGAGCTTTGCTCTCATGAATCCATAGATCTACAGAGATCTTGTTCATGGGTTTTAACCCATGAGCAGAGCTTTGCTCATGGATCCAAAAATAGATCTTTTTGATCTAAAATTGAAGAACTCTTAAGAGTCTTCAAAATTTTTGATTTCTTTCGGAGTTTTAAATAAATTTTCTCATCATCATCACAGAGCTAGGCTCTTTTAAGGAATCTTATTCCCCTGAGACCAGAGTTTGACAAGTGTCACTCTGTGACAGAGTTTTGCTCTGAAAGAGGAGATTTCCTCCTTGTCTCTAGGGATTTTTTTTATTAATGGGAATATTTTCTTGGGGACCAATTGACAATCTCATCCAATGATGGGGTTGTCTTGTTAACTAACGTATTGTCATCCAGATTTTGTGGGTCCCCCTTCGGTCTCCTACTCACTGCACTGCTGTGTAGTGTAATTAATTAATTTTAATTTAATTGGTTTTTAATTTAATTAATTAATTAGTGAAACTTTTTCTTAAACGCCAAGCGTTGGAATTACAACACTAACAGCTAATTTCTGTTCATTTGCAGCGATCATGTCTCTCGACACCTCATTCCTGTTTGCTCGTTCAGAGGAGGGATTTCCCGAAGCGCCCTTGGACCGTGAAGTCTTGGCTATGATTAGGGACCACGACCCGGAATATAAGAGTCTCCACCTTTGGGGGTCGTGGTACAATCAGATTATTATGGGTCGACAGAGCTTCACATGCGCAGTACCGTCAGAACCCATCACGGCGATTCATTACGCCAGCCCACCCCCGGTGCAGTATACCGTGGAGATGGTTGTTTGGACATCGAAGGGTTTTCTTCATCCGGCCATAGATGCAATCCCGGTCTAGCGTCCCATGGTTTTGGATATCCTGGGACGCCGTATCTGTCAAGGCGAGGCACGACCTTGGGGGCAATCATATAACATAGGTCTGATTCCCCGCCACCCAATCTGCTACCTGCCATAGGCTCGGTATATCCTGTCGACGAAGAAGTCGCAGTTGATAAGGTTAGGGTTGTACACCGCGGTCTACGTCTCCCTCTTCCAGTATCCTACGCTTCCCACCTGGTAGTTCAAAGCCTTCTTGGAGCAGTGGAACATCCCCACTCACACTTTCCTCGCAATGGATTGGGAAGTGTCGATTTCTCTGGAGGAGTTCACAGAAGTCTCCGGTTTACCGGTTATAGGGGAGCATTATGAGGAATTGCTTCCGACAGACGAGTATGTCTTCGGCGCCAAGCCGGCGATAAGGGGCCTCACGCCGGAGAATGCTGTTCAACACCAATTCCCAAGTCTGATCAAGGTGTTGAACATCTACGAGGCCCTTTTTATTGAGCGTGGGAGCCACGGAGTTAGTTTTGAGGACTTCATCGCCCGGTTCCTTCACCCAAGCGCCCTTTCGGCAGAAGCTGTCAAGTTCGCCACTCTCGAGGACCTTTTCGGTCTAGGTTTGGATAACCTACCGGCGAAGGAAATAGACCAAAAGGGTTTTTTCCTTCCTAACTCCCCGACTGTGTCTTTTGCGGAAATTGTGGCCCCTGGGATGGACGAGGAGGCCTTTTTCTTAGGATTTCTTGGGTTATGGCTGAGTTGGTTTGCGCTCCCAATGCATTCTCGCCATATGCGGCCCTCTGTCTTTTACCCGGCTCACCGGATGACCATCGGGGTAAAGGTAGCCGTTGGGATAGCTGGCTTGGCACATTTGTACCACGGCCTCAGTCGAGCGGCGGATGCTAATGAGCCTGGGGTGCTGCCCGTGATTTTCCCGATGCACTATTTCATGTCGTGGCTCGAGCTACATACATCGGGCGTTTTCGGCATGCATAAAAGCCCGTCGTTCTACGACAGGTGCAGCTTCCCTCGCATCATACAGTTGATTGGCGCATCAATTGTGAGTCTATCGCCACAGAATGCCTGGGGTTTACTCCTTTGCCCCCACACCGTTGGAGCCGGTTTGTCTTTTGTCGACAAGGTGTTGACTATTGGAAAGACGTCTACCACTGCGGTGCGTCCATTGCAAGACACTTTCAAGGATGGAGCTTCAGTTTTAACGGCCCGGGAGACCCTCCACTTATATTCTATCAGACCGGGCTTCTTGGTTTTTAGGCAGAACGGAGTGGCGATTTTCATGAGATATAACCCGCATCGTTTCGCCCAACAGCTGAGCTACAATCAAGGGGTACCGCTGGAGGCTTTCTTATCGGAACCTGCTGCGACCGAAGAAGGGATGGAGAGAGCGCTGCATCATTTCATGCGTCTAAACACGGGCTCCCACTTCTTTATCAGTGAGCCAGCTTGTGCCCCACGACTTCTCGGGGTATATACAGACTGGTACAGTCATTCGACAGGAGCCGTTATAAAGGAGTAAAGGCGATTGCTGGTCGACCGTAAGGGTGCGCCTCCAGGTAGCGACCGCAATGCTCCTTTAGTGCCTAGGACCCCAGTAGTTGCCCTTCTAAAAGATGTTAGAGCCGGGCCATCGCGTGCGCAAAGTCCTCCGCACGGATTGCTGCTCCCCGATATTGCGGATGCACCTCCAGTGCCCTGTGCTCCAGTGGAGACAGTGGTTGTAGCCTCGCCGGAGTCTGGCGTGGGTGCGGACATCGGGACCCGCCGTCCCAAGGTGGCTGCTAAGCGTAAGTCGATCCCGCGTGCACCTAGGGTTGGCGGGCAGAAGAAAAAGAAGTCGCTCTTCGCCGCAGACGTCGCGTTCGGTCAGGAACCCTACGCTCCCTATGCCGAGGGCTTGAGTGAATATGGGACTAATGAGGGATTAGTCATGCCGCCGGATGACACAGACTTGGAGGTCGCCCTCGAAGCTTCGGAGCGGTTGGCGAGGCGTGACGCATGGCTGGCTAAGCTTGCGGAATCAGGTAATCACTAGTCGCATTTTCTATTGCATCATATCTTTATTATTGCCTTTGACTAATATTTTTCCTTCTTTTCTTCCAACAGGCATCACCACTGAAGAAGCCATTGCCGCTTCCCTCAAGACCTTCCAAGAGGAGGAACGCCTTAGAGCGTCTCTAGGCCTTAGTAAGTCTTAGAATTCCCTGCTGAATTTTTTACGCATTTTTAATTTGGAAAAATCCCACTTTTTAGAAAAAGGACAGAGAGCAATTTGGATTCGGGGTTTCGGGTTCGATCGGACTTCAAACTCCGTCTAGACTTCGCCTAAAGCTCTAGCTTGGCTCTGATACCACTGTAGGGTTGCTAGACACGCGCACAAGGGTCTACGAGGCATCAACCATGCCCGATTTAAAATTTAGCCGTGCCGAACAACCCGAATACGGAACTTTAAACTAGAGATTAGGCGAAAACTTTCATGTTAACAACTTTAACACTAAGTGAGAGGGATTACAACCTTTGTAGATCCGGTCCTTCACTTCATATGCTCCGTGTTGTGGTCCCTTCACTGCGATCATCGGGATCCAGACTCTCGAGAGGTTCCACGAAGAGAAAGACGCAACCTTTGCTTCCGATCTTCGATACTAAGATGATCTACCTTGAAGTTTCTTTAACACAAGCTAACACTCATGAAATGATGTGAACACCTTCATCTAAATGGCAAGGGAAGATGAGGATGATGAAGTAGAATTTTTGCTCTCTTTATTTATCTTTTTCTCATGTTTATTCATCACCTTTGAAAAATCAAGCAAGCTTTTTCATGAAAAGAGAATGAAGAAGAAGATGAATAATGTTTGTGATGAATAATAAAAAGGTTATCATAATTATTTATGCAACCATGGTTGTAGTAACCAATGTAGAGAGTTTACTAGGGTTAGGGTTTGGGTTGGGTTAAGTGTGAGTCATGGATAAAGATCAACACAAATATCTTTATCATGACAAAGTAAAACCATCTAGAAACTTCTAGAAGCCATTAACCCAAATCAAACCCTAATCTCGTTTAAACTCCTCTAATCATGTTGCATTAATAATTATAACATGTTACAATATTATATATCACATATACAATATTTATTGCAACAAAATAAAATAATACAATTAACATATATCGCATATATATCAATGTATTACCCGAGTGAGAAAAAGAATCTTTTAGTGAGCTAATATTAGTTAATGCAATTTAATATATCAAATATATTATTGTACATTAAATTATCGAATCAACACTTGATCCGACAATCCGGCTATATCGCATATAACCGACTAATATTTATCCGTACCGATTCATCGAATCAACACTTGATCCGATGACCCGGCTGATATCAAATATCGCGAGAATACAATACGATATCACATACCGCATTATCCTCGGTCCCGCACATATCACATATGTGCTCCTACTCCGTTTTGCCTGAGTCAAGAAACCTCTGTGTAGGACTCTAAAGAATCGTCAATACGTCGGCAGTAGGTGATGATCATATCAAACACCCACAAGCTGCAAGCGGTCAGCTAAACGTAACAGCTACCCAGGTATTGAGCGCTCAGAAGATCAACAAGCAAGCCTGTAACTTCTCCTGCGAATCCAAACAGTAACACTCCCGTACAGTCCGGTCTCGTCGTCTGATATGTTGCATATCTCGCCTAGGGGTGGTAAACGTCAGACCCCAGTAGCTTGATAAGTCGTGTCGATTTGAGGTCTATAACAGTTCGAGAAACTACTGATAACACTTACCAGTAAATCTCAGCAACCCTGTCCAGGGATTTCCGGTTATAGCCAATCGAACACAGCACAACATCGACTCCCTATACCGGGAGAGACGAATCCCCTCCTATCGCTCATTGCCTCCATGTGATTCGAGACTGTACCCAAAAGCCACCTTTTTGCACGCCCTCTTGGACGTGGTATGATGGAAATCAAAGCATAGTGAGAACCACACAAGACTCTATGACGATCTCGGGTCAACAGACTACTCTGTACCAGTGTCACCGGAGAACTGCCATCTGACGTATGGTATAATACCATCTGGGAGTTCTCGGCGAGTCCGTCCAGTGTACCCAGTCTCCACTGAGCCCCGTACACCATCCTTGATGTCAAACACCGATGGATATGGGATCATCCATCGCCCATCATATGGGTCAAGATGCGTATACGCTAGTCTACTCTGGTGCATCGATGCCCTGTCTCGATACACCCACGACTAGGAACAGTTATAGGATGTACTCGTCGACTACCGTGGCCCCACTAGTATGATCTCATCATAGTCCCAGAGTACATATCCTAAGGGCTTTATCAACATGTAACATAGAGACAATCAGAGTACATGTTAAGATAAAGTACAACCAGATAGCATACTATCATGTCGAGCAAGAAAGTCCTCCCTATATATGTCCAAGCATCCATTACAATATACATCGTATGCACAGTAATGGCCTCTAGGGCATACATATAACCAACAATCTCCCACTTGCACTAGGGCCATCTGTTATGGTATCGTATACCCAACAATTAGCTGCGGTTGAAGTATCTCATACTCAACCATCCTATAAGAGTCTCTACTGGGAAAAAGGCCTTTGTGAGTGGATCCACGCTGTTGTCCTCTGTGTCTACTCTCCTAACCTCGATCTCCCTGGAGATCAACCATCTCCATGATCAGGTGACACTGCCTAAGAATTATATCTGGATTCCTGATGGGACGGTAGTTCCTTGGCTAAAGCCACAACTCCATTGTCACACAATGGTAGAACGAAGTTCATCTTATGAACTTATATATATATCCAGACTGCCTCTTTGGTAGCATCCTTGGTAACGATGTATCTTGCCTTTAATCGTCTAGTATGTCACGGTATCTAGCTTGGAGCTCTTCCAACATACCGTCCCTCCACTGAGGGTAAAGACAATACCTGCGACTGACATTCAGTCGTCCTTATCACCCTGGAACCCTTCCAGTGATTCTCCCCAGGATCGATTGATACCATCTCACTACAACTAGTGAGTATCCTAACATCCAATTAGATCTATCTCATAGATCCAAAACCCAGGATTTAGGAGGTATCACTTTGATCCTATATGGAGAACCCTTGTGATAAGCGGTGATTAACCGAGCGTAGCATAGGAAGCTCCTTCCCTATCAAGAGTATGCCATCCACGTACTCTACGAGGATCACCACCATACTCTCTACTACCTTTTTGTATATACAAGGTTCATCTACCATTTTGATGAAGTCAAACTCTTTGACTACCACATCAAAACAGATGTTCCAACTCCGCGATGCCTGTTTTATCATATAAAACATCTTGCACACGTTTCCGCTGCTCCCACTGTCTACGAAGCCCTCTGGCTGTGTACTTATAGATGTTCTCTTCTAAAACATCACTTAGAAAAGCAGTCATGACACCCAACCACCAGATATCGTAGTCATGGTATGTAGCCGTGGCAAGTAGGATCTGGATGGACTTAAGCATAGATCCTTAGAAAAGGTTTCAACATAATCCATACCTGGTCTATGATGCAAACCTTTAACAAGTCTAGCTTTGAAAGTCTCAACTTTTCCATGTACACCAAGTAATCTTCTCAAGATATACTTGTTCCTGATGGGGATTTAACCCTTCAGATAAAGCAACCAAAGTCCATACTTTGTTGGTGTATAAGGATTCCATCTCAGATCGATAAGCATCCAGCCATTCTTACAGAGTTCCACTCCTGATGGCCAGCTCGAAACTAGTTGGGTCATCATCTCATGATGCAATCCTCGCTCCCACTGTCATAGAGAAACCGAAGTATCTCTCAGGTGGGTGAGGAACCCTACTAGATCGGCGGAGAGGCTGAGCTTCGTTGGAAACTATTGAATCCTTTGGTTCTACCAAATCATCAGCTGCAGTTTGTATAGCTGGAACCTTTCCAGTTCTACATAACAGACCTTGCCTCGAGCTTGTCCGGATTTTGCTTTTAGACATAGTCCGAACAACCCCAAATCTTAACAAGCTTAAGATATGGGCTCTTACCTTTCCATATCACATATGAAGTGGTAGGCAACTGATTTGATTGAAACCCTTATTCAATAGGTATGCAGCTTCACAAGTGCATAACTCCCAAAAGGAAATAGGCAACTCAGTAGTACTCATCATAGAGCACACCATATCACATAGGGTGCTATTGCTCCGCCCCGATATACCATCGTGTTCTGGTGTATACGGAGGAGTAATGCTGAGAGAGAATCTCATTCTCCTTTAGAATAGTCCAGGAATCCCGTGCTCAAGTATTCTCCTCCTTGATCTCATCAAAGGACATAATACTTATACCCGTATTTTGGTTCTCTACTCCTAACTTATATTCTGTGAATATCTCAAAAGGTTCAGACTTGTGTTTCAGCAGGAACATATGTCTGAATCTTGAGAGATCATCAGAGAATGTAATGAAGTACAAAGAACCAGTCTTGGCATGTGTAGACAGGGGACCTTCATACATCAGCATGTATCAATCCCAAGAGTTCACTAACTCTTTCTCTGTTTCCAACAAACAGAGCTGTGGTCATCTTATCTTTGTGACATGACCGGCAAGTTTCACAAGATGTAAATTCAAACTAATTTAAATATGCTTCTAAATGTAACTTCAGCCAGTCGGGTCGCATTGATATGACCTAGTCTATAATGCCTCAAGAAGAATTCGTTCATTTCTTAACTCTTCCTCTTGTGTGTGTTTTATATACTAAGAACTGTGGTTTGATTTAGAACGTCAATACTTTTAGATAACGTGCCTGAACCGATCAACTATTGATATAGGAAATGTTCAAAACATTATCCAACAATACAAAATTATATCCTTTCTTTACTAATAAAGAGACTGATATGATTTTGTATATCAGGTTCGGTATCTAATAACATTTGTTCAGAATCAATGTATTCTGGCAATACAGGGTGACAGTGACCAACAGACTTGGCTGCAACACTTGCACCGTTTTCTGTCTCATGAAACTTATCACCCGTTCTCAGTTCTCTACCTATCTGTAGCCCATGTAAAAAATTACATATATGGGATCCTGATCCGGTATCACATACCCAGGACGTAAAGGATACTGAGAAACAGTTCTGTGTAATGAACACACCTGAAGATGATGCATCAACATGCACTTTCTTCGTTTGGGCGGCACGAGAAATCTGGTATTCCCCAATTTCCTGCTCTGTCTTATAACAATTATAAGTTGGAGCGGGACCAACGTTCCCCAGCTCAGTATAACAAGTGGGTTCGGTTAATATATCCGTTTTATTATCTTGATTAAGGCGTGATATGTTCGCTACCTGGAGAGAGAGAGAAGAAAACACTCAGCGTATGCTCTTGCAAGATTAGATTGGTTATCTAATATCTAATCAGGATGTCTCCCACTGTTTTAATCAAATCTTCCTTCAAACCCTAAAAGGAAAAACTAGCCGGGATTAATTACACGCTACAAGTTCGCCAATCTTTCGGCCAGGCCAGTGTCGGTACTTTGAGGGAGGTCCCCCGTGCTTTCGCACGAACCTAATTAAAGTAAACCTCGTTTTCCCAGAGGCATAACCCCCTTAACACCTTTCTAGACACCTACTTGATCGGCTAATTGTAATGTGTAAAACTCTCCCAGGAGTAACTCTTACTCGCAGCGGGTATCGGGATCCAACTATCTTATAGAAGGTATGCAATCTCATTGCAAATTTCAACACTTGAAATTCCCAATAATATTTTACCCCTAGCGTCCTATGACCTTGACGGAGGTCAACAAACCATAGGCTACTAGTCAAGTTCAACCCGTCATTTCCTGATTGAATTAAACCCACCCGCACGACCCTTGACGGAGGTCAACAAGGCCGCACGACTACCCTAACCCAATCTGCATCATATGCAAAAGCAGATAAATACTAGTCAGCTACCGCACACTACGCCTTGACGGAGGCCAACAAACGTAGCACGAATACTAAGTAGGACTTATCTGAAATGACGGAGGGCTACGACAGGTTTTTAAGAAAACCCTTTGCGTAATGAACTTGATATCGTTGTAGAATCGAGTGATTTTAAATGGAGTGTTTTTTAGGCTTTTCTAGTTTTGCTAAAGGGGTCACTCCCGGTGAAGGGATCGTCGGCCCTTTCCTCATCGAATAAGGTGCAGGATATTTCACAAATATCACTATGCAAAGCAAGAACTATAGAAGCAATCAAAAGACAAACCGAGTTTGTAGCATCTGCCAGTTATCGCTAAAGGAGTCACTCCCGGTGAAGGGATCTCGGTCCTTTCCTTATCGAATAAGGTGCTGGATGTTCTACAAGGAACACCGCTATGCAAAGCAAGAACTGTAGCTACCAGTTTTTTATAAACAAGTTTCTACAACTTCTTAGGTTTCTTTTATTTCATTAATCTCATTAATGAAGTCCCATTTTAATATGCTTCATAAGCATCTCTTTTGAAACGAAATCTGCAATATAACATATATCTCATATATATAATATATAAACATTCGTCTCAGGCAGTAATATGATCTCATCACAGAACATTGCAGCAGAAGAACATATATGAAATATTGGATATACTAGGACGTCCGTGTTTTCAATACGAGCCAGTATAAAACACGGATTCCACTGTCGCGATGAATAGCCAAACCCACATCCCTAGACCCCTACGAGAGCGGCAAGTAACACTGCCAATTCTAGGGTTAGGAGACCCGGTCTCGACTCCTCGAGATGGTCTCCCACTGGACCCTAGAACCCGGTTACTTGTGCTCCCCGCCTTGGGTCTACCTAATGCGGAAAAGTAAATAATATACAACGGTGACATCTTCCGCTACCTGGAAGTGCCCCAGAAAAGAATATTACATACAAATGAATTTTACATGAATGAAAAAGAAAAAACTCTCATCTCACATAAAACCCCGGCTATTCAAAAGCGACGATCCAATATAACATATCACAGCAACACATAATATCACATATCATCAACGTAAGCAAGTATGCGTATCCCGATTGTCGTTGATGTATAGCAACGAAGCCGGCGATACACCACATACTACGCTTACGGTCACAGAAAAGAAAGTGTAAAACTACAACAGTTGGAATCCGCAACCTTCTTAGACATCGCATGCCTAACCAAATGAATTCCTTAGACATCGCATGCCTAACAATTATAAACCCCGCATTTTAGTCTCTTTATCGAAAACTCTTTTCAATGTCAAGTCGGGCAATTCAACAAGATTCCCGACGTCCTGATCGAATGCTCGTCGCAAATTTTAGTAGACGGCCGCACCCCCGATACCGTCGACGAAGTGCACCAAGGCGGAACACCGCTACCGGGAGCACCCGAACGGATGCTTTCGGCGACGGGGTTCTCCTACAGTCACTTGGTTGGGGCTACGGAGTGAGGTTGTCTATTAAGTTTACCCGGCGAGTATCCGCGTACACTACGTGATTGCGACGGACTTTTGATCACATCAAAATTCCGTGGCAACCGATCATCTGAGACTAAACTGCTATGTCTATAATATTCAAATCAGTTATCTCATAACTACCCGTGGATTCCAATTATTGTATCACATTCCAGATAAATAGAAAAAGTTAAACTTTCCGATCGAATCATCAAGCACCCAAGATTTCCCCAATATATCTCAACACTTGAAATCAGTTTAAACACGTCCATCACATGCCACAGTACCAATGGTCCAGCCGTAGAAGGGTCAAGCCAACGCCTCACATGTGGCACGCCGTACTGCCCCAAACCCTAAGGTTCAAAGGGCAGTTCAAGACGGTCACATAATCGAGTTAAGGTTTGTTGTCTTCTAGAGGGTCCACCGAGTTACTTGCACGACTTAGAACATTCTTAAACACAAGAAAAAATCCAACTTTTGAAAAAATTTCCGACAGGGGAAAAAGTGAGTTATTGATATTCGTTCGAACATTTTAACAGTTTCTAAAAGTTATCCGGAAAACCACATAGACAAAATCTGATACTCCGATCGAAACACCGAATCCCCAAAACAACCCATGAAAACTCAACTGTAGAATAAATATTAAAAATTTCCAGAAAATCCAGCATAATAAAATAGGAGTTACTGTGCAAACAGGAGTTGATGACGTCAACTTTCAGCCGCGGAACCGCCGCAGAAGGCATGCTTCTGCCGCGGTTCCGCCGTGCTATTTACTGTTCACCAAAAATTTTTTGCACCGTAATTCTTAGAATTCCCTGCTGAATTTTTTACGCATTTTTAATTTGGAAAAATCCCACTTTTTAGAAAAAGGACAGAGAGCAATTTGGATTCGGGGTTTCGGGTTCGATCGGACTTCAAACTCCGTCTAGACTTCGCCTAAAGCTCTAGCTTGGCTCTGATACCACTGTAGGGTTGCTAGGCACGCGCACAAGAGTCTACGAGGCATCAACCATGCCCGATTTAAAATTTAGCCGTGCCGAACAACCCGAATACGGAACTTTAAACTAGAGATTAGGCGAAAACTATCATGTTAACAACTTTAACACTAAGTGAGAGGGATTACAACCTTTGTAGATCCGGTCCTTCACTTCATATGCTCCGTGTTATGGTCCCTTCGCTGCGATCATCGGGATCCGGACTCTCGAGAGGTTCCACGAAGAGAAAGACGCAACCTTTGCTTCCGATCTTCGATACTAAGATGATCTACCTTGAAGTTTCTTTAACACAAGCTAACACTCATGAAATGATATGAACACCCTCATCTAAATGGCAACGAAAGATGAGGATGATGAAGTAGGATTTTTGCTCTCTTTATTTATCTTTTTCTCATGTTTATTCATCACCTTTGAAAAATCAAGCAAGCTTTTTCATGAAAAGAGAATGAAGAAGAAGATGAATAATGTTTGTGATGAATAATAAAAAGGTTATCATAATTATTTATGCAACCATGGTTGTAGTAACCAATGTAGAGAGTTTACTAGGGTTAGGGTTTGGGTTGGGTTAAGTGTGAGTCATGGATAAAGATCAACACAAATATCTTTATCATGACAAAGTAAAACCATCTAGAAACTTCTAGAAGCCATTAACCCAAATCAAACCCTAATCTCGTTTAAACTCCTCTAATCATGTTGCATTAATAATTATAACATGTTACAATATTATATATCACATATACAATATTTATTGCAACAAAATAAAATAATACAATTAACATATATCGCATATATATCAATGTATTACCCGAGTGAGAAAAAGAATCTTTTACTGAGCTAATATTAGTTAATGCAATTTAATATATCAAATATATTATTGTACATTAAATTATCGAATCAACACTTGATCCGACAATCCGGCTATATCGCATATAACCGACTAATATTTATCCGTACCGATTCATCGAATCAACACTTGATCCGATGACCCGGCTGATATCAAATATCGCGAGAATACAATACGATATCATATACCGCATTATCCTCGGTTCCGCACATATCACATATGTGCTCCTACTCCGTTTTGCCTGAGTCAAGAAACCTCTGTGTAGGACTCTAAAGAATCGTCAATACGCCGGCAGTAGGTGATGATCATATCAAACACCCACAAGCTGTAAGCGGTCAGCTAAACGTAACAGCTACCCAGGTATTGAGCGCTCAGAAGATCAACAAGCAAGCCTGTAACTTCTCCTGCGAATCCAAACAATAACACTCTCGTACAGTCCGGTCTCGTTGTCTGATATGTTGCATATCTCGCCTAGGGGTGGTAAACGTCAGACCCCAGTAGCTTGATAAGTCGTGTCGATTTGAGGTCTATAACAGTTCGAGAAACTACTGATAACACTTACCAGTAAATCTCAGCAACCCTGGCCAGGGATTTCCGGTTATAGCCAATCGAACACAGCACAACATCGACTCCCTATACCGGGAGAGACGAATCCCCTCCTATCGCTCATTGCCTCCATGTGATTCGGGACTGTACCCAAAAGCCACCTTTTTGCACGCCCTCTTGGACGTGGTATGATGGAAATCAAAGCACAGTGGGAACCACACAAGACTCTATGACGATCTCGGGTCAACAGACTACTCTGTACCAGTGTCACCGGAGAACTGCCATCTGACGTATGGTATAATACCATCTGGGAGTTCTCGGCGAGTCCGTCCAGTGTACCCAGTCTCCACTGAGCACCCGTACACAATCCTTGATGTCAAACACCGATGGATATGGGATCATCCATCACCCATCATATGGGTCAAGATGCGTATACGCTAGTCTACTCTGGTGCATCGATGCCCTGTCTCGATACACCCACGACTAGGAACAGTTATAGGATATACTCGTCGACTACCGTGGCCCCACTAGTATGATCTCATCATAGTCCCAGAGTACATATCCTAAGGGCTTTATCAACATGTAACATAGAGACAATCAGAGTACATGTTAAGATAAAGTACAACCAGATAGCATACTATCATGTCGAGCAAGAAAGTCCTCCCTATATATGTCCAAGCATCCATTACAATATACATCGTATGCACAGTAATGGCCTCTAGGGCATACATATAACTAACACGATGTTCCTGCTTCCTCAGGGTTACCGCGGAAGGTCCGTCTTGAAGAGCCGATGGGAGATGCCTTAAAGGCTCTGGAGGCATCTCTGAACGAAGACGACGACGCCTTAATGAAGGAAGCGTCAAAGAGGTCCATCACGACAGCCCGGGAGGAAAGGAAGTGATCGAGGTGCGAAGCAAAGGCACGTAAAGCTGCCTTGGCCATTGGAGAGGGCCCAAGCACCGTTCCTCGTGCCGATACCCCGTCAGAAGAGTCCCCGATCGCTCTATCTACAGCTCATAGACAGGCGATTCGCGCCAATAGGGAGGCTAACGACAAGTCCACCTCAGGTAATACTTCTTTCAGAATTTTGTTTGTAAAAATTGTAAACTCGTCGGTTCTTATGCATCTCATCTTGCAGGGCCAAGTCCGATCGAGGGGGAGGCAGAGACTGTCGAACCTAAGGAAATAGGGGGGGAGGCACCGGTCGAACTTGAGCCGACGGTGGGCAACGTCGCTGGGGTTGCGGAGCCTGAGTTGGGGGCCGAGGGATCTGCAGCCGAGAAGGTCATTAATGCCGAGCCTGAAGTGGTGGCAGATGAAATGATCGTTATAACTGAGCCCAGGGTAGTGGCGGACGAGACGCTTGAGGCCGTCGACCTCATGGTGACGGCGGATGAGCCGATGGAGACCGCGGAGCCCGAAGAAATAGCGGGTGAGATGGACACGACTCTTGGGGAAGAGTCAGCCGCTCTCTCTCACGAGTCCGGCAATGCTCCGATCATTGCCCTCCTCGCCTACGATCTTCCGCCATCTCCTGGCCGCGTGAGCACGACGACTGCCCCCATTGAGTCGGGTGATGAGGCCACGGGCGGTGGCCTCATGTCGATGGAGGAGGGAGTCGCCTCCGTTTCAGCTGGCAGCTCATCAGGTAAATCCCAAGTTGCTGTCTTTCTTTACCTTACAATCCTTTCTGACAAGTTCACCTTTGTTCGTAACGCAGGTGCAGCCAGCGACGATGCCCCACTGCTCGAGGGAGCGCCTTCAACGACTACCTTGGCGGTGGTCACCTCTCAACCCTCTCTTATACCATCGAAGATGTTGGAAGGTATGGGTTTGCAACTTATTAATCTTATCTTTCAGACGTATAATTTGTGTACTAAAGTCGTACCGTTGTGTCTTTTCAGGAGTGCTCTTTGATCATCTATATCAAGTGTTGCTCCCACACTTCTCCTTCCCATCTGAACTCGCTTCTCCCTCTGGTGGCGCTGGTGAGTATAGTTCCCGACTGATATCTTTCTTTTTCGGTGATAGAATTATTTCTAACTTTTTCTCGTCCTGGCTGCAGTGCTACAAATCGAAGGGGGAGAAGAAAGATCGGTCGCACCACCGGCCCTTCCGGCCTTGGCACCTGCTTTAACTGGTATAGTAGACTATCTCATCAATGACTTTTTCCATATCTCTTGAATCGTCATCTAATCGCATTTTGTCTTTTCAGCTGTCGTTCCGGTCTCGGCGCCTTTTGAGTCTCATATTACAATACCGGCAGGCCCTTCCCAGAGACGTCCGTCCTCGAAAGGTGCCGCGAATAGTCTGCATATGTTGAGTGACTACATCGAGGAACTCGACGTCGAGACTCCCACGTCTGCTGTAGATTTTGCTACGACGATTAACCCGATGCTGATGATATTTGCTAATTTCCATGATGAGGGCATCATCGCATCTTGGGTTAATCACTGCCGGGAGATTGAGGCTCGCCTTCATCAGCTGGAGTCGACGCGTCCTGCCCCCGAGGTTTTGGCCGTGCGTACTCAACGGGCAGCGTGGCTCGAGCAAAACACTTTTCATTTCCACCATTTAGAACAAGAAGCAGCTTTGGGGCTGAAGGAGTGGCAGGAGTCTTCAAGCGAAACTGTTCGCCTACGTGCTGAAGTCGAGGCGAACGCTGCTGAGGTAAAGGCTGTCTTCGAGGGCCTTCTGGAGTGTATCTCATATGGGCTGAATCTGAAGCAGAAGCTTGACGCTGCCGAGCGTAATGCCCAAGGTCGCGAAGCCACTCAGCAGGCCGTCGGAGAGCAGCTTACATCTCTCTTGCAGCAAAGGGCTCAGGTGGAAGCAGAAATGGCGGTGGTGGCAGATCAAGAAAAGGCGTGGAAGGAAGTGTGCGAACAATTGCTAAAGCTATGCAAGACGCTTCCTTCCCAATAGCTGCCTTTGTACCAATAAACTTGTAAAAATTTTCTTTTTCGAATAACATGTATCCATTCTTTATTCTTTTATACTGTTCACATTGTACTTCTTTGAGTTAATGAATAAAGATACACATTTTTTCTCTGCAATGTCTTGTATGCTCTTTCGCTTTCTCTCTTTCTCTTATTATCAGCATATTGACTTGATAGACATAATTGGCAGATAACTTAGTTTTTTTTTCAAGAGATAGCGCTGGCTTAGGCCGCAGGTTCAGATCTGCCGCCTAAGACTTTTCAACTCTACGAGCCGTGAGGGTCTCATAGAGACTTTTCTCCCTACGGATCGAGAGGATCTCGTAGGTGGGTTTTCTCCTTAGGAATCGTGAGGATTCCTAAGTGTGTTTTCTCTTATAAGTCGTAAGGATCCTATAAGAGAATTTTTCCCTCTTACGAGTATTGAGGACCCGTAAGCGGTTGTTTCCCTTCTTGTCGAAACTCGACTTTGGAGAGTGAGACCCGTGAATAGTATGCAAGAGACCGTTTTAGACCGATTTGCAGGGTCCCATTGTTCAGGAAGCAAGTTTTTTTTTAAAATCCCTGCTGCCTGAGGCTTCATCTTGCAAGTTGAGACGAATCGGGAATTTCCCGAGAAGACACTAGTTTCTCTGCGAGCCGATGCGAATCAGGGGGCTCTCATCAAGGATGCTAGTTTCCCTAAATTGAGGTATTTGCCAATGATTATTTGTTTCCTTGGTGTTGAAACGAATCGATAATTTCCCACGGAGACACTGGTTTCTCTGCGAGTCGACGCGAATCAGGAGGCTCTCATCAAGGATGCTGGTTTCCCTGAGTTGAGGAATTTGCCAAGGATTATTTGTTTCCATGGTGTTGAAACGAATTGAGAATTTCCCGCGGAGACACTGGTTTCTCTGCGAGTCGATGCGAATCAGGAGGCTCTCATCAAGGATGCTGGTTTCCCTGAGTTGAGGTATTTGCCAAGGATTATTTGTTTCCCTGGTGTTGAAACGAATCGAGAATTTTCCGCGGAGACACTGGTTTCTCTGCGAGTCGACGCGAATCAGGAGGCTCTCATCAAGGATGCTGGTTTCCCTGAGTTGAGGTATTTGCCAAGGATTATTTGTTTCCCTGGTGTTGAAACGAATCGAGAATTTCCCGTGGAGACACTGGTTTCTCTGCGAGTCGACGC
The DNA here is from genome assembly GCA_030015575.1 of Agapanthus africanus. Taxonomy (NCBI): domain Eukaryota; kingdom Viridiplantae; phylum Streptophyta; class Magnoliopsida; order Asparagales; family Amaryllidaceae; genus Agapanthus; species Agapanthus africanus. The sequence continues at coordinate 19,676,709 of JASDDO010000031.1, read as the reverse complement.
GAATCAGGAGGCTCTTATCAAGGATGCTGGTTTCCCTGAGTTGAGGTATTTGCCAAGGATTATTTGTTTCCCTGGTGTTGAAACGAATCGAGAATTCCCCGCGGAGACACCGGTTTTTCTGCGAGTCGACGCGGATCAGGATGCTCTCATCAAGGACGCTGGTTTCCCTGAATTGAGGTATTTGCCAAGGATTATTTGTTTCCCTGGTGTTGAAATGGATCGAGAATTTCCCGCGGAAATTTTGGTTTCTCTGCGAGTCGACGCGAATCAGGAGGCTCTCATCAAGGATGCTGGTTTTCCTGAATTGAGGTATTTTGCCGAAGACCCTGGTTTCTTCGGGGTTGAGATGAACCGTCGAGATTTGGCTTCGTTTTCTGGCGGAGCCTGTTGGGAAAGTATGGTTCCCTCTTCATTTGCGCCCTTGGATTGTATACAGGGATCGATGTGATCTCAACTGTAGGGCTAAAGTTTTATCATCATTTTTTTTGTTTTATTTCCGTGATGCTCTATCATTTCAGCTTTTATATCGCGAAGGTCGCGATTGCCCAATCATTTCGGCTATTTTTCGTGGTGCCCAATCATTTCGGCTGTTTATTTTATTTTTACTCGCTGCTTTTTATTGCGAGTTGCCCAATCATTTCGGCTATGTTGCATGCATACATCTTTACTTGCTGCTTTTTATTGCAAGTTGCCCCATCATTTCGGCTATTTCATATGCATGTGCGGCCTACTGGCTTTTCGCCGTAAACCTGAAATTAGACACCGATTTCGGCATCAGCACCGCTATAATTGGGATATTGCCAGGAGCGAATAATCATCTGCCTTTGTCGATGTAGAATAAGGGTGGCTTAGCGAACAGGGTTAAGGTCCTATCGACTAAGGCTTTTGACTTCATGAGCCGTAAGGGTCTCTCAAAGATATTTCTCCCTACAAGTCGTGAGGATCTTGTAGGTGTATTTTCCCCTTAGGAATCGTGAGGATTCCTAAGTGTTTTTTCCTCTGTAAGTCGTAAGGATCCTACAGGAGGGTTTTCTCCTTGTAAACAGAGAGGAACTACAAGGGTTGTTTATCATGCGTACATATCCCCAGTCATGGATGGGACTTGGTTAGGGAAATGTTCATTCGCGCCCGTGGATTGTATACAAGGGTCAGCGCCGAGCCACTTGTAGGGCAATGTTGGAAGTTGTGGGGGTTGCTTAAGCACAGGTTTATGTCTCTGTAACTTAAGACTTTCAAATCTTACGAGCCATGAGGGTCCTATAAGAGAGTTCTCCTTACGAGTCGTGAGGATCTCGCAAGTGTATTTTCTCCTTAGGAATCGTGGGGATCCCTAAATGTGTTGCTCCGTTGTGAGTCATAAGGATCTCACGCGGGTGGTTTCTCCTTACAAGGTCGAGAGGACCCTATAAGTGTCTTTTAACGAGGTTGCGCCCTTTCGGGTTTTCACAAACACTCGCCGGTAGTCCTGCTGTTTTTGCTCACGGAGCCCTTTCGGGTTTTCATCCGTGCCCTTTTCGCTTATGGACATACCCCTTTTTTTATTCTCTTTATTTATATATATATATATATATATTTTTTACGAGGTCGCTCCCTTTCGGGTTTTCACGAACACTCGCCGGCAGCCCTGCTGTTTTTACTCACGGAGCCCTTTTGGGTTTTCATCCGTGCCTTTCTTACTTATGGACATATCGTTTTTTATATTATTATTTTTTTTTATTTTTATACATATACTTTTTTATCGATCTCGTCAGCCTGAAGATGCTGTGGTAATAGTTTAAGGACATTTCGGTCCGTCATTAGTTTAAGGACGTTTCGGTTCGTCATGGAGAAGATTGACTACTGCTTATAGAGTTTGAGCTTAGGAAGATAGCGAGCGGACATAGTCGTCGTCATCTACCATTGACCTAGGCGGTAACTCGCTAAGCGTGGTATTTCTTTAGGAATCGACCGTTTATTGGCCTGTGAGGCCTTTCACCGTGCATATCCATGAGTAGATAGGCTCCACCCTGGTAGACCTTGTCTATGATGTATGGGCCTTCATAGTTCGGCTCGAATTTTCCCCGCTTGGCGCGATTGGGGATCATAGGTCTTTTGACCACTAGCACGAGTTCACCTTGGCGGAATGTCCTTGGCCGGGTCAATCTTTCATATGAGCGCGTCATCTTTGCTTTATAGGCTTCCAGATTTTGTTGCGCTATGAGCCGGGTCTCGTCAAGGGCATCAAGCTCCTCAAGCCGAAGGTGAGCATTTTCTTCGTCCGTCAGCTCGTAGTGGACCGCCACTCGTAGAGAGGGTAACTCTATCTCAATAGGGAGTACTGCTTCTGTACCGAATACCAACGCATATGGCGCTGTGTTAGTGGCTGTCTTGAACGTGGTTCGATACGCCCAGAGAGCCTCTTGCATCCTCTCGTGCCAGTCCTTCTTATTTCGGGACACCGTTTTCTTCATGATCTTTGTCAAGATCTTGTTGAAGGCCTCGGCTAGACCATTAGCTCGCGGATTATAAACCGAGGAATATCTCTAGTATATATTATGTTGTTGCGCGAAGCGACTGATCTTGTGGCTTCTATAAGCTGGCCCGTTATCGGAGATAATCCGTCGCGGAGTTCCAAACCGATATATGACATGCGTCTTGAAGAAATGGAGGATATTCTCCGTCTTTACTTCTCTTAACGGTACTGCTTCTGCCCATTTGGAGAAGTAGTCAGTCGTCGCCAGGATGAAGTGATGTCCCCTATACGATGCTGCTTCAATAGGGCCGATCAGTTCCCCACATTTCGAACGGCCAGCTAGCCACTGTTGGATGGAGTGGATTTGGATGTTGGTGGATGAAGTCCCCATGGATTTGGCATGAGTGGCATTGCTTCGCATATTCGAGGCAGTCCTGGATCATCGTGGGCCAGTAGTAGCACATCCGTTTGATCTTCAGCTTCATCTTCGGGCTCGCTTGGTGAGAACCGCAGAGTCCGTCATGAACTTCCTGAACGACTTTTTCCCCTTTGTCCGGTTCCAGGCATCTCAACCACAAAGAATCAAACGACCTCTTGTATAGAGTATCATTGACGAAGGCGAAAGATAGCACTCGTTTCATAAGCTGATGTTTTGAGGACGCATCTTCGGGCGTTCGACGGTATTTGAAGTAGTCTATAAAGAATTCTCTCCAATCCTCGGTATTTTCCTGATCTTTTATTTGCAGGGTCGTCTGCTTAGTCGCTCCCTTCTCTTCGGGCGATTCCGGAGATATTTCCGCTGGGGCAAGCACCCGACGGCTTTGTACCACAATTCTTACGTCATCGAGGTTCTCATCAGCCAGTTCCTTAGCGAGTTTGGCCAATGAGTCCGCTTTGCTGTTTTCCGTGCGAGGTATGTTTTCCAAAGTATAGGAAGGAATTTGGGTCAACAATTGTTGCACTTTTTTGCCGTACTTCACCAATTCTGGTTTGCATGTTTGGTAGTCGTCGTTTACTTGACTAACGACCAGTTGGGAATCTCCATATATGATGAGGTTTTCAATTCCCATGTCGATGGCGATCTCGAGGCCTGCTATCAGAGCTTCGTATTCGGCTTCATTGTTTGTCCTTGGCTCTGTTAGGGAGAAGGCAAAACGCATTATCCCACCTTGTGGAGTTACAAAGATGAGTCCTACCCCCGATTTGATTATAGGGGTACTTTGTTTGCGCTTCTTTACGGAAGATGCTCCATCGAAATAAAGCTCCCATCGGGTATCACCACCGTTGATCGCATTAAACGCATGTTTGTCTGGAAGATCGCAATTCAAAGGAGAATTGGCAGGTATCGGATGTTCAACGAGGAAATCGGCGATGGCCTGGCCTTTCACTGCCTTGAGAGGCTGATATGTTATCGAGAACTCCATCAATAGTAGGGCCCATTTAGCGAGTCGTCCTGTCAATATGGCTTTTGACATTAGATATTTAAGAGGGTCTACCTTCGAAATGAGACGGACCTCATGCGCCAACGCATAGTGCCTGAGCTTTGTTATTGCGAAGATTAACGCCAGGCAGTGTTTTTCAATGGGGGAGTAGTTGCTTTCTGCCCCCAGTAAAACTCGACTTAAGTAGTAGAGTGCTCTTTCTTTCCCTTGGTCGTTCTCTTGTGCCCATAATGCGCCTAAGGAACCTTCGAGGGCGGTTGTATAAAGGATGAGGGGTTTTCCCTTGACCGGAGCAGCCAATACCGGCGGGTTCTGCAGGTATTTCTTGATCTCGTCTAGCACGCTTTGGCATTTTTGGTCCCAGACGAACGGGGTTCTCTTCTTCATCAGGTGACTGTAAGGACGGTACTTGCCTGAAAGGTTAGCTATAAATCGCCGTATATACGCGAGCTTCCCTTGGAGAGACCGCAGCTGTTTGAGAGTCCTTGGCGGAGGCATTTCCATGATCGCCTTGATCTTTGACGGATCTATCTCAATACCTCGGTGTCGGATGATGAATCCCAGAAATTTGCCCGAGGAAACTCCGAATGCACACTTAAGAGGGTTCATCTTCAAGTTGTATTGCCGAAGGCGTTGAAATATGGTCTTCAGATGCTCGAGATGTTCCTCGTATGATTTACTTTTAACCACGAGATCGTCGATATAGCATTCGACGATTTCGTGTATAAGGTCATCAAAGATTTGCGTCATGGCTCTCTGATAAGTAGCACCGGCGTTCTTTAAACCGAAGGGCATCACCTTGTAGCAGAATATACCCAAAGGAGTCCTGAAGGCGGCGTGTTTCTGATCTTCGGGATGCATCTTTATCCGGTTATACCCCGATGAGCCGTCCATGAAGGAGAAAACCTCATGAGTGGACGTATTGTCTATCATCAGTTCGGTGACTGGCACTGGGAAATCGTCCTTCGGGCAGGCTTTATTGAGATCCCGGAAATCCACACATATGCGCACCGTCCCATTTTTCTTCATCACCGGGACGATGTTGGCGATCCATTCAGGGTATTGAACTTCCTGGATGAAGCCAGAGTCGATCAGCTTCTTGACCTCGGCATTGATACTCATCTCAAGCTCGAGCCGCATTCTTCTCGGCGCCTGTTTGACTGGCTTGACGTCCGGGGATATTGCCAATTTGTGCACAGCAATTTCTGGATCTAGTCCCGGCATTTCGGAATAGTTCCATGCGAAGCAATCTTTGTGCTGCATAAGCAGGTCTTTTAATGTAGCTACCTTCTCTTCAGACAGCAGCTCGCTAATGAATGTCGGTCGCGGGTCGTTTGCCATTCCTAACTCAAGTTTCTTGAGGTTGTCTGCAGTGGTATGGATTCCATCTTCCAGCTCTTTTGGCGCTGGTGGGAATTCTGAGATTACCTCGTCGTTGCTGTTTTCAAAGCACCAGGGAAGGTCATCCATGTTCTCGGGCTCTTCCTTTGATATTGTTATCATGTGACAAGTACGAATTCGCTTCCAATCCCAATGTGGGACTGGTTTTTCTTCCATAGCCTTGGGCTCGTGCTTCTGTGGCGGCGTTACCCTCCACTTATCAGACAAAGCGAACTTGCTAAGCTGATACTGATCTTCAACCCAATTCTTGAAGGTGAAGCAGTCCTCGAGAGGGTGGCCTATCACTCGGTGATAAGGGCAATAGTCCGGGTGAAAGACTTTGCCTGCTTGTTCGGGGTGTTTAGACTCCGGCAGTATAAGCATATGATGTTTTAGAGCGAGGTCGAGTATTTTCTTCGTCTTGTTTCGAGGAAAAGAGTATGCTTGACCCATTTTTCTCATGAGGGATAGATCGGAACCGTTCGATTCCCGCTTGCGTGATCTCTTAGTCCCGCTTTGTTGCTGTTGAGCGCCTTTTTCGCGTTTCGACTTGTTTCTGCCTCTGCGTCGAGCCTTCTTTATAATAGGTTGACAAGGAGCGGCATTTTCATCTTTCACGGCCTGTTGGAGGAGGTGTTGCGTTTTGGCTTTCTCGTAGATGGTCATTTCGCCGTTATGGTCGTCTCGGACTTTTTGACTAGCTTCCTTTATAAATTTGTCCATTTGTTCTTCGAACGACGGATTGGGCACTTTTGCATCTGGAACTTTCACTGTTTCAGGATTAGCGTCCTCCCACTGAGCGTCCGCTTCTTCATCGAAGTCATACACAACGTAGCAACCGTTTAGTAGCTCTCGTTTCTTTGACCGGATGTATCCAAGCCCATTTGTCTCCATTCTCCCATCGGGCAGTTTGCGTTGAGTCCCGGGAACGTTCCAGACTTTGTCATAGAACTTGGCTTTTCGAACGGTCTGCTTGAAGGATATCCCTTGGCGTTTCAGCAACCTTTTCAAGCCTTCTGTATAATATCTGGGGAGACGAATGGGTTGAAGCCTGTCAAGAGTAGGATCCGCGCCATGCCAGATTTCTTTCTCCGCTTTGGTTTCTTCAGAGCGGTAGAATAGAATTGCTTTTTCGCTTTCTCGCCTGGGAGGGATATAGAACGTTTGCAGCTCTTCTACCTTGTAAATATCAAGTGCATCCAGTTCTTTACGGTGTTTAAGCGGCACCATGGCGACTTGTAGACTTTGCTCTTCGTCAGCGGACACTTGTATTGAGGGTCGAGCGGGGAATACAGCATGGACCTCATCTTCCGAGTCACTACCAAAGATCAACATAGGAGCAGGTGGCCCTGGCTTGTTGTATTGGGGCGGACCCGAATACACTATCTCCTCTTCCTCCTCGGTATCACTGCCGAAGACAGGGATGGTGGCATTAGCTTTATTCTCCGGCTTATGACACATCTCCGTGTCTTCGAAATCCGGTAAGAAGTATTTGGCATCTTCGTATTTGCGGACCTCGTTCACGGAGAACGGGTTCAGTTCTCCCACCACGGTATACTCGAGACCATCCTTAGAATACTTCATACACTGATGTTGTGTAGAAGGGATGATGTTGTACTCATGTAACCACGGTCGGCCGAGCAGAGCGTTGTAGCATGTCTTAGCGTCTATGACGTGGAACTTAATGTCCGTGACGAGTAGCCCAAAGCGTAGCGTTTGTATCACAGACCCAAGAGTTCTTGATGATTGGGAGTCAAACCCGGTGATGGTAATCTTATCCCGAGCAAGGTGTTGGACGCTCATGCAGATTTCTTTTAACACTCGCACATTGAGGAGATTAACGGAGGATCCATTGTCGATCAGGATCTTGCCTATCTTTATATCGTGGCAGTATCCTGAGACATAAAGGGGGTGATTGTGCTCGCACGTCCCAAGGAGAAGGTCTTCATCACCAAAAGCGACATCGGCCGTGTGCACTTCCTCCAATTCATCTTTCATCTTTTCCTCGGCCAGGAAAGTTTGGAATTGCTCCGGATCCTGTAGTGCCTTGATTAACGAATCTCTCGCCTCCTTTGATAGCAAAAGGGCGTCAAGAATGCTGAGCTGTGAGGGTAGCTTCCTCAGATGCGCTAAGACGTTGTAATCCACCTTATTTCTCTTCGGCGGGTCCTTGGCACTTAGCTCCTCCACAGCTTGGTCATCTAAGTCGATATCTTCAGGGACCTTCTCTTTTCCCTTATCTTTTCTATTTGAGGGTCCGAGATTCTTTTCGGGCAGCGTCCGATTATGCAGCCGGATATTTTCACAGACCTTCTGCCCTTCTTCTTTTCCCGAGGTGGACTCTTTAAAGAGAGGGCCGAGCTCCATCTCCTCATCAGAATCGCTCCCGAATGTAGGCACCTGTGATCCCCCAGCACTAACTATGCGACAATTACCGGTAGTTCTGTTAAACCCTTCGGTCGTACTTTTCTGCTCCCGATGAGTTTTGCGCTTCTCCCACTTAAAATGTTGTCGATGAGCAACGTATCCTTGCCACCATCTATCGAAAGCTTTGCACACTTGAGTGGGGTGCGAAACCTTCTGATGATATAAGCAATAGGAGGGGTGCATTTCCATTTTACCAGTAATATTTCCTTTGGAGGATGGTAGCTTCATGCCCATTGATATGGCCTTAGCAAACTTTTTCCTCATCTTAAATTGGCTTTTGTCGGTAGTGGAGGTATTTTGCTTCAGCGGGAGCGTCTCAGCTCTTTCATCCAGTCGCTGGCGCTTGGCCCTTTCAAATATGACCGCCTCGTGTTCTCGCTCAGCTTTACTTTTCAACCGAGCTTCATTAAGGAATGCGTCAATTACTTCATCTGATGGCCTCAGAATTTTTGGTTCAGGATCTGCCCCCAGCTTTTCGGTGCAAGGAGTCTCCTCATCGTCCATGAACAAATGGGAAATCACATGACAGCTCTTCACGTATTCTTCAGATTCATCAGATGAACTTTCTCCCTCATCTTCCTCTTGAAAGACGTGATTGAGGAACTCTTGGAATGTAATGGGAGTCCGTGCCTTCTGGTTGTATTCCTCCAGCGCGTCGATTTATTTTTTCAAGTCCGTGCGCTTGTCGCCAGGCTTCACGGGCTTCTTTGATTTCTTCTTCTTCTTCTTTGAAGATTTTGACGACTGGTTGCGAGTGCTTGAGCCACTACCATCGGTCTTTGGAATTGGACGTGGTTTTAATATCCCTTCAATGACCTGCGGTTCCAACGGGTTCTTCCACTTGATCGCTGGGCATGCCTGAAGGTCGTTCAGCATTCTCTTTGTCTTAGCTGATAATACAACCTCCCAAGGAGCTTCTTCAACGACAGAGCATGTTGCCCCCGGCGTATTCATTCCCTTAGAGGTGTGGGGCTGCGGGGGATTCACCTTCCATTTGTCAGATAACGCAAACTTGCCCTGTCGGTACTGGTCTTCGAGCCAATTTTTGAAGACGTAGCAATCTTCGATCGGATGACCTAGTACTCGATGATAAGGACAGTAGTTGGACTCATTGACATCATTTGGTTGCGACGGACGTTTTGGATCCGGCAGATTTATGAGTCGATTGCGCAACACCAGCTCGAATAACCTTCTCGTTTTATCTCGTGGAAAAGAGTAAGAACGTCGTAGCCTCTCCTCAAGGGCTACGTACGGGCGCATATTATTTTGACGAACAACCGGCTTCGAGTTGCTCGGTTGTTGTTGAGCATTAGCGACAACGATCGCTTTTCCCTTCCCCTTGTCATTTCGGGAGTCCGGCTTTGGAAGAGGGGGTTTATGGCCCATCTGATCCATTTGCGCTAGCTTGTCAATCAAGGCCTGGAAGGTAGTCGGCTTGAAAAACATCATAAATTGTGAGATGGTTGCTTGCGGATCAAGGGTTCCCACAAACATACCCACCGCAGGAGCTTCTTCGATGCGCTGCTCGCACTTTGACCATAAATTCCTCCACCGTATAGCACATTGAACCCATGTCTCGCCTGGCTTTATCCTGGCGTTAATCAGTGCCGTCATCAGGGTGCGTTCACTGGCGCTTGCAAAACGCTGAGTAAACAACAGCTCCGTCTCCGCGAAGGTCTTGATAGAGTCGTTCGGGAGTTCAGAGTACCACTCGAACGCCGTATCTGATAAACTTCCAACAAACTGGTGAAGCAAAAGCTTGTCATCACCGCCGGTGTTGCCGCAGAGTGCCCTGAACTGGGCAACATGCTGGTGGGGATTTCCTGTCCCCTTGTAGACATGGAACTTGGGAATTGTGTAGCCTGGCGGGTACTTGATCTGGTCGTACCAACTCGGATACGGCTGTCCTGTTTTTACGACCTGGCCGGCTGCTTCAGTCGCATGATGAACCCACATTTGCTGGGCTATGTACTCGTCCAAGTCAGCTTTGGAGATTGTTTCCTCCTTAGCTGTTGACAGAGCTGGTGGAGGATTTGAAGTCTCTCCCCTATCGTCTTGAAGGACGATTGGGGGATCTTCGGCCGGAGGATCTTGCTGGATCATCATCCCTACCATGTCTTGGAACAGGAGGTCCATACGCTTTATGTTGGCTGCTTGTTCAGCAGCCTCTTTATCCTTCTTCTCCAATATTCGACGAAGGAATTCGGCGTCGGTTTCTTGCTCTTGGCGTTCATCCGAGGACGTTTCAAGGTTTTCTTTTAGCCCAGTAAGTGCGGCCATAGCGTTCATCATCTCTTGGAGCTTCTGCTGCTGCTTCTGTGCTTTGGTCATCGATCGCATGAGCGGTCTATGACCTGTTGATATGCGGCTGTCCTCTTTACCAGATACCATCAGACGGTATGAACTACCATGCCCCCAGACCTAGGGCGTTTGGGTTCACCTCCTTTGGTATTCACCGCAGGTGTAGGGACTTTCTCTGGCCTCCTTCTCTTATGGGCCGTTGAGGTTGAGGGGGCCGTTGCTTTGGGCACCCAAGTGGTCGTCACTTTTTGTTGCTTGACCGGGAGATTTTCTTGTTGTCGACCATTCGACTTCTTGTGTTGGCGAGAGAAATTAGGTTCGATCATGGATTCTCGGACTCGTCGCCATGTCCTGTAAATCCTGGAGGACAGCGATTAAGGAGGCTGCTCCGGCTTTTCTGCTTCCCCAGTAGTCTCTACTGGTGGAGGAGATCTTTTAAGGACCGCCGTTGGCGAGTTTCTGGGTACCCTATTCAACAGCTCAAAGCTGTTCCCGGTTGGAACAGTAGCGTTAACTTCCACCGTCGGAGCTAGCGGAGTTATCCCAGAAGGGGAGTTGCCCCCAGTCTTCCTTATCTGGCGCCAGTGGCATCGTCGGGCGCGACGAGTCGTCGGTATTGGTTCAGAGACAGAAACAGCTTCTTCTTGCCCCCTGTTCAGGTGTGGGGCTGTTGCCGGCGTCAGCCTATTGAAGACTGATGTCTTTTGAGCAGCAAGAGCAGGAGTGGGAATTGGGACGGTCAATCTTGCAAAGACCGATCTCTTAGCAGGAGAAGCCGCCTTGACGACTTCAAGAGCAGGTTTGGCTACTCATTTTGGAATAACCTTTTACGGGACTGCAAGCTTCATTGTGGGCTCACAGGAGTTTTGGCCCAGTCTGGAGAAGACCGAGGCACTGGTGTTGGGCGACCCGTTGAGAGGGGCTGCAGTAACTGAAAGTCGATCGAAGACCGACTTCTTAGGAGCTTCTTGTACGGGCATGGGGTACTGAAGCTTGTTGGTGGAAGCATGGTTCCAAAAAACAATCCTGTGGTGGCTTGAGTAATCTGCTCCACGGGCATGGTGAATAAAGAGGCCGCTTGGGGCCCGTAGGTTATGCCCCCAGTTGAGGCCGGACGCGAGTTGCAGCTGCAGTTGGAGCACTTCGAACAGGTAGAGGCCATCGATGCTTGATTTCCGCTCCAGGAAAAAGACCAAATCTTAGTAACTTAAAATCCGAAGGCAACCATTAACAAACCGCGATTCGTTCGCGAATACGACACACGAAGTGTGGAGTGGAAAGAGGAAAAGGTCCCACCGGGCGTGCCAGAATCTGTTCCCCTCCGAAAGACGGCGACGACGGGAGGACGTCTTGCCTGAGATTCGGGGCAGATGCTATATGGTTTTATCCGTCTACCTCTCCGAAGATGCCAAGTTGATTTATGGCACCGTGTATCGGAGGTTTAGACGGATGCGGCCGATGTAGCAGACTTCGTCAGATTCCCCCTCGCTAGAGGGGTTTTTGATTGTGGGGACGCTCTTCCCTGCAGGCGCAAGCCTCCGCAGTTAATTACGCTACCGCATCGCGGTAGCCACTTTCTCCTTCTCCAGAATTTCACTTCGTGTCGTGTGTGTTTGTTTTGTTTGTGGTTGCCCGTGGATTGTATACGGAGACTATTTATTTCGTCGCCCGTAGGACGTGGATTAGTCCAAATCCGTATTTTCTTAGATTTGGGTTTTGGGTTTTGGTTTAAGGATACGTTAGCTATTTTTAAGGCTAAGATCAACTCAAACGTTTGTTAAGGATACGTTAGTCTAATTTCCAGACTAAGATCAACTTAACGGGATCGTCTAGATCCATTTCCAGTTTAGGGACATGGTGGTCCATTTAATATATGGCCGTAGGGACCCGTTACCTCTCTGACGACGTTGAAGGATTACAACGACAGATGTCAGAGGAGTTCAGAGATGTACCCTTGAACCAAAGTTGATTAGGGAATGTATAGTCCAATTTAGGACTAAAGCCTGTTTGAAAGTTTAAGGATACGTTAGCCATATTTGAGGCTAAGATCAACTTAAACGGGATCGTTTAGATCCATTTCCAGTTTAGGGACATGGTGGTCCATTTAATATATGGACGTCGGGACCCGTCACCTCTCTGACGACGTTGAAGGATTACAACGATAGGAGTCAAAGGAGTTCGGAGATGTACCCTCGAACCGGTCGTAAATTGGTTAAAAAAAACAGCTGTGCTCAGTCAATTTAATTTGAGGACTTACGGCCATGATTGGGCTAAGTCCAGTTGGAAAATATTCAACATTTTTATTTATTTTTGGTTTATTAGACCTGTGCTAGGGCTTTGCCCACATTTAAATAATGCATTGCATTACTTTTTATTTGGGCTCTGCCCATAAAGGATGCAGAGCATCAATTTGTTTTGGGCTCTGTCCATTTATAAATGATGTAGAGCATCAATTTACTTGGGCTCTGCCCTTTATAAATGATGCAGAGCATCAATTTTACTTGGGCTCTGCCCTTTTATTGCTTTGCAATTTATTTAGGCCTACTAGGTCTTTTTGATTTGGGCCTGGCCCTTTAGCAAAAGAAATGCATTGCATTTGTCAGGCGCTTTGCGCCAATCAAAGAGCGCAAGAGCTTGTGGTGAGGCCACGTGTCATGCAAGTGCAGTGCGCTGCGCTGCTGTGCTGATGCGCTGCTAACACGTGGCGCGCTCTGGTGAGTTGCGCCAGTTTTAGAGAGCAAGACTCTATTTCAAAGTGCATAGCGCAAATGGTTGAGATACTGACACGTGGAGCTTTCTGGTGACTTGCGCCAACCCAAGAGCGCAACAGTGCAGTTTTGCAAGTGCAAGGCACCATTTTAATAATTTGAGAATCTTTCAGATTCCAGAACCAATGGTTCATAAGAAAGTGCAAAGCACTGTTTGTTTTCTTGATCTAATTTAGATCAAAGAAAACAAGTTTCTCTTGTTTTCAGAGAACCAATGGTTTATAAGTGCAAAGCACTATTTTTATTCGTTTTTTATTGAAGATCATTGATCTTGTTCTTAGATCAATAATTTACTAGAAGAAATTCTTCTATCTTAAAGGTTTTTACCTTTTTTCTTCCTGAAATTTCTTCAGAGTTCTCTCTGTTTGAAATTCTTGATTTCTCACAATTGTTGATGCCTTTGATTTGAGGTCTAGGGCTCTTTATATAGTGCCCATAAATTTGTTAAAGAGATATTTCTCTGAGTGATTTGGGAAATTTCCCCCACCATTGGATTTTTGATCCAACGGCTTCTGTTTTACAGAAGGCAATCTTCTTGTGTTAACAAGAACAGAAAAAATCTTACTCGAATTTAATTCTGTTTGGCGCAAACGCCCCAGCGCGTGACACGTGTCAAGCAGCGCACAGCGCAGCGCAACTGCGCTGACACGTGTCGCGCAGCGCAGTGCTTGCGCAACTGAAGCGTTGCTTCCTTTAATTTTGTTTTAAATAGAGCTTTGCTCTGATTGGGCGCACTGCCTCGGGCGCTGCGCTGATGTATCTGCTTTTGACACGTGGCGCGTTGCGTGCAGCGCAAAGAATCTGAAGCGTTGCTTCGAATTTTGAATTTTGAAATTCAAACAGAGCTTTGCTCTGATTGGAGGAAACAATTCCGTCTGCTGTATCGAGACGAACGTCGAGGTGGTGACCACTCCATGTGGGATGATCTCTGGTAGTCTTTCAGGTTTTATATGAGTTACCGTAACACCCTGAAGCTAGGAATTTGGCCTTCGCTTCGTTTACTTTGGCGTGTCCGAATCCTGTTGGAGGAAGGACATTGTAGTGACATTTTGCCTGCTGTATTGAGACGAACGTCGAGGTGGTGACCATTCCATGTGGGATGATCTCCGATAGTCTTTCAGGTTTTATATGAGTTACTGTCAAGACCCTGAAGCTAGGAATTTGGCCTTTGCTTCGTTTGCTTTGGCGTGTCCGAATCCTGTTGGAGGAAGGATGCTGTAGTGACATTTTGCCTGTTGTATCGAGACGAACGTCGAGGTGGTGACCACTCCAAGTGGGATGATCTCCGGTAGTCTTTCAGGTTTTATATGAGTTACCGTCAAGACCCTGAAGCTAGGAATTTGGCCTTCGCTTCGTTTGCTTTGGCGTGTCCGAATCCTGTTGGAGGAAGGACGCTGTAGTGATATTTTGCCTGCTGTATCGAGACGAACGTCGAGATGGTGACCACTCCATGTGGGATGATCTCCGGTAGTCTTTCAGGTTTTATATGAGTCACCGTCAAGACCCTGAAGCTAGGAATTTGGCCTTCGCTTCATTTGCTTTGGCGTGTCCGAATCCTGTTGGAGGAAGGACGCTATAGTGATATTTTGTCTGCTGTAACGAGACGAATGCTGAGGTGGAGCTGGGATTTTGCCTTCACTCCGCTTTGTTTCGACCATGGGGTCTTTTGTTGATGTCGCATATGCATCCTGCTGGACTGCGAAGGAACACCGTTGTTTACATTGCGTCTGTTGTAACGAGACGAATGCCAAAGTGGAGCTGGGATTTTGCTGTCACTCCACTTTGTTTTAACCATGGGGTCTTTTGTTGATGCTGCGTCTACATCCTGCTGGACTGCGAAGGAACGCCATTGTTGACATTGTGTCTGCTGTAATGAGACGAATGCCGAAGTGGAGCTGGGATTTTGCCATCACTCCGCTTTGTTTTAACCATGGGGTCTTTTTTTGACGCCGCGTCTGCATCCTGCTGGACTGTGAAGGAACACCGTTGTTGACATTGCGTCTGCTATAACGAGACGAATGCCGAAGTGGAGCTGGGATTTTGCCGTCACTCCGCTGTGTTTTAACCATGGAGTCTTTTGTTGACGCTGCGTCTGCATCCTGCTGGACTGCGAAGGAACGCCGTTGTTGACATTACATCTGGTGTAACGAGATGAATGCTGAGGTGGAGCTGGGATTTCTTCGTCACTCCGCTTTGTTTCAACCGTGAGGTCTTTTGTTGACGTTGCATCTGCATCCTGCTGGACTGCGAAGGAACGCCGTTGTTGACATTGCGTCTGCTGTAACGAGACGAATGCTGAGGTGGAGCTGGGATTTTGTCGTCACTCCGCTTGGTGATGTTGCGTCCGAGTCCTGTTGGAATGAGGAGGATCACCGTTGCTGATTCTTAGGCTGTAGATATTGCCGTTAAGGTTTGGAACTAGGGACTACGTCGTGGCTCCGTTTCGTTGTGTCGCTTCCGTGCCTTGCTGGCATAAGAAGGAACGCTGTTGTTGGCTTTCTGGGATGCAGATGTGACCGTCGAGACTTGGCTCTCTTTCTGATGGAGCCTTGTAGGATTACATGGTTCCCTCTTTGTTTGCGCCCCTGGATTGTATACAGGGATCGATGTGATCTCACCTGTAGGGAAAGAGTTTCACTTCATTTCATTTTTTTTATTTCTTCCCGCGATGCTCTATCATTTCAGCTTTTATATCGCGAAGGTCGCGATTGCCCAATCATTTCGGCTATTTTTCGCGGTGCCCAATCATTTCGGCTATTTGTTTTATTTTTACTCGCTGCTCTTTATTGCGAGTTGCCCAATCATTTCGGCTATTTTTGTATGCATACATTTTTACTTGCTAATTTCGTTGCAAGTTGCCCCATCATTTCGGCTATTTCGTATGCATGTGTGGCTCGCTGGCTTTTTGCTGCAAGCTTGGAATTATACACCAATTTCGACATCAACACCGCTACAACTGGGATATTGCCAGGAGCGAATCATCATTTGCCTCTGTCGATGTCGAACAAAGGTGGCTTAGCAAACGGGTTAAGATCCTGTCAACTAAGTCTTTTGACTTCATGAGCCGTAAGGGTCTCATAATGGTATTTCTCCCTACGAGTCGTGACGATTTCGTAGGTGTGTTTTCTCCTTAGTAATCGTGAGGACTCCTAAGTGTATGGCTTCTCGTAAGTCGTAAGGATCTTACAAGAGGGCTTTCTCCTTATAAGTCGAGAGGACATACAAGGGCTGTTCACTATGCAAACATATCCTTAGTCACGGATGTGACTTTGTTAGGGAAATGTTTATTCACGCCTGTGGATTGTATACAAGGGTCGAGATGCTTGTAAGGCAGAATTGGAGGTTGTGATGGCTTAAGAACAGGTTCAGATCCATGGGGGTTAAGACTTTTGAATCTTATAAGCTGTGAGGGTCTCATAAGAGAGTTCTCCTTACGAGTCGTGAGGATCTCGCAAGTGTAATTTCTCCTTAGGAATCATGGGGATCCCTAAGTGTGTTGGTCCCTTGTGCGTCGTAAGGATCTCACGCAGGTGGTTTCTCCTTACAGGGTCGAAAGGACCTTGCAAGTGTCTTTTAACGAGATTGCGCCCTTTGGGTTTTCACAAAAACTCGCCGGTAGCCCTGCTGTTTTTACTCACGGAGACCTTTCAGGTTTTCATCCGTGCCTATTTGCTTATGGACATACCATTTTCTTTTTCTTTCTTTTTTTATTTATTAGTTTTTTTTTGTTTTTTTTTGTGTCAGCCTTGGGATGCTGCAGTCTGTAGGGATGCTAGGCACGCATACAAGGGTCTACGAGGCATCAACCATACCCGATTAAAATTTTAGCCGTGCCGAACAACCCAAAGTCGGATCTTTATACTAGAGTTTAGGCGAAAACAAGCGTGTTAAACACTTTAACACTAAGTGAGAGGGATTACAACCTTTGTAGATCCGGTCCTTCACTTCAATAGCTCCGTGTAGATGTCCCCTTCGCTGCGATCGTGAACTTCGGACTCTAGAGAAGCTCCACAAGAAGAACGAACTTGCTAGCTTTGATGACTTCGAGGCCGAAGATGATCTACGTCGGGGAGACACTAACTCAAGCTATTCCTTCACTAGGTCATGAACTTTATGAAGAGAACACACTCTACTACATGGCAAGTGGTAGAGGATGAAGAAGTAGGAGGTGGGCTCACTTTAGAATTAATTTTCTCACACTTTTTCTCATAGCACCATTAGAGCTTGAAAGATTTTTCAAGGAGCTTGATGAAGAAGAAGAAGAAAGAATAATCATCATATGAATTATCTTTCTCAATAATGTAACCATGGGTGAGTTAAGCTATCATGCTTAACTCATGTAGAGAATTGACCAAGGTATATGGTTAAGAGTTGGGTTAACTAAATATCCTTAAGAATGACAAAAGAGTTGACTTTGTCAATGTTTCCACAAGCTTCATGAAAGATTGAGAACTTTGACAAAGTCTTTCTTTTTTGTTATTCTTAAGATATAAAAAAAACCCTAATCTTTACCCTAATCTTGGTATAAGTCTCATACACCCATCTTTGATGTATCATCAAGCATGACACAATCATATGTACACAAATATATATCACATATACACTCATGCACAATCAAGTGAGAAAATAAATCTTAAGTGAGCTAATACTAGTTAATGTAATGTAATATATCAAATATATAATTATACATTAAATTATTAAATCAACTCTTAATTTAATAACCCGGTTATAACCGACTAATATCATGTGTAACAACTTATCGAATCAACACATGATCCGATAACCCGGCTATATCGCATACAACCGATCAATGTCACGAATCACGAGAATAGAATACGGTATCTCATATCGTATTAATCTCGGTCCCGCACATATCACATATGTGCTCCTACTCCGTTTCGCTTGAGCCAGGAAACCTCTGTGTAGGACTCTAAAAACTCGTCAATACGCCGGCAGTAGGTGATGATCACATCAAACACCTACAAGCCGCAAGCGGTCTGCTAAACGTAACGGCCACCCGGGTATTGAGCGATCAGAAGATCAACAAGCAAGCCTGTACATTCTCCTGTGAATCCAATCAGTAACACTCCCGTACAGTCCGGTCTCGTCATCTGATATGTCGCATATCTCGCCTAGGGGTGGTAAACGTCAGACCCCAGTAGCTTGATAAGTCGTGTCGATATGAGGTCTATAACAGTTCGAGGGACTACTAATAACACTTACCAGTAAATCTCAGCAACTCTAGCCAGGGATTTCCGGTTATAGCCAATCGAACACAGCACAACATCAACTCCCTATACCGGGAGAGACGAATCCCCTCCTATCGCTCATTGCCTCCATGTGATTCGGGACTGTACTCAAAAGCCACCTTTTTGCACGCCCTCTTGGACGTGGTATGATGGAAATCAAAGCACAATGGGAATCACACAAGACTCTATGACGATCTCGGGTCAACAGACTACTCTGTACCAGTGTCACCGGAGAACTGCCATCTGACGTAAGGTATAATACCATCTGGGAGTTCTCGGCGAGTCCGTCCAGTGTACCCAGTCTCCACTGAGCACCCATACACCATCCTTGATGTCAAACACCGATGGATATGGGATCATCCATCGCCCATCATATGGGTCAAGATGCGTATACGCTAGTCTACTCTGGTGCATCGATGCCCTGTCTCGATACACCCTCGACTAGGAATAATTAGAGGATGTACTCGTCGAGTACCGTGGCCCCACTAGTATGATCTCATCATAGTCCCAGTAGTCGAGTACATATCCTAAGGGCTTTATCAACATGTAACATAGAGACAATCAGAGTACATGTTAAGATAAAGTACAACCAGATAACATACTATCATGTCGAGCAAGAAAGTCCTCCCTATATATGTCCAAGCATCCATTACAATATACATCGTATGTACAGTAATGGGCTCTAGGGCATACATATAACTAACAATCTCCCACTTGCACTAGGGCCATTTGTTGTGGTATCGCATACCCAACAATTAGCTACGGTTGAAGTATCTCATACTCAACCATCCCATAAAAGTCTCTACTGGGAAAAAGGCCTTTGTGAGTGGATCCGTGCTGTTGTCCTCTGTGTCTACTCTCCTAACCTTGATCTCTCTGGAGATCAACCATCTCCATGATCAGGTGATACTGCCTAAGAATTATATCTGGATTACTGATGGGACGGTAATTCCTAGGCAAAAGCCACAACTCCATTGTCACACAATGGTAGGAACGAAGTTCATCTCATGAACTTATATATCCAGACTGCCTCTTTAGTAGCATCATTGGTAACGATGTATCTTGCCTTTAATCGTCTAGTAAGTCACGGTATCTAGCTTGGAACACTTCCAACATACCGTCCCTCCACTGAGGGTAAAGACAATGCCTGCGACTGACATTCAGTCGTCCTTATCATCCTGGAACCTTTTCAGTGATTCTCCCCAGGATCGATTGATACCATCTCACTACAACTAGTGAGAATCCTAACATCCAATTAGATCTATCTCATAGATCCAAAACCCAGGATTTAGGAGGTATCACTTTGATCCTATATGGAGAATCCTTGTGATAAGCGGAGATTGACCGAGCGTAGCATAGGAAACTCCTTCCCTATCAAGAGTATGTCATCCACGTACTCTACGAGGATCACCACCATACTCCCTACTACCTTTTTGTATATACAAGGTTCATCTACCATTTTGATGAAGTCAAACTCTTTGACTACCACATCAAAACAGATGTTCCATCTCCGCGATGCCTGCTTTATCAACATAAAACATCTTGCACACGTTTCCGCTGCTCCCACTGTCTACGAAGCCCTCTGGCTGTGTACTTATAGACGCTCTCTTCTAAAACATCATTTAGAAAAGCAGTCATAACACCCAACCGCCAGATATCATAGTCATGGTATGTAGCCGTGGCAAGTAGGATCTGGATGGACTTAAGCATAGCTTTGAAAGTCTTAACTTTTCCATGTACACCAAGTAATCTTCTCAAGATATACTTGCTCCTGAGGGGGATTTAACCCTTCAGATAAAGCAACCAAAGTCCATACTTTGTTGGTGTATAAGGATTCCATCTCAGATCGCTAAGCATCCAGCCATTCTTACAGAGTCTCACTCCTGATGGCCAACTCGAAACTAGTTGGGTCATCATCTCATGATGAAATCCTCGCTCCCACTGTCATAGAGAAACCAAAGTATCTCTCAGGTGGGTGAGGAACCCTACTAGATCGACGGAGAGGCCGAGGTTCGTTGGTTACTATTGAATCTTTCGGTTCTACCAAATCATCTGCTGTAGTTTGTATAGCTGGAACTCCTTCCAGTTCTACCTCATGACCACTAATTTCTTCACAAGAAATTCTCTTTCACAAAGATGGCATGTTGAGAAACAAAACATCTTTTGTTCCTCTGTTTGGTAGAAGATATTCCCTTGCGAATGCTTGGGATATTCAACAAACTTTCACAGAACTGACTTTGCCTCGAGCTTGTCCGGATTATGCTTTTAGACATAGGCTGGACAACCCCAAATCTTAACAAACTTAAGATACGGGCTCTTCCCATTCCATATCACATATGAAGTGGTAGGTATCTGATTTGATTTGAACCCTATTCAATAGGTATGCAGCTTCTCAAGTGCATAACTCCCAAAAGGAAATAGGAAACTCAGTAGTACTCATCATAGAGCACACCATATCACATAGGGTGCTATTGCTCCTTCTCGATATACCATCGTGCTATGGTGTATACGGAGGAGTAATACTGAGAGAGAATCTCATTCTCCTTTGGAATAGTCCAGGAATTCCGTGCTCAAGTATTCTCCTCCTTAATCTCATCAAAGGGCATAATACTTATACCCATTTTTGGTTCTCTACTTCTAACTTATATTCAGTGATTATCTTAAAAGTTTCAGACTTGTGTTTCAACTGGAACATATGTCTGAATCTTGAGAGATCATCAGTGAATTTAATGAAGTACAAAGAACCGGATTTGGCATGTGTAGACAGGGGACCTTCATACATCAGCATGTATCAATCCCAAGAGTTCATTAACTCTTTCTCTGCTTCCAATAAACGGAGATGTGGTCATCTTATCTCTGTGACATGACTAGCAAGTTTCATAAGATGTAAATTTAAACTAATTTAAATATACATCTAAATGTAACTTGTCTAGTCGGGTCGCATTGATATGACCTAGTCTACAATACCTCAAGAAGGATTCGTTCATTTCTGAACTATTCCTCTTGTGTGTGTTCTGTATACTAAGAACTGTAGTTTGATTTAGAACGTTTATGCTTTTAGATAACGTGCCTGAACCGATCAACTCTTGATATAGGAAATGTTCAATCTAATAACATTCGTTCAGAATCAATGTATTCTAGTAATACAGGGTGATAGTGACCAACAGACTTGGCTGCAACACTTGCACCGTTTCTATCTCATGAAACTTATCACGCGTTCTCAGTTCTCTACCTATCTGTAGCCCATGTAACAGATTACATATGCGGGATCCTGATCCGGTATCTCATACCCAGGACATAAAGGATACTGAGAAACAGTTCTATGTAATGAACACACCCGAAGATGATGCATCAACATGCACTTTCTTCGTTTGGGCTGTACGGGAAATCTGGTATTCCCCGATTTCCTGCTCTGTCTTATAACAATTATAAGTTGGAGCGGGACCAATGTTCCCCAGCTCAGTATAACAAGCGGGTTCGGTCAATATATCCGTATTATTATTTTGATTAAGGCGTGATATGGTCGCTACCTGAAGAGAGAGAGAAGAAAACACTCAGCGTATGCTCTTGCAAGATTAAATTGGTTATCTAATATATCTAATCAAGATGTCTCCCACTGTTTTAATCAAATCTTCCTTCAAACCCTAAAAGGAAAGACTAGCCGGGATTAATTACACTCTACAAGTTCGCCAATCTTTCAGCCAGGCCAGTGCCGGTACTTTGAGGGAGGTCACTCGTGCTTTCGCACGAACCTAATTAAAGTAAACCTCGTTTTCTTAGGGGCGTAACCCCGTTGACACCTACTTGATCGGCTAATTGTAATGTGTAACTCTTACTCGCAGTGGGTATCGGGATCCAACTATCTCATAGAAGGTATGCAATCTCATTGCAAATTTCATCACTTGAAATTCCCAATAATATTTTTTTACCCCTAGCGTGCTATGACCTTGACGCATGCCAAACAACCCATAGTCCGCTAGTCAAGTTCAACCCGTGCATTTCCTGATTGAATTAAACCCACCCGCACGACCCTTGACGCATGCCAAACAACGCCGTACGAATACCCTAATCCAATCGCATCGTATGGTAGTAGATACGCACTAGTTAGCTACCGTACACTACGCCTTGACGCATGCCAAACTACCGCAGCACGAATACTAAGTAGTACTTATCTGAAATGACGGAGGGTTTTTAAGAAAACCATGAGCGTAATGAACTTGATATCGTTGTAGAATCGAGTGATTTTTAAATGGAATGTTTTTTAGGCTTTTCTAGTTTTGCTAAAGGGGTCACTCCCGGTGAAGGGATCGTCGGCCCTTTCCTCATCGAATAAGGTGCAGGGTATATCATATATACCACTATGCAAAGCAAAAACTATAAAAACAATCAAAAGACAAACCGAGTTTGTAGCATCTGCTAGTTTCACTAAAGAGGTCACTCCCGGTGAAGGGATCTCGGCTCTTTCCTTATCGAATAAGGTGCTGGATGTTCTACAAGGAACACCGCTATGCAAAGCAAGAACTAGAGCTACCAGTTTTTAAACAAGTTTCTACAACATCTTAGGTTTCTTTTATTTCATTAATCCCATTAATGAAGTCCCATTTTATTATACTTCACAAGCATCTCTTTTGAAACGAAATCTGTAATATAACATATATCTCATATATATAATATAAACATTCGTCTCAGGCAGTAATATGATCTCATCACAGAACATTGCAGCAGAAGAACATATATGAAATATTGGATATACTAGGACGTCCGTGTTTTTAATACGAGCCTGTATAAAACACGGATTCCACGGTCGCGATGAATAGCCAAACCCACATCCCTAGACCCCTACGAGAGCAGCAAGCAACACTGCCAATTCTAGGGTTAGGAGACCCAGTCTCGACTCCTCGAGATGGTCTCCCATTGGACCCTAGAACTCGGTTACTTGTGCTCCCCGCCTTGGGTCTACCTAACGCAGAAAAGTAAATAATATACAATGGTGACATCATCCTCAGCCCGGAAGTGCCCCAATAAAAGAATATTACATACAAATGAATTTTACATGAATGAAAAAGAAAAAACTCCCATCGCACATAAACCCCCGGCTATTCAAAACGCGACGATCCAATATAACATATCACAGCAATACATAATATCTCATATCATCAACGTAAGCAAGTATGTGTATCCCGATTGTCGTTAATGTATAGCAACGAAGCCGGCGATACACCACATACTACGCTTACGGTCACAGAAAAGAAAGTGTAAAACTACAACAGTTGGGATCCGCAACTTTCTTAGACATGCATGCCTAACTAAATGAATTCCTTAGACATCGCATGCCTAACAATTATAAACCCCGCATTTTAGTCTCATTATCGAAAACTCTTTTCAATATCAAGTCGGGCAATTCAACAAGATTCCCGACATCCTGATCGAATGCTCGTCGCAAACTTTAGTAGACGGCCGCACCCCTGATGCCGTCGACGAAGTACACTAAGGCGGAACACCGCTGCCGCGAGCCCCCGAACGGATGCTTTTGGCGACGGGGTTCTCTTACAGTCACTTGGTCGGGGCTATGGGGCGTGGCTGTCTATTAAGTTTACCCGGCGAGTATCCGCGTACGCTACGTGATTGCGACGAACTTTTGATCACATCAAAATTCCGTAGCAACCGATCAATTGAGACTGAACTACTAGATTTATAACATTCAAATTAGTTATCTCATAACTACTTGTGGATTCCAAATATTGTATCACAATCCAGATAAATAGACAATGTTAAACTTTCCGATCGAATAATCAAATACCCAAGATTTCCCCAATATATCTCAACACTTGAAATCAGTTTAAAAACATCCATCACATGCCACAGTACCAATGGTCCAGCCGTAGAAGGGTCAAGCCAACGCCTCACATGTGGCACGCCGTACTGCCCCAAACCCTAAGGTTTAGAGGCAGTTCAAGACGGTCACATAATCGAGTTAAGGTTCGTTGTCTTCTAGAGGGTCCACCGCGTTACTTACATGACTTAGAACGTTCTTAAACTCGAGAAAAAAATCCAACTTTTGAAAATTTTCCGACAGGGGAAAAAGTGAGTTATTGATATCCGTTCGAACTTTTTAACACGTTCTAAAAATTACCCGGACAAAACTAAACAAAGTTAAATTATCCGATCGAATCAACGAGTCCCCAATACAACCCTAGAAAACTCAACACTTGAGTAGAATTAAAAAATTCACAGAAAAAAATGACAAGAAAGGACCTAAGAATAAATATATGAAATATGAGGGACTAAGTCTAAATTTTGGCCCCAGATCCGCCGCCAAACCCTTGGTTTGGCCGCGGTTCCGCGGTCAAATGAGTGACTTAGTGGACCGTACTTCACAGTAATTCTTAGTTTTTCCTTCTTGTTTTTCTGAGCATTTTTAATTCATAAAAAATCACATTTTTGAAAAATGTCCAGATAGGGGTAAACATCGATCGGACTTTAAACTTCGCACAGACTTCGCCTAAAGCTCTAGCTTGGATCTGATACCACTGTAGGGATGCTAGGCACGCATACAAGGGTCTACGAGGCATCAACCATACCCGATTAAAATTTTAGCCGTGCCGAACAACCCAAAGCCGGATCTTTTTACTAGAGTTTAGGCGAAAACAAGCGTGTTAAACACTTTAACACTAAGTGAGAGGGATTACAACCTTTGTAGATCTGGTCCTTCACTTCAATAGCTCCGTGTAGATGTCCCCTTCGCTGCGATCGTGAACTCCGGACTCTAGAGAAGCTCCACAAGAAGAACGAACGTGCTTGCTTCGATGACTTCGAGGCCGAAGATGATCTACGTCGGGGAGACACTAACTCAAGCTATTCCTTCACTAGGTCATGAACTTTGTGAAGAGAACACACTCTACTACATGGCAAGTGGTAGAGGATGAAGAAGTAGGAGGTGGCTCACTTTAGAATTGATTTTCTCACACTTTTTCTTATAGCACCATTAGAGCTTGAAAGCTTTTTCAAGGAGCTTGATGAAGAAGAAGAAGAAAGAATAATCATCATATGAATTCTCTTTCTCAATAATGTAACCATGGGTGAGTTAAGCTATCATGCTTAACTCATGTAGAGAATTGACCAAGGTATATGGTTAAGGGTTGGGTTAACTAAATATCCTTAAGAATGACAAAAGAGTTGACTTTTTTAATGTTTCCACAAGCTTCATGAAAGCTTGAGAACTTTGACAAAGTCTTTCTCTTTTGTTATTCTTAAGATATAAACAAAACCCTAATCTTTACCATAATCTTGGTATAAGTCTCATACACCCATCTTTGATGTATCATCAAGCATGACACAATCATATGTACACAAATATATATCATATATACACTCATGCACAATCAAGTGAGAAAATAAATCTTAAGTGAGCTAATACTAGTTAATGTATTGTAATATATCAAATATATAATTATACATTAAATTATTAAATCAACTCTTGATTTAATAACCCGTCTATAACCGACTAATATCATGTGTAACAACTTATCGAATCAACACTTGATCCGATAACCCGGCTATATCGCATACAACCGATCAATGTCACGAATCGCGAGAATAGAATACGGTATCTCATATCGTATTAATCTCGATCCCGCACATATCACATATGTGCTCCTACTCCGTTTAGCTTGAGCCAGGAAACCCCTGTGTAGGACTCTAAAGTCGTCAATACGCCGGCAGTAGGTGATGATCACATCAAACACCCACAAGCCGCAAGCGGTCTGCTAAACGTAACGGCCACCCGGGTATTGAGCGATCAGAAGATCAACAAGTAAGCCTGTACATTCTCCTGTGAATCCAATCGTAACACTCCCGTACAGTCCGGTCTTGTCGTCTGATATGTCGCATATCTCGCCTAGGGGTGGTAAACGTCAGACCCCAGTAGCTTGATAAGTCGTGTCGATATGAGGTCTATAACAGTTCAAGAAACTACTGATAACACTTACCAGTAAATCTCAGCAACCCTGGCTAGGGATTTCCGGTTATAGCCAATCGAACACAGCACAACATCAACTCCCTATACCGGGAGAGACGAATCCCCTCCTGTCGCTCATTGCCTCCATGTGATTCGGGACTGTACCCAAATGCCACCTTTTTGGATGCCCTCTTGGACGTGGTATGATGGAAATCAAAGCACAGTGGGAGTCACACAAGACTCTATGACTATCTCGGGTCAACAGACTACTCTGTACCAGTGTCACCGGAGAACTGCCATCTGACGTGAGGTATAATACCATCTGGGAGTTCTCGGCGAGTCCGTCCAGTGTACCCAGTCTCCACTGAGCACCCATACACCATCCTTGATGTCAAACACCGATGGATATAGGATTATCCATCGCCCATCATATGGGTCAAGATGCGTATACGCTAGTCTACTCTGGTGCATCGATGCCCTGTCTCGATACACCCTCGACTAGGAACAATTATAGGATATACTCGTCGACTACCGTGGCCCCACTAGTATGATCTCATCATAGTCCCAGTAGTCGAGTACATATCCTAAGGGCTTTATCAACATGTAACATAGAGACAATTAGAGTACATGTTAAGATAAAGTACAACCAGATAGCATACTATCATGTAGAGCAAGAAAGTCCTCCCTATATATGTCCAAGCATCCATTACAATATACATCGTATGTACAGTAATGGCCTCTAGGGCATACATATAACTAACACGGTCCACAGTAGTTTATCGACGTTTCGGTCAAAAGTCCGTGATTTTTCGGGCAGCGTACAATTACGCAGCTAGATTTTCTCGCAAATCTTCGTATCTTTTGTGTCGGAGGTGGATTCCTTAAAGAGAAGGCTGAGGGCGATTTCTTTGTCAGAGTCGCTTCCAAAGGTGATAACTTGCGATCCCTTCGTGTCGATTATGTGACAGTTGTCAGCGGCTCTTTTGCGCTCATTTGTCGTACTTTTCTTTTCCCGACGAGCCTTGCGCTTCACTCGTTGAACGTGTTGTCGGTGCGCAACATATCCTTGCCACCAGTTTTTAAAGGCTATGCACTCCTCGGTAGGGTGTGCAATGCTCCGATGGTATAAGTAGAAGTTAGGATGTATGTCCGCTTTATCAATACCGCAAAGAGAATTTCCTCTGAAAGAGGGAAACTTCATTCCCATCGATATGGCTTTGGCGAACCTTTTCCTTGTCTTGAACCTGCTTTTATTTGTCACGGACATACCTCGGTCTGGTTGGGGTGTTTTAACCTTTTCGTCCAGTCGCCGGCGTTTGGATTTTTCAAATATGGCCATTTCGCGCTCTCGATCAGCTTTGCTTTTTAGAAGAGCTTCGTTCAGGAATGCATTAATCATTTCGTGTGATGGCCCTAGAAGTTTTGGCTCAGGATCTGCCCCTAATTTCTTTGTGTCAGGAGCTTCTTCACCGTTT
The DNA here is from genome assembly GCA_030015575.1 of Agapanthus africanus. Taxonomy (NCBI): domain Eukaryota; kingdom Viridiplantae; phylum Streptophyta; class Magnoliopsida; order Asparagales; family Amaryllidaceae; genus Agapanthus; species Agapanthus africanus. The sequence goes on along the minus strand of JASDDO010000031.1, from coordinate 19,649,258 downwards.
ATCAACGAATGAGAGATCACATGGTAGCTTGCCACATAATCTTCATATTCATCCGACGAATCTTCTCCATTGTCGCCATCTCTGTCCTCAAGGACGTGGCTGAGAAATTCTTGGAGTGTGATTGGGGTCCGCGCCTTCTGGTTATATTCTTCCAGCGCGTCAATCTGTTTTTGCAGGTCTGTGCGCTTGTCATCAAGCTTCACGGGCATTTTGGTCTTCATCTTCTTCTTCGAAGACTTTGACGGCTGGGTGCGAGCGCTTTGACTATCACCACCATTTTTTGTAGTTGGGCGCGGTTTCAACATTCCTTCGACGATCTTGGGTTCCAGTGGATTTTTCCACCTGATTGCCGGGTATGTTTGGAGATCCTTCAGCATTCTTTTCGTTTTTGCCGAAAGAACAACTTCCAATGGGGCTTCCCTTATGAATGAGCACGATTCCCCCGGCATGTCCACTTTTTTAGGGGCATGAGGTTGTGGCGGGTTCACCTTCCAGTTTTCGGATAATGCGAACTGGCCTTGTTGGTATTAGTCCTCAAGCTAGCCTTTGAAGACGAAGCAATCTTCGATTGGATGGCTTACTTCTTGGTGGTAAGGGCAGTAATTAGGATTATTGACATCGCCTGGCTACAATGGACGTTTTGGATCCGGCAGATTGATGAGTCTGTTGCGCACTTCCAGCTCGAACAGTCTCCTTGTTTTATCTTGGGGAAACGAGTAAGGACATCCCAGTCTCTCCTCGAGGGATGGGCGTGGACGCATTTTGTTTTGGCGAACAACTGGCTTTAAGTTGCTCGACTGTTGTTGAGTATTGGTGACGAAAGTTGCTTTTCCTTTCCCTTTTTCATTTCGAGAGTCCTTCTTTGGAGGAGATGGTCTATGACCCATCTGATCCATTTGGGTCAGCTTGTCAATCAAGGCCTGGAAAGTAGTTGGCTTGAAGAACATCAGGAATTGCGATATGGCCGCTTAAGGGTCAAGAGTGCCCACGAACATGCCCACTGCCAGCACTTCATCGATGCACTGCTCGCATTTCGACCATAAATTTCGCCACCGTATTGCGTACTGGACCCAAGTTTCGTCTGGCTTCACCCTGGCATTGATCAGTGCTGTGATTGGGGTGCATTCACTAGCACTCGCGAAACGTTGGGTGAATAGTAGCTCCATCTCCGCAAATTTCTTGATAGAGTCATTTGGAAGTTCAGAATACCAATCGAACGCCGTTTCTGACAAGCTGCCAACAAACTGGCGAAGTAGCAGTTTATCGTCACCTCCAGTGTTGCCACATAGAGCCCTGGACTGGGCGACATGCTGGTGGGGATTGCCCGTCCTTTTATATACATGGAATTTAGGGATCGTGTATCTTGGTGGATACTTGATCTGATCATACCATCCTGGATATGGTCGCCCAGTTTTGATGACTTGGCCAGTTGCTTCATTTGCTTGATGAGCCCGTATTTGTTGAGCTATGTAATCATCCAGGGCGGCTTTTGAGATGGTTTCCTCCTTGGCTGCTGACAGAGCCGGCAGAGGATTCGACGTCTCCGCTCGGTCATCTTCGAGGATAATCGGAGGTTCTTCAGCTGGAGGGTCCGGCTGGATCATCATGCCCACCATATCTTGGAACAGAAAGGCCATTTGTTTTATATTGGCCTCTTGTTCCGCGGCCTCTTTGTCCTTCTTCTCAAGCATTCTCCGAAGGAATTCAGCATCAGTTTCCTGCTCACGGCGCTGCTTCGAGGATGTCTCCGGGCTTGCTTTCGGTCCTGTGAGTGCGGCCATGGCTGTTAGCATTTCTTGGAGCTTTTGCTGTTATTGCTCCTGAGCCTTAGTCACTGATCGCATAAGCGGTCGATGACCTGTAGAGATACGGCTATCCTCTTTTCTGGATGCCATATAAATAGTGTGCACCACCATGCCCCCAGACTTGGGGCGTTTAGATTCAGTGTTCTTACGATTCATCGCAGACACCGGGATTTTCTTCAGCTTTCTCCTCTTGTGAGCGGTCGAAGTTTAGGGGGCCGTTACAGTGGGCACCCAAGTAACTGTCGGCTTGACAGGGTGGTTCTCTTCTCATTGAATTTTCACCTTTTTCTGTCGGCGAGAGTAATCTTGATCAATCACCGAGTTCTGAACCTGTCACTAAACTTTATAAATCTTAGAGGACAGCCGCTGAGGGGGCTGTTCGAGCTTCACCTTAGTAGCGTTCTCCACGGGTGGAGGAGATCTCTTCAGAACGGCAGTCAGAGAGTTTTTGCGCACCTTCCTTAGCGGTTCAAAGCTGTTCCCAGTCGGAACAGCAACATCGATTTTCACCGTCGGAGCCGGCGGAGTCAGTCCAGAAGGAGAGTTGCCTCCAGCCTTCCTTACTCGGCGCCAGTGGCGACGTCGAGTGTGTCGAGCCGTTGGGATTGTCTCAGCTGTAGGGGTGACTCCCTCATGCCCCCTGTGCTGGTCAGAAGTTGTCGTTGTCAGCCTATTGAAGACTGATGTCTGCTGAGTGGGGATAACCAACCTATCGAAGGCAGACTTCCGAGCACGGAAAGCAGCCTTGACGATTTCATGAGCAGGAATGGCTATCCGCTTAGGGATAACCCTTTCTAGCATTGTGGGCTTCTTCATGGGCCCAAATGAGCTTTGGCCCAGTCTGTCAAAGACTGAGGCATTGGAGCTGGATGACCCGTTGAGAGAGGCCGCGGTAGTTGTGAGCCAATTAAAGACCAAGCTCTTCGGGGCTTCTTGCGACGGCAGAGGGGCATTGAAGCTCATTGGTGGGAGCATGGTCCCAAAGAACAACCCAGTGGTGGCCTGAGTTACCTGCTCTACTGGCATCTTGAAAAGAGGAGGCCGCTTGAGGACCGTAGGTCACTCCTCCGGCGAGGATGGAGTGGGAGTTGTTGCAATGAGTACAGTTTGAAGCCATTAATCTTCTGTTTTCTGCACGGAGCAAGACACCAAATCTTAGTACCTTGAATCCAGGGGAAACCCTAGCAAACCATGATTCGTTCGCGAGACACGACCCACGAAGTGTGGAGTGGAAAGAGGAAAAGGTCCCACCGGGCGTACCAGAATCTGTTCCCCACCGAAACACGGAGACGCGACCGCGCGGGTCCGTCTTTCCTAAATTCCGAGGGCAAATGCTAATTGGTGCTATCTGTCCACCTCTCCGAAGATTCCAAGTTAATTTATGACACCATGTATCGAAGGTTTAAACGGATGCGGCCGATATAGCAGACTTCGTCAGATTCCCCCTCATTGAGGGGTTTTTGATTGTGGGGGCGCTCTTCCCTGCAGGCATAAGCCCCTGCTGTTAATTACGCTACCGCATCGCGGTAACCACTTTCTTCTTCTCCAGATAGTCACTTCGTGTCATGGGTGTTTGTTTTGTTTTTTGGTTGCCCGTGGATTGTATACGGAGACTAATTTATGTTGTCGCCCGTAAGACGTGGATTAGTCTACATCCGTACTTTTTAAGATTCGGGTTTGGGGGTTGGGTTTAAGGATACGTTAGTCTCGTTAGTCTCATTCGAGACTAAGATCAACTTAAACGTTTGTTAATGATACGTTAGTCTCATTTCAGACTAAGATCAACTTAACGGGATCGTTTAGATCCAACAAGAGAGCATTTGGACTCAATTGTTTAGTTTAGGGACATTTCGGTCGATTACCAATTTAAGGACATAGTGGTCCAAGGTTAAGGACATCATAGTTCATGGGCTTAAGGACCCCACAGTCCAAGGTTAAGGACATCATAGTCCATGGGTTTAAGGACCCCACAGTCCAGTTTAAAGACGTCATAGTCTATGGAACGTATGGTTGTCGGGACCCGTCACCTCTCTGAAGACGTTGAAGGATTACAACGACATATATCAGAGGGGTTCAGAGATATACCCTTGAACCAATTTTGGTTGAAAGATCTGTAGTCCAATTTGGGGCTAAGATCTGTTAAAAGATTTATGAGCATATGGGCTCAATTAATCTGAATGGGGGGTTTATAGCCAATTTGGGTTCGGCCCACTCAGTTAAAATGTTTAAACATTTGACAATGCTGAGCATTGATTTGAGTTCTGACAATATTTTTGTCTTTTATTGAATGCTGAGCATTCATCATAGCTTTGGGCTTATTAAAGAACAATTTATGTTCTATTAGCGCGACATGTGGCGCGCTTGGCGCTTTGCGCCAGTCAAAGAGCGCAGCGTGCTTCTGCCAAGTAGCGCGCATGTAAAGGACACGTGTCGCGCTCGGCGCCAAATAATGGGCGCATAATGCCAATTTATGAGCATAGAGCGCTAATTCATGAGCGCATTGCGCTTTCAGTTTAGTGGCGCACACATGAGTGACACGTGGTGTGCTTGGCGCTGAGCGCTAGCCCATAAGTGCAGTGCGCTATTTCAAGAGCGCAAAGCGCTAGTTGTTAATTGGCGCATACGTGATTGATACATGGCGCATTTGGCGCTGAGCGCCAGTCCAGAGAGCGCAGAAGTGCAGTTCAAGAGCGCAAAGCGCATTTGATCAATTTTATGATCCAAAGAGAGACTCTGTCTCAAGATCTGATAACAACAGTTTCAATCTCTTATATTGATGAAAGGACTTTGCCTTTATAGATCTATGATCCTTAAGAGAATTGAATTATTCTCCTTCCCTTTCTATAATGAGACGTTCATGATCTCTTTGAGAAAGACTTTTAGTCTTATGGATCTATGATCTGTGAGAAGTAAGTTCTTCTTTTATTTTATGATGAGATCTTTTGATCACTTTGTGAAAGACTTTTTGTCTTTGTAGATCTATGGTCTTTTTAAAGAAATGAATTCTTCTTTCTTAATCATGAGATGATTTCATCTCTGTGTTCATCATCATTCATTCTTACCTTGAAGAAAAATCTTCTTGCAAGAGCTTGCTCTTTGAATTTTCTCAAAGTTTTTTTGGGGAGGTTTTCTCTCTCTTTCTGTATATTTGAGACTTGAAGTCTAGGGGCCTTTTTATAGGGTAGGCTGATTTGTTGAATCAGTTAAAGAGATTTTTCTTTGATTGATTTGGGGATGTTTCTCCACCAATGGATCTTTGATCCTAGGGTTTCTGTTTTACAGAAGGCAATCTTCTTGTTTTTAACAAGATTGGTGTTTCCTGATTTAAAATCAGAAAAGCTTATGGGAAAAGCTTCAGAAAGAGGGGTCACGTGCTCATACGTGACCAGCAGTCACGTGTTGACACGTGACATATAAAAGCAGTGAAAAGGGCTCATTGATTCCCTGATCAAGTCAGAGAAAAGGTTCCTTAATCAAGTCAAGAAAAAGGGCTTCAGATGAGGTCACGTGTTGGCACGTGACGCTCAAAGGAGAAGACTCGTGCTACAGTTGAGTCAAGGAAAGGGGCTCCTAACAGGGGGTCACGTGTTCACACGTGACCAATGGTCACGTGTTAACACGTGATGGCTAAAACAGCAATTAGAAGACAGCGCAGAAAGAAAGAAGACTCTTCATTCCAAAGAGGGTCACGTGTCCACACGTGACCATGGGTCACGTGGTCACACGTGACCGGCTTTCAAAGCCCATTTTGACGACAGAATTAAATTCTGAGGGAGATTTGAATCTTTCCAAAGGAAAGTAATTATTTGAGACCAACCGAATTAAAGATTCAGAAGTGATTTAAATATCATCTATCTATGGAGAATCTCGGGTTTGGAAAGATTTCCCCCTTAAATCTAACCAAAATAACAAGGGAGAATCCCTGGATTTAAAATCCAATGGTGAATAAAATTCACCTAATAATCCAAAGGTCCAGAACGAATGAAGGATGCAAATCAAATCTCTCAATGAAGATTCGTCACAAAACTAATTTATTCGGCTGCTTCTCCTATAAATAGGAGCCAAGAGATACAAAAAAAAACATACATGCGCAGAGAAGAAAAGAAAGAAAAAAGGAGGAGAGCTTTGATACTTTGAAAAGACTCAGATCTTCTGCAAAAACCCTAGGTAAGAAAGGGAAGGCCTTTTGAAAGAAAGAGAATTTAATTCTCAACAGAGTTTAACTCTGATACATAAAACAGAAGAGCATATTTCTTCTCTCTTTGATAGAGGATCTGCAAAGTGCACATCTCCCCTTAAGGTTGAGAATTTAATTCTCAATGGGTCGAGATCCTGCCATGCAGATCCAAAACAAGGAGAAGGAATGCAAGCATGAGAATTTAATTCTCACAGAACTATAGGAATTTAATTCCTTTAAGATAAAAGTAGGGCTTGACTCTATGTTATGGGAATTTAATTCCTTCAAAACAAAAGAAACAGGGTTGAACCCTAATTAAGAACATAGTTCTGTTGAAACAGCGGGAATTTAATTCCTTTAATCATAATTCCCTAAAATGGGAGTTTAATTCCTTAAAAGCTTTTGTTAAGGTTTAACCCTATTTGGATCTTCACATGTATGAGGAATTTAATTCCCACAGAAAATTCAGAGTTAAACTCTATTCCAGAATACAAGTCTTCGAAAGGAAGATCCTCTAAAAACATACATAGAGGCAGGGTCACGTGTTACCACGTGACCCCCCAAAGAGATCTACAGAAAGTCCCTTTGAGGCAGCACCCCACGTGATCTACGTGACCCTTGATAGAAGTTCTAATACATAGGCATTTGAATGCCCATCACGTGATGGCACGTGATACTCTGAAAGACGCGATAATTTCAGTAGAAAAAACGAAGGGAGGGCGCTCTCACGTGCTGTCACGTGACCCCTCTTGCCTCAGTGTTTAACACTAAATTAAAACTCTCAAACCCAGTGTTAAAACACTGTTGGGCCTTAGCATTCAACACTGATTAAAAAGCCTTATTTGCAGTGTTCAACACTGAGCTGTTTTAGTGTTTAACACTAATTTGAAAAGCCTTGTTGCTGGTGTTTAACACCAATTATCTCTTAATGTTAAACACTAACTTGTCAATCTCATTCCCAGTGTTCAACACTGACTGCTCTGTAGTCTTTAAACACTAGGCTTTGACCCAATTAACTTAAATGGATAGAGGCAAAGCCTCTCCTGATTGGACTTAGCCCAAGACGGCCATAAGTCCTCAATTTGTGATTAATTGGGCCAATGGACTCATAACATAATTAATTCGTCTTGACCCCAAATTGGGCCAAGGACTATTTAAGCCACTCTGGTTCTAGGGTACATCTCTTCACTCCTTTGATACTTGGCATTGTAATCCCTCAATGTCTTCAAAGAGGTGACGGGTCCCGACGACCACACATTGATATGGACTGTGGGGTCCTTAAACCCATGCCTAATGCAAAATTCCTGGTTACGTGGAACGCGGATAACGTCACTCTTTGACCCCGTGGAAAACGTCCAGAGCGGAGCCTAGTCCTCGCCGAGCACGGCAGTGAACCCGTGTGAAGCATCTAGTGCAAAATTCCTGGTTACGTGGAACGTGGATAACGTCACTCTTTGACCCCACGGAAAACGCCCAGAGCGGAGCCTGGTCCTCGCTAAGCACGGCAGTGAACCCGTGTGAAGCATCCAGAGCACATATCGGACTGTGGAGTCTTTAAACCCATGGACCGCAACGTCCTTAAACTACCCATGGACCGCAACGTCCTTAAACTAGAACAATAGAGCCCCATATGCTCTTCTGTCGGATCTAAACGGTCCCGTTTAAGTTGATTCTAGCCTCAAAGATGGCTAACGTATCCTTAAACCTTCAAACAGACTGGACTAGGAATCCCCCCAATTAACTCTGGCTCGAGGGTACATCTCTGAACTCCTCTGACATCCGTCGTTGTAATCCTTCAACGTCGTCAGAGAGGTGACGGGTCCCGACGGCCACACATATACGATGGACCACTATGTCCCTAAACTGGAGCAATGGAGCCTAAAACACTCCCTTGTCGGATCTAAATGATCCCGTTAAGTTGATCTTAGTCTCAACATTAGACTAACGTATCCTTAACAAACGTTTGAGTTGATCTTAGCCTCAAGCATGGTTGACGTATCCTCAAACCAAACCCCCAAACCCAAATCTAAGATAGCTCGGATTTGGACTAGTCCACGCCCTACGGGCGACGACATAACTCAGTCTCCGTAAACAATCCACGGGCAACAAAACATAAAACAAACACACACGACACGAAGTGACCATCTGGAGAAGGAGAAAGTTGTTACCGCGATGCGGTAGCGTAATTAACTGCAGGGGCTTGCGCCTGCAGGGAAGAGCGTCCCCACAATCAAAAACCCCTCAACGAGGGGGAATCTGACGAAGTCTGCTACATCGGTCGCATCCGCTTAAACCTTCGATACATGGTGCCATAAACCAACTTGGCATCTTCGGAGAGGTGAACGGATAGCACCAATTAGCATCTGCCCCGAATCTCAGTGCCAAGACATCGCAGCCTTGCGCGTCGTCTTTCGGAGGGGAACAGATTCTGGCACGCCCGGTGGGTCCTTTTCCTCTTTCCACTCCACACTTCGTGTGTCGTGATTCGCGAACCAATCGCGGTTCACTAATGGTTGCCCTTGGGTTTCAAGATACTAAGAATTGGCGTCTTGCCTATTGCAGAAAACAAAGGATCGATGGCTTCTACTTCCGCGAAGTCCTTCAACTGCTCAAACTGCAATTGCGACCAACGCTCTACCTCGCCAGGAGGTATAGCTTATGGACCCCAAGCTGCTTCGTTGTTCACAATGCCAGTGGACCAGGTGACTCAAGCCACTACCGGATTGTTCTTTGGGACTATACTCCCCCATCAAGCTTCGTGGCGCCGGTGCCGACAAAGGAAGCTCTCAGGAAGTCGGTCTTTGATCGTCTTACCCCTGCCGCGGCTCCTCTCAACGAGTCACCCAACGTCAACGCCTCGGTCTTCTCTAGATTGGGCCAGAAATCTTGCGAACTCATCATGGGGCCTACAATCTCAGAGGGGGCTACTTCTAAGAAAGTGGCCGCTCCTACCCCCGAAATTGCCAAGGTGGCTTCTCCGGCCAAAAAGTCGGTCTTTACAAGATTGACGGCTTCGGCTCCCGCTCCTACTGCCCAGAAGGCATCGGTCTTTGACAGGCTAACACCAACAACAACCCCCCACCCACGCAGGGGGCAAGACAAGACCATTCTTACCGCTGAACCAGTGTCGTCCGCTCGACGCGCTCGACGTCGTCATTGGCGCCGAATAAGGAAGGCTGGGGGCAATTCCCCCTCCGGATTGACTCCACCAGCCCCGACGGCAGAAGTTAATGCTGCTGTTCCAACTGGGAACAGCTTCGAAATGCTAAACAAGGTGCGAAGAAATTCTCCTACTGCAGTGCTGAAGAGGTCTCCTCCCCCATTAAAGAAGGTTGCGGAAATAAAACCAGAACAGCCCCAATCTCCTCAACGGCTGTCTTCCAAAATCTATAAGGTTTGGCGACAAGCCCGAGACTCGACCATCGATCCAAACTTCTCCAGCCAACACAAGAAGCTGAAAATCCAACCGGAAGCTGGCCACCAGGCTGAACCCCGAAAGGCTGTCGGGACGCCCACCTCAACGGCCCCCTCAACCTCCATGGCTCATAAAAGGAGGAAGCCAGAGAAGACCCCTCAGTGTGCAACGACGGCTAAAAACACTGAGCCCAGACGCCCTAAGTCTGGGGGCATGATGGTCCACACAGTATACATGGCCTCTGGAAAGGAGGAGAGCCGCACTTCTACAGGCCACCGACTACTTACCCGATCCGTGACGAAAGCCCAGGAGCAGCAACAAAAGCTCCAAGAAATGATGAGTGCTATGGCCGCACTTACCGGGCTAAAAGAAAGCCCAGAAATATCCTCAGACGCGCGCCAAGAAGAAGAAACCGACGCCGAATTCCTTCGCCGAATACTGGAGAAAAAGGACAAAGAGGCTGCTGAACAAGCAGCCAACATACAACGTATGGGCCTTCTCTTCCAAGATATGATAGGAATGATGATCCAGCAGGACTCGCCCGCCGAAGATCCCCCAATCGTTCTTGAAGACGACCGAGGAGAAACGTCGAATCCACTGCCGGCCCTCTCAACGGCCAAGGAGGAGGCAATCTCTAAGGCAGACTTGGCTGACTACATAGCCCAGCAAATCCGGGTCCATCATGCGACTGAGGCAGCTGGTCAAGTCGTGAAGACGGGGCGTCCGTATCCAAGCTGGTACGACCAAATCAAATACCCGCAAGGCTATACGATACCAAAATTCCACGTATACAAGGGGACCGGCAATCCCCACCAACATGTCGCCCAGTTCCGGGCCCTCTGCGGCAACACCGGCGGTGATGATAAATTGTTGCTTCGCCAGTTCGTGGGGAGCTTATCAGAAACAGCGTTCGAATGGTATTCGGAACTCCCGAACGATTCTATCAAAACGTTCGCTGAAATGGAGTTGTTGTTCACTCAGCGGTTCGCAAGTGCCAGCGAACGCACTCCAATAACCGCTTTGATTAATGCCAGGGTAAAACCAGGCGAAACCTGGGTCCAGTATGCTATACGCTGGCGGAATTTGTGGTCGAGATGCGAACAACGCATTGAGGAAGCACCTGCGGTGGGCATGTTCGTGGGAACTCTAGACCCTCACGCAACTATCTCCCAGTTTATGATGTTCTTTAAGCCAACCACATTCCAGGCTTTGATCGACAAGTTGGCTCAGATGGACCAGATGGGTCATAGACCACCCACCCCGAAGTCGGAACCCCGGAATGACAAGGGTAAAGGAAGAGCAACCTTTGTTGCGAATGCCCAACAGCAACCTAACGCCCCGAAACCGGCAGATCAACTAGAGGAAAGACGTCGGTATTATAATGAGAAGATGAAGAGTCCCTACTCGTTCCCACGAGACAAGACGAAACGGTTATTCGAGCTGGCAATACGCAACAGACTTATAAACCTGCCGAATCCAAGGCGACCGCCACAACCCACCGAGGTGAATAACCCTAGCTATTGCCCTTACCATCAAACGGTAAGTCACCCGATTGAAGATTGCTTCGTCTTCAAAGGATGGATTGAAGATCAATACCTCCAGGGGAAGTTTGTACTATCTGAGAAGTGGAAGGTGAGCCCGCCACAACCGCATACTCCTAAGAAAACAGATACATTGGAGGCAACCTGCTCCTTTATTGAAGAAGCTCCATGGGAGGTCGTTCTATCAACGAAAACAAAAAGAATGCTGAGAGACCTTCACGCGTGCCCTGCGATCGAATGGAAAGACCCTCTTGAACCTCAAATTATCGAGGGGATGTTGAGACCCCGCACAACTACGAAGACTCGTGATAAGGGCCCGAATACTCACGCCCAGCCGTCAAAAGCTTCGAAGAAAAAGAAGAAGAAATCCAAGAAGCCCGCGAAGCTTGGAGACGAGCGCACGAAATTGCAGAAGCAAATCGACGCGCTGGAAGAATACAATCAAAAGGCGCGAACCCCTGTCACACTGCAAGAGTTCCTCAACCACATCTTTCAAGAGGGAGATGATGAAGAAAGCTCATCGGATGAATCCGAAGAGTATGTGGCGAGTTGTAACGTAATCTCCCATTCGTTTACCGATGATGAGAAAACTCCTGACACTAAGAAGCTGGAGGCAGAACCTGAACCAGAGCGTGCGTGGCTGACAAATGAAATGATCAATGCCTTTCTAGACGCGATTCGTCTAAAAAGTAAAGCGGATCAGGAGCGTGAGATGGCAACGTCAGAAGGAACCAAATGCAGGCGACTGAATGAAAGAGTTGAACTACTCCCGCCGGATCAAAAGGCATCCGAAGTAGACAAGAAGATATTCAAGACGAGGAAAAGGTTCGCCAAAGCCATGTCAATGGGAATGAAGCTACCACCCTCAGAAGGAAATACACAAGACGGGGCGGAGAGGCACCCTAATTATTGCGCATATCATCGGAGAATCTCACACCCCACGGAGGAGTGCGACGCCTTTAAAATATGGTGGCAAGGATATGTTACTCGTCAGCAACATTTTAAGCGCATGAAACGCAAGAGCCGTCGGGAGCGAAGAAGTACTGTCGAAGGGCACAACAAGACTACTGGCAACTGTTACATGGTCAACGCCGGGGGGTCACAAGTTCTCACCTTTGGGAGCGACTCTGATGAAGAAATGGCTCTGGGCCCTCTCTTTAAAGAATCCGTTTTAGGGAAAGAGGAGGAATCGGAGGCCTGCGAGAACATCCAGCTGCGCAATCGCACGCTCCCGGAAAAGAATCTCGGGCCCGTGAGCAGAAAAGATAAGGGAAAGGAAAAGGTCATTGAAGATATCACTTTAGATGACCAGGTCACGAAAGAACTAACTACCAGAGACCCTCCTAAGAAGGGTAAGGTAGACTATAACATCCTCGCGAACTTAAGGAAGCTACCTTCTCAGCTTAGCATCCTTGATGCCCTCCTATTGTCAAAAGAATCGCGAGACTCGCTAATTAAGGTGTTACAAGAACCTGAACAATTCCAAGCCTTCCTCGCCACTGAAGGGATGAAAGACAACCTGGAGGAAGTGCATACGGCCGACGTCACTTTCGGTGATGAAGACCTCCTTCTCGGGACGTGCGACCACAACCGCCCCCTATATGTCTCTGGATACTGCCATGACATCAAGATAGGCAAGATCCTGGTGGATAATGGATCCTCCGTCAACCTCCTTAATGTTCGGGTGTTGAAGGAAATCTGCATGAGTGTGCAACACCTCGCTCGTGACAAAATTACTATCTCCGGTTTCGATTCACAGTCGTCACGGACTCTCGGATCTGTGATACTAACATTACGCTTCGGACTTCTCGTCACAGACATCAAATTCCATGTCATCGACGCCAAGACCTGCTACAATGCCTTGCTCGGTCGTCCTTGGCTACACGAGTACAACATCATCCCTTCTACACAACATCAGTGTATGAAGTACTTTAAGGATGGTTTCGAGTATACTGTAACAGGTGAGTTGAACCCATTTTCCGTAAACGAAGTCCGCAAATACGAAGATGCGAAGTACTTTTTGCCAGATTTCGAGGATACAGAAAGGTGTTGCAACCCGGAGAACAAAGCCGCCGCCACCATCCCTGTTTTCGGGAGCGATACCGAAGAAGAGGAAGAGATAGTTTATGCAGGGCCATCTCAACGCAGCAACCCGGGAACGTCCGCCCCCATGTTGGTCTTCGGAAGTGACTCGGAAGATGAGGTTAATGTCGTGTTCTCCAATCGGCTGTCAATACAAGCACCCCTTGGCGATGACCATAGTTTGCAAATCACCATGGTACCGCGAGAACACTACAAGGATCTCGACACGCTTCAAGCTCACAGTGTGCAGGACCTGCAAACATTCTACATCCCTCCCAGGCGAAAGGGTGAGAAAGTGATCCTATTTTACCGATCCTCAGAATCGAAAATAGAGAAAGAGATCTGGCATGGCGCAGATACTACACTCGACAGGCTCCAACCCATTCGTCTGCCCAGATACTATACGGATGGATTAAAGAAGCTATTGAAGCGCCAAGGAGTACCCTTAAAACAGGCTGTTCGGCAGGCTCGGTTCTACAACAAGATTTGGGATGTCCCCGGGACTCAACGCAAATTGCCCAACGGGAAGATGGAAACACTCGGGCTTGGATACACAAGAGCTGGAAAACGGGAACGGACTCACAGCAGCTACACTATATATACCTTTGATGAGGAAGAGGACGCCCTGTCAGGAGATGCCAACCCTTCATTAAAACTAGACCCCGCGATTGAAGCACCGAGTCCCTCGTTTGAAGAACGAACGAACAAGCCTATCAGGAGAATGGGTCAGAGAGCTCAGGAAGACCACAGCCGCGAAATGGCCATCTACGAGAAGGCCAGGACGCAACGTCTATTTCAACAGACTGCAAAAGACAAAGATGTTCATCCTTGTCAACCCATCATGCGAAAGGCCCGATGCGGAGACGGAAATAAGTCAAGGATCAGAAAGAAGAGCCGACAACAACGACGTAGGATTAGAGGGTTACAGGTACTGCGCAGCTCGGATTCGTCCCTCATGGAAAAGATGAGTCGAGCGTACTCCTTCCCCCGAGACAAGACGGAGAAGTTACTCAAACTCGCTTTAAAACATCAAATGATCATGCTTCCAGAATCTAGATACCCTGAGCAAGCCAACAAGGCTTCTCGTTCGAGCTATTGCTCTTATCACCAAGCCATGGGACATCCTACCGAAGACTGCTTCACCTTCAAGAACTGGGTCGAGGACCAGTACCAACGGGGCAGATTCGCTTTATCCAACGGCTGGAGGGTAACGCCGCCACAAAATCATAAACCCAAGGCCGCAAGAGCAAAACCGGATCCACCTCAGTCTTGGGAGCGGATTCGTACCTGTTATACGATTACGATATTAAAAGAAAAGCGCGAGAACATGGATGACTTTCCCCAGTGCTTTGAGAACAGTGACGACGAGGTGATCTCAGAATTTCCGCCAGCTCCGAGAGAACTGGAAGAAGGTATACATACTACGGCAGATAACCTCAGGAAGATTGAGTTGGGATCGGCAGATGACCCGCGACCGACATTTGTCAGCGAGCTACTCTCTGAAGAAAAGGTGGCCGCGTTAAAAAACGTGCTACTACGGCATAAGGACTGCTTCGCGTGGAACTACTCTGAGATGCCAGGATTAGATCCGGAGGTGGCCGTACATAAATTAGCAATATCCCCAGATATCAAGCCAGTCAAGCAAGCGCCAAGAAGGATGCGACTCGAGCTTGAGATGAGCATCAACGTCGAAGTCAAGATGCTGATCGATTCTGGATTTATCCAAGAAGTCCAATATCCCGATTGGATCGCCAATATCGTCCCGGTAATGAAGAAGAATGGGACGGTACGCATATGCGTGGATTTCAGGGATCTCAATAAAGCCTGTCCAAAGGATGATTTCCCAGTACCGGTAACCGAGCTAATGATAGATAACACATCCACTCACGAGGTTTTCTCCTTTATGGACGGTTCGTCAGGATACAATCAGATAAAGATGCATCCCGAAGACCAGAAGCACACCGCTTTCCGGACCCCTTTGGGTATATTCTGCTATAGGGTTATGCCCTTTGGTCTAAAGAACGCTGGCGCTACCTATCAAAGGGCCATGACAAAGATCTTCGATGACCTCATACATGACATCGTTGAGTGCTATATCGATGACCTCGTAGTAAAGAGCATGTCATACGAAGAGCATTTAAAGCATCTGGAGACTGTGTTTCAACGCCTTCGGCAATATAATTTGAAAATGAATCCCCTCAAATGCGCGTTTGGAGTCTCCTCGGGCAAATTCCTGGGATTCATCGTTCGACACCGAGGTATTGAAATAGATCCGTCGAAGATTAAAGCGATCATGGAAATGCCTCCGCCAAGAACCCTCAAACAGTTGCGGTCTCTCCAAGGGAAGCTCGCATACATCCGGCGATTTATCGCAAATCTTTCAGGCAAATGCCGCCCCTACAGTCACCTGATGAAGAAGGGAACCCCATTCGTCTGGGATCAAAAATGCCAAGGTGCACTAGACGAGATCAAGCAGTACCTGTAGAAACCTCCGGTGTTGGATGCGCCGGTCAAGGGAAAACCCCTCATTCTTTATACGACCGCCCTCGAAGGTTCCTTGGGCGCATTATGGGCACAAGAGAACGATCAGGGGAAAGAGAGAGCACTCTACTACTTAAGTCGAGTTCTGCTGGGGGCAGAAAACAACTACTCTCCCATTGAAAAACATTGCTTGGTATTGATCTTCGCGATAACAAAGCTCAGGCACTATGTGTTGGCGCATGAAGTCCGTCTCATTTCAAAGGTGGACCCCCTTAGATACTTAATGTCAAAAGCCATATTGACGGGACGACTCGCTAAATGGGCCCTACTCTTGATGGAGTTCTCGGTAACGTATCAACCTCTCAAGGCAGTGAAAGGCCAGGCCATTGCCGATTTCCTCGCTGAGCACCCGATACCGGCCGATTCTCCTTTGAACTGTGATTTGTCGGACGAGCATGCATTTGATGCGATTGGCGGCGGTAGCACCCGATGGGAACTCTATTTCGATGGAGCGTCCTCCGTAAAGAAACAGAAACAGGGTATCCCAATGATCAAATCGGGGATAGGCCTCATCTTTGCAACTCCACAAGGAGGGATAATGCGCTTCGCCTTCTCCTTAACAGAGCCGAGGACAAACAATGAAGCTGAATACGAAGCTCTGATAGCGGGCCTCGAAATCGCCATCGACTTGGGAATTGAAGACCTCCTTATATACGGGGATTCTCAACTGGTTGTTAGTCAAGTAAATGGTGATTACCAAACGTGCAAACCGGAGTTGGTGAGGTACGGCGAAAAGGTGCAACAACTATTGATCCAAATTCCCTCCTACACTTTAGAGAATATACCACGCGCGGAAAACAGCAAAGCAGACGCGTTAGCCAAACTTACTAAAGAACTGGCGGACGAAAACCTCGATGATGTAAGAATCGTGGTACAAAGCCGTCGAGTGCTTGCCCCGGCAGAAATACCTCCGGAATTATATAAAGAGAAGGGAGCGACTGAGCAGACGACCCTACAAATAAAAGACCATGAGAAGGCCGAAGATTGGAGGGAAGTCCTCATAGACTACTTTAAATCCCACCGAATGCCCAAAGAAGCATCCTCAAGACATCAGCTCATGAAACGAGCTCTATCTTTCGCTTTCGTCAACGATACCCTATACAAGAGATCGTTTGATTCTCTATGGCTGAGATGCTTAGGACCCGACGAAGCAGAAAGAGTCATTCAGGAAGTTCACGACGGACTTTGCGGTTCTCACCAAGCAGGCCCAAAGATGAAACTAAAAATTAAACGGATGGGTTACTACTGGCCCACGATGATCCAGGACTGCCTCGAGTATGCGAAGCAATGCCACTCGTGCCAGATCCACGGAGACTTTATCCACCAACATCCGAATCCACTACACCCAACGGTGGCTAGTTGGCCATTCGAAATGTGGGGGACTGACATAGTCGGCCCCATCGAGCCAGCATCATCCCGGGGACATCGTTTTATCCTGGCGACGACTGATTACTTCTCCAAATGGGCAGAAGCAATACCACTGAGGGAAGTAAAGACGGAGAATATCCTCCATTTCTTCAAGACGCACGTCATCTATCGGTTCGGAACCCCACGGCGGATTATCTCCGATAATGGGCCAGCCTATCGAAGCCATAAGATTAGCCGCTTCGCGCAGCAGCACAATATAGACTGGAGGTATTCTTCAGTTTACAACCCACGAGCTAACGGTCTGGCCGAGGCCTTCAATAAGACCTTGACAAAGATCATAAAAAAGACCGTTTCCCGGAATAAGAGAGACTGGCACGAGAGGCTGCAAGAGGCCCTTTGGGCTTATCAAACTACATTCAAAACGGCCACGAACACAACGCCGTACGCGTTGGTATTTGGGACGGAAGCAGTACTCCCCCTCGAGATAGAGTTACCCTCTCTACGAGTGGCGGTCCACCACGAGCTGACGGACGAAGAAAACGCTCACCTTCGGCTTGAGGAGCTTGATGCCCTCGACGAAACTCGGCTCATAGCGCAACAACATCTAGAAGCTTACAAAGCGAAGATGACGCGCTCGTACGAAAGATTGACCAGGCCGAGGACATTCCGCCAAGGCGAACTCGTGTTAGTGGTCAAGAGACCTATGATCCCCAATCGTGCCAAGCGGGGAAAATTTGAGCCAAACTACGAAGGCCCATACATCATAGACGAGGTCTACCAGGGTGGAGCCTATCTACTCATGGACATGCACGGTGAAAGGCCTTTCAGGCCAATAAACGGCCGCTTCTTAAAGAAATACTATGCCTAATGAGCCACAGCCTGGGTCAATGATAGATGACGACGACTATGTCCGCTCGTTATCTTCCTAGGCTCAGACTTTACAAGCAGCAGCCGGCCTTTCCCTAACGATGGACCGAAACGTCCTTAAACTAACGCTGGACCGAAACGTCCTTAAACTAATGATGGACCGAAACGTCCTTAAACTAACGACGGACCGAAACGTCCCTAAAACTACTACCGCAGCATCGTCAAGCTGACGAGATAAAAAAATAAAAAAAAAATATATGGAAAAAGAATTAAAAAAAACGGTATGTCCATAAGCAAAATGGGCACGGATGAAAACCCGACAGGGCTCCGTGAGTAAAAACAGCAGGACTACCGGCGAGTGTTTGTGAAAACCAGAAAGGGCGCAACCTCGTTAAAAGACACTTATAGGGTCCTCTCGACCTTGTAAGGAGAAACCACCTGCGTGAGATCCTTACGACTCACAAAGGAGCAACACACTTAGGGGTCCTCACGATTTCTAAGGAGAAAATGCACTTGCGAGATCCTTACGACTCGTAAGGAGAATTCTCTTGTGGGACCCTCACGGCTCATAAGATTTGAAAGTCTTAAGTTACAGAAACCTAAACCTGTTCTTAAGCAAATCCTCCACAACCTTCGATATTGCCCTACAAGGGATTCAATACTAACTCTTGTATACAATCCACGGGCGCGAATAAACATTTCCCCAGCAAAGTCCCACCCGTGACTAGGGATATGTCCATATAATGAGCAGCCCTTGTGGGTCCCCTCGACCCATAAGGAGAAAGCCCTCTTGTAGGATCCTTACGACTTACAGAGGAACACACGCTTAGGAATCCTCACGATCCCTAAGGAGAAAATACACCTGCAAGATCCTCACGACTTGTAGGGAGAAATACCTTTGTGAAACCCTTACGGCTCATGAAGTCAAAAGCTTTGGTCGACAGGACCCTTAACCCTGTTTGCCGAGCCACCTTTGTTCGTCATCGACAAAGGCAAATGATGATTCGCTCCTGGCAACATTCCAGTTGTAGCGGTGCTGATGCCGAAGTCGGTGCCTAAAATCTAGGCTCGCAGCGAAAAAGCTAGCAAGCCACACATTCCTACATAATAGCCGAAATGATTGGGCACCGCGAAAAATAGCCGAAATGATGGGGGCAATCGCGACCTTCGCGATATAAAAGCTGAAATGATAGAGCATCGCGGGAAAAGAAATAAAATAAAAATAAAATACATGCCCTACAGGTGACGCTACATCAATCCCTGTATACAATCCAGGGGCGCAAACAAAGAAGGAGTCCCACTCTTCCTCCCCAGGTTTCATTAGAAGAAGAAGCCGAATCTTGACGGGCCACAAGCGACCTAAAGATCATCCCAATACTCGTCTCGTAACAACGGACACAACTTCAAGTGAAAACGGAACAATGGCGACCCCAGTTCCATGGCTCGGCGATATACATATCACCGAGAGTCAAACCTCCATCCCGTGAAATGCGGATACAATCAGCAAAATTCCTGGTCACGTGGAACGCGGATAATGTCACTCTTTGACCCCGTGGAAAACGTCCAGAGCGGATCCTGGTCCTCACAGAGCATGGCAGTGAACCCATGCGAAGCATCCAGAGCGGAGCCTAGTCCTCGCCTAACGCGGCAGTGAACCCGTGTGAAGCATCTAGCGCAAAAATTCCTGGTTACGTGGAATGCGGATAACGTCACTCTTTGACCCCGTGGAAAACGTCCAGAGCGGATCCTGGTCCTCGCAGAGCATGGCAGTGAACCCATGCGAAGCATCCAGAGCGGAGCCTAGTCCTCGCCTAACGCGGCAGTGAACCCGTGTGAAGCATCTAGCGCAAAAATTCCTGGTTACGTGGAACGCGGATAACGTCACTCTTTGACCCCGTGGAAAACGTCCAGAGCGGATCCTGGTCCTTGCAGAGCATGGCAGTGAACCCATGCGAAGCATCCAGAGCGGAGCCTAGTCCTCGCCTAACGCGGCAGTGAACCCGTGTGAAGCATCTAGTGCAAAATTCCTGGTTACGTGGAACGCGGATAACGTCACTCTTTGACCCCGTGGAAAACGTCCAGAGCGGAGCCTAGTCCTCGCCTAACGCGGCAGTGAACCCGTGTGAAGCATCTAGCGCAAAAATTCCTGGTTACATGGAACGCGGATAACGTCACTCTTTGACCCCGTGGAAAACGTCCAGAGCGGATCCTGGTCCTCGCAGAGCATGGCAGTGAACCCATGCGAAGCATCCAGAGCGGAGCCTAGTCCTCGCCTAACGCGGCAGTGAACCCGTGTGAAGCATCTAGCGCAAAAATTCCTGGTTACGTGGAACGAGGATAA
Source organism: Agapanthus africanus (assembly GCA_030015575.1). Lineage (NCBI taxonomy): Eukaryota > Viridiplantae > Streptophyta > Magnoliopsida > Asparagales > Amaryllidaceae > Agapanthus > Agapanthus africanus. Next base: position 19,629,121 of record JASDDO010000031.1, on the reverse strand, counting down.
CGTCACTCTTTGACCCCGTGGAAAACGTCCAGAGCGGATCCTGGTCCTCGCAGAGCATGGCAGTGAACCCATGCGAAGCATCCAGAGCGGAGCCTAGTCCTCGCCTAACGCGGCAGTGAACCCGTGTGAAGCATCTAGCGCAAAAATTCCTGGTTACGTGGAACGCGGATAACGTCACTCTTTGACCCCGTGGAAAACGTCCAGAGCGGAGCCTAGTCCTCGCCTAACGCGGCAGTGAACCCGTGTGAAGCATCTAGCGCACAAATTCCTGGTTACGTGGAACGCGGATAACGTCACTCTTTGACCCCGTGGAAAACGTCCAGAGCGGATCCTGGTCCTCGCAGAGCATGGCAGTGAACCCATGCGAAGCATCCAGAGCGGAGCCTAGTCCTCGCCGAGCACGGCAGTGAACCCGTGTGAAGCATCTAGTGCAAAATTCCTGGTTATGTGGAACGCGGATAACGTCACTCTTTGACCCCGTGGAAAATGTCCAGAGCGGAGCCTAGTCCTCGCCGAGCACGGCAGTGAACCCGTGTGAAGCATCTAGTGCAAAATTCCTGGTTACGTGGAACGCGGATAACGTCACTCTTTGACCCCGTGGAAAACGTCCAGAGCGGAGCCTAGTCCTCGCCGAGCACGGCAGTGAACCCGTGTGAAGCATCTAGTGCAAAATTCCTGGTTACGTGGAACGTGGATAACGTCACTCTTTGACCCCACGGAAAATGCCCAGAGCGGAGCCTGGTCCTCGCCAAGAACGGCAGTGAACCCGTGTGAAGCATCCAGAGCAAATACCGGACTGTGGAGTCTTTAAAATCCACGGACTATGACGTCCTTAACCTCGACCGTGATGTCTTAAAACTAACGACCAACCACCCCGATTCCCTACGAATTCTACCTTGGTTTAAGGGTACATCTCTCCACTCCTTTGATGCCCGGCGTTGTAATTCCTCAACGTCTTCAAAGAGGTGACGGGTCCCTGCAACCAAACACCGGACTGTGGAGTCCCTAAATCCACGGACTATGAGGTCCTTAACCTTGACCGTGATGTCTTAAAACTAACATCGGACTGTGGAGTCCTTAAATCCACGGACTATGAGGTCCTTAACCTTGACCGCGATGTCTTAAAACTAACATCGGACTGTGGAGTCCTTAAATCCACGGACTGTGGAGTAACCTTGACCGCGAAGTCTTTAAACTACAATACCCGGAGAAACCCCTGACTCCGTAAAACACGGATAAGGGCGACCACATCTAGCACTTGCAGGTCCTCACGACCTGTAAGGAAGAAAAAACTCTCTTGTGAGATCCTTACGACTCTCAAGGGAAAACCCGCTTAAGAATCCTCACGATTCTTAAGAAGAACTTACACCTATGGGATCCTCTCGACCTGTAGGGAGAAAAGCTCTTTATGAGACCCTCGTGGCTCATAAAATGCAAAGGTCTTAGGAAGAAAGGTCTTAACCCTGAATCCTGAGCCATCGCTGCCCTGCAAGGAGATCAAGATAGGATATCCGCAGAATGCATTCAATAAAAAGGGGACACACCATTGAGAAGAAAAATGTATCTTTTATTCATAGACCAAAATGGATACAAAATACAATTCATGAAAGAAACGAAAAGGAAGATACTCTTATCCATGAGTATGTACAAAAAAAAGGGGAGAAAAGATACAAGTCTTAAGCCGGCGGGCGGTGCAATAATTTTACCAGCTCATCATTCTGTTGCTGAGCCACGGCTTCATGACGCAAGATCTCCAAAAGACGAGCCTCCGCTTGAGCTTGCTGGGCCTGATATGAAGCAAGCCGAGCTTCGAGCTCTTTCTCGGTGGCTTTATGAGCCTCGACCCTCTCACGAGTGAACGTGGCGGCTTTATCGAGAGCCACCACCTCTTTGATGGACTCCTGTAGCACCCGCCACAGTTCATACGCTTTATTGGCCCTGGCTGTGAGATTGGCTTGAAGCTCGCCCAGCGCCTTAGATGCTAGCTCCCTCTCCGAAAATTTATGGCCGAGCCTTTTTCTCGCATAACGATATGTTCGCTACGTGGCCACGTAAGCTCGCTTTCGTGACCGCGGCCTTGCAAACATAACATTTACAAGACCGTATAAATGGGCTTCCAGCCGATGGGAATAGTCGATCTAAAACGCGCTCATGTCACCTGACGTGAAAGGCAACAAGAGGGATTTCCGACATATTTCAAGCATGCGTTCGCAATCATATGAGTATTCAAAAAAATATATATATAGTAATAGCATTTTCAATTGCATGAACATTCATAATGCCAAAAAAAGGGGTCTGATGTGCAGGAAAGTGATGATAGCATTTGCAATTAAAGAAAGTTCTCACGAGAAGAATCCAAAGTTTATTTATGCAAGCGGAAACATACATACTAGTACCAAGCCTACATCAAAGTTCTGCATAAAGCGTAAAAAAGGAGAGACTAATAATAAAAAAAAAATGTTCTACGCTAACGAAAAAGGTCACCAAACATGGGATCAACGGCACAGGGGTTAACGAAGCAAAGGACAAAATTCTCCATCTCTCTCTCTGTTTTCTCCAGTACATCAAAGCGACGGTTCTCACGAGGAGTCGCTCCCCATCGATTGGCGCCGTGTTCATCCGCGAAAGCAAACATAATAGCTCGCCGGGCCTTGATCTGGCCCAGCAGATGAATCGAGCAATCCTTCAGAGCCTGAGTAATCAGGCACGCTTCATGAAAGCCCTCGAGCTTCTCTTCCGCCGCATCAAGCATCGCCAGGGTCATATCTGCTGGGTGAGGAGGGATGTCGGCAAGCACGGCCGCGAGAATCATCTGGAGCCAAAGGGAACCCATCGGGAGGGGAGACCCTCTACGGATCGAGAGCTCGTGCATGGCCGAGTCACATTCGTTGGCAGAAAGGAGGGGGTCCACCAACCGAGCAGCAAAGCGGGGGATCATCTCCTCAAGAGGAACTTCCCACGGCTGTCGACGAGCATGAGGGCGATTACAAGCCATGGCACTCGTTTCTCCCTCAAGAAAAAATATATATATGATGTGAATCTCTTTGTGAAAGGAAAAGAAGGCTGTAGCCTCATATATAATGAAGTGCATTAAGTGCTGTGCACGGAAAATCTTGCATAGTGAAATTATTTCCAAGGCCTAAAAAAGGAAAGGCGCCGAAAATCAAGGAGATGGAACTATTCCCAAGGCCCTTTTTCTGCACCTAACATTGTGCACTGAAAATATGGCATGAAGAAAATCTTGTGAACAGCCACATCAAGGGATCCCACGTGTAGAACACGTGAGGCCTAAACCTGATGTGCATTTAAAAGGAAAATATGGAGTGGTACCCTGCATGTTAAAAAGCACAAACAACAATAGTAGCAAAATAATAAAATCTCAGAGAAAAAGCGTGCAAACATACAAGGACACAACAAAACTTATCATCCAGACTTCAAGAAGGCGATACAAAATAAAAAGAAAAAACTTTTACAATGGTAAGGCTTCAGACGCGGGGCATGGGTTAAGAAACTCGAAATTAACTTTATTCAAGATCTTCCAAGCATTTCGAACCTCCCGAGTATGCTTTCTCTCACGGTCACTAGCATCGGGGTCCCCGCGGATGTCCTCTACCCTCCGGTAGGCGCCCAGTATGGCTGATTGCTGAAAAATCTGATGAAGGAGATCAATGAGATTATCCCGCCTTCTCTTTGAGATCAAGCCCATAAGGTACACCGAATGCACCTTATCCTCGACAGTGTCCAAGGCCCCGAGCGGTATGCCGGCGCAAAAGAGAGGAAGTGCCTCCCGGATCGCCAGCACGATCAGCCTCAGAAGAGAAGAGCGACGGGGGAGTAGCCTATGGTTGTACTCGTCGAAGCGGCTCATGATCTCGGCACACTGAGCATCGGTGAACTCCTGGTTCTGACTGCGGCCCAGCGCACGAATATTCCCATTGGAAATGATCTCGTCAAGACTATACAGATGAGCGTCCATGATACCTGAAATAAAAGTCACGAGAATCATTACAAAGCCCCCGTCGCATTAATGGCAGGAAGAACAACCTAGGGCCAAGAGACCCCAGGAAGCCTCCGCGTGAAGAAACTGAGTTCTTCATAGGAATTAAATTCCTTATTAGGAAAAAGGGAATTAAATTCCCAGGAATATTTTTGATGGAATTAAATTCCACGGGTTGAAACGCCATCATCATCTCCCCAAAGATCACCTAAACCCTAAGAGATCTACAGTTCGAAAGTTAGGTGGTTTCCTGTTCTTATGGAAAAATTTGAAGAAAAATGGGTTCTTTGTGAAACCCTTAACGCGGATTTAAAATCTAAAGAGTTCTTTTAAAGATGAAGGCGTTTTGGCCGTTCAACATTATTACCTGAGGGAAAGGGATCCGTCAACAGAGTTAAACTCTGAGAGATGTCAAGACAGAGAACTAAGCTCTGAAAGCGAGAATTAAATTCTCAAAGAAAAAGTTCTCAGAAGAAGAAGATGAGCAGAGTGAAGGCTCCTATGAAGAGACAGCGGTATTTATAGAAAACAATGGAAACGTTTCATCTCCCAAATCCCTAAATGAATCCAACGGTCGCAAAGATGACAGCGTTGCACTCACGTGCAGACACGTGAGAACAACGCTGTGGGGGCATTTGTTTCCTGATTTAAAATCAGAAAAGCTTATGGGAAAAGCTTCAGAAAGAGGGGTCACGTGCTCACACGTGACCAGCAGTCACGTGTTGACACGTGACATATAAAAGCAGTGAAAAGGGCTCATTGATTCCCTGATCAAGTCAGAGAAAAGGTTCCTTAATCAAGTCAAGAAAAAGGGATTCAGATGAGGTCACGTGTTGGCACGTGACGCTCAAAGGAGAGGACTCGTGCTACAGTTGAGTCAAGAAAAGGGGCTCCTAACAGGGGGTCACGTGTTCACACGTGACCAATGGTCACGTGTTAACACGTGATGGCTAAAACAGCAATCAGAAGACAGCGCAGAAAGAAAGAAGACTCTTCATTCCAAAGAGGGTCACGTGTCCACATGGTCACGTGGTCACACGTGACCATGGGTCACGTGGTCACACGTGACCGGCTTTCAAAGCCCATTTTGACGACAGAATTAAATTCTGAGGGAGATTTGAATCTTTCCAAAGGAAAGTAATTATCTGAGACCAACCGAATTAAAGATTCAGAAGTGATTTAAATATCATCTATCTATGGAGAATCTCGGGTTTGGAAAGATTTCCCCCTTAAATCTAACCAAAATAACAATGGAGAATCCCTGGATTTAAAATCCAATGGTGAATAAAATTCACCTAATAATCCAAAGGTCCAGAACGAATGAAGGATGCAAATCAAATCTCTCAATGAAGATTCGTCATAAAACTAATTTATTCGGCTGCTTCTCCTATAAATAGGAGCCAAGAGATACAAAAAAAACATTCATGCGCAGAGAAGAAAAGAAAGAAAAAAGGAGGAGAGCTTTGATACTTTGAAAAGACTCAGATCTTCTGCAAAAACCCTAGGTAAGAAAGGGAAGGCCTTTTGAAAGAAAGCGAATTTAATTCTCAACAGAGTTTAACTCTGATACATAAAACAGAAGAGCATATTTCTTCTCTTTTTGATAGAGGATCTGCAAAGTGCACATCTCCCCTTAAGGTTGAGAATTTAATTCTCAATGGGTCGAGATCCTGCCATGCAGATCCAAAACATGGAGAAGGAATGCAAGCATGAGAATTTAATTCTCACAGAACTATAGGAATTTAATTCTTTTAAGATAAAAGTAGGGCTTGACTCTATGTTATGGGAATTTAATTCCTTCAAAACAAAAGAAACAAGGTTGAACCCTAATTAAGAACATAGTTCTGTTGAAACAGCGGGAATTTAATTCCTTTAATCATAATTCCCTAAAATGGGAGTTTAATTCCTTAAAAGCTTTTGTTAAGGTTTAACCCTATTTGGATCTTCACATGTATGAGGAATTTAATTCCCACAGAAAATTCAGAGTTAAACTCTATTCCAGAATACAAGTCTTCGAAAGGAAGATCCTCTAAAAACATACATAGAGGCAGGGTCACGTGTTACCACGTGACCCCGCAAAGAGATCTACAGAAAGTCCCTTTGAGGCAGCACCCCACGTGATCCACGTGACCCTTGATAGAAGTTCTAATACATAGGCATTTGAATGCCCATCACGTGATGGCACGTGATACTCTGAAAGACGCGATAATTTCAGTAGAAAAAACGAAGGGAAGGCGCTCTCACGTGCTGTCACGTGACCCCTCTTGCCTTAGTGTTTAACACTAAATTAAAACTCTCAAACCCAGTGTTAAAACACTGTTGGGCCTTAGCATTCAACACTGATTAAAAAGCCTTATTTGCAGTGTTCAACACTGATCTGTTTTAGTGTTTAACACTAATTTGAAAAGCCTTGTTGCTGGTGTTTAACACCAATTATCTCTTAGTGTTAAACACTAACTTGTCAATCTCATTCCCAGTGTTCAACACTGACTGCTCTGTAGTCTTTAAACACTAGGCTTTGACCCAATTAACTTAAATGGATAGAGGCAAAGCCTCTCCTGATTGGACTTAGCCCAAGACGGCCATAAGTCCTCAATTTGTGATTAATTGGGCCAATGGACTCATAACATAATTAATTCGTCTTGACCCCAAATTGGGTCAAGGACTATTTAAGCCACTCTGGTTCTAGGGTACATCTCTTCACTCCTTTGATACTTGGCATTGTAATCCCTCAATGTCTTCAAAGAGGTGACGGGTCCCGACGACCACACATTGATATGGACTGTGGGGTCCTTAAACCCATGCCTAATGCAAAATTCCTGGTTACGTGGAACGCGGATAACGTCACTCTTTGACCCCGTGGAAAACGTCCAGAGCGGAGCCTAGTCCTCGCCGAGCACGGCAGTGAACCCGTGTGAAGCATCTAGTGTAAAATTCCTGGTTACGTGGAACGTGGATAACGTCACTCTTTGACCCCACGGAAAACGCCCAGAGCGGAGCCTGGTCCTCGCTAAGCACGGCAGTGAACCCGTGTGAAGCATCCAGAGCACATATCGGACTGTGGAGTCTTTAAACCCATGGACCGCAACGTCCTTAAACTACCCATGGACCGCAACGTCCTTAAACTAGAACAATAGAGCCCCATATGCTCTTCTGTCGGATCTAAACGGTCCCGTTTAAGTTGATCCTAGCCTCAAAGATGGCTAACGTATCCTTAAACCTTCAAACAGACTGGACTAGGAATCCCTCCAATTAACTCTGGCTCGAGGGTACATCTCTGATCTCCTCTGACATCCGTCGTTATAATCCTTCAACGTCGTCAGAGAGGTGACGGGTCCCGACGGCCACACATATACGATGGACCACTATGTCCCTAAACTGGAGCAATGGAGCCTAAAACACTCCCTTGTCGGATCTAAATGATCCCGTTAAGTTGATCTTAGTCTCAACATTAGACTAACGTATCCTTAACAAACGTTTGAGTTGATCTTAGCCTCAAACATGGTTGACGTATCCTCAAACCAAACCCCCAAACCCAAATCTAAGATAGCTCGGATTTGGACTAGTCCACGCCCTACGGGCGACGACATAACTCAGTCTCCGTAAACAATTCATGGGCAACAAAACATAAAACAAACACACACGACACGAAGTGACCATCTGGAGAAGGAGAAAGTTGTTACCGCGATGCGGTAGCGTAATTAACTGCAGGGGCTTGCGCCTGCAGGGAAGAGCGTCCCCACAATCAAAACCCCCTCAACGAGGGGGAATCTGACGAAGTCTGCTACATCGGTCGCATCCGCTTAAACCTTCGATACATGGTGCCATAAACCAACTTGGCATCTTCGGAGAGGTGAACGGATAGTACCAATTAGCATCTGCCCCGAATCTCAGTGCCAAGACATCGCAGCCTTGCGCGCCGTCT